>JAIOJX010000001.1:71175328-72400328 GCA_022376925.1 Tragulus kanchil | reverse complement strand
CAAGGCTCCCCTTGACAAGCAGCAGAAACTGCAGCTCGACTCTCCACCCGAGACCGGCCGGATCTTTCCCGAGCAATTGCTAACGTGACACTTCGGCCCGCCCAGGGTGTAGGCGGGAGTGAGCGCTGGGGGTGGGAGTTGCCTCTCCTTGCTTCCCGCTGCCGAGCCAGCAGATTTCCTTTGCTGAACTCCGCGGGCAACCCAGATTGCAC
Organism: Tragulus kanchil; assembly: GCA_022376925.1. Classification (NCBI taxonomy): domain Eukaryota; kingdom Metazoa; phylum Chordata; class Mammalia; order Artiodactyla; family Tragulidae; genus Tragulus; species Tragulus kanchil. The sequence continues at coordinate 72,400,116 of JAIOJX010000001.1, read as the reverse complement.
TGTCCCCTCCCCCTTCTTAAAGCCAGCGCCTCCGCCCTGCCCTGGCAAAGCCCTCGTGCGGAGGCACGGTACTCGGGCTCTTTAAATTGTATCTTACTTGCACCATAGAGTCTCTTTACCAGAATCTGCCGTCTCCCAAAGTTCTTCCTGATCCCAAGGGAGCGGCCTGCTGTCCTGTTAAGCGCCAGGGGGGTTAAGCCACGGCAGCAATGAAACGTAGCCTTCCTCCAAAGACGCCCGAACGGGAAGAAGAGGGCAACAGCGCGACGCACAATAGCTGCGGTAGCCCGGCGCTTCCCTACGGAAACTGGGGAGCAGTCAGCGCCCTAGACTCCAGTTGGAAAGCATGGCGGCCTGGGAGATGTAGTCTTTCCGTTTCACGCCCAGTGACTCCTCCCAGCGATCTCCCCTTTACCCCGCCAGAGCGGCCGCTCTCACAGAAAGCATTCCCAGCCCACCCCAGCTAATAGCTGTCCCAACCCAGCCTCCAGGGGCAGGTACGCCCGCACTAGTTGTTGTTTAGTCGCTAAGCCCTGTCAGACTCTTGTGACTCAATGGACTGCAACCTTCCAGGCTCCTCTGTTTATGGGATTTCCCAGGCAAGAATACTGGAGTGGATTGCCATTTCCTTCTCCAAGGGATCTTCCCAATCCAGGGACAGGACCCAAATCTCTTGAATCTCCTGCATTAGCAGGAGGATTATTACCTCCTGAGCCACCTGTGAAACCCCTAGACTCTATCTGGAAAGTTTCCAAAGTGGGAGGGAGTGAGAACTCACAAGAGATCAACTGTGGAATGTTGTCTCTCACTTCTCATTATTTGGCTGGAATATTTGTTTTTTCCTTCCTCTCATTCCAACTTCCCTCTGACCTACCCACTTCTATTTCTCTTCCCTTCCCCATTTCTACAGGTCCTAAAGCTCTAATTCCCCAATTGGCTCCTGCTCTTGAATCTCTGTTATATTAAGCTCAGAACCCCATGAAAAGGAACCCATAATTAGGAATTCATTTTCCCCTGAATAGGACCTCAAAGAGTGGTTTTTGTGATCCAACTCATCGCATTGTTGTTGCTGTTCAGTCATTCAGTCGACCCCATGTACTAGACCATGCCAGGCTTCCCTGTCCTTCACCATCTCTCAGAGCTTCCTCAAACTCATGTCCATTGAGACTGTGATGCCATCCAGCCATCTCGTCCTCTGTCATTCCCTTCTCCTCCTACTTTCAGTCTTTCCCAGCATCAGGGGCTTTTCCAATGAGTCGACTCTTTGCAGCAGGTGGCCAAAGTATTGGAACTTTGACTTCAGCATCAGTGACTGAATATTCAATGAATATTCAGGATTGATTTCCTTTAAGATTCACCAGTTTGATCTCCTTGCAGTCCAAGGGACTCTCAAGAGTCTTCTCTAACACCATAGTTCTAAAGCAATGATTCTTCAGTGGTCAGCCTTCTTTATGGTTCAACTCTCAGATCTATGCATGACTACTGGAAAAACCATAGCTTTGACCATATGGACCTTTGTTGGCAAAGTGATGTCTCTGCTTGTTAATACACTGTCTAAGTGTGTCATAGCTTATCTTCCAAGCATCATTTAATTTCATGGCTGCAGTCACAGTCCACAGTGATTCTGGAGCCCCAAAAAATAAAGTCTGTCACTGTTTCCTTTGTTTCCTCATATATGTGCCATGAAGTGATGAGACCAGATGCCACAAACTTAGTTTTTTGAATGTTGAGTTCTAAGCCAAGGTTTTCACTCTCCTCCTTCACCTTCATCAAGAGACTCTTTAATTCTTCTTTGCTTTCTGCAGTAAGGGTGGCATCAGCTGCATATCTGAGGTTATTGATATTTCTCCTGGCAATCTTGATTCCAGCTTGTGATTCACCCAGCCTGATATTTAGCATGATGTACTCTGCATATAAGTTAAATAAGCAGGGTGACAAAATACAGCCTTGATATATTCCTTTTCCAATTTGGAACCAGTCAATTGTTCCAAGTTCGGTTCTAACTGTTGCTTCTTGACTCACATACATGTTTCTCAGGAGGCAGGTAAGGTGGACTGGTATTCCCATTTCTTTAAGAATTTTCCACAATTTCTTCTAATCCTCACAGTTGAAGACTTTAGAAGCAGATGTTCTGGAATTCTCTTGCTATTTCTATGATCCAATGGGTGTTGGCAATTTGATCTCTGGTTCCTCCGTGTTTTCAAAATCCAGCTTGTACATCTGGAAGTTCTCAGTTAAAGCCTAGCCTGAAGGATTTTGAGCATTACTTTGCTATCATGAAATGAGTGTAATTGTGCAGAAGTTTGGACATTCTTTGCCCTTGCCCTTCTTTGATATTGGAATAAAAACTGACCTTTTCTGGTCCTGTGGACAATGCTGAGTTTTCCAAATTTGTTGGCATATTGAGTGTAGCACTTGAGCAGCAGCATCTTTTAGGATTTGAAATAGCCCAGCGGGAATTCCATCACCTCCACTGGTTTTTTTCATAATGATACCTTCTGAGGCCCACTTGACTTCACACTCCAGGATGCCTGGCTCTAGGTAAGTGATCACACCATTGTGATTATCCAGCTCATTACGAAATTTTTAGTATATTTCTTCTGTGTATTCTTTCCACCTCTTCTTAATATCTTCTGTTTCTGTTAGGTCCATACCTTTTCTGTCCTTTACTGTGCCCATCTTTGCATGAAACATTCCCCTGGTATCTCTGATTTTCCTAAAGAGATCTCTAATCTTTCCCAATCTATTTTTTTCCTCTATGTGTTTGTATTGGTCACTTAGGAAAGTTATCTTTCCTTGCTAAGCTCTGGAACTCTGCATTCAGATGGGTATATCTTTCCTTTTCTCCTTTACCTTTTGCTTCTCTTCTTTTCTCAGCTATTTGTAAGGACTCCTCAGACCATTTTGCCTTATTGCATTTTTTTTTCTTGGGGATGGTTTTGATCACCACCTCCTGTACAATGTTCTGTCCATTGTTCTTCAGGCACTCTGTCTATCAGATCTAATCCCTTGAATCTATTTGTAACATCCACTGTATACTTATACGTGATTTGATTTAGGTTATACCTGAATTACCTAATGTTTTTCCCTACTTTCTTCAATTTAAGTATGAATTGTGCCATAAAGACTTCATGATCTAGCCACAGTCAGCTCCTGGTCTTATTTTCCCTCACTGTATAGAGCTTCTCCATATTGGGCTACAAAGAATATAATCAATCTGATTTTGGTACTGACCATCTGGTGATATCCATGTGTAGAGTTATCTCTTGTGTTGTTGGAAGAGGTTGTTTACTATGGCTAGTGTGTTCTCTTGGCAAAACTGTTAGCCTTTGCCCTGCTTCATTTTGTACTCCAAAGCCAATCTTGCCTGTTACTCCAGGTATCTCTTGACTTCCTACATTTGCATTCCAGTCCCCAATGATGAAAAGGACATCTCTTTTTGGTGTTAGTTTAGAAAGTTCTTGTTGGTCTTCATAAACTTCATTCAACTTCAGCTCCTTCAGCATTAGTGATTGGGGCATAGACTTGGATTACTGTGATACTGAATGGTTTGCCTTGGAAACAAACAGGAATCATTCTGTCATTTTTGAGACTGCACCCAAGTATTGCATCTGGAACTCTTGTTGACTAAAAGGCCTACTCCATTTCTTCTAAGCTATTCTTCCACCACAGTAGTAGATATAATGATCATATGAATTAAATTCTCCCATTTCCATCAATTTTCGTTCACTGATTTCTAAAATGTCAATGTTCACTCTTGCCATCTCCTGTGTGATCACTTCCAATTTACCTTGATTTGTGGACTGAATATTCTACATTTCTATGCAATATTGTTCTTTACAGCATTGGACCTTACTTTCACCACCAGACACATCCACAACTGGGTGTTGTTCCCACTTTGGCTCAGCCACTTCATTCCTTCTGGAGCCATTTTACAGTCCTTCTCCAGTGACATATTGGACACTACCAACCTGGTGGGTTCATCTTTCAGTGTCATATATTTTTGCCTTTTCATACTCTTCATGGGGCTCTCAAGAGAAGAATGTTGAAATTGTTTGCCATTCCCTTCTTCAGTGGACCATGTTTTGTCAGAATTTTCTACCATGATCCATCCATCTTGGGTGACCCTACAAGGCTTGGTCATAACTTCATTAAGTTAGATAAGTCTGTGATCCAAACTTATCTCATTGGCTGTTGATTAAAGCACATGGTTTTCCATATGTAAGTAGAAAAGCTATAAATAGGATATAATAAATTGTCTTATAGCTTCCCTGAGAGGCCTCTTGTCCATTATTTATCGTTTATTGTAGGAAAACTCGGGCTACTTTTACAGGTGGCTGCCTTGAGACAAAGAGTAGCTAGCGGCTGGAAAATAGTGAGTACATATGCAAAAGCTCATGGTTATGGGGGTGGGGTGGGAAGTAGGAGGGGGAATAAATAGGGAGGTTGGGATTGACTTACACACACTAGTATATATAAAATACAGACCTCCTATATAGCACAGGGACCTCTACTCAGTACTCTGTAATGGTTTATACGGGAAAAGAATCTATAAAAAAAAAAAAGTGGATGTAAATGTATAACTGATTCACTTCACTATACAGCAGAAACTAACATAACATTGTAAATCACTGTACTCCAATAAAAATTTTAAAAAACAAAATGAGCTATCAAGACATTAAAAAAACATGGAAGAAACACATGCACATATTACTAAAAGGAGGAAGTCAATCTGAAAAGACTACATACTAAATGATGTCAACTATGTGATATCCTGGGGCTTCCCTGGTGGTCCAGTGGGTAAAGACACCGCCTTGCAGTGCAAGGGGCACCGGTTCGATCCCTGGCCTGGGAAGATCCCACATGCCATGGAGCAGCTGGACCGATGTGTCCAGTTGCCGAGCCGGAGCTCTGGAGTGCATGCGCCCAGAGTCGGTGCTCTGCGACAACAGAGGCCACCACGATGGGAGGCCCACGCGGGTCAAGGAACAAAGATGGATGCAAACAGATAAATGAAAGACCAATGGAGGTGGCCTGCCTGCCCCCCTCCCCCCAACCCAACCCTCTCCTCAAAATAAATGAATAAATAAATGTTTAAAAAAATAATAAAAAAAACACTATGCGATATCCTGAAAAAGGCAAAACAACAGAGACAGTAAAAAGATTAGTTGTTGCAAGGATTGAGAGGAGGGGCAAGAGAAATGAATAGGTAGAATACCAAAAGAGTTTTAGAGCAGTGAAATGCTCCATATGATATCACAATGGTGAATACATTTCATTATACCTTTGTCCAAACCCATAGAATGTACAACCCCAAGAATGAACCCTAGTGTATAATTTCGACTTTGAATGATTATGATGTAGTTTCAATATAGGTTCATCAAATGTTCCCCTCTGATGGAGGATGTCGATAATGAGGGAAAGTTACGCATGTGTTGGAGGCAGGCATATATAGGAAATCTCTATACCCCCTTCTCAATTTTTGTGACCCTAAAACTGATCTGAAAAATAAAGTCTCTAAACTTTTGTGGAGGGACAGGAATCCTATTTCCCATGTGTCTTGTATGTCAAAGTAACACCACCTCCACAGTCTTAATTCACAACAAATACTTCATCCTTAAAGAATCATTCTATTTCAGCTATGATATTGTGGAAAGCATACTAAGTTGAAGAAATACAGTTAATAGAGACCTGAAGTTGAGCCAGACTCCACCCTTTAGAAGCTCTGTGACCTTGAGCAAGTCATGTAAACTGTCCTTGGAATAGTGTCTTCTTCATGAAATTTTCTAAAGATTAACCATAGGTAATGTATCTGGAAGTGACTGGCACATAACAACTCCTCAATAAACGTTGGTTGCATCCAATGTTTTTTCATTGTTCTTGTTCTGATGAACAGCATCAGAGGCAAGGAGGAGTCAGATTATTCACAATGATATTTCTAGAAAAACATTATTATATATATACATATATATTAAATAAACATTAATATATATATATATATATATATGTATGTATATATAACAGAATTTGATCCCTGTTCATCATAATCATCATAGGAAACTAAAAAGCCACATTCAGAGTAATTAACATTTCAACTCACATAGAAATTCTAATCTGGTTTGTGATGTGGTTAATATGCTATCTCAACTTTCAGGACACTCACGGGGTCTGGAGCTTCGCAACACAGCCTAGACTCTCAGAGCTTAAAAACTAGAACCTGAAATTGTAGACTTAATCATTTTAGTGAGTTACTCCAAGGTGGAGTTGCAGGACAGCTGTGTCAACAGTGTTCAGCACAGGTCATCCAGGATAAAAGCTTGTTAGATTGATGTGTCTGTCTATCCTTCCTTCATGCCGGAATCAGAACCAGAGGGAATAAGAAGAGAGGGAAAGTAAAAGAAACTAGATGGTATATATTTTTTAGGAAAGGCAATGTATTTGTCTAAGAAAACCAAATAAATAAACAATATTAATTTAATATGCCATTTTCTATTTCATCTCTCCCATCTGGGACCATAGTTAGATTCATTAAAATATTCCTTTACAGTGTTTGTTGATCATTTGCTCTTCTCTACATATGAAAAAGTAAAATGCGTTCTTTTTAAAATGGTCTGGGAGTCTGCAAAGAAAGGTAATTTTCCAAATAATATTTTTAGGGTTTAGTTACTTATGAGATGCATTTAAAAAGAGTTTTATCATAAAGATATAAAATAATATATCAAATTATTAAATATTAAAGCAGTATATTATAATATATTAAAACTCCTGTGCTTCTTATAACAAATCCTCAAGATCATTATCCTAAAATTTTATAACCCTTCTTTCACAAAAAGGTAGAAAAGATACAGAGGTTGATTGGCCTTTGTCAATAATAAGAAGAGAAACTGAATGGAGACAGGGATGAGAAGTGGAGGGATAGGGGGCAGCATGAATTGATTAGTTCTCTTAAACCAAGCATGTCACATCCATGATCCTGTTTACTTTGTATAATAACTCAGTGAGGAAAGTTCTATTGTCAACTTCATTTTACAGATGAGGCAACTGAAACTCAGAGAAGTTAAGCTACTTGTCTAAGGAACACCCAGAAAATAAATGATGTACCAGAGATTTAAATCCAGGTCTGAATTTGAAGCCATTTTTGCCATGCTTTCCAGTTTAATACAGTAATATATAATCTCCATTACCTCCTGCTTATGTGACTGGATGCACTTAGTACTACAATAAGGAAAAAATAGTCCAGGGTCATTTATAGATAATAGCAGCAAATCATTTTAAATTATCCCAGGTTTAATATTAACAAGGGCATTATGTTGAGCTTCTCTGAAGAGCTAACTAACAGCTCTGGCTCTCAATGCTACCTGTGCCCAACCATCTAGAATTTCGAGACTTGCAATACATAGAACATAAAGTAATATGCATATCAACTCCCCACAACCCCACCACATTGGCTAGCCTTGCCCACAGTTCCAGCCTAGCCTAAATCCTATACTATTATTGGCCCCATTCCCAGTGTCACTCTTGACTCTGGTCCATTCTCTGCTTTGGTTATACTTGGCCTAGTTTCCTTGTTTAGCCTAAGCCAAGATTTTAGGAGCTATAAATGACAAATGGTTGAAAGAAGGAAAACTCCTTTTCCATAGCTTTTGTATATCCCACTCTCCATTTACCCTCCCGCTCAGGTTTCCTTGATGATAGTTTTTGGTGGAAAATGCCATCAATTTTAGCTTTAAAATACAAACTTTTTTAATCTATGTGATTATCAACCAGATTTTTTTTAGGGTTTAGTTACTTATGAGATGCATTTAAAAGAGTTTTATCATAAAGATATAAAATAATATATCAAATTATTAAATATTAAAGCAGTATATTATAATATATTAAAACTCCTGTGCTTCTTATAACAAATCCTCAAGATCATTATCCTAAAATTTTATAACCCTTCTTTCACAAAAAGGTAGAAAAGATACAGAGGTTGATTGGCCTTTGTCAATAATAAGAAGAGAAACTGAATGGAGACAGGGATGAGAAGTGGAGGGATAGGGGGCAGCATGAATTGATTAGTTCTCTTAAACCAAGCATGTCACATCCATGATCCTGTTTACTTTGTATAATAACTCAGTGAGGAAAGTTCTATTGTCAACTTCATTTTACAGATGAGGCAACTGAAACTCAGAGAAGTTAAGCTACTTGTCTAAGGAACACCCAGAAAATAAATGATGTACCAGAGATTTAAATCCAGGTCTGAATTTGAAGCCATTTTTGCCATGCTTTCCAGTTTAATACAGTAATATATAATCTCCATTACCTCCTGCTTATGTGACTGGATGCACTTAGTACTACAATAAGGAAAAAATAGTCCAGGGTCATTTATAGATAATAGCAGCAAATCATTTTAAATTATCCCAGGTTTAATATTAACAAGGGCATTATGTTGAGCTTCTCTGAAGAGCTAACTAACAGCTCTGGCTCTCAATGCTACCTGTGCCCAACCATCTAGAATTTCGAGACTTGCAATACATAGAACATAAAGTAATATGCATATCAACTCCCCACAACCCCACCACATTGGCTAGCCTTGCCCACAGTTCCAGCCTAGCCTAAATCCTATACTATTATTGGCCCCATTCCCAGTGTCACTCTTGACTCTGGTCCATTCTCTGCTTTGGTTATACTTGGCCTAGTTTCCTTGTTTAGCCTAAGCCAAGATTTTAGGAGCTATAAATGACAAATGGTTGAAAGAAGGGGAAAACTCCTTTTCCATAGCTTTTTGTATATCCCACTCTCCATTTACCCTCCCCGCTCAGGTTTCCCTTGATGATAGTTTTTGGTGGAAAATGCCATCAATTTTAGCTTTAAAATACAAACTTTTTTAATCTATGTGATTATCAACCAGATTTTTTTATTCATAAGATTCACTGTTTTCATCACACTTTCATATTAACAAATCTATATCAAAGCTGTCTGTTGGTAAGAACCTGGAGATTTTCTCTTTGTAGAGATTTTCTGTGTCCATTTTGATTCCCAGTTAGCCACATTATAAGGCCAGTGAAAGCATGGCTGCTTACTTTTATACTCCTAGGAACTTCTATACTTTTGCTTTTATACTGCCATCCCAGTACAGCCTGTACATCTTATTCTCCAGCATCTTAGAAGGTAGTATGATCTTCTGATGGGGTCAGAAGCTTCCCAACAGTTTCTAGAAGCTCCTACTGAATAGTAGAACCTAAATCATAATATTCTACTAATGATCCTTGAATTTTGGTTTGCATAAGAATCACCTGGGGGGGCTTCCCTGGTGGTCCAGTGGGTAAGGACACCGCCTTGCAGTGCAAGAGGCGCCAGTTCTATCCATGGCCTGGGAAGATCCCACGTGCCGCCGAGCGGCTGGACCCATGTGTCCAATTACCAAGCCGGAGCTCTGGAGTGCATGCGCCCAGAGCCGGTGCTCTGCGACAACAGAGGCCACCGCGATGGGAGGCCCACACGGGTCAAAGAACAAAGATGGATGAAAACAGATAAATGAAAGACCAATAGAAGTGCCCCGCCTGATCCCCTCCCTCCCCAACCGGACCACACACCCCCTCCCCCCACCCGCCGCCCAAAAAAACGAATCACCTAGGGCATTTGTTGAAAATGTAGATTTTTCTATACTCCTCTCTCACTTGAGTCTATTGCTATGTTATAGACTCAGGTGTGCGCTGAGGCCAGGCAATACAAACTGAGACTTAGAAACAATAAGGAATGAGAAAAAGAGGGAATGTAGGTGAGTCCTTGAGAAATCTTGAACAAGTACCACACACAATTATGATGAAGGGGGTCTACAATCCAGTCATCCAATCTTATGCATTGGTAGGCAGTTTTATCTATTAAACACTTGTTGAGAAATTAGAGCCCTCATACAATAATGATTTTGATTAATAACATGAGTAGAAGTTTCCACTCCTCATTCTGGCAATAGATAGGTTTTCTTGCTTCCATACTAGTTCACCTTATCTCTGATTCTAAACTAATACTTAAATTAATGTGATTAAATAACTGGCATCTGTGTAGGATTTTTGTATTTGTATAACATTTTATATGAGGTCAGTCTTACTCATAGCACATAGCACACATTACATACTTTTTAACAGAATTGCTAGAGTGATAGAGAAAAATAAAACAATTAAAATATTTTCTAACAGGTTTCTGGTCTCAGGAGTGATAAGTCATGAAGAAGCTTCAGACAACAGAACCTAGCAAAGTTCTTTTAGTTTCTCTTTAAGTAAACAATGCAAGATAAAACACGTAATTTTTTTGAAACTTCGAATCTCTTCTCTATTCATCAAAAAATGAAAGAGTATGAAAATGTTCAAAATAACATGTCAGTGATGACAAATGAATATGAATTCATATTTACATAAAATATTTTAATAAAGTATTCTAGAATGATATAAATTTGTTCTTTTTCCAAAATTAGTAATTATTTAATGTTAGTAATTTTATAAATGGACACTGCACACAATGCACAGCAAGACTGTTGTCTAAAGAAGGCAACAGTATGGTGGTAATACTTGGCAAGGACCAAGTACATGCCAGTCATTCTTTTTCTCTCTTTATTAAACCAACTTTACCACAGGAAGGAAAGTGGTTTCAAAAACTTATTAAAAATAAATTTTGGGTGAATACACATGTCATTCTCCAAAAGTCTTGATTAGACCACTGTGTTACTCTACTTTTAGCCTTCAGAAGAACAACTTGGAATTTTACGTTAATGTTGATTGCTGAAAGATGGAGGAAAACATTAACATTTACTATGTCCAAAACACCTACTTAACCATTACAACAATATAAAACACACAAAGCAATCATCCTCTAGATACTAATGTGAAACTGCTTTTCAGTTTTGTTCAGTTATATATCTTGGACCATATTAAACCATTCTTTTTATGTGTGTATAATCTCCCATTGCCTGTGTGTACATCATTTGTATATTCAGTCATGTTTTTAAGTAGGAGTTTTATTCTTTATTCTCCAGATGAGTAAACTGAAGCTTAGAAAGATGAAGTAATTCATCTAAAGTCACACAGCTTGGAAGTGGTTGACCTGAGAATCAAATCTAGTTGCTGGAACCCCAGGACCTCACTCTTAACTATTATGCTAGTCTGCCTCTGTGCTGAGATATCATTTTCATTACACTCAGACTTTGAAGTCTTGCTAAGCACTGATGTTGACAAGGAGAGACAGGAGTTCTCACAGATAGACTGTGAAAGTTTAAACTGGTATGAACATTTCTGAAGGCAATTTGATAATACCTACCACAATTTTAAATGCATATTCCCCTTGACCCACTAGTTCTACTTTTAGGAATTTGTGCTATAGATTCATCAAAGAAATATGAAAAGATATGGATAAGCACATTTACTATGACATTATTTTGTAGTAGCCAATCTGAAAATCCCTGAAATGATCATTATGGGACTGAATACACCAATGATGTACACCCATGCAATGAGAGATTATGCACACATAAAAAGGATAATTTAGTATGGTCCAAGATATATAACTGAACAAATTTGAAAACTAGTTTCACATTAACATCTAGAGGATGATTGCTTTGTGTGTTTTATATTATATATTATAGTTGGTAACATATATTAATTATATTGATAAAAATGGGACTGGGTACATTTGTATATGTATTTATTCACAAATAATTTTAATGGCCTAGATTTGGGGAAGCGGAAATGAGATCAAGAGAGAGAGAATCTGGGGCTTCCCTGGTGGTCCAGTGGGTAAGGACACCACCTTGCAGTGCAAGGGGCACCGGTTCGATCCCTGACCTGGGAGGATCCCACGTGCTGCGGAGCGGCAGGACCCATGTGTCCAATTACTGAGCTGGAGCTCTGGAGCACATGCGCCCAGAGCCGGTGCTCTGCCACAACAGACGCCACCACGATGGGAGGCCCACACGGGCCAAAGAACGAAGATGGATGAAAATAGAGAAATGAAAGACCAATAGAAGTGGCCCGCCTGCTCCCCTCCCTCCCCCCCCCATCCCCCCAAAATAAATAAATAAATAAATAAATCTTAAAAAAAAAAGGCACAAGAGAGGGAGAATCTTTCATTTTACAAACTTCTGAACAGTTTGAATTGTTACTATGAGCATATCTTGTTAAGAATGAAATTAAGACAAAAAACCCTCAAGGAATGTCATTTAATTAATTACCGTTAGAACTTTTTTAGCAATGTGCATAGTAAGAAATATAGTACATCATAGACCAGAACATGTACATAAATAACTAAAACAACTTTCATAAAATGCTACATAGACTCTGCTCTACTATTTTCTATTCTACTCTATTTCATTGTTTAAAAAACTTTTGTCACTACCCACTAAAATGATTTCATAAAAAGTGGATATGTTAGTTGTGTCTGACTCTTTGCAACCCCAGAGATTGTAGCCTGCCAGGATCCTCTGTGCATGGAATTCTCCAGGCAAGACTACTGGAGTGGGTAGCCACTCCCTTCTCAGGGGTATCTTCCTGATCCAGGATCAAACCTGAGCTACTTCCCCCAGGAAGCCCTGGGGTTTTGTTTTTACTTTTGGCTTGGCTTCCTTGCTGGCTCAGACAGTAAAGAATCTGCCTGCAATGACGGAGACCTGGGTTTGATACCTGGGTCAGGAAGATTGACTGGAGAAGTGAATGGCTACTCCCTCCAGTAGTCTTGCTTGGAGAATTCCATGCACAGAGAAGCCTGGTAGGCTACAGTCCCTGAGGCTGCAAAGAATCAGACATGAGTGAGCAACTAACACTTTCAAAAATGATTTCATATCCCAAAGTAAACCTTGACTTATTCAACTGATATGGGTGCAGATCCCCCCCATTAAGCACCATAATCCAGAGGGGGGCATAATTTGCATAAGCAGACCATCTCCAGTCAGCCCAGTGCTTACCTAACCCACAAACTCAGATATTCCCCGTTGATCAACACCTCTCAAAGAAACTTCACTTCCCTACACTAGGACAGATATAGTCTATGAATTTTTTTGCGGGGGTGGGTGGGAGGGCTGGGGAGGGAGGGAGGTGGGTGGGCCACTTCTATTGGTTTTCATTTATCTATTTTCATCCATCTTTGCTCTTTGGTCCGTGTGGGCCTCCCATCGCAGTAGCCTCTGTTGTCACAGAGCACCGGCTCTGGGCGCACACACTCCAGAGCTCTGGCTTGGTAATTGGACACATTGGTCCAGCCACTCAGTGGCACGTGGGATCTTCCCAGGCCAGGGATCGAATCGGCGCCCCTTGCACTGAAAGGCGGTGTCCTTACCCACTGGACCACCAAGGAAGCCCCTGAATTTTTTACTTTAAAAGATTTATCATATTTCTCCTATTCTCAGCCTCATATCACAGAACCTACCTAGACTGTATGCTGAACTGTGATCTCCATTTGGCAGTAACACTTTTTGACTCAACTGGTGCTCTTTATTTTTTACCAAATCACTAATGATTTACAACCTGTAGTTTGCTGCAATAAGCCTAGGCTTTTTTTTTTTATGTAATAACTGTATTGATATATAGCTCACATACCATGTATATTCAGAAAACTGAGCGACTATCATTACAATAAATTTTAGAATATTTTCATTATCTCAAAAATACCCTGTACTCATTCTCCATTGCCCTCCAAGCCCACCACTTTGCAGCCTCCATTAACCATAAACCTATTGTGCTTCTATCCTGGACATGTTTTTACTTTTGGCTTGGCTTCCTTGCTGGCTCAGACAGTAAAGAATCTGCCTGCAATGACGGAGACCTGGGTTTGATACCTGGGTCAGGAAGATTGACTGGAGAAGTGAATGGCTACTCCTCCAGTAGTCTTGCTTGGAGAATTCCATGCACAGAGAAGCCTGGTAGGCTACAGTCCCTGAGGCTGCAAAGAATCAGACATGAGTGAGCAACTAACACTTTCAAAAATGATTTCATATCCCAAAGTAAACCTTGACTTATTCAACTGATATGGGTGCAGATCCCCCCCATTAAGCACCATAATCCAGAGGGGGGCATAATTTGCATAAGCAGACCATCTCCAGTCAGCCCAGTGCTTACCTAACCCACAAACTCAGATATTCCCCGTTGATCAACACCTCTCAAAGAAACTTCACTTCCCTACACTAGGACAGATATAGTCTATGAATTTTTTTGCGGGGGTGGGTGGGAGGGCTGGGGAGGGAGGGAGGTGGGTGGGCCACTTCTATTGGTTTTCATTTATCTATTTTCATCCATCTTTGCTCTTTGGTCCGTGTGGGCCTCCCATCGCAGTAGCCTCTGTTGTCACAGAGCACCGGCTCTGGGCGCACACACTCCAGAGCTCTGGCTTGGTAATTGGACACATTGGTCCAGCCACTCAGTGGCACGTGGGATCTTCCCAGGCCAGGGATCGAATCGGCGCCCCTTGCACTGAAAGGCGGTGTCCTTACCCACTGGACCACCAAGGAAGCCCCTGAATTTTTTACTTTAAAAGATTTATCATATTTCTCCTATTCTCAGCCTCATATCACAGAACCTACCTAGACTGTATGCTGAACTGTGATCTCCATTTGGCAGTAACACTTTTTGACTCAACTGGTGCTCTTTATTTTTTACCAAATCACTAATGATTTACAACCTGTAGTTTGCTGCAATAAGCCTAGGCTTTTTTTTTTTATGTAATAACTGTATTGATATATAGCTCACATACCATGTATATTCAGAAAACTGAGCGACTATCATTACAATAAATTTTAGAATATTTTCATTATCTCAAAAATACCCTGTACTCATTCTCCATTGCCCTCCAAGCCCACCACTTTGCAGCCTCCATTAACCATAAACCTATTGTGCTTCTATCCTGGACATTGCCTATAAGGAAAATCATATGATATGTGATCTTCTGTGACTGGCCTCTTTCACAGAGCATAATGTTTTCAAGGTGCATCCATTTCATAGCATGAATCAGTATTTCATTCCTTTTTACTGCCAAATAAAACCCCACTATATAAATATATCACATTTTGTTTATCCATTCATCACTTGATGGTCATTTAGATCATTTCTTTCTTTTGATTATTATAAGTAATGCTGCTATGAAAATTCATGAAATAAGATTAGAAATTAATAAAAAGGACACCAAACAGCTGCACATATATTTGGGAATGAAATTACATATTAATAAATAACTTCCTTGTTTAGGAGAAAGGTGAGGGGAAGAATATATTAGGAATTTGTGATTGACATGTACACATTACTATATTTAAAGTAGATAAGGTACAAGGATCTACTGTATAGCACAGGGAATTCTTGTCAATATTCCATAATAATCTATATGGGAAAAGAATTTTTAAAAGAGTGGATATATGCATAATTGATTCACTTTGCCATATGGCAAAAACTAACACAACATTATAAATCAACTATACTCCAACAAAAATTAATTTAAAAAGAAAAATAAATAATCCCTCTGTTTAAAAAGGAAACAAAAAGGAAATAGTGCTAGAATAGAATGATAATAAAGTTGAACATGCTACAATTTTGGGACCACACTTCAAAATGTTATATAAGCACATAGGTCAAAATTTATGATTACCATTAGTTGATCAAGAAACAAGAAATGGTAAAAACAGAAAAGTTAAATATTCAGCTCATAAACTGGAAAAAAGTACATAAAGAAAATATAAACAAGAAATAATGAGAGAAAATGAAATAGAAAAGAAAGAATAGATAAGATTTATAAATGAAAATTAGTTTTTAAAAAAGAAGACAGAAATTGGTAAAACTCATTTTCTTAAAATTTATATAAGGTAAATAAGATGAAGATTAAAAAATACAATAGAGATTAAAAACAATAAAAATGTATTGTATGCTAATAGATTTGAAAACATAAATGAAATAGATAAGTTAATAGATAACTAAAAAATGCCAAAATTGGCACAAAAAGAAAGATAACTTAAATGGACAAAGCTGAAGTGGTAGTAAGAAATTCTCCCTCATAAATCTCTAGGTCATATTGTTTTACAAACAAACCCCACCACCAAATGGCCAGTAGCATTTTCCACAGAACTAAAACAAAAAAATTCACAATTTGTGTGATAACACAAAAGAACCCGAATAGACAAAGCAAACATGGGAAAGAAAAATGGAGCTTGAGGAATCAACCTTCCTGGCTTCACAATATACTACAAAACCATGCTCATCAAGACAGTATGCTACTGGCACAAAAACAGAAATACAGACCAATGGAATAAGACAGAAAGCCCAGAGATAAACCATATCTTTAACAAAGGAGGTAAGAATATACTGTGGAGAAAAGACAGCCTTTCCGGTAAGTGGTGCTGAGAAAACTAGAGAGCTATACGGAACAGAATGAAATTAGAACACGTCCTAACATCATACACAAAAATAAACTCAAAATGGATTAAAGGCCTAAATGTAAGGCCAGACACTATAAAACTCTTAGAGGAAAACATACACAGAACCACACTCTTTTACATAAATAAATCATAGCAAAATCCTCTTTGACCCATCTCCTAGAGTAATGGAAATAAATGAAAAATAAACAAATGGGATCTAATTAAACTTAAAAGCTTTTCAACAGCAAAGGAAACTATAAATAAGATGAAAATATAACCTTCAGAATGGGAGAAAATAATTGCAAATGAAGTAACTGACAAAGGTTAATCCCCAAAGTATACAAGCAGCTCATGTAGCTCAATATCAGAAAAACAACCCAATCAAAAAATGGGCAGAAGGCCTAAAGAGATATTTTTCCAAAAAGATATATAGATAAATAACATACACATGAAAAGTTGCTCAATATTGCTCCTTATTAGAGAAATGCAGATCTCTAAATTCCTATTATACACAAGTCATTCCACCAAAAAGGATCAAAAATTCACCCAGTTCATCATTAAAGGTGCTAATAGTATTGATTCCAAACCTATAAAGCTATAACCAAAGAAAGGAAAAATGTGAGCCCAATTCACTGAGTATATAGGTAAAAAAATTAAATAAACTATTAATTAACCAATACATTTTAAGAATCATTTGTGAATCAATCAATTGTGAGCTTTCCCAGGAATAGAAGGATGATTCAATAGCATGAAATCGATCTATATAATTTAGCATATTAATACTCTAAATAAGTTGAATGACTGCCAGTAAACAAGTAAAAAAAGACAAAAACACAAACTCAAAATTTCTTTTTTAAACAAACTAACCAAGAATATAAACTTTTAGAAGAATAAAGATAAAAAGAAGACATGAAGAAATAATAATATGGAGAGAAATGGTGATTAAATATAGATAAAATTGAAAATTCACATGAAATGGAACATTTTTTAGAATGTAATGAAACACACTCCAGGAAAAAAAAAAAAAAAGAAACAAATTCTAACAAGATATATAGAGCTATTTAAAATTTGAAGCAAGAATTTAAGATCTTCCCACAAAGAGAACACAAAACCAGATAGTCTTATAGAACAGTTCTTCCAAATATTTAAGGAAAATACCATTCCAATTTTGTGCAAAATCTTCCAGTTTCTCATTTGATTTCATTCCATTTCTTATTTTACATATCAGTAGTTTTGATATCATGACCACAAAGTAACAGTACAAGAAAGGAAAAGCAAAGGCTCATTTAACATATGAATATAGATATATGAATTATAAACAAAATTTTAGAAAACTAAATCTTACAGCAACCAAAATTCCAACATGCTATTGTCCAGCAGGATTTATTCCATCAATGCAAACATAATTTCATAGTAGGAAACTTCTCAATAACATTTACTACTTGTTAGAATAAATTTAAAACACATAAGATTATAAATATAAGAGGAGTTTTGATAAAAATTCACCACCTTTTTTTAAATTGAAAACTCTTAGCAAAACAGAAATAGAAGGGACTTTTCTTAATCTGAAAAAAGGGAATCAACAAAAATCATACTACAGTGTCTTAAAGGAGGAAACGTTAGGAGTACTGCCTCGAAAATAAGAAAATGCTTGAGAGACCCACAATTACCATTTGCTATTCATAGTTTAAATCAGCAAAAGGCAAGAAAAATTAATGATTTGCTAAGAAATACATAAAACTGTCATTCTTTGCAGATGATTTGTCTCTACAAAGCAAATCTTAAAGAATCTACAACTAGCTATTAGAAATACTAAGAGTTTTGTAATTTATCTTTTTTATTTTTTAATGTTCGTTTTTTTAGCTATTTATTTGGCTTCACTGGGTCTTCAATGCTGCATGCAGGATCTTTAGCTATAGCATGTGGAATCTAGTTCCCTGACCAGGGATTGAACCTGGGCCCCCTGCATTGGGACTGGGGAGTCCTAGCCACTGGACCACCAGGGTCATCCTGGTGTTATTGTATTTTTTTTTTTGACCTGGTGTCATTTTTAAATTAAAGTATAGTTAATTTACAATGTTGTCTTAGTTTCAAGTGTGCAGTAAAGTGATTCAGTTATACATGTATAAATATATATATATATATATATATATATTATTTTTCAGATTATTTTCCATGATAAATTGTGACATGATATTGAGTAGGTCCTTGCTGATTACCTATTATATATATATACAGTAGTTTGTATGTGCTAATCATAAACTCCTAATTTATCTCTCCCCAAATCCTACTATCCTCTCTGGTAATCATGAGTTTGTTTTCTATGTCTGTGAGTCTATTTCTGTTTCATAAATAAGATCGTTTGGTATCATTTTTTTTAGATTCCACCTATAAGTGATAACATATGGTGTTTGTCTTTCTCTGGCTTACTTCTCGCAGTATGACAGTCTCTAGGTCCATCCATGTTGCTGCAAATGGCATTATTTCACTTCTATGACCAGGTACTATTCTGTTACATACATGCATCACATCTTCTTTATCCATTCCTCTTGTCAATGGACATTTAGGTAGCTTCCATGTCTTGGCTATTGTAAATAATACTGCAATGAACGTTGTGGTTCATGTATCTTTTTGAATCAGTGTTTTCAACTTTTCAGGACGTATGCCCAGGAGTGGGACTGTTGGATCATATGATAACTCTATTTTTAGTTTTTTGATCATTAACAGTGGAACAAACAAAATCAAGTGACATCTGATAGGATTCGATAATATGCCATCATCTTTGAGATATTACTGCCAAAGATGCATAATAAATATCTAATCATGAAGAAAATGGAAAAACCCAAATCCTGGAATATTCTACACCATGGGGTGCTGTCAGTCTCTTCAGTCGTGTCCAACTGTGTAGCCCTATGGACTATAGACTGCCAGGATCTTCTATCCATTGGAATTCTCCAGGCAAGAATACTAGAGTGGATTGCCATGCCCTTCTCCAGGGGATCTTTCCAACCCAGGAATTGAACTCAGGTCTACCCATATTGCAAGCAGATTCTTTACCATCGGAGCCACCAGAGAAGACCATTCTACAGCATGTGCTGTGCTGTGCTTGGTCGCCCAGTTGTGTCTGACTCTTTGCGACCCCATGGACTGCAGCCCATTTTACACCATAACCATTCATTAATCTTCAAACATTTCAAGCTTATGAAAGTCAAGGAAAGACTGGGAAACTGTTCCAGACAGAAAAAATAAAAACTAAATAAACCAATAATTCAGCACATGATACTTCACTGGATCATTTTGCTCTAAAAAAACAATATTAGGAAACTAGAGAAATTTGAATTGGATCTGAGAATTAGATGTTAGTAATGTATCAGTGGACATCCTTTAGGTCTTGTAGGTCTTCATAGGACCATTCATCTTCAGATTCTTCAGCATTAGTGGTTGGAGCATAGACTTGGATTACTGTGATAGTGAATGGTTTGCCTTGGTAATGAATTAAAATCATTCTGTCATTTTTGAGATTGCACCCAAGTACTGCATTTGGGACTCTTGTTAACTATGATGGCTACTCCATTTCTTCTAAGCTATTCTTCCCCACAGTAGTAGATATAATAGTCATACGAGCTAAATTTACTCATTCCTGTCCATTTTAGTTCACTGATTCCTAAAATGTCGATGTTCACTCTTGCCATCTCCTATGTGATCACTTCCAATTTACCTTGATTCATGGACCAAACATTCCAGGTTTCTATGCAATATTGTTCTTTACAGCATCAGACTTTACTTTCACCATGAAACACATCCACAACTTGGTGTTGTTTTCATTTTGGCTGAGCCTCTTTCCTTCTGGAGCTATTTCTCTGCTCTTCTCCAGTAGTATATTGGGCACCCACCAACTTGGTGGGTTCATCTTTCAGTGTACTATCTTTTTGCCTTTTCATACTATTCATGGGGTTCTCCCCTGGAGGAGGAAATGGCAACCCACTCCAGTATTCCTGCCTGGAGAACCCCATGGACAGAGAAGCCTAGCAGGCTACAGTCCGTGGAGTCACAAGATTTGGAAACAACTTGACAACTAAACCACCACCATTGGGTTCTCAAGGCAAGAATACTGAAGTGGGTTGCCATTCCCTTCTGCAGTGAACCAAGCTTTGTTAGAATTCTCTACCATTACCTGTCCGTTTTGGGTGGCCCTACAGGGCATGACTCATAGTTTCATTGAGTTAGGCAAGGGTGTGGCCCATGTGATCAATTTGATTAGTTTTCTGTGATTACGGTGTTCATTCTGTCTGCCCTCTGATGGATGAGGATAAGAGGCTTGTGCAAGTTTCCAGATGGGAGGGGCTGGCTGTGGGGAAAACCGGGTTTTGTTCTAGTGGGCAAGGCCATGCTCAGTAAGTGTTTAATCCAATTTTCTGTTGATGGGTGGGCTTGTGTTCCTCCCTATAGTTTGGCTTAATTTCAAGCTATAGTAGGGATAATAGTGATAATGCCAACCTCCTACAAAAGGACTTATACCAGCATTCCAGGCCTCCCAAGACTATTGTAGTCAGTACCCTTGACTCCACAGGAGGCCACATCTCTGCCAGAGATTCCTAAGCACACACAGGCAAGTCTGGCTCAGTCTCTTGTGGGCTCACTGCTCCTTTCTCTTGGGTCCTAGTGTCCAGAAGGTTTGTTTGTGCCCTCCAAGACTCTGATACTCCAGTCCTTGGAAAGCCTGTAATTAAATCCTGCTGACCTTCACAGTCAGATTCCCTGGGGCTACTCAGTCCCTTTGCCAGATTCCCAGGTTGGGAAGTCTGTTGTAGGGCCTAGAACTTTTGTAGCACTGTGAGAACTTCTGTGGTATAATTGATCTCCAGTTTGTGAGTCACCCACCAGATGGGTCTATAGTGGGACTAATGGCAACCTCCTTCAAGAGGACTTATACACACACTGCACCTCCCAGGACTGCTGTTGTCACAGCCATATTTGGGTCCAAGGCCTCCCACCCAAAGAGGCTCCCATGCTACTACATCCAGTGAGTAGTCTCAAGAGGCCTGGCGCACTCCCACACTTACTGGATCAACTCAGCCAAGACTGGTGACCCCTCAAAGTGGCTTTCACTCTATAATACCTGGAGAGCAACCTCAGCTTGGATGGCAAACATTCAATGTGGTTTCCAGCCCAGGGAGTCAACCCAACTCAACCAGCATACCTACAATGTTGTTGGCCAGGCCAGAAAACCCTCTGAACAGGAGTCAGTGCCACAGAACCAGTCCACCCACAGCAGTCATGGCTTAATCTCACATCCAGCTGTCCTGGGGGTCAGTCTCACTCACAAGTACACCTGTGGCAACTGTGGGACTACCACAACAAGAAGGTACATGCAATCCACACAGGTGATACTCCAGGAGAGCTTGGGTCTGGTGGCCAAAAGAGACTGTTCTTTTGGGCCCCATAGGAAACCTTCTACATAAGGCCACTCCTTCAGGACTGAGAGATGTAGATGATCTACCTAATATACAGAAATCTAATACACAGAAACATAGTTAGGAAAAATGAGGAGATAAAACATTATGTTCTAAATGAGAGCAAAAGAAAATCCTAAGAGAAAGAACTAAACAAAATGAAAACAATCTACCGAATAAACAGTGTTATGGTCATAAAGATGAATGAATAAACACAATGAAAACTTCAACAAAAAGATAGAAAATATAAAAGACCCAAATAGCATTGAAGAATAAAAACACAGAGGTGAAAAATATACTAGATGGAATCTCGTCAATGTGCTGTGGGACTAAGGGATCGTACATGGGCACTATGTGACAGCTTAGAGGGGTGGGATGGGGGGAATGGGATATACATATGACTAAGCTGGAATTGTACATCTTTAAACAATAAAACTCTGCAACATCAAAAAAGAAAAATAAAAAAAAAAAACTTGTAATTGTGAAAAGATATTATAACATGCCCCCCCCCCCCAAAAAAATACTAGATGGAATTGACAGCAGATTAGATGATAAGGAGAATGGATCAATGATCTGGAAGACAGGATACTGGAAATGACCCAACTGGAAGAGTAAAACAAAACCAGAACTTTTTAAAATGAGAATACTTTAAGAGATTTCTAGAATTATCCAGAACATACCAACAGTCACATTATAGGAGTCGATAAGGAGAATAAAAGAACAGAAAACTTACTGGATCAACTCAAGACTGGTGACCCCTCAAAGTGGCTTTCACTCTATAATACCTGGAGAGCAACCTCAGCTTGGATGGCAAACATTCAATGTGGTTTCCAGCCCAGGGAGTCAACCCAACTCAACCAGCATACCTACAATGTTGTTGGCCAGGCCAGAAAACCCTCTGAACAGGAGTCAGTGCCACAGAACCAGTCCACCCACAGCAGTCATGGCTTAATCTCACATCCAGCTGTCCTGGGGGTCAGTCTCACTCACAAGTACACCTGTGGCAACTGTGGGACTACCACAACAAGAAGGTACATGCAATCCACACAGGTGATACTCCAGGAGAGCTTGGGTCTGGTGGCCAAAAGAGACTGTTCTTTTGGGCCCCATAGGAAACCTTCTACATAAGGCCACTCCTTCAGGACTGAGAGATGTAGATGATCTACCTAATATACAGAAATCTAATACACAGAAACATAGTTAGGAAAAATGAGGAGATAAAACATTATGTTCTAAATGAGAGCAAAAGAAAATCCTAAGAGAAAGAACTAAACAAAATGAAAACAATCTACCGAATAAACAGTGTTATGGTCATAAAGATGAATGAATAAACACAATGAAAACTTCAACAAAAAGATAGAAAATATAAAAGACCCAAATAGCATTGAAGAATAAAAACACAGAGGTGAAAAATATACTAGATGGAATCTCGTCAATGTGCTGTGGGACTAAGGGATCGTACATGGGCACTATGTGACAGCTTAGAGGGGTGGGATGGGGGGAATGGGATATACATATGACTAAGCTGGAATTGTACATCTTTAAACAATAAAACTCTGCAACATCAAAAAAGAAAAATAAAAAAAAAAAACTTGTAATTGTGAAAAGATATTATAACATGCCCCCCCCCCCCAAAAAAATACTAGATGGAATTGACAGCAGATTAGATGATAAGGAGAATGGATCAATGATCTGGAAGACAGGATACTGGAAATGACCCAACTGGAAGAGTAAAACAAAACCAGAACTTTTTAAAATGAGAATACTTTAAGAGATTTCTAGAATTATCCAGAACATACCAACAGTCACATTATAGGAGTCTCAGATAGAGAAGAGAGAAATAAAAGAACAGAAAACTTATCTGATAAAATAATGGCTGAAATCTTCCATAAAAGAAATGGACATTTAATACAGGAAGCACAGAGTCCCAAACAAGGTAAACTAGAGACCCACACCAAAATATATTATAATTAAAATGTCAAAGATAAAGAATCTTAATAGCAGCAAGAAAAAACAGTTAAGCACAAGAGAATCCCCATAAGACTATCAGATGATTTTTTAGCAGAAACTTGTAGGTCAGAAGGGAATGACACAATACATTCAAAGTGACAAAAGGCAAAAACTTATCAAGAACACTTTACTGAGCAAGTTCATCATTCAGAACTGAAGAAGAGATAGAATTTCCAAGACGAGCAAAAACTAAAGAAGTTAATCACAACTAAATTGATCATATAAGAAATGTTAAAGGAGTTTTGTAAGTGAAAAACAAGAGGCCATGACAAGACATAAATTATATGAAAGGAAAAATCACACTGGCAAAAGTAAACATATAGTAAAAGAAAGGGATCAGCCACTTACAAAGCTAGGGTGAAAGATAAAAGACAAAAGCAAGAAGATCAACTATAACTACAATAATTTTTTTTTAGAGCTTTTTTAAATTTTTATTCTTTATTTTAAAGGTATTACAGAGTTTTGTTGTTCACAGACATGTATGTTCCCAGATAAGTCATACTATTATGTTTAGGGCTTCCCCTGGTGGTCCAGTGGGTAAGGACACTGCCTTGCAGTGCAAGGGGCGCCAGTTCGATCCCTGGCCTGGGAAGATCCCATGTGCCACGGAGCGGCTGGACTGATGTGTCCAATTACTGAGCTGGAGCTCTGGGGCGCATGCGCCCAGAGCCAGCGCTCTGTGATGACAGAGGCCACCGTGATGGGAGGCCCACAGGAGCCAAAGAACAAAGACGGATGAAAATAGAGAAATGAAAGACCAATAGAAGTGGCCCACCTGTCCCCTCCCTCCCCACCTCAACCCCTAAAAGATAAATAAATAAAAATAAATGTTAAAAAAATCTATTATGTTTAAAGTAAAAAAGATAGCAAATGGAATACAATTCAAGCACTAACCAAAAGAAAGCTGAGGTACCTATATTAATTTCATAAAAAAAATAGACTTC
This sequence comes from Tragulus kanchil, assembly GCA_022376925.1. Taxonomy (NCBI): domain Eukaryota; kingdom Metazoa; phylum Chordata; class Mammalia; order Artiodactyla; family Tragulidae; genus Tragulus; species Tragulus kanchil. The sequence continues at coordinate 72,375,346 of JAIOJX010000001.1, read as the reverse complement.
AGAACAAGGAATATTATCAAAAACAGACATATTACATAATGATAAAAGGGATAATTCTCCAAGAAGACATAAAATCCTAAATTTGTTGTTTATGATCAGTCACTAAGTCATGTCCGATTCTTTGTGACCCACTGGGCCACAGCACACCAGGCTTCCCTGAACTTCACCATCTCCCAGAGTTTGCTCAAACTCATGTCCATTGAGTCAGTGATGTTATGTAACATTTAATCCTCTGTCACCCTCTACTCCTTTCACCTTCAGTCTTTCCCAGCATCAGGGGCTTTTCCAATGAGATGGCTCTTTGCATCAGGTGGCCAAAGTAGTGGAGCTTCAGCTTCAGCATCAGTCCTTCCAATGAATATTCAGGGTTGATTTCCCTTAAGATTGACTGGTTTGATCTCCTTGCTGTCCAAAGGACTCTCAAGAGTCTTCACCAGCACCACAATTCAAAAGCATCAGTCATTCCCACTCAGCCTTCTTTATGGTTCAACTCTCACATCCATATGTGACTACTGGAAAAACCACTACTTTGAGTATATGGACTTCTGTCAGCAAAGTGATGTCTCTGCTATATATACACACACATATATATGTGTGTGTGTCTACGTGTGTATATATATATATATATATATATGACAGGGTTTTGTTGTTTACTGCCACACATCAACCTGAATCTGCCGTAGGTATACATAGGTATACATCAGTCCCTCGCTCATCCCAAACTCCTCCCCCATTTCCCTCCCTAGCCCATCCCTCCAGGTCACCACAGAGCTCCTGTTTGAGATCCTCTAGTCTCACAGCATTTTCTCCTTCCTCTCCCCAATGTCCATAAGACTGTTCTCCATGTTCACCTCTCCAGTGCTGCTCTGCATATTCATCTATCAGCTCCATCTTTCTATATTCCATATATATGTATCAGTATACAATATTTATCTTTCTGTTTGACATACTTCACTCTGTATAATAGGTTATAGATTCATCCACCTCATTAAAATAGATTCAAATGCACTTCTTTTATGGATGATAATATTCCATTGTATATATGTACCACAGCTTCTTTACCCATTGATCTGTCTCTGCTTTTTAATGCACTGTCTAGATTTGCTTTCCTTCCAAAAGCAAGTCTTTTAATTTCATGGCTATAGTCACCTTCCACAGTGATGTTGGAGCCAAGAAAAGAAAATCTGTCACTGCTTCCGTTTTTCCCCCTTCTATTTGCAATAGAGTGATGGGACCAAATGCCATGATCTTAGTATTTTTTTATTATATAATTATTTTATTTTACTTTTACTGAGTTTTGTTGTTTAGAGCTATACAAAAATCCAAATCAGTCATAGGTGTACCCTTGACCCCTCCAACCTAAACCTCCTTCCTAGTCCCTCCCCATCCCACCCCTCCAGGTTGTTGTGTAGCCCCCATATAGGTTCCCTTAGTTTTACAGCATATAGACAATGATTGTCCCTTTTATATATGGTAGTGTAGGTTTCCATATTACCTTAATATTTTTAATGTTGAGGCCAGCTTTTTCACTCTCCTCTTTCACCTTCATCAAGAGGCACTTAAGTTTCTCTTCACTTTCTGACATTAGAATTGTATTATCTTCATATCTGAGCTTGTTGATATTTCTCCTGTCTAGTGTGTGATTCATGCAGCCCAGCATTTCATATGATGTACTCTGCATATAAGTTAAACAGGGTGGAAGTATACAGCTTTGTCGTACTCCTTTCCCAATTTTGAATCAGTCATTTGCTCTATGTAAGATTCAAACTGTTTCTTCTTGACCCACATACAGGTTTCTTAGGAGACAGGTAAGGTGGTCTGGTATTGTCCTGTCTTTAAGAATTTTCCACAGTTTCTTTGTATCCACATGTCAAAGGCTTTCATGTAGTCAATGAGTAGATGTAGAGGTTTTCCTGGATTCCCTTGCTTTATCTATGATCTAACAAACTTTGGCAAATTGATCTCTGGCTCCTGTCTTTTCTAAATCCAGATTGTATATCTGGAAGTTCTTGGTTCACATACTGCTGAAGGATTTTGAGCATAACCTTACTAGCACGTGAAATGAGCACAATTCTTTGGTATTTTGAACATTCCTTGGCACTGCCCTACTTTGAGATTGCAATGAAAACTGACATTGTATATATGTACCACAGCTTTTACCCATTGATCTGTCTCTGCTTTTTAATGCACTGTCTAGATTTGCTTTCCTTCCAAAAGCAAGTCTTTTAATTTCATGGCTATAGTCACCTTCCACAGTGATGTTGGAGCCAAGAAAAGAAAATCTGTCACTGCTTCCGTTTTTCCCCCTTCTATTTGCAATAGAGTGATGGGACCAAATGCCATGATCTTAGTATTTTTTTATTATATAATTATTTTATTTTACTTTTACTGAGTTTTGTTGTTTAGAGCTATACAAAAATCCAAATCAGTCATAGGTGTACCCTTGACCCCTCCAACCTAAACCTCCTTCCTAGTCCCTCCCCATCCCACCCCTCCAGGTTGTTGTGTAGCCCCCATATAGGTTCCCTTAGTTTTACAGCATATAGACAATGATTGTCCCTTTTATATATGGTAGTGTAGGTTTCCATATTACCTTAATATTTTTAATGTTGAGGCCAGCTTTTTCACTCTCCTCTTTCACCTTCATCAAGAGGCACTTAAGTTTCTCTTCACTTTCTGACATTAGAATTGTATTATCTTCATATCTGAGCTTGTTGATATTTCTCCTGTCTAGTGTGTGATTCATGCAGCCCAGCATTTCATATGATGTACTCTGCATATAAGTTAAACAGGGTGGAAGTATACAGCTTTGTCGTACTCCTTTCCCAATTTTGAATCAGTCATTTGCTCTATGTAAGATTCAAACTGTTTCTTCTTGACCCACATACAGGTTTCTTAGGAGACAGGTAAGGTGGTCTGGTATTGTCCTGTCTTTAAGAATTTTCCACAGTTTCTTTGTATCCACATGTCAAAGGCTTTCATGTAGTCAATGAGTAGATGTAGAGGTTTTCCTGGATTCCCTTGCTTTATCTATGATCTAACAAACTTTGGCAAATTGATCTCTGGCTCCTGTCTTTTCTAAATCCAGATTGTATATCTGGAAGTTCTTGGTTCACATACTGCTGAAGGATTTTGAGCATAACCTTACTAGCACGTGAAATGAGCACAATTCTTTGGTATTTTGAACATTCCTTGGCACTGCCCTACTTTGAGATTGCAATGAAAACTGACATTTTCCAGTCCCGTGACCACCGTTGAATTTTTCAAATTTGCTGACATATTGAGTGCAGCACTTTAAAAGCACCATCATTTAGGATTTTAAATAGCTCAGCTGGAATTCCATCACCTCCACTAGCTTTGTTAGCAGTAATGCTTTCTAATGCCTACTTGACTGGACACTCCAAGATGTCTGACTCTAGGTGAGTGACCACTCCATCGTGGTTATCTGAGTCATTAAGACATTTTTTGTATAGTTCTTCTGTGTATTCTTATCACCTTTTCTTGTCTGCTTCTGTTAGATCCTTGCTATTTCTGTCCTTTATTGGCATGAAGTGGTTCTTTAGTATCTCTAATTTTCTTGCAGATACCTCTAGTCATTCCCATTCTATTGTCTTTCTCTATGTCTTCACATTTCTCACTTAACAAGACTTTCTTTTCTCTCCGGGCCTTTCTCTGGAACTCTTCATTCTTTCCCTTTCTCCTTTGCCTTTCACTTCTCTTCTCTCAGCTATTTTTAAGGGTTCCTCAGACAACCATATTGCCTTTTTCCAATTCTTTTCTGTTGAGATTGTTTTGGTTACTGCCTCCTGTACATTCACAATGTTTTATGAACCCCGCTCCATGAACTCTATTTGTCACTCCCACTGCATAATCATAGGAAATTTGATTTAGGTCATACCTGAATGGCCTAGTGGTTTTCCCTACTTTCTTTAATTTAAGCTTGAACTTTGCAATAAGGAGCTCATGGTTTGAGCCATAGATTTTTTTTTCCCCTGATTGTATAAAGCTTCTCCATCTTCTGCTGCAAAGAATGTGATCAATCTGATTTCCTTATTGATCATTTGATGATGTCCATGTGTAATCTCTTGTGCTGTTGGAAAATGTTATTTGCTATGGCCAAGGTGTTCTCTTGACAAAACTGTTAGCCTTTGTCCTACGTCATTTTGTACTCCAAGGCTAATCTTGCCTGCTACTCCATGTATCTCTTGACTTCCTACTTCTGCATTCCAATACCCTATGATGAAAAGGAGTATCTGGTTCTATGCCAGCTACTTTGGCATCAGTGCTCTGGGCATAGGTCAGGATTGCTATGATGCTGAATGGCTTCCCTTGGAAATGAAATGAGATCATTCTGTCATTTGTGATATTGTACCCAAGTACTGCATTTTGGACTTTTTTGTTGAATATGAGGGCTACTCCATTTCTTGTAAGGGATTCTTGCACACAGTAGTAGATAAAATGGTCATCTGAATTAAATCTGCCCATTCCTGTCCCTTTAGTTTACTGATTGCTACGATGTCAATGTTAAATCTTGCCATCTCCTGCTTGACCACATTCTATTTACCTTGATTCATGGATCCAACATTCCAAGTTCCTAGCAATATTGTTCTTTACAGCGTCAGACTTTACTTTTACTACCAGACTATCTACAGCTGAGCATCATTTTCACTTTGGCCCAGCTGCTTCATTACTTCTGGAGCTATTAGTAATTGTCCTCTGCTCTTCCCCAATAGCATACTGGACAACTTCCAGCCTGGCTGGGGTTCATCTTCTAGAGTCATATCTTTTTAAAAGCCTTTTCATACTGTTCATGAGTTCTCGTGGTAAGAATACTGGAATGGTTTGTCATTCCTTCCTCCTATAGTCCACATTTTGTCATAACTCTTCACTATGACCTGTCCATCTCAGGTTGCCTGGCATGGCATGGCTCATAGCTTCATTGAGTTATACAAGCCTCTTCAGCACAATAAGGCTGTGATCCTTAAAGGGGATGAAATATGCATGTATCTTCTAAATATATTAGGCAAAAGCTTACAGATCTAAAAGAAGCAATAGGTAAACTCACGAGTATTGTTGGAGATATCAACACTCTTAGTAACTGATAGAAGAAATAAACATGATATCTGTAAAGAATGTACATGACATTTGTAACATAATTGATCAACTTGATGATATTTATAGAAAATCCACTCAATGACAGCAGAAGAAACATTCTTTCCATTTGAAACATTCACTAACATAGACCATATTCTAAGTTATAAAACAGACATTAAAAGTTCAAAATAATATAATTCATATAAAATGAGTTCTTAAACCATAATGATATTAAATTAAAAATTGATAATAAAATTACCTCTTGAAAAATTTCAAAATATTTGAAAATTAAACAACATAATTTTAAATAACCAGTGAAACAAAGATGGACTTAAGGGAAATTTTAAAATATTTTAAATTAAATGAAAATTAAATCAATTTTTCAGGATGCAGCTATAAAAGTCCTTAGAAAGATGATTATAGCATTAACTTCTTAAATTAGAAAAGAAGAAAGATCTTAAATTGGTAAATTACATCTCTACATTAAGCAATTAGAGAAAAAGTGAGTAGGAAGAGAACAGAACTTAAAACAAACAGAAAGAAGAAAATAATATAAAAAAGAAATGAATGAAATCAAAAAGAGAAAAATAAATAGCTCTTGAAGATCAATATAATGGATAAATTTCGAGAAAGTCTGACCAAGAAAAAAAGAAAATACAAATTATCAACATCAGAATTTGAAGATATCTGTACTGATTTCACAGATATTAAAAGAACAATAAAGAATTACTGCAAACAACTCTCTGCTCATAATAAAACAACTTACATGAAGTGAAGCAATTCCTTAGAAGACATGATCTATCAAAAATCACTCAAGAATAAATAGCGAAAAATTGAATTTGCATTCTAAAAAACTTTCAAAAAATAAAAATCCAGGTCAAAATCGCCTTACTGGTGAATTCTACCAAATTTTTAAGAAGAAATAATACCAATTCTATGCACTTCCTTTCAGAAAATATAACTCTGCATACTTTCTACCTTACTCTATGAGGTCAGCATTCCTCTAAAACCAAAATAAAACAAAGATATTAAAAGAAAACTACAGACCAAAATCCTTTCTGAACATAAATATGAAAATCCTCAACAAAATATTAATGAATCAAATCCAGCAATATATAAAAAGGATAGTACAATATCAGCAAGTGGGATTCATCCTAGGATAGCAAGATTGGCTCAACATCTGAAAATCAATCAAAGTACTTCTCCTTTTAAAAGAAAACAAAAGAAGGAAAGTCATATGACCATGTCAATTGATGCAAAAAAAAATTCAACAAATTCAACATTTGTTCCCAATAAAATCTCTCAGAAAACTAAAAATAGACAGAAATTTTTCTAACCTAATAGAGTCAGTGAAAAATCTATAACTATCATCATATTGAAACTAGATTAAGAACAAAGCAAGGATCTGATCTCTTATCATATCTATTCAGTATCATAGTGGGAGTCCTATTATGTGCAAGAAGAGAAGAAAAAAATTGAAGCATCTAAATTGGAAAGGAAGAAATAAAATTATCTTCATTTACAGATGCCATGTTTGTGCATCCAGAAATTATAATGAATCAACAAAAAAGAGCTCCTAGAACTAAATAAATAAGTTTTAGCAAGACTACAGGATAAAAGGAGAATCAGAAATTAAGGGAAAAATCCCATTCATTATTGCAACGAAAAGAATAAAATATCTAGGAATAAAATTAAATAAAGAGATTAAAGACTTGTATGAAGAAAACTCTAAGACGGATGAAAGAAATCAAAGACAACACAAACAGATGGAAAGATATGCCATATTCCTGGATTAGAAGAATCAAAATTGTAAAAACAACTCTATTAGTCAAAGCAATCTACAAATTCAATGCAATCCCTATCAAACTACCAATGGTATTTTTCACAGAACAAGAATAAAAAATATTACAATTTGTATGGAAACACAAAAGACCCCAAATAGCCAAAGCAATCTTGAGAACAAAGAACAGATCCAGAAGAAACAATCTGCCTGATTTCAGAATATACTACAAAGCTACAGTCATCAAGATGGTATGGTACCGGCACAAAAGCAGAAATATAGAACAAGGGAACAGGAAAGAAAGTCCACAGATAAACAAACGCATGTATGGGCACCTTATCTTTGACAAAGGAGTCAAAGATATACAATGGAGAAAAGAAAGCCTTTTTAATAAGTGATGCTTGGAAAACTGAACAGCTACATGTAAAAGAATAAAACTAGAACACTTCCTAACACCATAGACAAAAATAAACTCAAAATGCACCAGACAGAAACTATAAGGCATTTAGAGGAAAACATATATAGCCAGCCCACACTTTGACATAAATGACAGCAAGATTCTCTTTGATCCACTCCTAGAGTAATGGAAATAAAAACAATAAAAAAAATGGGACTTAATTAAACTTAAACCTTTTGCACAACAAAGGAAACTATTACCAAGGTGAAAAGACGACCCTGAGAATGGGAAAAAATAATAGCAAAGGAAACAACTGACAAATGACTAATCTCCAAAATATATAAGCAGCTGATTCAGCTTAATAGAAGAAAAGCAACCCAGTCAAAATGTGGAGGGAAGACCTAAACAGATATTTTTCCAAAGAAGACATACAGATGGCTAATAAACACATGATATGATGTTCAACATCACTCATTATTAGAGAAATGCAAATCAAATCTACAATGAGGCTGTGGTACATATACACAGTAGAATATTACTCAGCCATAAAAAGGAACACATTTAATACATTTGACTCAGTTCTTACAAGATGAATGAACCTAGAGCCCATTATACAAAGTGAAGAAAGTCAGAAAGAAAAAGACAAATACCATATGTTAACACATATACATGGAATCTAGAAAGATGGTACTGATGAACCTATCTGGAGGAATGTGGACACAGACTTGTGGACACAGATGGGGAAGGAGAGGGTGAGACAAATTGAGAGGTTGCACTGAAACATATACATTACTATATGTTAAATTATACAGACAGTGTACATTTATTGTACGATGCAAGGAGCTCAAAATCTGATGCTCTGTGACAACCTAGAAGGGTGGGATGTGTTGGGACGTGGGAGGGAGGACCAAGTGGAAGGGAGTATATATACCTATGGCTGATTCATGTTGATATATGGCAGAAATCAAACACAATAAATTGTATGGTACCGGCACAAAAGCAGAAATATAGAACAAGGGAACAGGAAAGAAAGTCCACAGATAAACAAACGCATGTATGGGCACCTTATCTTTGACAAAGGAGTCAAAGATATACAATGGAGAAAAGAAAGCCTTTTTAATAAGTGATGCTTGGAAAACTGAACAGCTACATGTAAAAGAATAAAACTAGAACACTTCCTAACACCATAGACAAAAATAAACTCAAAATGCACCAGACAGAAACTATAAGGCATTTAGAGGAAAACATATATAGCCAGCCCACACTTTGACATAAATGACAGCAAGATTCTCTTTGATCCACTCCTAGAGTAATGGAAATAAAAACAATAAAAAAAATGGGACTTAATTAAACTTAAACCTTTTGCACAACAAAGGAAACTATTACCAAGGTGAAAAGACGACCCTGAGAATGGGAAAAAATAATAGCAAAGGAAACAACTGACAAATGACTAATCTCCAAAATATATAAGCAGCTGATTCAGCTTAATAGAAGAAAAGCAACCCAGTCAAAATGTGGAGGGAAGACCTAAACAGATATTTTTCCAAAGAAGACATACAGATGGCTAATAAACACATGATATGATGTTCAACATCACTCATTATTAGAGAAATGCAAATCAAATCTACAATGAGGCTGTGGTACATATACACAGTAGAATATTACTCAGCCATAAAAAGGAACACATTTAATACATTTGACTCAGTTCTTACAAGATGAATGAACCTAGAGCCCATTATACAAAGTGAAGAAAGTCAGAAAGAAAAAGACAAATACCATATGTTAACACATATACATGGAATCTAGAAAGATGGTACTGATGAACCTATCTGGAGGAATGTGGACACAGACTTGTGGACACAGATGGGGAAGGAGAGGGTGAGACAAATTGAGAGGGTTGCACTGAAACATATACATTACTATATGTTAAATTATACAGACAGTGTACATTTATTGTACGATGCAAGGAGCTCAAAATCTGATGCTCTGTGACAACCTAGAAGGGTGGGATGTGTTGGGACGTGGGAGGGAGGACCAAGTGGAAGGGAGTATATATATACCTATGGCTGATTCATGTTGATATATGGCAGAAATCAACACAATATTGTAAAGCAATTATCCTCTAACTAAAAAATTTGAAGAAAAAAAAACCCTGCAGGATTAAAGGTCTATATACATACTAACAAGCAGGTGGCATGAAATTTTAAATAATAAAATAAAATTGTACAATAAAATTGTACATAGCACTTTCAATTAAATAATATGATTAAGTATAAATCTAAAAAGCCTGTGTATAAGTGCAAAACACTGATGAAAGAAATCAAAGATATAAATAGAGAGATATACTCTATATTCATATGTTGGAAGCCTCAGCATTGTTAAAGTGTCAGTCATTCCCAAATTGATCTATAGACTAATTGCAATTCTAATAAAAAGCCCAGCAGGGTTTTTCATAGGTATAGACAAGCTATAATCATACCCAAACCAAAACGGAACAGAAAAATTATTTAATATCATTAAATATCTCATCAGTATTCAAATTATCCAGTTTGCCTCAAATGCTGTTTTGGTTTTATCTTTGTAACTGTTATTTTGGATCAAGATCTGAATAAAATGCATACACTGTCCTTGATGTTTGTCCTTGAAATTTATTGTTAAAACTTCCCGCTTGGGGTTTCCCTCGTGGTCCAGTGGGTAAGGACATCGCCTTGCAGTGCAAGGGGCTCCAGTTTGATCCCTGGCCTGGAAAGATCCCACGTGCCGCGGAGCTGCTGGACCAGTGTGTCCAACTACCGAGCTGGAGCTCTGGAGCGCATGCGCCCAGAGCTGGTGCTCTGCAGTGAGAGAGGCCACTGCAATGGGAGGTCCACGCAGGCCAAAGAACAAAAATGGAAATATATGAATGACCAATTAGAAGTGGCCAAAGGGAAAAAAAAAAAAAAACTTCTCCCTTGCAATTTATTTGCAAAGTCAAGACTGGAGAGGAGGGCTTCCCCTGGTGGTCCAGTGGGTAAGGACACTGCCTTGCAGTGCAAGGGGCGCTGGTTCAATCCCTGGCCTGGGAAGATCCCACGTGCCTGTGGAGCGGCTGGACCCATGTGTCCAATTACCGAGCCGGAGCTCTGAAGCGCATGCGCCCAGAGCCAGCACTCTGCAGCGACAGACACCACCACGATGGGAGGCCCACAGGAGCCAAAGAACAAAGACGGATGAAGACAGAGCAATGAAAGACCAATAGAAGTGGCCCGCCGGCTCCCCTCCCTCCCCAACCCGACCCCCGCCCAAAATAAAATAAATAAATAAATCTTTAAAAAAAAAAAAGACTGGAGAGGAAATATGACCCTTTGAGGATATGGCATAAACATGGTTGTTTGTAGTTTACTTTCTTTCAGTTTGGATTTTGTTGACTGCATCTGCATAGTGTCATAGAACATGTCCCTGTTTTCTGTAGTTCTTATAAACTAGTTGTATTTTTTATAAGCTAGGTGTAGAGTAGGGATTAACAAATCATAGCCTGCAAGCAAAATGCAGCCTGCCCCTGAGTTAAGAATGTTTTCTACTTGCTATACTCTGAATGTTTGTGTCTACCCCCAAATTCATATGTTGAAACCCTAACTCCAAAGATAATGGGATTAGCTATTGGGGATTTTGGAGGTGATTATTTCATAAGGGTAGAGTCCTCATGTATGGTTTAGTTTCTTTAGAAGAGAGAACCCAAAGAACTTCCTGGCTCCTTCAAATAATATGAGGACACAGTGAGAAGTCAGCTTTAAACCAGAAAGAAGCCCTTACCAGATATTGCAACCATGGTTATGTCTAGATCTTGGACTTCTAGACTTCAGAAGTGTGAGAAATAAATTTTGCTTACTTATAAGGCAAACAGTCTGCTGTATTTTGCTAAAGAAGTCCAAATGGACTAACACATCACATTTTTTAAAGGATATAAAAAACAAAAACACAACCTCAATGCCCATCAACAAACGAATGGATAAAGAAGCTATGGTACATATATATACAATGGAATATTTTCCAGCTCTAAAAAGAAATGCAGAAGAATCAGTCCTAATAAGGTAGATGAGTCTAGAACCTATTATTCAAAGTGAAGTCAGTCAAAAAGAAAAGGACAAGAGAATACTAACACATACATATGGAATCTAGTAAGATGGTACCTATAAATACACATGCAGAACAGCAATGGAGAAACAGACAGAGAGAACAGACTTATGGACATTGCGGGGAGGGAAGAGTGAGTGAGAAGTTTGGAAAGAGTAACATGGAAACATACGCTATCATATGTAAAAGAGATGAACATTGTAAATGCACTGTAGAACTAAGGGATCTTTCATGAGGGCTAGGCAAAAACCGGGAGGGGCAGGATGGGAGGTAGTGGGGGAGGCATGTGAGAAGGATCCAAGATATGCCTATGATGGATTGGGGATTATATAGACCTGTAAACAACAAAACTATGTAAAAGCAATATAAAATAAAAGATTTTTTAAAAAAACAAAAACACAATGAAACATGTATTCTTTTTGAATACACAATAGTGATAATAGATGGACCCAAAAGCCTAAAGCATTTACAATCTGTCCTCTTACAGAAAATATTTTTCAACCTCTAGTTTGAAGCACTGCTTCTCTCACAGTTTTCCTGGTAAATTTTGAGCGTTTATATTTTCCTAAGAATGTGTCCAACCCTTGATGTTTTCAAGCTTGCTACATAGATTCATGTATAGTACCATCATGTAAATTTAAAACATTTTTTCCATTATTACTCTTGGCCTAAATTTTAATCCTACCTCTTCTGGTAACAAAATTTCTGGGCAAGTTGGAGCAAGTAACTTATCTTGTTTGAGTCTCATTTTCTTATAAAATAGGAATAAAAATAAAACCTTACTTCACAGAATTTTTATGAGAATCTGGTGCAATAATGTATGTGAAATTGGTTTGTAAATAGTAGAACTCATGGAGATATTAGTTATTTTTTTTTATTTTGCTTTTTTGCTTTTATAGAGTTTTGTTGTGTACAGATATGTATAATCCCAGATTAGTCATATGTATATCCCATCCCCCCAAATACTAGTTATTTTTGATCTGCTAGGTTATTTTAATATCAGTTCAATTTATTTATGTAGACTTTTCCTTTTAGCCTTGATGTTTCTTGATTTAAGGGATCAGACTTTGTACACAAGTGACAGTGTTAGTTTTAGATATTAAAGATGACTGTGAGGAGCAGAGACAGAGAATGTGATTACAGATGTTCACAACAGGTAGAAATGGTGGTGAGAGTCTGTAGTTCTTTTTGATTGGTATTACATTCTCAGTCAAGTAGAAGCTAAAGTTGTCATCTAAAATTCAATACTATAGATGAAATATTGACGTCTTAAGGAGAAAGAAGGTATGATCTAAGCAAGTGGGTGGGTGAATACACATGTGAAATATGTATGATCACCAGGCGGTATTAAGGGTCTGTAATACTTTGAAGCCATTTAAACTGAGACCAGAAAGCACAATTATACTTTACTGCAGTCACAATTAGTCAACTGTGCAGGTGTTGGGTTTAATCAGGATTGGACTTTTGCCAAGTAAGAATGATAAAGCTACCCTTTCATGGATTACAGCCTTGTCGTGGCAAAGGGGCTTGCATAACTTCATGAAGTTATGAGCCATGCTGTGCAGGGCAACCCAAGACAGATGGGTCATAATGAAGAGTCTGACAAAACATGGCAACCCACTCCAGTATTCTTGCTTGGAGAACCCCATGAACAGTATGAAAAGACAAAAAAATATGATGCTAGAAGATGAGTCCCTCCAGGTCAGAAGGTGTCCAATATGCTACTGGGGAAGAGCAGAAGGCAATTACTAGCAGCTCCAGAAAAGAATGAAGCAACTGGGCCAAAGCAGAAATGATGTTCAACTGTGAATGTATCTGATGGTGAAAGTAAAGTCTGATGCTGTAAAGAACAATATTGCATAGGAATAGACTCTATTGCATAGGAATAGAGTCTATTCCTATGCAATATTACATAGAACTGGAATTCAAGCTTTATGAATCAAGGTAAATTGAACATGGTCAAGTAGGAAATGTCTGTATTGAACATCAATCTAAATCAAACCTCTTATGATTATACAAAGGAGGTTATGAATAGATTAAAGGAATCTGATCTGGTAGACAGAGTGCCTGAAGAATTATGGACAGAGTTTTGTAACACTGTACAGGAGTCAGTGACCAAAACTACCCCAAAGACAAAGAAAGGCAAAAAGGAAAAGAAGTTGTCTGAGGAGGCCTTACAAATAGCTGAGGAAAGAACAGACGCAAAAGGGAAGGGGAAAGGGGAAAGATATACCCAACTGAATAGAGGTCCAGAGAATACCAAGAGGAGATAAGAAGGCTTTCTTCAGAAAAATGCAAAGAAATGGAGGAAAGCAACAGAATGGAAAAGGCAAGAGATCTCTTCAAGAAAATTGGAAATAACAAGGGAACATTTCATGTACGGCTGGGTTTGATAAAGGACAGAAATGGTAAGGATCTAACAGAGGTAGAAGAGATTAAGAAGAGGTGTCAAGAATAGACAGAAGAACTGTATCAGAAAAATCTTAATGACTCAGATAACCATGACAGTGTGGTTTCTTATCTATAGCCAGATCTCATGGAGTATGAAGTCAAGCAGGCCTTAGGAAGCATTAACTAGGAGAAAAGCAAGTGAAAGTGACAGAATTCCATCTTGAGTTATTGAAAATCCTAAAAGATGACACTCTTAAAGTGCTGCACTCAATATGTCAACAAATTTGAAAAACTCAGCAGGGGCTACAGGACTGGAAAAGTCCGTTTTCATTCCTGTCACAAAGAAGGGCAATGCCAAAGAATGTTCAAACTACCATACAATTGTGCTCATTTTACGCTAGCAAGGTTATGTTCAAAATACTTCAAGCTAGGCTTCAACAGGATGTGAACCAAGAACTTTCAGATGTACAAGCTGGGTTTTGAAGAGGCAGAGGAACCACAGATCAAATTGCATACATTCATTGGATCATACAGAAAGCAAGGGAGTTCTAGGAAAATATCTACTTCTGCTTCATTGTCTACACTAAAGCCTTTGTGTGGATCACAACAAACTGTGGAAAATTCTTAAAGAGATGGGAGTAGTAGACCACCTTACCTATCTTCTGAGAAACCAGTATGCGGGTCAAGAAGCAACAGTTAGAACCACACATGGAACAATGGACTGGCTCCAAATTGGAAAAGGAGTATGTCAAGGCTATATGTTGCCATTCTTTTGACTTAACCTACATGCAGGGTGCATCATGCAAAATGCTGGGCTGGCTAAATCACAAGCTGCACTCAACATTTACAGGAGAAATAGCAACAATATTAGATGTGCAGGAGATATCACTTTAATGGCAAAAGGTGAAGAGGAATTAAAGAGCCTCTTGATGAGGATAAAAGAACAGAGGGAAAAAGCTGACTTGAGATTCAACATTAAAAAAACTAAGATCATGGCATCTGGTCCAATCACTTCATGGCAAAGAGAAAGGAAAAAAGTGGAAGCAGTGAGAATTTTTCTTTTCCTGGTTTCCAAAATCACCATGGACAGTGACTGCAGCCATGAGATTAAAAGACCCTTGCTACTTGAAAGGAAAGCTGTGACAAACCTAGACAGTGTATTAAAAAGCAGAGATATCACTTTGTTGACAAAGGTCCATATAGCCACAGCTGTGGTTTTTCCAGAAGTCAGATACAGGTATGAAAGTTAGACCATCAGGAAGGCTGAGTTCCAAAGAATGATTCGATGATTTCAAGCTGTGGTATTCAAGAAGACTCTTGAGAGTCCCTTGGATAGCAAGGAGATAACACCAGCAAATCCTAATAGAAATTAAGCCTATTCATTGGAAGGACTGTTGCTAAAGCTGAAACTTCAATACTTTGGCCACCTGATGTGATGTGCCAACTCATTGGAAAAGACCCTGATGTTGGAAAAGATTGGAGGAAAAAGGAGAAGAGGGTGCCAGAGGATGAGATGCTTAGATAGCATCACCAATTCAATGAACATGAGATTGAGCAGACACCAGGAGACAGTGGAGAACAGAGGAGCCTGGTGTGCTACAGTGAATTGTGTTGCAAAGACTCAGACATGACGTAGTGACTGAACAACAATAATAAAGTAAAAGTGGGGTGAGTGAGTTGAGAGTGTTGCAAAGGTGTGATGAGCAATTATCAATGGAGTTTAAAGTGAATGAGGAGGGAAGAGAGGACATCAGTTGGATGAAGGCCAGTAAAGTATTGGAAAATCAAGAAATTGTATGTCCCAACAGGGTCTAAGCGTAGAAGAAGTGAGGTGGTCTTATTTTTCCCTGAGCTTTAATCTCTTGCTTGTTTCATATATATTAAAGAAGAGAGGGCTTCACTGGTGGTCTAGTGGATAAAGAGTCTGCCTTGCAGTGGAAGGGGCACCAGTTCAATCCCTGGCACGGGAAGATCCCACATACCACGGAGAGGTTGGACCAGTGTGTCCAATTACAAGTCAGTGCTTTGGTGCGCATGTGCCCAGAGCTGGCGCTCTGCAGCAGAGAGGCCACTGCAATGGGAGGCCCACACAGGCCAAAGAACTAAGATGGATGAAAATAAATAAAGAACCAACAAAAGAGGCCAAAATTTAAAAAAAAAAAAAAGAAGAGAGCCTTTATAATAATTCATACACAAACAGAGGTAGAAAATAATTTGGAGAGCTGTACTAAATAACTATATTTTAAATTTGAACAGAAGTAACTTGGGTATTAGTGAATCATGTGCTCATTCTATGGGACATCAAAGTCTAGGAAAATTAGTGCTCTCTGCCCACCTTTGCTATGTCCTCTCACATTGTTCTCTTTTACCAATATTATTAATAGAGGAGATTTACTTTTAAATGATTCCTGTACAGTGTTTTCAAGCTTTAGGCCACCTGATAAAATGCAAATCCTAATAGAAATTAAGCCTATTCATTGGAAGGACTGTTGCTAAAGCTGAAACTTCAATACTTTGGCCACCTGATGTGATGTGCCAACTCATTGGAAAAGACCCTGATGTTGGAAAAGATTGGAGGAAAAAGGAGAAGAGGGTGCCAGAGGATGAGATGCTTAGATAGCATCACCAATTCAATGAACATGAGATTGAGCAGACACCAGGAGACAGTGGAGAACAGAGGAGCCTGGTGTGCTACAGTGAATTGTGTTGCAAAGACTCAGACATGACGTAGTGACTGAACAACAATAATAAAGTAAAAGTGGGGTGAGTGAGTTGAGAGTGTTGCAAAGGTGTGATGAGCAATTATCAATGGAGTTTAAAGTGAATGAGGAGGGAAGAGAGGACATCAGTTGGATGAAGGCCAGTAAAGTATTGGAAAATCAAGAAATTGTATGTCCCAACAGGGTCTAAGCGTAGAAGAAGTGAGGTGGTCTTATTTTTCCCTGAGCTTTAATCTCTTGCTTGTTTCATATATATTAAAGAAGAGAGGGCTTCACTGGTGGTCTAGTGGATAAAGAGTCTGCCTTGCAGTGGAAGGGGCACCAGTTCAATCCCTGGCACGGGAAGATCCCACATACCACGGAGAGGTTGGACCAGTGTGTCCAATTACAAGTCAGTGCTTTGGTGCGCATGTGCCCAGAGCTGGCGCTCTGCAGCGAGAGAGGCCACTGCAATGGGAGGCCCACACAGGCCAAAGAACTAAGATGGATGAAAATAAATAAAGAACCAACAAAAGAGGCCAAAATTTAAAAAAAAAAAAAAGAAGAGAGCCTTTATAATAATTCATACACAAACAGAGGTAGAAAATAATTTGGAGAGCTGTACTAAATAACTATATTTTAAATTTGAACAGAAGTAACTTGGGTATTAGTGAATCATGTGCTCATTCTATGGGACATCAAAGTCTAGGAAAATTAGTGCTCTCTGCCCACCTTTGCTATGTCCTCTCACATTGTTCTCTTTTACCAATATTATTAATAGAGGAGATTTACTTTTAAATGATTCCTGTACAGTGTTTTTCACATTTTAATTTACTTAAAGTAAGAGAAGAGATGCTATTATACTCCTCAGTGTATCCTTTTCTATCTTCCCTCCTTTCCTTATTCACAATCTTCTTTTCTAAACCAAGCTGTCAGGGAAAAGTGGGAAGAGATGCATAGTCCTACAGGCACATTTTCTTCTGTTGTAGTTTTAATGACAATCTAATTGCATAGGTTTTGTTTTCTTTTCAAAAGTGTACTTTTCAGATGAACTTACTCAAAGCAAACATTGACCAGATATCCTATTTGTTTAGTTCTTTTTGTCAACTGAGCCAAAATCTTCCACAGCAGCCCTACATTCTCCCACTTCCTAGTTACAAAAGAGGAAGCTGCTAAGAAGCAAGATAGTAAAGAACCAGAAAAAGAAGCAGAAGTCATAAAAGAAGGAGGTAAGGGAAGGAACACCTCCCCTTGGCAAGCCAGATACTGACATTAGTCACTCAGTTTATCTGAGTTCCATTTCATTCCTCAGCCTGACTTGGTCATTCGACCAGACTTTGCTCACAGAATAGTTTTATGTCCCCCTCCAATTGTGTGGGCCCAAAGCCGCCCATCTCAATGTCCCATTCATGGGACTTCTCTCCAATTCCTCCATGGCAGTGTAGGTAGATTTTCTATTAACTGAAAACAAAAGCATTCTAACAAAAAAGGATACAACTTTGTATTTTATGCATTTATATATTCTGAGTTTCTATTGCAAACCTCTATTTCTGTTAAAAGTATTAGTAACTAACATTTAACTTTAATCCTCACAACTCTAAGAGGTAGGTATTCTTACTGTCTCTATTTCACAAATAATGAAACTGAGGCACAGAGAAATTTTGTAACTTGACAAAAGTCAAATGCAAAGTAAATAGTGGAATTGAGTTTCATATGCAGGTATTCTGGTCCACAATTTGGGTGCCTACTCACTGCACAGAGTTGTCTCTAGTTTTATAAATGTAAAAAAAAGAAGAAAAGAAAGAAAATTCACTTCCTTGGCACTCCTACTGCCAGCACTTTTTCAGATCTCTATCATCCCGTGTGTGGACTAGGCATCAAGCACCTTTCATGCCCTGCCTCACATCCTCCTAATCCTAACATTGTGCAAGAATGTTGAGCCTGGTATCATTTGTCTACACTGTGATATATCTCACTTTCTGTCATAGGCCTGTCGGAATCTCTTCTGCCATTTTGAAGCATGCATAAGTGCAAGGGGTTAAGCCCTCCATGTAGTGACCTTAACCAATGAGATATGGGACCTGTAAAGAAACATTTCAGTCTTCTGTCCCTCCAGAAATCATTCTTGCATGTACATTTTATGTGGTTCCCCAGTGAGGTCTATCCCCAGTTTTGCAGCTTGAAAACATATGCTTGTAATGACTTTCCCTCCATTTCTTCTTCATTTTTCCAGGTTTCCTACTCCAGTTGCAGGGGATCATGTCCTAACATCAGCATGTATATGAAAGTCCCTGTCTCAGGCTCTGCTTTCTCAGGATTAGACAGACTACTAATCCAATAAGATGTAGGCGACTTTATTTTTCACAACTTCACTACATTTTCACACACTTTCTCAGTCAAGCCACCAAAATTTGCTTTGAATTAAGTTAGTGTTGATACTGTATCCCCTTTTTAATGAAGATATTCTTGTTGATATATAGTGAATGATTGTTTTAAAAATTACACAAAACATGAGAATGCCATCCTTAGTTCATGGGCTTTTGCCCTCATCTTCTTCTTCTCATGGTTGCAAGATGGTTGTTGCACCTCTAGATATGATATCCACATTCAAGGTCAGAAGACTGCTGGGAAGGGACCAAGTCATACAAGCTGAATTTCTTTCAGTCTTTTATCTAATTAAGCAAATGCTTTTCAAGAAGGCTCCCTAGAATACTTCTATTTTGTTCTCATTAGACAGAATTGATTCATAGGACTACCCCTATCAGGAAGAAAGCTGGAAAATTAGAAAACAAGATTGACATGATTGATATGAATCAATTATGTCAATATTTGGGCCTGGACACATTGCCACACTGAACAAAAGCATGGTTCTGATAAGAAGGAATAAGGTGTAAATGTCTATTGTTTAGGCAATTAAATTCTTACGACTACATAATCTTTGCATTTAACATAAATGGTGTTTTTTTTTTTTATAAGCTGCTTTTTTTCATTTACTATATCATGGACACCTATATGTCAGTATATGAATATGCATGCTATCCTTTCAAAACTGCAAGCTGAAATGTTTTAGACATGAAGTATACAAATGCCTGAAACATACTTTGAAGCATATCAAAAAACAAATGATGTATAAATGGATTGATAAATGGACATACGGATAGAGATATGAGAAAACAGAAACAGCTAAATGTGAATTGTAGAACCCAGGCAGTGTGGATATAGTTGTTCCCTGAACTATTTTTTCATGTTTTACTCTACCATGCTTTGAACACGCTTATATATTTGAATACTTTGAACATTTGAAATGTAGGGGAAAGTATTAGTCAAATTGAATAATGTGTAAAACTGTATAAATATGAAAAAATAAATTGGAAATAATTTCTTTTGATATAAAATGTTATAGATTAAAGAAGTAACAATGGAAGAGGAAATGTCAATCCACTCCAGTGTTCTTGCCCGGGAAACCCTATGAACAGAAGAGCCTGGTAGGTTACAGTCCATGGGGTTGCAAAGAGTCTGACACAACTTAGCAACTAAACAACAAAGAAGCAACACATCAGCTGCTCTACTGAAAGTATCATGGTTTGAAACAGAATAATTAATATAAGTATACATTATGGGCTTCCCTGTTAGCTAGGCTGGTAAAGAATCTACCTGCAATGTAGGAGACCTGAGTTCAATCCCTGGGAAGATCCCCTGGAGAATGGAATGGCTACCCATTCCAGTAGAATTGTCTGGAGAATTCCACGGACAGAAGAGCCTGGGGTTGCAAATAATTGGATGTGACTAAGCAACTTACATTTTCACTTTCATACATAGTTATAAATGTTGGTGGATATACTTCTAACTGAAAAAATATGTCAATTACTCTTCTGTGAGTTAGTTCATGTCTTTGCATCTTTTTATCTTAAAAGTAACTTTGGAGTTTTTAAGGATGACCTATCCAAAACCATAAAGCACTCTACTTCATCTTATACCAATCTTCTACCCTATTTGTTAAATAGGGAACTGGTGTGTGGAACATAAAATGGCATCCAGGTAAACTCAGTACTGACTAAATCTACAACTGCATTGTAATCTGACCTCTTCCTAGCCCATTTGTCAGAAGCTCTTAGAAAGCTCAGGGATAAAGTACATGGTGGAGGAGCTAGAAAGATAACCTATTTTGAAGATTGGTGTAGGGTCAAAAATTATAAAAAACCCTCAGGGAAGTGGGAAAGGATTAGAGAGGGAATAAGGGAAGGGCTGGGGCAAGACAGCAACAGGGAAAAAGGAGGAGGTAAATAGATTTTCTTACAACAGGAGAAAAGAGAAACTATATTTACACCAGGAATGATGGAATGTTTATACAGAGAAATGCTATACTTTGGAAGAGGCAAGTGCCAAGAAGGAAATATTGAAAGCAGGAAACATACCTAAAGTTTACACAGCTGGAAGGCTGCATGTATATTAGAGAGGGTTAAGATGGAGTTAATGGATGAGAATATCCATGGGACAAATGGCCTCAGAAAGAATGATCAAGGGTGGCCTTGGCCCTAAAGGTAGGAAAGTCTAATTGCATTGCCCAGAAGTTTCAGGACAGTGTCAAATAAGTATTCTTCTCCTGTTCTTTGATTTTATGGGAATGCCAAGCATAGCATGACATTGGCTTTTGGTTTGATACAGATTTTTTTATCATGTTAAGTAAGTATACTTCTTTTTTTTTTAAACTTTTATTTTACTTTTAAATATTACAGAGCTTTGTTGTTTACAGATATGTATGTTCCCAGATTAGTCATATGTATATCCCCCCCTTCCCACCCCTCTCAACCATCACACAGCACCCCTGAAGGATCTCCTTTTCTCAGAGCAATGACTATAGCTATTTTCTTTACTTATGATAGTACAGGCCTTCATGCTACTTCCTTTCTATTCATACTTTATCAATATACTTATTTTGTAAACAAAAAGTATTGCCCACCATTTGAGTTCTACAAGTACCAAGTCATTAGCTGTTGTGGATGCTTACCTACAGCACACATAGAAAGGAATTCAGGATGACATAATGAAAGGGGTACATAGGCAGACTTGGCAAGGAGGCCAGCCAGTTCCAAGGACAAGGAGGAGCAGAGGAAGGACAAGGAGAAATAAAGGCAAAGATCTTCAATGTTGAAACTGAAAACTTCTAGTCTTATGTTAATCTGGGCATTTACATTCGAATGTCTCACCTAGCCCTGAGGCCTGGAGACTTTCCTAGCTAATCTCATCTTAATGCTGTGGGCCTACAGGGCCTTTTACAATCTTAAAATATTCTTTTGATTTATTGTTTAGGTAACTGACTGAAAATTACAAATTGTCATGCTTTAACTGGCAAAGGGAGATACTCTTCTATGCCCCTTTCAGTGTCTATGCTGGAAGCTTTTCCTTATCCTTTCTTACTTTAATAAACTTTTCACTGCACGAAGCTCTGAGTGACCATCACCGAGTCTTTTGATCTCAATGTGAATTCTTCTCCATTGGAGATTAAGAATTCAACACCATTCACAGTAACCTACCATCGTCTATCACCTATCAATAACATTGCCAGCATGTGAAATGAGCACAGTTGTACAGTAGTTTGAATAATCTTTGGCATTACCCTTCCTTGAGATAGGAATGAAAATTAACCTTTTCCAGTCTTGTGGCTCCTGCTGAGTCTTCCAAATTTGCTGACATATTGATTGAAGTTCTTTAAGAGCATCATCTTTTAGGATTTTCAGTAGCTCAGCTGAAAATCTGTCCCCTCTACCAGCTTTGTTCCTAGTAATGCTTCCCACTTGACTTAACACTCCAGGATATCTGGTTCTACATAAGCTGAGCACACCACCATGCTCATTAAGATCTTTCTTGTATAGTTATGCCTATTCTTGTCACCTCTTCTTAATCTCTTCTGCCTCTGTTAGGTTCTTTCCATTTCTGTCCTTTATCGTGCCCAACTTTGCATGAAATGTTCCCTTTGGGTTCCAGTTTTCTCAAAGAGATCACTCGTCTTCTCCATTCTATTGTTTTCCTTTATTTCTTTGCACTGTTCACTTAAGAAGGCTTTCTTATCTCTCCTTGCTATTGTCTGGACCATTCAGTTGGGTATATCCTTCCCTTTCTCTCTTGCTTTTCACTTCTCTTCTTTACTCATCTATTTGCAAGGCCTCCTCATACAACCATGACTACGTGCATTTCTCAGCCATCCTCCCAATCCCCAAATCATATATATATATACCCATCCCTCTTTGGAGCAATTCCTCATAGCTATCTTGGAGGCTATCTCTCCCAGGCTACAGTCCTCAATAAGTTCTAAAATAAAACTGAAACTTACAGCTCTCGCATTGTTTGGGGATTTCTGGTTGTTGACAATTTTGGCAACCATGAAGGAACTCAAAACATCATTCTTTTCTTCACCTGAACTATATGAGAACTTGAAGTCTTGGTCCTGTGTTCATCCTCTTCCTCAGCAGTGCAGATAAATTTGAATAAGTATCTCCTCTTGGTCTCAAACCTGCCAATTATTAGTTGACAATCCTGAGTTTTATTTGGCTGTGAATAAAAAAGTTACCAGACTCCTCAGGTTAGAGACATTGAAGAAGTTTTTCCAAGGGGAAAATTGCCTGGTTGAGAAACACTGGGAAGGTGTGCTCAATTGAAAGACATTGAATGGTTTGAACTTGATGATTAGGTAGGAGGCAGGCCTAATGCTTTTTCTCAGCTTGACTACCTTAACAGAATTTACCAGAATAAAAATGAAGATACCATATGAGAGCTCTCTGCTTGAAAGAAAAGGGGCATAGCTCTCTCTGGCTCATTGTGGCTTTCTCAGACAATTGAAAAGTTTGTGGGAGTAGTGAAGGCAAGTCCTCACACTGTGCAATGGTCCAGTGGAGACACCCGCTCATTAATTAAAAACTTGCTCACCCAGTGACACACAATGTACAAGTTGGCCAAGCAGTACTCTGAGTACCCATGGTGGTTTTAGGCTGAAAGAGGGAGAAGCTGAGACACATAAAAGAGCTGACATGACTCTAGGGTGACATCTAGAGGAGTTAAACTCACAAACAGCACATGGGTCCACCATATAATTTCACTAGCAATTTCATTTCCACAAACCTCTGAATTGGGGAAGAGAAATGAGGGGAGTGAGAAAACCTCTGACTTAATACTGCAACCGGGTTCAAGTATGTTCAGAAATTATACTCACAAGTTCTTTTAAACTTGTCCTGAAACGGCCAAAATGAGACTCTTTTGACATTCCCAAATTAGTTTCTATGTATGCAGTTAGAGAAAGCTGGCAGAAGGTAAGAATTCTTACCATTCTTACCTTCAGTTTCCTTGATCTCTGCTTGCAGAGTTTGTTGGAAATCAGAGTGGTAAGAGTTTTCTCTTTTTTAAAATCAGGTTAGTGGGAATACATTTCTATAGGGCTATCTCCTTAGACTCAGTGACTCTTGGTTTGAAATTTAGAAGAATATTCTAAGTTTGTTCATCCTTTTGTTCATAGATATGGTCACTTTTTTGTTGTTGTTGTTTCCATCTTTTGTGTGTTTGGTCATAAAGAGGAAAACTACTGGTCTGATTAAGTTTTCCTTTAATCTTGCTATATATCCTGAAAATTTGACTTGTTGACCAATGAGAATATTCTCTGGTCTCCACCACACAGAAGGTAGATGTACAATTGTTAAGTCACTCAAGTGTACTGGAATTCCAAACTAAGCATTCTTTGTCTGACAGAGTCAGTTCTCAGGAGAGTTTGTCATAAAGGATCTCAGTCCATAAGCAACCTTTGTCATCTCAATCTTCCTTGTTTACATGTGTAGAAAATCCTTGGGAGTGAAATTCTTGCACCTTGTGAGGGCTGCGTCCTTTGTGCTTTCTTGCAGGAAGCCTCTTACATACTTGGTTTAACCATAAAAGGCTTATTGTGTTGAGTCACTATTAAGATCATACTCTTCAATAGACATCACTTTGCCAACAAAGGTCTATATAGTTAAAGCTATGGCTTCTCAGTACTCAGATACAGTAACTGAGCCATAAAGAAGGCTGAACACCGAAGAATTGATGATTTCTAATTGTGGTGCTGGAGAAGAATCTAGTGACACACAATGTACAAGTTGGCAAAGCAGCTCTGACATGGACTGAAAGGGAGAAGCTGAGACACATAAAGAGCTGACATGACTCTAGGGTGACATCTAGAGGAGTTAAACTCACAAACAGCACATGGGTCCACCATATAATTTCACTAGCAATTTCATTTCCACAAACCTCTGAATTGGGAAGAGAAATGAGGAGTGAGAAAACCTCTGACTTAATACTGCAACCGGGTTCAAGTATGTTCAGAAATTATACTCACAAGTTCTTTTAAACTTGTCCTGAAACGGCCAAAATGAGACTCTTTTGACATTCCCAAATTAGTTTCTATGTATGCAGTTAGAGAAAGCTGGCAGAAGGTAAGAATTCTTACCATTCTTACCTTCAGTTTCCTTGATCTCTGCTTGCAGAGTTTGTTGGAAATCAGAGTGGTAAGAGTTTTTCTCTTTTTTAAAATCAGGTTAGTGGGAATACATTTCTATAGGGCTATCTCCTTAGACTCAGTGACTCTTGGTTTGAAATTTAGAAGAATATTCTAAGTTTGTTCATCCTTTTGTTCATAGATATGGTCACTTTTTTGTTGTTGTTGTTTCCATCTTTTGTGTGTTTGGTCATAAAGAGGAAAACTACTGGTCTGATTAAGTTTTCCTTTAATCTTGCTATATATCCTGAAAATTTGACTTGTTGACCAATGAGAATATTCTCTGGTCTCCACCACACAGAAGGTAGATGTACAATTGTTAAGTCACTCAAGTGTACTGGAATTCCAAACTAAGCATTCTTTGTCTGACAGAGTCAGTTCTCAGGAGAGTTTGTCATAAAGGATCTCAGTCCATAAGCAACCTTTGTCATCTCAATCTTCCTTGTTTACATGTGTAGAAAATCCTTGGGAGTGAAATTCTTGCACCTTGTGAGGGCTGCGTCCTTTGTGCTTTCTTGCAGGAAGCCTCTTACATACTTGGTTTAACCATAAAAAGGCTTATTGTGTTGAGTCACTATTAAGATCATACTCTTCAATAGACATCACTTTGCCAACAAAGGTCTATATAGTTAAAGCTATGGCTTCTCCAGTACTCAGATACAGATGTGAAAGCTGAGCCATAAAGAAGGCTGAACACCGAAGAATTGATGATTTCTAATTGTGGTGCTGGAGAAGAATCCTGAGAGTCCCTTGGACTGCAAGGAGATGGAAGCAGTCAATCTTAAGGGAAATCAACCGTGAATACTCATTGGAAGGACTGATGCTGAAGCTAAACCTCCAATACTTTGGTCACCTTATGTGAAGAGCCAACTCATTGGAAAAGACCCTTATGCTGGGAAAGACTGAAGACAAAAGGACAAGAAGGCAGCAGAGGATGAGATAGTTAGATAGCATCATCACCTCATTGGACATGAAACTGAGCAAACTCCAGGAGATAGTGAAGGGCAGAGAAGCCTGGTGTGCTATAGTGCATGGGGCTGCAAAGAACTGGACATGACTTAGAAACTGAATAAAATCAATAGACAAATGATAGATCTTCAAAATTGGAAAGACTTTGAAATTGTTAAAATTTTAGAAAGTGCTCATCTTAGACACTTGTACCTATTTTAATTGGTATGCAAAAGCCCCCAGAGATTCTAATTTCCAAAATAGCTTCCTTGAAAGATCTGTTGTAGAAAGCTAATGAAAAGTTAAAGATATAAAAACTATCTAAAGCGAAAGACTGTTAAGATTGACACAGCTCCTACTCCCCTCTATCCTCCTTTATTTCAGTACTCATTCTTATAATCCTTTGTATGAATTGCTTTTCCACTCTGAAGAGACTGTCAAGCAGTAATCTTTAGAAATGGGATCACCTGAGGTCAAGGGCTGAACTGAGGGTCATAGATAAAGAATTACTTAAACCCTGAGAGGATCCTCAAAAGTTTTTATAAATGGATTACCATGGTGAGAGGCCATTGGTCTGACTAAACCAGTGAACATAGCTGATACTCAGAGCCTGATAAGGAATTTTTTTGGCCCTCTCCTCCAAGTTAAATATACCCAGAGAGAAAGAAAAACATTCCATCCTAAGTGGATGGGTATATCCATCCTTTGATATTTATGTGGCTACTCAATTCCTCGATGGGCTTCCCATGTGGTTCAGTGGGTAAAGAACTCACCTACAATGCAGAAGGTGCAGGCAGACACAAGTTTGATCCCTGGGTTGAGAAGTTTCCCTGGAGGAGGGCACGGCAACCGACTCTGGTATTCTTGCCTGGAGAATCCCATAGACAGAGGAGCCTGGTGGGCTAGAGTCCATAGGGTCACAAAAAGTCAGATACAACGGAAGCAACTGAGCAATGGACACACACAGTCAATTCCTTGAGAAATTAAAAACAGCAATCCTTGATTTTACAAATCTACTCTTTCCAGGACCAGAGGTATAGCTTGAGAAACAATTCAAAGTCCATCAGTCTTTTTTTTTCCACTCCCTCAAACCTCCACTATTTATCTTAAGAGGCTTGTAAGTATTAAAAGAGAAAAAAATTCTGGCCTTATGGAAACAAAATTCCTCTTAGAAGGAACCTGCATTTCTCACCCTGAGCCTTGGAGATATAAATGTTCTACTTGGTCTTCTCCAGAAACTTTTATCTAGGCCATCTTTCTAAAGTGCAAGTTTTCAGTAAGATAATTCTTATGGAAAGAAAATATATAGGGGGATAGGTTATTTGGAACTTGACTTGTCAAGGACAAATATGTCTTCAGTCTTCTAATAAATATTAGTAAAAATGGGTTTAACCATCTAAATAAGTGGCCTTCATTTGTTCCACCTGCCAGAAACCCAATTCAAATTCAACCTTTTCTGTAACTGATGGGTATTGTTTTACTGTACCTGACAAGACTGAACACTTGAAATGGGAACTAAGGGATCTCTATTTGTGTATCTGTGTGTGAATACATATATGTGTGTGTTATAGATGTGTGGTATAACCAAAATTAATTTGTAAAAGAGTCCTATTTAGTTGATTTAAAGAAAATTAAACACTTAGATAATTTCTCAAAAATAAAAAACAAACAAGTTAATTGCAGTTTCACATGATTTGGCAAACATTTAGTACTGAGTTAATGTCTGGTATTAAAGTTAGTTTACTTCTTTTATTAATACAGACATGTCTTTAAAGTCATCATCATTAAAATAATAATTTTATTGTACTTAGATTCACTAGAAGTTACGATATTATTATATCTGTTGTATAATTTGTCAGTCAGAAAAATAACTTGATATAATAAAATTTTCAAAAGTAAATTAAATGTAAGTGTGTTCAGAGTTTTACGTGAACTCTTTAAGAATAACCATGTTTTATCATGTTAGGAAGAGTTTCTCTAAATCTTTTCGGCAACTTCAAACTTCAGAAGTTTTCTATAATCCCCTAATAAGATGCTGAAACATTAATTACTAAACACAGACTTCCTTTTACAGAGAAACTAAAGATATTTAGGACTATTAGTAAAAATGTCTGGTGTCACATAGAGGCATCTTCTATAACAAGCATATTTGTGTATTAGTCACTCAGTCGTGTCTGACTCTTTGCAACCCCACAGAGCCAGCGAGGTTCCTCTGACCATGGAATTCTCCAGGCAAGAATATTGGAAGTGGGTTGCCATTTCCTCCTCCAGGGGATCTTCCCAGCCCAGGGATCTAACCAAGGTCTCCTACATTGCAGGTAGATTCTTTACCATCAAGAAAGTACATAGTTAAAAAAAACATCATGAGTAGTATTTAGAAGTTTACCAATCTACAGAATTCTAATGTAAAAGATAGTTCATAATGGCTTACTTCTTGGTTTTTGTTAGAAATGAAGGTTTTGTGTTTTTTGTTGTTGTTTTATTTTTTATTTTTTAAACATTTATTTATTTATTTATTTGGGGGGGGCGGGTTGGGGAAGGAGGGGACAGGTGGGCCACTTCTATTGGTCTTTCATTTCTCTATTTTCATCCGTCTTTGTTCTTTGGCTCTTGTGGGCCTCCCACGCTGGGGGCCTCTGTTGCCGCAGAGCGCCGGCTCTGGGCGCATGCGCTCCAGAGCTCCAGCTCGGTAATTGGACTCATTGGTCCAGCCGCTCCATGGCACGTGGGATCTTCCCAGGCCAGGGATCGAACCGGCGCCCCTTGCACTGCAAGGCAGTGTCCTTACCCACTGGACCACCAGGGAAGCCCTGCTGTTTTTTAAACCTTTATTTTACTTTTAACTTTTACAGACGGTTTTTTTAAGAGTTGCAAATTCTAATTAAAATATGTAATTAAAACCACTAAAATTGTTACCCAGGCCAAGCTCCCTCTGCTCGCTACAGGACAGGCCAGTGAATCTGAGAGACAAGGTGTTTAGGCAAGGAAGAGACTTTAATCAGGGAGCCAGCTGACAGAGAAGCTAGGCTAGTGCCTCAGAATAACCAGCTTGTCAGGGCCTGGTTGCCAGGTTCTTTTCTGGATCAGCTATTGGGGTAGGGAAGGTGAGGAAACAAAGTAGAAACAGTAAAACAAAATAAAAGGACTATTCAATCCTTGCAAATATCCCTAGAATGGCAAGCCTCAGGCAGGGAATGTGTTAATTTCATGTCTGGTGTCACATAGAGGCATCTTCTATAACAAGCATATTTGTGTATTAGTCACTCAGTCGTGTCTGACTCTTTGCAACCCCACAGAGCCAGCGAGGTTCCTCTGACCATGGAATTCTCCAGGCAAGAATATTGGAAGTGGGTTGCCATTTCCTCCTCCAGGGGATCTTCCCAGCCCAGGGATCTAACCAAGGTCTCCTACATTGCAGGTAGATTCTTTACCATCAAGAAAGTACATAGTTTAAAAAAAAATCATGAGTAGTATTTAGAAGTTTACCAATCTACAGAATTCTAATGTAAAAGATAGTTCATAATGGCTTACTTCTTGGTTTTTGTTAGAAATGAAGGTTTTGTGTTTTTTGTTGTTGTTTTATTTTTTATTTTTTAAACATTTATTTATTTATTTATTTGGGGGGGGCGGGTTGGGGAAGGAGGGGACAGGTGGGCCACTTCTATTGGTCTTTCATTTCTCTATTTTCATCCGTCTTTGTTCTTTGGCTCTTGTGGGCCTCCCACGCGGTGGCCTCTGTTGCCGCAGAGCGCCGGCTCTGGGCGCATGCGCTCCAGAGCTCCAGCTCGGTAATTGGACTCATTGGTCCAGCCGCTCCATGGCACGTGGGATCTTCCCAGGCCAGGGATCGAACCGGCGCCCCTTGCACTGCAAGGCAGTGTCCTTACCCACTGGACCACCAGGGAAGCCCTGCTGTTTTTTAAACCTTTATTTTACTTTTAACTTTTACAGACGGTTTTTTTAAGAGTTGCAAATTCTAATTAAAATATGTAATTAAAACCACTAAAATTGTTACCCAGGCCAAGCTCCCTCTGCTCGCTACAGGACAGGCCAGTGAATCTGAGAGACAAGGTGTTTAGGCAAGGAAGAGACTTTAATCAGGGAGCCAGCTGACAGAGAAGCTAGGCTAGTGCCTCAGAATAACCAGCTTGTCAGGGCCTGGTTGCCAGGTTCTTTTCTGGATCAGCTATTGGGGGTAGGGGGAAGGTGAGGAAACAAAGTAGAAACAGTAAAAACAAAATAAAAGGACTATTCAATCCTTGCAAATATCCCCTAGAATGGCAAGCCTCAGGCAGGGGAATGTGTTAATTTCACTTCCTTACAGTCCTTCACAGGTGGGTGGCTAAGGTTATCTCCTTGAGCCAGGCCATTATGTGTGTTTACAATAACAAAAAAAACCCATAAGTAGTATTTAGAAGTTTGCCAATCTACAGAATGCTAATGTAAACTGAACCCTGATACTCTGACCACTTGCTGTGAAGAGCCAACTCACTGGAAAAGATCCTGATGCTGGGATCAATAGAAGGCATAAGAAAAAGGGGTTGATGGAGGACAAGATGGTTGGATGGCATCACAGACATAATGGACGTAAATTTGAGCAAGCTCCAGGAGATGATGAAAGACACGGGAGCCTGGCGTGCTGCAGTCCATGGGATGGCAAAGAGTTGGACACGACTGAGTAACTGAACTGAACTGACAATAACTAAAAAAGGTTAGAGTCACAGAAGTAGACACACTGTAAATTTAAAAGTAACCATTCCTGGTTATAAAATTAATTAAAAAACATCCTTGCATTCAAGAAAAAGAAGGTACAGAGAATGAAAGCACACAGTTCTTGATTCTTCTGTCTGCCCTCTGATAGAAGAGAATAAAAGGATTGTGCAAGCTTGCTGATGGAATGGGTGGTGTTGCTCTGGTGGGCAGGGCCATGCTCAGGAAATCTTTAATTCAATTTTCTGCTGATGGCTGGGGCTGTGCTCCCTCCCTGTTAGCTGTTTGGCCTGAGGTACCCAGTACTGGAGTCTACAGGATCTATAGGAGGGCTAAAGGCAACCTCCAAAAGGACTTGCTAACATGTGCCTTCTAAGACTCTGACTGCGAGTGTCCCTGTTCCTGCAGCAGGTCAAGTCTGACCTGTGCCTTTGCAGGAGACCCTCAAATACTCACAGGCAGCTCTGGCTTAGTCTCTTGTAGGGGGTCACTGTTCCTTTCTCCTGGATCCTGGGGCACATAAGGTTATGTCTGTGCCTTCCAAGAGTCTCCGTTTCCCCCAGTTGTGTGGAAGTTCTGTAATCAAATCCCACTGTCCTTCAAAGTCAGATTCCCTGGGGATTTGCAGTCCCTTTGCTGGATCTCCAAGGTTGGGAAGCCTTATATGGGGCCTAGAAGCTTCACAACAGTTAGAGAACTTCTTTAGTATTATTTCTCTCCAGTTTGTGGGTTGCCCGTCCGGTGGGTATGGGATTTAATTTTAACATGATAGTGCCCCTTCCAGCATCTTGTTGTAGCTTCTCCTTCTTCCTTAGATGTGGGGTATTTTCTGTGTGTGTGTGTTGGGGGGGGGGGTTCCTACATTCTCCTGTTGATGGTTGTTCAGCAGTTAGTTGCGATTTTGGTGTTCTCACAGGAGAAGGTGAGTGCATGTCCTTCTACTCCCATCTTGAATGATTATCAATCAGAGAAGTTGCTCCACTGGGAGTAAAGAAAGCCCAGCACTGGTGGGGGTGAAGGAGACACTACTGCTGCCTACCCCTGACAACCCCGAGCTCCACCCTGTGACTTCTCTCTGTGGCATCACCACCATTCCTAAACCCCCATTTCCTGATTTGTCAGATTTTTTTTAACAAAACTAAAAAACTCAAAAAAAAAGAAAGAAAGCAAGCCCAACACTGGACTTCCCTGGTAGCACAGTGGTGAAGAGTTTGCCTGCCCATATGAATGATCTGGGAACATACATGTTGGTGAACAACAAAACCGTAGAATCTTTAAAATAAAGGGGAAAAAAAAAAAAAGAGTTTGCCTGCCAAAGCAGGAGACACAGGTTTGATCCCTGATCCGGGAGGATCCACATGCTGCAGAGCAAATAAATCTGTGAGCCACAACTATTGAACCTGTGCTCTAGAGCCCTGGAGCCAAAATTACTGAAGCCCGTGTGTCCTAGAACCTGAGTTCCACAACAAGAGAAGTCACCACAACAAGAAGCCTGCTCACCTCAACTAGAGAGTAGCCCCCACTCCCTGCAACTAGAGAAGAACCTGTGGCAGCAGTGAAAACCCAGAATAGCCATAACTAAATAAATTAATTAAATTAAATTAAATTAATTAAAAAAAAGAAAGCCCAGCACTGCTACACCTATGAATCAACCTTAGCTGTTGTGAACATACAGTGAACATGGGGGTACAGTTATCTTTTCATATCTGTTTTCATTTTCTTTAGAGATATACCCAAGAATGGTTACTGGATCAAAAGTAGTTCTATTTTTCATCTTTTGAGGAAACTTCACACTGTGTTCCATAATGGCTCCACCAATTTACATTCCTATCAACAGTGTACAAGGATTCCATTATTGTTTGTTAATTTGCATAGCACTTAAAACTTTATATAAAGTTTTAATACACACCTTTTAAAACTGTTTCCACTTTCTTTTCACTCTTCTGGTTTCTTATTGTTTGTTAATTTGCATAGCACTTAAAAACTTTATATAAAGTTTGATGGTTGTTCAGCAGTTAGTTGCGATTTTGGTGTTCTCACAGGAGAAGGTGAGTGCATGTCCTTCTACTCCCATCTTGAATGATTATCAATCAGAGAAGTTGCTCCACTGGGAGTAAAGAAAGCCCAGCACTGGTGGGGGTGAAGGAGACACTACTGCTGCCTACCCCTGACAACCCCGAGCTCCACCCTGTGACTTCTCTCTGTGGCATCACCACCATTCCTAAACCCCATTTCCTGATTTGTCAGATTTTTTTTAACAAAACTAAAAAACTCAAAAAAAAAGAAAGAAAGCAAGCCCAACACTGGACTTCCCTGGTAGCACAGTGGTGAAGAGTTTGCCTGCCCATATGAATGATCTGGGAACATACATGTTGGTGAACAACAAAACCGTAGAATCTTTAAAATAAAGGGGAAAAAAAAAAAAAGAGTTTGCCTGCCAAAGCAGGAGACACAGGTTTGATCCCTGATCCGGGAGGATCCACATGCTGCAGAGCAAATAAATCTGTGAGCCACAACTATTGAACCTGTGCTCTAGAGCCCTGGAGCCAAAATTACTGAAGCCCGTGTGTCCTAGAACCTGAGTTCCACAACAAGAGAAGTCACCACAACAAGAAGCCTGCTCACCTCAACTAGAGAGTAGCCCCCACTCCCTGCAACTAGAGAAGAACCTGTGGCAGCAGTGAAAACCCAGAATAGCCATAACTAAATAAATTAATTAAATTAAATTAAATTAATTAAAAAAAAGAAAGCCCAGCACTGCTACACCTATGAATCAACCTTAGCTGTTGTGAACATACAGTGAACATGGGGGTACAGTTATCTTTTCATATCTGTTTTCATTTTCTTTAGAGATATACCCAAGAATGGTTACTGGATCAAAAGTAGTTCTATTTTTCATCTTTTGAGGAAACTTCACACTGTGTTCCATAATGGCTCCACCAATTTACATTCCTATCAACAGTGTACAAGGATTCCATTATTGTTTGTTAATTTGCATAGCACTTAAAACTTTATATAAAGTTTTAATACACACCTTTTAAAACTGTTTCCACTTTCTTTTCACTCTCTTCTGGTTTCTATGACATCATCAGCTCTATTCCCTGGACAATGATAGATGTGAGAGCTGGACCACAACCAAGGCTGAGGGGTAAAGAATCGATGCTTTTCACTGTGTGTCAGCAAACAACAAAACTCTGTAAAAAATTTAAAAAATAAAATAAAAAAAAGTATTAATGCTTTCAATTAATGCTGTTGGAAAAGACTCTTGAGAGTCCCTTGGACCGCAAGGAGATGGAACTGGTCAATCCTAAGGGAAATCAACCCTGAATATTCATTGGAAGGACTGATGCTGAACCTGAAACTGCAATGCTTTGGCCACCTGATGCAAAGAGCTGACTCATTGGAAAAGACCCTGATGCTGAGAAGACTGAGGACAGGAGGAGAAGGAGATTACAGAGGATGAGATGGTTGGGTGGCATCACTGATTCAATGAACATGAATTTGAGCAAACTCCGGGAGATAGTGAAGGACAGGGAAGCCTGGCCTGCTGCAGTCCGTGGGGTTGCAAAGAGCAGACATGACTTAGCAACTAAACAGCCACCACCATAACAAAGCTTCTTGGAAAAACAATCAGATACGTTGCATACAGGAAGCCCAGCAGCCATACCAGAAAAATAAGAAAGGTTACTTCCTGGAAGGCCAGGAACTTCAAAATATTTTGAGGAACCCAAGAAGGGAAGAATTCACCTGATCTATAAATAGATAGTACAGGCGAATCTGATGACAAGTCCTTGGTGTGGCTTTACTGACCCTGAGAGCCCTTTTATTAAAATTCTATCTGAGATTCTTCATGGAAGGTTCCAGCATAGCTAACTTTAAAAAGCCTGTATGATCAATTACACTTACACAAATAATCAGGCAAAGTTTATTGAAATCAGACTTATTTTGCAAACAAATTAGTCTTCATTTGGGTATATTTTGTAGAGATGAGGGTAATTTTAAAGAGAAAATGATTGTTTCTGTGAATGTTGGATTGTAGTGTTATTAATTGCCTTTGAGGTTTTTTGTTTTTTTTTTTTTAAAGATTTATTTATTTATTTACTTTGGGCGGAGGTCGGGTTGGGGAGGGAGGGGAGTGGGCGGGCCACTTCTATTGGTCTTTCACTTCTCTATTTTCATTCGTCTTCGTTCCTTGGCTCCTGTGGGCCTCCCATCGTGGTGGACACCGTCTTGCACTACAAGGGGAGCTAGTTGGTTCCCTGGCCTGGGAAGGTCCCACGTGCCGCGGAGCGGCTGGACTGATGTGTCCGATTACCGAGCCGGAGCTCTCAGGCGCATGCGCCCAGAGCCGGCGCTCTGCGATGACAGAGGCCACTGTGATGGGAGGCCCACAGGAGCCAAAAGAACAAAGATGGATGAAAATAGAGAAATGAAAGACCAACAGAAGTGGCCCGGCCCATCCCCCTCCCTCCCCACCCCACCCTCCAAAAAAAAAAAAGATAAAAAAAACAAAAAACAAAAAACAATATTGAAACAGAAGAGAAACTACTCCCACCCCAGAATGAAAAGACATTAGAAGGAGACAGCTATGCCCAGATGCTGGATCTGACCCATATGATTATTCATAGTGCTTTTTCATTTTTTTGACTTTTGCACATAACTCAAACGTTTTTCTATCATGGGCACAAGTTCGGTAGAGTTTAAAAATCAATACAATTGTTGGATCAATGGTCAAGTACTTTTTACCTATGTCAAGTACTTCTTGCTGGTTTTCTCCAAGATTCTAATTGGACAGCATTTAGTAAAATTATTCTAGAAGAAATAAGTTATAGTTGTGTTTGAGCCATTCTTGATATTGCTTCATAGAACACCGTCACTTCCAACCAATCATACTTGACCAGGATCATAAATATGAGTACTTAAATTTGCATTAATCACCCTTGTTTACTATTGCTTTTCCTGATAACCTCCCATAACCTAGTCTCCCTACCTTCAAAATCCTACTGTGTCTTTAGCTAACGATGGTGAAGGTTTGGGCCATTTTAGTGAGTTATCAGTTTTTCTGGATCTCTATCATGTATACTTGTTGTTAAACCTTGTTTGATTTTTCTCCTGTCAGTTTAATTCTTAGACATGCCAGAAGAATGTGGATGGGTAGAGGAAAATTTCTTCCTCCCTGACAGTAACCTTTGAAACCATTCAGTACCTTGGGGATGGGAGGGGAGGATATCTCCTCAGCAACTGCTTTTTAAATGTAACTCATGAATATAGTAAAAAGTTCAAACTGCACGAAAGGCCATTCAATGAGTAGCCTTCCCTTGAAAGTCAATAAACAGTCCCTCCCACCTTATTGCCAGTCAACCAGTTTCTCCCTCAGAGGCAATCACTGTTATCAATTTCTTTGTAGCCACTTGGACAGTCTGAATATTCAAATACATGGATATATATTCCCTTATACATTTTTAAACAGATGATAGCACACCGTGTAAACTGTTCTGTACCTTGCTTTTTGCATATTAAAATTTATTTTCTTCCAAAATTTTGTTCTAATGAAATATGCTGTTTCCTTTTTTGAGTTAATTTTGACCATTTCTCCAGGAAACTGCCTGTTTTCTCAAAATTCTCCAGCTGTTTTCAGTTTTTCCTACCCATTGGTCTGTTAATCCCACTTCCACAACTTAGAAAGTTCCTATGCAAATTTGGGCAAGTCCTGTGAGTCCTGCTATCTAGTAAATGTCCATGATCGAACAGAGGGTAATGATTGCAATGTATTAAAGAAAAATGAATTAGTTTGGAATTTCGTGAGACATATTTGCAATTAAAAACAAAATAATCACTATTTTAGGAGTGTAGCCTCATGCCAACCTTTTCCTCTTCAATCTTCTCTCCTGAGTTTCTCTCTTCATAGCATATTATCTCACACTCAACTTGGACCCTATTAGTTAAATGAGGAAAAAGTGGCATTTTTAGACTGAAATAAGCCTAGGTAAGCCAAACACTGACTTTCTCAACAATTGTTATGGCCTAGTCTCCTATTAAGCCAGCATCAAAGCCATCATGAAATCAGTGGCAAAGAGGCTGAGATAAAGTTAGGTGGTACAAGTTGTGGTTTTCAGCTGGGGGGAGATATTGGCAAGGAAATAGAATAGGTTATTAATGGTCTCAGGGAAACCAGAAGGGACTTGGTAATCCGATACAGTGCTGAGGTCAGGACAGGGTAGGGGTGGTACTGGGGATAAGAAAGGAACTGGGAGGGATGCAGGACGTAATGGGATGTCAAAACTAGGCCTGAGGAATTGTACAGAATATTCTCTTGTAAAATTTTTTAAAAGTTTCAAACCTACTGGCCTAGTGTTTAATATTATTCCCATCAGTATTTGCACAAGTACTGAAAATGTGCTTGGTGTGAGGAAGAGAATTGTAAGAATATTTAAAACGGAACAACACACACGCACCACATTAGTTTGGGAATTTCATCACACTGCAGCCACATTCTTTCAAGTTTACTACTTGTGTGCTTTTGGTTGTGCTCAACCAAAAAAATAAGGCTATTTCACATCACCCTGTTTGTTAAAAGTGGAAAACTGGTATTTGCTTGCCCCAGTAGGCACTCAGTATCCTGCAAATTGCTCGCATCAACAATAGACGTATTGCCTGATCTCAGCTTGGGACGAGGTCAACTGGCGTCTGAAACACAGAGAAAGTCCCGAGATAAAACAGGAAAAAGAGATAGGGACATGCAGGAGTTTTCCTTAAAGAGTTATTATAATAATCACCCTCTTTCATCCTGGAACATCTTCAGTACTTGCCCCAGGGGCGATAGCGGAAGGAGCTGTTGGTAGAGAAGGCTCCATCCCTTTATTTAACAGCTGGGAAACAAAAGTCCCTCGGCCGCTAGGGGAGGGGCGGGCTTTTTCCTTAAGATGCAGTTGGCGGGGGGGGGCGGTGCTCCGACCGGAAGCTGGGCCCGAAGGGGGCGGGGCACGGAGAGCTGGGAGGAGTGAGAGGACGTAGCGGCGGTTCCCCGGCCGACGGAGCAAGCTGAGAATAGGGGTTGAATGTTAAAAAGGGAGCGTATCTAGCGGCACTCCTGGCCCAGAAGAAGGCAAGTAAGGCGACGCGGACCGCTGTCCAACACCCAGAAGACGAGAGACAAGGGCCAGAACCGGCAGCAGCTATCGGGCGCTTTCCGGTGACGTAGCCGCCGCGCGCAGACGCTCTGACGGGCCTCGGCCTCCACGTCGCAGTTCCGCAAAGGACTGTGGGAGCGACCGAGGAGGAGGGCCAAGATGGCAGAAGCGGTGGAGTCTCCTGGAGACCCGGGGACAGCAGCGCCCAGGCCACTGGTGAGCGTGGGATCTACTACCAAAGGGACCGAGGGTGAGGCAGAGTGAGGAAGTAGGGTGACGGGCTTGTGGCTTGAGACAGCTGGAATCCCTCCCTCCCGACAGGTCCTTCCTGTACCCGATGCTAGACCCAATCCCAACACACTATTTTGGCTAACCGCTCCCGGCTCTCGTCGTCGGCGCCCTCCTCGTTGGCGCCCTCCTCGTTCACGCCTTCTTGTGAAACTCTCATTCATTTTCTTTGCCCAGACTCTCACCACTTGTCCCCTGCGTTTTGTTAAAATGCTGAGCTCTAGACGATTTAAGGATCTTTGCATCTACTGCCCCCTGTTTTATCGAGACGTGTCACTAACTCTCGTTGGAGTAGCAACATTCCGCGATTAATGAGAGACCGATTCTCATGGAACGTTATGACTTGATAATTTATTTGCTCGGTGATCCCAGTCGTCTTGTTTTAATCCCTGCCCTCCCTTGTCGCTGCTCCTTGCAGTTCTCTTCATGATGGTCTCTTGCTCCTGTCTCTGCAGAGAGCGGGATTTCTATGGCAGGTGCTACAAGTCCAAAGTCTGGACAAGTATTTAAGAGTATAGGCTTTGGAATTGAAGTTACTGGGCATGGGATCATCCATTCTGCCACTTGCGTGAATTTGGGCAAGGCATTTAATGGAGTGTATTTCTTCATGTGTAAAATGGAGATAAAAATACGTGCCTCAAAGAGTTTTTAGGAAGTTGAAATGACATACTTTATGTGAAGTGTCTAATAAAATCAGTATCATGGCTGAGTAGTGTAGTCAACTCAACATTCTGCCCTCCCCAGTTCCTCCTCCCAAACAAGGTTTAGTTACGGACCAAATAGTGTTTAGTTATATAGTAGGTGCTCAGTAAATGGAACATCCCTTTTCTCCGTTTTAAATTGGCAACTTAACATAGTAGACGACTGACCTGGGAGTCCGGTGAAACTGATTCTAGTTATGCTCTGCTTACTAGCTTTATTTATTCATCTCTTTTGATAAATATTTATTGAGCATCCACTATGATCCTAGCACTCCTTTAAGCACAGGGGTACAAAAATGAAAAAGAGTGAGTAGGTCCAAGTTCTCACAGAGTACTCGTGACCTTGAGGAAGCCACCCTGAACCCCAGTGTTGTCATTTGGAAAATGAGGATAGTAAGTCACCACAGAGTTAAAGTATTAAATGAACTAATATATGCATAGTGCGTAGTATGACATACTTACAGATGTTTAGATGCTTTTTCTGTTTTTCATCTAAACTGCCGCACTTATCTTTTGTGAAGCGTCCCCTGATTAATTTTAGGGGTTCTGATTACTCATTACTCAATTCCAACTCCCACAATGTGTAATACATTATGCAAGTTGCTTTAGGAAATACAAATGGTCTGTCCTTACAGTTTAATTTGTAGGCATAAGACAAATGTACAGTGCTAGCATAAGAGTATATAAGAAAGTTACACATGAAATATTAACAATTTAAAAGAAGATGCTATCACGTCTAGTTGAGGTGATGAAGCAGGCTACATGGTAGAAATTTCATTTGGGGGCACCTCAAAGGATGGGAAGGTTGTGAGCAATCAGTGATTGATTACCTGCTGTGTGCCAGGATTGTGCTAGACATCCTCTGCATATTTTCTAAACTTCACAGCAACTGTTTCAGTTAGGTGGTTTTTAAACTATATTTTACTTGCAGGTGAGGAGATGAGATTCGGAGAGATTTGATGATTTCCCTAGGGTGAGCAGGCTGAAATTTGAACCTAGGTCTGCTGAAACCGAGACTATTACCATTAATGCTACACGGACTTTCATTGGTGAAGATACAGAGCTTAGAAAACGTTAATGTATTTGTAGAACAGCAGAGATTACTTTGGCTGAAGCACAGGGAAGTATTAGAAGGTAAACCTTAAAGATAAAGATACTAAAATAGGGAGGCAGTACAGAACAGTGGTTACAAATGTGTGCTCTAGGGTCAGTTTGCCTGGGTTTGGTTAGCTGTGGGATATTGGGGAAATTACCAAACCCCTCCATGCTTTGGTTTCCCTATCTGTAAAATGGAGATAAATGTATACAGGGTTGTTGGGTTGGTTGAATAAATTAATACTCACAAAACACTTGGTAGAGCGCCTGACACATAATAATCAAGCGGGAAATGCTATTTCTTCTTATGCACTACGATGCTGGGAGGTTTCATGGCACAAAGAGTGAAAATTTTTGAGGTGGGAAGGGTTTTAAATCATGAATTTGACAACATAGCAGGAAAAGTTACCATGGTAAATGTGTGGAATCTGGGATACCAGCGCAATTGTTGCAGTAGTTCTCGGAAGAAGTGACGGCTACCTGGATTACAGCAGTGGCAGATGTGAAGATTTGAGAAAAGCAGAATCCTCGAGGGTTTGCAGTGCTAGGGAGAATGTGTCTTAGTGCTTTTCAGAGTTGAGCATGCTAGCAGTCATCTGAGGAATCTTGCTAAATCACAGATTCTGTTTAGTAGGTCTGGGATGAGGCCTGAGATTCTGCATTTCTAATAAACTCCCAGATGTTGCTGCTGTTGTTCCCAGTATCACATTTTGAAAAACAAGGCTATAGATAAATGAGAGGAAAGTGATACCCTGAACAGAAATACAGAAGAAGACTTCTGTATTAAAAGATGATTAATTCACTCTTCGAAATATTTACTTTCAGATATTGGCAGGCCATCCAGTAGATATCCAGCAGGTAGTTGGTTTGAAACTATATTTTACTTGCAGGTGAGGAGATGAGATTCGGAGAGATTTGATGATTTCCCTAGGGTGAGCAGGCTGAAATTTGAACCTAGGTCTGCTGAAACCGAGACTATTACCATTAATGCTACACGGACTTTCATTGGTGAAGATACAGAGCTTAGAAAACGTTAATGTATTTGTAGAACAGCAGAGATTACTTTGGCTGAAGCACAGGGAAGTATTAGAAGGTAAACCTTAAAGATAAAGATACTAAAATAGGGAGGCAGTACAGAACAGTGGTTACAAATGTGTGCTCTAGGGTCAGTTTGCCTGGGTTTGGTTAGCTGTGGGATATTGGGGAAATTACCAAACCCCTCCATGCTTTGGTTTCCCTATCTGTAAAATGGAGATAAATGTATACAGGGTTGTTGGGTTGGTTGAATAAATTAATACTCACAAAACACTTGGTAGAGCGCCTGACACATAATAATCAAGCGGGAAATGCTATTTCTTCTTATGCACTACGATGCTGGGAGGTTTCATGGCACAAAGAGTGAAAATTTTTGAGGTGGGAAGGGTTTTAAATCATGAATTTGACAACATAGCAGGAAAAGTTACCATGGTAAATGTGTGGAATCTGGGATACCAGCGCAATTGTTGCAGTAGTTCTCGGAAGAAGTGACGGCTACCTGGATTACAGCAGTGGCAGATGTGAAGATTTGAGAAAAGCAGAATCCTCGAGGGTTTGCAGTGCTAGGGAGAATGTGTCTTAGTGCTTTTCAGAGTTGAGCATGCTAGCAGTCATCTGAGGAATCTTGCTAAATCACAGATTCTGTTTAGTAGGTCTGGGATGAGGCCTGAGATTCTGCATTTCTAATAAACTCCCAGATGTTGCTGCTGTTGTTCCCAGTATCACATTTTGAAAAACAAGGCTATAGATAAATGAGAGGAAAGTGATACCCTGAACAGAAATACAGAAGAAGACTTCTGTATTAAAAGATGATTAATTCACTCTTCGAAATATTTACTTTCAGATATTGGCAGGCCATCCAGTAGATATCCAGCAGGTAGTTGGTTGCTAAAATTTGAACTTCAGGGCTCATAAGAGGTCAGGACTGAAGAGGTTGATTTAGGAGTCTTCTGTATAGAGGTGAAAGTACGGAATCTTGTGTAATGCTTATCTGTTGCATATCTGTTTAAGGAGCAGACAAAAGAGCCATAATAATTGCTGTAGAAATTATTATTAGTGTACCATGCCACTAAGCCTCTAACCCACCCCTGGACAAGTTGTTTTCTGCTTGATCCCCACTCTCCTGCCCACTTGCTTGTAGACCTTGTTGACTCCTTTCTGTCCTCAGAATTTGGGGCAATAGTATGACCCATCTGCCCCAAAGCTTTCTTAAGAGGGCAGTCCCCCTTTTACTCTGTGTTTTTGGTCCTGCCTTTACCTGCTCCCCTCATTGGACCAAGCAAGGTAGCAGAGTGTGCACGTGTGTTTGTATGCACACATGTGTCTATATGTGCACAAGCCTGCATCCACAGAGGAAGGGGATGAACATGAAGTCCAAGTCACCTTTCATCCCCACCAAGGGACTAGTCTATAAAGAGCAGGGTCCACCAGCTAACGGCCTGGTAGCACTGTCTCATATATGGGGCTGGAGAGCCACAGATCCTGGCTCAGTTTGCTGAGCAATGTTACTGATTCTCTGGAGAAGAGATATTGAGAAAGGGTTGGGATGAGGGATGAGTAGGGATCACGTGGTACTTTAGTGACTGTAGTCACTTCCGAAACCAAGTAACTGATGTTAGGCCAAACTTCTGGTTGAGGGCCCAGTCTTCCAAAAGATTGTCCACTTCGAATACATGCCACAGGTTTGAAGGCTCCCAGGACCACCCTCACTTCTGGCCTACTGCTTACCAATTCAAGGGTTCCCATGATTAGGCTCTGTAATTCACTAGAATGATTCACAGAACTCAGGACAGTGCTATACATAAAAGTGTTATAGTTTTATTATAGCAAAAGGATACAGTTTAAACCAGCGAAAGGGAGAGATGTGTAGGTTGAGGTCTGAGGCTGTCCATAACACAAAGCTTCCTTGTCCTCTCTGTGGAGTCAGGACAGGACCTTGTTACCCTCCTGATATATCCATGTGTGATGTGACAGTATACAGAATAATGCCAACCAGGGAAGCTCACCCAGATTTCTAAAGTTTTCACTGAGGTTTCACTACATAGGTGTGATTGACTGGATCATTGCCTCTTCCACTCCCAAGAGGCAAGGTTTGTATCACGGGACTCAAACCCACAATCCTCTAATCTTGTGTTTGGTCTTTTGGAGTGGTTAGCCTCCCTGCTGAGTCATCTCATTAGCATAAACTAAAGGTGTTCCAGGACTCACTTGTTAGCTAAGGAATTTAGGTTCAAGATTCCCATGGAATCCATTCAGGTTCTGTCACCATTGTAGAGTATTTTGCTTGACTTTGTTCCCTGTTCCTGAGAGGTAGCGTCTAAGCTCTTAGGTTTTCCTAAATGATATTAAAGTTTTTGTTATTCATAATGGGCTCTATTACTTTAGCTGACAAGTGGGTGCTGGGTCTAGTGGGCCTAGTGTGGGACCTACTTCCCTGACCAGGGAAGACAGAGTCTCTTATCTTAGCCACTGGACCACCAGGAAGAGTCCCTCAAATATTTAAATAAAATAAAGAGTAGTATAATGAATTCCATATAATTTTCAACATTCTGCTATTCTTATTTCATATATTTCCTTGCCACATTTTTTTTTCTGGAGTATTATTTTAACCTTTTTTATTTTGAACTAATTTTTGACATACAGAAAAGTTCCAGAAATGGTAGAGTTGCTGTATATCTCTCACTCAGCTGCCTCTAGCGTTAACATTGTATATAATTTTAGTACAAAGATCAGAACCAGAAAGCTAACTTTGGTGCAACACTATTAAACTACAGCTCTTATTTGAATTTTATCAAGATTTCCACGAATGTCCTTTTTTTGTTCCAGGATCTCAGATTGCATTTAGTTGTTATTTTTCCTTAGTTTTCTTCCATTTGTAATGGTCTTCAGCATTTCCTTGTCTTTGGCAATCTTTTATGAATGTTTTAAAACAAGTCCCAGATATATCACTTTACCCATAAATAGCTCAGTATGTTTCTGTAATAGGTAAGGACTTTTCTTTGTTTTCTTTGGTTATTACATATGATAACTCCTTAATATCTAATCTCTATTCACCTACAATTTTCTAAAAAAATATATTTTTACAATTTGTGCAAATCAGGATCCAAATAAGGTCAATAAATTGCATTTGGTTAATAAGTCTCTTTTAATATATGTGTTCTCCTTTTTGATGTTTAAAGCCATTTCTCTTGTAGAATTCTCTACTTTCTGTATTTGGCTAACTGCATCCTTGTGGTATTGTTAGTATGCTTCCCCGTTTCCTGTAAACTGTAAGCATGCTGAGTCATCTCATTAGCATAAACTAAAGGTGTTCCAGGACTCACTTGTTAGCTAAGGAATTTAGGTTCAAGATTCCCATGGAATCCATTCAGGTTCTGTCACCATTGTAGAGTATTTTGCTTGACTTTGTTCCCTGTTCCTGAGAGGTAGCGTCTAAGCTCTTAGGTTTTCCTAAATGATATTAAAGTTTTTGTTATTCATAATGGGCTCTATTACTTTAGCTGACAAGTGGGTGCTGGGTCTAGTGGGCCTAGTGTGGGACCTACTTCCCTGACCAGGGAAGACAGAGTCTCTTATCTTAGCCACTGGACCACCAGGAAGAGTCCCTCAAATATTTAAATAAAATAAAGAGTAGTATAATGAATTCCATATAATTTTCAACATTCTGCTATTCTTATTTCATATATTTCCTTGCCACATTTTTTTTTCTGGAGTATTATTTTAACCTTTTTTATTTTGAACTAATTTTTGACATACAGAAAAGTTCCAGAAATGGTAGAGTTGCTGTATATCTCTCACTCAGCTGCCTCTAGCGTTAACATTGTATATAATTTTAGTACAAAGATCAGAACCAGAAAGCTAACTTTGGTGCAACACTATTAAACTACAGCTCTTATTTGAATTTTATCAAGATTTCCACGAATGTCCTTTTTTTGTTCCAGGATCTCAGATTGCATTTAGTTGTTATTTTTCCTTAGTTTTCTTCCATTTGTAATGGTCTTCAGCATTTCCTTGTCTTTGGCAATCTTTTATGAATGTTTTAAAACAAGTCCCAGATATATCACTTTACCCATAAATAGCTCAGT
Organism: Tragulus kanchil; assembly: GCA_022376925.1. NCBI lineage: Eukaryota > Metazoa > Chordata > Mammalia > Artiodactyla > Tragulidae > Tragulus > Tragulus kanchil. Next base: position 72,330,365 of record JAIOJX010000001.1, on the reverse strand, counting down.
ATGTTTCTGTAATAGGTAAGGACTTTTCTTTGTTTTCTTTGGTTATTACATATGATAACTCCTTAATATCTAATCTCTATTCACCTACAATTTTCTAAAAAAATATATTTTTACAATTTGTGCAAATCAGGATCCAAATAAGGTCAATAAATTGCATTTGGTTAATAAGTCTCTTTTAATATATGTGTTCTCCTTTTTTTGATGCGTTTAAAGCCATTTCTCTTGTAGAATTCTCTACTTTCTGTATTTGGCTAACTGCATCCTTGTGGTATTGTTAGTATGTGCCTCTATCCACCTGTTTCCTGTAAACTGTAAGCACTGGAGGCTTGATTATCTTTAGGTTCATTTTGGCTTGTGGAGAGGAGGCAAAAAGAGAAAAGAACTTAGTTGTTCCCTGAAGTTAGGAATGTTTTATTTTTCAACTTTTTGTTGAGAAAAATTTCAAACATATACAAAATTAGAATAGTAAAGTGTACTCTTATGTACCCAACCTTCTATAATAAATACCAATTTATGGCCATTCTTTTTTCTTCTATAGTTCTACCCACTTCCCTTCTATACTATTTTGACACAAATCCCAAGCATCATTATACTAGCAAATATTTAATATGTATCTCTAAAAGATAAGAAATCTGTTTTTTAAAAAAAACATAACCACAATATCATTAGTACATTTTAAAAATCAATAATTTCCTGATGTCAAGTATCTTGTCAGTGTTCAAGTTTCCAGCTCTCTCTTAAATGTTATATATATACACACACACATATATATTTTGTTATATGTATATACATATATATTTTTTGATTTTTGGCCACTTTTATTGGTCTTTCATTTATTTATTTTCATCCATCTTTGTTCTTTGGCCTGTGTGGGCCTCCCATTGCAGTGGCCTCCTGTAGCACAGCATCAGCTCTGGGCATATGCACTCTAGAGCACTGGCTCGTAATTGGACACACCCATCCAGTGACTGCGCGGCATGTGGGATCCTCCCGTGCCAGGAATTGAACCGGCACTCCTTGCAGTGCAAGGCGGACTCTTTAGCCACTGGGCCACCAGGGAAGCCCTACATGTTATATTTTTATAAAATCTGACTAACTACCTATTTTATAAATTAAGTTTCATTGGAACACAGCCACACTTCATTTTTTATGTATTTTGACTTTTTTCATGCTACAGCAGCAGAGTTGAGTAGTTGGGTCTTTCACAGAAAGCCTCTCTCTAAAGCAGAGGTCACCTGCTTTAGGTAATCATCTTATAGAATAATGAAAAATAAGAAAAATTTTTTTTTATATTTACTTTCATTTAGACCACTTCTGGAGATCTTCATTTCCTGTGTAAATCCATATCTCCTTCTGATATCATATTCCTTTGTAAAGATTATCCTTTAACATTTCTTAGAATTCATGTTTTCAGCTTTTGTTCATCTGATAAAAGTCATTATCTTGCCTTTTTTTTGGCTATTATAAGACTTTTATTCAGCAAAGACAATGTTATCTTGAGAGTTGGTCAGTGTATGTTTCATGTGTATAAATAGGCATAATTCATGTTTTGACGCTTATTTCATTTCATTTTATTTTAGGGAGCAGGAGAGGTTTACAGGTTTCTTTGGAAAAGCAAAAGGAAAAACAGTTGTCCCTTGTCCAACGACAGCAGCATTATCATTTCAGCGGCATTGTCATTTCAAAGAAGTTAGACCTAGTCCCTCTTTTTTTTTTTAAATTTTTCACTCATCTTTGTTTTCTAATTTTCCTATAGTGAACATGTAATGCTTTTTTTAAAATTTATTCTTTATTTTAAAGGTTTTACAGAGTTTTGTTGTTCACAGACATGTATGTTCCCAGGTCAGTCATATGCATATCCCTGGTCCCCATGCCCCCAGTTCCCCCCATCCCACCCCTCCGGACCATCGCCCCATGCCATTGTGAGCACTCCTATTCCCTTAGCACAATGACAATAGCTATCTTTTCCACACATGACAGTAGAGGTTTCCATGTTACTCCCTCCATGCCTCCCCCTCCCTATTTCTTCCCCACAATGTCCCTATGTCTGTGTTCTGTTTTTCCATGTGTTCACTGCATGTGTTATCAAGACCGTCCTACTAGATTCCATATATGTCTGTTAGTATACTGTATTTGTCTTTCTCTTTTTGACTTACTTCATTTTTTATGATAGGTTCTAGAGCCAGCCACTTCATTAGGACTGAGTCTTCTGCATTTCTTTTAACAGCTGAGTAGTATTCCATTGTATATGTGTACCAGAGCTTCTGTATCTGACCTAGTCCCTCTTTAAGTGACTTTTTCATCTTGTCAACATTGTTGCAGTGTAATGGCTATTGAGTAAAATTTGCCCATTTTAAAAGTGTATAGATTGTTTCAAAACCTACCTGATTCTGAGATATTGGGAGAATGAATGAAAATGTTTAGCATTTGTAATCCTGAGAAGCATCTTTGTTATCTTTGATTCTTGTTCCTTTGCTTGGCAAAATCACATATGCCTGAAAAGACGGCTGTCATTTCACCTTTCAGTGATGTCCTCTTGGGATGTCAGGCATATGAAGTCAAGGATATTCTGGAAGGCTCCAAGCCGCTTCGTATTTGAGTTTAGTTTGGATGACCTCAGGGCCTCTTTCCTCAGATGTGTTTTTTTCTCTTTCTGGAGGAGACACCAAAGGCACATGTAAATGTGACTTGCAAGGAGCTCCATGGTCCATGGATGTGGCTGGTGGTCTCCCATGAACCTGAAACATGTATTCCTTTTTTTTAATAGCTATTTTTGTTGGGTCTAGAATTGTGGGTTGACAGTTTTATTCATTCAGCACTCTAAAGGTGTGTTCATCTTCTTGTGTAGTTTTGAGCGAAATGTCTGTTGTGTCTTTCCTCTGATTGCAGTGTCTTTTCTTTTCCTCTGGCTGCCTTCAAGGTTTTCATCTTTATCTTTGGTTTTCAGTAGTGTGAGTGTGTCTAGGTTTGTGGATTTTTGCTTTTGTTTTGTCTTCAGGTATTTAGCTTGATTGGAATTTTCTGGGCTTGGATCTGCCATTTGAGTCTTCCATTATTTTGGAAAACAACTCAACCGTTATCTTTTCAAATATGATCTCATCCATTATCTCTCTCTTCTTGTGGGATTTCAATAATATACAAATTAGACTTTTTAATATAGACTATTTAAGAACCCCACAGTTCTTGTGTGCTCTATTCTGTTTGGGGTGGTCTTTTTGTTTTTATTTTCCTATTTTATTGAAATATTATTGACATTTAGCATTGTATAAATTTAAGGTATATAATATAATTTGATATATGTATTTCTTGCTTTTCTAACTCTTGTTTCTCTTTAGGTAGTTTTCACTAACCTGTCACTGATTTCTTTATTTGACTCTGTTGACTCTGTCGATAAGGCTGTCAGAAACATTCTTCATCTGTTACTATGTTCATTTATTTCTAGCATTACCATTTGATTCTTTAACAGTTTCTATCTCTTTTCAGAAATTCACCATCATTTTGTGCATATAACTTTTCTACTAGAGCCTTTTAACATATTAATCATACAGTAAATTTTTCTTCTGAAATTCTAACATCCAAGTCACCTCAGAGTTTGGTTTCATTGCTTTATGTTGTCACAGTGGGTTCTTTTCCATGTTTGTGTTCATGCGGAAGGGGTAATTTTTTTTATTGATTGCTAGTAAATAAGTAGATAAGTTGTCTACTTTTCTAAAGTAGATAAATTTTTAGTTGGAGTTTCAATATCAAACTCTCAAAAATTAATAGACTGAATATACAGAGAAGTAGAAGGATGTAATAAACCTGAAAAACACTGTGAGCCAGTTCATCATAATTAAGATTTATACAGTTTTCACACAGCAGTAGGATACAAATTCTATTCAGGTTCCCCATAAACTGTAAACTAGGAAACACTAGAACATATCCAGGGACATAAGGCAAAAATTTCATGGTCTAAAGGTGTTGAAAATCATACAGTATCTGTTCTCTCATCACTGTGGAATTATGTTAGAAATCAGAATCAAAAGGTATTTGAAATAACCCACATATTTTCAAGTGCAATGTGGCATTTACCAAGATAGACCTTAGACTTAGCCACAGAAAACCTCGATAAAGTTAGACTGAAAAAAACAGAGGGTGATTGCTGAGAATAAACCCTTAGTTGTCTTTAACTTCATTCAAAACAATTTTATTAGCTTGTATTGTGACAGCTGTAATCACATTCATTTTTTAAAAAACTTACCAAAATGGGTGAATTTTTGTATAGCCTTTTAAAAAACATTTTGGCCTCTTTTATTGGTTTCTTATTTATTTATTTTCATCCATCTTTATTCCTTGGGCTGTGTGGACCTCCCATGGCACTGGCCTCTCTTGTTACAGAGCACCAGCTCTGGGCACATGTGCTGCAGAGTGCTGGCTCATAATTGGACATACTGGTCCAGCTGCTCCACAGCACATGGGATCTTCCCAGGCCGGGGATCCAAACAATGCCCCTTGCACTGCAAGGCAGACTCTGTACCCACTGGACCACCAGGGAAGCCCCCACTGGACCACCAGGGGAAGCCCTTGTATAGCCATTTTAATATTGAAGATGGGAGGAAAAAAGCAACATCTTTGGCTTATTATGCTTTATTATTTCAAGGAAGGTAAAAAACACAACAGAACCACACAAAAAAATTGTACGGTATATGGAGAAAGTGCTGTGACTGATCAAACATGTCAAAAGTGGTTTGGGAAGTTTCATGTACTAGATGATGGACCACTATCGGATAGACCAGTTGAAGTTGATAGCAGTCAAATCAGGACATTAATTGAGAATAATCAAAGTTATATTATCAGGTGGGAGATCACCTACATACTCAGAATATCCAAATCAAGCGTTGAAAATCATTTGCACCAACTTGGTTATGTTAATTGCTTTGATGTTTGGGTTTTACATAAGCAGAAAAACAAAAGCTTCTTGACCTTATTCCACATGTGATTCTCTACTGAAACATGATGAAAACATTCCATTTTTAAAAACAAATTGTGATGGGCAGTGAAAAGTGGATGCTGTACAACAGTGTGGAACAGAAGAGATCATGAGGCAAGTGAAATGAGCCACCACCAACCATGCCAAAGGCTGGTCTTCATCCAAAAAAAGGTTATGGGTACGTGGTGGGATTGGAAGAGAGTCCTCTATTTTGAGCTGCATCTGGAAAACCAAAAATTCCTTCCAACAAGTACTGCTTCCAAGTAGACCAACTGAAAGTAGCACGTGGAGAAAACTGTTCAGAAATACTCAGCAGAGAACACGTAATCTTCCATCAGGGTAACACAAGGCCTCAGCTTTCTTTGATGCCCAGGCAAAAACTGTTACAGCTTGGCTGGGAAGTTTTGATTCATCCACTGTATTCACCAGACATTGCACCTTCAGATTTCCATTTATTATGGTCTTTATAAAATTGTCTTAATGGGAAAAGTTTTATCAGTTCTCTGGAAGATTATAAAAGGCACCTAGAATAGTTCTTTGCTCAAGAAAGATAAAAACTTCTAGGAAGATGGAATTATGAAGTTGCCTGAAAAATGGCAGAAGGTAGTGGAACAGAATGGTGAATATGTTGTTCAATAAAGTTCCTGGCGAAAATGAAATGTGTCTTAGTTTTACTTAAAAAACCAAAAGAACTTTTTGACCAACCAAATCATTCTTTAAAGACATCCTTATTCCTTCTTACAGCCCCATAGCACTCCATTATGACATACCATGCTTATTCAACTAGTTCTCTGTTGATGAACATTTGGGGTATTCTTGGGATTTTTGCATTTACAGGTAGTATTGTATACAGCTGTTATGGAAGACAGTATGGAGATTCCTTAAAAAACTAAAAATAGAAGCACCATATGACCCAGCAATCCCACTATTAGGCTTATATCCTGATGAAATCAAAACTGAAAGAGGCACCTGTACCCCAGTGTTCATTGCAGCTCTCTATACAATAGCTAGAACATGGAAGCAACCTAGATGTCCATCAACGAATGAATGGATAAAAAAGCTCTGGTGCATATATGCAATGGAGTACTTCTCAGCTATGAAAAGAAATGCAGAAGAATCAGTCCTAATGAGGTGGATGGATCTAGAACCTATTATAAAAAGTGAAATAAGTCAAAAAGAGAAAGACAAGTACAGTACACTAACACATATATATGGAATCTAGTAAAAGGGTAATGATAACACACTCAGTGAAGTGATGGAAGAACACATAGAGAACAGACATATGGACATTGTGGGGAATGAACGGGAGTGGAAGGCATAGAGGGAGTAACATGGAAACCTGTACTGTCATGTGAGAAAAAGATAGCTATTGTCATTGCGCTATGGGAATAGGGGATTCTGCAGGGGTGCTGTGCGGCGGCCTGAAGGGTGGGATGGGGGAATGGGGAGGAGGGGGAGGGGAAGAGGGCCAGGGATATACATATGACTAATCTGGGATTATGCATATCTGTAAACAACAAAACTCTGTAAAAGTAAAATAAAAATAATTATTAAAAAGAAAAAAAAAGAGCCTTATGTGTGTCTTTTTGTATATTTACCATTTAGACTCCCAATAAGTGGTGAGAAGTCCATATGTAAATTTACTAGATATTGCCAGATTCACTTTCAGTAGAGCCTAGTACCATTTTGCCTTCACACCAGCAGTGTGTGAGTGCTCTTTCCCTTCAGCTTTACTTGCAGTGTGTTGTCAAGTTTGGATTTTTGCCAGTCTTAACAGGTGAAGAATTTTCAAGAGTTTTAACTTGCATTTGCTTATTAAGAGTTTGACCCTGGGGCTTCCCAAAAGAACTTTTTGACCAACCAAATCATTCTTTAAAGACATCCTTATTCCTTCTTACAGCCCCATAGCACTCCATTATGACATACCATGCTTATTCAACTAGTTCTCTGTTGATGAACATTTGGGGTATTCTTGGGATTTTTGCATTTACAGGTAGTATTGTATACAGCTGTTATGGAAGACAGTATGGAGATTCCTTAAAAAACTAAAAATAGAAGCACCATATGACCCAGCAATCCCACTATTAGGCTTATATCCTGATGAAATCAAAACTGAAAGAGGCACCTGTACCCCAGTGTTCATTGCAGCTCTCTATACAATAGCTAGAACATGGAAGCAACCTAGATGTCCATCAACGAATGAATGGATAAAAAAGCTCTGGTGCATATATGCAATGGAGTACTTCTCAGCTATGAAAAGAAATGCAGAAGAATCAGTCCTAATGAGGTGGATGGATCTAGAACCTATTATAAAAAGTGAAATAAGTCAAAAAGAGAAAGACAAGTACAGTACACTAACACATATATATGGAATCTAGTAAAAGGGTAATGATAACACACTCAGTGAAGTGATGGAAGAACACATAGAGAACAGACATATGGACATTGTGGGGAATGAACGGGAGTGGAAGGCATAGAGGGAGTAACATGGAAACCTGTACTGTCATGTGAGAAAAAGATAGCTATTGTCATTGCGCTATGGGAATAGGGGATTCTGCAGGGGTGCTGTGCGGCGGCCTGAAGGGTGGGATGGGGGAACTGGGAGGAGGGGGAAGGGGAGAGGGCCAGGGATATACATATGACTAATCTGGGATTATGCATATCTGTAAACAACAAAACTCTGTAAAAGTAAAATAAAAATAATTATTAAAAAGAAAAAAAAAGAGCCTTATGTGTGTCTTTTTGTATATTTACCATTTAGACTCCCAATAAGTGGTGAGAAGTCCATATGTAAATTTACTAGATATTGCCAGATTCACTTTCAGTAGAGCCTAGTACCATTTTGCCTTCACACCAGCAGTGTGTGAGTGCTCTTTCCCTTCAGCTTTACTTGCAGTGTGTTGTCAAGTTTGGATTTTTGCCAGTCTTAACAGGTGAAGAATTTTCAAGAGTTTTAACTTGCATTTCGCTTATTAAGAGTTTGACTGGGGCTTCCCCGGTGGTCCTGTGGGGAAGGACTCCGCCTTGCAGTGCAAGGGGCGCCAGTTCCATCCCTGGCCTGGGAAGATCCCATGTGCTATGGAACAGCTGGACGAATGTGTCCAATTACCAAGCCAGAGCTCTGGAGCGCACGCGCCCAGAGCTAGTACTCTGCAACGAGAGAGGCCACTGCAATGGGAGGACCGCACAGGCCAAGGAACAAAGATGGATGAAAATAAATGAAAGACCAATAAAAGTGACCAAAAAATTTAAAAAAAAATGTGACTGAAAAGTTGTTTTTCATAAGTTCTTTGAACAACATTATCTTTCTAAAATTATATTGTCTTGTCTTTCATTTACTTGTAACTGCTGCATACTAAACATTAGGCCCACTGGCCCAATAGTCAATATGAAAAGAGATTGCTTCTTTTTTCTTAGGAATTTGATTCTAGAGTTTTGGTCATAATTATAATCAAATTTGACATATGAGCATAAGAGTTTAAAAGTTTGCAATCTTGCAGTTCACTTTGGAAACATCATTTGATCTGTGATTGCCAATAATCTGTTAAAAAGAGGATAAATAATGGGTTTTACTATTTCTGTGTTCTTCCTAATTTCCTTTTAGATTTTACATAGTGCTCTTTTTTAGCCAGAAGAATCCGCTAGAACCCATTATGGAGCAGTAGTGCAACAGAATCATGGCTGTGCTAAAATATGATAACTGAAAGGTCACCTTCTTTTCAATAGCTGTACAATCTTACTAGCTTATGTCCTATTAAGATTTCATGCTTGTAAGAAACTAAATATTTGAGGGCAGGAAAATATTGATGTTGTTTTAGTTGCTAAGTAATGTCTGATTCTTCTGCGACTCCGTGGACTGCAGCTTGCCAGGTTCCTCTGTCCATGGAATTTCCCAGGCAAGAATACTAAAGTGGGTTGCCATTTCCTTCTCCGACGGATCTTCCCCACCCAGACATCAAACCTGCGTCTCCTGCATTGGCAGGCAGATTCTTTACCAGTGAGCCACCAGGAAAACCCATAAAATATCTGTGTCATTTACTTTATAATTTTTTTTCCATCATATTCTGTCTCCTTTAAATTAAAAGAAACAGATATTTGAGAATTTTATGCAAGTGCATTGTTCAGTGTTTGGTGAACTAATACCTTACTTTAAAATCTATATAAAATCCTACAAAAAGATGTAGTCCTATTCTCTAGGAAATGATAATATCTTTGGGGGGAAATCCTGCAGTTTATTACAGGCTTTAAATTTTTTTCCCTAAGTCTTCTCAGTTTGCAGGCCTTTCTGATATATCTGTCTCACAAGACATCCCTGTGGAAGGAGAAATCACCATTCCTGTGAGATCTCGAAGTCGGGAATTCGACAGCTCAACACTAAACGAACCGGTTCAGAATACTATTGTAAGTTAGATGAGTTGAGAGAACTCCTGTTCCATGTCATGGACTAAATAACTAATAGAACTCTGTAGTATTTTTGTTGAGTTCACTAATTTTCAGTGTATTGTATTTATTGAAATTTAAGATTCTCCCCTAGAGAATAATTTGGTACAGCCTTTTTGAAATGCAGTTTTGCTGTAATGGATATTAAGGAACTTAAAGTGTCCAAAATTTTCTCAGGTGATAATTCTGCTTCTCTAGGTACAGTATAAGGAAAACAAATCAATACAAAGATACTTTTAAAAATCCAGAAAAATATTTTAAAAGATGTTTGTAACAACGATATACTGGAGAGTTGAACAGAAGCATAATTGGTTAAGTAGATTATGTTATATCTGTGTGGTAGAATATAATAAACAACCATTAAAAATCATGTTTTCAAAGAACTATTAGTGATATGAAGAAATTTCTAGGTGAATAAATGAGGACAGAATTACCTCAACTATATTTGGAGAAGTTATATTTACATGACTGTACCCTTCTTCAAGTGTCTTGATTTTTATAATGTGGCTTCTTTTACCAGAATGAATGGGAATGTTGAAAATTAATTGATTTTACATATCATGAAGAACATGGTAGCTTAGGAGCATGCCAGTTGGCCCTTGTAACCTTATCATGTAAGAACTGAAAGTTAGATGCTGTGTTTTTCTTTAAGTAGCATATTAGGAGAGTTATAGTTCTCTTTTTCAGAGTTTAAAAAATCAAAACAGAACTGATGAATGTTTTAAAGAGTTAGATGTTGGCTATAGGTGTTAAAGGAAAAGTTAATAGAAAAAGGAATTTATACATAAAAACTCACCTCTCTGGTTTGTTTGTATAGTGAAGGAGTTAAACTGGAGTTATGGTTCTAAAAGTTAATGAAGGGCTTCTAGGCGATTGAAATAAAAGAAATTTTAGCAAATTGAGGGGGCCACTTGGCTACCTTCGTTGTCACAATACAACATATTGTTTATGTCTTTCAGATGCGTGATCTAAAAGCTGTTGGGAAAAAATTCATGCATGTTTTGTACCCAAGGAAAAGTAATGCTCTTTTGAGAGATTGTAAGTATATGAGATTCTTGAGGCTTTGCTGTTTTTCATTATACCTTATCATAAGTACTTTATAAGGCTCTGTGGTCATAAAACTGGTATCATTTTGCAGGATGAAAAATATATAAACCAATATATAGATGAAGTTTTTGAAAAATTAAAAATTTAGAATGTAGTTTCAGAGATTGAAAGATTTTTCTTAATGTATTGTCCTCATCAATAAATATAGGCTGTATATTCTCACCTGCTATGATAGATACTACAAAAAATATTTCTGGAAGTAGCAAACACATAGAGATTTTGTTCAGTCAAAAGACTTAATGATCGGGCTTCCCTGGTGGTCCAGTGGGTAGGGACACCACCTTGCAGTGCAAGGGGCGCCGGTTAGATCCCTGGCCTGGGAGGATTCCATGTGCCGCAGAGCGGCTGGACCAATGTGTCCAATTACCGAGCCGGAGCTCTGGAGCGCATGCGCACAGAGCTGGTGCTCTGAGACAACAGAGGCCACCACGATGGGAGGCCCACACAGGCCAAAAGAATAAAGATGGATGAAAGTGGACAAAATGAAAGACCAACAGAAGTGGCCCGCCTGCTCCCCTCCCTCCACACCCCACCCCCCAAAAATAAATAAATAAATAAATAAATAAAATGTGTAAACCACTATAAGCTACTAAAAAAAAAAAAGACTTAATGATCTCCAAGGAAAACACAAAATATTTAGATGTTGAATTAGAGTAATAGCTAATACCCATTAAGGATTGACAGATTAGTAGTACTTTGATGACATTTCTATTTTCAGAACGATCATTTAGTCTGTTGACTGAGAGTTCCAGAACAGTGTTTGCAAAAGCTTATGCTGTTATTTAAATTTATTCTTAAATTGTTAGACTTCTTACTTTTCAAACATTCTTGGTTTTTCTTAGTACCCTTTGTCAGAAAAAAGAATGACTCAGTTTTTTGAGAATAGTACCAATGATATTGTACATGAGTATACCTTCTATTTTGACCACATTTTGGCTGTAGTATAGGGATGTCAAATATATTGCAAATGAACCATCACTGTGGGGTGATTGGAAGAAGTGTCAGAATACTTTTTCAACAAACTACTCTGTGGGTTGAAGCTGACGCATGATTTGCTACAGCTGGTGTATGACAGAAAGAGCATGGACAAATCTGGGTTTGAATAGTGATTCTGTCACTAGCTATGTCATCTTGGATAAGACAGTTAACTTTTCTGAGGTTGAAGTTTCTTCTTCAGAAAAGCTAACTATCTTATCCAATGAGATGCCACTTCAGATCCATTAGGATGACTGTTATCAAAGAAATAGAGAATAACAAATGTTGGTGAGGATGTGGAGAAATTAGAACCCTTGTGCATTGCTGGTGGGGGATGTAAAATGGTACAGCCAATGTGAAAAACAACATGGTGGTTCCTTGAAAAATTACATAGAGAATTGCCACATGGTTCATTGCTTCCACTTCTGGGAATTTACCTTTAAGAATTGAAAGCGGGAACTCAAGAGATTTGTATATCCCATGTTCATAGCAGCAAATGAAAACAACTCAAATGTCTATTGGTGGATGGATGAGTAAATAAGATATGTGTATGCAACATGGTATATACCATATATGAATGGAATATTACTAATCCTTTAAAAAGAGTGAAATTCTGATAACATGCTGCAACATGGATGAACCTTGACATTATGCTAAGTAAAATAAGCCAGACAAAAAAGGGCATATGTTATTCTAGTTACATTAGATACCTAGAATAGTGAGATTTATAGAAACAGAAAATAAAATGATGGTTGTCAGGGACTGAGGTGATTTTGGGGAGTGATTGTTTAATGGGTTGGAGTTTCAGTTTAGGAGATGAAAAAGTTCTGGAGATGGATGTTGTGATGCTTGCACAACAGTGCATGTACTCTGTGCCTGTAGAGTTAAAAGTGACTAAAGTGGTAAATTTAGTGTTTATTTCACAAGAATAATTATAGTTTTAAAATACTGTTATGAATGTTTTTACAAATTAAAAACAATCTTTAGTACATTTTCAAAAACTAGTGTTATTAACATCAGTTGCACTTGAATTCAGCTTTTCAGTTGGTAAATTTAAAACCTTAAAAATTTATTGCTCAAAAAAAATTTATTGCTCATGTAGTAAACAGTAGGTTATTAGAGTGTTAGGATTATGATTTCCCCTTTTTCACATCTTTTATAGACTTTCCGCAGTGCTGTCAAAATTACTCTTTCAGGAGATTCAGACTTAGAAAACGAACTCATGGTTATAAGAGAGAGGGAATGGTTGGGGACTTTGGGGGAAGTCATGTACACATTGCCGTGTTTGAAATAGATAACCAGCAAAAATCTATTGTATAGGACATGGAACTCTGCTTAATGTTATGTACTAACCTGGATGGGAGGGGAGTTTGAGGGAGAATAGATACATGCATTATGTATGGCCGAGCCCCTTCACTATTCACCTGAACTGTCACCAAATTTTTAATTGAATGTATCCCAATATGCAATGTTTTTGGTGTTAAAAAAATTAAAAATTAAAAAAAATTACTCTTTCTGGTAAAGTTATGTACAAGTGAGGTTAAAGTACTTTTTTTCATATTATTTGAGGAAGATGATTGTGCTTTAAGCTGTATATTACTGAACAATTGACATGTTAATCACCCAACAGCTATTGACTGAGAACCACCATGTTTAAACCTGATATTACGTAGAGCCTTTACAGTTTTCAAAAAAAAATTGTGTTATTTGTTAGCATTTAACCCTACGAAATTTTCTGCATTAATCTGTTTTCTCACCTTATACGAATAGCAGTTCTGGGCTTCCCTCATAGCTTAGTGGTAAAGAATCTGCCTGCCAATGCAGGAGACACAGGTTCAGTCCCTAATCCGGGAAGATCCCACATGCTGCAGAGTAACTAAGCCTAGGAGCCACAGCTGTTGAGCTCACATGCAGGAACTACTGAAGCTCTTTGCACCCTAGAACCTGTGCTCTGCAATAAGAAAAACCACTGCAATGAAAAGCCTGCTCATTACAACTAGAGAAAAAACTTTGTACAACAACAAACACCCATAACAGCCAAAAATATATAAATACATTAAAAAAAATAAAGAACAGCAGTTCTCTACTAGTGCAGTGATTATGAAAGGAAAGAAGTGTTGCAGAATGGAATGAACTTTGTAGTAGGAATCAGAAGATTCTGGTTTTGATTCTAGGTTATGGTCCCACCCTACACCTAACTGTTTATATAACAGTTGGGCACATCACTTCTTCTCAGCTTCATTTTTCATATTTGTGAGGTGAGCCTGGATATACTTGCCTTGTCTAACGTAGTCTCAAACTGGTGATGTGACTTGACTTTAGTCTTCTTTCTGACAGTGCAGGGTGGGACACTTAAGTCTTTTGACTCCTTGCCTACTGGTCTTTAACTATAGCATGCTGGAATGTGGCCTGCTAGATGGGAAGAGGGGTGATTTGTGGGATATGAAATGAGCAAAATTTAAAGGATATATGAAGAAGGGCATTCAGAATTGCTGAGCAGGGAAAACCAGTAGAGAGATAAGAGAGGTGGGAAGGTTTGGGCAGATAGAGAGAGCCTTGGTGTCAGTATGGCAAGAATGGCAGAGGTGTATATTGGAGTAAGAGACAGAAAATACTATATGCTGTGTCTTAGCAATTTTCTCTTTTCTTGTAGGGGATTTATGGGGCCCTTTGATCCTGTGTGTGACGCTTGCATTGTAAGTACTTATATTTTCTTCCTTTGTCATTTGAGATAGATTAGACTTTTTTCATGAAGTTTCAAAGTTGAAGGGGATTTTGACTGAATATTTCATTTTGGACTTTTTATGACATATTGTACTCCTTATGTATTTAAATCTAAAAAGTCAAGTAGCCTTCTAGATCAATTCAAAGAGTGATAGAATTTAAAGATTTGAAAATTATGCCCACCTTCATTTACAGTGAGTTCTTATTCAGTTTTAGTCATTTCTGTTCAACATTTATTTACAGTCGTGTACCTCCCCATCATTAAGCTAAATGAATTAAGTATCTAATAGGTCTAAGTACTGTTTATTTGCAAACATAATTCTTTTAAAATTTTACTAAAAGTGTAAGAATAAATTAGAAGTGGTAGAGTTCAAAGCAAGGTCATGTTTCAAGAGTATTGTATTTTCAAAGCAAGGTCAGAGAAAAATTTAAACCAAAATAACAGCCAAAATATATAAATACATTAAAAAAAATAAAGAACAGCAGTTCTCTACTAGTGCAGTGATTATGAAAGGAAAGAAGTGTTGCAGAATGGAATGAACTTTGTAGTAGGAATCAGAAGATTCTGGTTTTGATTCTAGGTTATGGTCCCACCCTACACCTAACTGTTTATATAACAGTTGGGCACATCACTTCTTCTCAGCTTCATTTTTCATATTTGTGAGGTGAGCCTGGATATACTTGCCTTGTCTAACGTAGTCTCAAACTGGTGATGTGACTTGACTTTAGTCTTCTTTCTGACAGTGCAGGGTGGGACACTTAAGTCTTTTGACTCCTTGCCTACTGGTCTTTAACTATAGCATGCTGGAATGTGGCCTGCTAGATGGGAAGAGGGGTGATTTGTGGGATATGAAATGAGCAAAATTTAAAGGATATATGAAGAAGGGCATTCAGAATTGCTGAGCAGGGAAAACCAGTAGAGAGATAAGAGAGGTGGGAAGGTTTGGGCAGATAGAGAGAGCCTTGGTGTCAGTATGGCAAGAATGGCAGAGGTGTATATTGGAGTAAGAGACAGAAAATACTATATGCTGTGTCTTAGCAATTTTCTCTTTTCTTGTAGGGGATTTATGGGGCCCTTTGATCCTGTGTGTGACGCTTGCATTGTAAGTACTTATATTTTCTTCCTTTGTCATTTGAGATAGATTAGACTTTTTTCATGAAGTTTCAAAGTTGAAGGGGATTTTGACTGAATATTTCATTTTGGACTTTTTATGACATATTGTACTCCTTATGTATTTAAATCTAAAAAGTCAAGTAGCCTTCTAGATCAATTCAAAGAGTGATAGAATTTAAAGATTTGAAAATTATGCCCACCTTCATTTACAGTGAGTTCTTATTCAGTTTTAGTCATTTCTGTTCAACATTTATTTACAGTCGTGTACCTCCCCATCATTAAGCTAAATGAATTAAGTATCTAATAGGTCTAAGTACTGTTTATTTGCAAACATAATTCTTTTAAAATTTTACTAAAAGTGTAAGAATAAATTAGAAGTGGTAGAGTTCAAAGCAAGGTCATGTTTCAAGAGTATTGTATTTTCCATACTCATTGTATGTAAAGGGGAAGAGGATAGAAGAAGGAAAGCAAAAATTCCACTGGAGAGGGTAATAGAACCACTGGTAGAGTGGAAAAACTACTGCTCTAGGATTCAGTTCTGGGTTCTCATCCTAATTTTGCTATCAGCACAGTGACTTTGGACCACTAAAAACCAAAATTTGTATAATGGCTTTTCTCAGCTTATGGACAACTTTTAAATACTTTCTCTTATCCCCATAACAAGAAGTGTTCAAAGAGGTTGAGGACTGAGGTTCTGTTATCAGTGGTAGACCTGGAATTCAACCTCAGGTTTCCTTGACTGCCCATTTTCTACCTGTGTGATTCTCTACCTGTACACATCTTTTCCCACGTAACCTCTCTTGGGTCTCCGTTTCCATATCTATAAAAGTAGATGGTTGAGGGTCCTTTCCAGGCCTAACCTTTTGTGATTTTAAATTCAACAAGTTTGTTACTAACTTCTCTTCCCCTTTTTAAATTAAGTCAAGAACGTGGTAATTCAGGTGAAAATGTGGCATGATCTACCATGCCTTTAATAACCATATCAAGGGACATAATCCAGTGCATTGATGAAAGGATTTATATTAGAAGCTCTGAGCATATACTTTTTCAGTTTTGAAAGATTAATTTATAGATTTTAATCCCACTTATTTTCAGAGAAGAAAATTGAAATCCCAAGGCATCAAGTGATTTGCTCTAGTTTGCATGTCTAGTGACAGAATTAGGATAAATATATGAGTCTTCTGCCTTCCAGGCCAGTTGTTCTTTCCATCATACCATGCTGAAGCAGTAGGAGCTCCAGACAAGTTATCAGGGCTAGCATTCTTCTCATCAAATTGTCAGGACTCGGAATGGAGTATGCAAAGCCACGGAATACAAAGCCTGTGTTCTGGCAAATAGCATAGCACAGCAAGACTTACTGTGTGACTTCTCCCTATTTTGTAATAAGAAGAGGTTGTAAAAAAAAAAAACAAACAAAAAGAAGCAGAGGGATGAGTTGCTTCAAGTACTGTTTATTTGCAAACAAAATTTTTTTAAACTAAAAGTGTAAGAATAAATTAGAAGTGGTAGAGTTCAAAGCAAGGTCATGTTTCAAGAGTATTGTATTTTCCATACTCATTGTATGTAAAGGGGAAGAGGATAGAAGAAGGAAAGCAAAAATTCCACTGGAGAGGGTAATAGAACCACTGGTAGAGTGGAAAACTACTGCTCTAGGATTCAGTTCTGGGTTCTCATCCTAATTTTGCTATCAGCACAGTGACTTTGGACCACTAAAAACCAAAATTTGTATAATGGCTTTTCTCAGCTTATGGACAACTTTTAAATACTTTCTCTTATCCCCATAACAAGAAGTGTTCAAAGAGGTTGAGGACTGAGGTTCTGTTATCAGTGGTAGACCTGGAATTCAACCTCAGGTTTCCTTGACTGCCCATTTTCTACCTGTGTGATTCTCTACCTGTACACATCTTTTCCCACGTAACCTCTCTTGGGTCTCCGTTTCCATATCTATAAAAGTAGATGGTTGAGGGTCCTTTCCAGGCCTAACCTTTTGTGATTTTAAATTCAACAAGTTTGTTACTAACTTCTCTTCCCCTTTTTAAATTAAGTCAAGAACGTGGTAATTCAGGTGAAAATGTGGCATGATCTACCATGCCTTTAATAACCATATCAAGGGACATAATCCAGTGCATTGATGAAAGGATTTATATTAGAAGCTCTGAGCATATACTTTTTCAGTTTTGAAAGATTAATTTATAGATTTTAATCCCACTTATTTTCAGAGAAGAAAATTGAAATCCCAAGGCATCAAGTGATTTGCTCTAGTTTGCATGTCTAGTGACAGAATTAGGATAAATATATGAGTCTTCTGCCTTCCAGGCCAGTTGTTCTTTCCATCATACCATGCTGAAGCAGTAGGAGCTCCAGACAAGTTATCAGGGCTAGCATTCTTCTCATCAAATTGTCAGGACTCGGAATGGAGTATGCAAAGCCACGGAATACAAAGCCTGTGTTCTGGCAAATAGCATAGCACAGCAAGACTTACTGTGTGACTTCTCCCTATTTTGTAATAAGAAGAGGTTGTAAAAAAAAAAAAAACAAACAAAAAGAAGAAGAGGGTATGAGCTTGATGTTACAGATCCAAAAATCAAAACAGTTTATCTATAAGATTCTTAGAGAGGATATTTAAGTGATTCTTCAGTTACTCAGTTCCAAAGAAAGCCTTTTAGTGATAAATCTGTATGTTTTAATTTTTAAAAAATCAGCAACCGAATAGGTTTATAGATTTCCTGTTTTTAAATTCCAGGACTAGAACCTTAACCCAAGAATTACAAATTCAAATGTGTATATGTATGCATTGCAAATTGGTGACCAGAAGCCCTTGTGGAGGAATCTGTTGCTGTGTCAACTGCAGGCCCAGTGATAGAATCTCTTCTGAGTTTTTCGAGAAAATTCAGAACTATATAGTTTTATGTGAAACCTCACAATTTTAAAATAACATTAACTTGAATTTAAGACCTTTTTAAAGTATCATATGGACCAGCAACCTCATGTCGGTGAGCTACACTTGGCCTTTCAGTTTATATCCTCTGGCCAAGAAAGGTCTTCAGTAATCTATTTAAGCATTCCCACCAGATCTAATGGAGCAGCCCTTGTAGTCCCAAGACTACAGGACTTGGAATTAGAAGTAAGGGAGCCTTGCCATATACGTCAGGCATTTTCCTTTTGTACAGCCTACAAGAGATCTTCTGGTGATATACAGGGCAACACTCTAATTCAAAGTTTGTGAATCCATGCCTTAGCTGTGTTGCTCTATACTTTTCAGTTTTGAAAGATTAATTTATAGATTTTAATCCCACTTATTTTCAGAGAAGAAAATTGAAATCCCAAGGCATCAAGTGATTTGCTCTAGTTTGCATGTCTAGTGACAGAATTAGGATAAATATATGAGTCTTCTGCCTTCCAGGCCAGTTGTTCTTTCCATCATACCATGCTGAAGCAGTAGGAGCTCCAGACAAGTTATCAGGGCTAGCATTCTTCTCATCAAATTGTCAGGACTCGGAATGGAGTATGCAAAGCCACGGAATACAAAGCCTGTGTTCTGGCAAATAGCATAGCACAGCAAGACTTACTGTGTGACTTCTCCCTATTTTGTAATAAGAAGAGGTTGTAAAAAAAAAAAAAACAAACAAAAAGAAGAAGAGGGTATGAGCTTGATGTTACAGATCCAAAAATCAAAACAGTTTATCTATAAGATTCTTAGAGAGGATATTTAAGTGATTCTTCAGTTACTCAGTTCCAAAGAAAGCCTTTTAGTGATAAATCTGTATTTTTTAAATTTTTAAAAAATCAGCAACCGAATAGGTTTATAGATTTCCTGTTTTTAAATTCCAGGACTAGAACCTTAACCCAAGAATTACAAATTCAAATGTGTATATGTATGCATTGCAAATTGGTGACCAGAAGCCCTTGTGGAGGAATCTGTTGCTGTGTCAACTGCAGGCCCAGTGATAGAATCTCTTCTGAGTTTTTCGAGAAAATTCAGAACTATATAGTTTTATGTGAAACCTCACAATTTTAAAATAACATTAACTTGAATTTAAGACCTTTTTAAAGTATCATATGGACCAGCAACCTCATGTCGGTGAGCTACACTTGGCCTTTCAGTTTATATCCTCTGGCCAAGAAAGGTCTTCAGTAATCTATTTAAGCATTCCCACCAGATCTAATGGAGCAGCCCTTGTAGTCCCAAGACTACAGGACTTGGAATTAGAAGTAAGGGAGCCTTGCCATATACGTCAGGCATTTTCCTTTTGTACAGCCTACAAGAGATCTTCTGGTGATATACAGGGCAACACTCTAATTCAAAGTTTGTGAATCCATGCCTTAGCTGTGTTGCTCTAAATAAGGTCAGGCAATTCTGCTATTTCCTTGTTGCAGAATGCTTCAGAGAGGCTCTGTAGATAATGAAAAAGATGGAGGGCCCCAGTTTGCAGAAGTGTTTGTCATTGTCTGGTTTGGTGCAGTTACCATCACCCTCAACTCAAAACTGCTTGGTGGAAACATGTGAGTATTAAAAGGCATCCTTTTTCCTTTGCCAGATTGTATATTTTAGATTTTTTAAGGAAGTCTGGCTAGTAATATATTTTTCAAAAAGGAAAATAAAAATAAATGAGATCAAAAAGAAGGTTCTCTTAAAACCACTGAACAGAAATAATCTAGTTGAATTAAATTATGTTAAACTATCTGGGGTCCTTTGATAAGCTTCAGATGTTTTCTCTCCAGCCTCTAAAATTATAGGCAGAACTTTCTGTGTTAGAAGATAACATCTGTCTTTGGGAACAGATGGCCCATAGCTTTCACCAAATGCTGAAATAGGTCTATAAACCAGAAAAGATTAAGAAACAAAAATCTTAGAGGTTTAGTGGGAGAAAGGTCTCTAGGAATTAGAGTAGATCATCTAGATCCTAAATGGCTGACTATTAAGGAGTTAAAGCAGAGAGTAGGAGAGTATGGGGAGAGAAAAACTAAAGCATATGTTTAATACAGAGGCCCATCCTCATAAAGTCAACATTAGGGTAAAGATAATATCTATCTGGAGGAAAGTAATGATCCATGATACATAGAAATCTTTGTAATAAATTGTATTATGATACAAATCAAGTATATTTATGATCTTTATGGATGTATGTTGTTTTCTAGATCTTTTTTTCAGAGCCTCTGTGTGCTGGGATACTGTATACTTCCCCTGACGGTGGCAATGCTGGTTTGCCGGCTGGTACTTTTGACTAGCTTAGGACCAGTAAGCTTTATGGTCCGGCTTTTTGTGGTGATCATCATGTTTGCCTGGTCTATAGTAGGTAAGAACACGTTTATCTCCCATCAAAGTACTGACCAGGCCCAACCCTGCTTAACTTCCAAAATCAGATGAGATAGGGCACATTCAGGGTGGTATGGCCGTAGACAAACATGCTTATTTCTTTGGTAGCAGAGCACACTGAAACATGAGTTAGAGATAAAGACCAGATGAGGAGCAATGTAACTTATGAGTCACGTGTGACTGATGTGATTCTTGCCAGTATCATCCAGTGAACCATCTGCTCTCAGTAGGGATAACATCCGTATTATCTGAGTTGGCTGTCTGGGCTTCTGAGATGTGGAGCCACATCTTTCTTTTTTCTTCAGTCCTTAAATAATGGATAGAGTTGGGAAAGGAGATTACACTAGACCTAGCTTAGTCTTGGTATATAGGAGGCATAGGTGACTTGAGGAATGACTTGAGCCTTTCCAGGCAAATTAATCATCATCGTTTGCCGATTACTTATTGTAGGCCAGGAACTGTCATAAGTACTTCATTGTCTCATTTAACCCTCACAGCAACCGTAACAAATAAAAGCTGTTATTATTGGTCCCATTTTTTATAGATGAGAAACAGATACAGAGAGGTTTAGCAATTTGCCCTAGGATACAGAGCTAGTGAATAGGGGAGTCAAGTGTCAAACCCAAGCAGATCACATCCCTCTATACTGTACTATACTACCTCCCAGTATAGGTTAAATATCATTATATAATACTTTTCTGCTTCAGTAGAAAATTGCTAAAGATTAAGGAAAGCCCATAGCAATGGCAGTGAATGCTATTTGTTCATTATTTGTAGTTCCCTAAAATTCCACCTTAAGGGCTTCCCTGACCCAGGAAGATCCCACATGCCGAGAAACAGCTGGACTGGTGTGTCCAGTTATGAGCCAGCGCTCTGGAGCGCATATGCCTAGAGCCTTTGCTCTGCAACGAGAGAGGCCACTGTGATAGGAGGCCCACACATGCCAAAGAATAATAAAGATGAATGAAAAATTAACAATGACTTAGAGGCAAAAAAAAAGACTGAATGAAAAAAAACAATTCCACCTTCAACTGGAAGTGTTCACTAGCTCCTTTTTAATGAGATAGACAGGCTGCCTAATAGTTTTATGTGCAGTAACATCTCTTTTCTCTGGAACATGGTTAAAAGCCAAGAAGTAATCCAAAATAAGGTTTGAGAATGCCAGAATTGATATTCCAAAAACTATTAAGCTTGGGCACTTTAACTACGTATGGAAGAGCCCATCATTCCCTCACTCTGAGTCTGATGATTTACCATACGTGTAGTTCTAAATAGCTTAGTTATCCAGTGTCCAGGCCCACAGTGGTTCAGCAAGTAGAGTCTTAGAAGAGAGAGAGGTACCTGTAATTCAGCTAATGTGTATTATGCACAAACTATGCAAACTCTGTGTCAGGCCGTGTGCTAGGCATGGTATCTATCCTCCTAGTTCATAATCGAGGCATGTAAACACTTAAGGGCCATGAGGTGTTCCAGGTGGGTAGTGGAAGTCTGTGCCAGGATATAGTGGGGACACAGAAGAGGTTAAGTGGGCAGTTCTGCCTGGGGTGGCAGGATACCAGATGATTGTTCAGGAAAGATTTCCTTGAAGGATGATTATTGATGAATTGAAAGGTGAGTAGGTGTTTCCTTGATGGACAAGAGGGTTGGCATCTAAAAGAGCTGATAGGGACTGCCCTAGTGGTCCCATGGTAAAGGCTCCATGCTCTGTATCCAGAGAGCTTAGGGTTTGATCCCTGGTCTGGTCAAGGAACTAAATCCCACATGCCGCAACTAAGAGCCTGTGTGCTGTTACTAAAGAGCCCGTATGATATAACAAAGATCCCACACGAGGCAAAGAAGATCCAGTATTCCACAACTAAGACCTGGCACAGAATAATTTTTAAAAATACAAGAGCTGATATAAGAACAATTACTCAAAAAAAACAGCAGGGTAAGACCATTTGCCATAGGAGCTTTGGAGGGCTATTCAGCACAGTTCAGTAACTTCTCAGTAAATGGTAAGAAACTCCTTTTAGAAAAGTCTGTATCTGAAATGGTTGAAACCTTTAAAAGCTTTCATACTTGAGACAAATAGCCCTCAGCTGCTTCCAAATGCATTTTTCTTTAAAGTCAGAAGTATAACTAGGCCTTCCCTGCTGGTCCAGTAGATAGAGTCTGCCGTGCAGTGCAAGGGCACTGGTTTGATCACCGGCCTGGAAAGATCCCACATGCCGTGGAGCAGCTGGACTGGTGTGCCCAATTACGAGCCAGCGCTCTGGAGCACATGCGCCCAGAGCCAATGTTCTGCACCGAGAGAGGCCACTGTAGTGGGAAGCCCACACAGGCCAAAGAATAAAGATGGGTGAAAATAAATAAATAAGAAACCAATAAAAGAGGCCAAAAAATTTTAAAATATATATATAACTGAACTTGTACCATATAATTCTATGTCTCAGACTATGTCAAGTGCATTCAGATTTAGTAAATGTTAGTAGTTGTGACAGTCGTATTGTATTAAATATTCCTTTTGTTTTGTTTTGTTTAGCTTCTACAGCTTTTCTTGCTGATAGCCAACCTCCAAACCGCAAAGCCCTTGCCGTTTATCCTGTTTTCTTGTTTTATTTTGTCATCAGTTGGATGATTCTTACCTTCACTCCTCAGTAAATGGAAATTAAAAACCAGGGAATTCAAAGCTCATCTCAAAGATGCAGTTCACCATGAAGCTTTGCCTCTGCCTCTCTTTTTGTCTAATTTTGGAGTTATTTGGTAACTGGGTGTGTAAGATTAAAAGGGAGTCAGTCATAAGGCACCGTCAACATTTATGTAAGGAACTGATGGAAGGCTGTCCTTTCCCTTTGAATGCTATTTCTTTGAAATATGTGTGCATAGTGCACACAGTATAATGCCTCCTTAAGGTATGATGGGGTCACTGGGGTCCATTTAGATGACAACCAGTGACTTAGCACATGGATTCATCCTTCAAGTTGAATAGAGTTGGTAACTATATTTTCAATTTTGAGAATACCAGTTCAGGTACAGCTCTTAAACATACTGCCTTATGACTATTAAAATATGCCTCTCTTTTCATGCTTCCCTTATAGCTCAGTCGGTAAAGAATCTGCCTGTCATTCAGGAGACCTAGGTTCGATTCCTGTTGGGGGAAGATCCCCTGGAGAAGGAAATGGCATCCCACTCTAGTATTCTTGCCTGGAAAAATCCCATGGACAAAGGAGCCTGGGCAGTCCATGGGGTCACAGGAGTCGGACATGACTTAGCGTCTAAACTAGTACTACTCTTTTCATAAATAAAGACAAATAGTCTATTTACTTTTATTTCTCTTAAGCTTAAAAAGACAATGACAAAGGTTGGGAAGGGAGTTCATAGATGTGGTGGGAGAAAACATGCACTGACCAAAATTCAGATTTTGATTAGAGAAAATTCTACACTTGTTGCTTAAAAAAGGCAAAAAACATCTAAAACATAAGCTTTTTAAATCTTTCTGTATAGTCACCTTTCTGCCATGCTGAATAGCAGCTCAGTGACACTTTAAGTTTTAATCTTACTCCCAGTTCTGCATACAAGCTAAGATGTTAGCAGTCAACATGTAATTTTCCTTTGACTGAAGCTCTCAGTGAACCAATGCTTGAACATATCCAAGTAAAAAACCTCAGAAATTTAGGTTGGTAGGTCCCTGATGCATATTATGTTACCATGTGGGCACCTTCTCTTCAGGGTAGAAGGAGACAGTTTGGATACAATATAGCTACAACATAGCTGTAAGGAATTTCTTCCTGTTCTGTCTAGTCTGGCCTCTAAATAGAAAATAAAGCTTAATCAGAAGGCTCCTTTTAACTATGTGAACATGGAGGGATTTAGTGCTGTGATAGCTGATTCACAGAACAACTAAATACTTAAAGCATTGCATGGGATGAGTGGAGTTTACAGCTGCCACCTTTTCTGCTAGTGGGCTTAGCAGTTTTTTCGTTAGGTGTGTTTTTCAGGTTGGAGAATAGCAGTTTATTTCTTCAATTTTAGACTTTATTTGTAAAGCCAGTTAGGTTTCTTTTAGACAACTGCTTTTTTGCACATATGCGCCTACTTGTATTCTCAGCTATTTATGTACATAAGTGTGGAGGGAGCAGAGTGTCTGGGACAGGCTGATTCTGAGCTAATTGGGGTACCTTTAAGGTAATATGAGCTGCTACCTTCTGTAAATTGCACAGTGAAGAATTCTTAATAGACAAAATTAGGAGTCAGGCAGAAAACAGTCATTGTAAATATACAGTTACTTACAAATATAGCAATTTCTTATTCCACATTTTTTCTTTATCATGAAATTTAAATATTTATTCATTTGCATTTGAAGATGACCTACACATTGATATGTAATTTTAAAAGCATATTTTCCTCATCCCTGGATTAACCAAGACCAAGTGAACAGTAATAGGACAAATGAGTCCTTGGAATGATATTCAATTACAGAGCATTGCAAAGTGGGTCTCTCTGTCCCAGTCTTGTCCACATATTTTGGCTTGGAAAAATGATACTCAAAATTACATTTTCTGTATGTCACCTTTCTGCCATGCTGAATAGCAGCTCAGTGACACTTTAAGTTTTAATCTTACTCCCAGTTCTGCATACAAGCTAAGATGTTAGCAGTCAACATGTAATTTTCCTTTGACTGAAGCTCTCAGTGAACCAATGCTTGAACATATCCAAGTAAAAAACCTCAGAAATTTAGGTTGGTAGGTCCCTGATGCATATTATGTTACCATGTGGGCACCTTCTCTTCAGGGTAGAAGGAGACAGTTTGGATACAATATAGCTACAACATAGCTGTAAGGAATTTCTTCCTGTTCTGTCTAGTCTGGCCTCTAAATAGAAAATAAAGCTTAATCAGAAGGCTCCTTTTAACTATGTGAACAGGGAGGATTTAGTGCTGTGATAGCTGATTCACAGAACAACTAAATACTTAAAGCATTGCATGGGATGAGTGGAGTTTACAGCTGCCACCTTTTCTGCTAGTGGGCTTAGCAGTTTTTTCGTTAGGTGTGTTTTTCAGGTTGGAGAATAGCAGTTTATTTCTTCAATTTTAGACTTTATTTGTAAAGCCAGTTAGGTTTCTTTTAGACAACTGCTTTTTTGCACATATGCGCCTACTTGTATTCTCAGCTATTTATGTACATAAGTGTGGAGGGAGCAGAGTGTCTGGGACAGGCTGATTCTGAGCTAATTGGGGTACCTTTAAGGTAATATGAGCTGCTACCTTCTGTAAATTGCACAGTGAAGAATTCTTAATAGACAAAATTAGGAGTCAGGCAGAAAACAGTCATTGTAAATATCTAATTACTCATAAAGATAGGAATTTCTTATTCCACATTTTTACTTTCTCATGAAATTTAAATATTTATTCATTTGTATTTGAAGCTGACTTACACATAGATATATAATGTTAAAAACATATTTGCTCCATCCCTAGATTAACCAAAACCAAGTGAACAGTACTAGGACAAAGAAGTCCTTGGAATGATACTCAATTACAGAGCATTACAAAGTTGGATCTCTCTGTCCCAGTCTTGTCCACATATTTTGGCTATGTATTTGTTTCCATTTCCCTTTTAAATTTCAAAATAAACCCTGATAGGACACAGCAGTGTTTCTATCTTGAGATGGTAAATATTTATATTTTGAAACTGGTTCTAAGTTTGAAATTGGTCCTAAATTGTCATCCATTTCCATTGTCTGAAATTTTCTAACTTCTCACTGAACAGATCTCTCTTCTAAAGTTGTTTTGTAATCTGTCCCAATGATTGTAATGTATACTTAAAGAAATAGTTGTGCTTCTCAAAAGGTGATTAAATCTTTACTAAATTTTACTCAGGCTAAATATTTGGTCAGAAATTCCTAAGGAAAAAAAAAAAAAAGAAATTCCTAAGGCCACAGCTCTGGTGGGGTCTATGGGTGGTGTGGAGTGGAGGGAGCTTATTACACATACTGGGTGTTATCTTAACTTGTACTGTGTTTCAATCTTTTGGTTTTGTGTGACTTGGGAAATGGTTTTATTTGAAATTATCTTTCTGAAAATGATCAATTGAAGGGTATAAATAAATATTTTCTTAGTATATGCAAAAAAAGTACATTGCTTTCTGTCACAGAAGACCTGAGGATCTGGAAGTTGTAATCATCAAAACAACTTTCCCTGATTTGCTGCAGTGGCACATGGCTAATTATAGAAAGCAAGACCAAAAGGGAAGGGGACTCCAACAAACGAAACTCTGTTCTGGGAATTGGAAGGTTTCATACTTTAGATGAAATTCAAGCATGTGCGCATCGTTGCTTAATGTGGTACATTCCTGTCATGGTGGCTTACAACTTGCTGCTCTTACTTCTGAGATTAAGACTCTGTTGTCATATTCTTTGAGCAATAGGAAAGCTGAAGACCAGATTTAATTGTTGTTTAAGTTATAAAAACTCAATACAAACATCTTTGTGCAGTGTAGTGTTAAAAGTCAGTCATTAATTGTCAAGTCTTTTGCCTCTCAAGTGACTTACGACATGACTTGTATCTTTTCGTTGTGGGGATTTTCTTTGGGGCAACTTGAGGAGGTGTCACAAGGCATGGTAAGCATTTTACTGTTTACTCTGGCTTTTATAAAGTGTCTCCTCAAATGTGATTAGAAGGCTAGTAAGCATATATTTGAAAGTTTAACTGTGTAGATTATATAAGCTAAGCACTTACCGTGTTTGGACTTCCTGTTTATTTCTGGAGCTGAAAATGAAAATCTCCCATCATTTCAGATTCTTGGGTAACATCAAGTCATTGAAATTTATCTAAAGCCTATGATCAGATATCCATTGCATGCAGTTGTTTTATTCCAGAATAGAATATGGAAATTGTGACTGTTAATTAAGCTGTTCATTGCTGAGTCAATTTGGGTAGAAATAAATGTGTGAATGTTAATTCTTATATGTAAATAAGAAATATTAATCCATATATGTAAATTAGAAATACTTTTATGTGGGCTTTTATTAAAAATAATTTCTAGGGATTTACTTAGGCCATAAAATGGCTAAATAATAATGTGACAATAATATTACTACTAATAATAGCTAATATTTATTGGGCACTTACTGTGTGCCAGACACTTCTATTTTTTTAAGAATTTTTATAACACCTTTATTGGGGTGTACTTTACCACAGAATTCACCTTTTCATAGTAATGTGTATTACAGTGATTTCTCAGTGTACTCACGTAATTGTGTAACTGTCACCACGATCTGAGAACATTCCTGTCACTCCAAAAAGAATCCCCATAGCCATTAGCAGTCATTCCCTTTATTCCTTTTCCCCAGTCTCTGGCAACCATCAATTTTCTTTCTGTCTCTATTCATTTGCCAGTGCATCTCCTCCAATCTTCAACATAAAGTGGTACAATCTTCATTTTGTTATTGGTGTTGTTCAGTCGCCAAGTCATGTCTGACTCTTTGTGACCCCATGGACTGCAGTACACCAGGCTTCCCTGTCTGTCACCATCTCCCAGAGTCTGCCCAAGTTCATGTCCACAGAGAGGGCAGGCCCACTTCTTGGGGCTTCCCAGGTGATACTAGTGGTAAAAAATCTGCCTGCCAATGCAGGAGACATAAGAGAGCCAGGTTCGATCCCTGGGTCAGGAAGATCCTCTGGAGGAGGAAATGGCAACCCACTCCAGTAATCTTGCCTGGGGAATCCCACGGACAGAGGAGCCTGGTCAGCTACAGTCCGTGAGGACCCTAAGACACACCACTGAGCATACACACACAACATGTCCATTGGATCGGTGATGCCATCCAACCGCCTCATCCTGTTATCCTCTTCTCCTGCCTTCAGTCTTTCCCAGCATCAGGGTCTTTTCCAAAATCCTCATTTTACTGGTAGAAAATTGAGGCACAGAAAGATTAAGTAAATTGTCCAAGATCAATTTAAAAGAGAAAATCACATTAGCTGAGATCACAGTAGGACACCGTTTTGAATTGCGTTGTTAAGGCACACAAAATGAAACACCCTCTCCCCAGGGTATGTTTCCTCTTATTAGTCATTGCAACCTGCAGCTCACTGGAGCTCAGTAACTTGTTCTTACTTTCTGAATACTAGAGCAGTGCATTAACAGCATCTGAGAAAAACAC
This sequence comes from Tragulus kanchil, assembly GCA_022376925.1. NCBI lineage: Eukaryota > Metazoa > Chordata > Mammalia > Artiodactyla > Tragulidae > Tragulus > Tragulus kanchil. The sequence continues at coordinate 72,301,577 of JAIOJX010000001.1, read as the reverse complement.
AAGAGCAGTTGTACTTTGGGGAGAGTTAGCTGCCCTCACTCCTGCTCAAGCCCCTCCCCTCCCACCACCAGACACATACATCCCTCCCCCTTTTCTCGAAGTCTTTCATTTTATTCTTCCAGAGGGATAGTTAACACATTAAAATTAAACTCGTTTATTCAGGTGTTTATAGTCAGGAGATTCCATTGGTCACATACAGTACCAGGTATATTCATAAGACCTCAGCAGTAATGTAAGAATAGAATGCCTTTCTATTTGTGTAAACTAGGTGGGAGGAGAAATAACACAGTAAATAAAGGCTTTGCCTTAATGAAGTTAGTGTTCCAGCCTGGTTGGAAGTGGCCACGTGCTGCTCTTGTTCACTCTTTTCTGTCAGAGCCTTTGTACTCTGCAGTCACCGCTGGTAATTTCTTGGTCCTCTTCAATATGTTGTTTTAACCCTGACCTTTCCTATAAATAAAGACCCTGTGAAAAGAATGTTGTGAATAGTAAATGTACAAATAAAAAACACTGGAAAAGGAGAATTTGCATGTGCGTTTCTTGCACTGAAAGGCAGGGGAATATTTGCTGCATGCTATTTTCAAATATATTATCAGAAAATACTGAATGCTGTAGGATTGTGCAGGCAGCAAGTTAGAAAGGAAGTCACATTTACTGAACAAATACTGTTTACCAGGTGCCGTTTTAGGCTTGCCTTAAAATTTCTTGGCTATACCACAGGCCTGTGGGGCCTTAGTTCCCTGACCAGAGATGGAACCAATGTCCCCTGCATTAGAAGCACAGAGTCTTAACCACTGGACCACCAGGAAGTTCCATAATAGCTGTTTTATAAACACTATCAGTCCTAGTGAATTTAAGGTTCTTGTCTCATTGCAAAAGAATTCGGACAATAGCTGGGAGGTTAAGAAAGTAAAGTGATTTTAAGCAAGAATACACTCAGGAGAAGAGTTAACAGACGTGAGGAGCTGCTTGCCCTGGGTTTTTTTGACAAGCCACTTATGAGAGGGATACAAATGAAGGGACGGACTATTGACTGGAGAAGGAGGGACTTGAGGGTTCAACTCCCTGATTTTCATCGCAGCTCCATCTTCCTGAAGGCAGGAGGGATTTTTGTCCTTATTTAGCTTCTAAATGTCATGGTGTTGGTGCATGATGGGTCCTTATCTATAAGGCCATTTCTATTGTAATGAGAGTATAATAACGGAGAAGATTCCCATTTTTCCCCATCATTCTTGGTCTGCCTCCAGGACACTTGACCCAAAAGGTGTGGTTTACTGTCAGTCTGCTTTTCTTTGCCCATGGACCCCTGCTGTTTACAAGGTCCATGATTTATTGCCATCTGGCTTCTGCCCCCCATTTCTCTGCTCATATCTAGCTACCTGCCTGCTGTAACAGTGTCTTCAATCATAGCAGGCTTTTGAGGTTGGTGGTATTCTTATCTCACAGTTGAGGAACCTGGGACTCATCAAAGAGGTTAAAAAAATTGTCCAAAGTGACATAGTAGTGCAGCCAGGACTAAAACTCAGGTTTTATGACTCTGTAGTCTCCTGTATCAGTTTCTTGCCAAACTAAAATCATGCCTACCCACTTAAACTAAGCCAGATCAATCACGCAGCTTTGGGTTGTGAATAAAATGTACCAGGGTGCCGTTTCTTGCACTGAAAGGCAGGGGAATATTTGCTGCATGCTATTTTCAAATATATTATCAGAAAATACTGAATGCTGTAGGATTGTGCAGGCCAAGTTAGAAAGGAAGTCACATTTACTGAACAAATACTGTTTACCAGGTGCCGTTTTAGGCTTGCCTTAAAATTTCTTGGCTATACCACAGGCCTGTGGGGCCTTAGTTCCCTGACCAGAGATGGAACCAATGTCCCCTGCATTAGAAGCACAGAGTCTTAACCACTGGACCACCAGGAAGTTCCATAATAGCTGTTTTATAAACACTATCAGTCCTAGTGAATTTAAGGTTCTTGTCTCATTGCAAAAGAATTCGGACAATAGCTGGGAGGTTAAGAAAGTAAAGTGATTTTAAGCAAGAATACACTCAGGAGAAGAGTTAACAGACGTGAGGAGCTGCTTGCCCTGGGTTTTTTTGACAAGCCACTTATGAGAGGGATACAAATGAAGGGACGGACTATTGACTGGAGAAGGAGGGACTTGAGGGTTCAACTCCCTGATTTTCATCGCAGCTCCATCTTCCTGAAGGCAGGAGGGATTTTTGTCCTTATTTAGCTTCTAAATGTCATGGTGTTGGTGCATGATGGGTCCTTATCTATAAGGCCATTTCTATTGTAATGAGAGTATAATAACGGAGAAGATTCCCATTTTTCCCCATCATTCTTGGTCTGCCTCCAGGACACTTGACCCAAAAGGTGTGGTTTACTGTCAGTCTGCTTTTCTTTGCCCATGGACCCCTGCTGTTTACAAGGTCCATGATTTATTGCCATCTGGCTTCTGCCCCCCATTTCTCTGCTCATATCTAGCTACCTGCCTGCTGTAACAGTGTCTTCAATCATAGCAGGCTTTTGAGGTTGGTGGTATTCTTATCTCACAGTTGAGGAACCTGGGACTCATCAAAGAGGTTAAAAAAATTGTCCAAAGTGACATAGTAGTGCAGCCAGGACTAAAACTCAGGTTTTATGACTCTGTAGTCTCCTGTATCAGTTTCTTGCCAAACTAAAATCATGCCTACCCACTTAAACTAAGCCAGATCAATCACGCAGCTTAAGAGTGTAGTGAGAAACCAGGCATTCAGCTTTGTGCTGTAGACTACCTGTTCCCACTCTCATTTTACAGTCTCTGTTGAGCAACTGTATTCCCTACTCCCCTGACACATAATAGTTGAAATACATCGTGATTCTTATTTTTGGTACCACCTAACATGTCATACTGATAAGAACAGGAGAAAGTCTTGAAATACTGAGAATGTTTGTTTCTTTCAAGAGGAGAGGAGGAAAAGCATTCCAGATGCCAGAGAATACTCATGAACAAAGGTGAGAGGGAGCAGGCAAGCCTGTGGAGCTGTTTGTGTGCACGTGTGAATGTGGCACAATATCCCGTACACAATCTCAGTGTTTGTGACACTTTTATAGCTGCCTTTGTGCATCTTATTTCACTCTTGTGAGCTAGGTAAAATAAAATAGGCTCAGAGATGTGAAGTAGTATCCCGTGGGTTACAAAGCCAGCCCATCTCAAGAACACAATCGGAAAGTTGTTCATGTTAATACAACGATTTTTCTAATAACTCAGATAATGAAATGAATTCAGCTGAAACAGGAATATTTTTATGAGAACGACTTCAAAGGAACAAGTAAGACCATGAAAAAGTGGATTGGGAGAAGGGTAGAAAGGAGAAAGAAGTGCAAATAGATTCCCATAAGCCTGGAAAAATGATGTGTTTTGAGAATAGTTGTAGAGGTGCCAAGTTTGGCTATCAAAACGGTTATATCTTGGAGACAACTGGAAATAGGAGTCTGGAGAGTAATAGAAATCAGAGCTAGACATGTGGATTTGAACTGATAGATGTGATACATGTTAACAGAATGTATTGTCTCAGTCTTCATTAGAGATGAAAGGAAGTTAGATAGTTCATTCAGTTTGCTCACTTTACCAATTAAAAGCTGAGTCCCAGAGAGGGAAAGGTATTTATCCAACATTAGTACGAGGAGGGCTTCCCAGATGGTTCAGCTGGTAAAGAATCCGCCTACAATGCCAGAGACCCTGGTTGAATTCCTGGATCGAGAAGATCTGGAGAAGGGATAGACTACCCACTGCAGAATTCTTGGGCTTCCCTAGTGGCTCAGACAGTAAGGAATCCGCCTGCAATGCAGAAGAGTTGGGAAGATCCCCTGGAGAAGGGAACAGCTACCCACTCCAGTATTCTAGCCTGGAGAATTTCATGGCTCTTCCATGAGATCACAAAGAGTTGGACATGAATCTTTCATTTTTCACTGAAAGGAATCAGAATATAACCTAATTTTCTTCTGTTTTGGTCCACTGTTCTTTTTATAACATCAGAGAGTACAGTACCTAAATAGGGTTATAACCTAATACCAAAAAGACCAACACTTTCTTTGGTCAGTGGACAGGTGCATATTTAACAGTAAAAAGGAAGGAGCACATGAGAAAGTTATAGGTGCCAGGGCAAAAGGTTTCTTGAAAGAGGAGCACCCTAAAGAAGATGAAAAGGACTGGTTAAGAATATAGTTGATGGGTTAAGTTTTAGAACTTGTCATCCAAACTTCTCAAAAAAGCTTGTCCAAGTTCACATTTAACTCCTCAACCAACTGCAGTCTGGCTTCTGTGCTCACTTCAGCGTTCTCACCTCTAATCGCCAAGTCCTTGTATTACTCTCCTGCATTGACACTATCTATCAGTCCTAATTTCTCCTGGAAATACATTCCTTTCATCCATGATATCAAACTGGTGGTTCTCATAATCATGATTTCAAACTGTTGGTTCTCATAAGCATCTATTAATAGGCTCCTCTTCCTCTCTGCCTCTTGCTCTTCTCAATGTACAAATTCCCCCTACATACTGAAATCCACTCTGATCATTTCAACGTCACTGTAGACTATTCAGACTATTGCTTTTGCCTGTTCAGTGCGCATTTCCATCCTCTTTCTAGTTCTTTTGAAGAATTCCTCCCTTACTCCATATGATCCTGGTGAGGTGTCATCTGTGGCGCTCTGTACCCTCCCTGCCATGGGAGTAGACATGAGGCCTGTGTGTGCGTGCCAAGTCACTTCAGCTGTATCTGACTCTTTGCAACCCCCAAGCTCCTATGTCCATGGGATTCTCCAGGCAAGAATACTGGAGTGGGTTGCCATGTCCTTCTCCAGGAGATCTTCCCAACCCAGGATCGAACACATGTCTCTTCTGTCTCCTGCATTGGCAAGTGGGTTCTTTACCATTAGTGCCACTTAGGAAGCCCCAACTGAGCCCATCATGTTATCTCCTTTTCTTCCATATAGTAATCAATGAATGGATGAGTATCTGTCCAAGACAGGACAAATATCATGACTAACTTAATTTTTGTCCTTATAACCTGGCCAGGAAAAGGGTACATGATAGGCCATCAGTGTTTGCTGAATGATTTCGACTCAGGAGGATCATTCCAGAAGACAGGTAGGAGGGAAACAGGATTAGGGTTAGGTCTGATTCCAGGGGGACAGGGGAGGAGAGAAAGTAGAGATAGATAAAGATATAAATGTAACTACAGTGTGGAAAGTATGTTAATAGAGGCTATGGGAGCCCAGAGATGTGTTTTTATGCAGTGTATCACGGTGAAGTTGGTGGCCCATTAGGCTGTTCACTCACTGTTAGCTGTCTTCTCTGGAAAGGGGGAAGCCTGCTGCTCCACTATATGGGAGAGATTATATGCTGGATGTTTAGTGTATGGTTTCATTGAGTCCCCCCTCATACTAGCCTTGCAAACTGTGTGTCATTAGCACCATTTTTACTAATGAGAAAGCAGAGACTTAGAGGTGAAGTTTTTTATCCAAAGCCACACAGTGAGAAAGTGGCAGAGTTTGGACTTGAGCCCAGGACTGGTTCTAGAGAACATAATCTGTTAGAGTTATGTTTAACTACGTATAACAGTAAATTTCCAGATAAGAATGAATTAAATAAAACAGATTTATTTCCTTCTTGTATAAAAAAGTCTAAAGGTAGGAGGTCCAGGGTTGATATGGTGATTCCCTGGCATCACCCGAGACCTAAGCTCCAATTTCTTGGTGCCACCATCTTGAGTATTAGTTTCCTTCCTCAAGGTGACCTCATGGTCCAAGACAGCTGCTGACCCTAGTCCATTATATCTGCATACCAATCAGCAGTTAGAAGTAGGGGAAAACAAAAGAGTAATTTTTTTCCAGGCAACTCAGCTCCCTTCTGAGAAGTTAAACGGAGCACTTTTGCTTATACCTCCTTGCTAGGAAGCTTTTATCAGGCATATCTGGCTGTAGGGGAGGTAGAGAAAAGTACTCTTTCAGCTAAGTGTATAGCTGCCCCAAATAAAGGTAGACTATTACTATTAAAGAAAAAGAGGGAGTAGGTATTGAGTGCACTAAGCAATCTCTGTAAAAATATTTGTTTCAATAAATTTTAAGGATAATTTATATACAATAAAGTACTTATTTTAAATGTGCAAGCTGATGAGTTTCAACAATGTAAAAATTGTAGAATCAGCACCACAATCAAGATATTAAATACTTTTGTCATTTCTAAAAGGTCTTTTGTGTCCCTTTGGAATCAGTGTCCTCCATTCCCTGGTAACAGACAATCAGGGATTTGCTGTCACCTTAGATTAGTTTTTCCTATTCTATTGGGTTGGCCAAAAAGTTCATTTGGGAAAGACCTGAACGAACTTTTTGACCAATCCAATAGAATTTCATGTAGTCTTCCATGTCTGATTTCTTTCACCCTGCATGTTTTATAGGTTGATTCTTATTTTTGAACGTATCTATAGTCTGTTCCTTTTTATAGCTGAGTAGTTTTGTATGGCGTAACTATCCCACAGTTTTAAAAACCCATTCTCAGTCAAGATGGCAGAATAGGAGGATGCAGAATTCACCTCTCCTCACAAGTACATTAAGAACACATCTACAAAAGGAACAGTTCTCAAAGAACACCTGCTGAACATTAACAGAAGGCTTTGAACACCTAAAATAACAAGAAAAATCCCTTTGCAACCAGATAGGAGGAAAAAAGAAAAGAGGAATCAGGGAGGGAACAGCACCCCTGGAAGGAAGCTGAAGATATGGAGAGGTTCCTGCACTCAGAAACATTCTCTCACAGTGGAGAAACCAGCTGGGACAGAAAGAGACCTTTTGGGAGATTGAATGGGAATGTAGGGAATTGTATGTGGAAGGCAGGACAAAGTAAGAACTGTGTGTATGGTCTGTGTCACAGTCCAGCCCACCCTACCCCGAGTTGTGTGTCTCCTGTTGTGGAGGGAGCTGGGTGCTGGCAAGTGGGATTTGAAGTGCAGACCAAGGAGGAGGACAGCTGTTGGCTGTGAAAAGACAGCTTGAAGGGGTAGGGGTAAGGAGCTTCACAACAGGGAAAGTATGTGGAAGAAGCCTGGGATACCATAGAGCCAAGGCATCATTGTTGAGTAGCACACAATGGGTAGGGTCACCATTGCAGCCCCCTTTTCCACCAGCTGGCTTCTACCTCTGCAGGCACTGGGAAGGGCACATATCTGAGCATGCTCACCCACCCCTCAAGCCACGGTCTTCTCTACCCATGTAGGCTCTGAAGTCCTGAGTACCACCCATGCCAAGGACTCCTCAGGAATCAGCCCTGGGAACCTCAGCCTGAGACAGCCACCTGCTAATGTTAGAGGACACTGAATGCTAAGGTGTGTGGTTAGGAGAGCAGATCTGGGGAGAAGACTGCTGTTGGTTACAGGGATATAACAGAAGGAACCAGAATGAGGCCAGGAATGCACCGAGAGGAAGTGTGGTCTGCCAAGGAAGTGTGGTCTTCCTAGGAAGCAAGGAGCCACTGTTGAGTGATGTACAAGGCGCTAAGCAACCGTCACCCCCACGGGCCAGCCCCCACCTCTGTGGGCTCTGAGAGAGATTTCCACTAGAGCGAGCGTGCCCCAATCTGTTGAAACTGCTGCTCTCTGCTGCCATAGGCACTACATGCATACCCTAGTTGTGGATGCTGTGCCCTTCCTGAGTACGTGTGCCCCAATCAACCCCTGGTTTCACTGTCATATAGGTGGAAAACAGATGCCTGAAGGTAGTGCACACACAGAGGTGGGGCCAAAACCAAAGCTAAGCCTAGGGGTCAAGAGTCTGAGCTAACTCCCCAATAGCCATGGCAGGTCCAGAGACCTACATAGAAGTATTGGAAGACCTCCTCTGGAGATAAGGATTGACTGTGACTCACTACAGGATCAAGGACACTGATAGTGGAGGCCATGGGAAAATATTATTGTTACTGTTCTTTTTTGATTATTTGGTCTTGTTTAGTTGTTGTATTTATTTGTTCTTTTAAAATATTCAATATGTCTTTTTTTGTTTTACTTTTTTATTATTTTGTTTTTTTTGTTTTTGTTTTTGTTAGTTTAGTCTTTATTGATTGTTTTCATTTTGGAGGCCATATTTTTTGGTTATTCTCTTGGTTTTTTTTTCTTGTTTTGTTTTCTTTGTTGCCTTGTTTCTGTTTGGTTTTGTCTACAGTCATACCACTTTAACATGCCCAATCTCATCTGTTTGGTTTTGTTTTTATAATTTCTCTTGGGTTTTGTTTGTTCAACTTTTTTCTCTTTTCTCTGACCATGCCATGCAGCTTGCAGACTCTTGGTTCCCTGGGCAGGGCTTAGGCCTTGATCTCCAGGGTGGGAGCGCTGAGTCTAAGATGCTGGAGTGCTGGATAACTCCCTGGTGATAACTTACAGTGAACGGTGTTGTATTTGTGATCTCCGAAGGAGAAAATTTCACTTCGGGACCAAAAGACGTGGCCGGCAAAAGTTGTATTAAAGTAAAATGGGATAGGGGAAGCTTCCAGAGAAAGGCACTGGAAAGGACTAGGAGAATATCCTGCTTCGCTAGTTTTGGTGGGATATTATGTACTTTTCCAGTTGATTTTTAACAATAGATCAACAGACTATGTCAAGGTTGCAAAGGTCTTACCAGACCCATACCCACAACATACATTTTGAGATAATTAATATAAGTATGAGATTAGCCCAAAGGGTCCCTGTTAAAAAGGAGAAACATGTCCTCGAGCAAGATACATTATTATCATAAGCATTGGCTCTGGGGTTAAAGAAAGTCTTAGGCAAAATAGATTTTAGCCATAGGCGTGGCAACCAAGGCGAAGGCATTGTAGGTTAAAAAGTGTTAGTTCCCCCTCCTCCTTCTTGGGGATCCCCTGGTCTTCCTATCAGCCTGCCTAAGAATTTTCTCCCTTTTACTGGCCCAGCCCCCTACAAGCTTGATCTATTTGGTCCTCTGGAGATAAGGATTGACTGTGACTCACTACAGGATCAAGGACACTGATAGTGGAGGCCATGGGAAAATATTATTGTTACTGTTCTTTTTTGATTATTTGGTCTTGTTTAGTTGTTGTATTTATTTGTTCTTTTAAAATATTCAATATGTCTTTTTTTGTTTTACTTTTTTATTATTTTGTTTTTTTTGTTTTTGTTTTTGTTAGTTTAGTCTTTATTGATTGTTTTCATTTTGGAGGCCATATTTTTTGGTTATTCTCTTGGTTTTTTTTTCTTGTTTTGTTTTCTTTGTTGCCTTGTTTCTGTTTGGTTTTGTCTACAGTCATACCACTTTAACATGCCCAATCTCATCTGTTTGGTTTTGTTTTTATAATTTCTCTTGGGTTTTGTTTGTTCAACTTTTTTCTCTTTTCTCTGACCATGCCATGCAGCTTGCAGACTCTTGGTTCCCTGGGCAGGGCTTAGGCCTTGATCTCCAGGGTGGGAGCGCTGAGTCTAAGATGCTGGAGTGCTGGATAACTCCCTGGTGATAACTTACAGTGAACGGTGTTGTATTTGTGATCTCCGAAGGAGAAAATTTCACTTCGGGACCAAAAGACGTGGCCGGCAAAAGTTGTATTAAAGTAAAATGGGATAGGGGAAGCTTCCAGAGAAAGGCACTGGAAAGGACTAGGAGAATATCCTGCTTCGCTAGTTTTGGTGGGATATTATGTACTTTTCCAGTTGATTTTTAACAATAGATCAACAGACTATGTCAAGGTTGCAAAGGTCTTACCAGACCCATACCCACAACATACATTTTGAGATAATTAATATAAGTATGAGATTAGCCCAAAGGGTCCCTGTTAAAAAGGAGAAACATGTCCTCGAGCAAGATACATTATTATCATAAGCATTGGCTCTGGGGTTAAAGAAAGTCTTAGGCAAAATAGATTTTAGCCATAGGCGTGGCAACCAAGGCGAAGGCATTGTAGGTTAAAAAGTGTTAGTTCCCCCTCCTCCTTCTTGGGGATCCCCTGGTCTTCCTATCAGCCTGCCTAAGAATTTTCTCCCTCACTGGCCCAGAAAATATTAATTGTCATGTGCTTCACAGAGATATCCATCTCAACAGCACAACCCAGCTCCTACCAACAATCTGCAGGCACTAGTGCTAAACACATCATACCAAACAACCGGAGAGATAGTAACACAATCCAAACCATCAGAAGACAGGCTGCCTAAAGCCATGTAAGCTCACAGACACTCCAAGACAAAACACCTGATGCAGCCTTGCCCATCAGAGGTAAAAGCTCCACACACACACCCCACCCGAGAACACAGGGACCAGTTCCTCCCACCAGGAAACCTACCCAAGCCTCTAGACCAATCTTACCCAGCAGAGGAAAACAATAGAAGCAAAAGAAACTACACCCCTGCAACTTGGAGAAAGGTTAACACAAATAGTAAGTTAGACAAAATATGATGGCAGAGAAATATCTTTCAGATGAAGGAGCAAGGTAAAAACCCACAGGAAAAATATAAATGAAGATAAAGTAGGCAATATACCTGAAAATGGATTCAGAGTAATGATAGTGAAGATGATCCAAGAACTTGGAAATAAATGGATGTATAGATCAAGATGATACAATAAACCTAGAGGAACTAAGACCTAGAAAAACCTAAAGAACAAACAAATACTGAACAACACAATAACTGAAATGAAAAATACACTAGAAGGAATGAATAGGAGAATAAGTGAGGAAAAAGAATGAATAGGTGAGTTGGAAGACAGAATGGTAGAAATAACACTGGATCAGCAGATTAAACGGGCATGGAGACTACCCATTTATTTCCAGTATAAATGAAAGACTATGTCAAGGTTGCAAAGGTCTTACCAGACCCATACCCACAACATACATTTTGAGATAATTAATATAAGTATGAGATTAGCCCAAAGGGTCCCTGTTAAAAAGGAGAAACATGTCCTCGAGCAAGATACATTATTATCATAAGCATTGGCTCTGGGGTTAAAGAAAGTCTTAGGCAAAATAGATTTTAGCCATAGGCGTGGCAACCAAGGCGAAGGCATTGTAGGTTAAAAAGTGTTAGTTCCCCCTCCTCCTTCTTGGGGATCCCCTGGTCTTCCTATCAGCCTGCCTAAGAATTTTCTCCCTCACTGGCCCAGAAAATATTAATTGTCATGTGCTTCACAGAGATATCCATCTCAACAGCACAACCCAGCTCCTACCAACAATCTGCAGGCACTAGTGCTAAACACATCATACCAAACAACCGGAGAGATAGTAACACAATCCAAACCATCAGAAGACAGGCTGCCTAAAGCCATGTAAGCTCACAGACACTCCAAGACAAAACACCTGATGCAGCCTTGCCCATCAGAGGTAAAAGCTCCACACACACCCCACCCGAGAACACAGGGACCAGTTCCTCCCACCAGGAAACCTACCCAAGCCTCTAGACCAATCTTACCCAGCAGAGGAAAACAATAGAAGCAAAAGAAACTACACCCCTGCAACTTGGAGAAAGGTTAACACAAATAGTAAGTTAGACAAAATATGATGGCAGAGAAATATCTTTCAGATGAAGGAGCAAGGTAAAAACCCACAGGAAAAATATAAATGAAGATAAAGTAGGCAATATACCTGAAAATGGATTCAGAGTAATGATAGTGAAGATGATCCAAGAACTTGGAAATAAATGGATGTATAGATCAAGATGATACAATAAACCTAGAGGAACTAAGACCTAGAAAAACCTAAAGAACAAACAAATACTGAACAACACAATAACTGAAATGAAAAATACACTAGAAGGAATGAATAGGAGAATAAGTGAGGAAAAAGAATGAATAGGTGAGTTGGAAGACAGAATGGTAGAAATAACACTGGATCAGCAGATTAAACAAGAGTGAAAAGAAATGAGGATGGGCTTCCCCTGGTGGTCCAGTGGGTAAGGACACCGCCTTGCAGTGCAAGGGGCGCCGGTTCGATCCCTGGGCTGGGAAGATCCCACGTGCCGTGGAGCGGTTGGACTGATGTGTCCAATCACCGAGCTCTGGAGCTCGGAGCGCACGCGCCCAGAGCCAGTGCTCTGCAATGACAGACGCCACTGCGATGGGAGGCCCACAGGAGCCAAGGAACAAAGACGAATGAAAATAGAGAAATGAAAGACCAATAGAAGTGGCCCGCCCACTCCCCTCCCTCCCCAACCCGAGCTCCGCCCAAAGTAAATTAAAAAAAAAAAAACAAAAAAAACTATCTGGATAGATTAGAAGTCAATGCCAGGTTTAAAAAAAAAAAAAAAAAGAAATGAGAGTCACAGAGACCTTTAGGATGACATTAAATGCACCAGCAAGGGTCCCAGAAAGAGAAAAGAAAGAGAAATGGTCTGAGAAAATATTTGAATAGATTATAGTTGAAAACTTCCCCAACATGGAAAAGGAAATAGTCAAGTTCAAGAAGCACAGAGTCCCACATAGGATAAAGCCAAGGGCAAACACACCAAAAAACATAAAATCAAAATACAAAAATACAGAGAATAAACATAAAAAGCAGCAAGGGAAAAGCAACAAACAGAATACAAAAGCATCTCAATAAGGTTATCAGCTGTTTAGCAGAAACTCTGTAGGACAGAAGGGAGCATGGTATATTTAAAGTGATGAAAGGGAAAAACCAACAACCAAGAATTCTGTACCTAGCAAGGATCTCATTTAGATTTGACAGAGAAATCAAAACCTTTACAGACAAACAAAAGCTAAGAGAAGTCAGTACCACCAAACCAGCTTTACAGCAAATGTTAAAGGAACTTCTATAGGTCGGAAACATAAGAGAAAAAAATGATCTACAAAAACAAACCCAAAACAATTAAGAAAATTGTAATAAGAACATACATATTAATAATTACCTTAAATGTAAGTGGATCACATACCCCAACCAAAAGAAACAGACTGGCTGAATGAGTATAAAGAGAAAAGATCAGTATATATGCTGACTACAAGAGACTCACTTCAAACCTAGGAACACATAAACAGTTTGAAAATGAAGGAACAGAAAAAGATATTCCAGGCAAAAGAAACCAAAAGAAAGTGGGAGTAGCAATACTCGTATCAGACAAAATAGACTTTAAAATAAAGACTACTGCAAGAGACAACTGACACTATAGTCACCAAGGGCTCAATTCAAGAAAAGGATATAACAATAGTAAATTTTCATGCACCCAATATAGGAGCACCTCAGTACATAAAGCAAATGGTAACAGCTGTGAAAGGAGAAATCGAAACTAACACAATAGTGGCGGACTTTACCATCCCACTTACACCAATGGATAGAACATCCAGACAGAAAATGCATTGCAGGAGGATCCTTTACCACTGAGTCACCAGGGAAGGGCCAGTAAGGAAACAAAAGCCATATATGACACATTAGACCATAGAGTTAATTGATATTTATAGGACATTCTATACAAAAGTAGTAGAATATAGTTTCTTCTGAAGTGAACATGGAACATTTTCCAGGATACATCACACTTAGGTCACGAATCAAGCCTCGGTAAAATTAGGAAAATTGAAATCATATCAACCATCTTTTCTGACTGCAACACAATGAGATCAGAGGTTAATTACAGGGGAAAAAATGTAGAAAACAGAAATACATGGAGGATAAAGAGTATGCTACTAAATAATTAATGGATCATTTACAAAATCAAAAAGCAAATTAAAAAATACCTAGAAACAAATGACAACCGATACATAATGACCTAAAAACCTATGGGATGCAGCAAAAGTATTTCTAAGAGGGAAACTTATAGCAGTACAATCTACCTCAAGAAATAAGAAAAATCTCAAATAAACAACACAACCTTACACCTAAATCAACAAGAAAAAGAAAAGCAAAAGACCCAAAGTTAGTGGAAGGAAAGAAATCATAAAGATTAGAGCAGGTGTAAATGAAAAACAAAACAATAACAAAGAGCAATGAAACTAAAAGTTAGTTCTTTGAGAAGATAAGCAAAATTGATAAGCGTTTAGCCAGACTCACCAAGAAAACAACAAGAGGACTCAAAAAAATTAAAAATGAAAAAATTAAAACTTCATTGCCTGCAGCTGACATTGTTCAACAGGAAGGCCTGGATTCTTCACAACACCCGACCACATGTCACACAACCATTGTTTCAAAAGTTGAACAAATGGGGCTACTAAGTTTTGCCACATCTGGCATATTCATCTGACCTCTCACTAACCAAATACCGTTTCTTCAAGCTTCTCACTTTTTGCACACAAAGTGTCTCCACAACCAGCAGGAGGCAGAAAATGCTTTCCAAGAGTTTGTTGAATCCCTAAACATGGATTTTTATGCTACAGGAATAAACAAACCTCTTTGTGGTTGGCAAAAATGTTGACAAAAATTGTTTTGATTAATAAAGATGTGTTTGGGCCTAGTTATAATGATTTAAAATTCACGCTCTGTAACCACAGTAGTTTCAGTGATATACAATTGTATTATTTTCTGTTGAACAATCATGATACAATGGTATTAAGCAATAGTTACATAATCACAATAGTAAAAGATGTTTATCAGTTTTCACAATCAATAGCTGGACAAAAAAATGAAAGAAAGTTACAGTTGCAAGCTATAATGGAAACATGATTAACCTAACAACATTAGATAATCGCATGCAATTTGGGGCATTAAGTAGAGTGATGTAGTTAAGTGGAAGTGCATACATGCACAGGTTCTCATCCACCCAGCCAGTCTATGTCTTTTGGTTGGTGTATTTAATCCATTTATAGTTAAGATAATTATTGATATGTATGATCCTATTACCATTTTCTTATTTGTTTTGGGTTTATTTTGTGTAGGTCTTTTCCTTCTCTTGTGTTTCCTACCTAGAGAAGTTCCTTTAGTATTTGTTGTAAAGCTGGTTTGGTGGTGCTGAATTCTTTTAACTTTCACTTGTTTGGAAAGCTTTTGATTTCTCCATAAAATCTAAAGGAGAATCTTGCTGAGTAGAGTATTCTTGGTTGTAGGTTCTTCTCTTTCATCACTTTAAATATATGGTGTCATTTCCTTCTGGTTTCTAGAGTTTCTGTTTGAGGAATCTGTTGATAACCTTATGGGAATTCTCTTGTATGTTATTTCTCATTTTTCTCTTGTTGCTTTTAATATTTTATCTTTGCCTTTAATTTTTTTCACTTTGATTTTTATGTGTCTTAGTATGTTCCTCCTTAGGTTTATCTGCCTGGAGCTCTCTGTGCTTCTTGAACTTTTTAGATAGAAACCATAAAAATTACAACCATATTTACCAGTTTACTCAGTCTTATGTAACTAATTCTTTTTGTTAACAACTATATGAAGTCATCAGATTTCTCATTAGAATTCTTTATTTTTTTACTCAGTTTAGTACTATGTTCTGAAAGTCAGAAATTTGTATTTATCTGAAAGTCCCTTTTATAAAATGTTCTTGAAGAGGAAGCATTCTTCCAAAGGCATCAGAGTGAAACCATAGCCATAAATTTAAGTTTTTTGTTAGGGCCACTCTAACTCAATCAGAGCAACAAGCTACGTCTCAATCAAAAAAAAAAAAAAAAAAAAGCAAACCCTGTAACATCTAGTCTACTAAAAAGAAAACTCCCACAGTTATGGGATGGATCTATATGGTTAACACCAGGTTTTGGTTATTTAAGTTTAAAAGCTCCCCTATGTTGGGAACAATTAAATCATACTAAGGATAATCCACCTAGTAATGTTAGAAAACTAGACTGGGTGCCTTATAAATGATGCCTAGATATTGTTACCCTGATATAATGATTGGTATGGAACTGACTGGATCAGATGACCAGAGATTCACTGGGTTTCACCTAATGGAATTCAGTGGATTTGTGGTACAAATTTATGGCCTTGAATTTCATTGGGATGGATAAGAAGGTGTACCCTGGAATTCTCATGGACAAAAGGTCATATATATAGCAAATTAGAGATAACTCCAGCCAATCTACCATTGACATGAGCCTGATGGGTCACAAGATCTGTATTCCACTAGTATGACCATTAGGCAACTATTTTTGTGCCTTCAGTAGGATTAGAGGATATAATTGGCCATATCAAAGCCTTAACAACTTTCACTCAACAAGCTTTAAATGATAGTAACCAGGCTATTAGCCTATTGAACTCTGAGATGTCTATGATGAGAAAGGCATTGCTACAAAAGCACATGACCTTTGACATCCTTACATCTCAAGGAGGCACTTATGCCATAATTCAAACTAAATGTTGTGTTTTCATATGCAGTACTTGGGTGTGATCTCAGAACTGAAAGAATTATCTTGGTTTGTTTCCAAGGCAAACCATTCAACATCACATTAATCCAAGTCTAAGTCCCAACCACTAATGCTGAAGAAGATGAATTTGAACAATTATGAAGACATACAAGACCTCCTAGAACTAACACCAAACAAACAAAAAAACAATGTGTTTTTCATCATATGGTACTGAAATGCACAAATAGAAGTCAAGGGATACCTGGAGTAACAGACAAGTTTGGCCTTGGAGTAAAAAATGAGACAGGGCAAAGGCTAACAGTTTTGCCAAGAGAATGCATTGGTCATAGCAAACCCTCTTCCAACAACACAAGAGATAACTCTACACATGGACATCACCAGATGGTCAATACCGAAATCAGATTGATTATATTCTTTGTAGCTGAAGATGGAGAAGCTCTATACAATCAACAAAAACAAGATTTGGAGCTGCTTGTGGCTCAGATCAGATCACAACTTTACTGTGAAGGTCAGGCTTAAATTGAAGAAAGCAGGGAAGCCACTAGGCCATTTAGGTATGACCTAAATCAAATCCCATATGATTACACAGTGGAGGTGATGAATAGATTTAAGGGACTAGATCTTATAGACAGAGTGACGGAAGACTTATGGACAGAGGTTTGTAACATTGTATAGGATGTGGTGACGAAAAACATCCGCAAGAAAAAGAAATGCAAGAAGGCAAAATGGTTGTCTGAAGAGATCATGCAAATAGCTGAGAAAAGAAGAGAAGCAAAAGGCAAAGGAAAAATGGAAATATATATCCAATGGAATGCAAAGTTCCAGATAATATCAAGGAGAGATAAAATAGCCTTCTTAAGCAAATGCAAATAAATAGAGGAAAACAACAGAATGGGAAAGACTAGAGATCTCTTTAAGAAAACTGGAGATACCAAAGGGAACATTTCATGCAAAGATAGGCACAATAAAGGACAAAAACAGCAAGGACTTAGCAGAAGCAGAAGAGATTAAGAAGAGGTGGCAATAATACTCAGGAGAATTGTACAAAAAAGCTCTTAGTGACCCAGATAACCAAAGTGTGATCACTCACCTAAAGCCAGATATCCTGGAGTGCAAAGATCAACTCAACATGCAGTACTTGGGTGTGATCTCAGAACTGAAAGAATTATCTTGGTTTGTTTCCAAGGCAAACCATTCAACATCACATTAATCCAAGTCTAAGTCCCAACCACTAATGCTGAAGAAGATGAATTTGAACAATTATGAAGACATACAAGACCTCCTAGAACTAACACCAAACAAACAAAAAAACAATGTGTTTTTCATCATATGGTACTGAAATGCACAAATAGAAGTCAAGGGATACCTGGAGTAACAGACAAGTTTGGCCTTGGAGTAAAAAATGAGACAGGGCAAAGGCTAACAGTTTTGCCAAGAGAATGCATTGGTCATAGCAAACCCTCTTCCAACAACACAAGAGATAACTCTACACATGGACATCACCAGATGGTCAATACCGAAATCAGATTGATTATATTCTTTGTAGCTGAAGATGGAGAAGCTCTATACAATCAACAAAAACAAGATTTGGAGCTGCTTGTGGCTCAGATCAGATCACAACTTTACTGTGAAGGTCAGGCTTAAATTGAAGAAAGCAGGGAAGCCACTAGGCCATTTAGGTATGACCTAAATCAAATCCCATATGATTACACAGTGGAGGTGATGAATAGATTTAAGGGACTAGATCTTATAGACAGAGTGACGGAAGACTTATGGACAGAGGTTTGTAACATTGTATAGGATGTGGTGACGAAAAACATCCGCAAGAAAAAGAAATGCAAGAAGGCAAAATGGTTGTCTGAAGAGATCATGCAAATAGCTGAGAAAAGAAGAGAAGCAAAAGGCAAAGGAAAAATGGAAATATATATCCAATGGAATGCAAAGTTCCAGATAATATCAAGGAGAGATAAAATAGCCTTCTTAAGCAAATGCAAATAAATAGAGGAAAACAACAGAATGGGAAAGACTAGAGATCTCTTTAAGAAAACTGGAGATACCAAAGGGAACATTTCATGCAAAGATAGGCACAATAAAGGACAAAAACAGCAAGGACTTAGCAGAAGCAGAAGAGATTAAGAAGAGGTGGCAATAATACTCAGGAGAATTGTACAAAAAAGCTCTTAGTGACCCAGATAACCATGAAGGTGTGATCACTCACCTAAAGCCAGATATCCTGGAGTGCAAAGTCAAGTGGGCCTTATGAAGCTTTGCTACGAACAAAACTAGTGGAGGTAACAGAATTCCAGCTGAACTATTACAAATCCTAAAAGATGATACTATTAAAGAGTTCCACTCTACATGCCAGCAATATTGGACTTGTGCTGAAGCTGAAGCTCCAATTCTTTGATCACTGGATGCAAAGAGTCAACTCACTGGAAAAAACCCTGATGCTGGGAAAGATTGAAGGCAAGAGGAGAAGAGGATGAGATTGTTGGGTGGCATCACTGACTCATTGGGCATGAGTCTGAGCAATCTCAGAGAGATAGAGGAGGACAGGAAATCCTGCAGGGTTACAAGGATTTAGCCATGACTTAGTGACTGAACAACTTCAACAACAATTGTTTTGAATTTTCTACATAGATGATCATGTCATTTGCAAAATTTTATATCTTTTTGTTTAATCTGTGTATCTTTACTTTCTCTTGTTGCTTTATTGCATTGGCAAGGTCTTTCAGTACAGTTTTGAAAAGGTGTGGTGAGATGGGATATGCTTCTCTTGTACCTAATCTTAGTGGGAAGGCTTTCGAGTTTCTCACCATTAAGTATGTTTTTCACAGGTAATTTTTATCAAGTTGAGGAAGTTCTCCTCTATTCCTAGTTTACTGAGACTTTTTCTTTTAAATCATGAATGTGTATTGGATTTTGTCAAATGCTTTTTCTGTATTCATTAATGTAATCATACATGCATGTGATGTATGCATGCTAAGTTGCTACAGTCATATCCAACTCTTTGTGACTCCGCCAGGCTCCTCTATCTATGGGAATTCTCCAGGCAAGAATACTGGAGTTGGCTACCATGCCCTCCTTCAGGGGATCTTCCTGATCCAGGGATCAAACCTGAATCTTTTATGTCTCCTAAATTGGCAGATGGGTTCTTTACCACTAGTGCCACCTGTGATGAATTACATTAATTGATTTTTGAATGTTAAACCAGCTTTGCAAATGGGCAAATTCAACTTGACCGTGGTACATGATACTTTTTATACTTTCTTATTGATTTTCTAATGTTTTGTTGAGAATTTTTGCATCTGTGTTCATGATAGATATTGGTCTATAGTTTTCTTGTAATGTATTTTTCTGATTTTGGTATTAAGGTAATGCTGGCCTCATAAAATGAGTTAGGAAGTATTCTGTTTCCATTCTCTTGAAGACATAGATTGTAGGGGATTGCTGAAATTTTTTCCTTAAACATTTGATAGAATTCACTGCTGGGCCCATGCACTTCCTGTGTTGGAAGTTTATTAATTACTGATTTAATTTCTTTAGTGCATATGTGCTAAGTTGCTTCAGTCATGTCCAGCTCTTTGCAATCCCATGGACTGTAATCCACTAGGCTCCTCTTTCCATTGGATTCTCCAGCCAAGAATACTGGAGTGGGTTGCCATGCCCTCCTCTGGGGGATTTTCCTGACCTAGGGCTCAAATCCTTAGTGCACATAGGCTTATTTAAATCATCTATTTCTATTTGTGTGAGTTTTGGCAGATTATATCTTTCAGTGAGTAAATCCCTTTCATGTAGATAATCAAATTTGTGGTCATACAAAAGACTAATTTCCAAAATATACAAGCAGCTCATATAGCTCAATACCAGAAAAACAAACAACCCAATCAAAAACTGAGCAAATGACTTAAACAGACAAAGAAGACATACAGATGACTAGTAAACACATGAATATATCCTCAACATCACTCATTATTAGAAATATAAAAGTAAAAACTACACTTAGATATTGCCTCACACTGTTCACAACTGCCATCATTAAAAAATCCACAAGCAGAAGTCTAAAGTAAGGGGCAAATCTGTTTTGTATGCAGGGCTAAGTTGCTACCATATCCAACTCTTTGTGACTCCAGGCTCCTCTATCTATGGGAATTCTCCAGGCAAGAATACTGGAGTTGGCTACCATGCCCTCCTTCAGGGGATCTTCCTGATCCAGGGATCAAACCTGAATCTTTTATGTCTCCTAAATTGGCAGATGGGTTCTTTACCACTAGTGCCACCTGTGATGAATTACATTAATTGATTTTTGAATGTTAAACCAGCTTTGCAAATGGGCAAATTCAACTTGACCGTGGTACATGATACTTTTTATACTTTCTTATTGATTTTCTAATGTTTTGTTGAGAATTTTTGCATCTGTGTTCATGATAGATATTGGTCTATAGTTTTCTTGTAATGTATTTTTCTGATTTTGGTATTAAGGTAATGCTGGCCTCATAAAATGAGTTAGGAAGTATTCTGTTTCCATTCTCTTGAAGACATAGATTGTAGGGGATTGCTGAAATTTTTTCCTTAAACATTTGATAGAATTCACTGCTGGGCCCATGCACTTCCTGTGTTGGAAGTTTATTAATTACTGATTTAATTTCTTTAGTGCATATGTGCTAAGTTGCTTCAGTCATGTCCAGCTCTTTGCAATCCCATGGACTGTAATCCACTAGGCTCCTCTTTCCATTGGATTCTCCAGCCAAGAATACTGGAGTGGGTTGCCATGCCCTCCTCTGGGGGATTTTCCTGACCTAGGGCTCAAATCCTTAGTGCACATAGGCTTATTTAAATCATCTATTTCTATTTGTGTGAGTTTTGGCAGATTATATCTTTCAGTGAGTAAATCCCTTTCATGTAGATAATCAAATTTGTGGTCATACAAAAGACTAATTTCCAAAATATACAAGCAGCTCATATAGCTCAATACCAGAAAAACAAACAACCCAATCAAAAACTGAGCAAATGACTTAAACAGACAAAGAAGACATACAGATGACTAGTAAACACATGAATATATCCTCAACATCACTCATTATTAGAGAAATGAAAGTCAAAACTACAATGAGATATTGCCTCACACTGTTCACAACTGCCATCATTAAAAAATCCACAAGCAGCAAGTGCTGGAGGAAGTGTGGAAAAAAGGGAACCCTCTTGCACTACTGGTGGAAATATAAATTGATACAGCCACTATGGAAGGCAGTATGGAACTTCCTTAAAAAACTGGGATGTACACCATTGTTCATTGCAGCACTATTTATAATAGCTAGAACATAGAAGCAACCTAGATGTCCATCGACAGATGAATGGATAAAGAAGCTGTGGTACATATATACAATGGAATATTTCTCAGCCGTTAAAAGAAATGCATTTAAATCAGTTTTAATGAGGTGGGCAGATCTAGAACCTATTACACAGAGCAAGGTATGTCAGAGAGAGAATAAATATTATATACTGTGTATGAACTCTAGGAAGATGGTGCTGATAAATGAATATGCAGAGCAGCAATGGACAGGTGAGCATGGAGAACAGTCTTATGGACATTGGTGTGAGGGAGGGGAATATGCTGTGGGACTAGGGGATCTCAAACAGGGAATCTGTGGTGACCTGGAGAAGTGGAATGGGGAGGGAAATGGGGGAAGGATCAGGGGGACATATGTATGCCTTTGGCAGATTCAGTTGATATGTGGCAGTAAACAACAAAACCCTGAAAAAAAAAAAATGAGAAGAAAACTACTATATAAGCCCACAGTACCAATTCTAGGCATACCCCCTGAGGAAATAAACATTGAAAAAGACACATGTACCCCAGTGTTCACTGTAGCAGCATTTACAATAGCCAGGACATAGACGGAACCTAGATGTCCATACACAGACGAATGGGTAGAGAAAGTTTGGTACATATATACAATAGACTACTACTCAACCATAAAAAGGAATGCATTTGAGTCAGTTCTAATGAGGTAGATGAACCCAGAGCCTGTTACATAGAATGAAGTAAGTGAGAAAAGGAAAAACAAACATTGTATAATTAATACATATATATATATATGGAATATAAAAAGATGATACTGATGAACCTATTTGCAGGGCAGCAGTGGACACGCAGACATAGATAACAGACTTATGGACATGGGCTGGCGGGGGAAGAAGAGGGAGAGACAAATGGAGAGAGTAGCATGGAAGCATATACAGTACCATATATAAAACAGATAACCAAAGGAAATTTCCTGTATGAACTCAAATGAGGCCTCTGTAACAATCCGATAGGGTGAGAAAGTGTGGGAAGTGGGAGGAAGGCTCAAGAGGTAGGAGATATATATATCTATGACTAATTCATGTTGATGTATGGCAAAAACAAAACCAATATTGTAAGCAGTTATCCCTCAATTAAAAATAAATAGATGTCCATCAACAGATGAATGAATAAAGAAGCTGTGGTACATATATATAATGGGTTGTTACTCAGCCATAAAAAGAAACATGTTTGAGTCAGTTCTAATGAGGTGAATGAACCTGGAACCTAAAATGCATGAGTGCAGTCAGAAAGAGAAAGACATATACTGTATATTAACGTATATATACATATATATATATATATATATATATATATTCAGAAAGATGGTGCTGATGATGCTACATGTAAGGCAGCAAAGGAGACACAGATGTAAAGAACAGACTTTTGGACTCAGTGGGAGAAGGCAAAGGTGGGATGATTTGAGAGAATAACATTGAAACATGTACATTGCCATATGTAAAATAGATGACCAGTGTAAGTTCAGTGCATGAAGCAGGGCACCCAAAGCTGGTGCTCTGGGCCAACCCACAGGCATAGGGTGGGGAGGGAAGTGGGAGTGGAGTTCAGGATGGAGGGGACACATGTATACCTGTGGCCAATTCATGTTGATGTATGGCAAAAACCTTTATAATATTGATAACTTACAGTGAACAGTGTCAGATTCCTGATCTCTGGAGGAGAAAATTTCGCTTCAGGGCCAACAACTTGGCTTCAGCCACTCAGAACTTCATGCAGCAAAAGTTTTATTAAAGTAAAAAGGGATAGAGAAAGCTTCTGACATAGACATCACAAGGGGACAGAATGAGTACCCTCCTCTCTAGTTTAAGTGGGGCATTAGGTACTTTTTCAATTGGTTACTAACAATAGATCAAAAGAACACCTCAAGGTTGTAAAGGTCTTACCAGATCCACTCCTACAACGTACATCTTGTTATAGCATATGTACAAGATTAGCCAGAAAGAATGGGTTCATGTGAAGAAAGAGAAACATGACCTTGGGCAAAATACATTGTTGTTATATAATCATTAGTATAGAGCCTAAGGAGGAACATATCCTTGAGCAAGATGTATTGTTCTGTTGTGTAATCATCAGCTCTGGGCTTAAAGAAAGTTCACTTTAACTTTCTATTCCAGCTTGTAACTCATTTAACAAAACCAATATTGTAAGCAGTTATCCCTCAATTAAAAATAAATAGATGTCCATCAACAGATGAATGAATAAAGAAGCTGTGGTACATATATATAATGGGTTGTTACTCAGCCATAAAAAGAAACATGTTTGAGTCAGTTCTAATGAGGTGAATGAACCTGGAACCTAAAATGCATGAGTGCAGTCAGAAAGAGAAAGACATATACTGTATATTAACGTATATATACATATATATATATATATATATATATATATTCAGAAAGATGGTGCTGATGATGCTACATGTAAGGCAGCAAAGGAGACACAGATGTAAAGAACAGACTTTTGGACTCAGTGGGAGAAGGCAAGGGTGGGATGATTTGCGAGAATAGCATTGAGACATGTAGATTACCATATGTAAAGCAGATGACCAGTGTAAATTCGATGGATGAAGCAGGGCACCCAAAGCTGGTGCTCTGGGCCAACCCACAGGCATAGGGTGGGGAGGGAAGTGGGAGTGGAGTTCAGGATGGAGGGGACACATGTATACCTGTGGCCAATTCATGTTGATGTATGGCAAAAACCTTTATAATATTGATAACTTACAGTGAACAGTGTCAGATTCCTGATCTCTGGAGGAGAAAATTTCGCTTCAGGGCCAACAACTTGGCTTCAGCCACTCAGAACTTCATGCAGCAAAAGTTTTATTAAAGTAAAAAGGGATAGAGAAAGCTTCTGACATAGACATCACAAGGGGACAGAATGAGTACCCTCCTCTCTAGTTTAAGTGGGGCATTAGGTACTTTTTCAATTGGTTACTAACAATAGATCAAAAGAACACCTCAAGGTTGTAAAGGTCTTACCAGATCCACTCCTACAACGTACATCTTGTTATAGCATATGTACAAGATTAGCCAGAAAGAATGGGTTCATGTGAAGAAAGAGAAACATGACCTTGGGCAAAATACATTGTTGTTATATAATCATTAGTATAGAGCCTAAGGAGGAACATATCCTTGAGCAAGATGTATTGTTCTGTTGTGTAATCATCAGCTCTGGGCTTAAAGAAAGTTCACTTTAACTTTCTATTCCAGCTTGTAACTCATTTAGCCTGGCATTTCTCATGATGTGCTCAGCGTATAGATTAAACAAACAGGCTGACAGTGAACAGCCCTGTCATACTCCTTTCTTGATCTCAAAACCAAGCAGTTGTTCCATGTTGAGTTCTAACTGTTGCTTCTTGACCTGCATACAGTTTTCTTAGGAAACAAGTAAGATGGTTTAAGAGCTTTCCATAGTTTGTCATGATCCACACAGGTGTTAGCGTAGTCAATGAAACAGAAGTAGACTTTTTTTTTTTTTTTTCTGAAGTTCCTTTGCTTTCTCTGTGATCCAGTGAATGTCGGCAATTTGATCTCTGGTTCCTCTTCATCTTCTAAACCCACCTTGGACATCTGGAAGTTCTTGGTTTGCATAGTGCTGTAACCTAGCATACAAGATTTTAAGCATGACCTTATTAGCATGGGAGGTGAGTGTAGCTGTCTGATGGTTAGCACATTCTTTATTATCCCCTTCTTGGGAACTGCAATGAGGATTGACTTTTTCCAATCCTGTGGCCACTGCTGGGTCTTCCACATTTGCTGACATAATGAATGCAACACCTTGATGGCATCATCCTTCAGGGATTTGAATAGTTCTACTGGAATTCTATTCTATTCCATTACTTATCTTTTTAATTTTCAGTGGATTTGTGCTGATACCCTTCCTTCATTTCTGATATTAGTAATTTGTGTGGTTTCTTTCTCTTTCTCTCTCTTTCACATAGACATCACAAGGGGACAGAATGAGTACCCTCCTCTCTAGTTTAAGTGGGGCATTAGGTACTTTTCAATTGGTTACTAACAATAGATCAAAAGAACACCTCAAGGTTGTAAAGGTCTTACCAGATCCACTCCTACAACGTACATCTTGTTATAGCATATGTACAAGATTAGCCAGAAAGAATGGGTTCATGTGAAGAAAGAGAAACATGACCTTGGGCAAAATACATTGTTGTTATATAATCATTAGTATAGAGCCTAAGGAGGAACATATCCTTGAGCAAGATGTATTGTTCTGTTGTGTAATCATCAGCTCTGGGCTTAAAGAAAGTTCACTTTAACTTTCTATTCCAGCTTGTAACTCATTTAGCCTGGCATTTCTCATGATGTGCTCAGCGTATAGATTAAACAAACAGGCTGACAGTGAACAGCCCTGTCATACTCCTTTCTTGATCTCAAAACCAAGCAGTTGTTCCATGTTGAGTTCTAACTGTTGCTTCTTGACCTGCATACAGTTTTCTTAGGAAACAAGTAAGATGGTTTAAGAGCTTTCCATAGTTTGTCATGATCCACACAGGTGTTAGCGTAGTCAATGAAACAGAAGTAGACTTTTTTTTTTTTTTTTCTGAAGTTCCTTTGCTTTCTCTGTGATCCAGTGAATGTCGGCAATTTGATCTCTGGTTCCTCTTCATCTTCTAAACCCACCTTGGACATCTGGAAGTTCTTGGTTTGCATAGTGCTGTAACCTAGCATACAAGATTTTAAGCATGACCTTATTAGCATGGGAGGTGAGTGTAGCTGTCTGATGGTTAGCACATTCTTTATTATCCCCTTCTTGGGAACTGCAATGAGGATTGACTTTTTCCAATCCTGTGGCCACTGCTGGGTCTTCCACATTTGCTGACATAATGAATGCAACACCTTGATGGCATCATCCTTCAGGGATTTGAATAGTTCTACTGGAATTCTATTCTATTCCATTACTTATCTTTTTAATTTTCAGTGGATTTGTGCTGATACCCTTCCTTCATTTCTGATATTAGTAATTTGTGTGGTTTCTTTCTCTTTCTCTCTCTCTCTCTTTTTTTTTAGTTAGCCCAGCTAGGGGTTTATTGATTTTACTAATCTTTTAAAAGAACTAGGCTTTGGCTTTATTTATTTTTTGAATTGATTTTCTGTTTTCAATTAGATTGGTTTTTGCTGTTTGTTCTTGTCTAGGCACTAAGTCATATCCAACTCTTTTGAAACCCCATGAACTGTAGCATGCCTAGCTCCTCTGTCCATGGGATTCTCCAGGCAAGAATACTGGAGTGGGTTGCCATGCCCTCCTCCAGGGAGATCTTCCCAACCCCAGGGATCAAATTCACATCTCCTCCATTAGCAGGCAGATTCTTTACAACTGAGCCACCAAGGAAGCCAAATTTTTGCTCTAATTATTATAATTTTTTTTTCTTTTGCTTGTTGTTGTTCAGTTGCTAAGTCACGTTTGACCCTTTTGACCCCATGAACTGCAGCAGGCCAGGCTCCTCTGCCCTTCATTATCTCCCAGAGTTTGCTCAAATTCATGTCCATTGAGCCAGTGATGCTATCTAATCATCTCATCCTCTGCTGCTCCATTCTCCTTTTGGATGCTCCTTACTCTGCCTTCTTTGATGACATTACTCTTTGCAGCCCTGCTAAAAGCAAAACAAAACTTTTGCCTTGCTTCCTCCACTGTATTAAGGAGGAAAAACCCCAAATCTTTAACTTTGCCTTAAGGCCTGTTAGTATATAGCACCTTCTTATCTTTCTAAATTTATCTCTTCTCCATTTGCACTCTTTTCTTAAGCGATGCTGAAATTATTTCATTTTTGTTTTTGAGTCTTTGCACACTAAATTCTCCCCAACTGAGATGTTCCCCCTTTACCCACATTTTATCTGGTTAATTTTAGATGGCTTAAGAAATCCTTTCTCGGGGCTTCCCTGGTGGTCCAGTGGGTAAGGACACCACCTTGCAGTGCAAGGGGCATCAGTTCGATCCCTGGCCTGGGAAGATCTCATGTGCCGAGGAGCAGCTGGACCAATGTGTCCAACTACTGAGCCAGAGCTCTGAGGCGCATGCACCCAGAGCTGGTGCTCTGCAGTGACAGAGGCCACTGAGGTGGGAGGCCCACATAGGTCAAAGAACAAAGATGGATGAAAAAAGATAAATGAAAGACCAATAGAAGTGCCCCCCCACACACACACAAAAAAGAAATACCTTCTCCCTATACAAGTTTAAGTCCTCCTTCTATTCATTCCCTTAGCAATTAAACATTTGTTGTAATTATTTTGGCAATGTCTGTTTTCTTATTGGAATGTAAGCTCTGAGATGGCATGCCTATGCTGTTCATAGTACTAGTCACTTAGTAGATCCTTAGTAAATAGTTGTGAATGAATAGACTTAACTTTCCCTTATAGTTGAGAAAACTAAATCTCAGAGAAGTTATGTACCACAATGTCACTCATGTGGTTAATAGCAAAGGTATGTTTTGAAATCATATCTGATTTCAGTGCCAATGCTCTTTCCTTTCTGCCACACTACTTCTACAAGGCTTCTATCATATTGGTGAGCTGCACATCCTTATGAACTCAAACCTGACTCTCTGGAAGAGGGAAAATGGTATCCTGGCCTGGATAAAGCAGTTTCCAGTTTTCCCTCAGCACTTAGGATGGGAATAAGGTGAGAGTCAGCCTCTTACCACATCCTTCCTCTGCATCATTACACTGGGGAACAGACTTAGAGCAAGAAATGAGAAGAAAACTAAACACTGTATGCTGGTCAGGATAGAAAAGTCTGTGTCTTTGGTGAGAGAAAGCAGGTCATGATTAGGATGTTTTTGAGGTGCAAAGAGAAAAATGTTCAATCCTTTTTGACCCCTTGCAATGGGGCTTGTGCCCTCACCTCTTTCCACATGTCACTGACAACTAAATTTGAATTTATAATCCAAGGGCTTTTCTCCAATCGTTTTTATGCAGCCTCTTGCTGACATAACATTGTTGATGAGCCCTTCTTTCTTGGAACTTGATTCCCCTGTGAGCTGTTTCATGTGACACTGTTTCATGTTAATGAGCTTTCCTCCCACTTTTCTGTATATGCATTCTCTGTATTCATTGGGATCTTGTCTTGCTGTCCCTCAATGTAGTTGTTTAAAAACAAGCCAGTTTTCATTCTGGAAAGTTTTGGAAAGTGAGGCTGAAGACAGGGATGTTAAAAGTCCATGTAGAGAAGAGCTCACCCTTCTCTCAGTCAGTCAGTTCAGTTGCTCAGTCATGTCCTGTTCTTTGCAGCTCCATGCATGGACTGTGGCTCGCCAGGCTTCTCTGTCCTTCACCATCTCCCAGAGCTTGTCCATTGACTCAGTGATGCCAACCAACCATCTTGTCCTCTGTCATCCCCTTGTCCTTCTGCCTTCTATTTTTCCCAGCATAGGGAGTAATTCTGCATTCCTGGTTTCTGGAAGAAAGAATTTCCCAAACACTTCTGTCCTCTTCCCATAACTCTGACTGTTGAGTTTGGAAGGAGAAACCAGCAGGTAAGTCTCCGCTCATTCTTGGGTGGGGGATGGGGGCGCTCTGCCCATGGGATGGTCTAGCACTGCAGACAAATGGATAAACTATTCCAGTTCTAGATTTCAGTATTAGGAAACAAAATCTGATCTTGATATATGCTGTATTCTAATTCATTATGGATATAAAGACTACTTTTTGTTACCCATAGGCCTTTCTACTTTGTCTCATTTCTCAATTCATTCAGAACGTAAGCATGAAGACAGAAACTAGTATTTGAACCCAACCACTCTATCACCCTCTTAACAACTTCTTCACTGCCATTCTCAGCAATCAGACCTTTGACTAAAAAACTGAAAGATTTTTCTCAAACAAAAATGACAAACCGTGGAAAACGTGCCCCTGTATTGTGATGGTTTGGAGTTTCCTAGTATATCATCCAGCTTACCACCCGGTCATCCTAAAAAGAAGCCTGCCGGCCAATGAATTCTCACCAGCTTCTAAACAGTTTTTTTTAATGTTTGTTTGTTTGTTTTTTAATTTTTATTTTTTTAATTAATTAATTTATTTATTTTGGTGGAGGTGGGGTGGGGAGGGAGGGAGCAGGCGGGCCACTTCTATTGGTCTTTCATTTGTCCATTTTCATCCATCTTTGTTCTTTGACCCGCGTGGGCCTCCCACCTCAGTGGCCTCTGTTGTCGCAGAGCACCGGCTCTGGGCGCACGCACTCCAGAGCTCTGGCTCAGTAATTGGACACATCAGTCCAGTCGCTCAGCAGCACGTGGGATCTTCCCAGGCCAGGGATCGAACTGGCGCCCCTTGCACTGCAAGGCGATGTCCTTACCCACTGGACCACCAGGGAAGCCCATATGTTTGTTTTTAAATTACTTCATAAGTATCAAGAAGTTGCAAAAATATTTAAAGAATTCCTGTATGCCCTTCTGCCTTTTTTATTTTTCCCAGCATAGGGAGTAATTCTGCATTCCTGGTTTCTGGAAGAAAGAATTTCCCAAACACTTCTGTCCTCTTCCCATAACTCTGACTGTTGAGTTTGGAAGGAGAAACCAGCAGGTAAGTCTCCGCTCATTCTTGGGTGGGGGATGGGGGCGCTCTGCCCATGGGATGGTCTAGCACTGCAGACAAATGGATAAACTATTCCAGTTCTAGATTTCAGTATTAGGAAACAAAATCTGATCTTGATATATGCTGTATTCTAATTCATTATGGATATAAAGACTACTTTTTGTTACCCATAGGCCTTTCTACTTTGTCTCATTTCTCAATTCATTCAGAACGTAAGCATGAAGACAGAAACTAGTATTTGAACCCAACCACTCTATCACCCTCTTAACAACTTCTTCACTGCCATTCTCAGCAATCAGACCTTTGACTAAAAAACTGAAAGATTTTTCTCAAACAAAAATGACAAACCGTGGAAAACGTGCCCCTGTATTGTGATGGTTTGGAGTTTCCTAGTATATCATCCAGCTTACCACCCGGTCATCCTAAAAAGAAGCCTGCCGGTCAATGAATTCTCACCAGCTTCTAAACAGTTTTTTTTAATGTTTGTTTGTTTGTTTTTTAATTTTTATTTTTTTAATTAATTAATTTATTTATTTTGGTGGAGGTGGGGTGGGGAGGGAGGGAGCAGGCGGGCCACTTCTATTGGTCTTTCATTTGTCCATTTTCATCCATCTTTGTTCTTTGACCCGCGTGGGCCTCCCACCTCAGTGGCCTCTGTTGTCGCAGAGCACCGGCTCTGGGCGCACGCACTCCAGAGCTCTGGCTCAGTAATTGGACACATCAGTCCAGTCGCTCAGCAGCACGTGGGATCTTCCCAGGCCAGGGATCGAACTGGCGCCCCTTGCACTGCAAGGCGATGTCCTTACCCACTGGACCACCAGGGAAGCCCATATGTTTGTTTTTAAATTACTTCATAAGTATCAAGAAGTTGCAAAAATATTTAAAGAATTCCTGTATGCCCTTCACCCACATTACCAAAAGTATTAGCATTCTGACATATTTGCTTTGTCTCATTCAATTTATGTATCTATATCTATATCATTATATGTATTATTTTAAAACCATTTGAGAAGTTGCAGACATGATGCCCCTTTACATTCAAATACATCAGTGTTAATGTCCTAAGAATCAAGGCATTCTCTTACATAACTGCAATAAAGTATCAAAATCATGAAATTAATATTCAGATGGTAAAGAATTTGCCTGTAATACAGGAGATGAGGGTTCATTCCCTGGGTGGGGAAGATTCTCTGGAGAAGGGAATTGGAACCCACTCCAGTGTTCTTGCCTGGAGAATTCCATGAACAGAGGAGCCTGGTGGGCTATAGTCCCTGGGGTCACAAAGAGTCGAATGTGACTGAGCAACTAACACTTAACTGTTACCTAATGTATAAACCTTATTCAGATTTCACCAATCAAGTCAAAAATATATTTATAGAAAAATCAAAATAAACTATTTTTCTAGTTCAGAATTCAATTCAGTCTCTTTTAATCTAGATGTTTCCTGTCTTTGTTTCTCTTTCTTGACATGATCTTGACATTTTAGGAGAGTATAGACCATTTATTTTATAGAATCTTTATTCCTCAATTTACCTAATGTTTCCTCAGGATTGCATTTAGGTTATGTATTTTTATTAAACATACTATAAAGGTGATATTTTATCCTTCTCAGTATATTATATCATCAGGTATGTGATGTCCATTTGTCCCATTACTGGTTATGTTCACTTTAATCACCTGGTTAAGATGATGTATAAAGTTATTACATTTTATTTCTAATTGATACCTAGCTTATAGGGAGATATTTTGAGACTTTGTATCTATCCTAGTTCTTATCAAATTTTTACTCACTAGTTTTAGCATCCATGGATGATTCTTGTCTGAAACAATCATCACTGTTTTGGTTGCGCAATGGTAATTTCCAAATTCCAACATTTATTCTACATTTATTAGTTGACATTCCACCATAAGGAAGAGCTTTCTCTCTCCATTATGCATTTACTCATGTATTTATACCAGCAGGGATTCAGGGATTCTTATTTATTCTGTGAGTTATATTCTGTTACTTTCATTATTTATTTTGATAGTCAAATGTACCAGATTTGACTGGTACAACCCCTTAGAACTGGCTCCTGTGTCCTTTTGACATGTTCCCAACATTCTTTGAGCATGTTTTTTTGGCACACCGCGATTTTCCAGGCTCGTCTTGTGTTTTCTTAGTTTTAGCCTGACACTAGCTCTTTCCCCATTTTAATGGACAATGGCAAGAAACCCATAGAGATAGAGCTCTCCGAGGATGAAGCTAGAATAATGCAAACATAAACATATATTAAAAGTCATGATGGGCTTCCCTGGTGGTACAGTGGGTAAGGACACTGCCTTGCGGTGCAAGGGGTGCCGGTTCGATCCCTGGCCTGGGAAGATCCCACATGCCTCGGAGCGGCTAGACAGGTGTGTCTAATGCAAACCAGCGTTCTGGAGCACCTGCACCCAGAGCCAGTACTCTGCAGCGAGAGAGGCCACTGCAATGGGAGGCCCACACAGATTGAAGAATAAGGATGGATGAAAATAAATAAAGAAAAAGCCAATAAAAGAGGACAAAAATAATTTAAAAAAAAAAAAGGTCATGCTGATACTTCCAGTTCTGATCCAACACCACATGGTTCATTCTAACCTTTTTTCCATATTAGTAACCCCCTTTTTTTAAAAGTGAAAGTTGTGGTTCATATTTCCACAATATATTTACTTCTCTGATCATTCCTAGAACACATATTAAAGTAGTTTTGGAAATGATAAGTCATACTTCTATTAAAAAAAAATGACCAACTAACTAGAGTTTGATATTTGCTTATATTTCTTTCTTTGTCTTTAGCCTGAGGATATATGGCCAAATTCTATGTTTAAACATTTCTTTATTTCCCTCTTCAGTGAGATTTGGCTATTCATTTGAAATATAGCTAGGCTTATTTATTTCTGTTTGTATTTCAGTGTTTACTTCCCTCATCCTTGTTGATTTTATTTATTCTTAACCAGATTTGACTGGTACAATATAGAACTGGCTCCTGTGTCCTTTTGACATGTTCCCAACATTCTTTGAGCATGTTTTTTTGGCACACCGCGATTTTCCAGGCTCGTCTTGTGTTTTCTTAGTTTTAGCCTGACACTAGCTCTTTCCCCATTTTAATGGACAATGGCAAGAAACCCATAGAGATAGAGCTCTCCGAGGATGAAGCTAGAATAATGCAAACATAAACATATATTAAAAGTCATGATGGGCTTCCCTGGTGGTACAGTGGGTAAGGACACTGCCTTGCGGTGCAAGGGGTGCCGGTTCGATCCCTGGCCTGGGAAGATCCCACATGCCTCGGAGCGGCTAGACAGGTGTGTCTAATGCAAACCAGCGTTCTGGAGCACCTGCACCCAGAGCCAGTACTCTGCAGCGAGAGAGGCCACTGCAATGGGAGGCCCACACAGATTGAAGAATAAGGATGGATGAAAATAAATAAAGAAAAAGCCAATAAAAGAGGACAAAAATAATTTAAAAAAAAAAAAGGTCATGCTGATACTTCCAGTTCTGATCCAACACCACATGGTTCATTCTAACCTTTTTTCCATATTAGTAACCCCCTTTTTTTAAAAGTGAAAGTTGTGGTTCATATTTCCACAATATATTTACTTCTCTGATCATTCCTAGAACACATATTAAAGTAGTTTTGGAAATGATAAGTCATACTTCTATTAAAAAAAAATGACCAACTAACTAGAGTTTGATATTTGCTTATATTTCTTTCTTTGTCTTTAGCCTGAGGATATATGGCCAAATTCTATGTTTAAACATTTCTTTATTTCCCTCTTCAGTGAGATTTGGCTATTCATTTGAAATATAGCTAGGCTTATTTATTTCTGTTTGTATTTCAGTGTTTACTTCCCCTCATCCTTGTTGATTTTATTTATTCTTAACCAGATTTTAATGCCTCATAATAAAATGTGAATTGAAAGTCAAGAATACCCAGATACATGATTGTTTCCAACACTAGAGAACAGACAAAAAAAAGATAAGGTTAATTTGGAAGAAACAGTAACAATTCAGGGAATAGAAGTGAATTTAAATTCTAATTTATCTCCAGAGTGATTCAAGAAGACTGGATTTAGAAAACAAAAGCAGGTTGAATAAGGAAAAAAATCAGAAAAAAGGAACTTAATAAAAGGGAATTAAAAATATATCTATTCTTGGGGCTTCTCTGGTAGTCCAGTGGGTAAAGAGTCCGCCTTGCAGTGCAGGGAGCACAGGTTTCATCCCTGGCCCAGGAAGATCCCATGTGCCCTGGAGCGGCTGGAACAACACTGGTCCAGTTGCGAGCTGGCCCTCTGGAGTGCATGCGCCTGGAGCCGGAGCTCAGCAGTGAGAGAGGCCACTGTAATGGGAGGTCCACACAGGCCAAAGAATAAAAATGGATGAAAATAAATACATAAACAACCAATAAAAAAAGCCAAAATTGAATATATATATATATATATATATATATATATATATATATTCTTAAATTCTTTTAAATAAATGGAGGAATTGGTGGATAAATCAAAAAAATAAAAAGACAAATGTTAAGAAAATATAGGAGAAAAAGAATAAGGGATATGAGAGAATCAATCCAGGAAACTCACTGACCAAGTAATAGGGATAACATAAAGAAAGAAGAGAGAAAGTATGGAGGCAGAAAATCATTAGAGAAATAGTCCAAAAGATTTTCCCAGAGTCAAGAGACATGAATGTCTAAATTGAAAGAATAGAATGAATATTATCCCAAGGAATGAAAAGGAGCCCTATGACTAATAAGAGTATGATAACATTTCAGAATATCGAGGAAAAAAAGTAGATCCTAAAAGCTCTCAGTCAGTTAAAATCAGGTCACATACAAAGAAATAAGAATCAGATTAACCTTGGGCTTCTTATTAAGCACCTTTGCATCTTAGAAGATGATCAAGCAATATCTTAAAATACTTATGACACAGTTTTTTAAACCAACAATTCTACACTTAACAGAACTGCAAATTAAGTATGATAATAGAATTTTTAAAAGATCTTCAGACTCATAAGAACTCATAAAATTAAACATCCACCCACCTTTTTACTGGAAAATCCCTAGAGGATGTATTTCACCAAATGTGAGCATATACCAAGAAAGTGTAAGCATTCAGTAATACCAAAGAAAACCTTGAAGTTCCAGGTTGATAAGAACTGTGTATCTGGCCTGACAAAAGCAATCCAGATAGAAACAGGAGGACAACCTCTGCTTCCAGGTGGGGAGACCTCTGAACAAAAAGGAACTTGCTAGAATACATAATATGATAGACAGTTTGAAGAAAATGGTTGAGACTATGATGAAAATAATTTTTTAAAAATGAGCGAAAGGTACAGTCAATTGCAAACACCAGGATGAAGCAAAAAGTTAAATAAAGAAAGAAAATGTGTTACAGTACACTGCTTGGCTTTTCGTGAACAAAATTTACAAAGAAACGATGTAAGAAAATTTATTGCTTTACAACTTTTTGTATTTCATCATTTTGTTACCTAACCTTTAATAAACATTTTATTGTACATGGGAGTTAATTTTGGGATACCCCATTTACATAGACAGCCCCAACAAGATGCAGGTTCAGCAAACATGCATTTTTTTCCAAAAGGAATTTTTTAATGATTCAGAACCATTCAGGATTGCTTGAGCTCACTTTAGGTGAAGTTTGTGTTTCCAACTCCTGGAGTTTATTCCTGCATTCATACTGTATATTTGAAGTAAGCAGTGATATCATTGTGATTGTTAATAAAAGTTAAGCAAAAGAAAATTTATACTCTAAGTCTCCTTTCTGGCCATTATTGTCATATTTGTCACTGAAAATCAATTTTCTTATAGAAAAGGATGGATGTTAAAGAAGACCCTCCCTTGTCTTTTACTTCAGATTCCCTTCCAACTTTGCAATCTGTAGTTTAACTTTTACATTGACATGTAGATAATATATATATCATTTCTACTTTGTTCTATATACTTGTCTCCAGTGCTATTTCCTTCCTGCCTAACTAGGGAACTGGAGAAGGGTGGTAGGAAATTCCTGAAACAAGAGCATGCAGAAAGATATGAAAACACTCGCACATTTGCCCTCAGCCTAGCCAAGAGACTATCCCTCTCCATTTTTCCAGTGTGTGTTTGCTTCAGAATGGGTCCTGAGGTTCATAACTAGACTCTTCTTCCCTCCTCCACCCCTCAAAATATAGATGTAACCCCCCTGTGGGTTGGTTCAGAGGACTAGGAATGATACCCTAGGGGCAGCAGCGAGGTAAAGTTTCAGGGTACTGCAGTGCTTGTTTGTCAATGTAGAATAAGGCTAAGAGATTCACTGTATC
This sequence comes from Tragulus kanchil, assembly GCA_022376925.1. Lineage (NCBI taxonomy): Eukaryota > Metazoa > Chordata > Mammalia > Artiodactyla > Tragulidae > Tragulus > Tragulus kanchil. Next base: position 72,265,091 of record JAIOJX010000001.1, on the reverse strand, counting down.
TAGTCTCAGTTCCATTTCACTTCCCTGCCAGCAGACACACATATACACTAAGGAGATGTGGCACATCTCACAGAAGATTGACTCCTTTTTACTGTTTATCCTATACTTTTCACATATGCTATTACCATTTCTCAACATGGCAACCCCATACACATTTTTACTCTTATTTTATACATGATGAAATGGAAGCTCAGAGAGGTGAATGTGAGTGGCAGAACTCAGATATTGCTTTCAAGGCCATATGAACCTGATTCCAGAATCAAAGGGAGATTGACACTGTGAGGTTGCCTGTGAGCCCCTGCCGCTTCCTCCATCTGAGAATTCTTATCCTATGGTGTAGATTAGGGTGCTTGTGTCTATGAGAAGGCTCTAGACTGAGGCTGTGGATCTGTATTTCTCCTCCTTTGTTCTCTTTTCCCTTAATAAACTCTGGGTCTGGATCTTACATGCTGGGGAGGAAAGCAGGATAAAAAAGGAGGAATGGAAAACAAATCAGGGAAGAAAGCTGCAAGCTGTCCAAGAGTCAGCATTTCTCCATGGGTAAGCAAAATGGAATGGTCTGATTGCTATTCAAGGTGGCATTAAATGTAATATAATTGACTGCAATGTGAAATGTCCTTTTGGAAAATTCCAGATGAGGAATAAAAATGAAGCAGGCTCAAATGGATTTAAAATTCCAAAGGGTTAGAAAGGAAAAGACTTTGTGAAGTGTATTCCTCTTTCTTTCTCTTCTCCTACCAAGAACTTTTCAGGTTCATAAAAACATAGACTCTGTCTTCCCTGCCTCCGAAAATTCCTGAAACAAGAGCATGCAGAAAGATATGAAAACACTCACATTTGCCCTCAGCCTAGCCAAGAGACTATCCCTCTCCATTTTTCCAGTGTGTGTTTGCTTCAGAATGGGTCCTGAGGTTCATAACTAGACTCTTCTTCCCTCCTCCACCCCTCAAAATATAGATGTAACCCCCCTGTGGGTTGGTTCAGAGGACTAGGAATGATACCCTAGGGGCAGCAGCGAGGTAAAGTTTCAGGGTACTGCAGTGCTTGTTTGTCAATGTAGAATAAGGCTAAGAGATTCACTGTATCTAGTCTCAGTTCCATTTCACTTCCCTGCCAGCAGACACACATATACACTAAGGAGATGTGGCACATCTCACAGAAGATTGACTCCTTTTTACTGTTTATCCTATACTTTTCACATATGCTATTACCATTTCTCAACATGGCAACCCCATACACATTTTTACTCTTATTTTATACATGATGAAATGGAAGCTCAGAGAGGTGAATGTGAGTGGCAGAACTCAGATATTGCTTTCAAGGCCATATGAACCTGATTCCAGAATCAAAGGGAGATTGACACTGTGAGGTTGCCTGTGAGCCCCTGCCGCTTCCTCCATCTGAGAATTCTTATCCTATGGTGTAGATTAGGGTGCTTGTGTCTATGAGAAGGCTCTAGACTGAGGCTGTGGATCTGTATTTCTCCTCCTTTGTTCTCTTTTCCCTTAATAAACTCTGGGTCTGGATCTTACATGCTGGGGAGGAAAGCAGGATAAAAAAGGAGGAATGGAAAACAAATCAGGGAAGAAAGCTGCAAGCTGTCCAAGAGTCAGCATTTCTCCATGGGTAAGCAAAATGGAATGGTCTGATTGCTATTCAAGGTGGCATTAAATGTAATATAATTGACTGCAATGTGAAATGTCCTTTTGGAAAATTCCAGATGAGGAATAAAAATGAAGCAGGCTCAAATGGATTTAAAATTCCAAAGGGTTAGAAAGGAAAAGACTTTGTGAAGTGTATTCCTCTTTCTTTCTCTTCTCCTACCAAGAACTTTTCAGCAATATTCTCTTCCAATTAATGCTAAGCAAGGTGCAAGACTACTTTTAAAGGTGCTTCTTATGGTATATATGGGGTGTCCTCTTTTGTTATGTGAAATAAATGTCTAAGATATCAGAATGGAGTTATAGAGTGAACCATGTCTAGAATCCATAAGGTGACTTGGATTTAAGCTTTAGCTCTGTCATTAACTCACTTTGTTAGTCTGGTCAGTTCTCTCTGGGCAACTGTTTTCTTACTTATAAAATGGGAGTGACAGGAAAAGGTGTTAAACTAAATGTTTTTTTTTCTGGTCATAAAAATATTAATTTATATACTTTAAGGAATTATAGTGAATATAAAATTTAGGGCAGCTTCCCAGGTGGTACTAGTGGTAAAGAACCCACCTGCCAGTGCAGGAGACACGAGAGACAAGGGTTCGATCTCTGAGTCAGGAAGATCCCCTGGAGAAGGAAATGGCAACCCACTCTTGTATTCTTGCCTGGGGAATCCCATGGATAGAGGAGCCTGATGGGCTACAGTGCATAGGGTCACAAAGAATCTAACACAGCTGAGTAACTTAGCACGCAATAAAATTTTGGATCACAGAATGAAGCACTTTCAGTTATCTCAAAAGTCAATACAGTCTTCAGTGCTCTGTAGATGTAAAATCACTGGTGAAGCTCAAAAAAAGAGTTTGAGTCCTTTCTGGTTCTATGGCCCATGCTCAGTTTGTGTTTTTCCTCTCAGGAATATAGTCTCTTACAGAATAAGAGGTCTCTTCTAGTTCTTCCATTTGGTATGTGATATAGAGACATTTCTGGCCCATCTGTTCCTTTCTCCAGTTCCCTGACTAGGCACTATGTGAATGCCCTGTCCTTAAAACTGAGTCAGTACCTTAGAAGAGGTATGTGTGTGTCCAAACAAAGATGGGAGGAAGAATTATGGCATGGTAGGGGAAAGGCAGAATTAAGAGGCAGACAGATGGATTCACATTCAGGCTACACTACTTTTCAGCTGTTGTGATTTTAAGCAAGTCACATAACCATTCTGAGCCTTAATTTACTTGTCAAAACATGGATATCTTCTGCTTTGTGGCATATTGTAAAGGTAATGGAAGATATGTGAAAGGGGTTAGATGGTGTTTATTCCAATGAAATTATGCTGTATCCCAGTGTATAAATCAAGGAATCAACCAATCTATAAGCACTGTTGAAGCAGGAGTGGTGTCTAGAACCCTAGCTTCTGACACTTCCCATGTCCTCTCATGGTGGTCTGATATGCACCTTGAAAGCACTTTGAATGCTTCCACCCACCTCAGGTAGAAGCTGAGACCTGATTCAGCCCAAGGATGGCAGGGATTGAGAGGATGAGAAAATTCTATAATTAGGTGTGTGTGGTATGTTTGCTTGACTAGTCATGATAATAGCTCAGATAGCTAATTACAAAGTATTATAATTTTGTCAGTGAGAAAGGTCATTTGGGGAATCATTTCTAATTCCAAATTGCAGTCTTACCATTAATACTAAGTAAAGAAAAACAACTGACAGAGAGAGTAGGTGGAACTGATAGAACAGTGGAACATGGTGATTGGATATTAGAGGAAGCTTGGAGAATTCCCTGGGTTTGACTTAGGTTACTAAATATGTGTGGGTACCATTCATTAAGGTAAAGAATAAATGAAAGTATAAAATGTGGAGTCCAATGTTGAATGTGCTGCAATTGACACATTCAGGGAAAGGTGTTGCATAGACCTGGATACATGGGTCTGAAGGTGAAGGAGAGATACGGCCTGAAAACAAAGGTTGGGAGTCATTGGCACATAAATGGTGTGGTTGAAATCTTGAAAATGAGTGAGGTCATCTGGGAAAGCAGAGTGAGCCTAGAATAGAACTTTAGAGAAAAGCAGTGATTGTGGGAATAGGCAGAGAATACGTCTTCTGAAGGAGATTGGGAAGGGCTGAAGCAGAAGAGGAGATTAAGGAGAATGAAGAGTCTTCAACATAAGAAAAGTGTTTTAAGAGAGAGGAGGTAATCAATAGTCAAATGCGGTGAACATTTCATACATGAAAATGACCAAAAAGTGAGTTGCTTTGCTTTCTGTCTCTCTGACAGTACTGCCTATAAAAGATTTGAAAAAAGAAGGATAGAGAATTTTGTTAGAAATTGACCAATTCAATTCAAAGTAGCTTAGGCAAAAGTAGTGTAATATAGGGTTGAACAACCAAACTCAAAAGACAGGGATACAGCTGGACCTCAGGAACCACTGAATCTGAGCCCTTGGGCGCTGCCTGGACCTGAATCTAGCTGTATCTCAGTTTCCTTCTGTATGCCATCTTCACTCTCTCTAGCAGAAGACTGGCCCTCTTCATGTGAACATGGACTCTGTGCCTCACACAACCTGAGAGAATCCCTCCAGTTAGCAAAGTTAAAGGGTTGAATTACATGGTCCCAGCTTAAGTCAGCTAACCATCCCTAGACACATCTCTGGATTGATAAACTATGGTCAGAAGGGAAGGTATGTTTCGAGAGGCAGTGGTAGTCTTGGGTGTCTAAGAATGCAAAACACACAACTTTTTTTTTTAGTTTGTATACTGTATGTCATTTGTATAACATTCTTTTTTATTTTTTTCTCTTTTTTAAAATTAAAAAAATTTTTTTTCACAAACTTTTGTTGTTCACTGCCAAACATCAACATGAATCAGCTCTAAGTATACATATGTCCCCTCCCTCTTGAATTTCCCTTCCATCTCCCTCCCCATCCCACATGTCCCTCTAGGATGTTACAGAGCCCCTGTTTGAATTTTCTGGGTCTTACAGCAAATTCCCATTGGTTATCTATTTTACATATAGTAATGTAAGTTTCCATGTTAATCTTTCCATACATCTCACCCACTCCTTCCTCCACCCAATGTTCATAAATCTGTTCTCTATATCTGTTTCTCCATTGCTGCCCTGCATATACATTCATCAGTATCATCTTTCTAGATTCCATATATATGTGTTAGTATACAATAATTATCTGTCTCTTTCTGACTTACTTCACTCTGTATAATGGGTTCTAGGTTCATCCACCTCATTAGAACTGACTCAAATGTATTCATTTTATGGCTCAGTAATATTCCATTGTATATATGTACCACAGCCTGCTTATCTATTCATCTGTCGATGGACATATAGGCTGCTTCCATGTTCTAGCTGTTGTAAGTAGTGCTGCAATGAACAATGGGGTACGTGTGTCTTTTTCAATTTGGGTTTTCTCAGGGTATATGCCTAGTAGTGGGAATGCTGGGTCATATGTTGGTTTTATTCCTAGTTTTTTAAGGAATCTCCATACTGTCTTTCATAGTGGCTGTATCAATTCACATTCCCACTAACAGTACAAGAGGGTTCCCTTTCCTCCACACCCTCTCCAGCATATATTGTTTGTAGACTTTTTGATGATGGCCATTCTGGCTGGTGTGAGGTGATATCTCATTGTAGTTTTGATTTGCATTTCTCTAATAATGAGCAATGTTGAGCATCTTTTCATGTGTTTGTTGGCCATCTGTATGTCTTCTTTGGAGAGATGTCTGTTTAGGTCTTTTCCCCATTTTTTGATTGGGTTGTTTGCGTTTTTTGGTATTGAGTTGTGTGAACTGCTTGTATATTTTGGAAATTAGTCCTTTGTCAGTCGTTTCATTTGCTGTTATTTTCTCCCATTCTGTGGGTTGTCTTTTCACCTTGTTTATAGTTTCCTTTGCTGTTCAAAGCTTTTAAGTTTAGTTAGATCCCACTTGTTTGTTTTTGTTTTTATTTCCATTACTTTAGGAGGCGGGTCATAGAGGATCCTGCTTTGATTTATGTCATCGAATGTTCTGCTTACGTTTTCCTCTAAGAGTTTTATGTTTCTGGTCTTGCATTTAGGTCTTTAATCCATTTTGAGTTTATCTTTGAAAACACACAATTTTTAGTGCACAAATAGATACAATTCTACTTTCTTATTTACATTTAGCTATTCTTGATCATGAAGATTAAACAAGTTAACACGTGTAAAGTGTTCTTTGTACATTGGAAAACACGACAGAAATGTGTTGCTACTATCAAATGTAGACTCCCTTACATTTCTGTCTAGAATCATCTAATTTGTAATTAGGCAGATTTCATTTTTAAAAAATGGAGGGTGGAGAATTTCTCAGAAGTGGGGAAGTTGCAAGCATAAAGAACAATTGAGCATGAAATGTGAAGTTCATAACGCCTTGGAACTCGTGAAGGTTTCACCTGTCTCCTTCTACTTTTGCGCCATCCTTTTCCCAGCAGAGACTAGTCTGCCCACAGATATGGACACAACGGGCTGTGTGGTGTCGGTAAGGTCTGCTAGTAAATGTAACAGTGCCTACCTTTGGTAGTAATAACACATTTTCATGACGTTTTCCATTTTATAAAGAATATTTCACACGCGTTAACTTGTTTAATCCTCATGATTAAGAATAGCTGAAGACCAGTGAGGAAAGTATGGAATTGTATCTGTTTGTGTATGTATTTTATTTTATTTGTTTGTGTATTTAAAAAACCCTGTGTAAGTTATGCATTTGATATAAATGTTAAATTCAGTGAAAGTGGCTGTGAAAACCAAGCTGCATTCATAAAGAGTACCATTTTAATTTTTTTAAAAAGTGTAAATGAGTTGAAAAGCACAACACTCTCCTTGTCTAAATTAACCTTGGCCACATCCAGCTTATCTGTTCAGACCAGGATAAACACCCTCTCTGATTTGCATGACACTTTACAGATCCCCAATCCTGTCACATTTATCCTATCATTTAATCTTAAAAATAACCCTAGCAAGACAGAGATTGTCATCCAGATTTTATGAAGGGGAAGCCAGGGCATGGAGTGATGCAGGGGTGTACCCAAGAGTACTCAGCTTCTTGGGACTGAGCTAGGACTATCAGGTATGTCTACCACTTCTCAGTCTAGGGTTATTTCCCTTCCAGTAGAAGTGTCTGTTTTGTTCCTGAGGCTAGATTGAAAGTTCTTTGTGGGCAGGATTGTGTCTTTTTCAGCTTGGGCAAACACGTGGTGACTGATGCTCAAAAACTGCTAACTGCATGACTTTCTGAATGGGGTGCATATTCACCCCCATATATGTTAAGGAGCTCACTGCTAGTGAATTGTAGGAACTTAAAACACTGTCCTCCCTGCTCATTGCCCGGTTTTGCCACCAGGGGTCAGCACTACTGTTCATGACTCCTTACATTTCTGTCTAGAATCATCTAATTTGTAATTAGGCAGATTTCATTTTAAAAATGGAGGGTGGAGAATTTCTCAGAAGTGGGGAAGTTGCAAGCATAAAGAACAATTGAGCATGAAATGTGAAGTTCATAACGCCTTGGAACTCGTGAAGGTTTCACCTGTCTCCTTCTACTTTTGCGCCATCCTTTTCCCAGCAGAGACTAGTCTGCCCACAGATATGGACACAACGGGCTGTGTGGTGTCGGTAAGGTCTGCTAGTAAATGTAACAGTGCCTACCTTTGGTAGTAATAACACATTTTCATGACGTTTTCCATTTTATAAAGAATATTTCACACGCGTTAACTTGTTTAATCCTCATGATTAAGAATAGCTGAAGACCAGTGAGGAAAGTATGGAATTGTATCTGTTTGTGTATGTATTTTATTTTATTTGTTTGTGTATTTAAAAACCATGTGTAAGTTATGCATTTGATATAAATGTTAAATTCAGTGAAAGTGGCTGTGAAAACCAAGCTGCATTCATAAAGAGTACCATTTTAATTTTTTTAAAAAGTGTAAATGAGTTGAAAAGCACAACACTCTCCTTGTCTAAATTAACCTTGGCCACATCCAGCTTATCTGTTCAGACCAGGATAAACACCCTCTCTGATTTGCATGACACTTTACAGATCCCCAATCCTGTCACATTTATCCTATCATTTAATCTTAAAAATAACCCTAGCAAGACAGAGATTGTCATCCAGATTTTATGAAGGGGAAGCCAGGGCATGGAGTGATGCAGGGGTGTACCCAAGAGTACTCAGCTTCTTGGGACTGAGCTAGGACTATCAGGTATGTCTACCACTTCTCAGTCTAGGGTTATTTCCCTTCCAGTAGAAGTGTCTGTTTTGTTCCTGAGGCTAGATTGAAAGTTCTTTGTGGGCAGGATTGTGTCTTTTTCAGCTTGGGCAAACACGTGGTGACTGATGCTCAAAAACTGCTAACTGCATGACTTTCTGAATGGGGTGCATATTCACCCCCATATATGTTAAGGAGCTCACTGCTAGTGAATTGTAGGAACTTAAAACACTGTCCTCCCTGCTCATTGCCCGGTTTTGCCACCAGGGGTCAGCACTACTGTTCATGAGCCCAGAGTCCAAGGCAATGGGAGCAGGGAGGAAAGACCAAGGCAAACTCCAGTTTTTGTTCCTAATGGCTAGTGAGGGGACTCCCATTGCTCATGAGAAGATCCAGCCAGAAGAACCAGCATGCATTGAGCCCTGGCCTCTGTAGGATGTGTCAGAATCTAAGGCTTTGATGGCGGTGGCGGGTGGTTGGTGAGATGTGGGATAAAGGGTGAGGAGATAGGACAATGGAAGGTAAGCCTGGAATAGAGAGAACGAAGTTCCAGTTCTAGCCAGGCAGACACGTCTAGCCCTTTGGTGCTCATTTTTCATCTGTTTCCACTGTTGTATTTTTATAGCTCTTGTCACTCCCTGGCATTTTATTTTATTTTTATTGCACATTTATTTACATGTTTATTTGTTTATTGTTGCCAAATAAACATAGATGATAACTAAGCCATGCCCACTGGTGGAGACACTCTTACTCACTGTTGCTGGGCTAGAAAGAGGAGCTGGGGTTGATTTTTTTTTTTTTAATTCTCCCCTTGAGGCTCTTTGTGGAAGACCATTGAACATGAAACTTACTTATGCAGGCTCAGGAGACAGTTTTCCAGGATTAGAAAGTTGGCTCTACCACTTGCCAACTGTTATGACCTCAGGCAAATGTCCCTGAACTGCCTCTGTCTCCGCCTTTCTAGCTACTACTCAGGAGTTGGAGGCTTAATGAAGCTATCCATAAAAAGTATTTGGAGAGGCATTTGGCATAAAGTAAGTGCTTAATGCATGTTAGCTATGATTGTGGTTATTTTATTAGAACTCATCGTTACACTTTCTTCTTATTGTTATATTGTTATTTATTTATTTTATTTCATCACTGTCATCATTTTTATGATTACTCTTCTTTTGGTTTCTTCTCCTTCCATGCATATATATATATATATATATATATATATATTTTTTTTTCCCCATCTAATCCTAAGGATGCATGGTAGATGAGAAAATGAAGACTCAAGCCCAAGCGGTTTGCCTGGTCTCAGAATACCAAGACCAAGAAGCCTTAGAACAAACCTTCCTCCTGCCTTGCCCGGTTTTGCCACCAGGGGTCAGATTGTTCATGAGCCCAGGTCCAAGGCAATGGGAGCAGGGAGGAAAGACCAAGGCAAACTCCAGTTTTTGTTCCTAATGGCTAGTGAGGGGACTCCCATTGCTCATGAGAAGATCCAGCCAGAAGAACCAGCATGCATTGAGCCCTGGCCTCTGTAGGATGTGTCAGAATCTAAGGCTTTGATGGCGGTGGCGGGTGGTTGGTGAGATGTGGGATAAAGGGTGAGGAGATAGGACAATGGAAGGTAAGCCTGGAATAGAGAGAACGAAGTTCCAGTTCTAGCCAGGCAGACACGTCTAGCCCTTTGGTGCTCATTTTTCATCTGTTTCCACTGTTGTATTTTTATAGCTCTTGTCACTCCCTGGCATTTTATTTTATTTTTATTGCACATTTATTTACATGTTTATTTGTTTATTGTTGCCAAATAAACATAGATGATAACTAAGCCATGCCCACTGGTGGAGACACTCTTACTCACTGTTGCTGGGCTAGAAAGAGGAGCTGGGGTTGATTTTTTTTTTTTTAATTCTCCCCTTGAGGCTCTTTGTGGAAGACCATTGAACATGAAACTTACTTATGCAGGCTCAGGAGACAGTTTTCCAGGATTAGAAAGTTGGCTCTACCACTTGCCAACTGTTATGACCTCAGGCAAATGTCCCTGAACTGCCTCTGTCTCCGCCTTTCTAGCTACTACTCAGGAGTTGGAGGCTTAATGAAGCTATCCATAAAAAGTATTTGGAGAGGCATTTGGCATAAAGTAAGTGCTTAATGCATGTTAGCTATGATTGTGGTTATTTTATTAGAACTCATCGTTACACTTTCTTCTTATTGTTATATTGTTATTTATTTATTTTATTTCATCACTGTCATCATTTTTATGATTACTCTTCTTTTGGTTTCTTCTCCTTCCATGCATATATATATATATATATATATATATATATTTTTTTTTTTTTTTTTTTTCCCCATCTAATCCTAAGGATGCATGGTAGATGAGAAAATGAAGACTCAGAAGCCCAGTAGCGGTTTGTCCTGGGTCTCAGAATTCACCAAGTTACCAAGAAAGCCACAGTTTCTTAGCTCAAGGCTTGTTTTTCCCGAGTCAGGTCTTCTTGGGAGGCCTTTTGGCCACTGCGGCAGACTCTGGATCAGTTTGTACAAGATGACTGGTGTCAAGCTCAAGGAGACAGACACTTCTGTGCTGGACTTGGTGCTGAGGGTGTTTATTTACTTATTTATTTATTGTTGACAGATAAACATAGATGACAACCATTGCCCAGGACCCAGCCGCTACTGATCTCTTTCTCATATAAACTGAGACTTTTTGATTCTACCTATTGGCCCAACCCCATTTCTGACATCTATCCTGACACTGGACAGCCCAGGCTCACCTGCTGGACTCAATGTCAGAGCCTTGTTGTGGCCTGGCCCTGGCCCTGCATCCTGGTTCATGGGGCTTTGATTGGTAACAGTGACCAAGTCCCTGATCCCTGGCTCCATCCTTGGTGAACTGAGAGCTGAGTCCTGCTTTGCCTTTACTGGTCTCATAGACTATGGAATCTGGGCCCTTGTTCCCTGCTGGAATCCTTCCACCGCCAGACAGACCCCCTCCAGGTGCCTCATCCTCAGTCACCCTCTAGAGTACTTGACATTATCTGTTCGTGGACTCCTTGTCAGCAGCCATGCTCTTACCCAAGACATTGTATGAGACTGAAGATCTCCACTGGGGTGCCCCAGGTGGAGCTGGTGGTAAAGAACCCATCTGCCCATATAAGAGACCTAAGAGAACCTGTTCTGCCTGTTTGTCTGCCTGCCGGTGTACAAAGCTCACCCTGTAATGCCTGCCTAGGTCTTGCCATCCCTCAGGGCATCCAAGTTTGCTGAAGCCATTGTCCTAGGACAAAGAATTTCATTCTACTCACCAAACCTGGCAAAGAAGTTCCCAAGCATTTGCTACCACTAACCCAGGGTCTCCCTGAGTCATGCCCATTAGCCATCCTGGAGCCCTAAGAGGAGGTCCCTGCCGTTCATTAGCCCAGAACTTGTTGCAGGTCAGTTTACGTCTTTCTCTTGCCCTGTTTCTCAGTTCTCCTACCCTCACCTGTGACTTCTCCATTTCCCTCCCCTTTGTTGGCCAGCATTCCTGTCCTGCCAGGCTTTCTCTGACCCGTGAAGGCCAAGACAGAAGCCCCTTTGTCAGAGCATTAGAAGCCACTGCTTCGTGCAGGAAATTGCTCGTGTGCTGGGCTGATAGTGACCAATAACCCGGCAGACCATCAGATGCTCATGGCATCCAGCCTTCGGTTGCCTCCACTTCCTGTGTGGCCTTGCCAAGCCAGTAGTTACCCCGAGGGGCCATCACACTTAGAAATGAAGCCCAAGACCTCCCCAGAGAGGTGGAGTGGGTTGGCCCAAGGTGAAGGCTGCAGGGCCTGGCTAGGAAATGTAACAGAGCTTGATCCTTGGGGAATCTTGGGTCCACTGGCCTGCCTCTGACTCGCAGCCTACCAAGCTGGCTGGGGTAGGGGCTACAGGAGCTAGGAGGTGCTGAGCTGACCTACTTATGGGAAGAGCCACTGTGACAATGGGCAGGGACTGTGCATTCCAGAGCTGGGAAGTCTGCATTTGCCACCACAGGCCCTGGTGACTGGGAGATCAGTCTTTCTAAAGCAGGAATTTCACTTCTCTGAGGGACATCTACTGTCTTTTCTGGAGAATCACATTCAGGCCTGCCTCAGTCTCTGACTGCTTGCCTTAATGGCCCTGTTACACACAGATCCTTAGTCTCCATCCCATTTCCCAGCCATACCCGGTCTCCTCCATTAGCAGGCCAAAGTAAGGGACATTTTGTAGAAAATAAATTATTATCTGCTTTTCATCTGCTCCTTATTTAAAAATGGTAGTTTTCTGTCACTGGAAGAGGAATGGATAGGGAATTCCCAGTCTTTGGTGTTGGGCCTCCCTGGTGAAGAAAACCAGGAAACTGAAGGAGCTTAGGGATTTAAAGGTATATAGGTATATTCTGCTTCTCCAATATAATCAATTATTGGATTGGTTATAATGAACATGGGAGCTAAAGGAACCCCAGAGCCATATGACCCATTGGTTTCCAAACCCAGCTGTTCATCCCCGAGGTCAAGGTTTTACTTTTCTTTTCTCTTGCCCTGTTTCTCAGTTCTCCTACCCTCACCTGTGACTTCTCCATTTCCCTCCCCTTTGTTGGCCAGCATTCCTGTCCTGCCAGGCTTTCTCTGACCCGTGAAGGCCAAGACAGAAGCCCCTTTGTCAGAGCATTAGAAGCCACTGCTTCGTGCAGGAAATTGCTCGTGTGCTGGGCTGATAGTGACCAATAACCCGGCAGACCATCAGATGCTCATGGCATCCAGCCTTCGGTTGCCTCCACTTCCTGTGTGGCCTTGCCAAGCCAGTAGTTACCCCGAGGGGCCATCACACTTAGAAATGAAGCCCAAGACCTCCCCAGAGAGGTGGAGTGGGTTGGCCCAAGGTGAAGGCTGCAGGGCCTGGCTAGGAAATGTAACAGAGCTTGATCCTTGGGGAATCTTGGGTCCACTGGCCTGCCTCTGACTCGCAGCCTACCAAGCTGGCTGGGGTAGGGGCTACAGGAGCTAGGAGGTGCTGAGCTGACCTACTTATGGGAAGAGCCACTGTGACAATGGGCAGGGACTGTGCATTCCAGAGCTGGGAAGTCTGCATTTGCCACCACAGGCCCTGGTGACTGGGAGATCAGTCTTTCTAAAGCAGGAATTTCACTTCTCTGAGGGACATCTACTGTCTTTTCTGGAGAATCACATTCAGGCCTGCCTCAGTCTCTGACTGCTTGCCTTAATGGCCCTGTTACACACAGATCCTTAGTCTCCATCCCATTTCCCAGCCATACCCGGTCTCCTCCATTAGCAGGCCAAAGTAAGGGACATTTTGTAGAAAATAAATTATTATCTGCTTTTCATCTGCTCCTTATTTAAAAATGGTAGTTTTCTGTCACTGGAAGAGGAATGGATAGGGAATTCCCAGTCTTTGGTGTTGGGCCTCCCTGGTGAAGAAAACCAGGAAACTGAAGGAGCTTAGGGATTTAAAGGTATATAGGTATATTCTGCTTCTCCAATATAATCAATTATTGGATTGGTTATAATGAACATGGGAGCTAAAGGAACCCCAGAGCCATATGACCCATTGGTTTCCAAACCCAGCTGTTCATCAGAAACACCAAAGAACTAGGTCCTACTCCTTAAGGTCCTGATTCAGGATATCTGGGAAGGAGTTTGGCAATCTATATTTTTATAATCAGATGTGTAGCCAGGTTTAGGAATTACTGGTTTAGTTCAGTGCCCTCACATTGCAGATGGAGGAACTGAAACTCAGTGAGGCATTTTTGAAGGTCCTATGGCAACTACCTGAATGAGGAAATGACAACCCACTCCAGTTTGCTTGCCCGGGATTATGGACAGAGGAGTCTGGCGGGCTAGTCCATGAGGTCTCAAAGAGTTGGACACGACTGAGTGAGTAATACATGGCAACTACCTAAACTGACATTGAAGGCCCTCTATGATCTGTTTCTAATCCACTTTTTCTTATTCTAGCATCTCATTTATACACCCTTAGGACTGCATAAAATAGAAAAGATCTAAAATACAGGATACCAGTTAAATTTGAATTTCAGACAAATTTGTACTAAGAAATTATTCATTGTTGATCTGAAATCCAAGTTTAACTGAGCATCCTGTATTTATATTTTGCTCAGTGTGGCAACTTGATGCAGTCTACGTGGCAGACCACCTGAATGAACTTTGTCACGTATAATTCATATGTAATTTCTGAAGTCCTAATGCTGGACCTCTGCCTATGCTAGCCCGTCTGTCTAGAATACTCAAACCATTATTTCTCGAAATCCTGCACATTCTTCAAGCTGAATATCACCTCTTCTTTCAAATGTTATTTTCCTCAGAGCTGACATTGATCTATCCTCTGATAACATTTTTCTTGTCTCTCTATTTCCACCTCCTCCTCCTTTATCTTGGTTCAGAATTCTTTATCTATTGTTCTGTGGAGCATGAACCAGCCCTTTGGCCAAGGACAGGGACCATATCTGAGTAGAGAGTAATGTGAAAAAGCATGGGTTCCAAGGTCAAATGGGTTTTGCTTGAATTTTAGCACTGTCAATTACCAACTATGTGAATTTGGGCAAGATTTTCCATCGCTTTAAGACTCCATTTTCTTATCTGTAAAATATGAACCATAAGAGTAATTTCTGCAGAGAGTTGCTGTGAAAACTAAATGTGATAAAGCTTTGAGAATGCTTAGAACAGAGTGAATATACATAAAGTGCTCAATAAATGTCAGCTATCATTATATGTTATCATCTCTGTATCTTTGAGAGCAAGCACAGTGTGGTGATCAGTAAAGTCTACTGAATGAATGAATGAATACATGCATTAAAGTTAAAGGCCCAGATGTAAGATCTTGAGCCCCATTGATGGAAAATGCTAGATGCCAAAGGGAGTGTGGCTTAGCGTGGAAAAATACACGAGCATTGGAAAACCATATTCCCCCAGGAGAAAATTTCTGTCCTCAAGGAGCTTATATTCCGCTCTAGGGGAGTAAACTGCTGTTTGGAGATTGTAATACAGCTAGTTGTCTTATAGGAATATTTCTATGCTTCCATTCTCTACTATAATTATTGGAAATAGAAATCTACACTTGTGCCTTTCACTCCATTCCTGCCTGCCTGTGGATTGCTAGGAAACTTGATTTCCACTGGGCTTTGCTCTCTCCCTCTGTTATAGTGGAATTCATTGACTGAAACATTGCTAAGTATTTGGAGACCAAGGGGAAAGAAGATGCAGTACACAGGCCAAGATCTGTGTAGTAAGTGTCAAGTAAATATTTGTTGAATGTTGGACATTGGTAAAGGAAAGGTAGACTATAAACAAATAAACACATAAACAGTTTTTTAGATGAAATAAGTGTGGTATAATTCTTCTCCTACTTCTTTCAGCTTACCGTGTTACTGTCTCAACCTGAAAAAGGGACTGATTAGACCCTGCCACAGGACCTCTGCTTGAACTTTGGTGCAGTGTACCATTTATAGCCACCTCTGTTAGGCTCTTGGGACTAATAGAAACATGAGAGGTTAGTAAGGCCAGCTTTCCCTCATACCCATCTAATGACAGGGAGTTCACTACTTAATAATCTTTACTACGTTCTTGATCTATGCTGCAATCTTTGAATGCTTGGAAAAGCTTTGAATGCTGCATCAATGACAGATCCAGTATTAGAACTCAGATCTCCCTATAATTCAGATTAGGGCACTCTCCACCATAGTACCCTTGGACTTATAAAGCTGCATTTAACAAAGTTGGTAGGAAAAGAACTGACCTAGCAAGCAGGAGACCTGGGTTCAAATGTAAGTTCCAGTATTGGGTTGTTGTGTGAAGTTGGGTAATCTTTTTCCTTGTGTGGGCCTCAGTTTCCCTCTTTGCTCAATGAGAGTTTTCAAACTGAATGCACTGCAAGATTCTTCCAACTCGCACGTTCCAGAATTCTCTAATGAGGTCTAATTAGGGTCTTGTAACACAGTGGTTCTCAAAGTATGGCCCAAGAATCCCTAAAGGATCCTGGGACCCTTTTCAATGGTCAGTGGAGGTCTCCTTTTTCAAACTCTGTATCTGTGGAAGATAGGATTTTCTTCACATACTTCAATCAAAACAACCTATCACAAGAGGCTGAACATAGAAACAACTATGAGAATCCAGCTATCTTCCATCAAGGCAAACATTAAAGAGAACAGCAAGAAACTGTAAAACCATGCCACTTTTCTCAGTAAATTTCTTTTATAAAATATTGTTATTCTTCATAAAATATATTAAAAATATGTTCTGAAATATGTTATGTGAGCATATATAATTTTGAAGCATGTTTTTAGAATGAATGAATCCATCAATCCTTTTTGAATGTCTCAGTCTTAATTTCTAATACCATAAATATCCATAGGTACAACCCACATAAGTAAAAACTGCTAGATCTTTAATACCTTTTAACAGTGTAAAGAGATCCTGAGAGCAAAACTTTTAAGAAGGTTATAGTAGGATTTTGACTTCCTGTCTCAGTCTATATAGGCTTTTCCATTTAGTGGTCCCAAATATGATCTGCCCAATATCTGACAGAGGGAAGAACACAGTGACCTTGGGAGGTAAGCCATTCTTCTAAATTCACAGGTCTCAGCTATACTAGGCTTTTTTCCTCCTTCATCTGGGTTCCTGGGCACAGACTGGTGACTTGGGCCTTAGACAGAGCACCCTATGACAGGCAGTGCCGATTCTTGAGTGGAGGAAGAAAGGAGCTAGTTTCATGAGGGTTAATGTGATAGCCTCCCTGCTTGTCTATCTGCAACTTTCCAGCCCCTCTAATCCACCTGCCCTAATTGCTATACACTCCATACTTTATTCTTCACCCCCTCAATAACCATCCCCCTCTGGACTCTGGCCATCAAACAAAGCAGCCTGTTACGCTCATCATGGGAAGTCTCAGGTATAAGACAAAGGAAGCACTCCTAGATCCAGAGCCCCATGAGAGGATGGGGGGCAAAAGTAGGAAAGAAAGGAGGGAGAATGTATGTTGACTGAGAAAAGCCAGTACATGTGAGGCTTTTCATGTTGCTTCTTCCTTAATGACACGTTTGGGAGATGAGTAGGGATCTTTATCTTCATCCTCATGTTTGTTGTTGTTGTTCAGCCATTAAGTTCTGTCTGACTCTTTGCAATCCCATGAACTGCAGCACGACAGACTTCCCTGTCCATCACTATCTCCTTGAATGCGCTCAAACTCGTGTCCACTGAGTTGGAGATGGCATCCAACCATCTCATTCTTTGTTGCCCTCCTCTCCTTTTGCCTTCAGTCTTCCCCAGTATCAGGGTCTTTTCCAATGAGTTGGCTGTTCTCATTAGGTGGCCAAAGTATTGGGGCTTCAGCTTCAGCATTCTCATGTGACAGTCAGGGAAACTGAGGGTCCCAAAGAGAAAATGACTTGCCTAAGGTAGTTACATAGCCCCAAAGTAGCTGGGCTTGGATTTGAACTTGGGTCTAGAGAATACCAAATCAACTGTGCATTTGCTTTACCAGGAGCAGGGAGAATCAGGAGCACCCAGGACAGGAAGAGAGAGCAAAGAAACTTATATATCTATTGAACACTTACTTTGTGCCCAACATGGGGAATGGAAATGAAATATTCTCTCATCAACTCCTAACAATAGTTTCCTCATATAAACAGAAGATCCACAGTTTACAGATGATGAAACAGAAACAAGGTGGCTTTGCTGAGGACACATTGCTAGAACATAGCAGAGTGCATGCATGCTTAAGTCACTTCAGTGATATCTGACTCTTTGTGACCCTGTGGACTGTAGCCCACCAGGCTCCTCTGTTCATGGGATTGTCCAGGCAAGAATACTGGAGTGGATTGCCAGGCTCATGTCTCCTGTGTCTCCTGCATTGGCAGGAGGATTCTTTACCCACTGAGCCACCTGGGAAATCTGAAGGTAGGAGAACCATCATTCAAATCTGTCTGTATAGTTCCAAAGGCTTAGCTTCTTCAATAGTACCAAATGACATTTCTTGAGAATTTTATTGTATGCCAGGCCCTGAACTAAATCCTCTAACTCTTTTAATTTAAACCTACCAACCAGGTAGGTACTATTATTATCCCCTATTTTACAGATGAGGAAATTAAGGCAGCCCAAGGTCACCTAGTTAGAAAGTAAAAGAACTTGGATTTGAATCCAGCAGTCCATCTCTACAGTTCATGGGCTTAACCACTAAACACTAATAGCCTCAAGCTCGAGGCTAAACTGGAGTGTGAGGCCCCGAGGCCCAGAAGTGATAAATTGAAGTTTCCTGGTTTCTCAGGTCAGTACGCTGTGTACTGTAACCTCATGGATGAATGTCCAAAGGCACAGCTGGTGCACCTCCCCCCAGAGTCCTCAATCTAAAGAAGGGCGTCATTCTAGGAGGCCTGAGCTCCTGCCACACAGCCTCCATGGCTCTCCATCCTCAAACATCTGGCTGAGGGGGAAGAGGAGTTTCCCTCAAAGGAAGAAACATGGCTCTGCTCTTGGCTCTTTTAGTTACATAGCCCCAAAGTAGCTGGGCTTGGATTTGAACTTGGGTCTAGAGAATACCAAATCAACTGTGCATTTGCTTTACCAGGAGCAGGGAGAATCAGGAGCACCCAGGACAGGAAGAGAGAGCAAAGAAACTTATATATCTATTGAACACTTACTTTGTGCCCAACATGGGGAATGGAAATGAAATATTCTCTCATCAACTCCTAACAATAGTTTCCTCATATAAACAGAAGATCCACAGTTTACAGATGATGAAACAGAAACAAGGTGGCTTTGCTGAGGACACATTGCTAGAACATAGCAGAGTGCATGCATGCTTAAGTCACTTCAGTGATATCTGACTCTTTGTGACCCTGTGGACTGTAGCCCACCAGGCTCCTCTGTTCATGGGATTGTCCAGGCAAGAATACTGGAGTGGATTGCCAGGCTCATGTCTCCTGTGTCTCCTGCATTGGCAGGAGGATTCTTTACCCACTGAGCCACCTGGGAAATCTGAAGGTAGGAGAACCATCATTCAAATCTGTCTGTATAGTTCCAAAGGCTTAGCTTCTTCAATAGTACCAAATGACATTTCTTGAGAATTTTATTGTATGCCAGGCCCTGAACTAAATCCTCTAACTCTTTTAATTTAAACCTACCAACCAGGTAGGTACTATTATTATCCCCTATTTTACAGATGAGGAAATTAAGGCAGCCCAAGGTCACCTAGTTAGAAAGTAAAAGAACTTGGATTTGAATCCAGCAGTCCATCTCTACAGTTCATGGGCTTAACCACTAAACACTAATAGCCTCAAGCTCGAGGCTAAACTGGAGTGTGAGGCCCCGAGGCCCAGAAGTGATAAATTGAAGTTTCCTGGTTTCTCAGGTCAGTACGCTGTGTACTGTAACCTCATGGATGAATGTCCAAAGGCACAGCTGGTGCACCTCCCCCCAGAGTCCTCAATCTAAAGAAGGGCGTCATTCTAGGAGGCCTGAGCTCCTGCCACACAGCCTCCATGGCTCTCCATCCTCAAACATCTGGCTGAGGGGGAAGAGGAGTTTCCCTCAAAGGAAGAAACATGGCTCTGCTCTTGGCTCTTGTGTTACTCACCTGCCCCGGGCATGGGGCTTCCCCTTATGAGCGTGTATGCAGTTGGAGGTGGGTGGAAAGCACCCATTTGTCTTGTGTCTGAATATCATTCTTACGGGGTCCAACAGAACAAACAACTGAGATAACCCAGAGGTTAGAGAGAAAGTGAGAGATCCATTCTCACCCTCCCTCCAACTTGAGAGTACAAGTGGGGAAACTGAGGACCACAGAGTAAGTTGTAAGCAGAGCTGGAGGGATCCTTACAGCCCATCAAGACAAATCTCTGAACCAAACCACAGATGAGGAAAGTCTTCAAACACAGGCGGAGGCTTGAGCTCAAAGCAGACTTAAGATCTTATCCAGCCCCAGGATTTGGCCTTTTGCCTGACCAGCGTGAATCTCAGAAAGGGAAGTGAGGCCAGAGGGAATAAGTTATTCTGGGACTCGTGATGACATGTGCCCCCAGAGACCCAAGCCTGGGGTCGGTCTCTGGGACCCTCTGGCCACCAGCCATGGCACCCTGCCTACTGAGGCTTCAGGGAGGAGGAGGGGAATCACTGCTTCTTAATGATTTCCTGCCCAAGAAGCCTCAAAAGTGCCCAGTGCTGAAAAAGGGGATCCTTCAGGGGTGCTGTGCGATGGCCTGGAGGGGTGGGATGGGGGGGATATGCATATGACTAATCAGGGATCATACATATCTGTAAACAACAAAACTCTGTAGAAATAAAAAGTAAAATAACAACAACAAAAAAAGTGCCCAGTGCTAACTGTTTGCACGGAAAGAGCTGACTTCACTGCATCCGGAGGGTTCAAGAGCAGATTTCAGGCGAAACTGGAGCTGGAGAGTTCTGAGCATGGGAATGGATAGAGAAGGGATGTCATCATTTCCTTAGAAGATGTTCAGAAAAGGACACATAGCCAGGATCTCTGAGCTGGGAGAGAACTGTGATGCCCTGAGGCAGGGGGATGGAGGAAATGATCTTTGAGAGCTGGGATTCTCTTTGGGGCATTCCCTGACTTCCTGTGGGTGCCTAGGGGGCAGCAGCTAAGAGGAGTTTCCCTCAAAGGAAGAAACATGGCTCTGCTCTTGGCTCTTGTGTTACTCACCTGCCCCGGGCATGGGGCTTCCCCTTATGAGCGTGTATGCAGTTGGAGGTGGGTGGAAAGCACCCATTTGTCTTGTGTCTGAATATCATTCTTACGGGGTCCAACAGAACAAACAACTGAGATAACCCAGAGGTTAGAGAGAAAGTGAGAGATCCATTCTCACCCTCCCTCCAACTTGAGAGTACAAGTGGGGAAACTGAGGACCACAGAGTAAGTTGTAAGCAGAGCTGGAGGGATCCTTACAGCCCATCAAGACAAATCTCTGAACCAAACCACAGATGAGGAAAGTCTTCAAACACAGGCGGAGGCTTGAGCTCAAAGCAGACTTAAGATCTTATCCAGCCCCAGGATTTGGCCTTTTGCCTGACCAGCGTGAATCTCAGAAAGGGAAGTGAGGCCAGAGGGAATAAGTTATTCTGGGACTCGTGATGACATGTGCCCCCAGAGACCCAAGCCTGGGGTCGGTCTCTGGGACCCTCTGGCCACCAGCCATGGCACCCTGCCTACTGAGGCTTCAGGGAGGAGGAGGGGAATCACTGCTTCTTAATGATTTCCTGCCCAAGAAGCCTCAAAAGTGCCCAGTGCTGAAAAAGGGGATCCTTCAGGGGTGCTGTGCGATGGCCTGGAGGGGTGGGATGGGGGGGATATGCATATGACTAATCAGGGATCATACATATCTGTAAACAACAAAACTCTGTAGAAATAAAAAGTAAAATAACAACAACAAAAAAAGTGCCCAGTGCTAACTGTTTGCACGGAAAGAGCTGACTTCACTGCATCCGGAGGGTTCAAGAGCAGATTTCAGGCGAAACTGGAGCTGGAGAGTTCTGAGCATGGGAATGGATAGAGAAGGGATGTCATCATTTCCTTAGAAGATGTTCAGAAAAGGACACATAGCCAGGATCTCTGAGCTGGGAGAGAACTGTGATGCCCTGAGGCAGGGGGATGGAGGAAATGATCTTTGAGAGCTGGGATTCTCTTTGGGGCATTCCCTGACTTCCTGTGGGTGCCTAGGGGGCAGCGCAGTCATTCTGAGAGGGGTAGTTAATTATCCAGAAGGGATCTCCTTCCAGACTTGTCCTATGCCTAACTCCGAACAGGAGCCGTCAAACAGACTTGAGACTCAGTGACCTGTGAGCCTGTCTCTCACTGTACAGTCAGAAGATTGAGGCTCAGAAAGGAGAGGGTCTTTCCAAAATGCCGGAGTGGGTCAGGATTCCTGACTTTAGAGCAGGGTGGGGGGATGGCCCTGTGACCCAGGGCCCAGAGCCTCCTGTCAGAAAAAGTTTCTAAAGCCCTAGCCTTTCCCCTTCTATGTCTCCACACCAACCTGAGTCCTCAGGTCAAGGGCTCTCCTCCCTGGGTTCTTTTCCTTGGCACTCTTTCCTGTGTCCCTGTGTGGTCTTGATTCTACCCAGAGGCCCCCAGGAAGGGCTGGTGTGTCATTCACAGGTCACAAGAGGCAGAGCAGCCAGCGTACAGGTGGCAGGACTAGCCGGTAAGCTGCAGCAGGCTGGATACTCCAAGCTTGGGAACTGCAACATTCGGGGAATTTCAATTGGCATTGCTGTCCAGTCCCAGCCAACTGCTTAACGGTGCCGAGTTTGAATCAGTGACCCGCCTCCCGGTCCCTCCTCCTCAGCTAGCCTCTCTTCCTGCCTCCCTCCCTCCTTCCCTCCCTCAGGCCCTCAGGGAGGTGCCTGGAGTACAGGCAGCTCAGCTTGGGCGGCTGCTCTCCACCTCTTTCCTCTGTGAGCTGAGCCGCTGATGGAGCGCAGAGCCAGGGCTGGCTCTGGCTGAGCCCCTGGTCCCGGGTAGCCTGGTCCCCAGAGAGGGAGAGGCCTGTGTCCAGCAGACCTCTGCTGGGCCCTGCCAACTCCCCTCACCCCACCATGCCTCTGTTGGACGTGTTTTTGGCTTGCTTCAGAAAAGTGAAGGTAAGAACGTTGCCCAGACCCAGCCCACCTCACTGCTCTGGTTTGAAGGAGGCAGCTGGGGACCACTGCGTGCTGGCTGGGTGGTAGATGGGCTTCTGAGACTGCCTCGGAGCTAGAAGGGCTTGAGTTCAAGTCTTACCTTTGTCACAGGCTCTGAGATCTGCTGCTGCTTTCTCACAAAAATAAGTCAGTTAGCTGGCTCCTCTTCTAAAACTTGCCTCTGTTGCTTTCCTGACCTTGCCACAAAGACAAGATTCTTAACCTCTCTGAGCCTCCATTTTCTTGGCTTTATAATAAAGACAATAGTGACACCAACTTTATGGGGTGGTAAGGTTGGTGTTATGGTTTACATATTAAATGTTTGCCAATATAAGAGACAATGTATGTCAGGTTCCTAGCGTGATGCCTGGCGTGTAGCATCCATACCATGTGAGTAATGGTAACTATTATGATTATTGTTACTAATTTCCTTCAACATATATTAAATACCTACTCTGTGCTATGCACCATAGCACTTACACAGAAAACTAAATGGCTTCTGTCCTCAAAAAGAAGGTAAGAAAGGTGATCAATCTTTATCAAGACATACGCCGGATACTATGCTAGATAGTTGGCCAATAAATGATCGTTGAGTGTTTGCTATCTCTTGGACATGTGGGATACACGAGCATAGCAGGACCCTTGAGGATGGAGAGGATATGATTTCTGCTTTAAAGAATCAAGGAACTGATAGGTATTTCGTATCTAGTGTGTGTCAGACATAGGCACTTTTCATTTGTTAACTGTGGTTGTGATTCTCACCACAAGCATGCCATTGCTCTCCTGCTTTTAAAGATGGGAGAATGGGCACTGAATGAGTAACAAATATTTACAAGGTCACTCAGATAAGATTGGCAGAGTTAGGATCTGAACTCCTAAGGTCTCTTCTTGACACTATACGACTTCTCAGAGTCGAACCTGGTAGGGAGACCTTTCAACAACTAGCTTGACTATATAGAAGACAGGATGAAAGTCAAGCTGGGATCCTCGGAGGCGCTTGGAATGGATTCACAGAAGGCCACATTTGGGCTTATCTAGAAGCTTAAAGGAAGAGTTTCTCAGTCTCAAAGTGGGGGAAGGGCATTCCAGGCATGCCTGGCAGAGGGAACTTCTGCAAATCTGGGAGTCAAGTGGTGGTAGATGGGCTTCTGAGACTGCCTCGGAGCTAGAAGGGCTTGAGTTCAAGTCTTACCTTTGTCACAGGCTCTGAGATCTGCTGCTGCTTTCTCACAAAAATAAGTCAGTTAGCTGGCTCCTCTTCTAAAACTTGCCTCTGTTGCTTTCCTGACCTTGCCACAAAGACAAGATTCTTAACCTCTCTGAGCCTCCATTTTCTTGGCTTTATAATAAAGACAATAGTGACACCAACTTTATGGGGTGGTAAGGTTGGTGTTATGGTTTACATATTAAATGTTTGCCAATATAAGAGACAATGTATGTCGGGTTTCCCTAGCGTGATGCCTGGCGTGTAGCATCCATATCATGTGAGTAATGGTAACTATTATGATTATTGTTACTAATTTCCTTCAACATATATTAAATACCTACTCTGTGCTATGCACCATAGCACTTACACAGAAAACTAAATGGCTTCTGTCCTCAAAAAGAAGGTAAGAAAGGTGATCAATCTTTATCAAGACATACGCCGGATACTATGCTAGATAGTTGGCCAATAAATGATCGTTGAGTGTTTGCTATCTCTTGGACATGTGGGATACACGAGCATAGCAGGACCCTTGAGGATGGAGAGGATATGATTTCTGCTTTAAAGAATCAAGGAACTGATAGGTATTTCGTATCTAGTGTGTGTCAGACATAGGCACTTTTCATTTGTTAACTGTGGTTGTGATTCTCACCACAAGCATGCCATTGCTCTCCTGCTTTTAAAGATGGGAGAATGGGCACTGAATGAGTAACAAATATTTACAAGGTCACTCAGATAAGATTGGCAGAGTTAGGATCTGAACTCCTAAGGTCTCTTCTTGACACTATACGACTTCTCAGAGTCGAACCTGGTAGGGAGACCTTTCAACAACTAGCTTGACTATATAGAAGACAGGATGAAAGTCAAGCTGGGATCCTCGGAGGCGCTTGGAATGGATTCACAGAAGGCCACATTTGGGCTTATCTAGAAGCTTAAAGGAAGAGTTTCTCAGTCTCAAAGTGGGGGAAGGGCATTCCAGGCATGCCTGGCAGAGGGAACTTCCTAGGCAAGAGTCTGGAGGCAGTCAAGTGGTGGTGGGTTGGGGGAAGGGCTGGGTTCATCATGTGCCTTAAGTGTGGGGTTCGAGGAGAGAGGAGCTAGAGAGGGAGAACCAGGGACTGCCTCCCATAGAATTAGGGATTGATCTGTGGGTTCCTGGTCCTCACCTAGTGAGGGTCCCCAAATGAGCTCTTCACTCATCTGTGGTAAAACGTGAGATGGATGAGTGGGGCTAATGCAGTGCAGTTTTCAGAAAATTAATTCAAGTCAAAAGACTACTCATTAATTTAGAGATTATTATTACCTTCTTATGGGACTGGGGTTCAAATGGTTTCTTTTTATGAAATAGGAAGGTAAGATTTTAACAGTATCTGTCCTCAGCAAAATTTAAAAATTTCCAATACTCTGGCTGTTCCCCTCCTCATGTATTTAAATGTTATCTTCCTCACTCATGAAATTCCAAAGTCTGGGGACTGTTGTTTTGGGGAGTGGGAGATCTCAGTAAAGTAGGGACATAATTAAGTGGACAGTTTTGGGGAAATCACTCCAGCAGCCTTGGCCAGAAATGGTGGGGAGGAGCCCAGCAGTGATGCTAAAGCCAGGAAGGTGGTTGCGATGGCAGTGAGGATGAGTCGGGAGGGGATGAGGAGAGATGGATCCAAGGAGAAGAACAGGGCAAGGGTGAAGTGAAGGTACCCATGAGATTAGACGCCAGACTGGTGCCACTGTCCACTTTCTGGAGAACCATTCTGAGTGCTTGGCATGGATTTAGATCCCTTTGCACACATCACCTCTCTGTCATACTCCCAGCAAATGCTCATAACTCCTGTCAGCCTCTTAGAAACTGTTGGGGTCAGAGACCCCCAAGAGTAAGTCCGGGACCTCCGCACATGCACAATTCACTCGTGTGCATGTTAACAGAGATGAAACTTACACATGCATTTCTACGCACTCACCTACAGACACATATGCATAAACAGGCCGTTCAAGTGTATGCACATGCACACACAGAAGCAAACACACACACAATCACACATGCACACACAGATAGCACATATCCACAAGCATGCAGACTCACACACATGCCTACATGCACATACAGAGGTAGGCATGCATGCACACAGATACCCTCCTGTGCATGAGCTTGCGGGTACACTCACAATTATGGAGACATACAGAAGCATGCATACAGTGTAAAGGCACATGTGCACACACAGGGTTGTGGCAGACATGAATCAGCTCACAGATCTCAGGGGTAAGAGGCAGCTTGCCAGAACAATGCACACCTTGAGTTTCATGTCCCTTTCCCCAATACCACTGCTTTGTGGCCCCAGTCAAATAGGCAGGACTTCTGGGCTTATAAACCCAGTCAGAGGCATGGGATGCTCTGAGCCACCCTGCCTCTCTGAGCCGGGCTCCCTTGTGAGGAATGGCATGGCTGTGCGGGACGGGAGCTCTGGCAGATGCGCTAGCTGCCTATGGGAAGGAGCATGGCCATGCTGAACCTGCCGTAGCTGAAGAGGCCATCTCAGATGTCTCACCGGACCTTCTTGTGGTCCTGATGAGGAAACTGAACTCCTAGCACCCCACACCACATGGAGCTGAGGAGGTTTGAGGAGGGAGGAAGCAGAGAAACTTAGAATCCTAGCTCCCCACCCCATCACACAACACACACACACACACACAAACACACACACACAAGAGCTGTGTGCTTTTTTTTAAAAAAAAAGTTTATTTGGTTACACGAGGTCTTAAGTTGTAGCATTTGTAATCCTTGATCTTTTTTTGTGGCATGTGGGATTTTTAGTTGCAGCATGTGGGATCTAGTTCCCTGACCAGGGATCGAACCCTGACCTCCTGCATTGGAAGCATGGAGTCTTAGCCACTGGACTACCAGGGAAGTCCTGAGCTGTGTGCTTTGAAGCAAAGTCCTCTGTGAGCCTCAATTTTAGCAAAATAACACTAATCAGGACCTGTCTCACAGATGCTATGAGGATTTGGGAAGGTTGTGTCTTTGAAGTGCCTAGAGTGGAATAAGTGGTCAACGCACAAGTCTCGTTGGAAGTAGATTTCTTAACTATTGACTGGGAGCATTAAAGCAAAGAACAAAGGTTATTCCATGTTTGGAAATTCCAGGGTTAAGGACTCAAGTCTCACCCCCTCCTTTGTCACAACTCCCCTTCAGCCCTCTCCCCTGACTTTGTCTGACTTTAGGACCAGAAACAACCTGTATGGGAGCTGAAGGGTGATACCTCTGAAGCCAGTGCTACTGGGAAGGTGGCAAGAGGTCAGACCACGGTTGGGGACTGCCTTGAGCTGCACAGGGGTTAGGAGTAGCCAAGGGTCAAGATGTTTGGATGTGAGATGAACTCAGTGTAAATAGTTCCATATGTATCTGATGTGTCTTTCCTGGAGGCCAGTGAGGGTCTAGAAGGTATCCATGGCTGCTCAGCATAGCGTCATGTATGCATGAGAGGCCCCTCAGCTTCACACTCACATGCCATTTCTCTGATTTGTCCTTTGGCCTTATTCCAGCACTAAGCATGGTGTGATGCATGTAACGAGTGCCCAGAGCATGGATCGTCTCTTATGTTATTCTCTTTGTATCAGGTGGGTATGTTAGGTCCTGGAGGGCACTGACCTGACAGGTGGAGAATCCAGCTGGAGCTCCATATCAGCCATGACATCTAGGTGACTTCAGGAGGGTCAGTACTCCCTGCTGGCTCTCAGTTCTGTCCCCTGGTAACAGATGTAGCTAGTCACACAATGTCAAGGATGACAAGATTCACAGAGGTCATCTGTTCCTCCCTTTCTTTTCCTCCCTCCAAGCTACCAGTGAGGAAACTGAGGCTTAAAGAGGGAAAGAGTCACACATGGGGTAAGGACACAGCTGGATCCACACACGGTCTGTGTAGTAGACTATAGTCTCCCTACTTGCTCTGTGGCAAAATCCAAACACAGCTTGTCCCTGATAGAATTATAACAGCAGTATCAGCAGGACTGCCACACACATGCACATCAGTGCATGTGGTAGTAACCTTGTCTCACCTACCTGCTTCTATGGGAGGCAGAGCAAATCACAGACAGAAAAATCCCTTGGAACCTAAGAAGCTTTGTCAAGGTTGACCACCCAGTTTTGGTCCAACAAGCAACACCATACTTTTGCTGTCACTGTATTCACACAACCAGGCGTATGAGTGCAGATGCGCATGAGAGCTCTCTCAAGTTCACTCAAGGACACACTCTCAAGCACCCCCTCCTGTGTGTGCAAATCCACCTAGTTTTTAAGGCAAAGGAATGGCTAAACTGGAGTCCAGGCGACTTCCTGGACCAGAAACAACCTGTATGGGAGCTGAAGGGTGATACCTCTGAAGCCAGTGCTACTGGGAAGGTGGCAAGAGGTCAGACCACGGTTGGGGACTGCCTTGAGCTGCACAGGGGTTAGGAGTAGCCAAGGGTCAAGATGTTTGGATGTGAGATGAACTCAGTGTAAATAGTTCCATATGTATCTGATGTGTCTTTCCTGGAGGCCAGTGAGGGTCTAGAAGGTATCCATGGCTGCTCAGCATAGCGTCATGTATGCATGAGAGGCCCCTCAGCTTCACACTCACATGCCATTTCTCTGATTTGTCCTTTGGCCTTATTCCAGCACTAAGCATGGTGTGATGCATGTAACGAGTGCCCAGAGCATGGATCGTCTCTTATGTTATTCTCTTTGTATCAGGTGGGTATGTTAGGTCCTGGAGGGCACTGACCTGACAGGTGGAGAATCCAGCTGGAGCTCCATATCAGCCATGACATCTAGGTGACTTCAGGAGGGTCAGTACTCCCTGCTGGCTCTCAGTTCTGTCCCCTGGTAACAGATGTAGCTAGTCACACAATGTCAAGGATGACAAGATTCACAGAGGTCATCTGTTCCTCCCTTTCTTTTCCTCCCTCCAAGCTACCAGTGAGGAAACTGAGGCTTAAAGAGGGAAAGAGTCACACATGGGGTAAGGACACAGCTGGATCCACACACGGTCTGTGTAGTAGACTATAGTCTCCCTACTTGCTCTGTGGCAAAATCCAAACACAGCTTGTCCCTGATAGAATTATAACAGCAGTATCAGCAGGACTGCCACACACATGCACATCAGTGCATGTGGTAGTAACCTTGTCTCACCTACCTGCTTCTATGGGAGGCAGAGCAAATCACAGACAGAAAAATCCCTTGGAACCTAAGAAGCTTTGTCAAGGTTGACCACCCAGTTTTGGTCCAACAAGCAACACCATACTTTTGCTGTCACTGTATTCACACAACCAGGCGTATGAGTGCAGATGCGCATGAGAGCTCTCTCAAGTTCACTCAAGGACACACTCTCAAGCACCCCCTCCTGTGTGTGCAAATCCACCTAGTTTTTAAGGCAAAGGAATGGCTAAACTGGAGTCCAGGCGACTTCCTGCAAGAGCACAGCTGAAACAATCCGGGGACAGGGGTAGGGGCCTCCAGAATTTGCCTGATCTTGACTACTCCTCTTTGCCTCCTCTCCTCCAGTGGCCTCATCTCAGCACCGTTGGTAAGGTTGGCTCAAGAACCATCTGAGATTGACAATATTTGTTCTGGGGAGTGGGAAAAGTTCCCACGGGCACTAGGGAGGTAAGATGCGGAACAGGAATCAAGGCTTGGACTCTAACTCACGTCTTGGACACAGATCTTACTTGGCCTTAAGCTTCTTTGGTACCAAAAAGAGGATGAGTGCGGTTGCTGGAGATGGAGGACATGCCTGTTGATATGGTTGGTGGAGGCAGAGGAAGTAGGAGAGCTTGCAGATTGGTAATGCCAGCTTTTATTCCCCCTGGTCTGGGCGAAAGCACTGCAGAAAGTTAGAAGTAATTCCCTTTATTTATAGAGTACACGGTATGTGGTAGACACTGTATCAAGCCCTTCACATATATTAACTTAGTTCACTCTCACAATCAC
This sequence comes from Tragulus kanchil, assembly GCA_022376925.1. Taxonomy (NCBI): domain Eukaryota; kingdom Metazoa; phylum Chordata; class Mammalia; order Artiodactyla; family Tragulidae; genus Tragulus; species Tragulus kanchil. The sequence continues at coordinate 72,235,381 of JAIOJX010000001.1, read as the reverse complement.
TCTACAAGGTGAGTTCTAGTACACTCATCATTTCCATTTTACTGAAATACAGAACAATTAGGAAACTTATCCAAGGTCACACAGCTATTAAGTGATAAACTTGGGATTTTAAACTCAGGTAATCGAGGTCCAAAATCCACGTTCTATCCACTGTATTTATGTCATCTCTGCCTCAGTTTTTTTTCTACCTATAAAATTGAGAGGGTTAAAAAATAAAAATAAAAAAAAAAAAAACCTGAGAGGGTTAGATTGATTTGCCTCTGAAAGTCCTACCAGCTCCATGTAACATAATGGTACTCACATTATATTTAATATTGTCAACTGAAACAAAAAAAAATAGCAAAGCTCTTGCATCTTCCCATACATAGAAAAGTGCTAAATTCATTAACTTGAGATATCTGGTTTTCTTTAATTAATGGAAATCTTTTGATGTTTTGACTATCTGGTCTTTGTTGCAAAAGCCCCACATATCCTATCTGAGCCCCACATATCCACAGCTATCTGAGAGGCTGTCTTCCGGGCTTGAAGTCTTCAGAAAGACTGCCAAATAAACTGTAATTCTCAACCTTTTTTTTCTACAGTTGACAGTATATATGTCTCTGAACCTTTAAGCCATTTACTGCTTCCGAAATGTCAGTGAGCTCCACTCAAGGTCCCTGGGGAGCGTCGCTGAGCCCAGGCTCAGAGAAATGAGCCTGCCCTGGAGGCCAGTCCTCCCAGCAGCCGCTCAGACTGGAGAACAGCCTGAGAAGCTCTGGGAGCCAAGGCCTGGCTGGCATTTCCAAGTCACTAGTAACAATAACAGGGAGCAGCAGCTCAGGCAGCCTGTGCTGGGATGCGGGGTCAGAGGTTTCACAGTGGAGTTGGGGAGTGGAGCTCCTAGATCCCATCCCTTTGGCCCACCCCTGAGCAGCCTCTACTGTCAGGGACCTTGGGAGTCTAGCTAGACCAGCAGCTCCAAGGCTGCAACTGCCAAGGGGCAGAGGAAACAAATTTCTGCATCTGGAGTATGGGGTTTGAGGCCCTGGAAATAAGTGTGAGTTAACATTCCCTGGCCTTTTCAGCTCATCTGGCCGAGGTCCCCCGGGAGCTTGAGAGAAGAATGCAGTATAATGATACCATGTAGTAGCTGCTGGAAATGGAGCTGAGAGCTCAGATGCTGCCTTTTATTCCCCCCTCTCAGAGCCTCAGTTTCCTCACCTACAACATGGGGATGATAGTCCAATTCAAAATTGATTGCAAGAGTGACTTATGTGAAAGGGCCTGCTGTATAGTAGGTACTTAGAAATCTGGATTTTAATTTGAAGGTAGTTTACAGGTTGTTCTAGGTGATCCTGGGCCCATTGCTTGGGCACTCAGTTTCCTCATCCATAGAATAGGGAGAAATTCTGCCTGAGGAGAGCCTAGAACTGGGGACATCCTATGCAGATAAAAAGACAACAGAAAACATTGATGTTACTGCCCTGAGGCTCAGGAAGGGAGCTGTTTAGACCATTCCTCTCATGTCTCCTATCCCCGCCCCTACTCCCACCCTGGGTCAAACTATTTCAGAGTCTGGAAAAGGGACCCCATTTGATGCTGGCACTTTTGTGTCTCCCCCTCCCCACAGTCGCTCCCTTCCTGCACTCACCCTGTGGAAGGTCCTTCTCCCAGAAGGACTTCCAAGCTCTGTGCAGGAAAGAGGGTCCCTGTTGGCTGGTGGGAAAGTCAAATCTTTGGGATGTGACATTCCTGAGATTTTCCAGAGAACCCCTGAGGGTTACAGCTGCTCGATCTCACTCTCTCTCCTCTGGCTCTCTCTCCTCTCTGGAGCCTCAGGGGAAGGCCAGTAGGGCAGGAGGCTGGAGAAGGCTCGGGGGATAGGGACCCAAAGGCAAAGAGCCAGGCCTGGAGTGGCCCTGCAGGCCAAGTGAGAAGTGGGGAGTGGGGAAGGAGCAAAGGACACTCCACCAGGACTGGCAGAAAGGAATTAAGGCAAAAAGGGCCCAAGACAGCAGTCAGTGGGTGAGTTATAAAATGATATATAGATCAGCATCCCTGGATTACAGGTTGGATCCCCTTTGGGAAGTGGGTGACTGGAGTATATTAGACCATGATAGTTCTGATGGGTGAGAAAGCAAAGTGAGAATTTTGAGAGGCTCACACATTTCAAGCTAGTCTGAGACAGCTTGCACCCTTGGAGGAAGGGGAAAAAAAAAAAAAAAACACCCTCTGGGATTGCTCAAAATGCTATCCTGGATTGAGTTCTACAAAGGCCTGAAATCCTTTCTTTCAGTGTCTTTTCCCAGTTGCAATTGTTCCTCACCCTCTTCCTCGTGATGAAAGGATTAGAATGGTCGGTCATATATCATTATTGGCAACAAGTCTGAGGCCTAGCAAAGAATGGTCAAAGGCATGTGACCAGAATGCTGTGTCACTCAGTCCCATTTTAAACCATATCTCCTCCGTCCTTTCCAGAGAAGAGATTGGCATCCCTCAGGGCCACACTGCCTCACACCCAGCAGACTTCACACCATACTCATGAGCACATGTTCCCAGGCCCCTGGGATGGAGTTTCTTTCTTTTATTATTATTTTTTAAAATTTTGGCCTCTTTTATTGGTCCTTCATTTGTTTATTTTCATCCATCTTTATTTTTCAACCTGTGTGGACCTCTCATTGCAGTAGCCTCTCTCATTGTAGAGCACACTGACCTACACTGATCTAGCTGTTCCACTGCACGTGGAATCTTCCTGAACCAGGGATCGAACCATTGCCCCTTGCACTGCAAGGCAGACTGTTTAGCCTTTGAACCACCAGGGAAGCCCTGGGATGGGGTTTAGAAATGACATCATGACACCAGTGCTTCAACTGAACACCTGGTTGCAGGCTTGATCCAGTCTCAGCCTACATACTGCCCTCCATGTACCCAGCTACCTCCACGCTGGACTATGAGCTCCTTTAAGGACCCAACTTGTGTCTTATCCACTCCCGTGTCCAGCCCAACACAGCCTCTATTTTAGGCCTAACCTAAAGGAGTTGGCTGAGTGCATAGAACATGCATGTACTCTCATGCACATACAAGTAAGGCAAGCCACTGATTCTCCTCCTGACAGAGAGACCCCAAGAGATAGAGGAATTAGCGACGGAGGGATCGAGAAGTCTGCCTCCCACAGTGACCACAGTCTGTCTTGGCAATGCACGGACTGGACCTGAGGGCGGTGATAGCCGACTAAGGAGGGGTAAGACTGTGAATAGGGCTCTGTGTAGCCCAACTGAGAGGGCTGGGGGAGGCTGGAATGCCAAGAACGTGCTCTCATGACCAGCCCTAGGCTGAAGTCTGTGGCACAGGGCTGGCCAGGGTTTGAGGCGGAACAGGGAAGAAAAAGATGAAAAGTTCCCACTGGTCTGCCTTCAGATAGCAGGACAAGGACAGGGCATAGAACCTGCAGGCCCAGCGAAGAGGATACTGGAAGCATGAGCTCCGAACCTGCCAATGATGCTGAGGCCTAGCAAAGAATGGTCAAAGGCATGTGACCAGAATGCTGTGTCACTCAGTCCCATTTTAAACCATATCTCCTCCGTCCTTTCCAGAGAAGAGATTGGCATCCCTCAGGGCCACACTGCCTCACACCCAGCAGACTTCACACCATACTCATGAGCACATGTTCCCAGGCCCCTGGGATGGAGTTTCTTTCTTTTATTATTATTTTTTAAAATTTTGGCCTCTTTTATTGGTCCTTCATTTGTTTATTTTCATCCATCTTTATTTTTCAACCTGTGTGGACCTCTCATTGCAGTAGCCTCTCTCATTGTAGAGCACACTGACCTACACTGATCTAGCTGTTCCACTGCACGTGGAATCTTCCTGAACCAGGGATCGAACCATTGCCCCTTGCACTGCAAGGCAGACTGTTTAGCCTTTGAACCACCAGGGAAGCCCTGGGATGGGGTTTAGAAATGACATCATGACACCAGTGCTTCAACTGAACACCTGGTTGCAGGCTTGATCCAGTCTCAGCCTACATACTGCCCTCCATGTACCCAGCTACCTCCACGCTGGACTATGAGCTCCTTTAAGGACCCAACTTGTGTCTTATCCACTCCCGTGTCCAGCCCAACACAGCCTCTATTTTAGGCCTAACCTAAAGGAGTTGGCTGAGTGCATAGAACATGCATGTACTCTCATGCACATACAAGTAAGGCAAGCCACTGATTCTCCTCCTGACAGAGAGACCCCAAGAGATAGAGGAATTAGGGGACGGAGGGATCGAGAAGTCTGCCTCCCACAGTGACCACAGTCTGTCTTGGCAATGCACGGACTGGACCTGAGGGCGGTGATAGCCGACTAAGGAGGGGTAAGACTGTGAATAGGGCTCTGTGTAGCCCAACTGAGAGGGCTGGGGGAGGCTGGAATGCCAAGAACGTGCTCTCATGACCAGCCCTAGGCTGAAGTCTGTGGCACAGGGCTGGCCAGGGTTTGAGGCGGAACAGGGAAGAAAAAGATGAAAAGTTCCCACTGGTCTGCCTTCAGATAGCAGGACAAGGACAGGGCATAGAACCTGCAGGCCCAGCGAAGAGGATACTGGAAGCATGAGCTCCGAACCTGCCAATGATGCTGAGGACTCTTCAGGTCTGGACAGTAGCCTTTGTGGCTGGTCTGAAAGCTACCCCTCTCAGATCCTTGACTTCTCATGCAGCAACTGGCTTCCTGTATTCATCCCCCTTTGGGCTCTGACTCTCTCTTTTTACACTCTTTAAACAGATTCTCTTTTTCTCTCAAAAACTGTGTGTCTTTCTGTCTAGCTACTCTGTCTCCCACTAGATGGCAAGCACTTCTAACCATGACTGCTTCTGTGCGAGTCTGTATCTGCAGGTCTACTTCTGGGGCTACCGAACAATCCTGAGCAGATGCACCACACAGGCTTCAAATCTGAGAGGTTCAGAATGAGATTCACTACAAAAGGAAAGTTATCCTCTCACTTAGCTGCAACCAGGCCTTATCCTCTGTTTCTGACCCCAATTAATAGCAGCTCCATCCATCTGGTTTCCCAGCCAAGAAACCTTGGACTCACCCTCAACTTCTCTTTACCTGTTATTACCTTTACCTGTTATTACTCTTTACCTGTCACATCCTGTTATTTACTGTGATTTCACTATGTAGACAATTCATACATTAGTCCCTTCCTTTCTACCCCAAAGGTCATGGAACTGATCTGCTCCAGCCTCCCTGTCTCAAGTTTTGCCTAAGCTCTCCCACCTGATTCCCAATTCCTCACTCAACAGAATAACATTCTGAAACATAAACCCTGATTAGGTCCCTTCAAGAGTTTCCCACTGGGCTCTGGATAAAGTTCAAGTTCTATCACACTGACCTACAAGTTTCTTCATGATTTGGCCCTGACCACCATTCCACACCAAATTCTTACTCTCTGCCTGGCACTCTGCTCTCTGTTTCTCAAACCTCGTGCTTTCACATGTCCTTGACTTTTTCTCTGCTCCTACTGTCATGCTTTTTTTCCCCCAATACTACATGGAAGTGTGATGATTTGTACTTGTGATCTTGTGTCCATCTCCTTGGACAGCAAGGAGATCAGACCAGTCAATCCCCTTTTTTGGAAACTACAAGGAATCAACCTGGAAGCAGGACAAGGACAGGGCATAGAACCTGCAGGCCCAGCGAGGATACTGGAAGCATGAGCTCCGAACCTGCCAATGATGCTGAGGACTCTTCAGGTCTGGACAGTAGCCTTTGTGGCTGGTCTGAAAGCTACCCCTCTCAGATCCTTGACTTCTCATGCAGCAACTGGCTTCCTGTATTCATCCCCCTTTGGGCTCTGACTCTCTCTTTTTACACTCTTTAAACAGATTCTCTTTTTCTCTCAAAAACTGTGTGTCTTTCTGTCTAGCTACTCTGTCTCCCACTAGATGGCAAGCACTTCTAACCATGACTGCTTCTGTGCGAGTCTGTATCTGCAGGTCTACTTCTGGGGCTACCGAACAATCCTGAGCAGATGCACCACACAGGCTTCAAATCTGAGAGGTTCAGAATGAGATTCACTACAAAAGGAAAGTTATCCTCTCACTTAGCTGCAACCAGGCCTTATCCTCTGTTTCTGACCCCAATTAATAGCAGCTCCATCCATCTGGTTTCCCAGCCAAGAAACCTTGGACTCACCCTCAACTTCTCTTTACCTGTTATTACCTTTACCTGTTATTACTCTTTACCTGTCACATCCTGTTATTTACTGTGATTTCACTATGTAGACAATTCATACATTAGTCCCTTCCTTTCTACCCCAAAGGTCATGGAACTGATCTGCTCCAGCCTCCCTGTCTCAAGTTTTGCCTAAGCTCTCCCACCTGATTCCCAATTCCTCACTCAACAGAATAACATTCTGAAACATAAACCCTGATTAGGTCCCTTCAAGAGTTTCCCACTGGGCTCTGGATAAAGTTCAAGTTCTATCACACTGACCTACAAGTTTCTTCATGATTTGGCCCTGACCACCATTCCACACCAAATTCTTACTCTCTGCCTGGCACTCTGCTCTCTGTTTCTCAAACCTCGTGCTTTCACATGTCCTTGACTTTTTCTCTGCTCCTACTGTCATGCTTTTTTTCCCCCAATACTACATGGAAGTGTGATGATTTGTACTTGTGATCTTGTGTCCATCTCCCTTGGACAGCAAGGAGATCAGACCAGTCAATCCTAAAGGAAATCAACCCTGAATATTCATTGGAAGGACTGATGCTGAAGCTGAATACTTTGGTCACCTGATGCGAAGAGCTGAATCATTGAAAAAGACCCTGATATTGAGAAAGATTGAGAGCAAAAGGAGAAGGGGGTGACAGAGGATGAGAAGGTTGTATGGCATCACTGACTTACTGGACATGAGTCTGAGCAAACTCTGGGAGATGGTGAAGTTCAGGGAAGCCTGGAGTGTTGCAGTCCATGGGGTCGCAGAGTTGGATATGACTGAGCGATTGAACAACAACATGGAATTGTGATGATTTGTACTTGTGGCCTACCCCTTGCCCCCACTTGACTATGAATGCCTTAAGGGGAAGGAATATATCTAATTTATCTGAATCCCTGGGTACCTATCAAAGGAGGGCCCTTAGAGGCTCACAGTGAGTAGATGGATGGATGAATGACTCATGAGATAGTAGGACTGTCACCACGAACTCTGGTCTTCTTCCAGAGTGCCTATTTCTACAACTGCTGGACTCCTGGCTCTTCTGTCCATAATTTCCATGTGAAAGAATATGTTCTACAACCAAGAAACAAAAAGAACTTTCATCCTGTAACAAAGCTTTCTGATATAAAATTTCATACCTCATTTTCCCCTATAAAATATCTCAATTACTAAAATAGCCTGAGGATCAGGTCCAAAGCAGAATGGGTTTCAGGGTCTTGGTCTAGGCCAGGTTATTCTGGACCCCATAGAGAAAAGAATAGGATACAGTAAAGCTGGGAGTTCCATAAGCCTAAACTGTAAACATTTACTAGCTGCACGACTTTGGATAAGTCATTTCTCTTCTCTGGACCTCATGTGTCACATGTTTGTGGTAGCTTACTTATTTTTAACCTGTAAATATCTGTGTAAATTTAAAGCCTAATTAACTCCTGAATGATCTTTAATTCTCTTAAGTCTATAGTTGGTTAGAGTAGAGAGGAGGAATTTAATATGAATAGAATAGGACTGCAGAGTAACAGTGTCCTGCCCAACAGTTCATCTCCTAATTTTCAAGAACTGTATCTCCCTTGGACAGCAAGGAGATCAGACCAGTCAATCCTAAAGAATCAACCCTGAATATTCATTGGAAGGACTGATGCTGAAGCTGAATACTTTGGTCACCTGATGCGAAGAGCTGAATCATTGAAAAAGACCCTGATATTGAGAAAGATTGAGAGCAAAAGGAGAAGGGGGTGACAGAGGATGAGAAGGTTGTATGGCATCACTGACTTACTGGACATGAGTCTGAGCAAACTCTGGGAGATGGTGAAGTTCAGGGAAGCCTGGAGTGTTGCAGTCCATGGGGTCGCAGAGTTGGATATGACTGAGCGATTGAACAACAACATGGAATTGTGATGATTTGTACTTGTGGCCTACCCCTTGCCCCCACTTGACTATGAATGCCTTAAGGGGAAGGAATATATCTAATTTATCTGAATCCCTGGGTACCTATCAAAGGAGGGCCCTTAGAGGCTCACAGTGAGTAGATGGATGGATGAATGACTCATGAGATAGTAGGACTGTCACCACGAACTCTGGTCTTCTTCCAGAGTGCCTATTTCTACAACTGCTGGACTCCTGGCTCTTCTGTCCATAATTTCCATGTGAAAGAATATGTTCTACAACCAAGAAACAAAAAGAACTTTCATCCTGTAACAAAGCTTTCTGATATAAAATTTCATACCTCATTTTCCCCTATAAAATATCTCAATTACTAAAATAGCCTGAGGATCAGGTCCAAAGCAGAATGGGTTTCAGGGTCTTGGTCTAGGCCAGGTTATTCTGGACCCCATAGAGAAAAGAATAGGATACAGTAAAGCTGGGAGTTCCATAAGCCTAAACTGTAAACATTTACTAGCTGCACGACTTTGGATAAGTCATTTCTCTTCTCTGGACCTCATGTGTCACATGTTTGTGGTAGCTTACTTATTTTTAACCTGTAAATATCTGTGTAAATTTAAAGCCTAATTAACTCCTGAATGATCTTTAATTCTCTTAAGTCTATAGTTGGTTAGAGTAAGAGAGGAGGGAATTTAATATGAATAGAATAGGACTGCAGAGTAACAGTGTCCTGCCCAACAGTTCATCTCCTAATTTTCAAGAACTGTCACATTTAGGAGCTCACAGGTGCCTGCTTCCACCTTCCCTCTCACCCCCTCAGCCTCCATTGTTGTTTTAATTTTAAATTTATTTACTTTAAAATTGAAGGGTAATTGCTTTACAGAATTGTGTTGGCTTCTGTCAAACATCATCTCTTAGTCTTTTTTTTTTTTTTGGTACTCCCCCTTTGACCACTACTGAGAATTATATTGACATGCTTAATAATGGGTCCACTTTGGAGCTTTGTAGGGAAATTTCATCAGTCTTCTCAATTGGTCTTTCCCCTCTTGTCACAGCTATCTTATTCTAGAATGTTCCATCTCCCTCACACTAACATGTCTTGAGGATTTTGTCAGTGAACTCTCGGGGGGATACCTCCTACTCCTACTCTCTCTTGTGGCCAATTGTGGGTTGGAGATTCACCAGATTTTGTCTTGCAGTCTACAAAGGTGGATCTGACTCTTTTCTTTTCAGGGGTTTCTAGGACTGAGTTTAATCTCCTGAGACAAGAAATCACTGTGGTCGAGTGTCTGCACCTGGTGTGGCAATCATTGTGCAGAGATAAGAGAGATGAAAAATACTATGGCATCTCATTTCCTTATAATGTTTCAGTTGACTTGCAGACTAGTCACATGAAGGCAGGAGAATAGGCAAGAAAACCCTTCTACCTCTAAGAGGAACCCTTCTTTATTTCCTTAACTAATGAATTCACATCTCTACCACTATCACTTTAACCCAAGCCACCAATACAGCCTACCTGCACTACTGCAAAAGCCTTCTAAGAGAGCTCCTTACTTCCTTTCTAGCTCCACAATCCATTCACACAGCAGCCAGAGTGATCTCTTTAATCAGATATTGCTATGTCTCTCCAGTGGCTATCTAACATCATTTGAATCAAAGCCCAAATCCTCACCCTGGCCTTCAAAACCCTGCATAGTTTGACCCTTGATTCTCCCCTGTTTGGAGCTTACTTATTTTTAACCTGTAAATATCTGTGTAAATTTAAAGCCTAATTAACTCCTGAATGATCTTTAATTCTCTTAAGTCTATAGTTGGTTAGAGTAAGAGGAGAATTTAATATGAATAGAATAGGACTGCAGAGTAACAGTGTCCTGCCCAACAGTTCATCTCCTAATTTTCAAGAACTGTCACATTTAGGAGCTCACAGGTGCCTGCTTCCACCTTCCCTCTCACCCCCTCAGCCTCCATTGTTGTTTTAATTTTAAATTTATTTACTTTAAAATTGAAGGGTAATTGCTTTACAGAATTGTGTTGGCTTCTGTCAAACATCATCTCTTAGTCTTTTTTTTTTTTTTGGTACTCCCCCTTTGACCACTACTGAGAATTATATTGACATGCTTAATAATGGGTCCACTTTGGAGCTTTGTAGGGAAATTTCATCAGTCTTCTCAATTGGTCTTTCCCCTCTTGTCACAGCTATCTTATTCTAGAATGTTCCATCTCCCTCACACTAACATGTCTTGAGGATTTTGTCAGTGAACTCTCGGGGGGATACCTCCTACTCCTACTCTCTCTTGTGGCCAATTGTGGGTTGGAGATTCACCAGATTTTGTCTTGCAGTCTACAAAGGTGGATCTGACTCTTTTCTTTTCAGGGGTTTCTAGGACTGAGTTTAATCTCCTGAGACAAGAAATCACTGTGGTCGAGTGTCTGCACCTGGTGTGGCAATCATTGTGCAGAGATAAGAGAGATGAAAAATACTATGGCATCTCATTTCCTTATAATGTTTCAGTTGACTTGCAGACTAGTCACATGAAGGCAGGAGAATAGGCAAGAAAACCCTTCTACCTCTAAGAGGAACCCTTCTTTATTTCCTTAACTAATGAATTCACATCTCTACCACTATCACTTTAACCCAAGCCACCAATACAGCCTACCTGCACTACTGCAAAAGCCTTCTAAGAGAGCTCCTTACTTCCTTTCTAGCTCCACAATCCATTCACACAGCAGCCAGAGTGATCTCTCTTTAATCAGATATTGCTATGCTCTCTCCAGTGGCTATCTAACATCATTTGAATCAAAGCCCAAATCCTCACCCTGGCCTTCAAAACCCTGCATAGTTTGACCCTTGATTCTCTCAACCTCTGTTTGGAATGTTCTGTATGCAGATTGTTATTGCTGGCTCCTTCTTGTCATTCAGGCCTCTGCTTAAATTTCAGCACCCCTGAGAGACACTCTCTAGTCACCTTTTTCTAAAACAATCCCTGCCTATTCCATCTAGTTGTATCACTCTCTGCCTGTTTTTAAAGATTTCTCCTTCTTGGTTCTCCGTGATGGCTATAATTTCCTTAGTAATTTGTTTACCTATATATTGTTTATCCCTGCTTCATGAGGACAGGGACCTTATCTGTCTACATCTATCCTATATCCTTAGCATCTCTTATAGTGTCTTGCAGGGCATTGATGTTGCTGTTGTTGTTTTTCAGTTGTTAAGTGGTGTCAGACTCTGCAACCCAATGGACTGCAGCATGCCAGGCTCCTCTGCCCTCTACTATCTCCCAGGGTTTGCTCAAATTCATGTCCATTGAATTGCTGATACCATCCAACCATCTCATTCTCTGCCACTCCCCTCTCCTTCTGCCTTCAATCTTTTCCAGAATCAGGATCTTTTCTAATCAGTTGGCTCTTCATAATGATAGGGATAGAATGGAATAGTTAGGTAGTTGTAAAGTCCTAGTTGGGGACTATAGGTAGAAGGGTAAAACCTGGGAAACGTTGGGAGGACAGTAAGTTAACAATAACTCAAGAAAGCTGCTCCTTACTCAATAAAGCAGAAAGAGCTGGGGAAGGAGGAGCTAATGATGTATGCCTTATGACTGCATCTACTTGAAGAAGGTGGTCTTCTACCCTCCTATACATATATTGCTGCCCACTCAATTGTGCAGCAGAGCTTTCCTGCCTGCCCACTTGCACCTCTTACAAATGCCCTATCCAAATAAATCCTCTTGCCTGTCACTCTGCCTCTCGCTGAATTCCTTCTGCATTGAGGCACAAATAACCTGAGCCTCAGTTGGTCCAGATGTTGGGTCAGTGCTGGATTAAGTCCTGGCCATGTGGGTTCAAGTTCCAGACAGTGTTTTTGGCCGGGATTGAGTCCTGACTATGTGGGTTCAAGTCCGAAACAGGGTTTTGGCTGGGTTTGAGTCCCAGCCACGTGGGTTCAAGTCTCAAACAGGATTTTGGCTGGATTCAAGCCCCAGCCACATGGGTTCAAGTCCCAAACTGGGTTTTGGCTGCGTTCAAGTCCCAGCCACGTGAGTTCAAGTCCAAAACCAAAGCCACATGGGTTCGAATCCCATACAGGGTTTTGGCTGGGTTCAAGCCCCAGCCACATGGGTTTAAGTCCCAAACAGGGTTTTGGCTGGATTCGAGACCCAAACTGGGTTTTGGGTTTAAGTTTCAATCTGAGGTAGAACACTTTCAATATCAGGTGGCCAAAGTATTGGAGCTTCAGCATTAGTCCTTCATCCATCTTTATTCTTCGGCCTGTGTGGGCTTCTCATTGCAGTGATCTCTCTTGTTGCAGAGCACCAGTTCTGGGCACATGCGCTCCAGAGTGCTGGCTCGTAATTCAACACACCAGTTCAGCTACTCCATGGCATATGGGATCTTCCCAGGCCAGGGATCAAACCAGTGCCCCTTGCACTGCAAGGTGGACTTTTTATCCACTGGACCACCAGGGAAGCCCTCTCCTGGTAATCTTCATTCCAGATTGTGATTCATCCAGCCCAGCATTTCACATGATATACTCTGTATATATGTTAAATAAGCAAAATGACATTATTCAGCCTTGTCCCTCTACTTTCTCAAGTTTGAACCAGTCTATTGTTCGATGTCCGGTTATAACTGTTGTTTCTTGACCCGTATAGATTTCTTAGGATACAGATAAGATGATCTGGTACTCCCATCTCTTTTAAGAAATTTCCACAGTTTGTTGGGATTCACACAGCCAAAGGCTTTAGTGTAGTCAATGAAGCACAAGTAGATGATTTCCTGAAATTCCCTTGCCTTCCCTATGATCCAACGAATGTTGGCAATTTGATCTTTGGTTCCTCTGCCTTTTCTAAATCCAGCCTGTATATCTGGAAGTTCTTGGTTCATGATTGCTGAAGCCTTGCTTGGAGGATTTTGAGCATTACCTTGCTGGCATGTGAAATTAAACCAATTGTGCAGTAGCTTGAACATTCTTTAGCATTTCCCTTCTTTGGGATTGGAATGGAAATTGACATTTTCCAGTCTTATGGCCACTGCTGACTTCTCCAAATTTACTGACATATTGGGCATAGCACTTTAACAACACCATCTTTTAGAATTTGAATTAGCTCACCTGGAATTCCAACCCCACCGCCCCTCAGTTAGCTTTGTTTGTAGTAATGCTTCCTCAGGCTCATGTGATTTCACACTCCAGGATGTCTGGCTCTAGGTGAGTGGCCACACCATCATGGTTGTCTGCAACATTAAAGACCTTATATGTACAGTTCTTCTATGTATTCTTGCCACCTTTTCTTAATCTCTTCTGCTTCTGTTAGGTCCTTATACTTTCTGTCCTTTATTGTGTCCATCCTTGCATGAAATGTTCCTTTGATATGTCTCCAATTTTCTTGAAGAGATCTCAGATTGTTTTCCTCTATTTCTTTGCATTGTTCATTGAAGAAGGTCTTCTTATCGCTCCTTGCTATTCTCTGGGACACTGCATTCACTTGGATATATCTTTCCCTTTCTCCCTTGCCTTTCACTTCTCAGCTATTTGTAAAGCCTTTTCAGACAACTGCTTTGCCTTCTTGCATTTCTTTTTTGGGGGGATGATTTTGGTCACTGCCTCCCATACAATGTTATGTGTCTCTGGTGATAGTTTTTCAGGCCTTCTGTCTACCAGATCAAATCCCTTGAATTTATTCATCACCTCCATTTTGTAATCATAAGGGATTTTATTAGGTCATAACTGAATGACCTTGTGGCTTTCCCTACTTTCTTCAATTTAAGCCTGGATTTTACAATAGGGAGCTCATGATCTGAGCCACAGTCAGCTCTAGGTCTAGAAGTTCTTGTTTCATATTCTGCTGAAGTCTTGGTTTTGCTGACTGTATACAGCTTCTCCATCTTCAGCTACAAAATATGTAAACAATCTGATTTTGGTATTGACCATCTTGTGATGTCCATTTGTAGAATTACCTCTTGTGTTGTTGGAAGAGGGTGTTTGCTATGACCAGTGTGTTCTCTTGGCAGAACTCTGTTAACCTTTGTCCTGCTTCATTTTGTACTCCAAGGCCAAACTTGCTTGTTATTCCAGGTATCTCCTGACTTCTTTTTTTTTTTTAACTTTTTTTTGGGGAGAGGGGGCCGGGTTGTGGAGGGAGGGGAGCGGCGGGCCACTTCTATTGGTCTTTTATTTATCTATTTTCTTTTTTTTAAAATGTTTTCTTTATATATTTATTTGGTTGCATTGGGTCTCAGTTATACATGTGGGCTCTAGTTCCCTGACCAGGGATAGAACCTGGGCCCCATGCATTGGGAGCACAGAGTCTTAGCCACTGGACCACCAGGGAATTCCCTATTTATCTATTTTCAGCCATCTTTGTTCTTTGGCCCATGTGGGCCTCCCATCGCAGTGGCCTCTGTTGTCGCAGAGCACCGGCTCTGGGCGCATGTGCTCCAGAGCTCTGGCTCGGTAATTGGACACATTGGTCCAGCCACTCCACGGCACATGGGATCTTCCCAGGCCAGTGATTGAACTGTTGTCCCTTGTACTGCAAGGCGGTGTCCTTACCCACTGGACCACCAGGGAAGCCCATCTCCTGACTTCTTACTTTCACATTCCAATCCCCCGTGATAAAGAGGACATATTTTCTTTAGTGTTAGTTCTAGGAAGTCTTCTAGGTCTTCATAGAACTGATCAACTTCAGGTTCTTTGGCATTAGTGGTTGGGGCATAGACTTGGATTAATGTGATATTTAATAGTTTGCCTTGAAACAAACTGAGATCATTCTGTCATTTTTGAGGTTGCACCCAAGTACTACATTTCAGAGTCATTTTGTAATCATAAGGATTTTATTAGGTCATAACTGAATGACCTTGTGGCTTTCTACTTTCTTCAATTTAAGCCTGGATTTTACAATAGGGAGCTCATGATCTGAGCCACAGTCAGCTCTAGGTCTAGAAGTTCTTGTTTCATATTCTGCTGAAGTCTTGGTTTTGCTGACTGTATACAGCTTCTCCATCTTCAGCTACAAAATATGTAAACAATCTGATTTTGGTATTGACCATCTTGTGATGTCCATTTGTAGAATTACCTCTTGTGTTGTTGGAAGAGGGTGTTTGCTATGACCAGTGTGTTCTCTTGGCAGAACTCTGTTAACCTTTGTCCTGCTTCATTTTGTACTCCAAGGCCAAACTTGCTTGTTATTCCAGGTATCTCCTGACTTCTTTTTTTTTTTTAACTTTTTTTTGGGGAGAGGGGGCCGGGTTGTGGAGGGAGGGGAGCGGCGGGCCACTTCTATTGGTCTTTTATTTATCTATTTTCTTTTTTTTAAAATGTTTTCTTTATATATTTATTTGGTTGCATTGGGTCTCAGTTATACATGTGGGCTCTAGTTCCCTGACCAGGGATAGAACCTGGGCCCCATGCATTGGGAGCACAGAGTCTTAGCCACTGGACCACCAGGGAATTCCCTATTTATCTATTTTCAGCCATCTTTGTTCTTTGGCCCATGTGGGCCTCCCATCGCAGTGGCCTCTGTTGTCGCAGAGCACCGGCTCTGGGCGCATGTGCTCCAGAGCTCTGGCTCGGTAATTGGACACATTGGTCCAGCCACTCCACGGCACATGGGATCTTCCCAGGCCAGTGATTGAACTGTTGTCCCTTGTACTGCAAGGCGGTGTCCTTACCCACTGGACCACCAGGGAAGCCCATCTCCTGACTTCTTACTTTCACATTCCAATCCCCCGTGATAAAGAGGACATATTTTCTTTAGTGTTAGTTCTAGGAAGTCTTCTAGGTCTTCATAGAACTGATCAACTTCAGGTTCTTTGGCATTAGTGGTTGGGGCATAGACTTGGATTAATGTGATATTTAATAGTTTGCCTTGGAAACAAACTGAGATCATTCTGTCATTTTTGAGGTTGCACCCAAGTACTACATTTCAGAGTCTTTTGTTGATTATAAGGACTTCTCCAGTTCTTCTATGGGATTCTTGCCCATGGTCATATTAATTCAATTCACCCATTACCGTCAATTTTAGTTCACTGATTCCTAAGATGTAGATGTTCACTCTTTCCATCTCCTACATGATCACATTCAATATACCTTGATACACAGAGCTAACATTCCAGGTTCCTGTGCAATATTATTCTTTACAGCACTGGACTTTACTTTCACCACCAGACACATCCACAACTGAATGTTGTTTCCGCGTTGGCCCAGCCTCTTAATTGTCTGGAGCTATTTATTATTGCCCTCTGTCTTCCCCAGCAGTGTATTGGCTGCCTTCTGATGGGGGGGACTCATCTTCCAGAGTCATATCTTTTCGCCTTTTCATACTGTTGATGGCAGGAATCTTGGAGGGGTGACCATTTCCTCCACCAGTAGACCACGTTTTGTCAGAATTCTCACTATCACCCGTCCATCTTGGGTGGTGCTGCATGGCATGGCTCATAGCTTCATTGAATTGCACAAGCCCCTTCACCACCACAAGGGACATGAGGACACTGGTGCTCTATAAATATTTGTTGAATGAATTAATTTACAGTATTCATTATTATTTAAAGTGCTTTTGTGTATCTCAATTTCTTAAAAAATCTGTGAACTTGGAATTATTGCTTTCCTAGGCTGATGGATGCAGAAACTGAGTTTTGAAAGGTTATGGGTGATATCCACTGTTACATATTCAACAAAAAGGGGAGGGCAGCCCTGAACTTGAGCTTTCCAATTTCAAATAGTGCTTTTCCCACCAACATACCTTGGTTGATGCTATACCAAGGTTGGAATATTCCAAGCAAATGCTGACTGATTCTTTGATAATTCTTATTGTCAGTCTTTGGAACAGTACTGTGATCTCCACAGAATGCTGCTGATCTCCTACCTTAGGTGTGCTCCTATTCTATGAGAATGACATGAATCAGAGAGCCAGTGAAGTGGGAGAAAGTAGTGTGCAGTGGGCAGTCCGGAGTCTGGGCTTCTAAGCTCCATTCTGCTTCCTACATGTACCTCCTTTTCTTTCTGTGCACCTCCATGTATCTTTCTGTAAAATGAGTAGATTGAAATTGCTGACTTCAAAGGATCTTTCTGGTTCTAATATTTCATAGGGCACTGCAATGGCTTAATTTCTCCTCTCTTTTTTTTACAGTGCTTTCCATTGCTGCAGGGGAGGAAGAATGCTGGTAAGTATATAAGGTGGAGCTCACAAGTGGCATGCGATAGCACTGAGCTTCTCAGTGGTCCTCACAAAACTAGCTGATCAGGTCCCTGGGCTGCGAAGCCAATGGCCTAGATGCCAACGCTGGAGAGGTCCTCTGTCTCCCTCCAGTGGGCATTTCCTGAGTTCCTTGACCTGGTCTTTTGTGGTGAGTGAGCATGCAGAACTCCTGAAACAGAGGGTTTTCTCCAGTCAGGGAACCCCGGGGAAGGTCTCACTACAGAGCTATCAGCAAGGGAAAGTCACACACAAGCTTTCTTTTTCTCTCAGATGCTTTCTTTCCACTAGGAAGTGTATTAAGTGTGAGAGATGTCAGGAAAGGGAACAGGTAAGAGAAGGTGAAGGAAAGAGACTTGGGATTTGAAGTTCAGTGTCCATGGTATTTCCAATGCTTACTTTATGTGGAAGTCTACCAAGAGGGTTAGTTAGAACTAAAAGTATATATATATAACTTTGAGGGAGAAAAATATCTCCCTTTCCTCTGCAGGAAATTTCTTTGCGGCTGACTGCTTGTCTGTCTTCTGCCTCTGGTGTCCTACTTGGGTGTGGACAAGTAGGTGGCATTCTGGAGCAACTATCTTCTGTGGAAGAGGACACAGTTATTTAGTAGGAGGTGGCTGATTTGGGGAGAAAGAGAAAGAAAGATATAGGCCAGGAATGAATTTGCTACCAGAGCCTGGACTCCTGGCATCAACTGGGCTTTGCTGAGGTCATCTAGGTCATCCTCTGCACTCCAGCCTGACCTCAACCATTTCCACTGGCTGCAGTGTTTCATCAGGATGAGCTCAGGACTTGGGTGAACATGGTTGCGAGACAGCAATTAGGGCTTGGGGTAAGGGAAACAGAAAGGCACTATTTAAGATCTTGTATGCTAAGAGCCTGTGCAGAGCATCTTGGGAAGCTGTTGGAAGAGAAAACCAAGTGGTCTTACAAGAAAGCAGAGAAGGAATCTGGTGACCTCCCAAGGACTTTTCCACCTTAGGGCCCAGAGTTCCTGGGTGGTGGCTGCTGAAAAAGAAGAAGAGCCAGCAGGGTGGTGTTTATTTGCATTGCCATGACAGCAGATGAGAGGGGACCTATTTTGGAGCAGGAACACTGCTTTGATCAGCATACAGCATGCATCTGTTTTTCTGCACCGCCACCCCCGACCCCCCCTAGCCTCCCCCATCTCCATTCCAGGGCTTCTTGCTGAGCACAGTTCCTGCTTTGCAACAGAAACTTCTGGGGGCACAAGATATGTGTGCCGCCCATACTGGGGAAAGGACAAACTTCTCCATTTCAGAGACACCAGCTGCAGAGGCTAAAAAGAAACCCTCAGGCCCTGAAATAGTGCCCCTCCCAGACAAAAGCACTGGCAGCAGCTGACAAGTTGCCTTATTATATTGTCTGTGCCAGGCTGAGTCGCCAGTGCTGAATCCCAGGAGGGTGGGAACCAGGTGGCTGAGTGATCTGTAGTTTCTAGAGGAAAGAAGAGTGACTTTTAGAGGATAGGGCCAGGCAGAAAAGGTTGCCATCCACAGAACTGAGCTAGAATTGATTTTTGTGCTATTTCTTTAGATTAAAGTTTGAAAATGTCTATTTAAGGACAAATGTGAACACATTGTCTTAGGCTGGTTCAAAGACAATCTGGAACAAATTAAGAGTTTATGTGGATACGGCAGTGGAAACAGCAAGGCGCTGAAAATCAAAGGACCTGTATTGTAATCCAAATTTCATAACCAATTCACTGTGTGGGCCCAGGCATGTAACTTCCTCTCTCTGGACCAGTGTCTGTATCTATAAAATGGAGTTTATTTCATAGGGTTCTTGCATGGATTGTAAGAAATGGTGCATTAAAAACATCAAACAAATGTGATTATTTTTGAGATATAGTTCAAGCAGGGAGAGAACTCTTGGTTTGTTTATCATTGATATTTTGGACTAGGTTATGCCTTCATCTGTTCAAGAGATATGAAAATAAAAAATATTCCCATCCCTGTCTCTCCACCACTCAGCAGTCTTCTTTGATGTGACCAATGTTACTAGCTTCTTGGGCCCTTGCTGAGTTTAGAAGGTCTCAAGAAAATGAGGTGTACTATCCAGGACTTCAGTGGAGGCTGTAGATACCTGCTTTGGGGTATGAGTAGGATTGAGGGAAATGTGCAGAGAGGGAAATGAAGGAATTGCAGGGCAGGAAATGTGGAGCAGTAGTAGAATAAGCATTTGAGAATCAAGAAGCCAGGATCCTGTCTTGACTGCACAACTCATAGTTGAATGATCTTAAGAACCTTCCCCTCTCTGATGCTAAATGTTCTGCTGTACATTGAGCCTGTAGTGTTCTCATATGCCATTCTTGCAAGTTCCATCAGAGTAGAACAGAAATGGTGAAGGGAAGGACTGACCAGGGACTTTTTAGAGAAGAAAAAGGCAAGACAGTGACTCAAAGCTGATAATTGAGTATGCTTTGCATATGTAATCTTCTTCCTATTAAGATTAGTCAATTATAAGTTTCTCTGTCACGCTACTGCCTTTGTCCTATTGGTTTCATGGAACACTAAGCAAATCTTTGGCACCATCTGCACAGGAGAACATCAGGAATATCCAACTGGCTTCAACATATGTAATGCTGCCCAGGTCCAGGAGGATGGCCTGAATTACCTTTGATGCTGCTACTATCATGGCTCAAGCATCCACTAGCCCAATATTTCCCAAATTTCACTTATTGGTAAACCAGCTTCACAATTTTTGCCGTCATTTCATCCTGTGCCACTATGTATTTACTATGTTTCTTTACCTTACCCTGTTTTTAAACAATAACCTTACTTGAAGGTGTAAATATCTATGAAATGAGGAGTTGTGATACTAGTTACAGCTTTCCTAATATATAATGAATTCAATACATATCCATTATCATTCAAAACATTGATGTGTCTCTCCAAACCACCCTATGTATATATACCAAGCATTGGAAACCAGAGGTAGCAGTTATACAAACTGGCAGGTCAGGTGAGCCCTTAGGCCTTCGGGGCTCATGGCACCACTTGCTACATGCTCCCAGGCTCCCTACAGCACTCCCATACTCCTCATGTGTGTTACTTAAAAATGAATTGCTCATGAGATAGAAATAGGTTCTGGAGCCTAAAGGGATCCCCTTCCCTCCAAACAAATTCTGACCCGAACATTCTGAACTGCCTCACAGATACTGAAACAAGAACACTTGACCAAGGTACCAGAAGTTCTAGGTTTTAGTTTTGGCTCTTGCCTTGACCAGCTGTGTGACCTTGGGTCTGTCCATTTCCCTCTTTGAGCCCTCGTGTTCCCAACTATTAAGTCAAGAGTTTGCTGTAAATGACCTGAGATACCTTTCTGCTCTGAATGAAATTCAATGACTTATTGACTTGCAGACCCTACCCTTCTTTTAATCCATATTCTCCCCTTCCCCTCTCCCAGTCCACAGAGGTGAGAAGGCCACTGACCTTCCCTCCCACTGCCCTACACCAGATCCTCCCTGAGGTCCCAGTGCACAAAGCTCCTTTTGTTGCCTGTAGTCATTCAAGGCTTCTTTCCAAGCTCCTGTTGAAATGGCAGAGGCAACCTGGGGGTTAATAGTTGGCCTGTAACAAGAGTCCTGGCTCCCCAACCTACCCAGCTCCAACCTGGCTGCGGGTTTGGCCTGAGCACCAAACTTCATCCATCAGCTGCCCCAGATCCTTCGCTTCAACTCCAAGAGGCCAGAGAGACTAGTTTAAAGGGGAAAAAATAGAAACAAAGACATTGAAGTTGCTATTAGACATCACTTCTAAGACTCAAGAGGGAAGTATACCCAAACACTGAGCTTATGAAAATTATCAGAACAGTAATAATTCAATGAACTTCCTCTCTTTTGAAAATGACTGAATCATTATTATAAATAATTCTTGACAGATCTGGCCATTTAACATTTGCCATTTTATGAAGAACATTTCCAGACCATATCTTATCTAGCAATTGACAGGTATTTTACCCAGCAACTTGGAGTAATAGAAAAACTGACTTAGTTAGGGAGTGTCTGGAATTGATTATTATTTGAGGCAGGAAATCTTTCAACTGTGATCTACAGTGAATTCAGCCAAGGTAAAACACACTGGACTGTGGGTTGAAAATTCTAAGATCTAATCCCAAGTCTGACAAGAACTCCTTCTGTGACCTGGAGTTAGTTGCCTCCCCTGACTGGACTACAGTTTCCTTGTATGAAAAGTGAGAATGTTGAACTAGAAGGTCTCAAGGTCCTCTGCACTCTACTCTGCATCATCCTCCATCCCTTGCCCCTGCCAGAGTCCTACTGAAAGGAGGGAGAGGTAGGGATAGGGTCAGAGGAAAAGGCAATTTCAAGATGTTCTTTGGGTTAGGAAGAGGATTTCCAAACCCAGAGAGGAGAGTCTAACGGTTTCCTTTGGGGTCAAAAGGAACTAGGAAGCCCAGGTGCCCAAGGCTTGCCTTTGGGAATGAAAAATAGAAAGCCAAGCCCAGGCTTACAGATGAGCCAGGCAAATGTCCCGAGGCACAGCTTAGTTGGGCATTTTCACAGCCTGGGCCAATCCAGATCAGAACAAGGGTTGTGTGACACAGAATAGATATCCAGGCTGGGAGAGGAATTGGAATTGCAAATGAAATGACAGGTCTGGAAAGGACCTGAGAAGTGTTATTGGATGCTTCCATCAGAAAGTCACATGAATCCTTCCAACTCAACACTAAAGGTCATAGTTCTTCATCATCTTCCTAGAAACATTCTCCTTCTCTAGGATTCTCTTTCTTGATTAATGTACCATTATCCATCCAGTCACTCAAGCAGGAATCATGGACATTGCCTGGGTTCCTCCCTCTCTCGTTTACCACCATCCAGTCAGCAAATCATGACCATGAAACTTCTCAGTGTTTAATGAGACTCAATGTTTAATGAAACTTCTTAATGTTTCTCAAATATGTTCCTTCTTTTCCACCATGCTGTCATAAAAATAACCCTCCATTTTGCCCCTTAACAGTTCCGGCATGGATGGTTGCTATGATTCCTAACTGGTCTCCCTGCTAGCATGCTTTCCCTCCAGTCCACCTCCCATACTGCGGCCAGAGTTCTCTCTCTTTAAAAGAAAATTTTGGTAAAGCTCAAAAATCTTTGATTTCTCCCTACTTTTGGCCAAAAATCCAGATTTTTTTGTGTTGGCATCTAAGATTCTTCACAACTTAATGACCTTTCTTGCTTCATCTCTCACCACATCTCCACATTTCTGAGCCCCGGCACCAGTGACCTGGATGTTGCCTGACTGGCCTACAGTTTCCTTGTATGAAAAGTGAGAATGTTGAACTAGAAGGTCTCAAGGTCCTCTGCACTCTACTCTGCATCATCCTCCATCCCTTGCCCCTGCCAGAGTCCTACTGAAAGGAGGGAGAGGTAGGGATAGGGTCAGAGGAAAAGGCAATTTCAAGATGTTCTTTGGGTTAGGAAGAGGATTTCCAAACCCAGAGAGGAGAGTCTAACGGTTTCCTTTGGGGTCAAAAGGAACTAGGAAGCCCAGGTGCCCAAGGCTTGCCTTTGGGAATGAAAAATAGAAAGCCAAGCCCAGGCTTACAGATGAGCCAGGCAAATGTCCCGAGGCACAGCTTAGTTGGGCATTTTCACAGCCTGGGCCAATCCAGATCAGAACAAGGGTTGTGTGACACAGAATAGATATCCAGGCTGGGAGAGGAATTGGAATTGCAAATGAAATGACAGGTCTGGAAAGGACCTGAGAAGTGTTATTGGATGCTTCCATCAGAAAGTCACATGAATCCTTCCAACTCAACACTAAAGGTCATAGTTCTTCATCATCTTCCTAGAAACATTCTCCTTCTCTAGGATTCTCTTTCTTGATTAATGTACCATTATCCATCCAGTCACTCAAGCAGGAATCATGGACATTGCCTGGGTTCCTCCCTCCCCGTTTACCACCATCCAGTCAGCAAATCATGACCATGAAACTTCTCAGTGTTTAATGAGACTCAATGTTTAATGAAACTTCTTAATGTTTCTCAAATATGTTCCTTCTTTTCCACCATGCTGTCATAAAAATAACCCTCCATTTTGCCCCTTAACAGTTCCGGCATGGATGGTTGCTATGATTCCTAACTGGTCTCCCTGCTAGCATGCTTTCCCTCCAGTCCACCTCCCATACTGCGGCCAGAGTTCTCTCTCTTTAAAAGAAAATTTTGGTAAAGCTCAAAAATCTTTGATTTCTCCCTACTTTTGGCCAAAAATCCAGATTTTTTTGTGTTGGCATCTAAGATTCTTCACAACTTAATGACCTTTCTTGCTTCATCTCTCACCACATCTCCACATTTCTGAGCCCCATGGGACAACTCAACACTTCCTATGCATACAATGAACTCCCATATTGGACTCTCCACTGGGTGTATCTTTGCCAATCCTCCTACTTGGGTAGTCAAGCCCTATTCTGGTCCTCTAATCAGGCCCATCTTGTCCATATCTCTAACACATCACATTGTTCTGCATTTGATTTTCCTTCCTGTATCTCCCATGGACCATAAGCTCTTACTGTACAAGAGCTACCTCTGACTGACCTCTATACTCCCAGAACTAGGTAAGCACAGGGCCTCACATAAATAATAAATCTGTGAAGAACTGTCTTTTATTTTTGATGGCATAGCAAAAGAACTTCTGGTAATTAGACTAGTGACTTCTTTATCAGCAGACTTTCTTCACTATCATTTCAGCTCTGATCTAACACAGAGCCCTCACTGGCTCTAGATGACAAAACTGTCTTGAGACAGGGCTTTTCGGGGGCTAACAGTTGCAGCCAATAGGAGAGATCCGTGTAAAACACATTTCCACCAAACCCTGGAAACTTAGAGATTGCCTACATCTCAAGGCAAAAAGGGCACTTAAAGACCATATTAACCAGTGACTTACAAACTGAGTCCTGAAGAACTCTAGAGTCCCCAGAGGTTTGCTGGGAGACATGAGGGGAGGACAGAGTTGAGGGGTTGCTTCACTCAACTAAATCTATTTCACTTCTTGGAGGTTCCATAAATATATCATTTAGAAACTAAAGTTCAGATAGCACTTAGTAGTAAAACGGAGACTAGAACCCGAGTCCCCACTCATGTATAATGTCCTCCTAAAATCTGTCTTTCCACAGAGTGAGAAGTACCAGCTCCCAAATGCTAACAGTCCTGATGATTTTTCCCTAAACTTCCTCCAGATTGACAGTCCCCAAGGGCTGAAGATCAGTAGCTCAGCTGATAAAAGCTCCATGGCAACCTGGCTTTGGTCAGCCTGGGTAAGGGCAAAGGCAAAGAGCAAAACAGGCATGAGAAGCAGTCGGCTGCTTCCTCATCATAGCTTGGATGCTGTTCTCCTCCTGTTTCATGGGAATAAATTCCATCCCCATAGCCCTCCTCCCATGGCAGGGCAGCCAAGAGGCAGCTTTTAGAGGCCCCTTCTGACCTGTTTACTGGAGGGTCTCTGCTGAGTGACTCTCCACATCCCCAAACCAGAGACAGGAAACATTGATTTGGTTTATGTTTCAAGAGGAAAAATGAAAACATAGGAAGTAGGGCTCCTGAGAACAGAGGCTTCCAACTCTGTCTCCATGTGCCCCTAGAGCAGGCTATTTCAGGGAATACACTCCACTGGGGAATGAACAGCCTCTTTATTAAAAACAAAACAAAGCCCTTCAAGGTTTGGAAAAAGAAAAAGGTCAAAGGAGACTCTTAAGGAGGGGAGGGGAAATTGTTTCAGAATCTCCAATGCTCCACACCTCATCTGCTGCTTGGCACTGTCATACTTTGATCTTCCTGTTATCAGCACATCTGGCCCCCAGAGATGCTCTGCTCCCTTTAACCTATGGTTCAAGAGAAAGTCTAAGCACTTTTTATTGTTTCCCTGAGGATCATCAAAGTAGGCTGTCACTCAGAACTTTTTTTTTTTAAGATTTATTTATTTATTTATTTTTGGGCGGGGGTTGGGTTGGGGAGGGAGGGGAGCAGGCGGGCCACTTCTATTGGTCTTTCGTTTCTCTGTGTTCATCCGTCTTTGTTCTTTGGCTCCTGTGGGCCTCCCATCGTGGTGGCGTCTGTCGTTGCAGAGCGCCGGCTCTGGGCGCATGTGCTCCAGAGCTCCGGCTCGGTGATTGGACACATCCGTCCAGCCGCTCCGCGGCACGTGGGATCTTCCCAGGCCAGGGCTCGAACCGGCGCCCCTTGCACTACAAGGCTGTGTCTTTACCCACTGGACCACCAGGGGAAGCCCCACTCAGAACCTTTCTTTAAAAACAAAGAAAAAAAAATAGAATGAATAATGAACTCATTAATCTATTAGCAGAACATGCAAATGGCAGAACAACATTTAGACTTTCCAAAGTACATGCTGTTTGTCTTGAGAAAGCCAGAAAAAACAGGGAAGAGCTTTGCCAGTTCTTAAATATCTCTCACAGGATAACTACTTCATTGCCCTACATGAGTGGCTGTAAATTTGCCTTTCTCATCTCTCAGCTCTCTGTTGCTGGGACGTGAATGTCATCTTGTTTCCCAGTCACAGTTATCAAAAGGCCTTTTAGGGAAAAAAAAAAAAAAAAAACACACCTTCCAGAATGCATAGTGTCCTTTCCAGTTCTGGTTTCTGGACCAAGGAACATGGCTAGTTCACAGCTAGTTGACAGGGTAGAAGTGTGGGATTATCTAGGTGCCAAAGAAACATGGTCTTGCAAAAGAAACAGTTCTGGCCACTTCTAAAGCATCTACAGAGCTTTTTTGTCATGTGTGTGAATACATGCACACACATACAGCCTCTTTACCAAAATCTTGACCTTCACCACACAAAAACCTACTACTATCTGTTTCTTCTCAATGGTGTTTCTGTCCCCCTGGGCTAGAGGTACATAGAACCTCTTCCCAGAAGATGTTTCCAAGAGCATCTGCTTGTAATAGCTCATTCTTCCTAAAAAATCTCAGGAGAAAACATCATTTTTAAAATTAAAACAAGCATAAATATAGGTTATGGAATAGTATGCAAAATTCACACGGATTTGTAAGATTAAAATGGAGATGTCCAGGAAATTTCTCTCTTGTGACTGCCTACACGGGCTTCCCTGGCTCCTTGGGGCTGTGTGGGAATGAGTTCATCCTGTTCAGTTGTTTGGAAGTACTATGGTCCAAAAGTTTAAGAAGCACTCACTGAACTGGTAGATTCCCTGACAGTAGAAACTTTATCTCATTGTTCTGTGTATCTTCATGCCTAATACATTGCCAGCCACAAAGGGAGTACTCAAGAACTATTAGATTCATCCTCCCATCCTCTCATCCACCCATCCACCAATCTATCTTTCTCAAGAAACCAGTGAAAAGGGTAGCAGCCTTAGGCTGGTGAAAAAGACTTGGTTTCTGAAGAATACAGACATTTCTGGGTCTGAAGTCTGATTCTGTCACTTATCAGCTATGTGATCATCTCTCTGAGCCTCAGTTTGAAAAGAAATATCCAAATACCCAATTATTGGTTTGTTGTGGGAGCTAAGCATGATAGCAGGAGTGAGATGGCAGTAGAAGCTCCCAAATGAAAGTGGTAGTTGCCAGTCATGTCCAACTCTTTGCGACCCCATGGACTGTAGACCTCCAGGCTCCTCTGTCCATGGAATTCTCCAGGCAAGAATACTGGAGTGGGTATGGCAATTCCCTTCTCCAGGGGATCTTCCTGACCCAGGGATCACTCTCAGGTGATATACAAATAACAGTTATTAAATGATTATTAAAAAAAAAAAAGAAAAAAGACCACCACGACCAGTCCAAGCAAGAGAGTCAGGGAAGGGAGAGATGTATTCTTCAGTCCAGAAGTCTGACTTGAGATTAAGAAGGTAGGAGCTGAGGCCTCAAGAATGAGCTCCTGTGCCTCTGGGGTAGGGTGGGCTCAGGTTAACTCTTGGCTCTGGAGACCCACCTGCACTCCCAGGAGGCAGTGCGTAGAGGCCAGAGGGCAACTTTGGATGGCATGGTGGAAGTATCAGATGTGCTTCTATACATCTTCCAGTCTTCAGAGACCAGATGTACCTGCTTTCTCATATCTGCCAATGAACCCCTTGGAGGCCTGGCTCAGGAGGGTCATTCGTCAACAGGGCTAAAGTTACAATCAGTCACCATGGTTTGGTGGCTAACAGCTCTGTGACCTTGGGCAGCTATTTTCTTCTTGGTCCTGACTTCCCAATCATTAAAATGAAGGAATTGGATAGAGTGGCTTCTAAGGCCCTTCCATCTCCTACACACTATGGTTGTGTGGCACTTAATTGGAAAAGTGTTTGACCTTGTTTTTCCAAAAATGTGATCAATCTGATTATCTGATAGTTTGACACTGAATCCTGGACCTTAGGGAAAAGCAGTGCAGGAGGCCTGGCTGGGCCCCTTTCTGTCTGTAAGCCTCCTGGCCTCCATGGCTCCTTCTGCTCCATGGATTTTCTCAAGAAACCAGTGAAAGGTAGCAGCTTTGGGAAGTTTCTGAAGAATACAGACATTTCTGGGTCTAAACTTTTATTCAGCTATGTCATCATCTCTCTGAGCCTCAGTTTGAAAAGAAATATCCAAATACCCAATTATTGGTTTGTTGTGGGAGCTAAGCATGATAGCAGGAGTGAGATGGCAGTAGAAGCTCCCAAATGAAAGTGGTAGTTGCCAGTCATGTCCAACTCTTTGCGACCCCATGGACTGTAGACCTCCAGGCTCCTCTGTCCATGGAATTCTCCAGGCAAGAATACTGGAGTGGGTATGGCAATTCCCTTCTCCAGGGGATCTTCCTGACCCAGGGATCACTCTCAGGTGATATACAAATAACAGTTATTAAATGATTATTAAAAAAAAAAAAGAAAAAAGACCACCACGACCAGTCCAAGCAAGAGAGTCAGGGAAGGGAGAGATGTATTCTTCAGTCCAGAAGTCTGACTTGAGATTAAGAAGGTAGGAGCTGAGGCCTCAAGAATGAGCTCCTGTGCCTCTGGGGTAGGGTGGGCTCAGGTTAACTCTTGGCTCTGGAGACCCACCTGCACTCCCAGGAGGCAGTGCGTAGAGGCCAGAGGGCAACTTTGGATGGCATGGTGGAAGTATCAGATGTGCTTCTATACATCTTCCAGTCTTCAGAGACCAGATGTACCTGCTTTCTCATATCTGCCAATGAACCCCTTGGAGGCCTGGCTCAGGAGGGTCATTCGTCAACAGGGCTAAAGTTACAATCAGTCACCATGGTTTGGTGGCTAACAGCTCTGTGACCTTGGGCAGCTATTTTCTTCTTGGTCCTGACTTCCCAATCATTAAAATGAAGGAATTGGATAGAGTGGCTTCTAAGGCCCTTCCATCTCCTACACACTATGGTTGTGTGGCACTTAATTGGAAAAGTGTTTGACCTTGTTTTTCCAAAAATGTGATCAATCTGATTATCTGATAGTTTGACACTGAATCCTGGACCTTAGGGAAAAGCAGTGCAGGAGGCCTGGCTGGGCCCCTTTCTGTCTGTAAGCCTCCTGGCCTCCATGGCTCCTTCTGCTCAGATTTGACTGGACTGGCCCATCTCCAGAGCCATTTATGATCATGTTCCAGGTGAGGGGCGAGTGGGTGAAGCAGGTGTTTCCCAAGGCCAGGACTCAGGACTAGGTACTTCACAATATAAAATGAAGAAAGGAAAGAAAACAGGAAATCCTGCCCACTCTACGTACCTAATTGTTCAGGAAGAATTCCTTCTAGTCAGCATGGCTGTCTCAGAAGTCAGCAACAGCTGCTGAGCTGGGGAGCTACTGTGGTCCCTGGGATTTGGAGACTCCCCACTCCCTTCTCAATCTGTTCAGACCTTTCCCATTCTTTGAAACTCAGTTCAAATAGTGTCTCCTCCCCCTCTTCAAGTCACCTGCGTATTTGTTTTAAATAAAGGATCATGTTCCACCTCATCTTGGAGCTATTTCCTTCTAATCCAATAAAGATTAGAAATAACATACATTCTCAGAGAAACAAAATTTTTTTTTAGTTTATTTTTTAATTGAAGGATAATTTTCTTTACAGAATATTGTTGTTTTCTGCCAAACATCAACATGAATCAGCCATAGGTATATCTATGTCCCTTCTTCAGATAGAAAACCTTAATATCTGGATATAAAATGAAGAGCCAAAGTCCCATTACTCCTCACTCCCATTTTCCAAATTATCCACTGTTAGGAAGGTTTTCTGGTAGCTTCCCAGAAAGCTTCTATTGTCAAAGCTATTGAAACTGTGAGAGAGCAAGATACTTTGGAGGGAGCACTGACTCTGAAGATTAAACTCCTGAGTTTGTCTCTCAGCTCTCCACCTGATGGTCAGATTAGCTAGGGTGAATTCTGCCCTATCTGTGACACTCAGTCCTCTGCTGTGTAAAATGGGATAAGAGTTTCTCTTCTGCTATCTCACAGGGTTGTTGTAAGGACCAATTGAGACAAAAGAAATAGAAGTGCTTTGATAATTCTAAAGGATGCTCTACTTATCTCCATGCTGATTTCTGCAACTTGACTGTCAGTACTCAGAGAACAGAAATCTTGGCCCATTTGGCGTTGGGGCCCCATTGCCCCTAGTTCTGATGACTTGTCTGGAACAGGCATGTGGTGACTGTCAGAGGGGATGGGTCTCAGGCATGGAGCTCAAGCCCAGGAGGTGTGCTACACCTCGAGGAATCAGCGCTTTGCTCCTGTCCTGGTTCTGGGCACACAGTTTCCTGAGCTTCCTTTGGAATCAAACTCAGGCTCAATCAGGAGGACCATTTTTTCTAAAGTCACCTGACTTTTAAAATACCGATCCATTCCATTTTGAAAGGCTTCCAGTTCCCAAGATTCTGGCCCAAAATTGGATTTTCCGAGTTCTCAGCACACACACACACACACACACACACACCCCACACATTTGTGTGTGTGTGTGTGTATACATATACATAGATACAAATGAGAGAGAGAGAAGTGGTCAAGAAGTTTCAATTTTCTCAGTGGGCCAGTATGAATGGTTGGAAATCAGAGGTAGAAAACTCACCAACCTTTAACAGGTGGAGAAACTGAGACCCATAAAAGGAAAGGGACGCACGCAGGGATTTAGTGGCTCTGACAACCAAGTAAAGGTAGGCAGAATGGACAAGGCTTTGGGCTTTGAATTCAAACTGGAGGAACCAGCCTGGGGAAGGTGAATGAGACCCTAGAAGAGATGAATGTTGCCAGAGTGGGAGGATCCATTAGGAGAAGTCAGGACCAGCTGTGAGATTCCCCTGGCAAGTGGAAATATAAGAAATATGAGGGTTGTGGTTTAGCAAGTTATTATGAGCCTTGCTGAGCAAGGAGAAGGAGGAGAGAGGAAGAGAAAAACAGAGGGAGCCAGAGAGGGAGACGAAATGAAAGGAAGGCTGACTTGCGCGAATGGAGGGCATTTAGAGTGCTGAGTCAGTAAGGGCTAAAATGAGTGAATCAGCAGAGTCTCGTCACCTGTGGGACATCTAACCACCTTATAAGTTCCCACTGGTCTGCTCTGTGGGCTCTGAGCGTGCGAGCCAGTCCTTATTTTCTTAGCAAAACCACCCTTTTCCCATTGCGCACTGTTTGGGGAAGTGGTCTCAAACCGTAGGCTTTATCTCTGCAGACTTGGCTTGAGGACATGCTGAAGTCTGGCTTGGCAGCCAGAGCAGGAATGTACCTGCTCTAAGCCGTGGTCTGGTTTCAGGCACACAGTCACACTGAGAGAGGAACTCAGCCCAATTTGCAGATGAAGGACAAAACAACCTGCCAATGGAAACCACCACAAGAACAGGAAAAGATAACTAAATATGTACTGAGAACCAAGGGTAGGACTGATCAAGGAGGACCCTAGAGTTAAACTGCTTGTATTCAAATCCCAGTTGTACCATCCATTAGCTGTGCAATCTTGAACAAGTTGCTTAACTTCTTAACAAATGAGTTGACCCTGGTACAGCCTTCAAACGATGCTCAGAACACAGTGATCAATAAATAAGAGCTATTATTGTCACCATTGTTACATGCTGGGCACTGCTCTAAATGTTTGACTTGTATTATGGCCTGTAATGATCACTCAGAAGGGAGCTGAGGCCCAGGTGTAAAGATATGTCTAGTCCATTTGCTTTTTCTTACATGTAAACTAAATCCTATGTGGAAACTCAAAGTATAAAACAAATACACAGCAGCATGACTCTGACTGAAGCCAGATGGAGTAGGGCTGGAGACCTGAGCCTTTAGGCTCAGCCTTCCTTCATTTTCCTCCCACAACATCCCCAAGATAGGCCTGAGGGAAGGTGAATGAGACCCTAGAAGAGATGAATGTTGCCAGAGTGGGAGGATCCATTAGGAGAAGTCAGGACCAGCTGTGAGATTCCCCTGGCAAGTGGAAATATAAGAAATATGAGGGTTGTGGTTTAGCAAGTTATTATGAGCCTTGCTGAGCAAGGAGAAGGAGGAGAGAGGAAGAGAAAAACAGAGGGAGCCAGAGAGGGAGACGAAATGAAAGGAAGGCTGACTTGCGC
Source organism: Tragulus kanchil (assembly GCA_022376925.1). Taxonomy (NCBI): domain Eukaryota; kingdom Metazoa; phylum Chordata; class Mammalia; order Artiodactyla; family Tragulidae; genus Tragulus; species Tragulus kanchil. The sequence continues at coordinate 72,203,607 of JAIOJX010000001.1, read as the reverse complement.
GAATGGAGGGCATTTAGAGTGCTGAGTCAGTAAGGGCTAAAATGAGTGAATCAGCAGAGTCTCGTCACCTGTGGGACATCTAACCACCTTATAAGTTCCCACTGGTCTGCTCTGTGGGCTCTGAGCGTGCGAGCCAGTCCTTATTTTCTTAGCAAAACCACCCTTTTCCCATTGCGCACTGTTTGGGGAAGTGGTCTCAAACCGTAGGCTTTATCTCTGCAGACTTGGCTTGAGGACATGCTGAAGTCTGGCTTGGCAGCCAGAGCAGGAATGTACCTGCTCTAAGCCGTGGTCTGGTTTCAGGCACACAGTCACACTGAGAGAGGAACTCAGCCCAATTTGCAGATGAAGGACAAAACAACCTGCCAATGGAAACCACCACAAGAACAGGAAAAGATAACTAAATATGTACTGAGAACCAAGGGTAGGACTGATCAAGGAGGACCCTAGAGTTAAACTGCTTGTATTCAAATCCCAGTTGTACCATCCATTAGCTGTGCAATCTTGAACAAGTTGCTTAACTTCTTAACAAATGAGTTGACCCTGGTACAGCCTTCAAACGATGCTCAGAACACAGTGATCAATAAATAAGAGCTATTATTGTCACCATTGTTACATGCTGGGCACTGCTCTAAATGTTTGACTTGTATTATGGCCTGTAATGATCACTCAGAAGGGAGCTGAGGCCCAGGTGTAAAGATATGTCTAGTCCATTTGCTTTTTCTTACATGTAAACTAAATCCTATGTGGAAACTCAAAGTATAAAACAAATACACAGCAGCATGACTCTGACTGAAGCCAGATGGAGTAGGGCTGGAGACCTGAGCCTTTAGGCTCAGCCTTCCTTCATTTTCCCCTCCCACAACATCCCCAAGATAGGCCTGAGGCTCCTCCCCAGTCACAGTGAGGCACAATTGGCTAGGCTGCTGATGGAGTCCATCTAACCTTTTTATGATCGGTTGAGGGTATCATTTGACCTGAAAGGGCAAGTAACATACCCAGAGGTTATACAGGAAGTCAAAGGCCAAGGGGAATACAGGTGGCAGCACCAGGCATGAAGAACAATAACTTGGTCAAAGAGAACAACCTCCTCGGTTAAACTAGAACATAGAACATCCAGGCTTGGGGGGAGAAGAGCCAGGAAAAGGAGGGGTGAGCAGGATGGCAGGGGAGTCTGACCCAGAGGCCTTGCCCCTGGGCCCTGAGTGTGCACAGCCCTTCTGGACCCTCACATCTGGCTGGGCCCACACCAGACTTCAAGACAACAAGACAAGGCCCTGTCCTCATAGTTTGTCTCACTACATAGGGTTTGGGGTTCTGTTTTGATAAGGGATGTATTCCCCTCTCCGTGAGTGCTCCAGTCTGGGGGATGCAGCTAACATGAGGGCTAAGTCCTACCATTTCAGCCTTCTGACTAAACCCTTTGTGGGAGAGAACAGTTTTACAAGATTCTTCCTTCAGGGTTCTGGAACAGCAGCCTGGCTTCCAACCCATTGTTGTTGGGGAAGTACAGAGGGACAGCCTGGCTCCCTATCCATTTCACTGCTACATGTGTGGGTATCCCTCTCTGTTCAAGGCTCACCACTGTTTATCTGAGAACCTGCACATTGCCAGCTTTTGTTTTCTGACTTTGGTGTGGGTTTCCTGAGGATACCACACAGAGGATAAATTACAGATATTCCCCCCTAGAGATGTTTCCCCCTAGTGATGGAATTCCAGCTGAGCTATTTAAAATCCTAAAATGCTGCACTCAATGTGCCAGCAAATTTGGAAAGCTCAGCAGTGGCCATAGGACTGGAAAAGGCCAATTTTCATTCCAATCCCAAAGAAGGGCAATGCCAAAGAATGTTCAAACTATTGTACAATTGTACTCACTTCATATGCTAGTAAGGTTATGTTTAAAATTCTTCAAGTTAGCCTTTAGCAGTTCGTGAACTGAGAAATTCCAGATGTACAAGCTAGATTTAGAAAAGGCAGAGGAACCAGAGATCAAATCTCCAACATCGATTGCATCATAATAAAAACAAGGGAATTTCAGGAAAAAAAATCTATTTCTGCTTCATTGACTACACTAAAGCCTTTGACTGTGAGACTCCCAACAAACTGGAAAATTCTTAAAGAGATGAAATACCAGAGCACCTTACCTATCTCCTGAGAAACCTGTATGCGGGTCAAGAAGCAACAGTTAGAACAAATATGCGACAAGGGATTGGTTCCAAATTGGGAAAGAAGTAATTCAAGGCTGTATATTGTTACCCTGCTTGTTTAACTTACATGCATAACATATCATGCTGGACTTCTGTGGAAGCCCTGGCCCCTTGGGTGCGCTTCACACACTGGCCTGGAATCCCAAAGGAACACACCTAGTGACTGATGCAAACAAAGCCTGCTCACTTTCACAGCTTGCCAGCCCTCCTGGCTAGTCACACAAGGGTGAGGATGCAGGAAGCAGGTGACTGACTCCCCCACTCCTGCCAAACTGCAAACTGCTTCTCTGACACAAAAGCTTGTTTTTGTTTCTGGCAAGGCTAGCTGCTTAAATGGACTGAGTCCTGGACCCCTGAGCCAGACTTCAAGGTCTGTGCCCCTTGAGTGGTGCTGCACCTCATCAGGTAGTTGGGAGAGGAGCGGGGCTTCTGCAAGTGCCATCTGTTTGAAGCTGTGTGTGCTAAGGCCAGGAAGTGGGAGTGAGTAAGACTGTGGGTAGGCACTATAACTGCTTCCCACATAAAGGCAGAAAGAATTAATGGACATTCAATGGAGCAGCCTGAGTGCCACAGGCACAGGAAGGAAGGAGCGAGGCAGGCGAAGGGCTAAGGGGTGAGTTTGCCACTGACAAGCTCATCTTATCAATGATTTCTCATTTGGGTCACAGGACATTTCTAGGAAGTAGGTGTTCCCATCCTCCTTTACTAGTGAGGAACCTGAGGCCCAGCAAAGTGATATGGTCTGTCATCTAGTAAGTGCTGAAGCTGGTGTTCAAACCCCAGGCTGCTTTGAGAGTTGCAGTTCTTAGGAACCCCTTCTCTGGAGCTGATATAAAATCTGTACAGCTTATACACTGTGGCTGCCCAGATTTAGAAAAGGCAGAGGAACCAGAGATCAAATCTCCAACATCGATTGCATCATAATAAAAACAAGGGAATTTCAGGAAAAAATCTATTTCTGCTTCATTGACTACACTAAAGCCTTTGACTGTGAGACTCCCAACAAACTGGAAAATTCTTAAAGAGATGAAATACCAGAGCACCTTACCTATCTCCTGAGAAACCTGTATGCGGGTCAAGAAGCAACAGTTAGAACAAATATGCGACAAGGGATTGGTTCCAAATTGGGAAAGAAGTAATTCAAGGCTGTATATTGTTACCCTGCTTGTTTAACTTACATGCATAACATATCATGCTGGACTTCTGTGGAAGCCCTGGCCCCTTGGGTGCGCTTCACACACTGGCCTGGAATCCCAAAGGAACACACCTAGTGACTGATGCAAACAAAGCCTGCTCACTTTCACAGCTTGCCAGCCCTCCTGGCTAGTCACACAAGGGTGAGGATGCAGGAAGCAGGTGACTGACTCCCCCACTCCTGCCAAACTGCAAACTGCTTCTCTGACACAAAAGCTTGTTTTTGTTTCTGGCAAGGCTAGCTGCTTAAATGGACTGAGTCCTGGACCCCTGAGCCAGACTTCAAGGTCTGTGCCCCTTGAGTGGTGCTGCACCTCATCAGGTAGTTGGGAGAGGAGCGGGGCTTCTGCAAGTGCCATCTGTTTGAAGCTGTGTGTGCTAAGGCCAGGAAGTGGGAGTGAGTAAGACTGTGGGTAGGCACTATAACTGCTTCCCACATAAAGGCAGAAAGAATTAATGGACATTCAATGGAGCAGCCTGAGTGCCACAGGCACAGGAAGGAAGGAGCGAGGCAGGCGAAGGGCTAAGGGGTGAGTTTGCCACTGACAAGCTCATCTTATCAATGATTTCTCATTTGGGTCACAGGACATTTCTAGGAAGTAGGTGTTCCCATCCTCCTTTACTAGTGAGGAACCTGAGGCCCAGCAAAGTGATATGGTCTGTCATCTAGTAAGTGCTGAAGCTGGTGTTCAAACCCCAGGCTGCTTTGAGAGTTGCAGTTCTTAGGAACCCCTTCTCTGGAGCTGATATAAAATCTGTACAGCTTATACACTGTGGCTGCCCACCCAGTAACCCTTCTAAGACTTGGCACCAAGGACCTAGGAATGATCTCCCATTTTACTAAGGCCCAGAAATGGTGAATGATTGGGCCATGGTCAGACACAACCAAGTGGAGATGGGGAAAGACAGGCTCCATCCTTTGCCTTTCCTGCCTTCAGCTGGAAAGCTGCAGAACAAGGCCCTAAACTGCTCTTTACCACTATTCTTCTCTATGTCTGGTCATTTTCCACTTAAATGTGCTCTTGGATCCATTATTTAGGTGTCTACGGGGCAGAAAAAAATTATTTCCATTTTCTAGGTGAAGAAGCTGAGCTTCAGTAACCTGACAAAGATTCCACAGCTACTGAGTGGTGGAACCAAGACTTGAGGCCAATGTTGCACCCACACTTCCCTCTACCTGTCCACCGAGTGCATTTGGCCAGCGTGGGAAGGATAGAGCAAGTTGACTGAAGCATAACGTTTGAGCCTTAAAGCAGCAAACCTCGGCTCCCCGGGGAAGGTGACATTTAAACGCTTTGCTCTTTTCCATATGAACCTCTGAATTACAGAGACAGTCGTGGGGTCCTTGGGAGGGAACCACAAAATCTAGTGAGGTCAGTTCTCTGGAGCAGACCCCAGAGCTGCCAGCTTTTGTGACCTGCTAGATGTAGATGCCAATCAGCCTAAGTGGCTTCATGGTCAGTGGCTTCATGGTCAAAGGGCAAGAATGGGTGGAGGGGCCTTCTCTGTTGTCCCCGCTCACCAAAGGTGGTTGCATTTCATGCTGGGGCATTGAGCCATCTTGATGTTCCTCTACTCTAGTGATGTTGGGAAAAGAAGACCCCAAATCTTTCTGCCACCATTGAGTTTGGGCAAGGCTATTTCTGGGTCATTTATTCAGTCCTTGAACAAACATTCCCGAAGTACTAACTCTGCCAAGCTCCTTCCTGGTCAATGTATATGCCATAAATAATACAACACAGACTCTGCCTCCAAACAGAGGATCCAAACTCTTAAGACATGCAGATAACTCAATTCTATATAGAATTATTGCTGATGAAACTGAGCTGAAGGAGTGACTAGAAAGGGAATGGCTTACGCTTTTCACAAGAAGAGCTAAGTGGTCTGTGAAGCTTTGCCTAGTGCAGGAGATAGGGCAAATTCTTTAACCGCTTTGTGTCTCAGTTTCCTCATCTGTAAAATGGGATAATAATAGTACCTACTGGGTTTGTGTGATGACTCTATGGGTTAAAATGTACAAAGGCCTTAGAATAGTGCCAGCTACTTTGAAAGCAACATGTAAATGTGAAATAAGTCAAGGAAATAAAGATTAGCACTGTGTGTGTATGTGTGTGTGTGTGAGAGAGAGAGAGAGAGAGAGAGAAGAACACATATAACACATTAGGAGCGTTAATAAAGTTTTTTGTGTTGTGGGAATGCCAGCTGCTTTGGTTTGGGTGAGCTGGTGTAGAACAATGAATGTCAAACTTAGATGTGTGGACTTGTCCCAGAAACAAGATATAAAACTTGTTTCTGAATCTAGATCTTTGCTCTGGGAGGGTGGTAGAGGAATCCTGTGTAAAACACTAGTGCTCTTCCACCAGCCAGAAAGGTCCTGGGTCCAAGAGGCTGCCTGAGCCAGGAAGCAGCAGTCAGTTGCCGCACATGAATGGAGAACCAGCCCTTTGCAAAGCCCAGCTTCTGGCTGAGTTGGGAGAAGAAACACAACATCTCTGTCCTCGAGGACTTCTCATTTCATTGGAATAAAGTCTGCTTCTGCCAATTGAGGTTGTGGCAATGCATGGGTGAGAGGCTCTGTTGTGGCTGGAAAGGCAGTGAGTATAGTGACTACTAGCCAAAGCTGAAAGGCTTGTCTGGGCTTGACGCCCAGTGGTCACTTTCCAACTGTGCAGGCTGGGGCAAGTTATTTAATCTCTCTGTGCTGCAATTTTCCTGCCCCAAATGAGGGCAACAGGGAGGGACGTTCAGGTGGGAGGGATCAGGGAGATATCTATGACTGATTCGGGTTTATGTATAGCAGTAAACAATAAAACTCTGTAAAAGTAAAATGAAAACAAGCTAATAAAAAATGAGGGCAACAATAACAATTTGACCTCCTCACAGAGCTGTCATGATGATTAAAGTGTAATCATACATGAAAGTCCTTTTTGACCCACATATATCTGTTCTCAGTGACTGAAGACCTACCATACTGGTATCCCTGGGGTCAAAAGCAGGTGCCTCGAGGCATATGTATGGATGGACAGGACCGATGTGGCTCATCTTCGTGAACTGTCTAATTTCCTCAAAGTCTTAAAGGATAAAAGCACCCATTTTTATATGGAAACAATATAGGTGTACACTGAAATTAACTGGAAAATTCAAGTAGGTGTTTAAGAGCAGGAATTTTAAAGACATTCCATGCTTGGAGACAAAGCTTTGGGTTATAGATTTTCAGCCCCCAGGGTTTCTACACATCCTTCCGCCTCAGTCTTAAGTGTCCTTGAGTACAAAAGTTTCAGCCACACAAACAAAAGTGAGCTCATGGAACCTTTAAAATGGATCATTCTCTGGGGTAAGGGTGATCTCCACATCACGTGGGTGAACACTGAAGTTCTGGATGCAAATGCTACCGTCATCACGTATTAGTTGTGTGAACTTAGCAAGTTACAGTATCTTTGTTGGCCCTCAGTTTCTTCATCTATAAAATGGGATGATGATGAGGGTGATGATAATTAAATGTTTTATTGGTTGTGGTGAGAATTAAATAAGTCCACATGCAAGAAGCACTTAGAACAATGACAGGCAATGAAGTTCATTCAGGTCTGTTCATGCAATGGTACAGAAAAGCCAGAAGAACTTTTTGACCAATCCTATAGTCAGTGTTCAATACACATTGGTTTTTATTTTTAAAAATTATTTATCTGTTTATTTTTGGTTGTGCTGGGTCTTCGCTGTTGCACAAGCTTTTCTCTAGTTGCCCTGGCTCTAGAGCATAGGCTCAATAGTTGTGGCACACAGGCTCAGTTGCTCCCTGGCATGTAGTACCATACATGTAGTACCATGTAGAACCCTCCCCGGAACAGGGTTTGATTCCATGCCTCTTGTGTTGGTAGGTGGACTCTTCATCCCCGAGCCACCAGGGAAGTCCCACGTGAGCTTTTATTAAATCCATTCTCACTTCTCCTCCCACAAAAACATTGTCAGGTAGGTGTCATCTTGTCCATTTGTTGAGACAGGAAGTGGAAGCTGTAACAGGTTATCAGATGCTCCCTCCCCTTTATTAACAAAGGACATTCCTGCAGTGGGGAGGAGATGGGAATAAATGACCTCTGGGGGGGTCCTTCCCAATTCCCAGGTTCTGTGATTCAAACTAAACTTTGAAGCCCTTTCATATTACTGTTCTGGCTAGAGCCCAAGCAGGGGAACTCAGGAAACAGGGGAGGGACTGGCCAGGGAGAGAGATGCCTTAGCAGGGTAGGAACTGGCTGCTGCCCTCCTTCCTTCTAGGCTGCTGCTGCAAGGGGCTATGTCCCACACTCCCACCCCACCAGAGAGTAAAAGGGAAACTCCTGTGCTTGGAGGAAATTGACCGAGGCCTCCTTTTCCTCAGAAGGGAACTTGCCCTTGTGACAGGTTCTGTGTAGGAGCTATGGAAACTCAAAAGTCAAAGGCTTGGCAGTATCAAGCTAGCCACAGAGAGGGGCCTCCTGCTGGCTGTTTTTCTAGAACGGAGACTTCTGAAAGGTCAGAGGGTCCTGGGAGAAAGGAATGAGCTCCTTGCTGATTTGTGATCATATGAGGGAAAAAGAAAAACTCCTTGAGGCAGGATGGTCTAGTGGAAGGAGTAGACAGGAGATCTGTTTCAGTTCTGAAATAAGGTCACTGTGTGACCTTGGACACATTCTCTTTTCCATGTGAAGAATGTATTCATTCAACAAATATGCGTGAACACCTACTGTTGTGCCAGCTCTGTCCTTTGAAAGGGCAAATGACATGGAGACCATCAACATGTTAATCTCTCATTCCCTTCCAACTCTGCCACTGACTCTGTGAAAAATGGGTACAAATTTCAGACAAATAATCACAAGTCAATAAAATCGCAAACCATTTCCTTTTCCCAGCATGTCCTTCATAAATGGGTTTGCTAAGCCCTCATCTTGTGGCCCAAGGGAAGGAGATGGTAGAGGGAGGGGCTGTGAACGTCACCTGTGTATCCTCTTATCCTTCTCATTGTGTCTTTGTGTTGGAATTAGTATCCTCATGTTGCAGATGAGGATACTGAAGCTCAGAGAGGAAAAAGGGCTTAGGTTATGCTGCGGTTAGAGTGGAATCTCCATCCCCTTATGAGATACCACCAGAAGAGGAATGGAAATGGCCAGGTCTGTGAGCTGGCATCTTACTGCCTTTCCTCCATTATAAACAAAAGTGAATAGGACTCCCCACCATCCCCAATCAGGTAATGTAAGTTTGCAGGCATAGGTGGAGGGATAACGGAATGGGCTATGTAGCTTAGGGTCCTGGGTCAAGGATTTTTTTGATGGTGGATGCCCAGTGCTGATCTCTTTGACAATAGAAGCAAACCTTTCTTTATGGAGACTGTGCTCTGTGCCAGATATGATGATCAGTCCCTTTAGATCCTCATAAATGTCCTGCAACAAAGAGGTAATCACCCTCTTCTTTGGTGATGCCCAAATCGTCTGTATTCTTGGACCTCAGTTTAAGACTGCAGCACAAAACAGCCTTTAAGGAACACTCGTGCTCATAAGGTCCAAGATATTCTTGGCGCTAGAAGAGGTCAAGGGGTCGGTGCTGGAACCGAGGGTCCGTTGCCCTAGTTAGACAGAAAACAGGGGCGGTGAGAAGTATGGTAGTGAAAGAGGCCTAGCAGTGAGTCAGTCAGTCGGCCAAGAAGGCAGTTGACATTGCTTACTTCTCCATCTGGCTGTTGACATGTTGCATCATGTCACGTGATTGGTGAGATCTGGGATAGACAGGAGGTGGAGGGGCTGATCTGGTGACTAAGAAGACCCTCACTATCTTGAACTGGGGTAGGTGGTGAGGTGGGGTAGTGGTGGTGGTGAAACACCTCTCAAATAGGGGGCCCAGGTGGAGAAGGCCAGAGCAGGTCTCCAACCGGGTAGAGGAGGCCCGATGGCGAGGCAGAGCAGTGGAACTAAACGACTTGAAGCCGGTGTAGGACCGCGAAGGGGGAAGTTTCTGCTCAAGATAGGGACGTGGAACTTTCTAGTCGCCCCTAGAGGGGCGGAGCTCGTTTGATTCCTTCCACTCTCGGCGCTGCCAACCTCGGGCTCAGTCCAGGGCCGGCACCTGAGGCGCCAGTACCGCTGCGGACTCATGGCCCAGATGCAGGGCTGGGGGAGTTGCAGATCCTGAAGCCCCGGACATGGACGCCTCGGAATGTAAAGGGCACCCGCTGGGGCCCTCCGACTGGAACCAGGTCTGTGAGTTGGCATCTTACTGCCTTTCCTCCATTATAAACAAAAGTGAATAGGACTCCCCACCATCCCCAATCAGGTAATGTAAGTTTGCAGGCATAGGTGGAGGGATAACGGAATGGGCTATGTAGCTTAGGGTCCTGGGTCAAGGATTTTTTTGATGGTGGATGCCCAGTGCTGATCTCTTTGACAATAGAAGCAAACCTTTCTTTATGGAGACTGTGCTCTGTGCCAGATATGATGATCAGTCCCTTTAGATCCTCATAAATGTCCTGCAACAAAGAGGTAATCACCCTCTTCTTTGGTGATGCCCAAATCGTCTGTATTCTTGGACCTCAGTTTAAGACTGCAGCACAAAACAGCCTTTAAGGAACACTCGTGCTCATAAGGTCCAAGATATTCTTGGCGCTAGAAGAGGTCAAGGGGTCGGTGCTGGAACCGAGGGTCCGTTGCCCTAGTTAGACAGAAAACAGGGGCGGTGAGAAGTATGGTAGTGAAAGAGGCCTAGCAGTGAGTCAGTCAGTCGGCCAAGAAGGCAGTTGACATTGCTTACTTCTCCATCTGGCTGTTGACATGTTGCATCATGTCACGTGATTGGTGAGATCTGGGATAGACAGGAGGTGGAGGGGCTGATCTGGTGACTAAGAAGACCCTCACTATCTTGAACTGGGGTAGGTGGTGAGGTGGGGTAGTGGTGGTGGTGAAACACCTCTCAAATAGGGGGCCCAGGTGGAGAAGGCCAGAGCAGGTCTCCAACCGGGTAGAGGAGGCCCGATGGCGAGGCAGAGCAGTGGAACTAAACGACTTGAAGCCGGTGTAGGACCGCGAAGGGGGAAGTTTCTGCTCAAGATAGGGACGTGGAACTTTCTAGTCGCCCCTAGAGGGGCGGAGCTCGTTTGATTCCTTCCACTCTCGGCGCTGCCAACCTCGGGCTCAGTCCAGGGCCGGCACCTGAGGCGCCAGTACCGCTGCGGACTCATGGCCCAGATGCAGGGCTGGGGGAGTTGCAGATCCTGAAGCCCCGGACATGGACGCCTCGGAATGTAAAGGGCACCCGCTGGGGCCCTCCGATCTGGAAACCAGGTGATCAGAACGGGGTGGGTGGATCCTGCGGGTGCGTCAGGGCTCCACTGCACTGTGCCCAGTGTCCCCGTGCTGCTGCCCGCCGGCTCTGCACTCCGGGTCTCCTCGCCGCCTCCAGTCCTGCTTTCATCGATTTCATCTGTCCGTTTGTCTAAACCCAGCCCCTGGCTGGCAGTGCTCCTTTTCAGAACTTCCACCCTTGCAGTCCGCTTGCTTATAATTCCAAGCCAGCTCTGGTTCTGTTGCTGGGTTCACCATATAGTTTGATCCCTACGGACCCTCTGACTTCGTCCCTACCCACCTCTCCCTGGGCCGGCATCCTATTCTCAGCAAGAGCAAAACCTCCTTACTATGGTTATTTCCACATAGTAGGCCGTTCTAATGAACAGTATGTTCCCGGCCCCCCTATTCCTCTAGCACACTGTCACTGCCTCAGGCATGGCACTTGCTCTCTCCTGTATGTTTTCCTGTTCCACTATATGTATGTTTACCTCTCCATTCGAATATCTGTCCATCTATCCCACGTTTTGTCTCCATGTCTTACTACTTAGCCTGCAGCTCCCTACACTCACCATCAGTCCTAGGGCCCATTCCTGCTCCGCTCTGTCCCATGGTTGCGTGGCACAGCCCAGCCACCCTGGCAGCACCTTCTTAGTCAACTAGAAGAGTCTAAAAACTCCATCCCAGGGCCTGTTTCCACTCCAACAGGTCTCCAAGAGTGTCTGGCACTTTGTCTTTTTTAAAATGGAAAAAAATTATATTTATTTGAGCACCGAACAAAACCTTCAAGCTCTGCCCATTCTTTTCCCCTGGTAATTTGCCCTTTGCTCCCTGTCAAATGGCGCATAGGGAATTACAAACCAGGTTTAGATTTGTCATGGAATGTGAATGCGTTGAAGGATGGGGACTGTAGAGATCCTTAGATCAGACCTTCTCATTGTATATATGTGGGCACTGAAGCCCAGAGAGGACAAGATTCTCAGCCTAGTCACACAGCATCTCTGTGGTAGAAGCGGGCTAGAAGCCAGAGTTACAGTGTCCAGGAGCCTTGGTGGAAATGGAGCCCAGGAGCTGCTTTCCTGGTGTTTCTTGGGGGCAGGGTCTTTTGATCCAGAGACATCAGATGTCCAGTCTTGCTGTCTTCTCCTCTCTCACTCTCCTTTGGGACCTCACCTAGCAGCCCTCTTACCTGGGCTGGGCATTCTCCATCCGGGGCTGCTGTTGTCTCCTGCACTGGCATGGTAATTCCAGGACGGCAGGGAGCCTTGTTGGGCCTATCTACCCTGTTTCCCACCCCTATCAGTGCCTGGTTGCCCACCATGTTGACTGATAGGTTGTTGTGTGTGGGTAGAGGAGCCTTGGCCCTGGCTCAGGGTCAGATCAGAACCTCTGTGTGTGTGTGTGTGTGTGTGTGTGTGTGTGGGGGGGAGATATTGGGGAAGGGGGAGAGCTGTGCTGACCAAAGGGCACACTCAGATGAGACAGGGACTCCAAGGCCAAAAATCCAAGCCATTTCTGAGTGGCCCTGGAGCCACATCTCACATCCCATGCCCTCTCTGATACCACCCTGGGACCTCTGAGGGCTATCCTTCAGGGGAAGGAAGGAGACAGTGGACGGTGATCATGAGTCTAGCACGGTCTGCCTGAATTGAGATTACCAAGTCCCAGGGACACATAATCATGGGCTTGGGCTGGGCCAGGCCATGGGCAGGGCCTGTTAAAGCTCCTCTCTGCCCCCAGCTGCTCCCGTGTGCCAGCAGCCCTCCAGCTTTGTGGGCTGCAGCCTGAGGTCAGGCTGCGGTGGGCTGGTGGTGGAGACTGTGGGTGGGAAAGGAGAGCCCCCTCTTCCCTCCTCCTTCATGTCCTCGTCACCCTCCCAGAGTTGGTCTTGGGAGCTGCTTCCTGGGAGGGACAAGTGAAAGGGTCCAGGCAAGGGGGAAGGATCTTGAGCTTTGTTCAGGGCTCTGGGTGTCCACTGCCAAAGGGTGAGCTGAGGACAGCGCTGGAGGCAGAGGACGAGTCTCTAGTCCTCTGGGCCAGCTTGGCCTTGGCCCCCTCCCTTTCTCTGAGTTTCACCTCAGCTCGCCCCCCTTCCTTTTTTGCACTTTATCTACTCTTTCTCACTTAGGCCCTGCTAACCCCTATCCTTAGAGGAGCCTCACACCCACCACCTCTTCCTTTACAGAAGCCCCCATACATGTAGGGTTTCTGGGAGTCCCACCCTCACAGGAACACACAGAGAAGCCCATGGGAGCAGAGAATAATCTGGAAAGAAGGGACCATAGAAACCAGGACCCAGCCCTGTCTTTCCCAATGAGGAAACTGAGCGTAGACAAGAAGGAGCAAGTTTGAGGGTTGAAGTTAGAATAGACGCAGGCGCTATCGGGGAGAGTAGAGAGAGCTTCCTCTGACCTCAGCTGCTTGTTTCAGTGCATGGGGAAGGTGCAGGCCAAGGTGAGAGTCTTGATCTGGAAGCGGGCTTGCCTTTGCTTGTTTCCCTTCAGTACACTGTGACCTTCCTTGGAAGGACAGGAATGCCGTGGGCTGTGGGGACCGGGGGTGGACATCCTGCTCTGGGTGTGTGTGCCCAGTGTGGACCCACCTATTTTGTTTGGCCCAAGGCAGGCAAACCTCTCCAAGGAATCTGGGGCGGGGAGCAGGGAGTGCAGGTGGTGGGCTTGGGGTTGCTCTGTCTGCTTGCTGAAGAAAACCTCTAGCTCCTTTGAGACAGGTCTGTAAATTCAGGCCAGGGTCCCATCCTGGGTATGAAACAGGTCCATTGCTGGGTCTGTTGTGTGAATGCTGCAGGCCTTCAAGTTGACACTTTATCTGGTGTTTGAGGGTGGGGTGGACGGGCTCTTGGATGTCTGAGGAAGAGCTGAGGACAGGGACTGACTGTGCCTGGGTTTTCTGCCTCCAGTTGTCTAGTCTGGAGGCGGTCATGAGCTGCCACAGTTCTCTTCTTGAAGGCTGCAGAAGGCAGGTGCGAGGGAATGAGCGCTTCTATGTCCTAGCACAGGAGGAGAACCCAGAAAGGGCAAGTGACCCTTGAAGCTCCCCTAGCATGTGTCTGGCTTGGCCAGTGCTCAAGCTCCCCCCACAGCCAGCCCAGTCCAGCACAGAGCTCCCCCTTGCAGCGTGCCCTGGGGTGTGGGGTGAGCACAGCCATAGTGGTCCCCTGGATTGTGGGCTGGCAGGGGGTCTGTGTGCTCCTTCCAGGACATAGCTCTCTGTCCCCTACCCATTTGCAGTGCTCAGTGAGGTGTCTGTGTGCCCTTCACTTTTGCAAGCCCCTCCTCGCACTACATCCCCCCTCCCTACATCAACCCTACTCCAGCTGCCCCCCTGAGTGCAAATCCCCTTAACGTGGTCATGGCTCCTCAGGATTTTTTTTTAACAAGCTGTAACAATCCCATGTTGTGGCAGCCTGATCAATAGCCCCCTTTCATGATGCTGGGTGGGGGCCTAAACCTCCAGGGAGCGGGACTTTACCCTCCCAGGCCTGAGTGGTGGGCTTTCTGTGAGGCTTGTAGGAATGCGTGTGCATGGGTCAAGGCACCATGGTCACGTGCTGGGTGGGACTGGTCTGAGTGTAATTCATTTTTCCCTCACAGCTCCTACTCCCCGCCCCCTTTTTTTTCCCCATCCCAACTGAGTTCCCTGGAATTATTTGCTGCTGCTCCTTCACCTGCATGGGCAAGAGTAGTAGAAGAGTCTTTGGGGCTCCTTTTGGATGTTACCATGGCCCATTCTGGAGTGGGACTATGAATTTGCTCGCAGTAGCCCTAGGAATCCCCATCTGGGCAGGGAGGGGTGTATGGATTGTTGTAAGTTCACAGATAGGCACTTATTGGGACCCAAGTGTCTCAGAGTAAGGCTCAGGGTAATGGTGTTGTGGTGTTCTCTCTACCATTGCCTACCAGGGAAAGGCTGATTGTCCCTGGCAAAAAGCTCGGCTCTGCAACACCTTCAGTGCCGTCCTGTCACCCTTTACAGTACAGCCTCACATCTGTTGTCTCACGTTGCCCACTGGGGATTGTGCTCTCCCTTCATTTTGCAGGTGATGTCGGAGTGGCACAATGGCCTTCTGGGTGACACACAGAAAGCTGTTCAACTGGGAGCAGCACCCAATTCTCCTACTTCCTGATCCAGGACTCACTCCACCATTGCTCAATGCCTCTGTCATCACATGTAACACTTACTAAGAAGCACTTTCTAGGTGCCAGCCACTGTCCTAAGTGGAATTTAGTCTAGTGGATGTGCTTAGCCTCTGTATATGATCCAGATTGTGATTATCATCCCCACTGAGGAGACTGAGGCACAGAAAGTTGTAAAGTCGTCCAAGGGAGCACAGCTCGTAAGTAGCAGGGTTGCACTTCTATACGCAGGCTCTCTAGCTCCAGAATCCATTGTACTGCCTTTTGCATGAGAATTTGGGCTATGGTAGCAGTAGAATGAAGGAAGCCCCATGCCTCGGGCATTGAGACATAGCCATGCGCCCTGAGGCTTTTTCACCTGCCCTCATCCTACTCTGATAGAGACTACATTTCTCTACCTGATGGTTGTTTTTTTTTTTTTTTTAATTTTTATTTTACTTTTTACTTTTACAGAGTGTTGTGGTTTACAGATATGTATGATCCCAGATTAGTCATGTGTATATCCTCCCCATCCCACCCCTGGCATCCAGGGCAGCAGCAGAACTATAGGACACACAGGAAATGGGGGAGGGGGTTATAGAAAAAGGGATGGCAAGAACCTGGAGGTTCCCTTTATCTCCAGAGTCACTCAAGATGCAGTTCGGAAAGGATCTTGTGAAAAGGTACCACATTCTCATCTTCCAGGCACCATTACTGAATATTCGTTCATCCAAGACTCTGGTTTAGGTTGGGGACAGGGGTCTTGTGGGACAAGGGATGCTGGTAATTGAAGGAGATGAGTTATCTTTGTTTTTCTGAAGAAGCTGAGCTCTCCTTTGTTTTCCTGAAACTCACGGGATAACAGAAAGAGATTAAATAAATTACCCACAGAAATAACCTAGACATCTGCTTGGGCCATTTCAGAATGTTACAATGTGCATCGCAAATATAAGGATTATAGCTTTTGCTGACTATTGTGTTCACTCGTGACCAGATGTTTTTATGGAGTACCTAGTCTACACCAGGCACCGTGAAGCTCTTGCTCTAATTATTTATAGTAATTGCTCCTTTTGTACTTTTGCACTCTTTGTAGTTTTTTTCACTTCCTGTAGTTTTCCTTTTTGTGGTTTTCTGGTTTGATTACCTTTTTTTCTTTTAAGAATTGGGTGTCTCAGAGCCCATCATATCAGATTGAGTTAAATGTATCTGTGTGGTAGTCATTTAGTCATGTCAACTCTTTGCAACCCCATGAACTGTAGTCCAGCAGGCTCCTCTGTCCATGGGATTCTCCAGGCAAGAATACTGGAGTGGGTAGCCATTCCCTTCTCCAGGGGATCTTCCCAACCCAGGAATCGAGTCTGGGTCTCCCACACTACAGGCAGATTCTTTATGGTCTGAGCCACCATGGAAGCCAACAGATGTATCTACCAGAAGGTAGTTTGGGTTTCATTGATTGTATTTATTCATGGTTGTCCCTTGAGTATCTTTTAGCATTCACTCACTCGTTAGCAAACATTATTGAGAAACAACTGTAGGTGCTGTGCTTGGTGTCATGTGGTAGATGGAATCTGCTCTGACATGGTTTCCTGACCTTAGGGAACCTATAAGACCACTGTGTGACCCACACTCATATCCTTAGGGCCTTTTCCAGATGTATGGTAAGTTTGACTCCAACTCAGAGCCTTTGTGATGCTTACAGCTATAGCAATCCAGTCTCAGGAAGGTCATCTCCCTTTTCACTCATCACAGAAGCTTCTGACTCTGGGTGGGATTTTGTTGCCAGGAGTCAGTTCTGGCATTCAGGATTCATCCACATCTGCGACCCAAGGGGACCTGGCTAATCTTGAACAAAGTGTCATCTGTATGCAGTCTTGCCGTTGAGAGGAAAAGAGGCGTACACACAGGAGGTAGACTTACTTCACCATTTCTCCTCTCATTCTCATCAGGGCTGGCACAGAAGGAAGGTGGAAGAATTCCAATTTAGCCTAGTGTACTGAAGCCCAGATGCAGGGTGGGGGGCACTTGGGGCTAGGTCTAGATCTGCCATTGCCTCAGATAACCGTAAGAAAGTTGCAGTGCTTAAAAAAACTTAATGTTTGCTCTCCTCTGGGTTGGATACCCTGGGCAACAAGTTGGATGCAGCCCTTGCTTTCTAGGAACTTCAGCTTCATTTCTCCCATCTGTTAGCTATGAAGTCTCCCATCTAATTAGGAGAAAATAACCAGTGTGCAGGTATTCTTCCTGCCATGGATTCAAGCTGGGAAAACTTGAGTGAGTCATTTCTGTTTAGTTTCTGTATTTGTCAATATGGAGGATGGTGATTGGATGTTACTGGGTCTTGGGTACTCTCAACCCTGGCTAATAGGAGTCCCTAATTCAACAATGAAAGGAAAGTGTGTTATTGTATGGGACCTTTGTGAGGAAAGAAATAAAATCTTAACACTATGTTTCTTACTGAATTTAAACAGGCTTTCTGGTGGTGCTTATCACAACTCTTGGGAGCCTTCTTTTTTCATAATTAATGCAGATGTCCCAAGTTTTTCATACATTTCTCTCCAGAGTTAAAAGAGTCTGGACACGGGATTAGAAGAGCTGAGAATCGCAGGAGGGTTGCAGAATGCTGAGGCCTGAACAAGGTGGGGATGTCAACCTCCTTCTCAAACATCAAATGTTCTCTTGGTTGCCCCAGCTAATCGAAGATCTCACCGAAGTTGTGTTTTCTCAAATTCCCATAAATTATCCTCAGCGAGCGAGTGAACCTCCCTGTGCGCAGGGCATAAGTATTTAAATCTCCCACACGAGTGCCAGACGCGAGCTCATTAGATGTTAGTCTGCACGTCCGGCCGCCGGGCTTCTTCACCCTCAGTTGCGGGCCCTAGGCTTGTACCTTCTCCAGCGCCCCCGCCCCTCTCCGCAGCGGTGTGGCCAGAGGTAGAGGCAGAGGCCCGGGGATTGGAAGAACTTGAAGGCAGAGCCCCACCCACCACGATTTGGGCCGCTTTCTGGGAAGTTCGGTGGGCCGGACTGCGCCCTCATTGGTTGAAGTTCCTGTAGGTGGGCGGGGTGTCCCCGCTCGCCTCTGCTCCCTCCCCACCTGCGCCGAGAGTGGCTCTGGGTTGACAACAGCTAAGCGGCCGCAGCAGCTGCTCCTCTGGCTGGCACCGCTACCCTCCGTCCGACCCCAGGCTCCGCGCGTGCCTCCTGCCCGCTGACAGTTGCGTCGGGTCTTGAACCTAAAGCGACGGACGCGGCCTCCAGGTGGGAATGGGGGCGACTGCCGGAGGAGGTCAGGGCCGGCGAGGCTCCGGGGTCCCTCGCCTCGCGTCTCCAGCGCGCTCCGGCCCCGATCGGTTAGTGATCTGGATGCGCGGCGTCCACGCGAGACGCAAGGGGAGCGAGCCGAGCCACTTTGGAGCCCTGGGATTTGAGGCTGGAATCGCCGAAATTAGGGGACCCCCGGACCCCGCCGGCCGCGATTCTCCCGAGGAAGTCGATTCTCACGAGTGGAGTGCTGGAAGGTAGCTAGCTGCCCGTTACCCCCGGGCCTGGCCAGAGCCCGGAGCCGCTGCCCTGGGGCTTCGGAGGCGGGTTGGAACTGGGCGGGGTAGTGGGGCTTGAGCTTTGTGGTCGAGTCACGCCGCTTTTCCTCCCCTATTCTCTTTCCTCTGCTGTTGAGCGCATTTCCAGGAAGCCCCTGGTTGGGCGGCATGGGCTTTCCCCTCAGGCCGCTGCTTCCCTTCTGAGAAATGCCCGGACTTTCCTGGTATTGAGATAGCAGAGGGGATCAAGCGAAACCCTTTGGATAAGTCGCGTCTTTCAGGTCTCAGTTACCCAATGAAGTCCAAAATGGCTTTGGGTTAGAGAACCAGTGAGTCTTTTAGCGGAAATTTTGGGAATCTTCCTATTAGATTGCCTGAGGTTCTCGCTAACATTTCTCTTCTCCCAAGACTTTTAAAAGTACTGAGTACTCAGGAAACCAAGGTTTCAGCCACTAATTCATATGACCTTAGGTGAGTCATGCTACTTCTGTGGGCCACAAGTGTTCTCAACCGCACCTTGGTTACTGGGCTGGATTTCAGTATCTACAGGGCTAGTCTGGTCCACCCTGACATCTGGTGACTTGCTGCATGGGTCCAGGCTCTTAAACGGGCAGGTAAAGTGTTGTGTCTGAGATGCTGCGGAGGTGGGGGTGGGGTGACAGGAGCTATGCAGGTGGAGAGCCTTGTGATTCTGCAGCTAAGCCAGCTGGAAACCTAGTGGTGGTGGTACCAGGACAGCAGCAGACTGAAGGTGGGGAGAAGTGGGGCAATCCAGAGCCCTGGGCCCCAGAGGTTGGGCTGGAGGGCCCTGGTTGTCTCCATCTCACCCAGACCCCCATGTCTGCTGACTGCCGGAGGAGGTCAGGGCCCGAGGCTCCGGGGTCCCTCGCCTCGCGTCTCCAGCGCGCTCCGGCCCCGATCGGTTAGTGATCTGGATGCGCGGCGTCCACGCGAGACGCAAGGGGAGCGAGCCGAGCCACTTTGGAGCCCTGGGATTTGAGGCTGGAATCGCCGAAATTAGGGGACCCCCGGACCCCGCCGGCCGCGATTCTCCCGAGGAAGTCGATTCTCACGAGTGGAGTGCTGGAAGGTAGCTAGCTGCCCGTTACCCCCGGGCCTGGCCAGAGCCCGGAGCCGCTGCCCTGGGGCTTCGGAGGCGGGTTGGAACTGGGCGGGGTAGTGGGGCTTGAGCTTTGTGGTCGAGTCACGCCGCTTTTCCTCCCCTATTCTCTTTCCTCTGCTGTTGAGCGCATTTCCAGGAAGCCCCTGGTTGGGCGGCATGGGCTTTCCCCTCAGGCCGCTGCTTCCCTTCTGAGAAATGCCCGGACTTTCCTGGTATTGAGATAGCAGAGGGGATCAAGCGAAACCCTTTGGATAAGTCGCGTCTTTCAGGTCTCAGTTACCCAATGAAGTCCAAAATGGCTTTGGGTTAGAGAACCAGTGAGTCTTTTAGCGGAAATTTTGGGAATCTTCCTATTAGATTGCCTGAGGTTCTCGCTAACATTTCTCTTCTCCCAAGACTTTTAAAAGTACTGAGTACTCAGGAAACCAAGGTTTCAGCCACTAATTCATATGACCTTAGGTGAGTCATGCTACTTCTGTGGGCCACAAGTGTTCTCAACCGCACCTTGGTTACTGGGCTGGATTTCAGTATCTACAGGGCTAGTCTGGTCCACCCTGACATCTGGTGACTTGCTGCATGGGTCCAGGCTCTTAAACGGGCAGGTAAAGTGTTGTGTCTGAGATGCTGCGGAGGTGGGGGTGGGGTGACAGGAGCTATGCAGGTGGAGAGCCTTGTGATTCTGCAGCTAAGCCAGCTGGAAACCTAGTGGTGGTGGTACCAGGACAGCAGCAGACTGAAGGTGGGGAGAAGTGGGGCAATCCAGAGCCCTGGGCCCCAGAGGTTGGGCTGGAGGGCCCTGGTTGTCTCCATCTCACCCAGACCCCCATGTCTGCTGACCCTGGAGGAGATGGGGATGAATCACACCAAGGGCTATTTTCAAAGCCTGACTCTTGCTGTAGATCTGTTCCTCCCCCAACTCTAGGGGTTGATGTCTCCACCCACTGTCTGTCTTACTGCCCTCTGAATTTCCCTTCACTTTCATCCTCCTGGAATAAAATTCTTGTCTGGAGATGAGACCAAGAGTGTAGAGAAAGTCGCATCAGCAGGTGGTTTCTGAGTGGTTGATGGAGTGAGCCAGAAGAGTGGGATGGAAATAATGGTTTTGGGGTTGGAGGACTCTCACCCGAAAGCTACAGTTACCATATTGCTGGACATTCTTGGCTGGTCCTCATTTCCAGGATTTGGCCTTTATCCAACTATGTTCTGGATTTGGAATTTGGTACTTCTGCTCCCTAAACCTCTGTAGTTAGGGCTAGAAAATACCATGTGGATAGAGTCTGATCTCCCCTATTTGCTTGCCTTCTCTCCACTCCATAAGCGGCTCTTAGAGGAGTATGCTCTGTGCGTCCTTAGCTCCTCTCTCCAAATCTGGACAGGAGAGGGAGATGGTATCTGAAGGTGTTTAGGGCAAGAAGAGAGGCTGAGAAAAAAAAAAGAAGAGAGGCTGAAGGTGCATTAAAGGGCTGTACCTGTGTGAGTCCTTGGGGACAGGGCATGTAGGGGGCGGGCATGAATCTTGTGGGGAAGACAGAAGACAATACTTTTTGAATTTGAATATAGGAGTGAAGCAATTGGCATAGGGAAGTCCAAACTTTGATACTCTCTGTCTTCTTAAAGTAGAAAAGTTCCATTCTTCAGGCTATAGAATGGGGAGAGAGCAGAGGCCCCCTGGAGCCAGGTATAAGAATAACAGCCCAACGCAAAAGCAAGAGTCCCAAAAGGAGGAGTAGATGGAGTCTGTAATGGGGATGCTGTGGCCAGTGTCAGTGCTTTTCTGCCAAGACACTCATGGAGTTCCCTGTTCCAGCCTTGGAAAGTTTAGGTTCAGCAGATGACAGGTTTAATAAAGGCAGGGTGCGCTTCCACCTTCTTGGGGAAGGTGGGGCATGGGTCTCTCACTAGAAGAAGGAGTTGCCTCTGGCTTGAATAGGATAAAGAGAACTATTTTCTTGAACTCTCAGTTTGGGTAGGATCCCGTGTCCTGGCCTTTGGAAGGCTGTTATCAGATGAAATAAAGAGAGGGTCTGAAAGAAGCGAGGGCCCTAGAATGGGATGTGTGAACTCCTCTAATCCAAAACCATAAGCAGAGTCATTGAGCACAGGCCTGGGCACACAGTTGTTGGTGTCAAGTATTTATTACAGCTTTATTCATCTGTGACTTGGGGCCTTGGCTTATGTATGTGTATTAAGGGGAAACAGGTCCTAGTAAATTGGAGTCAGTGAAATAGGAGGCCCCAATCTGGTCCTTGTCAGCAGTCTGAAGTGCTGTGCCTGTGTGTTGAGTCCCCTCCTGCCCAGCCTTCCACTTTGGGAACTTGTATGCCCACTGTTGGTGACCTTGTTTACCCTGACTATGCAGGGACTGCAGAACTGGAGGTAAAGTTCCTCAGGGGTCAAGCATGGAAGGTGGCATAAAACAGGGGGCTAGGAGTAGGACACATGGAGGTTTAAATCCAGGCTCTGTTGCTCCACTCAGTCTCTTAGACTCTTGGTTTCTCCCTGCTTTTTCCACTCTACTGGATTAAATGAGAGGATCCATGGCTAAGTGTTTGGCACACTACCCAGTGCTGTATACATTGTTCATCATTAAGTTCCTGGTGCTAGTTTTTGTGAAGGACACAAAGTGTGACCCCCCACCTTCCAGGAATCTGCCATCTAGTAGATCAGAGTTAGTGCCCTGGATGGCGCATGATACAGCAAGTCTTCACCTTGGTGAGGGCTTTCAAAAGTATTATGAAGAATTTCGAACACATGTAAAAGTAGAAATGATTGATGGAATCAGGTCCCATTAGCCTATGGCCAATACTTCCCTATTTATATCTACTTCATTCTCTTGTTATTGTGACATGAATCCTGGACACCTTATCAACTTATCTATAGTAATATTATATATATATATATGTAATGTATGAATGATAGAGACTCAAATGATAGACACTGTATGAGTATCACACCTGAAAACAGTTCCTTAATATCATCAAATAGTCTAGCAGTGCTCGTATTTCCAGTTGTTGAGGATATTTTGCCTTGCAAGGCCTGACCTGGAGAACCGTGGCCTTTGACTGAGGGGAAGGTGCCGGACAGAGGCAGTGTCATTTGAGCTGAACTCTGAAAGAGGCCTAGGCAGGGTCTGAACTGGAGGGATTATGGAGCTCTAGCCCCTGGTTTTACAGTGCCTGCCGCTGTCTCTGAGGCTCCAGCTCTGGGGCTCAGGCTCCCAAGGCTGACCTGTGGAGGCTTCTTGCAGAAAGTATGTGTGTGCCTTGGTTCTGTAGGGGTAAATGAGAGCTCTGGCTCTCTTGCTGGCCTCTCCAGTTCCAGGGCCACCCAGGCGCTTGAGGTCTGCGGGCCTGGGAGAATTCCTGGAGGCTTCTCGCCTCCTGGCCCTCCCCTGCCCCTGGCCCCTGAGGCCAGTTCCAGTTCAGAGCAAAACAGGATGCATTCAGGATGAGCGTCTTTCCCAGCTTGTCATCTAATCACCATGACCCAGCTTGGAGCTTCCTCTCTCATTCATGATAAAAACCCTCACTGTCTCACTTTTCCCTCCCACTCCAGTAAGGATGTGCTGACTTCCTCCACATCCGGGCCAGCCCTCCTCCACCCTCTTGTGTAGCTAAAGGAGAGCTTCCCTCCTCCAGGGCTTGCTCTCCCACAGCCTCCTGCTCTTGGGCTGTCCTTGGGAAAGGAGTGGCTCCTTTCCAACAAGCCCGGGGTCCTGCCACTGTGTGGTTAATGATTGAGCCACATAATCACCACCTTGGAAAGTCACCTCTAAGGATGGCCATTAAGTAACTCTTTGTCCACCCCAGGCCTTAAAGGGACCCCATTTTGAATGCTTCCCTTCCCTCAAGGGGACATTAATGGACATTCAGGCATGGTAAATTCTGGGACCAGTTAAACTTCTGCCCCTGTGTTTTCACTTGGGCAAACAGAAGTAGTCATTCAAATTGCTTGAAGGACACATGTGTCTTGGTGGTGGTGTAGAGAGAGGCGGTTCTGTTCAGTCACTCAGTCGTGTCGGACTCTTTGCGACCCCACGGACTGCAGCATGCCTGGCTTCCCTGTCCTTCATCTAACCCTAGAGAGAGGCAGGGAGTTGAATTAATAGGAATTCAGATGAACAGTGGGGTAAGGGTTTTTTGTTTTTGTTTTTCTAGGCATCAGAATCATAAGCGGATAGGGGTGTTTCCAGGAGCAGTTGACTCCCTGATCTCAATTTGAAAGTCTAAAAGAGCAAGAAATGCATGTTCAAAGGGTTTGCTATTACGAGGGTGGGGTGGAATTGTGTGTGTTTGCTTTTAGTCCAGCTGTGGGTCCCTCCACATCGGGCTGGGACATGAGGCCTGAGGCCTTCATAGTGGAGGAGGAAGCCTTCCTCTGAGAGCCTGTATCTTCACAAGTAGTGGGAACTGGGGAAGATCAAGCTAGGACCCAGATCCAATTTAGAAAGCTCTTGACCAGGGGTCCCCAAACCCCGGGCCACAGATTGGTAGTAGCCTGTGGCCTGTTAGGAGACGGGCTGTACAGCAGGAGGTGAGTGGCGGGTGAGTGAGCGAAGCTTCATCTCTCTTTACAGCTGTTCCCCATCACTTTCCCGTCACCCCTAGGTAGGCCTGTCTAGTTGTAAGAAAACAAGCTTAAGACTCTCACTGATTCTGCATTATCGGGAGTGGTATAATTATTTCATTATATATCACAATGTAATAATAACAGCAATAAAATGCACAATAAATGTAACAGACTTGAATCATCCTGAAACCATCCCCACCCCAACCCCTCCATCCCTGGAAAAATCATCTTCCACAAAACTGGTCCCTGGTGCCAAAAAGGTTGGGACCACTGCTCTAGACCACAAGTTTTCTCCAGTTTCAGTGCGATAAGAAGGAACCAACATTTAGCAAATTCCGTGGGCCTATGATATGGTCAGGAAACCTGGCTTCTGGTTATGCCTTTCTGTAACTACCTCTCCATGAGTGACTTTAGAGAAGACAATTTACTTTCTCTGGGCCTAGGTCTTTAAAATGTAGAGTCCATGGTGTGGCCTCAGTGGTTTCACAGGCTTCCTTCTAGCCATGAGACGATGCGTTCCCAGTCAAGAACATTTTCTTATCCACAAGGCAAAGGTGAACTGGCTTCAAATTGTGCCAGGCCTAGTGAGTAAATACTCTCTGTTGGCTGGTCAGTTAGGGGTGGCAGGGCCTTGAACTGCCACAGCTTGGGTTTTTCTTGAGTGTGGGCTTTTGCGCAGTGTACTCTCTTGCCCTTCCCCCATGTGTGTGCCTGCCCTGAGTGGCCACCCTCAGCCCATTCAGCCATAAGTTAATGAGTGACCTGCTCCTGCTGGGTAGTCCTGGCCCATGGTGCTCCTGGAATCCCAGGTCTCAGTGGGAACCTGCCAAGGGCCTAGCCAGCTCCGGTCACCTTTATGCTTCCCACAGTGCCCCAGAGGTAGGAAGCAGAGCTCAGGAAAGAAGGGTCTTTAGAGGGCACTGGGTCTAACTCTCCTTCTGTAGTTCAGGTCTTCCCTGCGCCCCGCCCCCCACACCCGCCACTAAGTACTCATTAAATACAATAAGTGGGGGCGCAGTGTTTCAAGGCAGTTGGTTACATCCATGGAATCTCCAGAAGTTTTTTCTGATGTTGAGCTGCTCTCTGTCTCCCTATAGCTTTTACCCCTGGGGTCCCAGCTCTGTTCCCTGGGACCACCTAGACCCTCTCTGTTCTCTCTAATCTGTAGATGTTTGAGGACAGAACCCAAGTCCCCCTGTGTTTTCCCCAGGCAAGGCAGCCTCAAGACCCTCCAGGTGTTCCTCAGGGAACCTGGGACCAGCCCATTTCCCAGCCTCATTACTGGCCTTTGCACGTGTTGTCATTTGTGGCTCTGGGGGGCCCCTCACTCTTCTCTGTGTATTTGTACCCTGAATTTTTCCAGACTTCTCCATTATCTTCTCCTGGTGACCCCAGGAGTCCTGGGTCCAAACACCTCATACAGTTTTCTCTGATTTGTTTGTCATTCTGGTACAGCCAGCTCCCATGACTGGTGCCCTGAGAGGGCAGGGCCTTCTCAATGCCCCACAGCATAAGGCAAGCCTAAGGTGTGGAGGTGCTCACCAGGATGGGCCGACTGCATTGTACTGTGTGTGGGCTGACCATATAGCCTGCTTTTCTGCCCCTGGCCTTTGTCTCTTGAGCTGGCAGGGGGTACAGAAAAAAGATATTTTAAGGATCAGCAAAGCTGGAAATGAGTCCAAGCCATGCCCACAGTGGGGCCTAGAAGGGTGAATCAGACAGGGAGAAACACCAACTCAGCCACGCTTCTAGCAGTTGATGACGATGACAGTGATGAGTCCTCCCGTGTCTTTAACGTTTCCGAGGGACTTTCACTTCCATGACCCCATTTTGTTGTCAGAACAGCCCAGTCAGATAGACCCTGTGATCCCTCCAGCACGATCCTGGCTGATCCCCACCTGAGGCCCAGAGAGAGGAAGGGTTCAGTCTCCAGGGAGGGAGAATTTGAAACCCATGTCTTCTGACCCTCAGCCTTTCCTGTGTCCCCCAAACCACACCCTGGCAGTCAAGGCGGCTGGGGCTGACTTAGCAGCTTCCCCACCACAGAGGAACCTCTGCCCACGCTGCAGTACTGTTCCCAGGGTAGAGGGAGGGACCTCCAGGGGAGGTGCCAGAGGATTTCCTGTCCTTTATCTGGATTGGCCAAAGGCAGACCCGTCTGAGGTGTGACACAGGCCCTTGCAGCCAGCATTTCTGCTTCAGGCTGAAGTCAAGTCAGGTGGACAGGGACACTGAGCTTGGGAAGTACCTTGTCCCAAACATCCGGTCTGAGCAGCCCCCACCTGAGTAGGGCCTTCGAGCTGGGGAAAACAAAGAGGATCATGAGGGAAAGGGTTCAGAGTGGAGCTGAAGCAAAACACCCCCTGAAGCATACACAGCATGCCTGGGGCAGAAGCATGTCACTGTGAAGGATGGAGGCTCTGGTATAAGGCAGCACTGGGTGACTTTGGGCCAATTCCATAACCTTTGTGAGCCTCCATTTTGTCAGCTGTAAGATGGAGATATGTACTTCCCTCAGGGATTATGTGTGTGTGGTAGTCACTTCGTCATGTCCGACTCTTTGTGACTCCATGGACTGTAGCCCACCAGGCTCCTCTGTCTGTGGGGATTCTCCAGGCAAGAATACTGGAGTGGGTTGCCATGGCCTCCTCCAAGGAATCTTCCTGACCCTGGGATGGAACCTGGGTCTCCTGCACTGCAGATTCTTTACTGTCTGAGCCACCAGGGAAGCCCCACCCTAGGGGGTGCTGAATATTAAATCCAATAATATGAATAGCACTCTCACTGTTATGGTTGTTTAGTGGTACTTTCTGTTACCTTGTCACTTTGCTGTTTCTCACTGACCTAGACACATGCTCTTCTCAAACCTGCCACCTCTTGGGCATAAATCTGGACTTTTCTGTCATTTCAGATTCTACCTCCTCCTGAAAAGCTCTCCCTGGCCCTGCCTGCCTCCAGGGCTCCCTTCCTCTGGCCTCCCTTAGTGACATTTATGACTCTGTAAGAGGCTGTAGTCACAATGATAACACCAAGAGTAATCGTGAATTCTTCTCAGTTCTTGACACATTTGAATTTGCTTAGCTCCCATGATGAGTCCATAAGGTACTGCTACCATCACCACCGTTTCACGTATGAAGAAACTGAGGCAAGGAGCGGTTCAAAGAAGAACTTTCCCAAGGTTACGGGGCTTGGGAGTGCTGGAACTAGGCTCAGGACCCAGGCAGTCTGAGTCTGCTCCCCTCATCCTTAAGCGACTGTGTCGTGCTTCCCCCTTCCCTTTCCCAGATGCCTGCCTGGGAGGCAAGAGCTGAAGCTTGAGTCTCCTGCCCCTGCCTGACTGGTCCCCACACCCACCAGCCATCAGTGACTCTGTCCGTGCATACTATCCCCAAGTCCTTGTCAACCCCCCAGGGTCTACAGATGGAGAGGAGAGAAAACACTGAGGGTGGGTATCCATGCTCTAAGGCAGAGCTGCCCTGCGGGAGGGAGTGAGGGTGCCTCTGATGTCAGGAGCAGGCCCGCCTGATTAGCACTTTCCAACACTGAGTGTGGAGAGCAGGCTGCTGGGTGGCATCAGGGGAGAAGAGACATTTTAATTAGCTGTCTTCACAACCAGGTTGCATTATTTAGAAGGTGTGAGTGGTTCTGGGCAGGCGGGTGGCTGCCTGGATTCACTCTTGTGAGCCTTGCAGCTGGTGGGGCCCAAGCTAAAATTGGGTATGTATATGGAGTCGCTTTTCTCTAGAAGCTCTAGTCCTCCCTCCAGTGTTCCCACCTCAGGGCTCTTGGGTGCTGCAAGCTTCCTTCCTTCAGATTGTACCAGCTGCCAACTCCATTACTTTCCAGCTCATTCTATGTTCCTTGCCTCCAAACAAGCTCCTGGGGGTGCTTCAAAGGACAGTCCATCATAGCCTCTTTCCTCCCTGAGAAGGAAGGGCCTAGTAGCAGCTTTGACCAAGTATTCTGGGGGAGTTCAACATTTGTTCAGTTTTCAGACCTTGGTGCCTACCTTAGGGCCCAACACAGAGTAGGTGCTCAGGTAGTGTTGGTTGAATATATACTCAGCCAAGAGGGAGTGGATTTGGAGGAGAGAGCCTGGGGAGGCTAGGAACAGATCAACAGGAGGGCTGTGGGCATTTAGACAGGCTCCTGGTTCTGTCTGTAGTTCAAAAGAAGCCACTTGACCATTCATAGTCTTAGTTTCCCCTTTTGTGCAGCACACCTGCTTTGGACAGAGCTGTTGTGAAGACCAAAGGGATACGTGAGGATGAAGTGCTTCTTCACTATTAGGAACTTACTTCCGGTTATCAGTTAATACTGCAAAAACCCTGGTATACATTTTTTGTGTTTATGGCCTACATGATTTTTTCTTTTTAATGAGGGTTGTAACTTAGTGACTCTGACTCTGGAGCCAGGCTGCTTCCGTGTGCATCATGGCCCACCACTTCTGTACTGCTTGCGAAAATTATTGCTGTGGGCCTCAGTTTCCTCATTGGTCAAATAGAGATGTTATCAGAGGACTGTTGTTGTGAAGATTCAGTAGCATAATTCATATAAAAAGTACCTAATGTCATGTCTGGAACACTCATGATGACTTGTGCCCTTTGGCTGTCATAATTATTATCTCATTTTATGCTTGCAAAGACCTCATGTTGTCAGTACTACGACTGTGATGCTCTTTGACAGATGAGGAGAGAGAGGCATAGAAAAGTTAAGTCTTAGCCAGTGTGCTCTGTATGAAGTCCTCCACTCAGGGTCTGTCACATAGTAAGAAAATATTAGTATCTATCGTGAATTATTCTGAATAGTTACATTCAGTATCATAAATAGTATTATCAAAAATGATCATAGCCATAGCTGAGAAGTTGCAGAGCTAGGACTAAAAGCCAAGTCTTCAGATTGCTAGCTTGTTACTCTTAGCACTCACCTTACCACAGAACCTGTATGATCCGGGGTCCTAACACAGCCATGAGCCCACTCTTTGGGGTTGTCCTTCCCTTCACCTCACCATGGCCTGAGCATGTCCATCATCACCCCTATCCCTACCTTCTCCTTGGTACTCCTTGTCCCTGTCCTCCCTTTGGCCACTACTGGGCTCCAGGGCGAGCTTGTGTCTACTGACTTCCAGAGGAGAGCAGACCCCGCCTGAGGAAGCTACTTCTCTCAGGCCCACTTCCTTTCTGTCAGAGACAATTTTCTCTCACTCTCAGGGTGGGGCCAAGTTCCTTCAAGGCATTTCCTGCCCAGGAGTTTATATTTGGCCTCAGCAAAAGGAAAGGGAAGTTGGGTTTGGAGGGGGTGTGGGATATAGAAGTGGTGGTACAGGGTCAAAACGGGTGAGTAGCAAGATTTAGCAGGCCAGGAGAGGGAAGCAGGAGATGGTGCATGCCCCTTCTCTCACGGAAGCTTGCATATGCTCACAGGAGTTTGCAATGGGAGAGCTAAGTGCTCCATGAGGCCAACATGCCTCCACCCTCAGGCAGAGTTGATTTTCCCCTCTCACACCTCTGGGCCTTGGTTCTTGGATGTATGGTTTCTGCCGTTGGTGAGGTCAACTGCCAGTCAGCAAGTCTGCTGAGTTGCAGGCTTGTGCAGTTCTGTGTCCTCACTGTGGGGATGCCAGAGGAGAGGGTGAATTCAAAGGTCTGCACACCGTTTAGTTTGGAAACAGGACTCCCTATCTAGGTGTTGCTGGAACATACAGTAGCCCACAGCACACAACATGGGGGAACAAAGAACCCAATGTGATCTAGCTCCAGTTGAATGAGGCAGACAGAGTTATTTGCTGTCGTGAAAGTGGGGGAAAGGTTTGAGGGGTCCACTTAAATTTAACCAAACCATTGGGTGGCAGGGGGTTGGTGAGCGATCAGGGAATGAAAGCTTCATGGGATAGGGTGTTTTAACTCCATCCTCATGAATTGTAGGAATTTGCAGCTTCAAGTCAGGCTAGGTCCGGAGTGTGAAGGTGGAAAGCAGTCTAATGTCTGCCCCAGCTGTGGACAGTGGGGAGCCCATTAGGTGGCAGACCGGGAGAGTGGCCAGATCAGAGCTGGCCCTTGGGAGAAGCTTGCAGGATGACCTGTTGAAAGGAGAGCCTGGAACTGGGGCCTTCAGGGCTGAAATAATCCAGACATGAGAACCTGGAGCATGACTGGGCATGGGAAGTAGTGACGATTGGATGGAAAAGTTGATAGAAGTTGGTGGTTAGATGTGTGAGTGGAGGGAGGACAGACTAGGCTGACTGGAGGTTTAAGGCTCCATGTTTGGTGCCTTTGGAGGCAGGAAATTAGGAGAGCTGGATTGGAAGGGAAGATGAGTTTGTTCTTGGTCCCCACTGAGAGTCCACTCTTGAGCCTCTCAGAAGAGAGCATGCAAGAGGAGGCTCCCTTCTCTACCAATCTAGGTCTATATTTTGGGGAGTGGCCATTAGAAGATGGGGAAACTGCAATTTAGCCAGAGGGACTGGCTTCCCCAAGGTCGTCTGACAAGTTCCCAGTGGAGCTAAGGCCAAAATGTAGTTCTCCTGACCTTGGATCCAGTACTCTCTGCACCCAGACCACAGTGTAGAGCAGTCCCATCCACCCCATTCCAGTTAGGCTGGCATCTCTTGCCTTCAGGCTGGGGACTGGAGATGATGTAGTAGCACGTGGATTATTAAAACATCCGTCTTTCCTTGTCAACCATGACTTTGTCAGAGCACCTGAGACGGGGTAGGGGACAGGATCCCCTGAAGGCAAGAAAGCTAATGGAGCCACCATAGCAGAGCAGGTGACAGCTTTGACCTTCACTTTCACAAGGAAACCCTGGGCCAGGCAGGAAGGTCAGCGGACTGCTTTGGCTCTGCTGCATCAAGTGCTTGCCTAGTAGACCACAGACTGGGCCGACTCTGAACCCCAGTTCTCAAGCAGCCCCAGAAGTCTGGGTTAGCCACAGGCTCCTCATGGCCTTCCTCCAACTACAACTGCATACCGGATCTCAGGCTACAGCTTGGTATATATCCATGGGGAGAGAACAGTCAGAAGTTCCTTGTGTCCCTTCCATATTTATAGAAAGCCTCAAACCAAGAACTGTCACTTCCCATGGCTCACCCTGAAAGGGGTCCACAGTGTCCAGAGAGAAGGGACCTCCAGTGAACACTGTATCCAATCTTTACCTCACTCCTCAGGACATCCCCAAGGTGGGCTAGGGCTACCTGGATGTGT
The DNA here is from genome assembly GCA_022376925.1 of Tragulus kanchil. NCBI lineage: Eukaryota > Metazoa > Chordata > Mammalia > Artiodactyla > Tragulidae > Tragulus > Tragulus kanchil. The sequence goes on along the minus strand of JAIOJX010000001.1, from coordinate 72,172,336 downwards.
TTGAGGCCCCCACGTGGAAGGAAGCTGCCCTTCCTGGTCTCTCACACTTCAGGGCTGAAATAATCCAGACATGAGAACCTGGAGCATGACTGGGCATGGGAAGTAGTGACGATTGGATGGAAAAGTTGATAGAAGTTGGTGGTTAGATGTGTGAGTGGAGGGAGGACAGACTAGGCTGACTGGAGGTTTAAGGCTCCATGTTTGGTGCCTTTGGAGGCAGGAAATTAGGAGAGCTGGATTGGAAGGGAAGATGAGTTTGTTCTTGGTCCCCACTGAGAGTCCACTCTTGAGCCTCTCAGAAGAGAGCATGCAAGAGGAGGCTCCCTTCTCTACCAATCTAGGTCTATATTTTGGGGAGTGGCCATTAGAAGATGGGGAAACTGCAATTTAGCCAGAGGGACTGGTTTCCCCCAAGGTCGTCTGACAAGTTCCAAGTGGAGCTAAGGCCAAAATGTAGTTCTCCTGACCTTGGATCCAGTACTCTCTGCACCCAGACCACAGTGTAGAGCAGTCCCATCCACCCCATTCCAGTTAGGCTGGCATCTCTTGCCTTCAGGCTGGGGACTGGAGATGATGTAGTAGCACGTGGATTATTAAAACATCCGTCTTTCCTTGTCAACCATGACTTTGTCAGAGCACCTGAGACGGGGTAGGGGACAGGATCCCCTGAAGGCAAGAAAGCTAATGGAGCCACCATAGCAGAGCAGGTGACAGCTTTGACCTTCACTTTCACAAGGAAACCCTGGGCCAGGCAGGAAGGTCAGCGGACTGCTTTGGCTCTGCTGCATCAAGTGCTTGCCTAGTAGACCACAGACTGGGCCGACTCTGAACCCCAGTTCTCAAGCAGCCCCAGAAGTCTGGGTTAGCCACAGGCTCCTCATGGCCTTCCTCCAACTACAACTGCATACCGGATCTCAGGCTACAGCTTGGTATATATCCATGGGGAGAGAACAGTCAGAAGTTCCTTGTGTCCCTTCCATATTTATAGAAAGCCTCAAACCAAGAACTGTCACTTCCCATGGCTCACCCTGAAAGGGGTCCACAGTGTCCAGAGAGAAGGGACCTCCAGTGAACACTGTATCCAATCTTTACCTCACTCCTCAGGACATCCCCAAGGTGGGCTAGGGCTACCTGGATGTGTTTGAGGCCCCCACGTGGAAGGAAGCTGCCCTTCCTGGTCTCTCACACTTCAGGGCTGGAGTCAACCAGTCTTTTATTATGGGAGGTGTTCTGTGCATTGTAGGATGTTTAATACCATCCCTGGCCTCTACTTGGCAGATTCTAGCAGCATCCTTCCCCATTTGTGATGACCAAAAATGTCTCCCAACATTGCCCAAGGTCTCCTGTGGTGGATGGAGGGGGGGGGGGCGCTTAAATTGTCTCTGGTAGAGAATCCTTGTGGCCCTGTGGCCATGATATAGCCATGGAGTGTTAAAGAGGGAAAGCCGCACGTGTGAACCCACCACTGGCGAGCAAGTCGATTCAGTGGCTTCATTTTGTTGCCACCCAGTCCCACAGTAGCTCTAGCTGAGACCAAGGCTCACATCTGAACAGGTGCAATAGGGGCCCAAGTTCTGCCCAGCAACCTAACAAGTCAGAGGCCGGTCAGTGTCCAGCACTATCAAGCTCAGCTGCTTGACATCAGCAGCCCTTGTGGCAGTACCCCTCCTGTGAAGGTTGGAATGTGGGATGAGAGCTATTTTGGTCTCAGTCTCCCTTCCTCCCTCCCCCTCTCTCCCCTGGAAGAATCTAGTTAGAGTTGTGATTCTGGCTAAGAGCAGGAGAGACGACAGGTACACCTGACCTCCCAGGCAACAGGGCATGACAGACCCCCACGTGTCTGCTGCAAGGTCAGGAGGGGAAGCTTTGGCAGGCCTGGTGTCCACAACAGCTCTTAATCCTGGCCCTGGTGAGGGCCTCGCTCTGTCAGTGCCTCAGAGAGAGAGCGGTGCATAACCAGGTATTCACTTGTTGCAGCACCTTTGCCAGGCTCGGTGCCACTCCTGAGGACCCCTTTGTGCAAATTCAAATGAAGCACTGTTTCCGGGCTGGGTGGGCACACTTCATGCGACCAAGGCCCCTTATGTAACCTTACGGGAAGGTGGAAGGTGCTGGTCACAAGCACTTGGGGCCAGCAGAGATCCAAGCCCTCTGCTGGAAGGCCAACACCTCCTCCTCAAGCGGGGATCCCCCTCTATGAGTAGGAGTAGGAACGGAGTGTTGCCTCAACCAAGAGAAATGGTCTGAGAAGCTTTTTACCAGGACATGGCATTTCCCAGGTGCAGCAGAAGGACCTGGAGTGGTAGGTGGTCCTTCTGTCTACCTTGGCGACCAGCTTGACCTCATAGAGTCCACCCTGGGGACTTGGATTGTCACATAGACAGCAGCCTCCCAGGTCTTTCTTCACCCCTCTGAACACTGGCCCTTTCCCTTGGGCTCACTGAAGGTGGGAGAAACCATGCTGAAACCTTGGTTTGGAGGCACCCACTCTGCGCCAAGGGTCACAGGGGAGAGGTCTTTCCAAATAGGCAGCCAAGTAAGAGAAATGAAAGCAACAAGTTTGTTGAAAGCTGCCTCATGGAATTAAGTCAGCTGATTGAAGAAATCACTTTCACAAACACCCACAGATGTGCTCACTCTTGTCCTGTCACATGCATTCAAGTCATTGTTCACTGGGCCCAGAGAGAGCTCGGGCCATTGATGAAAACAGACCTGAGTGTAGCCTCTGGCTAGAATCTTTGCTGGAAGACCCTTGTGGCAGTACCCTCCTGTGAAGGTTGGAATGTGGGATGAGAGCTATTTTGGTCTCAGTCTCCTTCCTCCTCCCTCTCTCCCCTGGAAGAATCTAGTTAGAGTTGTGATTCTGGCTAAGAGCAGGAGAGACGACAGGTACACCTGACCTCCCAGGCAACAGGGCATGACAGACCCCCACGTGTCTGCTGCAAGGTCAGGAGGGGAAGCTTTGGCAGGCCTGGTGTCCACAACAGCTCTTAATCCTGGCCCTGGTGAGGGCCTCGCTCTGTCAGTGCCTCAGAGAGAGAGCGGTGCATAACCAGGTATTCACTTGTTGCAGCACCTTTGCCAGGCTCGGTGCCACTCCTGAGGACCCCTTTGTGCAAATTCAAATGAAGCACTGTTTCCGGGCTGGGTGGGCACACTTCATGCGACCAAGGCCCCTTATGTAACCTTACGGGAAGGTGGAAGGTGCTGGTCACAAGCACTTGGGGCCAGCAGAGATCCAAGCCCTCTGCTGGAAGGCCAACACCTCCTCCTCAAGCGGGGATCCCCCTCTATGAGTAGGAGTAGGAACGGAGTGTTGCCTCAACCAAGAGAAATGGTCTGAGAAGCTTTTTACCAGGACATGGCATTTCCCAGGTGCAGCAGAAGGACCTGGAGTGGTAGGTGGTCCTTCTGTCTACCTTGGCGACCAGCTTGACCTCATAGAGTCCACCCTGGGGACTTGGATTGTCACATAGACAGCAGCCTCCCAGGTCTTTCTTCACCCCTCTGAACACTGGCCCTTTCCCTTGGGCTCACTGAAGGTGGGAGAAACCATGCTGAAACCTTGGTTTGGAGGCACCCACTCTGCGCCAAGGGTCACAGGGGAGAGGTCTTTCCAAATAGGCAGCCAAGTAAGAGAAATGAAAGCAACAAGTTTGTTGAAAGCTGCCTCATGGAATTAAGTCAGCTGATTGAAGAAATCACTTTCACAAACACCCACAGATGTGCTCACTCTTGTCCTGTCACATGCATTCAAGTCATTGTTCACTGGGCCCAGAGAGAGCTCGGGCCATTGATGAAAACAGACCTGAGTGTAGCCTCTGGCTAGAATCTTTGCAAAGACCTCTGCTGTGACTTTTTACCTAGCTATGTCTGTTTCAGTTCTTGATCCTTGTGCTTTCAAATCACCTGGAAAGTTCTCAAAAACAAAACAGAAACAAACTCTATCCCCAGAGAGTCTAATTTAATTGGTCATGATTTAATCGGGCTCAGGCACTGGCATTTTAAAGCTCCCCAGATTATATTGTGTAGCCCAAGTTAAGAGATGAGTGCTCCAGTAATAACACGGACACTTTGATGTCAGCCTCTGTGGCATTTGCCCCTTGCTTGTCCTGGGCCCTGGGTCTTACCCAGTCCCTAGGCCTGAGCTGGAACTTGGGTTGGGAGGGAGCAGGCTGAACCAGGGCCTGGGCAGCAGCTATCTCACAGCCCACTTGGTGACCGAAAGGTAAATGGCTTTAGTTCCCCAGTAGTGGTATGAAGAGTGGACCAGTGAAAAGAGTAGCTGAATGACACCTGAGTTTGGGTAGCTTAGTTGCTAATTGCCTTTTCTTCTTCTAACTCACTTTCTCACTTCTTTATATCCCAAAGTTCATCTGAATTGAACTTTAAAGACTGTGAATACAAATTTCAAGTTATCTTAATAAAAGTAGGCCTCTCTGATGATAACTTCAATACAGCCTCTTTCAAAACCAGACAGAACCAAGCCAGATGCACACATTCGTCTCAGAGGTAGGCCAGAATGTTATTAGTCCCCACATTGTAGATTTGGAAACCAACCCTTAGAGACTGAAGCAAATTGCCTACAATGATTTAGGCAGTAAGTGAGAGAGTCAGGTTGATTGGAAAAAGCTTTTTCTCCAACTCACTTATCATCTTTGGGTATGGTTGTATTTCCTCAGTGGGAAATATTGCTGCCTTTCTCCTGAGTGCATAAACTCTTCCCTTGTTCATGTAGAGTTTCTCAAAGACAGAAGCCTTGCCTTTTTCCTCATTCTATCCTTCTCTGCATAGAAAATGTGCCGTGCTAAGAGGATCCCTGGACATGGCTTGTAGAAGTGTAGGTGTAGGGGCTTCCCTGGTGGTCCAGTGGGTAAAGATTCCACCTTGCAGTGAAAGGGTGCCGGTTCGATCCCTGGCCTGGGAAAGATCCCACATGCCACGGAGTGGCTGGACTGATGTGTCCAATTACGAGCCAGCGCTCTGGAGTGCAAGTGCCCAGGCCGAAGAATAAAGATGGATGAAAATAAATAAATGAGAAAACAATAAAAGAGGCTAAAATTTAAAAAAAAAAATGCTACTTTCAAAAAAAAAGAAAAAAAAAGAAGTGTAGATGTAGATGTCATCGTTGATCCCTGAGACAGTCCAATGCTGCTCAGTTATTTCTTCTTTGTCACTGCTGTGGGCATGGCCCTGAGGCCCGATTTGACTCTGGAGTGTTCTAGTATGTCGTCTCCCCCAATCCTTAAGGAAACTGGCTGGGCCCCTCCCCAGGGAGAGAGTCTCAGCTTAAGTCACAGTGGAATCTGGCTTGTGCCAGCTGAATGCTGTCTTTGAACTGTCCTGGCATATCACCCTAGTCTTGGCCAGAAAATGGCCTGCAGAACATAGTGGCTAAAACTGGTAGAATTTGCACATCTGGACACAGGCAGGACCAGGGGCCACGGACTCCGTCACTCGCCTCAGCCTGCCCAGTGTCACTCTTCCTGCCAGGCAGTCTTCAGTCTGGGCTGCCTGGGCCTCAGCCCCAGGTCAATGGACTCTACTGGGGATGGGTGGTCACTGCAGGCCCCAGCCTGGGCAGGCTAGGATTGGTGGGAAGGACAGAGTAAAGCACCTTAGCTCAGCCCTTATTCACTAAGACATAAGTCTCTGACTATCTGGGAGGGAGCCTCAGGGCCTCTCAGCTCTCTGTGAGGTGATCTATTGTCAGGAGCCATGGTTCCGGGTAATAAGCCATCACATTCTCGAGATTCCTGCCAGGGAGGGCTGCTGGGGGTTCATTTGGAGTCCTGCTTCTAACTCCTTGGTGTTCTGTCTTTTGGAGCTATTGTGGCCTCTTTGAAACTTCTGCCTCCTAATGGCACTTCCTTGAGCCATCTGGCTCCAATTCTGACAGAGATATAATTGCAGCCTCTATCCAGCCCCAGAGAAAAAACACTAATTGGGTCTCTTTCTCCCATATTCTTTTTGTCCTTTGGAACCTTCAGTCAGTGTGGAGCAGGAGATCTCTGTTGAATGCTTTGTACAACGTGCCAGTGCTTTTTATCTCTGGCATTGTATTTAATGCTCTCAATAGCTACTAGAAGTGGAGTCTATTATTGTGGTCTTACAGGGAAGAAGACTGAGTTGTAGAGAGGTTTAACAACTGGTCCAAAGTTAGAGAGTTGGATAGTCAGACTGGTAAGTCAGAGAGCAAGTTACTGACCAGGATTTGAACTCGGACTTACCACTCCTCTAGACCAGAAGGGCAGAAAAAGTTTGGGAACCTGGAGTTGGTTCCTTTGAGTCTCAGACCTTTGTTTATGTGGCATCTGAAGGCAGGTGCCATAATGCAATGAAAAGAGCACTGGGCACAGAATTAAAAGATCAGAGTAGTAGTCTCAATTGTGACAATTCTGTGTGACTTTTTAAAGTCCCTTGGGCCACTTCCAGTATGTTCATACTGTAGCTTTTAAAATATACTGATTTGGGGGCCTCCCTGGTGGTCCAGTGGGTAAAGAGTCTGCCTTGCAGTGTAAGGGGCACCGGTTCAATTCCTGGCCCTCGGAGATCCCATGTCCCGCGGAGCAGCTCTGCTGGTGTGTTCAATTATGAGCCAGCGCTCTGGAGCGCATGTGCCCAGAGCTGGTGCTCTGCAGTGAGAGAGGCCACTGCAATGGGAAGCCCACACAGGCCAAAGAACAAAGATGGATGAAAACAAATGATGACTTTGAGGCAAAAAAAAAAAAAAAAAAAAATAGTGATTTGGAGAGTCTTACCACAGATCAATTAAATCGGCTTCTGGGAGTGGGGCTCCCAGGGATTGGGATTTTTACAAAGCTTCCTAGGCTGGTTCTAACATGAAAAATCCCTGAGCTAGGTGATGCGTGCCACTGCTTCTCAACCTCCAGTGTGCATGGAGATCACCCAAGGACTTAGTTAAATGCAAATTCTGTTTCAGAAGGTCTGAGATTCTGCCTTTCTGACAAGTTCCCATGTGAGGCCCATGCCACTGGTCCAGGGATCACCCTTTGAATAGCAGGAGGCTAGAGGGCTCATTGTAGGAATGAAAAACCTTGGTGCCCACCTGAAGGAGCTGGTTTCCTTCTGGTCAGCCCTGGCCGGGGCCAGTGCCAAGCATTAGGAGAGTGGCTTGCCTGCCCCTCTCCCACGGGCCCTGTGACTCAGGCGGAAGGTGCAGATTCGTGAGATCAGGACTTCATCACTGCCCTCTTCCACCTCCTCCAGGCTCAGGAAGGGCAGTCAGATGCCTCTCCCTCTGCTGCCTCCTTCTTGTTCTGCCTCTAGCCATGAGTGACCAGGGGTACAGCGGTCTTCAAGTGTGTGTTCCTGACGTGCAGACATGATCCTGGAGGGTGGCCATTCCAGACCTGTGACCCTTTAGAGGTCACTGTCTCCTGTGTCCACCTTTCTGGAAACTCGGACATGGTCCTTCCTCTGGCACCTCTCTCATGTCCTAATGACAGGAAAGCAGAAATGGTTCCCTGGAGGGGCTTTGGGGACGGGGCTGGGCCTTTCCCTGGGGACATGGTAGGAGCAAGAGACAGGTAAGTGGCTATGGCAGCCAATTCAGCTATCCTAGTGGCAAAACCACGCCTGACAAATGCGGCCTGGTCAGGTGTGACGTCCCTTTGGGCTGCTCTTACCTTGTCCCCAGATCACCACTGGCCTAGAGATCCCAATCATTTTCTGGGTTTGCATTGCTCCCTGCCAGAGGGGCTGAGGTACTGCTAGCTGGGCTCTGTGGGAACACTTTCCAGTATCTCTCATAGGTCCTCGTGGTTCCTAGATCTCTGTTGTAGATTTGAAGGTTTTGGTGACATAAAACACACACAGAGGCAGGTGCACAGATCCCAGATTGATCTATGTAGATCATGGACATAAGCAAACTTGGCCTGCAGAGACAGATGTTGGGATGGCAGCAGCCAGTGCACACGCTCTCAGTAATATGCCAGTGTTCATCCCTGCCCCTGCCCTGTTGGCCCCCAAAGCCCTCAGGGGCTCCAGAAAGGGCAGAACCTTCTCTGTTCTCCATCAAATTCTCATTTGCGTGTGACCCTTGAGAAATCTGTTATTGTTTCCAATCAACTTCCACCTTCCCACATTCTTCCTTCCCTTGTCTCCACACCTAGCATCTCTGAAATACCTTTGTGTCCTTTAACTTATGATTGCTGGCTGCCAGAATCTCGTCTTGAATGTCCTTGTGAGAGAGCCCTGGGGAGAGAGCCCTTCCTGACTTGGAAAAGCCCCGCCAGTCTCCTTGGAGTCTCCTGGTCATAGGCTCTAAGGAAGTGGAAGAAATGTGAGTGCAGAGCAGCTCTACCAAGCCAGCAGCCTCTGTGCACTGCCCCGACCCCAATGCCTGGTCCCGTGATCCCAACTCCACTGCTCCCTGGTACCACCTGGACAGGGAAATGGACAGTCCCAGGTCTCTGCTGTAGGCACTCAGCCTGCCATGGCCTCCTCTGTGCCTTTAATCCAGCTGCAAGTCTCCACGGAGGCTGGTAGAGGTACCTCACCCTGTGCAAGACACTCCAGGCCAGAGTTGGGAACCTAACCCAGCCATTGCCCTCCAAGACTCCCATAAGCCAGCGTGGTCAGCTTGACAGTCAGCACTGGGTTGTGCCACAAAGCGGCCAAGCCATGGGAGAGTGCTGGAGCAGTCCAGAGAGGCCCCCTGGGGAGGAAGGGTGGGGCCTTGGGGGCGTAGAAAGCCCTGGGGAAGCTGCCTTGTTAGAAGAGGTCGGAACCCTGAGCAGGGGTCAGACTGACCTTGGACTCTGACACCTGCACGGCTGCTTTATTTCGAGATTTGTAGATGAATCCTTCCTTTCTGAGCCTGTTTGAAGATCTGTAAAGTGAACATATTCAAATTCGCACAGCTTATGGTGTGTGTTAAATGTGATTTGTTATCAAAGTGCTGGGGAATGGTAGGCATGATGATGGGAGCATGAACAGCGCTGTTGAATCTTTTGTATCCCTAACTGGACTGGGCTGGTCTACCTGGGCTGTAGAAGGGAGGGGCTCCCAGGTGGTGGGGGAGGAGAGCGGATGAAGCCACAGCGGTGTCGTCCCCTGGCAGTATTCCTTGAGCCAAGAGGTTCCTTGGAGTGGCTGCTGCTGGTGGTCCTGTTGTTGGACAGGGTGTGGGAGAGTGGGAGGGGGATTAGGAGAGGAAGAGAACGCAGTGTAAGAGAGGTGTCTCACCGCATTCCGGGAGTCAGGTTTGGGGAGCAGAGGGGAAATCCTAGTTGTGACACAGAGCGAATGTGCTCGCCCTTTTGTGCTTCTGTTGTCATTTCTAGGTCACCAGAGCTATGGGCACCTCCCTACTGAAGGCACAGGGGTGCACCGCCAGGGTGGCTTGGTGCCAGCATCTGCTAACCTTTCTCTGCCTGTCTCTCTTCCTCTTGTCTGTTTTAGAAGCCGAGGCCAAAAAAGCATGCAGGTGGCTCCGAGCGACAGGATTCTCTCAGTATGCTCAGCTTTTTGAAGGTAAGGTCGCTCGGTGGTTCCCCCTACCCCTCCCCAGAGATGCCTTATCCCTCTATTTTTCAGTTGGAACAGGGGGCCCATCAGATCTTTTCCTCTCACCACACGAGAAACTGCATACCCTGGCCCTGCTTTCATAGTTACAACCTCTCTCCTACACTGCCCTGGTCTCTCTCCCATGCTTATCAGCTTCCACAAGCTGAGCGACTGGGCTTGGACTCATGACAACCATGCAACCGGCTGCTTTATTTCCGGAGCCATGGGAGAGTGCTGGAGCAGTCCAGAGAGGCCCCCTGGGGAGGAAGGGTGGGGCCTTGGGGGCGTAGAAAGCCCTGGGGAAGCTGCCTTGTTAGAAGAGGTCGGAACCCTGAGCAGGGGTCAGACTGACCTTGGACTCTGACACCTGCACGGCTGCTTTATTTCGAGATTTGTAGATGAATCCTTCCTTTCTGAGCCTGTTTGAAGATCTGTAAAGTGAACATATTCAAATTCGCACAGCTTATGGTGTGTGTTAAATGTGATTTGTTATCAAAGTGCTGGGGAATGGTAGGCATGATGATGGGAGCATGAACAGCGCTGTTGAATCTTTTGTATCCCTAACTGGACTGGGCTGGTCTACCTGGGCTGTAGAAGGGAGGGGCTCCCAGGTGGTGGGGGAGGAGAGCGGATGAAGCCACAGCGGTGTCGTCCCCTGGCAGTATTCCTTGAGCCAAGAGGTTCCTTGGAGTGGCTGCTGCTGGTGGTCCTGTTGTTGGACAGGGTGTGGGAGAGTGGGAGGGGGATTAGGAGAGGAAGAGAACGCAGTGTAAGAGAGGTGTCTCACCGCATTCCGGGAGTCAGGTTTGGGGAGCAGAGGGGAAATCCTAGTTGTGACACAGAGCGAATGTGCTCGCCCTTTTGTGCTTCTGTTGTCATTTCTAGGTCACCAGAGCTATGGGCACCTCCCTACTGAAGGCACAGGGGTGCACCGCCAGGGTGGCTTGGTGCCAGCATCTGCTAACCTTTCTCTGCCTGTCTCTCTTCCTCTTGTCTGTTTTAGAAGCCGAGGCCAAAAAAGCATGCAGGTGGCTCCGAGCGACAGGATTCTCTCAGTATGCTCAGCTTTTTGAAGGTAAGGTCGCTCGGTGGTTCCCCCTACCCCTCCCCAGAGATGCCTTATCCCTCTATTTTTCAGTTGGAACAGGGGGCCCATCAGATCTTTTCCTCTCACCACACGAGAAACTGCATACCCTGGCCCTGCTTTCATAGTTACAACCTCTCTCCTACACTGCCCTGGTCTCTCTCCCGCATGCTTATCAGCTTCCACAAGCTCTGGGGCTCTGCATGTGTTAAAGCACCTTGTCTCAAGCAAGGCCACTATTTCGTTCAGCTCCCAAAGGTGTAGGCGCCACATTGAGGGTGCACTCTGGCCACCCTGCCGTCCTCTTCCCTCCTCAAGGCCTTATTTTATTTCTCTGCTTGCCTTTATTTTTCTGTTTTTCTCTAGAGCTGCTCATACTTGCTGCTTCCCCTTCCCCTCTTCTTCCCACACTCCTGCTTGCACCCTGGCTTCATCCCCGCCTCGCCAACAAGACAGCCCTTGTCAAGCTCCCCAGGGACCTGCATGTGGTCAAATTCAGCAGTCACTCCTCAGGCCTGCCTTCATCTCTCAATAGCACTCAGTGCAATTGGCCACTCATTTCAGGTCCTGGAATGCCCTCTTCTCCCAGCTTTCTGGCGGCTGCTCTCAGTCTCCTTAGCTGACTCAGCTTTCTCTAACTGCTCCTCATTGTTAGAGTGTCCCAGGACTCTGTCCTGGCCCTTCTCCTCGCTGGACATTTCTCTCTGAGGAGATCCTTGTCTGAGCACCATGTATATTCGGATGACTCCCCAATGTCTCTGTCCAGACCTCAGTCCCAAACTCCAGATTCATCTCTTCAGCTCCCAACTCCATTCTCTCTGCTCAGCTGTCTGCAGACGTCTCCGATGTCACCACCTGATGGCGCCACCACCACTTAAGCCCCACATCCGGGCATCATCCTCTGGTTCTCTGATCCTTTGTCCCTGTGTCTAATCCTTCACCAAGTTCCTGCTTCTTCCAGGCTGTATCTTGAGCCGATACACTTCCTACCACCTTCTCTACCACATCGGTGTGACCCGCTCACCTGGTCTCGTGCTGCAGCCCCCTTCTTATGCTCCGTCCGCTACTCTGAATGTTCAGCAGCTAGAGTGACCCTGGGTGTGCAGGCCCGACCACATTACACCCCACTCTGCTCTGTGTTACTCGCTCCTCCGCTGGCTTCACGGCACACCCACAGTGAAGTGAGCAGCAGCGCTTCGTTCTGGTCGACAAGATTGCATCACCCAGCTTTCACGTGCTTCTCACGTGCTCACTACTCTCTGGGGGTCCTTTCCACCACGAGCTCACACAAGGCCCTCACCCTCCGTGGAACCTTAGTTTTGGTCCTGCCTGGGACTTTCTTCCGGGCTCGTTGCCTAGTTGGTCCCTTCTCACTCTTCAAGGCTCAGCTTAGAAGTTACCACCTTAGCATGGCCTCTCTTTACCCTGTCACCCTGGGTCATGTCTTTGCTGCCATTTACAACAGCACAGTTTGTTTTTCTCACCTACCATTCACTGTTGAGAGTGCAAACTCCGTGAAGGCTTGGATCATTTTTGTCTCATTCGCTGTCGTGTCCCCGGTGCCTGGCACAAAGTTGATGCTCAATTAACATTTGTAAATGAGTTCATGGGCTTGTTTTACTAGTAAGACAGAGACATGTAGGATTTCAGGCTTGCTCTCTTCTCTCCCTCCACTCCTGCCTCTCTCCCTTTCCCTTCCCAAACCCCAAGGAGTGGGCGCCCTTGCTCTAAACAGTAGGGAAAGTGGGCTGTTGTTTGGCTGCACGGTGTCCTAGCTCTTTCCCTGGTCCCCTGGATTCACATTGGGCTAGGGAGAAGGCTCTCTGTCTTGAGCATCCCAGGTGGCAGAGGGGACCATAGGAGCCCGGATGAACTCTTGGCAGCCACCCAGGGCCTCAGGCCTGCTGTCCCACATGAACCTACCTCACTGACTGATGGGTCCTCTTGTCCAGCTTGACCCGCCTGTCCTCTCCTTGGCCTTTCCCAAGTGGCCAACCATGAGCTCCCTGGACCCCTCCTTCACTGCAGCCTTTCTCCTCCTGCTCTCGCCTCCCCACTGCCTGGGCCCTCTTCTTCTCACTGTAGCGTCACTGACGCCAACTTTCTAACCTGCTGCCCTTGACTCATCTCAGCTTTTCTCTGCCATACAGAAGGTTCGTTTCCTGTGGATATTGGCTCTGTGAAGAAGGACCACAGTTTTCTGGACGAGGACTCTTTGGGGGCCCTGTGCAGGTACGGGGGCTGAAGGCTAGGCCTGGGAGGTCATGGGCCTGGCTTGGGGCTTCCTCATGCGAAAAAAAAAAACCCACTATCCTTGCCCCCCGCCCCCGCCCCCGACAGATAAGTCTGCTATGAGCAAAGCTCATCTGCTGTGCTCGTGCTCTGTCTCTGTCTCTGTGACATCCTCCCCGACCCTGCTCCCCGCAGCCCCACCCCAGGCACTAGAAGCCAAGGCCTTCCTGTCTTTTTATTCTTCTGTTAGAGCCTCCAAACATTCCTCTGACTTGTCCCCTCTCTACTTTTTTTTTTTTAAAGATTTATTTATTTATTTATTTTGGGCGGGGCTCGGGTTGAGGAGGGAGGGGAGCAGGCGGGCCGCTCTATTGGTCTTTCATTTCTCTATTTTCATCCGTCTTTGTTCTTTGACTCCTGTGGGCCTCCCATTGCAGTGGCCTCTCTCGCTGCAGAGCACTGGCTCTGGGTGCATGCACTCCAGAGCGCTGGCCCATAATTGGACACACCAGCCCAGCTGCTCCATGGCATGTGGGATCTTCCCAGGCCAGGGATCGAACTGGCGCCCCCTGCACTGCAAGGCGGTGTCCTTACCCATTGGACCACCAGGGGAAGCCCCCCTCTCTACTTTTTGAGGCCAAGCCACGGCTTCTTGGATCCACCCTCCTACCTGGCCTTCCTGCCTTCCAGCTTTGCATTCCCCTCCTTGCTCTGACTCAGCCCACCTCAAGCCACCGGATTCAGCTTCCCAGTGGGCGCTCTTCTGCTTGAAACGCGTCACTGTCTGCAGGAAGAAGCTCAAAGCTTTTTCAGAAGGACACCTGAAGCCTTTAGCAACCTGGCTCTGACAGAACATCTCAGCCTCTGCCCTCCCCTCACACATGCACTGGTTTGTTTACTGACTAGTTCCCTCTCTACCTTGTCACAGGCTCTGGCTAAAGCCTGGGACAGGAGTCTCTGTTTCTCTTTCCATCCAAATCCTGTTTCTGTTCTCCCGCAAGACTTCTCTCTGACTGCACCCACTGTCTTCATGGAAATGCCTCGTCCCACCCTCTGTGCCTCCTGTCTGCTCTGTTCTTGAGTGTGTCTCATCTCTGTAGTGTTTTTTTTTTCCACATCTATAAGTTCTCAGAAGACAGAGACTATAACCTCTGCAGAATCATATCTAGCACTGAACTCATCATGAATACAGGGACTTGGAAGATGTTTTGATGTTTTGGGCCCGTGAAGCAGTCGACAGCATCTTGGGAGTGTCTCAGCAGGCTAGGCCCTGCAGGCTGTGTGGCTCGGGACCCTTGGGTGAACTCTGCTTTGCTTTCTTTGCAGGAAGCTGATGACCTTAAACAGTTGTGCCTCGATGAAGCTGGAGGTTCATTTTCAATGCAAGCAGGTGAGTTAGGGCAAGGGTAGAGGCTGTGATCTTGTAGCACCATCAGGAACCCAGGACGTCCCCAGACCCCTTATGAAACTAGCTCCAGTGTGTCAGGAGTCTGGGTTGTCTGGAGTGGTGCCTTGTTCCAGCTTTGGAGTAGGATGTAGGAGGCTTTATGAGGATTCTGGGTGTCAGCTAGCCTGGTCTCAAAGTTGAGGCATGAGAATAAGCCTCTTGACCTACGTAACCTCACTCACCACAGCCCGTCAGCCCACCCCTCCTTCCTTTATTTTCTAATCACTTGACCCAGTGATGGCCGTCTCTCAGGGAAATCCTTCTGGCTACATGCCTGCTCTGTGATGGAAAAAATTCATTGACTAGGGGGCAGAGCCAGAATAATGTGATGGAAGATCATGGCCCACACGATCTTAGAAGATCTTAGAAGTCAGGATCCCCAGTCTAACCCAATGGAGTCATACCACACTGAACCTCATTTTCTCCATTTCTGTAGTGAATTGGGGACAGAATTAATAGCCTACCAAAACGTTTCTGACTCTGTCAGTCTGGGATTGCAGAAACTGAGAGGACTCTTGGTGTGCACGCAACCCTAGAATGTGGGCTGGATGAACCTATCCTTCCCTGGGGTCCGGCTTTATGCATTTTCTCCAGAACTTTTTCCACCAGAGTCCTGCCATCACTCTGTCACCAGGGAAGCAAGCAACTCCTGGCTATGCACTGACTTCAGTAACTTTGGACAAGCCTCTTCCCAACTCTGGCCCTCAGTTTCCCCACTTTGCAAAGTCGAAAACCTAAAATATCCTTTCTAGCTCTGGCATTCTGGGATTCTGACCTAAGACTACAGCCAAGAGAGTCCCTGGGAGGCTGCTGAGGACAGGAGGTCAGCATGTTTGGGTTCTAACCCTAACTCTGTCACTTCCTTACTGCATAACATTGTTGGATCTTGGGCAAGTGGCTTCTCATTTGTTTGGGTTTCCCTGTCTGTAACATAGGTAGGGATTTGATTGATCAGATGACCACTGCCGTCCATCCAGGCTTTCTCCATGACTCCTGGTGTCTTCTGGCACTCCCAGAGCCAGTTTCCCCTCCGAGGACATGTTCTCAGTCAGAGAACAGGGCCCTTTGTCCCCAAATCCCTCAAGAGTTTGGAGGCAGAGAGTAGAGCCCAGGCAAGGGCTTGTGAACTGGACATCTCTGACCCCAACCTGTGATGCCCTTCTCAGAATGAAGACTCAGAAGAGGAAGAGCAGTGTACGATCAGCAACCAATGGGCCTTCCAGCAAGAGAGTAAGCAGTGGTCTCTCATGGGTTCCTCTGACTTGCTGGCCCCACCAAGTCCTGGTCTGCCGGTGACCTCCAGCTGTGAGAGTGTGCTCACTGAGCTCAGTGCCACTTCCCTGCCTGCCATCACTGTGAGCCTACCACCTGAGCCAGCGGACCTGCCTTTGCTAGGCCATGCTCCCAGCCCAAGTCGCTGGCCCTTCCTCAGCCCCACTCGGGGCCAGGAGGGCCCCCAGGACAAAACCAAGAAGCACCGTTCCCGGAGCTTCCTCAAGCACCTTGAGTCTCTGAGGCGGAAGGAAAAGGGTGGCAGCCGGCAAGTGGAGCTGGAGCGAAGCTCAGCCGCCACAGAGAAGGTTGCTAAGGCCTCCTCTTTCCGAAGTCGTCGTCGTGGCTTCCTCTATCGGGCCAAGAACAAGGCAGCCACCTTAGCCAGTGGCGGTGGTGCTGAGACTCAGAGGCCCTGGGAGGCCTGGCCTATGGCCACATTGCAGCATCCTCAGCGGGCACACCGGAGTGATTGCCTTGTGCACGTGCCCAGGGACCACAAACCAGGCACATTCCCTCGCTCCCTGTCCATTGAGAGCCTGTGCCCTGACGAGGGACACCGCCTGGCAGACTGGCAGCCAGGTAGGTGCTGGGGCTATGAAGGGCGCCGGGGCTCCTGTGGCTCCACAGGCAGCCACACCAGCATCTATGACAACATGCCAGAGCTGTGCCCAGCTGAGCCTGTGCTGGCTGGGGCCGAGGCTGAAGAGGAGGGAAAGGACAGCTACACTCACCTGGATGACATCCTCCAGCACGTGTGGGGGTTGCAGCAGCGGGTAGAGCTCTGGTCGCAGGCCATGTGCCCAGACCTGGGGCCTGGAGATAAGGAAGAAGAAGAGGAAGAAGAAGAGGGGGAAGAGGAGGAGGAGGAGGCCACTTCAACAGTAGAAATAGCCACCGGTGGAGTAGAAGGCCCAACCAATGAGGCTTGGACCCAGGGAGAGGCTCTGACCCGCAGGGAGTCCCTAACCCTGGGCCAGGTGGATGTGCGACCTGGAGTCCTCACTCAGCCTCAGATCCCCGCCAAGGCTGAACTCCTGGCACAGGCAGCGCCTGGGACCTCGGACTTCGCCCAGGATCATGAACAGGAGACAAATTCAGCGGGGGAACCCACCTCTTCCTCTAGCCTGTCTGTGGAAGAAGGTCACTCCATTTGTGACACTGTGGCCTCCTCCAGTGAGCTGGACAGTAGTGGGAACTCCACGAACGAGGCTGAGGCCACAGAGTCCCCAGCTAGACTCCAGGCATCTGTACCCCGTGAGCGACGAGATTCAGGTGTTGGGGCCTCACTTACCAGACCCTGCAGGTGGGAGTTCAGGGCAGGGGTGGGGCAGGGCTTCTGTTGTTTCTTTCTCTCTTCTCCCTTTCCCTCCCCCTCATTTCATCTCTTCCCTTACTCCCTTTCTGCCCTCCCTTCCTTGCACCCTTTCACCCCACCCTGCACCTCCCTTCCCGCTGCCCATATTGTAGTCACAAGGCACGTGGGTAGGTTTTCAGAGACTGAGTGATTGCCAGCCAGCAGCCAGTCCCAAAAGAGACAAAGAAAGAGTGCAGAACTCAGGAATTGAGAATGTGAGGTTTAGGGCCCACCTCTGCTATGGCCTGTGCAAACTGTAGCTCCTTTGGGGTCTCAGTTGCCCCGTGTATAAATCGAGGGCATCTGATTCTCAGCTTCACTATTCTGGGTTTCTCAGAGCAGCCCCTCCCCTGCAGCCTTGAATGGAAGACAGGGTGATACTGCTTGTTGGCACTAGATGGGCCTAATCTCTGCGCTACCCTCCCTGACAGCCTCTTGACCACTGGACAGCCCTGGAAACTGAGACTAACCTTTCTCCACCTTGGAGCCCAGCAGCAATGCTGAAAGCAGTCCCATCTCCTTATATTTTTTTCTTTTGTGGCGGTGGTGGGGGAGTGGGGAAGACCAGAAGAACACACCTTTTCCTAAGGTTTACTGAGACTTGCTCCTCCAGCCTTCTCTACCTACCCCTTCACCCCTCACTAGGAAGCTCCGTTGGCACAGCTTTCAGAACTCTCACCGGCCCAGCCTCAATTCAGAGTCGCTGGAGATCAACAGGCAGTTTGCCAACCAGATCCACCTCCTGCACAAGGGCTCACTGCTGCGACTCACTGCCTTCATGGAGAAGTACACCATCCCCCACAAACAGGGCTGGGTCTGGTGAGTCCTCCTGGGCCACGCTGGGCGCTGGGCTTCTTATCCACGTCCTAGATCCCTCCCTGCCCCTACTCCAGGGTCCTGGGAGGGTTACCCTCAGAAGGTGAGTCAGGCAGGTGGAGCCCCTACGCCAGTGGACTGGACGTGCCAGGAAGCTGGAGAGGCCAGCTTGACGCCAGGTGGCTGTGTGTGCTATGAACGAGGAGGGGTCGGGGGTGGGCCCGCAGTCCCTTCTCTATCCCAGTTTTTATGCTGTCCCCAAGGGAGATTGTCCTAATACGCAGCTTTGCTGATCATTTTCCTGACAAACACCCTCCTGTGGCTCCCCATAGTCAAAAAATAACATCCAGTTTCCTTCCTATCATGATCCTTTCACATTCTGCCCCTGACTCATCTGTTGGGTTCTTTAGCGTGCCACACCCAACACCACCACTGGACAGGCCAGCGGAGCAGTCACC
This sequence comes from Tragulus kanchil, assembly GCA_022376925.1. NCBI lineage: Eukaryota > Metazoa > Chordata > Mammalia > Artiodactyla > Tragulidae > Tragulus > Tragulus kanchil. Next base: position 72,154,139 of record JAIOJX010000001.1, on the reverse strand, counting down.
CCTCTGTGAATGTGGTCTTTTTCCTGCCTCTCTCCTTTGGCCCATGCTGTTTTCTCTGCCTGGAATGTCTTTTCCCTGTATCTCCTCTGGGACAATGCCTACCTATCCCTCAAGAGCGGCCAGAGTTTCCACCTTGCCTCTGAAGCCTTCTCTGACCTGCTAGGTACAGTTCATCTCCCTTGTGGGTCTTCTCCTAAGTTCTTGGCTCACTCCTGGGCACATGTATTGTCATTGCCTGTAGATGTGGTCATCTCCACAACCAGACTGAGAGTTCCTTGTGTTCCTCTGGGACTCCCTGGGACTGGGCAGATATTTATTGTTCTCTTTCTGACTCACTTAACTCTAGATGACATTGTCTAGGTCCATCCATGTTGCTGCAAATGGCCTTATTTTGTTGTGTTATATATATATGTGTGTATATATATATTTCATTGTGTTATATACCTCATCTTTTTCATCCATGCATCAATGAATGCTGAGGTTGCTTCCATGTTTTGAGTATCATAAATGGTGCTGCTATGAATACTGAGATGCACGCATCTTTTTCTTTTTTAAATTATGAATGTATGATAACATATTTCCAGGAGACTTGGAAAATATAGAACACAGTTACGTATAGTTCCACTAAATATTGCATTTATTCTTAGATAGTTAAATTGAGATAGCATGTTTCTTATGCCACTCACCCCACCTGAGTCCCCAGGATTGGAGTCAGGATCTCCAAGCTGTGTCTGGGCCTACACTGTCTCCATTTTTGATCTTCTGTCTCTTGCTTAAACAGGTCAGTGCCCAAGTTCATGAAGAGGAACAAGACACCAGACTACCGGGGCCAGCAGGTGTTTGGGGTCCCACCCCTCGTCCATGTGCAGCGCACAGGCCAGCCACTGCCCCAGAGCATTCAGCAAGCCATGCGCTACCTGCGGAGCCAGTGCCTAGACCAGGTAAGGCCTTCCAGGGAGCACAGGGAGAGATGGCAATGAGAAGGAAGTCCAAGTCTGAGGGATCGGGAAGGGGAGTCACTCTGGCCTTCCCCCTGGGTCACAAGACTTTTTTTATACTCGTGAAAGCCCAAGAAGGATGGAGCCAAAGCTCCCTTTCGCACAGCTCTGTGCCGGCTTTTTTCTTGCTCAGGTGCAGTAGCCTGCACCTTCCAGGAGCCCACTTTAGCCTAGGACCCTTCGTTTTCCTACTTGTCTCCACTAAGGCCATCTCTCTCTTGGTCCCAAGGCTATAAAAACACTTCTCTTTGGTTTTTCCCTTTCTCTCCTATCCTGCCTAGCAGGAAGCTTGCCAGGCTTAGATGTCTCTGGGATGGCTTACAATCCTGACACCCAGTCCAGGGTTTGGCCTCACAGTCTCCCTGTCTCCCCTGCGTGGGCCAGGTGGGCATCTTCCGCAAGTCTGGGGTGAAGTCCAGGATCCAGAACCTGCGTCAAATGAATGAGACCTCCCCCGACAATGTCTGCTATGAGGGCCAGTCAGCCTATGATGTGGCTGACTTGTTGAAGCAGTATTTCCGGGACCTGCCTGAGCCGATCTTCACCAGCAAGCTCACTGCCACTTTTCTGCAGATCTACCAGCGTGAGTTACTTGCACCTATCCTCAATAACTTGCCAGGTTCTCAGCCTCCCTGAATCCCAGGACTTTTGGAAGAGAAACCCTGTGCTGGCAAGTGTAGTCGCACTTATGAATGAAAGATTCTACTATGCCGAATTGTAAAGGTCCTTAGAGAGAGACCACATTCTATTCCTCAAACCCATTATACGATGGGATAGACTGAGACCCTGAGGAAAGGCAAGGACTTCCACAAGGTTATGCTTCACCTAAGAGCCGGGCTTGATCTGGCACCCAGAGATCTCCCAGAGTCCACCTTCTGCCTCGCCAACTTCACGTTGGAACCGCTGTGCCTTTTCCATTCCTGGAAGGCAGGAGGCTTGCTGCCAGGGGCTCCTAGGGAATAAGGAAGTCCTTTTGTCATGTCTTCCTCACAGTCCTCCCCAAGGATCAATGGTTGGCCGCTGCACAAGCTGCCACCTTGCTGCTCCCGGATGAGAACCGAGAGGTGCTACAGACCCTGCTCTATTTCCTAAGTGACATTGCCTCTGCTGAGGAGAACCAGATGACCGCCGGTAACCTAGCAGTGTGCCTGGCACCTTCTATCTTCCACCTCAACGTCTCCAAGAAGGATAACCCCTCACCCAGGTGATACAGGGCAGGGCAGGGAGGGTTTGAGCCCCTTTGGCTTTTTGGCCCCCGTGGGTTGGCACTGTAGTTCCCAGGCATCACCACGAGGGGTCAGCCTGACTCTTCAGGGACCCGGGGCTGGTTGGATCCTGTGAAGCAGGGCCTTTGAAAGAGCAGCAGGTTGTTTTGTGTTCAGGACTGTCGAGCGGGCTTCTGGGGAGCTTGTCTTATGCCCTGTGCCATCGTCTCTTTCTGGCCCTTCCCTCCAGGATCAAGAGCAAACGCAGTCTAGTTGGCCGGCCAGGCCCTAGGGACTTGAATGAGAACATGGCTGCCACCCAGGGCCTATCACACATGATCAGTGACTGCAAGAAACTTTTCCAGGTGAGTGACTCTAGGCCAAGGGCCAAGGGTGCCTGCTTCCCAGACCAGGAGACACAACACACCTGACCTTTGACCCCAAGCCAGGGCTAGGGCTCATCTTGACACGTACAACCTCAATCCCCTACTGGCAGCTCTCCCCTTATAGTATGTCATCTCCCATGTCACAGTAGTGCCTGTAGGCACTGCTTCCCATTCCTGTGCTCCCTGAACCCGACGGGCCCCATGGGCTCTGGGACTGAGGGTCCCTGACCCTCTGCTGCTCCCCCATGGCCCCCAGCCCAGTGTGTGTATGCCCTCCCAGGTGCCCCAAGACATGGTGCTGCAACTGTGCAGCTCCTACAGTGCGGCTGAGCTCAGCCCTCCTGGCCCAGCCCTGGCTGAGCTGCGGCAGGCCCGGGCTGCTGGCACGAGCCTGAGCCTCCACATGGACAAGAGCATCCAAGAGCTGCTGCGCGATGCTGCTGAGCGCTTCAAAGGCTGGATGAGCGTACCAGGACCGCCGCACACAGAGCTGGCTTGCAAGAAGGTAAAGCCCACACTGCACAGGGTGGCCAGGGGGCCAAGAGAGAGCAGAGAACAGGCTGTATGGCCGAGAGGTGCTACAGACCCTGCTCTATTTCCTAAGTGACATTGCCTCTGCTGAGGAGAACCAGATGACCGCCGGTAACCTAGCAGTGTGCCTGGCACCTTCTATCTTCCACCTCAACGTCTCCAAGAAGGATAACCCCTCACCCAGGTGATACAGGGCAGGGCAGGGAGGGTTTGAGCCCCTTTGGCTTTTTGGCCCCCGTGGGTTGGCACTGTAGTTCCCAGGCATCACCACGAGGGGTCAGCCTGACTCTTCAGGGACCCGGGGCTGGTTGGATCCTGTGAAGCAGGGCCTTTGAAAGAGCAGCAGGTTGTTTTGTGTTCAGGACTGTCGAGCGGGCTTCTGGGGAGCTTGTCTTATGCCCTGTGCCATCGTCTCTTTCTGGCCCTTCCCTCCAGGATCAAGAGCAAACGCAGTCTAGTTGGCCGGCCAGGCCCTAGGGACTTGAATGAGAACATGGCTGCCACCCAGGGCCTATCACACATGATCAGTGACTGCAAGAAACTTTTCCAGGTGAGTGACTCTAGGCCAAGGGCCAAGGGTGCCTGCTTCCCAGACCAGGAGACACAACACACCTGACCTTTGACCCCAAGCCAGGGCTAGGGCTCATCTTGACACGTACAACCTCAATCCCCTACTGGCAGCTCTCCCCTTATAGTATGTCATCTCCCATGTCACAGTAGTGCCTGTAGGCACTGCTTCCCATTCCTGTGCTCCCTGAACCCGACGGGCCCCATGGGCTCTGGGACTGAGGGTCCCTGACCCTCTGCTGCTCCCCCATGGCCCCCAGCCCAGTGTGTGTATGCCCTCCCAGGTGCCCCAAGACATGGTGCTGCAACTGTGCAGCTCCTACAGTGCGGCTGAGCTCAGCCCTCCTGGCCCAGCCCTGGCTGAGCTGCGGCAGGCCCGGGCTGCTGGCACGAGCCTGAGCCTCCACATGGACAAGAGCATCCAAGAGCTGCTGCGCGATGCTGCTGAGCGCTTCAAAGGCTGGATGAGCGTACCAGGACCGCCGCACACAGAGCTGGCTTGCAAGAAGGTAAAGCCCACACTGCACAGGGTGGCCAGGGGGCCAAGAGAGAGCAGAGAACAGGCTGTATGCAGGGATCCCCAAGGAAGGAGCTGCCTCACATCTCACTGTGCTTCTGCTGGGAAAATGGAGAATGTCAGGCAGCAGAGCAAGGGCCTCCGGAAGTGGCAGTTTTTATGGCTGTGCACGTGTTCTACTTCCCATGCTAGGCGGGGAGTTCCTTGTGATGACTGCCATCTTCGGTTCCAGAAATTCCAAGCCCTGTGCCCATTGCTTGGTAGAGCCCAGCAGGCCTCAGAGAATGTGTGTCCTGTCATCTCTTTGGGCTCTTAAGAAGGCAGAGGAGCAGAAGTCTGGAAAGGAGAAAGAAGCCAGGGAACACGGGACTGGCATGTCTGGATCTGGCTGGGGTTAGCGGAGTAGCCCTGCAGCCTCCCCTTGTTGGGGGCTGGAGTCGGGGCAGGCTGGGCCCAGGGGTGGAGCAGGAGTTCTCCAGCCTGACAACCGTGCCTGACCCCCTCTTGTGGCTCCCAGGCACCAGACGGGCACCCGCTCCGCGTGTGGAAGGCATCCACCGAAGTGGCTGCCCCTCCAGCTGTGGTGCTGCACCGTGTCCTGCGGGAGAGGGCCCTCTGGGATGAGGACCTGCTACGAGCCCAGGTGTTGGAAGCTCTGATGCCGGGTGTGGAACTGTACCACTACGTCACCGACAGCATGGCGCCCCATCCCTGCCGCGACTTTGTGGTGCTCCGGTGAGGGGCTTGAGCTTTCACCCTGCTGTGCATGGTGTACTCGGGCAGTGGGGTGGAAACGGACACCAGGAAGCTGGATACGTGTGTCTCTTCCCCACAGGATGTGGCGCTCTGACCTGCCTCGTGGGGGCTGTCTCCTCGTGTCTCAGTCCCTGGATCCTGAGCAACCCGTGCCGGAGTCGGGCGTGCGGGCTCTAATGCTCACTTCCCAGTACCTCATGGAACCCTGTGGCCTGGGCCGCTCTCGGCTCACTCACATCTGCCGTGCTGACCTCAGGTACCAGGCCCCCTCAGCCCTGGTGACACCCCCCACCACCTCTGCCCCAGGCCCCTGATCTCAGGGGACAAGTCCTGCCTTTGGCATCCCTGGAAGGGGCTCCAGGGAGGAACCCACAAGTCATGCCTTCCTGCTTCTACCTTCTCAGGGGCCGTTCTCCTGACTGGTACAACAAAGTCTTCGGACACCTGTGCGCCATGGAGGTGGCAAAGATCCGGGACTCCTTCCCGACTCTGCAGGCAGCTGGCCCTGAGACAAAGTTGTGAGCCTTGGCCTGCTTCCAGAGTGGTGCCACCCGGGCTCCCTGGCACCGAGGCAGTGACAGGGGATGAGAGCAGAGCAGCCCCCAGATGGATGCTCTTCCAATGTAGAGGCACGGCCATGCAGTACCCCCTTGCTTCCTGAAGCTCCTCCATAAGTACAGGGGAGGAAGAGAGAATTTCAGTGTCCGGTCTCCATTCCACTTCTGCCCCTGAACTTGTGTGCCGCTCTCCTGAGAGAAAGGAGTCGTTTTCTGAGCAGGAAGACAACTACTGCTCTCCAGGTCTGCAGAGCCACCCACTAGTCTGGACTCTTCCCAGCTCTCATGTCTGCCATTCTGAGAGGCCAAGCCATCCTGATCGGTGCTAGGGTCCCTTTGAGGTTAGACGGGAGGTTCTGGTCCTGCCTTTGACTTTTGCAGAGAAATTGGAGTGGACGGGTTTAGGACCAGATCACAGGGAAGTCCAAACCACTGTGAGCTGTTTGATTTGTGTAAATAAGATGCTGATTTTAAGGAGGCTGATGTAAAGAGGGGGCAATGATGGGTCCCAGTAGGTGACATGATGATTTGGAATAGCTTTGGGATGTGAGAGTGGGGAGAAACTTCCTTTCTCAGATCTCAAGAGACCAATGAACCAGTCTTCCCTGATTTTGGCGCCATACTTTTCCTGCCATTCCCTGGGGTTCCATGTAGCCATTGGCCACACACTGCCAGGTCTAGAGTGAACAGACTCGTTTCCACCACACAGGCCGAGTGAAGGCAGATGGTGGCAAGGAGACGCTATCTGTGTTCGCGTTGCTTTTCCTGCTCTTCCTGCCTGTGGTAACAGGCTGATAATGACAGCCCCTGGCCTCTGGTTGAAGCAGCCAGCCAGTCAGATGGAAGGGCTTAGTGTCATTTCAGCCTACTGGGACTTGGTCCAAACATATCTCGCCTACCGGTCATGTTGGGTCACATGCAAAGTCAAATGCCCAACGCCAACTGGTGCTTTGTTATTTTGGGCTGAATAAACTGGAGTGGGATGAGTTCCAGCCAACCAGTTGTAATGTTTAAACCTGTCTATTTTATTTGTACCTATAAATACTGTACAGTCTGAATGTTAAAAATGTATTTATGTACATATATATATATAAACACATCTATACAAATATATATATACACACACACATATTCTGTCATAAGTGTACTATAATCTGTGGGTGGGGGAAAGGATCTAGAAAGCCTCAGGGGGCAGGGAACACAAGATGAGACAGGGAAGGTGAAAGAGCACAGTCCATGTGACACCCCACCCCCCAGCAGAACAATAAAGCATCCCTCGAGATGCACTCTGTCGGTGTGGGTTGTCTTTGTTGAGACGATGGGCCAGGGACGAGGGGCAGTGTTAAGGTCAGAGACTATGAACATTAACAACGTAGGACTCCAGGAGGAAGCCACAGGAGAAATGGGGGAGGGCCTCGGTCTTTCTCTTTGGTATTTGGCTGGGATTGGGGGAGGCAGGATTCTGAGAAGCCACAAACCTATTCCCTGACTTGACTGGGTTCCCTGTCTGAGCAGCTCCCAAGTATGGCCTCAGGCATCCTCGTGATGGTGCTATGGAGGGATGCCCTTGGCCATGCTGTCCTTTCTTCTTCTGTTGCACATAGCTAAAGCTGAGGATGACAAGTGAGAACCCGGTCATAGGAGACCTGGGGACCCTGCTCTACTCACAAGCCATCCTGAGGCAGGTCTCAGTGCCTCAAGGCAGCCCCTGATTTGGCTCCAGTGACCAGCAAAGAGAGGGCCTCATATTGACTTCCTACAGGAAGGGCTTTCTTTGTCACATGGCTGTAGCCATAAAATTTCCCCTGAGGTGCCGCTGAGAGTAGTTGAACTTCCTACAGGAAAAGGCTTTGTCCTGCTCTTCCTGCCGTGGTAACAGGCTGATAATGACAGCCCCTGGCCTCTGGTTGAAGCAGCCAGCCAGTCAGATGGAAGGGCTTAGTGTCATTTCAGCCTACTGGGACTTGGTCCAAACATATCTCGCCTACCGGTCATGTTGGGTCACATGCAAAGTCAAATGCCCAACGCCAACTGGTGCTTTGTTATTTTGGGCTGAATAAACTGGAGTGGGATGAGTTCCAGCCAACCAGTTGTAATGTTTAAACCTGTCTATTTTATTTGTACCTATAAATACTGTACAGTCTGAATGTTAAAAATGTATTTATGTACATATATATATATAAACACATCTATACAAATATATATATACACACACACATATTCTGTCATAAGTGTACTATAATCTGTGGGTGGGGGAAAGGATCTAGAAAGCCTCAGGGGGCAGGGAACACAAGATGAGACAGGGAAGGTGAAAGAGCACAGTCCATGTGACACCCCACCCCCCAGCAGAACAATAAAGCATCCCTCGAGATGCACTCTGTCGGTGTGGGTTGTCTTTGTTGAGACGATGGGCCAGGGACGAGGGGCAGTGTTAAGGTCAGAGACTATGAACATTAACAACGTAGGACTCCAGGAGGAAGCCACAGGAGAAATGGGGGAGGGCCTCGGTCTTTCTCTTTGGTATTTGGCTGGGATTGGGGGAGGCAGGATTCTGAGAAGCCACAAACCTATTCCCTGACTTGACTGGGTTCCCTGTCTGAGCAGCTCCCAAGTATGGCCTCAGGCATCCTCGTGATGGTGCTATGGAGGGATGCCCTTGGCCATGCTGTCCTTTCTTCTTCTGTTGCACATAGCTAAAGCTGAGGATGACAAGTGAGAACCCGGTCATAGGAGACCTGGGGACCCTGCTCTACTCACAAGCCATCCTGAGGCAGGTCTCAGTGCCTCAAGGCAGCCCCTGATTTGGCTCCAGTGACCAGCAAAGAGAGGGCCCCTCATATTGACTTCCTACAGGAAGGGCTTTCTTTGTCACATGGCTGTAGCCATAAAATTTCCAAGCTCTGAGGTGCCGCTGGAGAGAGTACAGCCTTTGGAATCAGTCTGTTTGCACCCTTTGAGTGCTGTTGAGCTGCCTGGAAAATATAAGTCCTGCATTTGCTCACTTGCACTCGCTCTCTCGCTCTCTCTCTCTCTCTCTCTCTCAGAACATCAGCTTCCTCTTGGGCCAAACAGGACTGTGATCACCTCATCACAAGTCTGGCTCATCCCAGTCTGCACCTCCACCCAGCCTGAGCAGATGAGGGTTCTTGTCAAGTCCCATTTCTCTGTCACCTTCTTCCAATCTCTTCTTGGTTCAGCCATACCAACATGCCTTTGGCCTTTCCTCACCGCTGCTGCCTGGGGGTCTTTGCTAGACCTGGAAGGGAGTGAGGGTGGAACAGAGGACCTGTCAGCCCCTTGAGTTTGGGAAAACAATGAAGGCAACCCTCGTGTGATGGTAGGATTTGTTAGGGGATGCTGATATGAATCTCAAGCCAGAACTTTTCAAGGCAGGCAGCCAGGGAACCTTCTGGCACAGTGCCACCCCACCTGGTCATAGAAGGAGGCTGTGGTGATGGTAAGAGAGAATGAGGTGTTCATGCTGTTTATGGATGGCATGAAAATGACCACCCAGACGATGGTCACTGGGAGACAGGAAAAGAATTACAGAGAAGCCTCTTAGAAAGACCAGAGAATTCCCCAAGCCTTTCAACTCTGGACTCTCAGGCCCTGGATCAGTTGCCCAGTGTGGCTTTTCCACGTTTGGTATTCTGAGAGGTAAAGCAGAGGAGCTTCTCAGGGCCTCAGCATTATTCCCCTATGTAAAGCAGAGAGTTCTGTTCCTCCACCTCTGCATCTCTGCCTGGCCCACCATGCAGTCTGTGAATGGACTGCCATAGCTTATAGACTTGGAAGTGGATGTCATGATGATGAGGCCGCCCAGGCTGCTCATTCACACACAGGGCAGTTCCCACCATGGCCATTTGTAACCCTCGTTCTTGTACCTCGATCCACCTTGAGTTGGCCTTTCCCTGGCGCCAGAGAATTCTCATCCTCAAATTCCCAAGCCCATTAGCGTCCCCAACCCACTACCTCAATGAGACCAGTTTATGAGTGAATCCCACATGGGAACTGGACCATCTGTCTGGAAGCATCCATCTGTTATTTTCTAGTCTCCAGTCCCCTGTTGCCAGAGTGGCTGAGGGTAGATTGTAGACAAACCCAGACTCAGATCTAGCTGTATCATCACCTATTTCTGTGAGCTGAAGTAGCACATGTCCTCTTTCTGATTTGGTTTTCCTCCCAGAAGATAAGACTAATGATCATTTGGGTCTTGTAAGGTTTTCCTCAGGGTTAAATGAGCCAATGATTGTGAATATGGCTACACAGTGCCTAGAGCATGGCAGACATGAATAAACAGTAGTCTCCCCTGCCCTGCCTCCCCGCTGCCAGTCAGCCTCTGTGAAGGCCTTGGGACTGGGTGCACAGCTTGGTTGGAGTGGAGTACATATGCATATCAGGTTGACCTGGAAGGGAGTGAGGGTGGAACAGAGGACCTGTCAGCCCCTTGAGTTTGGGAAAACAATGAAGGCAACCCTCGTGTGATGGTAGGATTTGTTAGGGGATGCTGATATGAATCTCAAGCCAGAACTTTTCAAGGCAGGCAGCCAGGGAACCTTCTGGCACAGTGCCACCCCACCTGGTCATAGAAGGAGGCTGTGGTGATGGTAAGAGAGAATGAGGTGTTCATGCTGTTTATGGATGGCATGAAAATGACCACCCAGACGATGGTCACTGGGAGACAGGAAAAGAATTACAGAGAAGCCTCTTAGAAAGACCAGAGAATTCCCCAAGCCTTTCAACTCTGGACTCTCAGGCCCTGGATCAGTTGCCCAGTGTGGCTTTTCCACGTTTGGTATTCTGAGAGAGGTAAAGCAGAGGAGCTTCTCAGGGCCTCAGCATTATTCCCCTATGTAAAGCAGAGAGTTCTGTTCCTCCACCTCTGCATCTCTGCCTGGCCCACCATGCAGTCTGTGAATGGACTGCCATAGCTTATAGACTTGGAAGTGGATGTCATGATGATGAGGCCGCCCAGGCTGCTCATTCACACACAGGGCAGTTCCCACCATGGCCATTTGTAACCCTCGTTCTTGTACCTCGATCCACCTTGAGTTGGCCTTTCCCTGGCGCCAGAGAATTCTCATCCTCAAATTCCCAAGCCCATTAGCGTCCCCAACCCACTACCTCAATGAGACCAGTTTATGAGTGAATCCCACATGGGAACTGGACCATCTGTCTGGAAGCATCCATCTGTTATTTTCTAGTCTCCAGTCCCCTGTTGCCAGAGTGGCTGAGGGTAGATTGTAGACAAACCCAGACTCAGATCTAGCTGTATCATCACCTATTTCTGTGAGCTGAAGTAGCACATGTCCTCTTTCTGATTTGGTTTTCCTCCCAGAAGATAAGACTAATGATCATTTGGGTCTTGTAAGGTTTTCCTCAGGGTTAAATGAGCCAATGATTGTGAATATGGCTACACAGTGCCTAGAGCATGGCAGACATGAATAAACAGTAGTCTCCCCTGCCCTGCCTCCCCGCTGCCAGTCAGCCTCTGTGAAGGCCTTGGGACTGGGTGCACAGCTTGGTTGGAGTGGAGTACATATGCATATCAGTTCCTGATCTGCAGCAAGACCACACCTACCCTTTTGGCTCCCAGACAGCCACAACCTGGGCTTTCACCATTCTAGACACACCTACCTCTTGGCCAGGCTCTAAATATCCTAGTGATCTCTTTGTATCCTAACCCCTGATTGCCTTTCACTCAGATTTCTCCTGAAGAATTTGGCCTGATCTTCCTTCTTGGAACCCTCCTTTATATCCCGTCCTCTCTACCTCACCTTGTTCATTGGGGACCTCTCTGCCATCCATTGTTTCAGTTTATACCTCTGAGCAGATGCCCCCACCACCACTACCGACAGCCCAGTCAGTTCTTTTGGCTCTGGCCAGTATTTCCCACTGCATAAATGGACCTTTCCGCCTGGAGGCCCCACCTGCCTATGAAACTTAACAGGCTCAAGCCAAACTCACCATCTTCCCACACACAGTGTGCTCCCTGATTCCTGCTCTGCCTCAGTTCATGGCACTGTTCTCTTCCTGGCTACCCAGCTCAGATCCCTACATCAGCCATGATGTCTCCTTTTCTCTCAACCAATGCATCCATCCATCCACCATCCATCCATTCCTTCAAATTCTCATCCATGCTGCCATTCAACAAGTAGTTTTGGAATGTCAGTTTTAGGCCAGACTCTGCCAAAGCAGAGTGAACAAGACTGATAAGATTCTCACCTGCCTTTAGTGGGCATTCTAGGAGATGGGTGGGTAGAGGGAGGTGGGTGATGAACACACAAGCTAACTTCGGCTATGATAAAGGTGATGAAGGCAAATAAATCCTGCTGAGGCAGAAGTGACTGAGCATTTACTTTACAGAGCGCCTTTCTGAGCAGGTGACTCAAAGCTAAGACCTGAGAAGGAACGGGCCATGCAAAGATCTAGGGTAAAGAGTCCCGGACAGAAGGAATCCTGAGCAAGTAAAATTACCTTAAGGTGGAGATAAAGTTGACATTTCCAGGTCAGTGTGGCTGGGGTGCAGGGAGCAGGGGAGTGGGAGAAGGTGGGGTCAGAGATATAGGGCTAGATCACGCATGCCTAATGAGGAAGTAGCCACATCCGGTTGAGTCTCACTGCCTGGCATTCCCCCTTCCAGCCCCTGCCCCAGTGCCTGCAACAGCCCAGCTCAGGAGAGGTCCTGTCTCTCCTCTCCCGCCCTTCTCCACCTATACCCAGTGCCAGGTTAATCTTTCTGAAGTTAAGTGTCTTTCTGACTGAAAAACTGTCAGTGACTCCACTCATGTTGACTACTAAACTGTGACACTCAGGACCCCACAGTGCAGCCCTGACCTGTCCACCAAGCTTCTTTCCCCTTCGCCTCTGTTCTCCAGCCACATCCTGGGCATGCTCCTTTAGTTCCTTTTGCCAGGAGTGGACGTAGGACTGTCTTGGACTCAGTGGACCCAGATTCAAGTCCCAGCTCTGCCAATTCTTAGCGAAGTAATTCACACATTTCTCTAAGTCTCATTTTAGTTATGTATAGGAAACTTGGGGCCCTGAAAGATTAAATAAGTCCTTCCCAGAACTTCCGGCAAGGTTTGTTCTATCCCTTGTCTGAGTTGTCATTGCCCTTTGCATCTAAGACCTCCATCTTGCTGATGCCTCCTCTTAGGATGCTTTGGAAACCAGTCACATTGCCAGGATCTTCACTAGTTAGGGAGCATGTGGGATCAGGATCCTGATGATTCAGGTGAGATTCATCTCTGAGGCCTTAATAGTGCCCAGCTCGAGGAGGCAGAGAGGCCCAGGGAAGCCATCTGGAGACACAGAAGCGGGTTCAAGTCCTGGTTCTGCCACTTCTTAGCAGTGTGAACCTGACTGATCATCTCTGGGTCAAGAATGCCTACTTCTCTGGGGTGTGGCAAGGAACCCATATACTCAGAACAGTGCCCACTACAGTCCCAGGCAGGAAGGGAGCACGTCACCACTGTCTACTGTGTAGGCTCCTCTACTCCAAGCCCTTGCTCTGCAAGCTCCACCCCGCCAACTTGGTTTGCCCTCTTCTATCCTCTCCAGGGCTTCCCTGGTGGCTCAGATGGTAAAGAATCCACCTGCAATGTGGGAGACCTGAGTTCAATCCCAGGGTTGGGAAGATCCCCTGGAGGAGGGAATGGCAACCAACTCCCATATTATCGCCTCAAGAATTCCATGGACAGAGGAGTCTGGAGGGCTACAGTCTATAGGATGGCAAAGAATTGGACACAACTGGGTGACTAAGCACAGCAGCACAGCATCCTCTCTAGTGGCTCACACCCTTCCAGGTTCAGCTAGCCCTTCCAAACCCACCTGCTCCTGAGCTCATGAAGTACTTTTTGAGTAGAATTTTATCATATAAAACTAACCTCAAATGTACAAGCTCATCTCTTCATCAAGGCTCCTTCATCCAGGTTAGGAGCCAAGTGAGAGGCATTTCTGGAGCCCCAGTGGCCAGTACCATGCCTGGTCTAGAAGAGCCAGTGTCAGGGAGCCCAGGGAGTGTGTGTGCTGAACTCAGTTACATGTTTGTGTGTAGGAGCAGGGAGACGTGAGAGAACATGCAATGGGGGAATGGGGAGAGGTCCTGGAGCTCAAAGGAACCTAGGGAAGGGTGAGTGAAGATGGCATCAAACTTCCACCACCCAGGAGGGAGCACGTGAATACTGAATGCTGACTCTATACCAGGCCCTGTGCTGTGTATCTCCCACATAGGGTATCCTTTAACTTCAAAAGTCCCCTGTGCGGTGTGAGTATCCCCTTTTCCTGGATGGAGATCTGAGAGTCTGAGAGGCAAGGAGACTTACCCCGGGGTCCACAACAAGCAAGCGGCTCAGCTGGGACTTCCGCCCAGACTCTCAAGCTTTTTTTTTTTTTTTCCCCATTGCCCTACCCCCACCCCCAGAGCGAAGGGAGAGGATGCTCCCATCTCTCTCTCTCTCTTTTTTGGCCACTTCTATTGGTCTTTATCTATTTTCATCCATCTTTGTTCTTTGGCCCGTGTGGGCCTCTCATCGCAGTGGCCTCTCCTGTGGCAGAGCACCGGCTGCAGGCGCATGTGCTCCAGAGCTCTGACTCGGTAGTTGGACACATCGGTCCAACCGCTCCACGGCACGTGGGATCTTCCCAGGCCAGGGATCGAACTGGTGCCCCTTGCACTGCAAGGCGGTGTCCTTACCCACTGGACCACCAGGGAAGCCCCTGCTCCCATCTCTTGTTGGTAGTGTCAGTGTGTCTGCCAGAAAGGTGGAGAGGGAACCGAAGTGGTAGGCGTGAGAGCTGTTGAACAAGGGAGGAAAAGCATTTGAGGAAAGCTGAGATCAGGATGGGCAAGGGCTCAGGGATGCGACTGGTTATAAGGGTGACTAAGCACAAAAGCATCCTCTCTAGTGGCTCACACCCTTCCAGGTTCAGCTAGCCCTTCCAAACCCACCTGCTCCTGAGCTCATGAAGTACTTTTTGAGTAGAATTTTATCATATAAAACTAACCTCAAATGTACAAGCTCATCTCTTCATCAAGGCTCCTTCATCCAGGTTAGGAGCCAAGTGAGAGGCATTTCTGGAGCCCCAGTGGCCAGTACCATGCCTGGTCTAGAAGAGCCAGTGTCAGGGAGCCCAGGGAGTGTGTGTGCTGAACTCAGTTACATGTTTGTGTGTAGGAGCAGGGAGACGTGAGAGAACATGCAATGGGGGAATGGGGAGAGGTCCTGGAGCTCAAAGGAACCTAGGGAAGGGTGAGTGAAGATGGCATCAAACTTCCACCACCCAGGAGGGAGCACGTGAATACTGAATGCTGACTCTATACCAGGCCCTGTGCTGTGTATCTCCCACATAGGGTATCCTTTAACTTCAAAAGTCCCCTGTGCGGTGTGAGTATCCCCTTTTCCTGGATGGAGATCTGAGAGTCTGAGAGGCAAGGAGACTTACCCCGGGGTCCACAACAAGCAAGCGGCTCAGCTGGGACTTCCGCCCAGACTCTCAAGCTTTTTTTTTTTTTTTCCCCATTGCCCTACCCCCACCCCCAGAGCGAAGGGAGAGGATGCTCCCATCTCTCTCTCTCTCTTTTTTGGCCACTTCTATTGGTCTTTATCTATTTTCATCCATCTTTGTTCTTTGGCCCGTGTGGGCCTCTCATCGCAGTGGCCTCTCCTGTGGCAGAGCACCGGCTGCAGGCGCATGTGCTCCAGAGCTCTGACTCGGTAGTTGGACACATCGGTCCAACCGCTCCACGGCACGTGGGATCTTCCCAGGCCAGGGATCGAACTGGTGCCCCTTGCACTGCAAGGCGGTGTCCTTACCCACTGGACCACCAGGGAAGCCCCTGCTCCCATCTCTTGTTGGTAGTGTCAGTGTGTCTGCCAGAAAGGTGGAGAGGGAACCGGAAGTGGTAGGCGTGAGAGCTGTTGAACAAGGGAGGAAAAGCATTTGAGGAAAGCTGAGATCAGGATGGAAGGCAGAGGGCCGGGCCTGCAGGGATGCGTACTGGTTATAAGGGTTACTTTCCTCTGCCCCAGGTCACCCCTGCAGCCTGTTGAGGGTTGGTCTGGTTTTTTTGTAGGATTCCTGCCCTGCCTGAGAAGGGCCCTAGGGTGGCCTTGGTCTGCTGCAGCCTCTAGACAGATGAATGGTATCTCAAACTAATGGAGAAGGGCTGAATTGAGCAGGACTGGGACGGCACATGAACTTTCATGGCCCTGTTTACTTTGCCTTCATGGGACCTTTCTTCCTAAACAATATTTTAAAATGTATTTTACAATTACACTGATATAAAGACAAATATTGTCTCGCTGGATTAATCATTATAAATATATTCACTGGTATTATCTTCCTTTTTCTCCTCTGGTGTTAAAATAAAATGAACACATTTTCATGGGCCCTAGATGCTAGGCTTACAAAATAAGCTGGACCTGGCAGAGGGCAGCACAGAAGCTGTAAAAGAGTAAAGATATCTCTATTCAGGGGGAGAGAGGCCCTGTGGCCTGGGCAGCTGGGTGCTCATCTCTTCATTTCCCTTTGGGAACATTGAACAAGAATGTGGATGCCCCTTGTCATTTCCCAACTGCAACCCAGCTACACTTCCTAGTCCAGAGAGAGAACAGCAAGCAAGTTCCTGTCAGGGCCTCTAATTGGCCTCTGTGGCCTTAGACCAACTTCTTGCTGTCAAACGACAGTGATTTATGGCCCCCAGGCTCCTGACTGGGAGGCAAAACCCCCAGCTCCCAGCTTCCTCTCCTCTGAGGGGCCAGGGAAGATCTGGGCGCAGCCTAAGGCTGGCTTCCTTCCAACCAGCCTGCCCCCAGGAGTTCAGCTGCACCAGTGGCTCCAGTTTGTCCCTGGAGTGGTACATGTTGTCCAGGTCACAGAAAAACACCAGCATAAATAAGCACTGATTGTATAGTCAGAGGAAACAGCCATGTCCTGGCCTGTGACAGTTTTACAAGGAGGGGAAGCAGTGTTGAGGGGAGACAAAGATGGGGTGTGAAGGGGCAGCATGCTGAGAAGGGAGTCAAGGCCCAGGGCCCAGGGCAAGGAGGGGGAGCCACAGAAATGAAACACAGCCCCTCTTTAGTGTGGCTGACACTGTTTGCCTACCTGTTTTCTCATTAGACGCTCACAAAACCTTCCCTGGTGGCTCAGATGATAAAGAATTTGCTTACAGTGCAGGAGACACGGTTTGATCCGTGAGTTGGGAAGATCCCCTGGGGAAGGAAATGGCAACCCACTCCAGTATTCTTGCCTGAAAAATCCCATGGACGGAGGAACCAGTGGGCTACAGTGCATGGGGTTACAAAGTGTTGCACAAGACTGAGTGACAAACACTTTCACACTTTTTCAGGTCCATTTTTAGCTTTACTTTCAAGGTGCTGAAACTAAGGCTTAGAGAAATGAAGGAAGGTACTTGCCCAATATTTTACTCAGCTAGGAATTCTCTGTTAGGGGCAGAGTTAGATTTGAACCAATTGTATCTGTGTGACCTAGAGTTGGATGGGTAAGAGTGCAGTCAGTGAGGTGGGGTGAGGGAGGCAGGAGAGCCTTTTATCAGCGCTGCTTTCCATAAAGTGCACTTGATTAGCATACTCTGATGTTTATTTAGTACTTAACGTAACATTACACACATACTTAACATCTTTCCTCCTCTAGCGCTTAGTGTGCATGGATTATCATCGGCCCTGGGTTGAAACTTTATTTACATTTGCTTGTTTCCTTTTGACAATGCTCCAGTGATAAATAGCCCCATCTTCCAGATGAAGATCACCGAAATCCAGAGAGTGAAGGGACCTCCGGGAGTTCACAGAGCATGCCCAAAAAGGGAGCCTGGATTTGAACCTTGGTTTGTCAGACTCTGAAGACCAAAGTGGAGCTGGATTTTGTCAGAGCGATGGGGATTAGACTCAGTGGGATAAGCTCAGCAGAGTGATGGGCATGAAGATGCATCCCAGTCAGAGGAGGAACCTCAAACACCACAGGCTGTTCTTCGCTCAGAGGGATGGTGAAAAGGTTCTGTGTAAAGGAAGGAAAGAGAAACTATGTGCAGGGAGTGACTGGAGAGATTAGGATTGGATGTTAGGAAGCACTTGCTCATTGTATGGATTACTAAAGCACCTCGTACCTGGCCGCATGTTGCCTGGAAGCAAGGGCTGTCTAAATTGATTCCCAGGGGCTTGGAGATTTGGGGGAGGACATGCAAGGACTTAAGCTGTCTCGAACAGCAGGGCTGAGTTCCTGACCAGATTTTTCCCACCATTTGCCCCATCCCTGGCCGGTCTGGCCCCAACTGTATTTTATTTTTGACACCTGAGTGGCAAACTTACCTCCTATTCTGTCCAGGGTTCACAGGCCCAGCCCCTCAGAAAGCTTTGCACCCTCTAGTCCCCACATGAGATGGGGGCTGTGGTATGCACAGCGCTGCAACATTACTGAGTTAGGTGCCTCACCAGCTGAGGCCTTGGCTGCTGAGGATGGTTGAGATGAGAAGGGTGACAGAACCTATGGCCAACCCCCCTCACACAGGCTGCTATGGTCTGAATCTCGCAACAGTCCCATGTACTAAGCACTCACATCAGATCCATCATACAGGTCAGGAAAACTGACTCAGAAAGGATTAGAATGTGAAAGGAAACATAAGCACTGTGTTAAGCAGCAGAATTTAGAGGAGGGCAAGGTTTTGTCCTTGGGATAGTGCAGAGGGGGCCTCATTTCAATGTAGCGTTTGGAAGAGGCTAGAAGAGTGGGTACAGCTGCAAAGCCAAGGACAATCCTGGGAGTTCCTTAGGAACCACTGAAGGTTTCTGAGTAAAAGAGTCTGACTAAGGCTATGCTTAAGGAAGATAATAAACCTGACACTTGTAGGGAGGAGGGGAGAAGAAGAAGGGTCTAGAGGCAGGAAACCCAAGGAGAAAGCTGTTTCTAAGACTCCTGGAAAGAGAAGGTTAAAGTTATGGCCAGTGAGCCAAGAAGCATAAGTTCTAGACCCAGCACAGCCACTGAGCAACTGTTTCTCCCCTTTTCTTGGTCTTAGCATTCAGATCTGCACACTAAGAGACTTGGAGTTTGGTTCTCCATGGGTCCTTTGGCCAGAACACCCCAGAGCTCAGACTTGCTGAGGCCCCTCCAAGAGTCCCTGGAAGAACCAACTCCAAACCTTGACTACTCCGGCCAACTGACCACAGGATTGAAAATGTGAAGGTGCCCAATGGATGTAAAGCAGGGTGGGCAGTAAGGCAGGGAGAGCTGAGAAGGGAGATGGTAGGGCCACCGATGTTGTCATATTTCAGATTCCCGAGGGCAAAGGAATTGGAGGGTGAAGCCCAGGGACACACAGAGAGTCACTAGTCTTGTCCAGGGTGATGCCAGAGTCTCAAGAGGAGAAAGCCAGGAGCTGTGGGGCTCGGCCATGGCATGAGCGCATATCAGGACAGGTTAAGTCTTAAAAAGACCCAGCTGGGCTACAAAAGGTAAGTGGTGTGTTGGCCTAGGACTTGGCATGGAAAACACATACAGTTTCACTACTGATACACTGGTGAGTCTCAGTGTCCTCCACCAGCTTCAGTCTTCTTCTTCCCCTCACCCCCAAGCTCTCACCCCAGGCCACCTCTGAGTCCTGAGGACTTGAGTGGATGGAAGAGTTCAGGCCTAGACACCAAGTGTTGGCCCTGGAGTTGCAGATTTTAGTGCAGATAGGAAAGGAATGTGGCAGGGAAAAGCCCTCGGAGAGGTACTGGGAGCTTTGGAGCTGGACTAGCCTACCACGTGGCATCCTGGCCATGAAAGGGAGGCAGAGCCACAGTAGCTGCCTCCAGTCTAACTGAGTGCTTCTCAATGGAAGGCAATCTTGCCTCCCAGGGGACATTTGACAATATCTGGAAATGTTTTTGGTTGTTACAACTAGGAGGCAGAGGGGAGGTGTGTGCTGACGGCACACAGCATGACAGAGGGACCAGGGATGCGGCTGTTTAGGATATGGGACAGGCTCCACAGCAAAGAATTTCCTCATCCAAAATATCTATAGTGGTGGGGCTGAGAACCCCCTCAGTTCAGTTCTGTTCTGTTCAGTTGCTTAAGTCATGTCCGACTCTTTGCAACCCCATGGACTCCAGCATGCCAGGTTTCCCTGTCCTTTACCATCTCTCGGAACTTGCTCAAACTCCTGTCCATTGACTCAGTGATGCCATCCAACCACCTCATCCTCTGTCATCTCCTTCTCCTTCTGCCTTCCATTTTTCCCAGCATCAGGGTCTTTTCCAGTTGAGTCCTCTCTTCACATCAGGTGACCAAAGGTTTGGAGCTTCAGCTTCAGCATCAGTCCTTCCAATGAACACTCAAGGTTGACTTCCTTTAGGGGTGGCTGGTTTGATCTCTTTGCAGTCAGTGGGATTCTCAAGACTCTTCTCCTTCTGGCTGTGATTGGGGTTAACTGGCCAAGACCAGTGGGAACAAAGTCTGTAAAGCCGGGAGATCAAGAGTGAGAAGTTGAAGGGAGAAGAATAGAAGGGCTATAGGGAAGCAACTGGGCACCACACAGTCCTGCTCTCAGAGCTCTGAAGGAGCGGCCCTCACAGCCAGTGAAGCTTGGGCAGCTGGGCGAAGAGAGAAGGGGCAGGATATAAGGAGAGACTTGCTGAGCAGGTGCCTTGGAGGTGGCAAGCAAGTAGACAAGACTGAGTGCCCAGGGAGATAGTGCCTAAGAGTAACCTCTTACAGTCGCACAGCCCTTTATGTCCAACTCTTCATTGCTCTGTCCACTGGCTTCTGTGGGTCTCATCAGTGCTTCAGGAATATGCAGGGTGAAAGTGCTTCTCTCTGTTCTGGGATAGTAGAAAAAAACCTCTACTCCATGTATCAGGAGCCATGGAGCAGGGCTCTTATCTTAGCTCGGTTGTTTCTGAACCACGTGACCCTGAGCAAGACCCCCACACCCTGCTCTTCCTTCAACCCCACAGGATCTAGGAAGCTGAACCAAAGTATGCCCTCCACACTCCATCAGGCCCAGGGGGTACCCGTGCGGGATTCTGGGCTTCTGTTCCCTGAGAAGAAGCTCCTGGCCCTGTCCTGGGTACAGGTAGGTTTATGCATACACATATGAGCCCAAGGACATGTGTGCTGCACACACATAGTCATGTGCAGGTGTGTGCATGCACACACACACACACACACACACACACACACACACTCCAGATTCTTTGTTCCCTGGCTCAAGCAAATGTGGGGATTCTATCCACACAAATAGAATCAAAAACTTTAAGAAGGTACAAGGATCTTAGCTCCAGAATGCTGTCAGGAGCAGTGGGATGAGCTTACTGCTATCCAGACTTTTGCAAAGAAGTGAGCCTCGTCAAGGGGGTACAGCAGGCAAGTGTTTCTGAGGTAGGAGGCCCAACTCCCAGGTGGGGTGCAGTCAGGAGCATAGTCTCCAGTCAGCCTTTCTTGGACAGCAGCCCTCATCTTATACAGCCTCCAGGAAAGTGTCACAGAGTTGCCTTGACAACTTGGCCAAGAAGTTTGTAAACATTTGAGATGATGCCTCCTTCTGAGTGGGGGACCTTGTCATGACCTCAGCTTTGCATTGTCCTGGTTTGTCCACACACAGGGGGCGAAAACCAGCAACCAGAGTGTGAAGGGGTCTCACTGGGTCATTGTTCACAGGGTGTTCAGGCTGTGTAGCCAATGTTAAAAGGCAAATAAATACCACCAGGGTAAGAGACCAGTGCATTTTTCCAGATTGCTGACAACAGAAGACAGGCAAGCCAGGTTTTACTTATAGCAAGAGAGGAGAAAGACAGTTCTCAAGACCTAGTCCCTTGTAGAGTTCGGGTCTCCCAGGGCAAGATAATCTGTTCTGAAGCATGACTACAGACGCCCCATTTCATGCTGCAGCAGAAGAACCCCATCCTCCCTCTCCCTCCTTCTAGGATCTGAAATACAGAAAGTGGGAGGCATAGTTGAGGGTCACTGATATGGGAGTTTAAGCAGAACAAAGGAATGTACACTGAGCCTGGAACAGAGAGAAAGTCCTTCACAAGGTTATAAATCCAATGCAGCATTCCAGGCCCAAGACACAGTGGGGGAAGGGGGTGGACAGATGCAGGAGACTACCTTTCCCAACATCCACTGAGCCTTAGTATCTCCTCCCCATCTTACTCCTATCCCTGGAAGGGAAGAAACCACTCATAACCACTAGGGAAAAGTCCTGAAAAAGCCAGGGAGGGGATATCAGAGAGACCCCAAAGGCCAGGGCAGACTCAAGGACAAGGGCAGAGCTGGGTTTAGGGCAGTAGTTATGCTGGAGGGCCCTTGAGGGCTGGCTTGAGTTGAAAGATTGTTTGTTGGCTGCAGCCATGTTGGATGCCAATAAGCCAAGAGCTGTCAGCCATTTCTAGTAAAGCTGCATAGAGCATCTTATATAATGTACTGCTCTGCTATTTCAAGTCCATTAGCTTGGCACATAGAAACTAGGACACTATAAGGGTTTCCTGAACAAAGCTTTCATGGACTTGCTTTTGCTCTCTCATTCCCTCTCTCTGCTCCTTTTAAGCTCTCTTCCTCTTTCTTTCTCTGTTGCTATTTCTGTCCCATCTCTCCATCTAGCATTCACTGAGATGTGGCAGGCCCTGTACTGGGCTCTGGGCCCAGAGTTGGATAAAACCCAGACTGCCAACAAGGAGCTCAAAGTCCCACACAGGAAACAAACATGGAAAGTGGTCCATACACAACAGTAACTCACAAGCCAGACATAGGCACAGTCTGGAGAGTTAAGAGATGGAGATTGGGTAAGGAAAGCTGGATAGGATTCATGGAGGAGGCACCATCTAAAAGCCTTCAAAGATGAGTATGAATTAAGCAGACAAGGGGAAGGCCAAGGAAGACATTCCAGCTGAGGGGACAGCGTGAGTAAAGACAGGTGGGCTGGAGATGTATGCAAGCACCAGATTGTATATGGCATTTAGAGCCAATGTTTCTCAAACTGTGTTCTGCTGAACGCTATGTCCTATAAGAAAGATGGAGTAGATGACCTACATATTAGCATAGTACAGATGCTGATCTGCTCTACAGTAAAAGCACCTGTTTTAGTTTTTTTTTGTTTATTTGTTTATTTATTTATCTTTTGGGGATTGGGGTGGGGAGGGAGGGGAGCAGGCAGGCCACTTCTATTGGTCTTTTATTTCTCTATTTTCATCCGTCTTTGTTCTTTGGCCCATGTGGGCCTCCCATCGCAGTGGCCTCTGTTGTCGCAGAGCACCGGCTCTGGGCACATGCACTCCAGAGCTCCGGCTTGGTAATTGGACACATCAGTCCAGCTGCTCCGCGGCACGTGGGATCTTCCCAGGCCAGGGATCGAACCGGCACCCCTTGCACTGCAAGGCAGTGTCCTTACCCACTGGACCACCAGGGGAAGCCCTGTTTTAGTTTTTTGAAGGAAGCATTTTCCCAATTTATTTGCCCTTGAACTCCTTTTGTTACCGGATCCCTATGATCATCCCAGGATACATAATTTGGGGACTGCTGCCATAGACTCAAGGGAATCAGCAGAGAGTTTCAGGCTGGGAGTGACAAGATGAGGCCTGTTTTTTTTTAAGGTTTCATCTTGCTTTTCTCTCATCCTCTGCTCCTTTTAAGCTCTCTTCCTCTTCTTTCTCTGTTGCTATTTCTGTCCCATCTCTCCATCTAGCATTCACTGAGATGTGGCAGGCCCTGTACTGGGCTCTGGGCCCAGAGTTGGATAAAACCCAGACTGCCAACAAGGAGCTCAAAGTCCCACACAGGAAACAAACATGGAAAGTGGTCCATACACAACAGTAACTCACAAGCCAGACATAGGCACAGTCTGGAGAGTTAAGAGATGGAGATTGGGTAAGGAAAGCTGGATAGGATTCATGGAGGAGGCACCATCTAAAAGCCTTCAAAGATGAGTATGAATTAAGCAGACAAGGGGAAGGCCAAGGAAGACATTCCAGCTGAGGGGACAGCGTGAGTAAAGACAGGTGGGCTGGAGATGTATGCAAGCACCAGATTGTATATGGCATTTAGAGCCAATGTTTCTCAAACTGTGTTCTGCTGAACGCTATGTCCTATAAGAAAGATGGAGTAGATGACCTACATATTAGCATAGTACAGATGCTGATCTGCTCTACAGTAAAAGCACCTGTTTTAGTTTTTTTTTGTTTATTTGTTTATTTATTTATCTTTTGGGGATTGGGGTGGGGAGGGAGGGGAGCAGGCAGGCCACTTCTATTGGTCTTTTATTTCTCTATTTTCATCCGTCTTTGTTCTTTGGCCCATGTGGGCCTCCCATCGCAGTGGCCTCTGTTGTCGCAGAGCACCGGCTCTGGGCACATGCACTCCAGAGCTCCGGCTTGGTAATTGGACACATCAGTCCAGCTGCTCCGCGGCACGTGGGATCTTCCCAGGCCAGGGATCGAACCGGCACCCCTTGCACTGCAAGGCAGTGTCCTTACCCACTGGACCACCAGGGGAAGCCCTGTTTTAGTTTTTTGAAGGAAGCATTTTCCCAATTTATTTGCCCTTGAACTCCTTTTGTTACCGGATCCCTATGATCATCCCAGGATACATAATTTGGGGACTGCTGCCATAGACTCAAGGGAATCAGCAGAGAGTTTCAGGCTGGGAGTGACAAGATGAGGCCTGTTTTTTTTGAAGGTTCACTCTGGATGCCTGAGTGGGTTGTGGACATGAGAGGGCACGAAGAACTGCAGGGAAATCAGGAGAGCTACTACAGTTATGAAGGCAGGAGAATTAAGAGTCCCTCCTATAGCAAGAGTACAGCAGAGATGGTGCATGGTATTAGAGCCTGCCTTATCTTTGAATTGGGTTCATTCCATGAGCCCTGAAGCTTGCTCACTTCCCAGGACTGAAGCTTCATGGTCAGCCCAGTCCCACCTTAACTCTGCTCCCTGAACAGCCCTACTCTACCTTCCCAGCCCCAGACTGCCCAGGAGGCTAGTGTGCTGACAGTTGAGGAGACTGAGTGCCTGGCTTCTCTCCATCATAAAATCTTGAAAGACTAGGGTCCCACAATACTCAAGTCCTCAAATCCATTTCTCCCTAAGGAAAAAGGCGACAGTACCAAAATCGATAAAATTATAAATAAAAAGGAGACATTACAATTAATACTACAGAAATACGAAAAGATCATAGGAGGCTGATATGAACAGCAATGTGCCAATAAACTTGTCAACCTAAAAGAAATGGAAAAAGTCTTAGAAATACACAATTTAGGGGCTTCCCCTGGTGGTCCAGTGGGTAAGGACACCGCCTTGCAGTGCAAGGGGCGCCGGTTCGAGCCCTGGCCTGAGAAGATCCCACGTGCCGCGGAGCGGCTGGACTGATGTGTCCAATCACCGAGCCGGAGTTCTGGAGTGCATGCGCCCAGAGCCAGTGCTCTGCAACGACAGACGCCACCGCGATGGGAGGCCCACAGGAGCCAAAGGACGAAGACGAATGAAAATAGAGAAATGAAAGACCAATAGAAGTGCCGTCCACTCCCCTCCCTCCCCAACCCGACCCCTGCCCAAAGTAAATAAATAAAAAAAAAAAAAGAAATACACAATTTACCAAGACGGAATCAAAAAAACTAGGAATTTTCAACAGACTAATTACCAGTAAGGGAATTAAATCAGTAATCATGAATCTCCCAGTGAAGAAAAGCCAGGGCCAAATGGTTGCATTGGTGAATTTTGCCAAACAACTAAAGAAAAATTAATACCAATCTTTTTCAAATTCTCACACACAAAAAAACAAAACAGAAGAAATATCCCCAAATTCCTTTTACAAGGCCAGCATTATCCTGACACCAAAACCAGAAAAGGATACTACTAGAAAAGAAAACTATAGGCCAAAATCCCTGATAAATATAGAGGCAAAAATTCTCAATAAAATACTAGCAAACTAAATTCAGCAAAAATGGCTCAACATACACAAATCAATGTGATACATCACTATAATATCATATGACCATCTCAATAGATGCAGAAAAAGCATTTGACAAAATTCAACATCCATTCATAATAAAAATCTTAAGAAAGTCAAGGCATAGAAGGAGCATATCTCAACATAATAAAGACTGTATATGAAAAGCCCAGGGGGCTTCCCAGGTAGCACTAGTGGTAAAGATCCCAGCTGCTAATGCAAGAGATGTGACAAATGCAGGTTTGATCCCTGGCTGGGGAAGATCCCCTGGAGGAGGACATGACAACCCACTCCAGTACTCTTGCCTGGTGAATCCCATAAACAGAGGAGCCTGGAGGGCTACGGTCCATAGGGTCACAAACGAGTTGGACATGACTGAAGCGACTTAGCATGCATGCATGAAAAGTTCAGAGCTAACATTCTACTAAACAGTGAAAGGTTGAGAACTTTTCCTCTAGATCAAGGTAGGAGTGTCCACTCTCACCACTCAATTCAACATATATTCAACATAATAGAAGATGTCCTAACTAGAGTAAATAGGTAAGAAAGAAATAAAAATTATTATAATTGGAAAAGAAGAAGTAAACGTGTCTCTATTTGCAGATGACATAGATTTATATTTAGAAAGTCCTAAAGACTCACCCCAAAAAACTATTAGATCTAATCAATGGATTCACTAATGATGCAGAATGCAAAATTAACATATAAAAATCAGTAGCATTTCTATACACTAACAACACATTTTCTGAAAAAGAAAGAAATCTATTTCGTCTACAATAACATCTATTTCACCTACAATAACATCTACAAAACAATAAAATACTTAGGAATAAATTTATCCAAGAAAGTGAAAGATCTTTACTCTGAAAACTGTAAGTAATCGATGAAAGAAACTGAAGAAGACACAAATAAGTGGGAGGGTATTCGGGGTTCATGGATTGGAAGAACTAATATCGATAAAACATCAATACTACCAAAAAAAAGTGTAAATACTACCTAAACTACCAAAAAACTATAGATTCAACATATACCTATCAAAAGTCCAATGACACTGTTTATAGAAGTAGAAAAAACATTCCTAAAATTTATATGGAACCACAAAAGACCCTGAATAGCCAAAGAAATTCTAAGAAAGAACACAGTTGGAGGCATCACACTTCCTGGTTTTAAGTTGTTCTATAAAACTAAAACAACCAGTCAAATAGTCTAGTACTGGTGTAAAACTTCAGTTTCTTTGGCATTAATGGTTGGAGCATAGACTTGAATTACTGTAATGTTGAATGGTTTGCCTTGGAAACAAACCAAGATCATTGTGTAGTTTGTGAGATTTCTACTCAAGTACTGCATTTTTGGACTCTTTTGTTCACTATGAAGGCTACTACATTTCTTCTAAGGGATTCTTGCCCACAGTAGTAGATATAATGGTCATCTGAATTCAATTTGCCCATTCCAATCCATTTTATTTCACTGACTCCTTAGATGTCAATGTTCACTCTTGCCATCCCTTATTTGACCACTCCCAATTTGCCTTGATTCATGGGTCCAGCATTCCAGGTTCCTATGCAACACTGTTCTTTACAGCATCAGACTTTACTTTCACCACCAGACACATTCACAACTATTTTGGCTCAATCTCTACCTTCCTTCTGGAGCTATTTCTCCACCTTCTAGAAGATGTCCTAACTAGAGTAAATAGGTAAGAAAGAAATAAAAATTATTATAATTGGAAAAGAAGAAGTAAACGTGTCTCTATTTGCAGATGACATAGATTTATATTTAGAAAGTCCTAAAGACTCACCCCAAAAAACTATTAGATCTAATCAATGGATTCACTAATGATGCAGAATGCAAAATTAACATATAAAAATCAGTAGCATTTCTATACACTAACAACACATTTTCTGAAAAAGAAAGAAATCTATTTCGTCTACAATAACATCTATTTCACCTACAATAACATCTACAAAACAATAAAATACTTAGGAATAAATTTATCCAAGAAAGTGAAAGATCTTTACTCTGAAAACTGTAAGTAATCGATGAAAGAAACTGAAGAAGACACAAATAAGTGGGAGGGTATTCGGGGTTCATGGATTGGAAGAACTAATATCGATAAAACATCAATACTACCAAAAAAAAGTGTAAATACTACCTAAACTACCAAAAAACTATAGATTCAACATATACCTATCAAAAGTCCAATGACACTGTTTATAGAAGTAGAAAAAACATTCCTAAAATTTATATGGAACCACAAAAGACCCTGAATAGCCAAAGAAATTCTAAGAAAGAACACAGTTGGAGGCATCACACTTCCTGGTTTTAAGTTGTTCTATAAAACTAAAACAACCAGTCAAATAGTCTAGTACTGGTGTAAAACTTCAGTTTCTTTGGCATTAATGGTTGGAGCATAGACTTGAATTACTGTAATGTTGAATGGTTTGCCTTGGAAACAAACCAAGATCATTGTGTAGTTTGTGAGATTTCTACTCAAGTACTGCATTTTTGGACTCTTTTGTTCACTATGAAGGCTACTACATTTCTTCTAAGGGATTCTTGCCCACAGTAGTAGATATAATGGTCATCTGAATGAAATTTACCCATTCTAGTCTATTTTGATTCACTGATTCCTAAAATGTCAATGTTCACTCTTGCCATCCCCTGATTGACCACTCCCAATTTGCCTTGATTCATGGGTCCAGCATTCCAGGTTCCTATGCAACACTGTTCTTTACAGCATCAGACTTTACTTTCACCACCAGACACATTCACAACTGGGCATCGTTTCCACGTTGGCTCAATCTCTACCTTCCTTCTGGAGCTATTTCTCCACTCTTCTCCAGTAACATATTGGACACCTACTGACCTGGATGGTTCATCTTTCAGTGTCATATCTTTTTACATTTTCATACAGTTAATGAGAGTCTCAAGGCAAGAATGCTGAAGTGGTTTGCCATTCTCTTCTCCGGTGGATCATGTTCTGTCAGAACTCTCCACCATGACCCATCCATCTTGTCTACTTCTGCTTCATCTACAGTACTAAAGCCTTTGGCCATGTGGATCACAAGAAACTGAAAACGTTTAAGGATATGAGAATACCAGACCACCTTACCTGCCTCCTGCAAAACCTATATGCAGGTCAAGAAGCAACAGTTGGAACTGAATATGGAACAATGGACTGGTTCAAAATTGGGAAAGGAATGTGTCAAGGCTGTATATTGTCACCCTGCTTATTTAACTTATATGCAGAGTATATCATTCAAAATGCCAGACTGAATGAAGCTCAAGCTGGAATCAAGATTCCCAGGAGAAATATCAATAACCTCATATATGCAGATGATACTACTCTAATGGCAGAAAAGGAAGAGGAACTAAAGAGCCTCTTGATGGAGGTGAAAGAGGAAAGTAAAAGAGCTGGCTTCAACACAAAATTCAGAAAACCAAGATCATGGCATCTGGTCCCATCACTTCATGGTAAAGAGATAGGAAAAATGTTAAAAAAAAAAAGGTGTCATAAAGTGACAGGCTTTATTTTCTTGGACTCTAAAATCACTGCCTACAGGTACCTAGGCTGATTCATAAAAAGAGCACATAGCCAGTGACAGTCATATACTTACTCAGAGACTCAATAGAGAAGATGACTCTTCAGTAAATGGTGCCAGGATAATTGGATATTCACATGTAAGAGAATTCAACTGGACCTCTAACTTACACCACTCACAGAAATTAACTTGAAATGGATTAAAGAATTAAATGTAATGCCTGAAACCATGACAGTCCTAGAAGAAAACATGGAAATAAATCTTCTTCACACTGATTTAGTAACAATTTTTTGGATATGGCACCTAAAGTACAAGCAACAAAATAAAAATAAACGAGTTTGTCTTGTCTTACCACACTAAACTAAAAAAACCTTTTGTACTGCAAAAAAAAAAAAAAAAACACCAACAAAGTGAAAAGAAAACATACAACTCAATAGCCAAGCACCAAATAACCCAATCAAAAATATGTAAAGATCCTGAATAGACACTTTCCCAAAGAATATATATGAAGGGCCAACATGTACATGAAAAGATACTCAACATCACTAGTCATTAGGCAAATGCAAATTAAAGCCACAATATGATACTACTTCACATTGTTAGAATAGCCATTATCAAAAAGACAAGAGATAGCAAATGTTTGAGTGGATGTGGACAAGAGGGACCTTCTGTGCAGTGTTGGTGGGATTATAAATTGGTGCAACCACTATGAAAATGGGATTGAGGATCCTCAAAAAATTGAAAATAGAACCATCATATTATATATAAGCCTACATACCTATGAGTACATTATCTTTGACAAACGAGGCAAGAATATACAATGGAGAAAAGACAGCCTCTTCAGTACGTGGTGCTGGGAAAACTGGACAGCTACATGTAAAAGAAAGAAACTGGAACACTTCCTAACACCATACACAAAAAATAAACTCAAAATGGATTAAAGGCCTAAATGTAAGACCAGAAGCTATACAACTATTAGAGGAAAATATAGGCAGAACACTCTTTGACATAAATTGCAGCAAGATCCTTTTTGACCCACCTCCTAGAGTAATGGAAATACAAACAAAAATAAACAAATGGGACCTAATTAAACTTAGCTTTTGCAAAGCAAAGGATGCTACAAACAAGATAAAAAGACAACCCTTAGAATGGGAGAAAATAATTGCAAATAAGCAAACGACAAAGGATTAATCTCCAAAATATACAAGCAGTACATGCAGCTCAATATCAGAAAAGCAATCCAATAAAAAAAAAAAATGAGCAGAAGATCTAAACAGACCATTTCTCCAAAACAGAAATGCTGATGGCCAATAAACACATGGCAGTATATTCACCATCACTCATTATCAGAGAAATTCAAATCAAACTACAATAAGGTATCACCTCATGCCAGTCAGAATGGCCATCGTCAAAAAGCCTACAAATAAATGCTTGAGAGGATGTGGAGAAAATGGAACTCTATTGCACCGTTGGTAGTAATGCAAATTGATACAACAACTATGGATAACAGTATAGAAATTCCTTAAAAACCTAGAAATAAAACTAACATATGACCCAGCAACTCCACACCTGGGTATATACCCTGAGAAAACCATAATTCAGAAAGATACATGGATCCAAATTTTCATTGGAGCACTATATATAGTTGCCAGTGCATTGGAAGCAACCTAGATGTCCATCAACAGGTGAATGGCTAAAAAAGAAGTGGTACATATATACAATGGAATATTACTCAGCTGTCCAAAGGAATGGATTTGAGTCAGGTCAACCTAGGTAGATGAACCTAGAGCCTGTTACACAGAAGGAAGTAAGTCAGAAAGAGGAAAACAAATACTGTGTTTTAACGCATATATATGGAATCTAGAAAAATGGTAGTGATGAAACTGTTTGCAGGATAGGAATAGAGATGCAGACTCAGAGAACAGACTTATGGACTGTGTGGGGGAAGGAGAGGGTGGGATGACGTGAGAGAGCAGCATTGAAACACATATACAATGGGATATTATTCAGCCAAAAAAATGGAAAAATTCTACCCTTTGGGACAAAATGGATGAACATTGAAGACATTATATTAAGTGAGTGAAGTTAGATCAAGAAAGGCAAATATTGTGTGATCTCGCTTACATGTAGAATTTTTAAAAACCCAAAATGAAAAAATAAACTCATAGGAAAGAGATCAGATTTTTGGTTACCAGAGGCAGAGTGTGTGGGAGGGAAAATTTGAGAAAGGTGGCCAACAGGCAAAAATTTTCAGTTAATAAAATAAAAATGTACTAGGGATGTAATATACATAATGACTATAGCTACCATTGCTGTGTGATATATAGGAAAATTTTTAAGAGAGCAAATCCTAAGAGTTCTTATCATGAGGAAATGTTTTCTTTATTTAATAAAACAGCATGGCTCAATATCAGAAAAGCAATCCAATAAAAAAAAAAAATGAGCAGAAGATCTAAACAGACCATTTCTCCAAAACAGAAATGCTGATGGCCAATAAACACATGGCAGTATATTCACCATCACTCATTATCAGAGAAATTCAAATCAAACTACAATAAGGTATCACCTCATGCCAGTCAGAATGGCCATCGTCAAAAAGCCTACAAATAAATGCTTGAGAGGATGTGGAGAAAATGGAACTCTATTGCACCGTTGGTAGTAATGCAAATTGATACAACAACTATGGATAACAGTATAGAAATTCCTTAAAAACCTAGAAATAAAACTAACATATGACCCAGCAACTCCACACCTGGGTATATACCCTGAGAAAACCATAATTCAGAAAGATACATGGATCCAAATTTTCATTGGAGCACTATATATAGTTGCCAGTGCATTGGAAGCAACCTAGATGTCCATCAACAGGTGAATGGCTAAAAAAGAAGTGGTACATATATACAATGGAATATTACTCAGCTGTCCAAAGGAATGGATTTGAGTCAGGTCAACCTAGGTAGATGAACCTAGAGCCTGTTACACAGAAGGAAGTAAGTCAGAAAGAGGAAAACAAATACTGTGTTTTAACGCATATATATGGAATCTAGAAAAATGGTAGTGATGAAACTGTTTGCAGGATAGGAATAGAGATGCAGACTCAGAGAACAGACTTATGGACTGTGTGGGGGAAGGAGAGGGTGGGATGACGTGAGAGAGCAGCATTGAAACACATATACAATGGGATATTATTCAGCCAAAAAAATGGAAAAATTCTACCCTTTGGGACAAAATGGATGAACATTGAAGACATTATATTAAGTGAGTGAAGTTAGATCAAGAAAGGCAAATATTGTGTGATCTCGCTTACATGTAGAATTTTTAAAAACCCAAAATGAAAAAATAAACTCATAGGAAAGAGATCAGATTTTTGGTTACCAGAGGCAGAGTGTGTGGGAGGGAAAATTTGAGAAAGGTGGCCAACAGGCAAAAATTTTCAGTTAATAAAATAAAAATGTACTAGGGATGTAATATACATAATGACTATAGCTACCATTGCTGTGTGATATATAGGAAAATTTTTAAGAGAGCAAATCCTAAGAGTTCTTATCATGAGGAGAAAATTGTTTTCTTTTTATTTTGTCTATATGAGATGATGGATGTTAACTGAACCTATTGTGGAAGAAATTTCAGAATATAAGTAAACCACATCATCATGCTGTATGCCTTAAACTTGTGAAGTAATGTATATCAATTATTTCTCAATAAAACTGAAACAAAATTGGAAATCATAAAAGATGCATTATGGAGGTATTTTATGCACACAAAAATGATGCATAAAATCAGGTAAAAGTGTTGGCCTTGTATTAAAGAATTAAGCAATAAATGCACATTAATGCTTAACCAAAAAAAAGAGAGAAAAGGGCATCCCCACCTTATCCACTTCTCCTCACTTTATTGGTGACCCTAGCTGTGATGAGGATTGATGAAAGAATTCAGGAGTGAAGGGAGAATCAGGGATGTTAGAAGAGTCCATTGTCTGACGATAAAAACATGGTGATTTTATGTTGTAAACCTGCAGCTGTCTGGGCGTAATGTGTTCAGTGGCTCCAGCAGAATGATCTTCAAAATGTGTGTTAAAATGTGTTAAAAAACTAAAAACAGTTACTGTATGAACTAGCAAGCCCATTCCTGGGCATATAGTTGGAAAAGGTAAAAACTTTAATTCAAAAAGATAACATGCACTCTCATTTAGCTTTTCAAATACCTTTGGTATTAATCTCTCATTTCGATACTACTTTCTGATTTTAATGCTTTCTTCTATGTAATTACCCTCTGTGTTTTTTCATTCTTTTAACTTTACTGAGGCTTTCAAAGGCTAAGCCAAAGATCTCTCTTGGTAAATGTCACATTACACGTGAGAATATGTGGGTTATTTTCAAATGTCTTTTGATATTAATTTCTAACATAATTCCACAGTGATAAGAGAATGGACTTATAATTTCATTACCTTTAGACCACGGCATTTTTGCACCTTGTGCTATGTCCCTGGATATTTCCAGTGTCTCCTGGCTCATAGTCTATGGGAACTCGAATAGAATTTGCATCCTGCTGTCATGTGAGAATCGTATAAACCTTAATTATGTTGACTTGGTTCATAGTGTTTTTCAGGTCTACTATATCTTTCTACTTTTCTGTCAATTCTTTTTTTTTTTTTTTGATTTTGGCCTCTTTTATTGGTCCTTCATTTATATATTTTCATCCATCTTAATTCTTTGGCCTGTGTGGGCCTCCCATTGCAGTGGCCTCTCTCGCTGCAGAACACTGGCTCTGGGAGCATACGCTCCAGAGCGCTGGCTCATAATTGGACACACCAGTCCAGCCACTCCGTGGCACGTGGGATATTCCCATGCCAAGGATCGAACTAGTGCCCCTTGTGCTGCAAGGCAGACTCTTTATCCACTGGACCACCAGGGAAGCCCCATTCTATTCATTTTTTAGAGTTCGATATTGAAACTCCAACTAAAAATCTCAGTTTAACTACTTAAAAATAATTTTAATGTATAGTGGAACTATAGGTAACTTTTTTCTATATTTTCCAAGACTTCTGTAAATATGTTATCATAGTTCCATAATTTAAAAAAGAAATACAAAATATACATGCATCTCAATATTCATAGTGAAAGGGTTTTGAGACTTAAACCCAGGGCCCAGACCTGATCAAACACTGTTTGGGACTCGAACCCACGTGACTGGGACTTGAACCCAGCCAAAACCCTGTTTGGGACTTGAACCCACATAGTCAGGACTCAATCCCGGCCAAAATCCCGTCTAAGACTTGAACCCACATGGCCGGGACTTAATTCAGCACTCACCCAACGTCTGGACCCACCAAGGCTCAGGTTCTTCGTGCCTCAACGCAGAAGGAATTCAGGGAGAGGCAGAGTGATAGGCAAGACGAGGATTTATTAGGATAGGGTACTTGTAAGAGGTGCAAGCGGCCAGGCAGGAAAGCTCTGCTCTGCCCTCTGTCAATTGAGTGGGCAGCCATATATATAGGATGATAGAAGACAGCCCCCCTCAGGTAGACGCAGATGCAGGACATACGTCATTGGTTGCTTCTTTGCCAGCTCCACCTTCATCAGCTGTTTATACCCAGTCGAGCCTGCTTTACTGAACAAGGAGCAGCTCTCCTGAGTTATCGTCAACTCACTGGCCTCCCAGTCTTTCTCAGGTGTCTCCCTTCTACCTACTATCCCCTACTAGGCCTCTACAACCACCTACCTATTCTACTCTGTCCCTATCAAATGGACTTATTTATAAAACAGAAACAGACTCACACACAGAAAATAATGTTATGATTGCCAAAGGGGAAAGGGAGGAAGGATAAATTAGAAGTTTGGGATTAGAGATACATACTACTATATATAAAATAGATAAACAACAAGGCCCTACTTGGTATAGCAAAGGGAACTGTACTCAATATCTTGTAATAATCTTTAATGGAAAAGAATATGAGAATCAATATAAATATATTCATATGTATATGTGTACATATATATATAATATGTATGTATATATATATATATATATATATATAGGTGTGTGTGTGTGTGAATGAGTCACTTTGCTGTCCACCTGAAATTAACACAACATCGTGAATCAGCTGTGATAGTTGCTCAGTCGTGTCTGACTCTTTGCGACCCCATGGACTGTAGCCTGCCAGTCTGCTCTGTCTATGGGATTCTCCAGGCAAGAATACTGGAGTGGGTTGCCATTTCTTTCTCCAGGGGATCTTCCCAATCCAGTGATTGAACATGGGTCTCCTGCACTGCTGGCAGATTCTTTACCATCTGTGCAACCAGAGAAGCCCACTATTAAGAGACATTTCTAAGTATAAAGAGAGATCAACTCAAAAAGTATCAGCACATACGTGAAAAGACTTTATCCTATGAGTCAACTATACTTAAGAAAAAAAAGAAAAAAATATGTTGATTATGGTCATGCATGGAGATGCAGGGTGACACAAACATGTATCCACACAGTGGCACAGAAATACAACCCCAGACAAAAAGACACAGGTACACACACAAAGAGACACATGTTCCTGCACAAACACACATGAGTCTCTAACATATATCCTTTACCTTTCTCATTTACTAGGTTCCACAATCCTGGGTTGTGGTGTGTCCCGTTGTGCCTATGCTGGCATCAGATTGTGCGGTGAGAATATCAGTCACAGAGCAATGGCAGAGGTGGGCCGGCACTTACACCCCTTCAGAATGTGGATACTGAATGAACTGCTTGTTTGAGAGTAGATGGGACTGAAGGAGGGTTGGAGATCTGGACCTGAGCCCAAACACTGACCACCCTGGAGCCCTAACCCAGGGTAACTCACACACGTGGTCAGCCCTGCTAAAAGAGGTGACAGGATGTATGTTGGTTGCTGCTTTGCATTCCCCTTGCATGATCCTGTGAATGTCTTTGTCTTCAATTACTTGCCGTGTAAGGGAAGGAGGCAGCCTATCTGGGATGGGGAAGGGAAGGAACATGAGCCTCTGGCCAGCTAAGGACTATGGAGAGGAAGTAGACAGGAACGCAATGCTCTTCAGGCTGAAATGAGATAATGTTATGGAGAGGTCTCAGGTCAGGCCTTTTAAATAGATCACATTGACAGGGGACAAGGCTTGGAGTTTTCAGCCCTCAGTTGGTGGAGACCCAGCCAAGTTACATAGGGAAGAGGTTCTTCTTTCCTGAGCTTAAAAGTCTTCACAGGTGTTCTCTTACTCACAGGCCAAGCTGGATCTGCAGCTGAAGGGGATTGGCCTGGTACAAGGCAGTGCCTCTCACCACACCTCGACTCTGCCAACACACACACAGACACACACACACACATGCATCATGCCAGTCCAACCAGAGCCTTCCGTTCTCAGGGGACTGTCACACTGCTCCTGAATTTCCATCCTTCGGGAAACTCTATTCAATTTCAGCCCAACTCTGACATTGTCACTTTTATTTTCTCAGAGGCCTTTTAGCCAACTGTCATAGAGTTGTTGTGAGGGTTGACTGAGTTAATACTTAGTTAATAGTTAGAGCAGTGCCCAGCATATACTGAGACTATATTTATGTGTTAATAAATAGAGAAGTTAGAGCTACTATGCATCAGATACTTCATAGGCATCTGGTGCTTTACATGCACTATTTCATTTCATCCTCATGACTGCCCTCTGAGGATGGTTCTATACCTATCTCCATTTTATAGATGAAGAAGCCGAGGTCTATAGAGATTTGAGAATGTGTTCAAGGTCGCTTGTGTATTAAGGTGCAGAATAGGGTTTACAATCTAGGCAGTCTGGTTCCATAGCCTTGGTGCTTTATCTCTAGGCCATTCTACTATGTGAGGTAGGTGTGCAACTCTAAAGGGCACAGAGCCAGTCGGTACACTCACCTTCTCTGCCCTGGGATCAAAAAAAAGGATTCATGAGATTGCCCCTTCAATGGTTCCCTCAAGCTTTCAGGATAAAATCTCAGATTTCCAGTGTTACATACCACAACTGGCCCCTGCACATGTGCCTTGTTCTCCATCATGACCTTCCCTTATATTCTTCGCTGTGGCCACATTCGACCTCTTGCAGTTCCTGGAATATGCTATGGTTGCATTTCCTTCCTAGGCTCTGAACATGCAGATCCTTCTGCCTGGAAAGTCCTTCCTGTTCCTTTTTCTCCTGGGTAACTGTTCCTCCTGACTCAGATCTCAAGTCAGAATTCATTTCTTTCTGTAAGCCTTCTTTGGTCTTCCTCTCAATTCCACTCTGGGGTAGGTGCTTCTGTGCTACCTTCAGTGACACTGGCTTATTTGTGTGTTTGTTTTCTCAACTATGGATTGTTAAAAGACAGGAACAGGAACTCAGTTCTTGTCCCCAGCTCTTAGCATGGGGGCTAAGCCCATGATTTTGAGCAAATGACTAAGAATATCAGCTGAACAGGGCAGAGCTGTGACCCTAAAGAAAGGGATGTAACCCGATCATCTGAACTGGGCTGCCCATTGAAGGCAGGAGAAGACGTTTGTGAAGGCTTTGCCACCCTAGTACTGGGCCATCAGAAGGCAGAAGCAGGAATGATTCTGCTCTTGTGGGTGAGATGCAAGAAACAAGGTAAATGCTGGGAGAAAGACGGCAGTGAGGAGAGGGAAGAAGGAGAGAGAAAAATGTTCTAGGTCCCCCCACAGGCCAAAGCAAGATGCCAAGGATGGTTTTTACAAGGAACAGAAAAGGGGCCCAGGAAAACACTGAACTTAGTTAATAAATAGAGAAGTTAGCTACTATGCATCAGATACTTCAGGCATCTGGTGCTTTACATGCCCTTCTTTGACTGCCCTCTGAGGATGGTTCTATACCTATCTCCATTTTATAGATGAAGAAGCCGAGGTCTATAGAGATTTGAGAATGTGTTCAAGGTCGCTTGTGTATTAAGGTGCAGAATAGGGTTTACAATCTAGGCAGTCTGGTTCCATAGCCTTGGTGCTTTATCTCTAGGCCATTCTACTATGTGAGGTAGGTGTGCAACTCTAAAGGGCACAGAGCCAGTCGGTACACTCACCTTCTCTGCCCTGGGATCAAAAAGGATTCATGAGATTGCCCCTTCAATGGTTCCCTCAAGCTTTCAGGATAAAATCTCAGATTTCCAGTGTTACATACCACAACTGGCCCCTGCACATGTGCCTTGTTCTCCATCATGACCTTCCCTTATATTCTTCGCTGTGGCCACATTCGACCTCTTGCAGTTCCTGGAATATGCTATGGTTGCATTTCCTTCCTAGGCTCTGAACATGCAGATCCTTCTGCCTGGAAAGTCCTTCCTGTTCCTTTTTCTCCTGGGTAACTGTTCCTCCTGACTCAGATCTCAAGTCAGAATTCATTTCTTTCTGTAAGCCTTCTTTGGTCTTCCTCTCAATTCCACTCTGGGGTAGGTGCTTCTGTGCTACCTTCAGTGACACTGGCTTATTTGTGTGTTTGTTTTCTCAACTATGGATTGTTAAAAGACAGGAACAGGAACTCAGTTCTTGTCCCCAGCTCTTAGCATGGGGGCTAAGCCCATGATTTTGAGCAAATGACTAAGAATATCAGCTGAACAGGGCAGAGCTGTGACCCTAAAGAAAGGGATGTAACCCGATCATCTGAACTGGGCTGCCCATTGAAGGCAGGAGAAGACGTTTGTGAAGGCTTTGCCACCCTAGTACTGGGCCATCAGAAGGCAGAAGCAGGAATGATTCTGCTCTTGTGGGTGAGATGCAAGAAACAAGGTAAATGCTGGGGAGAAAGACGGCAGTGAGGAGAGGGAAGAAGGAGAGAGAAAAATGTTCTAGGTCCCCCCACAGGCCAAAGCAAGATGCCAAGGATGGTTTTTACAAGGAACAGAAAAGGGGGCCCAGGAAAACAAGAAAAGGGAGACAGATGGAAAGAAGAGAAGAACAAAGTGTTAGAAACGCCAGCAGGGCTCCCAGGACCCAGATCCCTCTGGGTGTTAAACAAATAATGTCTCTTTAATAAGAAACAGCCAGGAAGAAGTCTTGGCAATCAGAAACAAATAACGACCTTACAAAAAAGGCATATGCAAATAAGCTGCCTGGAAATAGTCTCCTTTCATAGGTTTGTGAGTCATGAGGCTGAACCACCTGGCTCACTCTGAGTGACAGGCCTGAGCAAATCCATGAAGAGGCTGGGGGATGGAGGGATGAAGGGAGTGAGGGAGAGAGACAAACAGAGAGAGACAGAGAAAGAGAGAGATAAATCGATTTGGAGAATAGGGTCAAAGCTGCTGGCTTCCCAAATCCAAAGCAGAATCATGTCCTTGTAGTTTGAAAAGATTTGGGTCTAAGTCTCTGGGAGATTGCTCCATGGGGCAAATTATTGTAGATCCACCATTGTCTTATGGCTTGCTGCATCAGTATTCCACCAAGGTGGCAGGGATCTCCAAAGTGTTGTTAATAGAGGTGGCACCATTTTACATTCCCACCAATGATGTGTACAGGCATTCCTATTTCTCCACATGCTTGCTGCATGTATTGTTCTCCTCTTTAAAAAAAATTTATAGGGCTTCCCTGGTAGCTTAGTGGTAAAGAGTTCGCCTGCCAATGCAGCAGACATGAGCTCGATCCCTGATCCGAGAAGATTCCACGTGCTGTGGAGCAACTAAGCCCGTGAGCCACAACTATGGAGCCTGTGCTCTAGAGCCTCAGAGCTGCAACTATTGAGCCCCTGTGCCGCAACTCCTGAAGCCCATGTGCCCTAGAGCCTGAGTTCCACAACAAGAGAAGTCACCACAAGAAGAAGCCTGCTCACCTCAACTAGAGAGTAGGCCCAACTCCCTGCAGCTAGAGAGAGCCTACAGCAGTAGTGAAAACCCAGAATAGCCAAAAATAAATAATTTTTAAAAATGTTAGCCATCCCAGTGAGTGTGAAGTTGTATCCTTTGTGATTTTGATTTGCATTTCCTTAGTGATCTAGTGATGTTGAACATCTTTTCCTGTGCTTGTTTGCCCTTTGTATATCTTTTTTTTTTGGAAATATCTATTCAAGTCCTTTGCCCATTTTTTTTTAACATTTATTTAATTACTTTGAGGGGGGTGGGGCAGGGAGGGAGGGGGACGGGCGGGCCACTTCTATTGGTCTTTCATTTGTCCATTTGCATCCATCTTTGATCTTTGGCTCCTGTGGGCCTCCCATCACAGTGGCCTCTGTTGTCGCAGAGCGCCGGCTCTGGGTGCATGCACCCCAGGGCTCCGGCTCGGTAATTGGAAACACCAGTCCAGCTGCTCCGCGGCACGTGGGATCTTCCCAGGCCAGGGATCGAACTGGCGCCCCTTGCACTGCAAGGCGGTATCCTTACCCAGTGGACCACCAGGGAAGCCCCCTTTGCCCATTTTTGAACTGAGTTATTTGACTTTTTGTCATTGAGTTGTAAGCATTCTATTCTGAATTCTAAACTGTTATCAGACATATTGTTTACAACTCTTTCTCCCATTCTGTAAGATATCTGCTCATTTACCTGTTAATCTTCTTTGAAATGCAAAGGTGCTTAATTAGTTAAACAGATGAAGTTCAGTTTATCTGTCTACATATAGATTTATTTGTCCACAGATGCCCAAGGCTCCTAATTCTGACACATTGTAAGAGAGGCACCACCAAGTGCCCTGAGACATTATGGAGTTCAGACTGGGACCCTTCAGGATTAAGTTTGATTCTTTTTACTCAGTCTCACCTTGTCTCTTTTAAAAAAAATTAATTTATTTTTTGTTAGAGTATAATTGCTTCATGATGTTGTATTAGTTTCTGCTGTACAACAAAGTGTACCAACTATATGTGTACATATATCCCCTCCCTCTTGAGAGTCTCACCTTATTTTACTCTCTAGTCCAGCCTTAAAGAGCACCATTTCTCTGGAAGTTCCTCCCAGAGACACACTATTCTTCAAGGCAAGCCTGCTTTTCTAATAGTCTCTACTCCCAAATTTCCCTTCTTTGAAAGAGTAGCCACTTTGAAACCCAGTAGCCTTTTTTTCTCCAGTGAGTGTGAAGTTGTATCCTTTGTGATTTTGATTTGCATTTCCTTAGTGATCTAGTGATGTTGAACATCTTTTCCTGTGCTTGTTTGCCCTTTGTATATCTTTTTTTGGAAATATCTATTCAAGTCCTTTGCCCATTTTTTTAACATTTATTTAATTACTTTGAGGGGGGTGGGGCAGGGAGGGAGGGGGACGGGCGGGCCACTTCTATTGGTCTTTCATTTGTCCATTTGCATCCATCTTTGATCTTTGGCTCCTGTGGGCCTCCCATCACAGTGGCCTCTGTTGTCGCAGAGAGCCGGCTCTGGGGGCATGCGCCCCAGGGCTCCGGCTCGGTAATTGGAAACACCAGTCCAGCTGCTCCGCGGCACGTGGGATCTTCCCAGGCCAGGGATCGAACTGGCGCCCCTTGCACTGCAAGGCGGTATCCTTACCCAGTGGACCACCAGGGAAGCCCCCTTTGCCCATTTTTGAACTGAGTTATTTGACTTTTTGTCATTGAGTTGTAAGCATTCTATTCTGAATTCTAAACTGTTATCAGACATATTGTTTACAACTCTTTCTCCCATTCTGTAAGATATCTGCTCATTTACCTGTTAATCTTCTTTGAAATGCAAAGGTGCTTAATTAGTTAAACAGATGAAGTTCAGTTTATCTGTCTACATATAGATTTATTTGTCCACAGATGCCCAAGGCTCCTAATTCTGACACATTGTAAGAGAGGCACCACCAAGTGCCCTGAGACATTATGGAGTTCAGACTGGGACCCTTCAGGATTAAGTTTGATTCTTTTTACTCAGTCTCACCTTGTCTCTTTTAAAAAAAATTAATTTATTTTTTGTTAGAGTATAATTGCTTCATGATGTTGTATTAGTTTCTGCTGTACAACAAAGTGTACCAACTATATGTGTACATATATCCCCTCCCTCTTGAGAGTCTCACCTTATTTTACTCTCTAGTCCAGCCTTAAAGAGCACCATTTCTCTGGAAGTTCCTCCCAGAGACACACTATTCTTCAAGGCAAGCCTGCTTTTCTAATAGTCTCTACTCCCAAATTTCCCTTCTTTCTGAATGCACAGTGCAGCAAATTCTTCCTTTCTTCCTTCTCCTCCACTTCCACCCCATCCTTCCTTTCCTTTATGTTTTCTTCCCAATCTCCAGACTATCTAAGTAGACTGAAGATGGAGGAATAGAGGTTTGGGTGAGGGAGCTTGAGCTGGTGAAGACAACTTTAGGGAGCTTGAATTCTAGGCCTCACAGAGCCATGGTCCCAGCACCTCTTCTCTCACAGGTGGCACTAGTGGTAAAGAACCCGCCTGTCAATGCAGGCAATAAAAGAGATGCAGCTTCAATCCCTGGGTGGAGAAGATCTCCTGGAGGGGGGCATGGTAACCCACTTCTAGTGTTCTTGCCTGGAAAATGCTTGGACTCAGGAGCCTGGTGGTCCATAGGGTCACAAAGAATTGGAAGTTCTAGCTGGAAGTCAAAGTTCCTTTGAAGAAGAATGAGGAGTCACAGGTGTGGGTGGGTGTGGGGCCCAGGCTGTGACAAAGAGACCAGAGAAAAGACACCGGATTTAGTTCTTCAAGCCAGCTAGGTGGTTCCCTGTAATTTCACTGCTCGTTCTCCACTCTGTGGGCTGGCTGAGTGCTTGTGTACACTAAGAGGTTCTGCAGGCTGGATGGTTGGCAGAGGATTTGTGAGATCCCATTTATTCCACAAATATCAGATGGACCTCTATCCTGTGCCACCCACCTGTTATAGACACTGAGGAACTCAGCAGTGAATATGAGGCAAATACATACAAAACTCCCTTCCCTCATGAACCCTTTTACACTGTTGGTGGGTAAATTGGGGGTAGCGGCTGTGGAAAACAGTAGTTTCTTAAAAAATTAAAAATAAAGTTATATGATCCAGTAATCCCATCCCTTGGTGTATAT
This sequence comes from Tragulus kanchil, assembly GCA_022376925.1. Taxonomy (NCBI): domain Eukaryota; kingdom Metazoa; phylum Chordata; class Mammalia; order Artiodactyla; family Tragulidae; genus Tragulus; species Tragulus kanchil. The sequence continues at coordinate 72,111,196 of JAIOJX010000001.1, read as the reverse complement.
CCAGAAAAGATGAAAATTTTAATTAGAAAAGATACATGCACCCTAGTTTTTTGCCTGGAGAATACCATGGACCGAGGATCCTGGCAGGCTACAATTCAGTGTATGGAATATTACTCAGCCATAAAAAAGAATGAAATAACGTCATTTGTGTAGTCCTAGAGATTGTCATATTAAGTGAAGTCAGACAAAGACAATTATCATATGATATCACTTATATGTGTAATCTAAAAATTAATACAAATGAACTTGTTTACAAAACAAAACAGATTCACAGACATATTTTATGGTTACAAAGGGGAAAGGCGAGAGGAGGTATAAATTAGGAGCTTGGGATTAATTGATATAGGACTACTGTACATAAAAAGAGAAATGACAAGAATTTAGTGTATAGCAGAGAGAACTATATTCAGTATCTTCTAATAATCTAGAATGGAAAGGAAATCTGAAAAAGCATATATATATATATATCCCTTCCTTCATGGAGTTCATATTATAGTAAAAGGAGACAGACCAAAACAAAACAAAATGTATAGAATGCTAGATGGTTATCAATCTATTGAGAAAAATCAAAGAGGGATGGGCGTTAAGAAGTTGCTAGAAGGAGTGACTACTTCAATTCCACGTAGAGGGGCTGTGGGTCTGCAAGAGGTTAGAAGTCTTCCCTGTGGGGAGGGGGCACTGGAGAGGGGACTGGCGGGGTAGGTGGTGGTGAACGCCCACCAGGTTTGTAAGTGGAGGAGGTTACAATGAGGAGCAAAGTGGCCAAACTTGTACTCTGGCACTTGGGCTGATCCTGGAATTTCATGGTGCCTGCAGTCCCGTCTCTTCCCATGTCCCACTCAGCCCCTGCTCTCACCACATACACACATGCCCCCATTTGTGAGATCCCATTTATTCCACAAATATCAGATGGACCTCTATCCTGTGCCACCCACCTGTTATAGACACTGAGGAACTCAGCAGTGAATATGAGGCAAATACATACAAAACTCCCTTCCCTCATGAACCCTTTTACACTGTTGGTGGGTAAATTGGGGGTAGCGGCTGTGGAAAACAGTAGTTTCTTAAAAAATTAAAAATAAAGTTATATGATCCAGTAATCCCATCCCTTGGTGTATATCCAGAAAAGATGAAAATTTTAATTAGAAAAGATACATGCACCCTAGTTTTTTGCCTGGAGAATACCATGGACCGAGGATCCTGGCAGGCTACAATTCAGTGTATGGAATATTACTCAGCCATAAAAAAGAATGAAATAACGTCATTTGTGTAGTCCTAGAGATTGTCATATTAAGTGAAGTCAGACAAAGACAATTATCATATGATATCACTTATATGTGTAATCTAAAAATTAATACAAATGAACTTGTTTACAAAACAAAACAGATTCACAGACATATTTTATGGTTACAAAGGGGAAAGGCGAGAGGAGGTATAAATTAGGAGCTTGGGATTAATTGATATAGGACTACTGTACATAAAAAGAGAAATGACAAGAATTTAGTGTATAGCAGAGAGAACTATATTCAGTATCTTCTAATAATCTAGAATGGAAAGGAAATCTGAAAAAGCATATATATATATATATCCCTTCCTTCATGGAGTTCATATTATAGTAAAAGGAGACAGACCAAAACAAAACAAAATGTATAGAATGCTAGATGGTTATCAATCTATTGAGAAAAATCAAAGAGGGATGGGCGTTAAGAAGTTGCTAGAAGGAGTGACTACTTCAATTCCACGTAGAGGGGCTGTGGGTCTGCAAGAGGTTAGAAGTCTTCCCTGTGGGGAGGGGGCACTGGAGAGGGGACTGGCGGGGTAGGTGGTGGTGAACGCCCACCAGGTTTGTAAGTGGAGGGAGGTTACAATGAGGAGCAAAGTGGCCAAACTTGTACTCTGGCACTTGGGCTGATCCTGGAATTTCATGGTGCCTGCAGTCCCGTCTCTTCCCATGTCCCACTCAGCCCCTGCTCTCACCACATACACACATAGAAATACCACATCCACTGCCACAGTCCCAGAGCCACTGCTTGGTGGTTTATGTTGCATGCTTCACTTTACGTCCTTTCAGCTGAGACTGATGCTCTTTAGTGGTGTGACCATCAAGTCCGATTAGCCAATACAGACTGGATCTGCTCTTTCAGGTTCCTGCACGTATTAGGATGGCAGGGATGTGTGAGAGTGAAACTGCTGGTAATGCACCCACAAGTGTGCTCCAGTACTGTGTACGTGTGTGTTGGAGTTGGGATGCCATTGGCAGCTTTGTTGACTCTGGGCAGTTCCCTCTATGAGCTTTAGTCTCTCCACTTGAAATATGAAGTCCCTGTCTTACCTCCTTTATGGGATACTTAAAAATAAAAGTGAGTGGAATGCTAACAACAGGAATCAAGACTCTTGGTGGATGCCACTCTTGTGTAGTGTTTCCTGAAAAATGAAAACAACCTAGTTCTACTAACCATCTGTGTGTGTCTAGCCTTTGGATAAACCTTTGAGTGGTTTCTCTTGTGAATCACATGGATCTTGTCTGTCAGGCAGAGCTGCTAGTGACCCAACACAAGGAGAGATCCTCATCAGCTGGTAACTGTTCAGGGTCATGGTAGGTTGGGGACACGGAGGCATGTGGATGGTGGTGGACCAGACCTTTCCCCTACCATCCTCAGTGAGCAGATAGAAATCTGCCTTCTTAGATAGACCCATGAAGCTTAGGAAGCATTCATCATATCAGAGACGGCACTAAGCACATTGTGCGTGTGTGTGTGCTTCTATTTTTGGTGGTAATGAGAAGAAATAAAAGATAGACAAGGTCTAGCCTCTACCTCAAGGACTTGCAATTTAGTAAGGAGAGAGAGATTCTTTAAAGGAAAGTTTGCCAAGTTTGCCACACCTTAGGTGTGGAGGAAGGGGTGGCTGGAGGCAATGTCACCTAGGATAGATAGTTTTGCTGTGGCCTAGGGAAGGGATGAGATTCTCTGGTGACTGCAGGGGATCTGGGTTTGATCCCTGGATTGGGAAGATCCCCCTGAAAAAGGGCATGGCCACCCACGCCAGTATTCTTGCCTGAGAAATTCCATGGAGGGGAGCCTGGTGGGCTACAGTTCGTGGAGTCACAAAGAGTCGGACAAGATTGAGCGATAAACACATGCAAGGCAAGCGACGATGGTGTCTTAAACTAGGGCAGAGTCAGTGAGAATGGAGAGTAGGAAAAGGATGGGAAAAAAATATCATGAAAGTGACTGTAACCTCATTTGGCAAATGGTTGATTGAGTGGTTGAGGGGAAAGGGCCTTCCAAATTTGCTGCTGCTAAGCCCCATCTTCCCCTTCCTAGACTTTTGCAGTTGGATTGGGGCCGAGGGGTGGGGTAGTTATACATTACATTTGGTGCTAGAACATTTCACCTTGTCAATTACAACTCATCATTTCGGCCTGTAGAGAACTCTCTGAAGCTTGAGTCACTGAAATCCTAAGGATCTTCTAATCTTTAGGGTTTCACAAAATTTGCAAACTCTCAAGGGCTAGGTTGCTTGCGTTTCATTTCACACTCTGTCACTTACTAGCTGCGTTATTTGGGGCAAGCTACTTCACTTGTCTAAAGCCACAGTTTCCTTATCAGTATTGTGAGAATAATAGTATTTACCATTTAGGGGTGATGTGAGGATTGAATGATTTAATTAATGAAAAGGGTTTAATGCCTGTCACATTGTAAACCTTGATATATGCTATTATTGTTATTGCTGATTTTTTTTTTTTTTTTTTACTTAGTACTTATATTGTACCTGGCTATGCCAGCTGCGCTGGAGGAAGTAGAGAAAAATTAGGCCAGTTTTCTGGGGTGGAAATGTGGTTACTGGCCAAAATCCAAGAAGCTCAGGGATATAATAAAGAGAGAGGTTCAGAGTGCTCTGGGAGCAAGGGAGAGAAGAAAAAGTAATTGAGTCTAGCGAGGTGGGGTCCTTCTGGCCAATGGTCAGTCTGTATAGTGGTGCCTTGAACGTGGTCTGGCAGGAATTTCTATGCAAAAAAGATTATGAAATGGGAACTGGAGAAAATCAAGAAGCTGACACCAGGAGTTGAATCTGAAAAAAATGAAAAGAGAGGCTGAGGGTGAATATTTAAAGTTCTGCTGCAGAGGTCTCCAGAATGGTTTAGGATCCAATTCCAACTTCCCTGAGGCCAGATCATCCTAAAGTTTTATCTTTTTAAGTTCCATATTTCTTTCCTTTATTATTATGTATGTGAAATCTCCACTAATTGATGGCTTCTCTGGTGTCTCAGACTGTAAAGAACCTACCTGCAATGCTGGAGATCCAGGTTCAATCCCTGAGTCAGGAAGATCTCGTAGAGAAGGGAATGGCTACCCACTCCAGTATTCTTGCCTGGAAAATCCCATGAACAGAGGAGCCTGGTAGGCTACATACAGTCCATGGGGTCACAGAGTCAGACACGTATGAGTGACTAAGCACACACACACACGAACAGATCATAGCTTCATTTATTTCTTTTTTGAGCTGTTGGATATTTAAAACTTTTTTCTTTCTGTTTTTCCTGTATTTAATTTTTTCTTTCAATTTTGTAAGAGCAACATCCAAGAGTTGGTAAACCCTTAAAACTCTTCTCTTAATGATAAAATATTAATAGCAAGGAGTAAACCTTAATTTTAGAAATCTCAGTGAAGGATTTAAATATGTGGCTTTCAACTCATCTGTCTTTTTTAATTTTTGTTTTTTTTTCCCTTAAATTATGAAAGCATGAAAGCATGATAACATTTACAGGAGACTTGGAAAATACAGAACAAGGTTACATATAGATTCACTATGGATTAAAATTATTTTCTAAGTAGATAAATTAGATTTTTAATGGGAGTTTCAATAGCAAACTCTCAAAAATTAATGAAATGAATATATGGGGAAGTAGAAGAATATAGTAGACCTGAAAAGTACTTTTAACCAATTCAGCATAATTAAAATTTTAACAATTTTCACACAACAGTGGTATACAAATTCTAGTCAAGTTTCCATAGACTGTAAACTAGGAGACACTGGAACACATATGGGGACATAAAACAAAATGCAGAAGTTTCATGGTCTAGAGGTATTCGCATCATACAGAGCCTGTTTCCTTAACACTGTATAATTATTTTAGAAATCAATATCAAAAAATATTTGTAAAGGGGCTTCCCTGGTGGTCCAGGGGGCAATGAGTCCGCCTTGCAGTGCAAGGGACATCGGTTCGATTCTTGGCCCAGGAAGATCCCACGTGCCTTGGAGTGGCTGGACCAGTGTGTCCAATGACGAGTCAGTGCTCTGGAGCGCATGCACCCAGAGTCAATGCTTGGCAATGAGAGGGGCCACTGCAGTGGGAGGCCCACACAGGCCAAAGAATAAAGACGGATGAAATAAACAAATAAATACAAAACCACTAAAAGCAGTCAAAAATTAAAAAAAAAATTTGAGAAGAACCCACATATTTTGAAGCGCAATGTGATATTTACCAAAAGAGATCTTTGGCTTAGTCATATGAAAGCCTCAATAAAGTTAGAAGACTGAGAAAACACAGAGGAAGATTGCAGAGAAGAAAGCATTTAAATAAGAAATTAAACTCAAAGATATTTTAAAACTGTGTATTTGGAAATTAAATATTCACTTTTAGGTGATGGGTGTATCTAAGAAGCTGTAATAAGAAAAATTAGAGAATATCTGTAACCAAATAAAAATGAAAACAGGACTTAACAGAATTTGTTGCAATGCAGCTTCAGCTGCTCAATGCAACTGAACACAATGTGGAATCTTAAATATGTATGAAAACAAATAATGGATACCAGCATAAAGTTCTCTGAAATTTGAACAAAATCTGTACTTCAGCTAATAACACTATCACATGTTAATTTCCTTTTTTTTTTTAACCATATAGTATTTCTTTACATTCCCTGAATTGGATTAGAAGTTTCAAATCTCATTCCAAAAAATTGTTTAAATCACTAAGATAATAAACTTTCTAGTCTTTAGCAATACTATTAGATGCCAAAATGCATGGAACTATATCAAAAGTATGAGTGAATATAAATTTGAAATCTAGCATTCTATTCATACTAAATCAAACAAGTGGAATCAAAATGTCATAATTCTTTTAGCTAGGCAAAAATTCATAAGTTTTCTAAAATTTATATTATGCACGCAATATATATTTGTGTGTGTGTGTGTGTGTGTGTACAAAAGCTTTTCTACTACCACTTGATAAAGGCTTGAGAAAGAACAACAACAAAAAAGAGAGAAATTGGAAAACATAAATTAAATGAAATGTGAGCACTGAATATGAAATAGGAAAAGTGAAATAAACTAGATAAAAGTAAAAACCACCATAGATTCCAGATGTTTTTAAACATGGATGCTCATTAGAAACACATCTGGAAATATGGGTTAAAAAAAAGCAATACGTGGGCATTTGTATTTTTCAAAAGTCCATGATAATTTTGATATACATCTGGATTTTTACATAGTGATATTACAGGTTTTTCTATTAAATGGTAGTTTTAGTAATACAGAATTCTATTATTTTCTGTTGACCAATCATAATACAATAGTATTAAGTGATAATAGTTACGAAGTGTTTTCAAAGTGGGTACACCATTTACATTGCCTCCAGCAGTGTATAAGAGTTCTGACTTCTCCATAGACTTGTCAATGCTTGTTATTATCTGGCATTTTGTTTATAGCAGTCCTACTAGATGCGAAGTGGTATCTCATTGTGGTTTTGATATGCATTCCCTTGAGAACCTTTTCATGTGCTTATTGACCATTTGTATATCTTCTTTGGAGAAATGTCTATTTAGATAATTTGCCTATTTTCAAAATTGGGTTGTCTTTTATTAATCAGTTTTAAAAGTGGTTTATGAATACCAGACACAAGTTCCCTGTAATTTTTTCCCTTGCGGGGATTGTTCTTCCACTTTTTTGATAGTGTTCTTTAAAGCATAGAAAATTTTAATTTTGATAAATTTCAGTTTATATATTTTGATTGTGTTTCTTATACTTTGGTATCATATGTGAGATCCTATTGTCAAATCTAAGGTCATACAGATTGACCTCCATGTTTTAAGAGCTTTATAATTTTAGCTCTTATATTTGATCCATTTGAGTTAATTTTTCTATGTGGTGTGAGGTAAGTGTTCAATATAATTCTTTTGCATATGTCTATTCAGTTGTCATAGTACTGACATTTGTTGAAAAGACTATTCTTTCGCCATTGAGTGACCTTGGCACCCTTGCTGAAAACCAGTTAACTATAGGCACATAAGTTCATGTCTGGATTCAATTCTATTCCATTGACCTACATGTCCATCCTTACGCCAGTACCACATGTTCTTGGTCCTTAATTATTATAGCTTAGTAGTAAGTTTTGAAATCAGAAAGGATGAGTCCTCCGACTTTTTTCTTTTTCAAGAATGTTTTCACTATGTTGGGTCTGTTCCATTTCCATGTAAATGTTAGTGTTAGTTTGACAGTTTCTGCAAACAAGGCAGCAAGGATTTTGATAGGGGCTGCATTGAATCTGTAGATCAGTTTGGGGAGTACTGCTATCTTAAAATGATTGTCTTCTTGTCCATGAACACAGGGTGTTTTTATGTGTTTCATTGTTCAGTAACTAAGTTGTGCCTGACTCTTTGTGATCCCATGAACTGCAGCATGCCAGACTTCCCGGTCCTTCACTGTCTCCCTGAGTTTGCTCAAACCCTTTTTTCCCCCCTTTTATTTGGCCCCCCTCTTTCCAGTAGCTTGCATGTTGTATATCTGGCATTTTGTTTATAGCAGTCCTACTAGATGCGAAGTGGTATCTCATTGTGGTTTTGATATGCATTCCCTTGAGAACCTTTTCATGTGCTTATTGACCATTTGTATATCTTCTTTGGAGAAATGTCTATTTAGATAATTTGCCTATTTTCAAAATTGGGTTGTCTTTTATTAATCAGTTTTAAAAGTGGTTTATGAATACCAGACACAAGTTCCCTGTAATTTTTTCCCTTGCGGGGATTGTTCTTCCACTTTTTTGATAGTGTTCTTTAAAGCATAGAAAATTTTAATTTTGATAAATTTCAGTTTATATATTTTGATTGTGTTTCTTATACTTTGGTATCATATGTGAGATCCTATTGTCAAATCTAAGGTCATACAGATTGACCTCCATGTTTTAAGAGCTTTATAATTTTAGCTCTTATATTTGATCCATTTGAGTTAATTTTTGTATGTGGTGTGAGGTAAGTGTTCAATATAATTCTTTTGCATATGTCTATTCAGTTGTCATAGTACTGACATTTGTTGAAAAGACTATTCTTTCGCCATTGAGTGACCTTGGCACCCTTGCTGAAAACCAGTTAACTATAGGCACATAAGTTCATGTCTGGATTCAATTCTATTCCATTGACCTACATGTCCATCCTTACGCCAGTACCACATGTTCTTGGTCCTTAATTATTATAGCTTAGTAGTAAGTTTTGAAATCAGAAAGGATGAGTCCTCCGACTTTTTTCTTTTTCAAGAATGTTTTCACTATGTTGGGTCTGTTCCATTTCCATGTAAATGTTAGTGTTAGTTTGACAGTTTCTGCAAACAAGGCAGCAAGGATTTTGATAGGGGCTGCATTGAATCTGTAGATCAGTTTGGGGAGTACTGCTATCTTAAAATGATTGTCTTCTTGTCCATGAACACAGGGTGTTTTTATGTGTTTCATTGTTCAGTAACTAAGTTGTGCCTGACTCTTTGTGATCCCATGAACTGCAGCATGCCAGACTTCCCGGTCCTTCACTGTCTCCCTGAGTTTGCTCAAACTCATGTCCACTGAGTTGGTGATGCCATCCAGCCATCTCATCTTCTGTCACCCCCTTCTCCTCTTGCCCTCAATCTTTCCCAGTATCAGCGTATCAGGGTATTTTCCAGTGAGTCAGCTCTTCACATCAGGTAGCCAAAAGATTGGAGCTTCAGCTTTAGCCTCAGTCTTTCCCATGAATATTCAGGGTTGATTTCCTTCAGAATTAACTGGTTTGATCTCCTTGCTGTCCAAGACACTCTCAAGAATTTTACCCAGCACCATAGTTCAAAAGCATCAATCCTTTTGTGCTCAGTCTTCTTTATGGGCCAACTAACTGTCTGTGACTACTGGAAAAACCATAGCTTTGACCAGATAGACCTTTGTTGGCAAAGTGATGTCTCTGCTTTTTAATACACTGTCTAGGTTTGTCATGGCTGTTCTCCCACAGAGCAAGAATCTTTTAATTTCATGGCTGCAGTCACTGTCCATACTGATTTTCATATGTATATTTAGATCTTTAATTTCTTTCTTTCTTTTTTTTTTGGCCACTTCTATTGGTCTTTAATTTATCCATCTTCATCCATTTTTGTTCATTGGCCTGTGTGGGCCTCCCACTGCAGTGGCCTCTCTCACTGCAGCGCACTGGCTCTGGGCACATGCGCTCCAGCTCAGTAGTTGGACACATCAGTCCAGCTGCTCCACCGCAGGTGGGACCTTCCCAGGCCAGAGATCGAACTAGTGCCCCTTGCACTGCAAAGAGGTGTCCTTACGCCAGTACCCCCATGTTCTTGGTCCTTAATTATTATAGCTTAGTAGTAAGTTTTGAAATCAGAAAGGATGAGTCCTCCGACTTTTTTCTTTTTCAAGAATGTTTTCACTATGTTGGGTCTGTTCCATTTCCATGTAAATGTTAGTGTTAGTTTGACAGTTTCTGCAAACAAGGCAGCAAGGATTTTGATAGGGGCTGCATTGAATCTGTAGATCAGTTTGGGGAGTACTGCTATCTTAAAATGATTGTCTTCTTGTCCATGAACACAGGGTGTTTTTATGTGTTTCATTGTTCAGTAACTAAGTTGTGCCTGACTCTTTGTGATCCCATGAACTGCAGCATGCCAGACTTCCCGGTCCTTCACTGTCTCCCTGAGTTTGCTCAAACTCATGTCCACTGAGTTGGTGATGCCATCCAGCCATCTCATCTTCTGTCACCCCCTTCTCCTCTTGCCCTCAATCTTTCCCAGTATCAGCGTATCAGGGTATTTTCCAGTGAGTCAGCTCTTCACATCAGGTAGCCAAAAGATTGGAGCTTCAGCTTTAGCCTCAGTCTTTCCCATGAATATTCAGGGTTGATTTCCTTCAGAATTAACTGGTTTGATCTCCTTGCTGTCCAAGACACTCTCAAGAATTTTACCCAGCACCATAGTTCAAAAGCATCAATCCTTTTGTGCTCAGTCTTCTTTATGGGCCAACTAACTGTCTGTGACTACTGGAAAAACCATAGCTTTGACCAGATAGACCTTTGTTGGCAAAGTGATGTCTCTGCTTTTTAATACACTGTCTAGGTTTGTCATGGCTGTTCTCCCACAGAGCAAGAATCTTTTAATTTCATGGCTGCAGTCACTGTCCATACTGATTTTCATATGTATATTTAGATCTTTAATTTCTTTCTTTCTTTTTTTTTTGGCCACTTCTATTGGTCTTTAATTTATCCATCTTCATCCATTTTTGTTCATTGGCCTGTGTGGGCCTCCCACTGCAGTGGCCTCTCTCACTGCAGCGCACTGGCTCTGGGCACATGCGCTCCAGCTCAGTAGTTGGACACATCAGTCCAGCTGCTCCACCGCAGGTGGGACCTTCCCAGGCCAGAGATCGAACTAGTGCCCCTTGCACTGCAAAGAGGTGTCCTTACCCACTGGACAACCAGGGAAGCCCATTTAGATCTTCAATTTCTTCCAACAAAATTTTCTAGTTTTCAGAATATGTATAAGGTTACACTCATTTTGTTAGCTATTATTTCACTGATATTATAAATATAATTCTTTTCTTAATTTACCTTTTAGATTTTTCATTGCAAGTATATAGAAATACCATTTATCTTTATATATCCATCTTATATCCTGCAACCTTGCTGAATTTGTTTATTCTAACAGGTATTTAGTGGATTTCTTAGGATGATCTATGAAATTGAATCATTAAACACAAACAAAACAACAACAGCAAAAAAACACACACACACACTAAACAACCTATCAACAAACAAGTCTTTGACCAAATGGCTTCACAGATGACTCCTACCAAACATTTAGAAAAGAGTTAACACATATCCTTCTCAAAATATTTCAAAAAATTGCAGAAGTAAGAACCCTTCCAAACTTATACTATGAGGCCACCATCACCCTCATACCAAAACCTGACAAAGACATCACACACGAAAAGGAAAATTATAGACTGGTGTTTCTGATGAACATAGGTGCAAAACTTCTTTATAAAATATTACAAACCAAATACATTAAAATGATCATAAACCATGATCAAGTGGTATTTATCCCATGTTCAACATCCACAAATCAATCAATATGATATACATTAAAAATTGAAGAATAAAAGTCATATGATTATCTCACTAGATTCAGAAGAAGCATTTAACAAAATTCAGCCTCCATTTATGATAAAAATTCTCAGTGGGTATAGAGGGAACACACATCAATATAGTAAAGGTTATATATGACAAGCCTATAGGTAACAACATACTCAATGATAAAAAGCAGAAAGCATTTCCTTTATAATCAGAATGAAGACAAAGATGCCCGCTGATTTTTGTTTGTTTTTTTAAATTATTTTAATTCCACTCTCATCACTTTTTTTTTTTTTAATTTTATTTATTTATCTTTAGGAGGGTGGGGTGGAGAGGGAGGGGGATGGGCGGGCCACTTCTATTGGTCTTTCATTTCTCTATTTTCATCTGTCTTTGTTCTTTGGCCCGTGTGGGCCTCCCATCGCGGTGGCCTCTGTTGTCACAGAGCACCGGCTCTGGGCGCATGCGCTTCAGAGCTCCGGCTCGGTAGTTGGACACATCAGTCCAGCCGCTCCACGGCACGTGGGATCTTCCCAGGCCAGGGATCAAACCGGCGCCCCTTGCACTGCAAGGCAGTGTCCTTACCCACTGGACCACCAGGGAAGCCCTCTCATCACTTTTATTCAACATATTATTGGGAGTCCTAGTCAAAGCAATCAGACAAGGAAAAGAAATAAAGGTGATCCAAATTGAAAAAGAAATAAAACAGTCACTATTTGCAGATGACATGATACTCTACATAATAAATCCTAAAGATGCCACCAAACTACTAGAGCCCATTAATGAATTCATAAAGCAGTAGGATACAAAATTAATATATAGAAATCTGTGACATTTCTGTACACTAGCAATGAATCATCAGACATAGAAATTAAGAAAACAATCCCATTTACAATCACATTAACAAGAATAAAATACCGAGGAATAAATCCGACTAAGGTGGTGAAAGACCTATACTTAGAAAAATATATGACAGTGACAAAAGAAGTTGAAGACAACACAGATAGATGGAGAGATATACTGAGCTCATGGATCAAGAGAATTAATATTGTTAAAATGACCACACTCACCAAGGAAATCTATAGGTTCAATGCAATCTCTATTAAAATGTCAATGACATTTTTCACAGAACTAGAACAAATAATTCTAAAATTTGTGTGGAAACACAAAAGATCTCAAATAGCCAAAACAATCTTGGGAACGAACAGAGCTGGAAGCATCATGTTCCCTGACTTTAGGCTATGATACAAACCTATAGTCATCAAAAACAATATGATACTGGCACAGAAATAGTCACACAGACAAATGGAATAGAATAGAGTGTCTAGAAATGAACCCACATTTACAATCAATCTATGACAAAGGAGGCAAGAATATACAATGGGGAAAAGACAGCCTTTTTAATCAACGGTGCTGGGAAAACTGGACAACTACATGCAAAAGAATCAAACTGGACTACTTTTTCACACCATATACAAAAATAAACTCACAATGGACTCAAAGGATAAATGTGAAACTCAAAACCATAAAATTCCTAGAAGAAAACATAGAGAGTACACTCTTTGACATTGGTCTTAGCAATATTTTTTTGCATATGTTTTCTCAAGCAAGGAAAGTGAAAGCAACAATAAACCAATGGGACTACATCAAACTAAAAAGCTTTTGCATGATGAAGGAAACCTCATTCTTCACTTATCTCCACTTTTCCAATGTTGTACATTCTTCAAAGCCCCAGTCAAGACCCAGAAACTACTGGAATTCACATTTCTTGACTAGAAGTCAGCCCTTGACCTTGACACATGAGCACTCAACTACTCCCATACTGGTCTCATAAGCTCTTTGACATCAGGATCCATTTCTTATACATCATAGCAACACATTTTACTGAGCTTATTTACTGAGCTTGTGTGTGTGTGTGTGTGTGTGTACATTCCAGAAGATCAACACATAAGAAAAAGTCATTTTAGATTGTTAACTTATGAAGAAAATAAAACCTTATAATGACAAGGTAAGATGATGACAAACGTTGAGGTAATGGCACTAATTTCATCTGAATAGTCAGAGAAATTTCTCTGAGGAAGTGACAACTGAGCTGAGATTTGACCTGAGTCTTTCTGTATCTCCCACAGTGCCCTGCATATCACATTGCTGACTGACCAACCACGGATTGTCAGAGGTGGAAGTTTTAAAAGGGAACGAACAAAGAGCTTTTCACAGAACTAGAACAAATAATTCTAAAATTTGTGTGGAAACACAAAAGATCTCAAATAGCCAAAACAATCTTGGGAACGAACAGAGCTGGAAGCATCATGTTCCCTGACTTTAGGCTATGATACAAACCTATAGTCATCAAAAACAATATGATACTGGCACAGAAATAGTCACACAGACAAATGGAATAGAATAGAGTGTCTAGAAATGAACCCACATTTACAATCAATCTATGACAAAGGAGGCAAGAATATACAATGGGGAAAAGACATCCTTTTTAATCAACGGTGCTGGGAAAACTGGACAACTACATGCAAAAGAATCAAACTGGACTACTTTTTCACACCATATACAAAAATAAACTCACAATGGACTCAAAGGATAAATGTGAAACTCAAAACCATAAAATTCCTAGAAGAAAACATAGAGAGTACACTCTTTGACATTGGTCTTAGCAATATTTTTTTGCATATGTTTTCTCAAGCAAGGAAAGTGAAAGCAACAATAAACCAATGGGACTACATCAAACTAAAAAGCTTTTGCATGATGAAGGAAACCTCATTCTTCACTTATCTCCACTTTTCCAATGTTGTACATTCTTCAAAGCCCCAGTCAAGACCCAGAAACTACTGGAATTCACATTTCTTGACTAGAAGTCAGCCCTTGACCTTGACACATGAGCACTCAACTACTCCCATACTGGTCTCATAAGCTCTTTGACATCAGGATCCATTTCTTATACATCATAGCAACACATTTTACTGAGCTTATTTACTGAGCTTGTGTGTGTGTGTGTGTGTGTGTACATTCCAGAAGATCAACACATAAGAAAAAGTCATTTTAGATTGTTAACTTATGAAGAAAATAAAACCTTATAATGACAAGGTAAGATGATGACAAACGTTGAGGTAATGGCACTAATTTCATCTGAATAGTCAGAGAAATTTCTCTGAGGAAGTGACAACTGAGCTGAGATTTGACCTGAGTCTTTCTGTATCTCCCACAGTGCCCTGCATATCACATTGCTGACTGACCAACCACGGATTGTCAGAGGTGGAAGTTTCCTAAAGGTTCTCTAGTCCGGTCCAATCTTACATAGGTTTCATCTCCTAATAGTAGGCTGCTGCACCCAGGTAGGATAACCTGCCTCAAGGTCCCCAAACTTTCACACTTCAGTTGGTTCTTTAAACACCCTTATGGAGAGCTGTAGAACCAACATTGTGTGTGTTGGATACTTCCATACCTAGTATCTTACTTACTTCTTACCTAGTAATACTACTATTATTATTCCTATTTGAAAAACGAAGCAAACTCAGAGTTTATGTAACTTGCCCAAAGCCACCTTGCCAACAAGTGTGTAGTGACTGTGCCTGATGCCAAGACTGTGGCATCTTGTTACCATCCTTTGCTCTCCCTTCATTCTGAAGTTTAAACTATTTTGTTCAGGCTTTGAGATTCCTAACTTTGGGATTGGCTTGATTTCATTGGATCTATCTCACTAGAGATATCAAGTTAGTCTTTACCATCAACTGACTCTTTAGAGACATCAAATTTTGCTGTCTTTGTTTTTTGTAATCATTACATGAAGACTGAGATCATGTCTGACCCCAAATGTCCCTGGCTGGACAGTCTCATGTCTCACTCAGGCTCCTTTCTCGAAATCTGGGACTCCCCTATAACCCCTGTGTGTGTGTGTGTGTGTGTGTGTGTGAGAGAGAGAGAGAGACAGACAGACAGACAGACAGACAGAGAGTAACAGACTGATGCTGCTTACTTGTCTGGTGCCCAAGCTAAGAGATCATTCTCATCTCTATACTATGACTTTGTCCCCAGCACCCTCCGCCGCCCAACCCTCAAATCTGCTGAGTCTGTTCTATTTATCCTTTTACTCTCTTTACGGGGTCAACACCCGGTATCTGCTCTTTTGTGCCTCAGAGAGAAACCTATTAACCTCCCATATTTCCTCCTTCCTTCAGCCTCCTTTTCAGTCTCAGCTAGAACTGACTGCTCTAGAGGCGAAGAGGGAGCAGGAGCCCATTATGAGGGCTGCACGCCCTCGTGTGTTCGCCTTACATAAATTCAGCCTGAGATTACAGCCCAAAGCCCTGCTGGCAGAGCCTTCTTTTACGGATCCGGCCAAGGATCCTAGCCATTCTCTGGCCTGCCTATGCCACCTTCTCTCTCGCATTTGAATCAGTCTGGGTCTTGAGGAGTCCGTCTGGTCTTACTTCAAATAGAACATCTCCTGGTTGTTTCCTCCTTCCTTTCTCTGTCTCTGTAACAACTGCAACTAGGCAATAATAGCCACTATTTGGCAACCATGGAGTATGGGCCAGGGGATTTATATCCATCAGTTAGTTCAAGCTGCACAGCACCCCAATAGCTAAGTGATATTTTCTTGGTAAATGGCAGGCATTTATGAATGAATGAATGTTTTCTCGCCAGGGATTTATATCCAAAAAACAGTTTAGTTCAAAGCATGGGGCCCAACAGCACCCTTTCATTCTGAAGTTTAAACTATTTTGTTCAGGCTTTGAGATTCCTAACTTTGGGATTGGCTTGATTTCATTGGATCTATCTCACTAGAGATATCAAGTTAGTCTTTACCATCAACTGACTCTTTAGAGACATCAAATTTTGCTGTCTTTGTTTTTTGTAATCATTACATGAAGACTGAGATCATGTCTGACCCCAAATGTCCCTGGCTGGACAGTCTCATGTCTCACTCAGGCTCCTTTCTCGAAATCTGGGACTCCCCTATAACCCCTGTGTGTGTGTGTGTGTGTGTGTGTGTGAGAGAGAGAGAGAGAGAGAGACAGACAGACAGACAGACAGACAGAGAGTAACAGACTGATGCTGCTTACTTGTCTGGTGCCCAAGCTAAGAGATCATTCTCATCTCTATACTATGACTTTGTCCCCAGCACCCTCCGCCGCCCAACCCTCAAATCTGCTGAGTCTGTTCTATTTATCCTTTTACTCTCTTTACGGGGTCAACACCCGGTATCTGCTCTTTTGTGCCTCAGAGAGAAACCTATTAACCTCCCATATTTCCTCCTTCCTTCAGCCTCCTTTTCAGTCTCAGCTAGAACTGACTGCTCTAGAGGCGAAGAGGGAGCAGGAGCCCATTATGAGGGCTGCACGCCCTCGTGTGTTCGCCTTACATAAATTCAGCCTGAGATTACAGCCCAAAGCCCTGCTGGCAGAGCCTTCTTTTACGGATCCGGCCAAGGATCCTAGCCATTCTCTGGCCTGCCTATGCCACCTTCTCTCTCGCATTTGAATCAGTCTGGGTCTTGAGGAGTCCGTCTGGTCTTACTTCAAATAGAACATCTCCTGGTTGTTTCCTCCTTCCTTTCTCTGTCTCTGTAACAACTGCAACTAGGCAATAATAGCCACTATTTGGCAACCATGGAGTATGGGCCAGGGGATTTATATCCATCAGTTAGTTCAAGCTGCACAGCACCCCAATAGCTAAGTGATATTTTCTTGGTAAATGGCAGGCATTTATGAATGAATGAATGTTTTCTCCCCAGTTCATCATAGGGCCAACAGAAGTTTCAGTAGGTCACAAACATGATAAGAAACAGAATTTAAAAATAAGCCTAACTGACCTCAAAGCGTGACTTCCTGGTTCTGTGAATATGGGCCAATTGCTTAGCTTCTCTGTACCACAGCGCCCTTATTGACAAAAGGGGATAATAATAACAATTCAGAGGGTTGGGCCACTTTAATGACATAATATACATAAAGGACTTTGCATAGAGCTTGGTATATGGTAATTACTCAAAAAAGGTTTATAATGGCGATAATGGTGCCCGAGACAAACACGACAGCCCTTTCTAGCACCTTCTCTCTGTCTTGCTCCATTCCTTCCACGCTTTTATCCAGTGTACTTGGCTGAATGGTGGCCACCACCATATACATACCCTGATACCTGGAACCCCTAAATATTGTTTTGTTTGGAGAAAGTATCTATCTTTGTAGATGTGATTCAGTTAATGATCCTGAAATGAGGAGACTGCCCTGGATTATCTGGGTACATTCTAAATTCAATGACGAGTATTCTTTTATAAGAATAGAGAGAGGCAAAGGGCGATTCGAGTATTATTAACTTTCTATCATAGTATTTAATTTATGAGATATCAAGGGAAAGAGTAAATATCCCTCAAGAACTTTATCCCTTCTGCAGAAGCGGTTAGTGTGCCTTGGGTTGTAGGCAGGATAGTTGTATCATGTTGGCAGAATAATTACCTTGTTATTATCTTTATCTTGAGATTAAGTATGGTTGAAGAGATGGATATGAGTGCCAAGTAGACAAGGGATGGACTTGTGATAACCAGTTTTATGTGGCAACTTGACCAGACCATGGGGTTTCCAGATATTTGGTCAGATGTTCTTGGACAGTCTGGGAGGGTGTTTTTGGATGAGATTAACGTTTGCATGAGTCGACTGAGTACAGTAGCTTGCAGCACCTCCCTAACGTGAGTGGGTCTCATGCAAACAGTTGAAGGTCTGATTAAAATGAAAGGCTGTTTTGCAACCTTTACTCTGACCTGGTTTTTTTTAACAACTGCAACTAGGCAATAATAGCCACTATTTGGCAACCATGGAGTATGGGGATTTATATCCATCAGTTAGTTCAAGCTGCACAGCACCCCAATAGCTAAGTGATATTTTCTTGGTAAATGGCAGGCATTTATGAATGAATGAATGTTTTCTCCCCAGTTCATCATAGGGCCAACAGAAGTTTCAGTAGGTCACAAACATGATAAGAAACAGAATTTAAAAATAAGCCTAACTGACCTCAAAGCGTGACTTCCTGGTTCTGTGAATATGGGCCAATTGCTTAGCTTCTCTGTACCACAGCGCCCTTATTGACAAAAGGGGATAATAATAACAATTCAGAGGGTTGGGCCACTTTAATGACATAATATACATAAAGGACTTTGCATAGAGCTTGGTATATGGTAATTACTCAAAAAAGGTTTATAATGGCGATAATGGTGCCCGAGACAAACACGACAGCCCTTTCTAGCACCTTCTCTCTGTCTTGCTCCATTCCTTCCACGCTTTTATCCAGTGTACTTGGCTGAATGGTGGCCACCACCATATACATACCCTGATACCTGGAACCCCTAAATATTGTTTTGTTTGGAGAAAGTATCTATCTTTGTAGATGTGATTCAGTTAATGATCCTGAAATGAGGAGACTGCCCTGGATTATCTGGGTACATTCTAAATTCAATGACGAGTATTCTTTTATAAGAATAGAGAGAGGCAAAGGGCGATTCGAGTATTATTAACTTTCTATCATAGTATTTAATTTATGAGATATAAAGGGGAAAGAGTAAATATCCCTCAAGAACTTTATCCCTTCTGCAGAAGCGGTTAGTGTGCCTTGGGTTGTAGGCAGGATAGTTGTATCATGTTGGCAGAATAATTACCTTGTTATTATCTTTATCTTGAGATTAAGTATGGTTGAAGAGATGGATATGAGTGCCAAGTAGACAAGGGATGGACTTGTGATAACCAGTTTTATGTGGCAACTTGACCAGACCATGGGGTTTCCAGATATTTGGTCAGATGTTCTTGGACAGTCTGGGAGGGTGTTTTTGGATGAGATTAACGTTTGCATGAGTCGACTGAGTACAGTAGCTTGCAGCACCCTCCCTAACGTGAGTGGGTCTCATGCAAACAGTTGAAGGTCTGATTAAAATGAAAGGCTGATCTCCCCACCTTACTTAATCTTACCCTAAGAGAGAATTTTTACCTCTCTGCCAGTCCTAGAATGAGAAAATCTGCTCTCCCTGCCTGAAGGCCTTGAATCGGGACATTAGCTCTTTCTAATTCTACAGCAGTCTGCCGGACTTGAACTGGGACACTGACTCTCCAGATTTGGGACTTGCCAGCCTCCTCAATCGCATAAACCAATTATCTATTTATCTATCTATATGAAAAAATACTTTTCATGTCATTCTGTGAAGTAAATATTACTCTGATACCAAAATTAGACAAAGACATCGTAAAGAAAACTGTAGACCAAAGCATATCCAGTAACATAAATAAAAAGGATTAAGCAGTAAAAACAAGTGGGATTTATCCCTGGAATACAAAGCTTGTTCAACATCCAATATTAATGAAGGACCAAAAACCACATAATCTTAATAGACACAAGTGAAGCATTGGATAAAATCCATTATACTTTCGTGATGAATAACTCACCCCCACCTCCAAACTCAACAAACGAGGATGACAAGGGAAATTCCTCAACCAGATAAAGAGCATCTACCAAAAATGCCACAGCTAACATCTTACTTAATGTTGAAAGAGTGGGTTCTCTTTTTCTAAGTTCAGGAACAAGACAAGGATGTCTGCTCTTGCCACTTCTATTCAATATTTTTCTGGAGGTTCTAGCCAAGGCAATAAATCAATAAAAATAAGAAAAACACATCCAGATAACAAAGGAAAAGTAAATACCTACCTCTATTCACAGATGACATAATCTCATATATATAGAAAATATATAGAGAAAAATGTATGTATATAGAAAAGTTTAATAAATCTACTAAAAGCCTGTTAAAAGTAACACGTTAAGCAAAGTTTCAGGATATAGCATTGATGTACAAACAAACTAGATGGATCAAAAAAAAAATCTCAAAAAAAATATAGTAAGCAAAATTATAAAATTTATGAAGAAAAGTTACGGTTTTGTGGGGGCCCATGAGTCGACTGAGTACAGTAGCTTGCAGCACCCTCCCTAACGTGAGTGGGTCTCATGCAAACAGTTGAAGGTCTGATTAAAATGAAAGGCTGATCTCCCCACCTTACTTAATCTTACCCTAAGAGAGAATTTTTACCTCTCTGCCAGTCCTAGAATGAGAAAATCTGCTCTCCCTGCCTGAAGGCCTTGAATCGGGACATTAGCTCTTTCTAATTCTACAGCAGTCTGCCGGACTTGAACTGGGACACTGACTCTCCAGATTTGGGACTTGCCAGCCTCCTCAATCGCATAAACCAATTATCTATTTATCTATCTATATGAAAAAATACTTTTCATGTCATTCTGTGAAGTAAATATTACTCTGATACCAAAATTAGACAAAGACATCGTAAAGAAAACTGTAGACCAAAGCATATCCAGTAACATAAATAAAAAGGATTAAGCAGTAAAAACAAGTGGGATTTATCCCTGGAATACAAAGCTTGTTCAACATCCAATATTAATGAAGGACCAAAAACCACATAATCTTAATAGACACAAGTGAAGCATTGGATAAAATCCATTATACTTTCGTGATGAATAACTCACCCCCACCTCCAAACTCAACAAACGAGGATGACAAGGGAAATTCCTCAACCAGATAAAGAGCATCTACCAAAAATGCCACAGCTAACATCTTACTTAATGTTGAAAGAGTGGGTTCTCTTTTTCTAAGTTCAGGAACAAGACAAGGATGTCTGCTCTTGCCACTTCTATTCAATATTTTTCTGGAGGTTCTAGCCAAGGCAATAAATCAATAAAAATAAGAAAAACACATCCAGATAACAAAGGAAAAAGTAAATACCTACCTCTATTCACAGATGACATAATCTCATATATATAGAAAATATATAGAGAAAAATGTATGTATATAGAAAAGTTTAATAAATCTACTAAAAGCCTGTTAAAAGTAACACGTTAAGCAAAGTTTCAGGATATAGCATTGATGTACAAACATGTGTATTTTTATACGCTAGCAATGAGCAATCTGAAATGAAAGTAAGAAAACAATCTCATTTATGATAATATAAAAAATAATAAAATAGGCATAAAACTAGCAGAAGAAAAATTAGTAGTAAGACTTGTGCTCTGAAAATTATAAAATTTCATTGACAGAAAATTTAGAAAGATCTAAGTATATGATTACCGGGTTGTGTAGGTCCCCTGGAGAAGGGAATGACAACCCACTCCGGTATTCTTACCTGGAGAATCCTATGGACAGAGGAGCCTGGTGGGCTACCGTCCGTAAGGTCTCAAAGGATCGGACACGACTAAGCAACTAACACTTTAACTTTCGAGTAAATTAAAAGTCTGATATGGATTCATCAAAGGGAAGGGCAAATTTTCATTATAAGTTAAGAACAAAAACCCACAAAGGCATGGGGAGATGAATGTGCAAAACCAAGAGGGAATACAAACTGGCTCATACATATTTGAAGACGGCAAAAAGAGAGCTGATAAAGGCTAACATGTCTATGGCATGTGCTATATATATGTTTCACATTAACTCTTTTACCCTCACAACAACCATATGGAATGGGCTACCTGGGACTGTGTGACACCTGCACCTCATCCATGGTTGTCTGCTGACTTGTGTGGAGTGATGCATGCCCCCATGATATCCATGTGGGCCCCAGTGGCCCCAGTGGCCTGACTTTATCCTAGGGTTCATTGAGAGTGTCTGTAGAGCTTCCTGATCTGCACATTTCAGGCAAGCCTCCTGACTCATTATTTCTGGAAGTACAAGTTTGGCTATGTGCTAGGCGGCAGTGTCTGAGCTTGTCTTCCCTAATGAGCTCCTATAGTACAAATACTCTGTTTGGTGGGGTCCGTGCACACCCATCAGACTTAGCGATCAGCCAGGCTGGGAGTGAGTTGTCACCTGCCTGATGAGGGCATGTCAGCTTCCAGAGGAAAACCACTGTGCTTCTGCCCAGAAGTGAGCCCTGGGAGGCTCTTCGGGCAGGGGTGCAATTTTCTGCAGGAAGCAGTTTGATTCTGCACAAACGTGAAGAAAATGGGTGATCAGAGTCATAGAAGCCTGTGCCTTATTGCCCGGCTCGAGTCATTTTGGTCTGGACCTTTTCAAAAACAGGTGTTACCAATCCACTTTTGCCATAAAATCCCGTCATGAAGTGCCCCTGAAAAGTCCAATCTGAAACCTGCAAGCTCTGCTCCTTGGAGAATGTGCCTAGGAAAATGGGATGGGCTGTTTGATTTCCAGGGCTGTCAACTACAAACCAGGGCCTTGTGAGAACCCTTGTGGTGGGCGCAGGTAAGAGAGGGTGCTTGAATCACCGCAGACCCCTACCATAGGTTCTTTTCCTTTTTCAGTCCAGGCAGGTATTCTTCACACCAAGGACTACTAAGAACCAAGTGACTGAGAGTCTCAGGTGAGCGGCTTACCTGGGGAAGGGGAGAGGACAGATTGCTTTGATTTCCAACACCACCAGGCTGGAGAAAGGCAGAATGGCTCAGGGAGCCCATAGACAAGAGTAAGGCTCAGGTTGATGGGCCCTCTACTCAATGGTCCACGTTGACTTGGGATGGTTTGCTGTCAGATTCCAGCATCTGGTAGGCTCCCAGGGAAGGCCCAGCAGGGTTTGTGGATTGACTGACCCATGTTGGTTTCTGGGAAGGGCTGCATGTTTTACCTCGGATACACCTGCCTCCTGCGGGCCTGGACTCTTGACTTTCTCAGATGTTCATTGCCTAGAGATTGTCTCCTAGTTGGCCACAGCCTCCTTAGGTGGCAGGACCTGAGAGACTGCCCATCAGGGCTGAGCTGTCTGTCCTTCTGCCACATAAGAAGTGCCCTGAATGAGAGAGAGGACAAGGAAGATTGATGCAAAGTCAGTTCCTTCATGCTCCATGGTGCTACAATCTTTGCTGTGGCCCCCTACCACGCCATGTTGTCAGAGACCGCATTGTGGTCATCCCTGTGGCCCTTCCAGGGATAAAGGCAGCATCTAGCATGTAGGAAATGGAGGCACCTGTAGCTTTGAACCAGAGAGATCTGCATCAAACTTCAAGCCTGCTACTTACTAGACATGAGATGTTATTTGGGTCACTTGACTTCTGAATGCCAGTTTCCTCATTGGAATATAAAATGACTTCGAATGAGAGAAAGGATGCAAAATACCTGGAATGCAGTAGGCGCTCAGTAGGTGGTACCTGTCACCACCACTACCATCACCACCATCACCAGAACCATTAGCATTTATTGTGCCCCTAATGTATGCCTATCTTGATGCTTGGCTTTGATGCAGAAGATAAAGGAAACACAGTCAGGAATGTGCCTAGGAAAATGGGATGGGCTGTTTGATTTCCAGGGCTGTCAACTACAAACCAGGGCCTTGTGAGAACCCTTGTGGTGGGCAGGTAAGAGAGGGTGCTTGAATCACCGCAGACCCCTACCATAGGTTCTTTTCCTTTTCAGTCCAGGCAGGTATTCTTCACACCAAGGACTACTAAGAACCAAGTGACTGAGAGTCTCAGGTGAGCGGCTTACCTGGGGAAGGGGAGAGGACAGATTGCTTTGATTTCCAACACCACCAGGCTGGAGAAAGGCAGAATGGCTCAGGGAGCCCATAGACAAGAGTAAGGCTCAGGTTGATGGGCCCTCTACTCAATGGTCCACGTTGACTTGGGATGGTTTGCTGTCAGATTCCAGCATCTGGTAGGCTCCCAGGGAAGGCCCAGCAGGGTTTGTGGATTGACTGACCCATGTTGGTTTCTGGGAAGGGCTGCATGTTTTACCTCGGATACACCTGCCTCCTGCGGGCCTGGACTCTTGACTTTCTCAGATGTTCATTGCCTAGAGATTGTCTCCTAGTTGGCCACAGCCTCCTTAGGTGGCAGGACCTGAGAGACTGCCCATCAGGGCTGAGCTGTCTGTCCTTCTGCCACATAAGAAGTGCCCTGAATGAGAGAGAGGACAAGGAAGATTGATGCAAAGTCAGTTCCTTCATGCTCCATGGTGCTACAATCTTTGCTGTGGCCCCCTACCACGCCATGTTGTCAGAGACCGCATTGTGGTCATCCCTGTGGCCCTTCCAGGGATAAAGGCAGCATCTAGCATGTAGGAAATGGAGGCACCTGTAGCTTTGAACCAGAGAGATCTGCATCAAACTTCAAGCCTGCTACTTACTAGACATGAGATGTTATTTGGGTCACTTGACTTCTGCGAATGCCAGTTTCCTCATTGGAATATAAAATGACTTCGAATGAGAGAAAGGATGCAAAATACCTGGAATGCAGTAGGCGCTCAGTAGGTGGTACCTGTCACCACCACTACCATCACCACCATCACCAGAACCATTAGCATTTATTGTGCCCCTAATGTATGCCTATCTTGATGCTTGGCTTTGATGCAGAAGATAAAGGAAACACAGTCAGGATAGCATGTAGTGGGAGAGCCCAGATACACAGAAATATTGAAAATTCAAGTGCTGATCAGAGGCACACAATCAGGAGATCACAGGAGGGAAGAGGTCTGCAGGCCTGGGGTTTCTAAGAAGGCTGCCCGGAGGAGGTGAGTGCTATAGTAGGCCTGGATAAATTGAATTTCTAGTCCTTAGAGGAGGAAGGGGAAGAGAATAAAGGGTGTTCCTGGCTTAGTTCAGCCCAGGCCAACACCCAAAGCTGAAAGTGTCCCCATCTGCCTTCCGTCTGTGCAGGGCCAGGCTCAGTGCTGGGTCAGCGTTTGCAATGCAAATACTGGGCTGGCCACTGGGGGTCGACAGAGATTGCAGAATCGGGAGGCTACGAGGGTGAGACGATTTCCTTGGAGACTCCACCTCTGATTGAACAACCTGCCTAATGTCTCCTTTCCCTCTTCTGAAATCCCCTCCTCCCTCCTCCCCTGTCTGTAGAATCCTAATCCCCCAAGACATCGGAACCTCCGGAGCTTCCTCACTTCCCCAATGCTACCCAGCACAGTGACCTAAGGGGGAACATTCCCTCCCCCTCCACATTCCCAGCCCTATCTCCAGCTCACATGGCTAAAGTCTGGGGCTGCTGTAGTCTCTGTTTTGTGTCCAGGAGAACAGCTGTGAAAGAAAAACAAACCAGGCCAGTGAGATTTATGTTCCTCTGAGCCAGGGTGGCTTCCTCGCGAGGAAGATTCTGGGTGCCTTTGTCACCTGAGGCCTCACCCAGCCCAGCTTGGGCAGCGCTCGCAAGGTGGAGGTATGGCAGGGACAGGGTGGAGGGGGGGATTGGTGGGGAGACTAAAGGCTTAGAAAGAAATCGGGGCCTCCATGGAAGGTACGTTGAGCCTGGACACTGGTGTCTTGCAGATTAGAGGTGAGAAGGAAGGTCTCTAAACCAAGCTGGACTAAGTAGTGAGTGGAAGGGGGCGGTTTCACTGGCAGAGATCCTTGCGGGGTCGCCTCGGGGGCAGCATGAGGTTGGCAGGCCTGGTGCTGCCCAGGCCAGTTGTGTCCAGGACCTTATCCAGCCTCAGGATGGCCCAGGGGCTTATGACCTTTCCACCAGTATGCTTGGGTTTGTCAGTCGAGAAAGCCGAGACCTGACCCTTTAGCCATTTTTTTTTTTTTTTTTTTTGCTTCACTGAAAAACTATGATTACATATGGCTGACCCTTTAACCTTTATGGTAGGTTGGGAGGTAGGCAGTTAGTGCATAGGCTAGTGAGGGGTCAGAACTAGGAGAGCTAGAGAAAGGAGGAAGCACTGCCTCTTCCCTCGGCTGCTCAGGTCGTTCAAATATTTGCTTTGCTTTGGGTGTTCCCCCAAGAGAACTTTATCCCCTGCGTTTATGGGCCTGACAAGTCCAATGTATTCTCTGAGGAGCCAGGAGCAGGATTGGGCAAAGATGTCACTTTTGCAGCCAGCATCGTCCTCTCCTGGGCTTACTAGTTCTCTGAGATGGGGCGGTAAGCAGGAGTGAGTGACAGGTGGGGACAATGGCTGCTTCCCATCCTGAATTCCTGAGCCCTTGACAGCGAGGAATGGCCCAGCCTTTCTTTGCACATTCCCCAGGTAACTGGAGTGAGGGAGTGATAGGTGGGCCAGAGTGCTGAGAATTTCCCCCATAGCTGCCCCCATGGGGCCGGAGAGCAAGGACAGGAGGGACTGTTAGAAGAAGCTGAGGCCAGATCAGTGACACACAGGAGGGCAGGAATATCCAGATGAGGGCTCTAAGGAGCCAAGGGTCCCAGCCACATCCAGAGCCTGTGCCACCTGCTATGCCACCCTGAGCCAAACACTGGCCCTCAGATGCCCTGTTTTAGGCTCTTTTCAGGTGCAGGGATAGGCCACTTGCCTGTGTGGGCCCAAGGGCTTTCAGGAGTCCAGGGTAGGGTAATAAGGTACAAGGAAGGGGAGAAAGAGAGAGGGAGGGAGACGGCAGGCCATCTCAGGAAGATAAGGTCTTCTATCTCTGGTGTCATCCTGACAACAGTCTAATCTGGAGCCAGGCTGACATCTGGAAGATCAAGATGATCTCAGTGCAAATGCCCATAAGCCAGACCTGAAGCTGGGGCAGGGTCCATGGGTTGAGCGTCTGGTGAACCCTTGGCCTTTGGGACCACCTCCTTTTTCCCCAGCCACTGGGAATTGCCATGGCTACAGTGAAACTAGACTAGCAGGGCTTACACGCCTGGGGCTTGATCTGGGGTGTGGTGCTGCCAGGAGTGGGGAGGAGGAAGAGTAGGAAGGCTCCCACCCCGGGCTTGCCCTGAACCTGAGGCAGAGCTAGAGTGATTTGGGAAATGCAAGGTGTTTATGGTGGAGGGAAGGCAGCCTGGGCTCAACACGGACCCCAGATGGTCTCAGCTAGAGGGCAGTGAGGGCAGAGGGAAGACCAGGAGAGAAGCAGGTGGTGAGACAAAGCCAGTTGGGCAAGACAGGGCTCTGCAGGCTGAGGGTGGTAGGGGCTGGAGCTTGCCACCAGATTGAGTCTGGAGCCTCAGTTTTCTCTTTTGCAAAATAGGCCTATCAGTATCAACTTCAGCGATGTGAGAATTAAACAAAGATAGCGTAGCTCCAAGGATGAGAGTGTCCAACTACAGTGGCTGGCGTACAGATGACGTTCAAGAAACACCACTCTCCCTCTCCCTGTAGGGAATGGTTGTGTATATCTGTGAAGAGGGTGCAGGCTGAACCTGTGAGTCTTCAAGCAGACAGACAGGCGGTTCAGGATAGGCCAGAGATAATTATAGATAGGAGAGAGGGCTGCTGTCCTGGTGGAGTGGTCCCGGCTGGCATCACCCCAAGCCTCGGGGTAGGCTTCCTACCCTGTGATCTTTCAGTGTGCAAGGTCCACACTTTGGCATAGATTCCTTTCCAGAGCCCTGGGGTATCCGAGTAGAGTCACGTGTACAAGCTCAAGTTACACAACTCAGTGGCCCAGGTTTGAATCCCAACTCTTCTGCTCCCTGGTTGTATGGCTTTAGATGAGGAAGTTCACTTTTCTTGTGTCAGAATACAAAGCAAGCGAGGAAAGGCCAAGGAAAGGGGCCAAGGCAAGGCGAGACGGGGTGTGAGTATTCATGCATGTGGGCAGGATGGTGACCTGAGAAAATGTAGGGGCTAGAGCCTACGTCCGTGGGGGCAGGAACCAGGCCTGTCAGATGGTGCTGTGTGAATCGACAGGCAAGGAAGACGGTGAGTTCATGTATGAATATGTGCATGTGTGAGAATATGAGAGTATGAGAGGAGCGAAAAAATGTACATGTGGCACATGAAGCATGTGTGAACGGGTGAGAACATGTGTGACTGGGAATGAGGGTGTCTCTGTGGGAGGCTCTGTGGAGGAATAATAGTTTCCATTTAGTAAGCACCGTGGTGGGCCAGCTGTGATGTTGAGCCCTTTCTGGGCACTATCTCATTCAGTGCTCAGCACCGCCTCGTGAATGAGAGACGATCTCCAGGTTACGGAAGAGTTAACTGAAGCACACAGGGAAGCGACTTGCCCAAGGAGACACAACTGATAAGCAGTGAACTCTATGGCTCTGAGGTTCATACTCCTGCCTCCCATGGGTGTGGAAAGCTGAGTTCTGTAGCTCTCGGGTGGGGTGGCGGGACAGGGGATGGGGTGGCTTCTATGATGCCCGAGGCCTCCTGGGGAGGGTGGTGGGCTAAAGCTCAAGGATGAGAGTGTCCAACTACAGTGGCTGGCGTACAGATGACGTTCAAGAAACACCACTCTCCCTCTCCCTGTAGGGAATGGTTGTGTATATCTGTGAAGAGGGTGCAGGCTGAACCTGTGAGTCTTCAAGCAGACAGACAGGCGGTTCAGGATAGGCCAGAGATAATTATAGATAGGAGAGAGGGCTGCTGTCCTGGTGGAGTGGTCCCGGCTGGCATCACCCCAAGCCTCGGGGTAGGCTTCCTACCCTGTGATCTTTCAGTGTGCAAGGTCCACACTTTGGCATAGATTCCTTTCCAGAGCCCTGGGGTATCCGAGTAGAGTCACGTGTACAAGCTCAAGTTACACAACTCAGTGGCCCAGGTTTGAATCCCAACTCTTCTGCTCCCTGGTTGTATGGCTTTAGATGAGGAAGTTCACTTTTCTTGTGTCAGAATACAAAGCAAGCGAGGAAAGGCCAAGGAAAGGGGCCAAGGCAAGGCGAGACGGGGTGTGAGTATTCATGCATGTGGGCAGGATGGTGACCTGAGAAAATGTAGGGGCTAGAGCCTACGTCCGTGGGGGCAGGAACCAGGCCTGTCAGATGGTGCTGTGTGAATCGACAGGCAAGGAAGACGGTGAGTTCATGTATGAATATGTGCATGTGTGAGAATATGAGAGTATGAGAGGAGCGAAAAAATGTACATGTGGCACATGAAGCATGTGTGAACGGGTGAGAACATGTGTGACTGGGAATGAGGGTGTCTCTGTGGGAGGCTCTGTGGAGGAATAATAGTTTCCATTTAGTAAGCACCGTGGTGGGCCAGCTGTGATGTTGAGCCCTTTCTGGGCACTATCTCATTCAGTGCTCAGCACCGCCTCGTGAATGAGAGACGATCTCCAGGTTACGGAAGAGTTAACTGAAGCACACAGGGAAGCGACTTGCCCAAGGAGACACAACTGATAAGCAGTGAACTCTATGGCTCTGAGGTTCATACTCCCTGCCTCCCATGGGTGTGGAAAGCTGAGTTCTGTAGCTCTCGGGGTGGGGTGGCGGGGACAGGGGGATGGGGTGGCTTCTATGATGCCCGAGGCCTCCTGCAGGGGCCAGATGTTCTTCTGCACCCTTGGGTTCAGGAGGCCCCTGTATACTAATTTCCATCTGCTTGGAGATTCTTGAAGGCAGGGCTTGGTGGGACTTCTCTTTGGATCGCAGCTCAGAGGCAAGCATAGGATCCATGCTCGGGAAACACTGGTGAATTTG
Organism: Tragulus kanchil; assembly: GCA_022376925.1. Taxonomy (NCBI): domain Eukaryota; kingdom Metazoa; phylum Chordata; class Mammalia; order Artiodactyla; family Tragulidae; genus Tragulus; species Tragulus kanchil. The sequence continues at coordinate 72,081,494 of JAIOJX010000001.1, read as the reverse complement.
AACCTGAGGCGGGAGGGCTGTGACTGCCAGTAGTATAGAGAGCTTGGATAAGAGAGGGTCCACATCCCCCACCGTGGACACGAGTTTGAGCAGGCTCTGGGAGATGGTGAAGGACAAGGAAGTCTGGCGTGCTGCAGTCCATGGGGTCACAAAGAGTCAGACATGACTGAGGGACTGAATTGAACTGCCATCCCCCACAGATCCTGACTTCCTTTCCAGCTTCCCTGGGGAGTGATTTTCCCTACCCCAGGGGCATGAATCACTACATAAGAGGCCCTGCTAGGGTGGGGCAGGAGGTGCAAGCTGGGAGTCATTGGCCCAGGCGCTTGCAGGGAATAGGCCCAGCCCTGCTACTGAGGCTCCAGTAGACATGTTGAGGCAGAAACACTGCCGTGACCAGCGGTGACCAGCGTGTGGAGCAGGCCTAGACACAGAGTTCTCTCTTCTTTCCTCTGTGCCCTCCCCACCCAGGATGAGGTGTGGGCACCTCAGGAGCTGCTGCGGTCTTCCCAGACTTCCCAAGTCCAGCGCAGAACTTCATTTACCCCATCCCCCACCTGGTCTTAGGCTCACCCCAGGAAGGGCACCAGGCATGTTGGCAGTGAAATCTCAGGCTGGTTCTAGGATTGATGGTCTTGATTTTAGCTGGGAATTTGGGAATGTGGCCAGGGACATAGATGAACTTCCCCAGGCCTAGAAACCACTCTATAAACCAAAGAGATCATCAGCGGGGTCAGTGAGAAACTCAGGAACTCGATCTCCTACCAGCTGAGAGAAGGACAGGAAACTGCAAAAATGGCACAGCACTTTGGGAATATTGCTTACCTAATTATCTTCATAAAGAAGGGGCGTAAAGGGAGTAGCATGAAGGCCTGTACTATCATAAGTGAAGAAAATAACTATAGTCATTGCTCTGTGAGAAAAGGGGATCCTGCAGGGGTGCTGTGTGATGGTTGGGAGGGGTGGGAAGGGGGGGGATATACATATGAATAATCTGGGAACATACATATCTGTAAACAACAAAACTCTGTAAAAGTTAAAAGCAAAATAAAGTTTTTTTTTTTAAAAAGAACCAGCAAAGAGACTTTATGTCCTCGGCGGTCCCCGAGCCAACTCCAAACCCAGATCTTCCTCCTAGTGTTCTCTCCTCCTCCCCATATAGGGACGCGGTTCTAGCCAAAGCCACCACCCCAGTCCTGGGTCTCGTGCTGTAGCACGTGTGCCAGACTCGTGTGCACCACGCTCCTATTGGAGTGGGCGCTTTTGGTCGGTCCCAGGTGCCCGCAGTGTTATAAATGACCAGTAGGGGGAGACATTAGCACGTGGGTACATCTGTTGAGGTCCGACGGGGGAGAGCGGGTCGGACCCGGAGGGTCTGAGTTATGGGATGGAGCCAAAGTTATAAGCAAGGAAGCGAGGAGGGGCGGGGAGAATGGGCCAGGGCTAGGAGACAAAGACCCAGATGGCGAGGCTGGGAGGCGCTGGAGTCCGGCGTGTTGGGGCCAGGGCGTCCGCTTTTGAATTTTCGAAAGGTGCCTCTGCCCTACACCCTTTCCTCTGCCTCGAGGTGTCTTTCTTTATCGAGGTGTCCTCTCATTGTCGCTGGCCTATCTCGGGGCCTTGCCAACACCTTCTGACAGGACAAGACTGGAAATCTGGGTCCCTGCTGTCCCACAAGCCTCTTCCCCAAAGTTGAGATTGCCAAGGCCTGCTCCCCAGAGGAGACTAACTCATTTTCCGCCCTTTCCTCTACTTGACTCCCCTTAGTCTCCATCACCCATCGATTCCGTGTATCTGTTCAGGACTCCCGGTCTATGTGTAAGTGGACGCTCCACTGAGAAGGCGGAAGGAGGAAAGCCCACGAGAGCCCTGCGTGAGACAGGATCGGGAGTAAACAAGCTATCCTTGCCACGGTGGTGGGCATGGAGCAAGGACTTTGGGACTCGCGTGTGTAAAAAGAATGGCAGTACTTTCCTGGGATACTTGTGACAGGATCTGTCTAGCCCAGGTCAGTGGGCCGGAGTGTTGGCGCGGGGAGGAGAGTAGGCCAACAGCTCTAGAAGAGCGCCAACTTCCCACGGGCGGAGCGCTCTGGGAACAGGACTAGGCGGAACCCATCCCTAACCGCACGAGCCGCACACTCAAGATTGGTGCCATCGAGAGTGCGGCGTCCTTAAGAGTTCCCTGAAACCCCGCCCCCTTCCTGTTCTAGGGGCGTGGTGCGGGGCAAGGACCCCGTGGCGGAGCTTGCTATTGGCTAAGACGAGTAGGGTTGGCCTTGCGTACGCCTGAGCAGGGGAGTAGACAGCTCAGCGGCAGCGGAGGGAGTCTATGTGCGCTGGACAGCAGTGGGAGGTGTGTGAGCCTCGCACTGACCGCAGACCCTCTGGCGCAATCGCCGGGGAGCTAGGACTCGGCGACTGGGCTGCCTGGCCACCCGCCTAGGCTTCAGAGGCGCAAACTGATGGGACTGGCTCGCTCGGCAGCATCTCCCCGCTCTTCTAAGTACACTAAGCGGGGCCCGCGCTGAAGTCGAAGCTGTCGGGGGGCGCGCAGCCCGGAGTCCCAGTGTGGCCTGGTGGAACGGAGCCCGTGCAAGGGCGGCCCGATCGGGAGCCCCCGGACCGAGGTCGTGTGGTGGGGAGACTCCCTCTTCTTCCCAGGGGTGCCGATTGCAGGACGGTCGAGGCGTCGGGGAGGCCACCAAGTCCCCAGCGGGGAGACCCCGTCGGGGAGAGGGCACGCAGTCCCAAACAGTCTCGGGGAGCCGAGCGGAATCGGGCGGGACCCCCCGGTGGGGGGCAGAGCCCCCGTCGCGCTTCGTGCGGCGGAGAGGCCAGGGAAGCGAGCCCTCGGAGGCCGCAGCTCATGCCCGGGTTGGGGGCGACTGCCCAGTGAGTCCTCCTGGCCGGCGGGGCGGAGAAGAGCGACACCAAAGCCGGCGGGAGGGGAGCACATCAAGGCCGGCGACAGCGGAGGATGGGCGCCTGAGCGGCTCGGAGCGCAGCGCGGCACGGGAAGGCGAGGCCAGCTTTGCTGAGGAGGCGCCAGGGGATCCCGAAGTGCAGCCTGCCCCCGGGAAGATGGCCCGGCCTGGCCAGCGTTGGCTCGGCAAGTGGCTTGTGGCGATGGTCGTGTTGGCGTTGTGCCGGCTTGCCACGCCGCTGGCCAAGAATCTGGAGCCCGTGTCCTGGAGCTCTCTCAACCCCAAGTGAGTAACTTATCTGCTCTGGTCCCTGAGGGTGGGAGGCACTCCTTCGGGGTGAGGCCGCGCGCCCCCGAGCGCCTGTGGGAAGGTGTTTGGAGGAGGAGCGGCTCCCCATTTTGTCTCTGGCTGTTTCGAGTGTGTTTCTCGGCGGACGGGCGGGGAAGGGTGCGGCGGGATGGGGTGGGGGCACTGGGCTGGATTGTGACCCCTGGACTTCTCGGCTGTCTCCTCCGCACGTCCCGAATCAAGTCGTGATGGTCGCGCCGGGCGGAGCTGGGAGTCGGAGCGCTCTAGAGCGCACCCGAGAGCTGGGTCGGGGAGAGAAAGCAGACCCCTCTGGGGCCCCTGGGAACGTGGCGGTTTTCGCGGAGAGCCGCTGGCAGGAGTGGGGGGTGGCTGGGGGCGCGCTTGACCTGGGCAGAGGAAGGGGCCAGAACGCAGGTTCCCCGTTTGTTTAGCCTTGAAACCGCAGCGCGGGACTTCGCGCTTGGGGCGGGTGGCAGCGCCTGTATCCCAATTCGGGTTTCTCTCCTTTTCATTTCTCTTTCTTCCCAGTTCACCTCCCTAGCTTTTCGCTTCGCCGTCTCTTCCAGCCCTCCCCACCCCCTTCTCCCTGCTGGGGCCGTGGAAGGGCGGGCGCCGCTCCCAGGCTCACAAAGGCGGCGGGTGGAGAGGGGCGGAGTGGGAGAGGGGTTTTGTTGGGGTGTGGGGGGGTTCAATCCAGCGCCCGTCGGGGGTCCAATGGAGCCGGGAGCAGAGCTTCCAGGGCTGGCCTGGGTGGAGAGTGGCGGCTGAGCTGGCGAGGGAGGTGGGTGGCGAGTGAAGGATTCCTGCCCAGGCGGGTCCCTTCCCCCCTACCCCAGTCCCTCAGATTGGGGAGTTATGTTTAGCTTTCCCAAAGGGGCTGGGGAGGCAGTTATGTAGAGTCTGTAAAGGAGATCGCTTCCTTTCTTTTCTCTCTTCTCCTTCACAATCTTATCCCCCCCCCCCCCTCCTCCAACAACATACGCACACCTTCCAGGGCGGTGGCTCAGTAGTTTCTGGGCTGTTCGTGGGGAGTCGTTGGGCTGTGTAAGTGACCTCTGGACCTTTTTCTCTTTTGGCATCCAGGACTTAGGTTGGAACCCAGGGTCAAAATAGCTCTTCCTTCCTGTTTTCTGGAGGTCCCAGCAGTGTGCAGGCACCCCACTTAGTGGGAAACTGGGGACCCTTGGCCTGCCCCGTCTGGGCTGTGTGATTTCTGTATCTGGAATCTCTTCCTGTCCACTCTCCTGGGCTCCCCGCTAACTTCCCGAGCTCCTGCCTGCCTCAGCCTCTTAGGTTTCAGGGTTCCAGGAGCCATGCTTCTCTCAGCCCTGGAGTGGAAGAGGGCGACTTCTTTAGGTCTCTTCTCCTTGAGTTAAGGTAGGGTCCTATGTATCAGTTAGCGGGATGTCTAAACCAGGGTCAGGGTACGAGGAAGGGGATCCACGCGAATTTGTCCTTTACTCCGTGGCCAAACTGGGCCCAGTGCTCTGCTAACAGCAGGGACTCAAAATGGTATGGGGGCCCGGGGGCTGTTTAGCCCAAAGAGAAAGGCTGTGAAGTGCCCAGTTCGCTCCTGTAAAGGTAGAGGCTGGAAATGCTCTCTCACGAGCGGGGAGAGCTGAAATCCGCCCGGGGTAGCCCATCATAGGGGCTCATGGGAGTGACCTAATTGCTCTCTCGGGTCTCTAACCAGAGATAGCAGGCAGCTCCACAGCTGGAAAGGAGCCCTCCTGCAGAGTGAGTGGGGGGGGTTGGTCGGGAGAAACAAGATCTTCCTGAGCTTCACCCTTTTTGTGTTTTGAGCCTTGAGTGCTCTGGACCAGTTTACGGGTTTTTGAGCTCTGACCCCCTCCCAGATCCTCTTCGGGCTGAGGGTGGGCATCCTGGGGGTGGTGGGGGTGTTGGCTGAGGCCTCAGTAAGGCCTGCATGAATTCCATCCTGTAACTGAGCAGATTCTGGAAACAGTGGGGGACTGATCCTGGTGCCCCTGTGCCCCCAATCCATGTTCCATCTCGACTCAGGGGGCTGGAATGCAGCCTGTCTGTGTGTGTTGGCACGGGTTGGGGGGTCGGGCAGGAGGACAAGAGGAAGGCATTGCCCTCAGCTTCGTCTGAGCTCTAGGGGCTGCTTATGCCACCGCGCCCAAGCTTCGCGCTCCCACAGTCTTTCAAATCAGCAGTCTCTTTCTGTTGGGTCTCCTTTTGGGCCTCCTTGCCCGACTTCGACTTCTCCCTCTCGGGCCCTTGTCGGTTCATCCTCTCACACCCTGTGTGAGCCATGTTCACCTCTCCTCTCCAGCTCGACTTGCCCGCTCTCCCTCTTTCTCACACTCCCTCTCACTCTTAGTCACTCTCTGCCTCTTTTTCTCAAGTCCTTTTGTTTCTCGCACATGCCCGTGCTCTCCCTCACGGGCTCATTTTCTCTCTCCCTCCCCTCTTCCTCCCGTCTTTTGCTTTCTCTCCTCCGTCTTGTCAGGAGCTGGCAACCCCCCTCCCCCCAAAAATCTCCCAGTGCCTATAAACCCTGCTTAATTGCTTCCTCTTTGGGAAAAAATCAAAATAAAGAAATGGTGGGACTGGGGGTATGTTTCCAGGTTCCAGGGTACGGGCAGCCCCAGCCCTGACCTGGAGAAGGGAACTGGAAAGGCCAACTCTAGACTCCCAATCTCTTTCCCCAGCTGGTACTGGGGCCTTCCAGAATGACAGTCTCTGGTGGCAAGAGCATCTGCCTCCTTGACCCCTCTTGTCAGATTTGCCCAGTGAGTACAGGGTGGGAAGATGGGTCTGGGCCGCTAGAGGTTGGGAGGAACCAGAGTTCTTTTGCATGCGTGGATCGTCAGGGGGTGGGGGGCTGTGATGGAAGGTCCCAGGGCAGCCCCCTCCTCCCGCCGCCTCCCCTGAGAGCTTGGGGCAGCCGGCAGGCCTCATACTTGAGTCTTCAGCCAAGTCCAGCTGCTGCAGTTCAGTCTCTCAGTCCCGTTCTGACCCTTTCCTGCCCCCCACTCAGGTTCCCCCACCTCCATGGAGTGGGAATGTGCCTGAGATCATATTACACCTTCCCTGCAAGGGGTGGGGGTGGGGGCTTCAGCTTGGCATCCAGGACCCTTGACTCCATCCAGCATGGGTGGGGGCAGCTGCAGACCCCAACCCATGCTTGCCTGCTGCACACCAAAGTGTTGGTCCCAGCCCCCTCACAGCTGTTCCAGCTCACAGTCCTGGGGAGGCCAGCTCAGGGGGCCCCTTTCCGGGGCGGCTAGGGACCTGACCTCTTCTCTAGTCTGTGGCTGATTGGCCACAGGTGGGGGCCTGAAAACGATGGGAACCCAGCAGCTCCTAAAGTTCCCTGTTGCCTTCCTTCCCTCCCCCAGCCCCAGGCAGCCAGGCCAGAGCAAGAAGGGCCTGATGAGGCTGAGCCAGGGACTGAGCCAGGGGCTGAACTGAGGGTTCCCTTTCTCCCCTCAGGCTCTCTACTGTGTCTCCAACTGTGGGTGGGGGTGGGCAGGTGCTGGATATTACTGTGCATCACTATTTTTTGGTGTTGGGATTATCGAGCGAGTGGGCCAGCCAGGAGGCTGCTGGTTGCCGTGGGAACAGTAGGTTTGGGGGGAGGGTCTGCTTGGTGATTATTAGGGGAGCTGAGGTCGGGGGATGCTCACCAGCATGGGTTACTTGCCCTGGGTGCTGCAGCAGCCCCTTCTGGGTGGGCTTTCATGGTAGGCATTTCGGTGGGGGTGCTAGCAGCCAGGAGTGGAGTAAGCACCTTCTAAATGGTACTGTGCTTGTTGTGCTAACAATACCTTGCTACTTTGTATGTGAGCTCCCTGGATGCTCCCAACAGCTTTGGGAAGTTAGAATTGCCCCTGTTTTGCAGATGAGGCGACATTGGCCCAGAAAAGGGAAGTGACTTGTTTCAAGTCAGTCAGCTCATAGCAGGGAGAGCGGTGCCTTATGTCTTCTTCCCACACCAGCCCGCTGCCTTGGGATCTGGGGGAGACTGGGTTTGGGGAAGAGGCACTGGCTCTTGCCCCTGGCGTCCCCTCTCACTGCACAGGTGTGTGTGCATCTGTCCTTGTGACTCAGGCCCTGCCCACGTGGGATGAACAGCGCTCCAGCTTCCTCATTTGACTTTCTCAGGCCTCCGTCTGAGGGCAGCCTGCTCAGGGTGACCTGATCTAGAGGCGGGCCGGCTTAATGCCTGGCACACTCCCTCCCGAGCTCTGAATAGTAGCCTTGGTTCCTTTCTGGGCCAGGAATCTCACTGCCTTTCAGGGACCCCTACAGAAAGCAGACAACAAGGAAGGGCTGTTGCCCCTCCGTGGGCCCTCGTGTTGGCCAGGTGGGGCAGAGGGGAGGCATGGTTCAGGGTAGGGGTGTGTGTGTGAGGGGTGACTTCCTCTGGGGCTCTCCTGGCTTCCCTGCCTCTGACAGCGCTGTGTGTGTGCCAGGACCCAGCTGCTGTTCCTGCCCACCCACGCCTGGGCGGGCACTGCTGGGACACGCCAGGCCTGCTCCTGCCGCCTCGGGGGCTGGGTGGAGCCGAGGGAGTGAAAGAGGAGCCTTTAATTTGGGGACTCCCCACCCTTGCTGGAATGAGTGTAGACTTGAGCTCTGGCTCGGGGTCTGTCCTCCACTGGTCCTGCCACCCTTGGGGATGCAGACACAGTGGTGCTGGAATCACCGAGTCAAAGCTGTGGCTAGAGTCTTCTACCAAACCTGGGCTGGCGTGGCCTTGGACCAGACTTTGCTTTTGGCCACTCTCTGACCACAAGTTCTGGGGCCTGAGGCAAGGGTGAAAATGTAGAGCTGGTGGAATGTGGGCAGGTTTCTAGGCACGATATCCATAGCTCCAAAACCCTGCTCACTGTAGATTGTTGAGTGTATGGGTAGTTAGGGGCTCAGCTGGACAAAGAAGCAGGGGGTGGCAGTTGGCCTCTGACCAGTCCTGGCTACTGCCCCAGACCCTCAGGCTTCTCCTCCCCTAGGATTCTTTTTCAGCATCATGGTGATACTTCTAAGCTCAGTAGACAGACTGGCAGAGAGACTCGGGCTAGGGTGGGAGGAAAAAGCAGGCTACAGACAGGAGCCTGAGTGCTCAGGCCGCTGTCCCAAAGTCCTTTTACTCCCTGGGGTGGCTCCCTGGGGTCTCAGGGGCTATCAAGGCTAAGAAGGAAGGTCTCAGGGTTACCATGACGACCTGCTGCAGGCTTCCTGCTGGGCCATGTCAATCCCCCTGTTTTCCCCCAAAAGGGCTTTGTCTGGGGGTGGCACCAGACAGGAAAGCTTGGCTTGATAATGGGGGAGAGTACTAATTTTTGAAAACTGGGGGATAGAGTGTTTAACTAGGCCCTCTCATCCTCTTCCTCTCGGCCCCTACTCCTAACCCAGTGGGTATGACGGGAGACCTGCAGGGTCCCCACTGTAGAAGAGGACTAGCGTATTACCTGGCCTCAGGCTTCACTGTCACAGACTGCATACTCACCCCCATGGCCTCTCGCCACTTTCTGGGGCTTCTTACAAGCCAGATTTACTTTTCTCAGTGGTGGTGAAGAGGCTGAGAAGGCACGGTCATGGGGGACCAGGTCAGGGAAGGCGGGTCTCATCAGGCTCCCCTCCCTTCTGCACTTTAGGGGAAGGTGAGTTTCCCTCTGCCAGCTGCTATGCAAATTATCTCATGAATATTTATAAATCCTGTTCACTGAGGTTGACGAAAGAGTCTGAGGGGTGTTGGGGGCCATAGTCCTCTCTCCTTCCCCTTCCCCCATCCACTATGTAGACATCTGTTTTCTTGGTTGTGTCTGGGTTCCAGGGCTCCAGAACCCAAATGGTGATGGGAGACTGCTCAGAGTAGACATGACTTCCTGGTGGTGAAGGCGGGCCAGGTGGTTAGAAAAGGGAGCTGACCCTTTGCGTGCCCTCTGTCTACCTGGTAGGGTCTCGTGGAGGAGCAGCTGTGCAAGGATTCAGCCAATGTTGTAGGTCCTCTTAGACCTGTAGGGGTTAATGTCCTGGGTGAGTTTAGGCTCCCCGGCTTGGCTTTGAGCACCCCTGGGTAGGAACATTCGTCTGGTTACTCATTCCCTCACATGAGGAGCCTGGACTCAGTGGCCCTCAAAGGTTCTTTCTAGATGTTAGAAGTTGTCTAATATGACTGCCTGGTTGGAACCAGTATGAAGACTGGAAAATGGAAAATGCCTGGGGAATGATGAAGGCTTTGGTGAAGCTTCTTGGCTTTTGTGGTGCATAGAGTTGGGGGTGTTTTCTCTCAAATGTTTGTGTGGGTCTCCACCCCATGCCTGCTTCATTTCTGGCACTCTGGAGTTTGGTAAAGCCAGGTACTAGGTGGAGAGATCACCTCGCTGTGGCTTTTACCTTCCTGCAGAGCAGGATGGCAGGTCCCAGCTTAGTGCAGTCTCACTGGACATGGAGAGAGGGCTGCTGTGCTGTATCTACTTCATCTACTTGGTCTAGTTCCTTTACTCACCTCTTTGGAGATCATTTGCCTTCATCAGGTGAGGATACATGTCATTTCCCTCCATCAGGCATCAGGTGAGGATACTGAGCTCCCAGTAGGGCCTCGTGCCTTGGAGTCCCAGACACTGTGGACAGTAATGGAACCGTGTTCTTTCTCTATCAGCTTCTTTCCCTTGAAGCACTGTCTTCAGCCCTTCACTGTTCTTCCTGCCAGAGAGTCTGTCTCCCACTGGATGAAACCCACACTGATTGTCATGACCTTCACCTTTCAGTTTGACCCCAGCTGAGCTTTTCTGCCTTTCTGCTCTTCTCTACCCATCACTAGGACAATCCGTGGTCCGGGTTTTGTGTCCCAGCCACTCCTGTTGTTCTTGCTGGATGTGGACTTCTTATTCCTCCTCCCCCAGGACCTGATTTCATTGCATGCTTTCTGTGGGACCATTTCTACACTTGATCTTAGCCAAAAGGCCAATAGGCCAAGAAGCGATCTGTGGGACCATTTCTGACGGTTCTGTCAGATGCACTGCCTCCTTCCTGTCTCTGCCTCCAACCCTTGCCCTTTGAGCCACCATCCTTGCACATCTGCCTGATGCTGTCCATTGCTGCGGCATGGACCATTTATCTTCCCGACCCACACCAGACAGTAAAGTCCTTGAAGATGGAGCTGTATCATCTTTTCCTCCTTCCCACCCAAGAAACAAGACTGGGCTCATAGGTCTTTGGTGTTAGTGTCTGGCTTCCTGCCTCTTGGCAGACCAGGCTATTTCTAAGCAGGAGTCAAACGGTTGAGTGCCAACAGTGTGCTCTGTACATGCCATCATGCCTCCTCTCCACCATCCTTGGAGGTGGGGCTCTTCCCACTCCCAGTTTATGAGGACACAGAAGCTTAGGGAGATCGGGCAGCTCCTCCAAGGTTTCAGAGCTCATAAGGGCCACAGTCTGTCTGATTCCAAAGCCTGTCTTCTTTCTCCTCCATTTCCCAGGTTCAGAAATGGCTGAGAGAGCTTAACTGTGTGCTTAGGCAAAGACAGGATGTTATGAATCGGTGGCCCCAGGCAGCTGCCATCCCCCTGCTATTTCCCAGTGCCTGGCCTTCTGGATTAGAAGACAAACCTGGCTCAGGCGGCATTTGTCCATTTTCTCTCAGAATCGGGAGCAGAGGCAGTGTGTGTGTATGTGCATGTATGGTGGTGGGTGGAGCAGTGGAACCCTGTCTTATATTATCTGTTGTTCCTGCTTGGGCCTCTTCTCCCCTTTCTCTGTTCTTCTTAGCAGTGAGATTGGTCAGATTTGGGGATTCAGGCTCTTTCATTAGGAGGGTGGGAAGAATCCTGGTAGGACGCCAGGTGGTGGGAGTGAGGAGTGGAGAGAGCTGTGTGGAGTTTTACCCAGCTGGAGACTGTGCCCATTATCCCTTGGCTCTAGGCAAGGACTATTCCTATCTCCCTATCATGCCCAAGATTAGCAAGAATGGGGGAGAAGGCATGGGTCCCAGGTAGGTTGTGCACTGTTGGCTGGGAGCTGCGGGGGTGTTTTCTAGGGCATGTGTGGGCTTGTTGCGTGTGTGTTTCTGTGTGTGCATGTGTCTGTACGCATGAGCACAGACACATGTGTGTGCACTGCGGAGCTGGTAGCAGTGGCTATGAAGGAATGTGAGTGTGTTGGGGGTGAGAGGACAGGGCTGCCACCTCCAGGCAGCCCAAGCCTGACACCTTGGTGCCCAGCCCATCTGCCACATCGGCCCCCTGCGGAAATACCACATTAGGACAAAGGGCTCCCCCAGCTAGTAGTGCCCTACCCTCTGAGCAGTCAAAGCCTGGCAGTCTTGTCCATGAGCCACCCCTTCCACACCCTGCTGGCAGTGTGGTTCTCTTTCCCCACTCACAGCATAAGGCTGGAGGAAGGACAGAGTGTCTCTCCTCTCCATTTGCACCCAGTCAGCCCAGCCTGGTCCTCACCGTCTGCTCCCTTGGCTCTGGGAATGGCCTGAGACCCCCAATCCTGAGGCTAACCATCTCTTCCTTCTTGGGCAGGTTCCTGAGCGGGAAGGGGCTGGTGATCTACCCAAAGATTGGAGACAAACTGGACATCATCTGCCCCCGAGCAGAAGCTGGGCGGCCCTATGAGTACTACAAGCTGTACCTGGTGCGGCCTGAACAGGCAGCAGCCTGCAGCACCGTGCTTGACCCCAATGTGCTAGTCACTTGCAATAGGCCAGAGCAGGAAATCCGCTTCACCATCAAGTTCCAGGAGTTCAGCCCCAACTACATGGGCCTGGAGTTCAAGAAGCACCACGATTACTATATTACCTGTGAGTCCCTGCCCACCACATGCTTCTCTCCTGTCCTGTGGCAGTGGGAGCTTCTGAGTAGTGCGAGGAGATGACACCCATTACAGACCCAGCCTGATCCAGTCCGCTTTGAAGACTGGAATGCTCTCCAATTAGCCTGGTATTGGAATTCTCTCAACGATTGCCACAGGGTCTGATCCCAGCTCACCCTGGCTCTAGGAGTTGGGTGGGAGAGGACTCCAATGTGTGATGCCCTCTCTCTCTTATTTTCTTTGTCTGCCTAAGATCTAATCTTGGGAATGACAGAATCGGCAGAGCTTCAGCCTTTCTCTTCATGGGAAACTGAGGCCCCATGAGGTGAAGGGGTTTCTTGCTCTAGATAACCCAGGGAGAGAGAGGATTGGGTCTCCAACCTAGTTCTCGTGACCTCCAGTCTAGGATTCCTTCCAGTCTGTAGAGGAGCTTTCTTCATCTTGCCAGTACTAATTGCTTGGCCTCTGAGAAACATCACCCAATGAGGAGATGCCTATAGTTTCCACTGAGAAAGAAAGGCCAAAGCCTGGTCACAATAGGGGAGCACCATCCTTGTAGGAGGGGCTGGGTCCTGGACTCTGTTCCTAGTGGAGAGAAGTAGAAAGGTTCCCGGGGGTGGGAGCTACTTGTAACTTCCTGGTTCCCAGTTCTGTTCTTATGGGTTTAGGCATCACTAGGGCTTCTGGGTAATGCTGGCAGATCCCACTCCCCTTGACTGCTCTGGCCTCTTGCTGCAGCTACATCCAATGGGAGTCTGGAGGGACTGGAGAACCGGGAGGGAGGTGTGTGCCGCACACGCACCATGAAGATCGTCATGAAGGTCGGGCAAGGTGAGCATCCAGGCCGAGGGCTCCTCAGCTAGGCTTTTGCAACAGTTTCTCCTGATTGGGTGTGGGGGCCTGGGCAGTAGTAGCAGAGGGGGCAGCAGGGATAGAGTATCTGAGGTCTAGTGTCTGGGCCCCTGTTGGCTGGTGGGTGCTATATAACCAAGGCACCTAAGACTTCCAGAGTCCCCCCCGGCTTACTTGCCCTCTCCCCACCTCCAGACCCCAATGCTGTGACACCCGAGCAGATGACTACCAGCCGGCCCAGCAAGGAGGCAGACAACACTATCAAGATGGCCACGCAGGCCCCCGGTGGTCGGAGCTCCGTGGGTGACTCTGACGGCAAGCATGGTGAGCATATGCGAGTCTTCCCGAGGGCAGGAGCCATTGCTTGGCTGCCCTCCCTAGCTCTGAAGAAAGGCAGTGTGGCTCAAGATCGGCCATGTTGGGCCCTGGCTGACCTTCCTCCCTCATTCCTCTCCTCCCACTCTCTTATTTTCTTTGTCTGCCTAAGATCTAATCTTGGGAATGACAGAATCGGCAGAGCTTCAGCCTTTCTCTTCATGGGAAACTGAGGCCCCATGAGGTGAAGGGTTTCTTGCTCTAGATAACCCAGGGAGAGAGGATTGGGTCTCCAACCTAGTTCTCGTGACCTCCAGTCTAGGATTCCTTCCAGTCTGTAGAGGAGCTTTCTTCATCTTGCCAGTACTAATTGCTTGGCCTCTGAGAAACATCACCCAATGAGGAGATGCCTATAGTTTCCACTGAGAAAGAAAGGCCAAAGCCTGGTCACAATAGGGGAGCACCATCCTTGTAGGAGGGGCTGGGTCCTGGACTCTGTTCCTAGTGGAGAGAAGTAGAAAGGTTCCCGGGGGTGGGAGCTACTTGTAACTTCCTGGTTCCCAGTTCTGTTCTTATGGGTTTAGGCATCACTAGGGCTTCTGGGTAATGCTGGCAGATCCCACTCCCCTTGACTGCTCTGGCCTCTTGCTGCAGCTACATCCAATGGGAGTCTGGAGGGACTGGAGAACCGGGAGGGAGGTGTGTGCCGCCCCGCACCATGAAGATCGTCATGAAGGTCGGGCAAGGTGAGCATCCAGGCCGAGGGCTCCTCAGCTAGGCTTTTGCAACAGTTTCTCCTGATTGGGTGTGGGGGCCTGGGCAGTAGTAGCAGAGGGGGCAGCAGGGATAGAGTATCTGAGGTCTAGTGTCTGGGCCCCTGTTGGCTGGTGGGTGCTATATAACCAAGGCACCTAAGACTTCCAGAGTCCCCCCCGGCTTACTTGCCCTCTCCCCACCTCCAGACCCCAATGCTGTGACACCCGAGCAGATGACTACCAGCCGGCCCAGCAAGGAGGCAGACAACACTATCAAGATGGCCACGCAGGCCCCCGGTGGTCGGAGCTCCGTGGGTGACTCTGACGGCAAGCATGGTGAGCATATGCGAGTCTTCCCGAGGGCAGGAGCCATTGCTTGGCTGCCCTCCCTAGCTCTGAAGAAAGGCAGGGTGTGGCTCAAGATCGGCCATGTATCCCTGGGACCCCTGGCTGACCTTCCTCCCCTCATTCCTCTCCCTCCCACATCCACAGAGACTGTGAACCAGGATGAGAAAAGCGGCCCTGGTGGGAGTGGAGGCAGTAGCGGGGACCCCGACAGCTTCTTCAACTCCAAGGTGGCGTTGTTCGCGGCTGTGGGCGCCGGCTGCGTCATCTTCCTGCTCATCATCATCTTCTTGACCATCCTGCTACTGAAGCTGCGCAAGCGGCACCGCAAGCACACGCAACAGCGGGCGCCCGCCCTCTCGCTCAGCACCCTGGCCAGTCCCAAGGGGGGCAGTGGCACTGCGGGCACCGAGCCCAGCGACATCATCATTCCCTTACGGACTACAGAGAACAACTACTGCCCCCACTATGAGAAGGTGAGTGGGGACTACGGGCACCCCGTCTACATCGTCCAGGAGATGCCGCCCCAGAGCCCGGCGAACATCTACTACAAGGTCTGAGGGTCTGCGCAGCCTCGGTCCTGAGGGACAGTCGGCCGGGACTGCACCTCTCCTTCCTCACCCACGTCCCTCCCCCTGCCAGCTGTGCCCACCTTTGTATTTAGTTTTGTAGTTTCTTGGCTTTTATAATCCCCCTTTGGCCCTGCCCCCTGGGCTTCGGAGGGGGGTGCTTGTGCCCCCAGCCCCATGCTCTTGTGCCTTCCCCCTCTGGCCAGGCCTCTGGGCTCTGCGGGGGTGCCCCTTCTTGGAGGGCAGGGTCAGACTCTGATGGACAGCAGGCAGGGAGATGACCCCCCCGTCCTGTCCCACCTCACCCCTTTCTCCCGTCCCAGGACTGCTTGTCCACTATCATCACTGTTTTTAATGTTTTTGTGTTCATTTTTTAGCTGTCAACTCATTTTCATCTGTTTTTGGTTTTTTTTTTTTTAAGAAAAATGGAAAAGTGGAAAAGGCAGCCCCTCCCCAGGTCTTCAGAGCCTGGCCTACCTTAGGATCAGGGGCCTGGGGCAGGATGTGGCCAGCCAGGAAGCATAGGGTGGCATTTTTTAATAAACTCCTTGACATTTTTTTTTGTGGGTGGGGGGTGCAGGCCAGGGCTGTTCTTGCCCATGAGGGAAGACCAGAGTGCCAATGGGCAAGGTGTCTCACCCTCCCCCACTGACCTTCCTTCTGTAGTGCTGATCTTGGCAAGGGGGTCGTGGCTGCCACCCTTCCACCAAAAAAAAAAAAAAAATCCCTTCCTTGTGGGATTCTTGGGCATCTCCTGCCTCCCTCACTCTCACGGTAATTAACGTCTTAATTGGCTGTTGCCTGGGGAACAGGAGAGCTGCTACAGGCAGATGACCTCATGGGGGGTGGAGGGAGGTGAGGTGCCCAGGTGGCTATTTGCCCTGCAGAGCGGGAGTTCCCCCCTCTCCCCTCTGTCCTGTTCTCCCCTCACCTTTGGCATCCTTTGGCCTGGTGGGGAAACAGAGGCCCAGGGCGGAAAACTAAGCGGGTATAAGGCCAGGGTAGCCTGCTCCTTTTCTGGGCTCTAGCACAGGTGGGTGCCCCCCTAACCCAGCTCCCGCTAGCCCCCCAGTCTTGGGCTGGGGCTTGGAAAGAAGAAGAGGCTTGCCCAGGGCTGGGCCAGCACGCCGTGCACTTTGACCCCGGCTCCTTGCCAGCACGGCTGCTAACAGACTGCCGCTTGCAAGTGCCTGGCAGGCGCTCCCAGAGTGGCCATGGATGGGGCTGGGCCTCCCACCATCCACCTCCACACTGCCTCCTGGCCAGTTGCCCACCCCAGAGCCAGGTGGGAGAGAGTGCAGATCAGCCAGCCCCTTCCAGGTGGCAGTCAAAAGGGTTTTTTTTTGTTTGTTTGTTTCTGTTGCCATTTGTGTAAATACTAGTCTTTTTGGAAAAAAAATAATGTAAAGATGTTTTGTACAAACTCTGAATTATTTTCTTGTTGCTTTTTTCTTAGAAAAAAATGAGAACTAAAAAAAAAAAAATTAACCACATGGTGAAATGGGTGTAAAATGGTGTCGTGATGTTGGGGAATGAAGTGTAAGTGTATGAATATGAGTGACTGAGAGCGAACGAGCGAGCGGTGTGTGTGTGTGTGTGTGTGTGTGTGCGCGTGGTGATCTGGGCAGGTATGGGAAGATGGTGACTGTCCTAGAGGATCAAGATGATAGTGCTCTGGGCCCTTCCTTGTCACAAGTTCCTCTGCCCTCTTTTCTGGTAGATCTTGTGACCATATCCCCCTCTCCGACCTGTCACCACCGTGGCGTAGGCCATGGGCATCTGCCGGATCTGGCAATAGGCTCTGGGCTAGAGAGAGTAGATGGGGAGGGGGTGTTCCCGTGGGGACCTGGGTGTGTCCACAAGTACAGCCACCACCTGGCTGGGGCTAGACCTGGAACCTGCTGACAGGTCCAGCCCTGCCCTGCCTCAAGACACCTGGAGGTGGATAGAGATGAGTTCCCAAGAGCTGGGCCTCAGCTTTGGCCCGCTGGATAACCAGGCTACTTTAGGCCACCCAGTTTGCTTCTTAGGCCAAAGAGCCTTCTTTCTCCTACACACCAGAGCTCTCACCACGGCATACTCAGGGGCTTCTGACGGACAGAGCCCTGAGCACCGAGTCTCCCTCCCACAGGCTCATGGTCTGAGCATGGAGTGAGTGCCCCAAGATTGAGGTTTGGCCTCAGTCCCACAGCAGAGACGCAGGCTGGCAAGGCCCAGAGCAGCCTGCAGGTCTTCCTGATGGGGGACTCACTCTGGAGATGGCTGAAACAGATGTCAGGAGAGGAGGACAAGTGGGATCCCAGCAGCTAAAAATGGGTAAGAAGGCACTAGAGGAAAGGAGGAGGAGGAAGGAAGGGGAGGGTTAGTTAGTGATCCAGAGCAGGAAGCCCCAGCACACCAGCCAAGGAGTAGGCAGGGCTGTGAGGGAAGTGGGAAGCGCATGGAGAAGGCAGGGGAGGAGAATCACGGGACCTGCAGGGCGAAGGGGAGGGAGGCTGGCTGGAGCAGGCAGGGCTGGGCCCGGCTGGGGTTCTCCCGTAGCCAGCTGGGGCAGAGGCTGTTTATTTGGTTTCTCATTAACCAAAGGAAGTGCCTGGATCAGATGGGGCCTCTGCTGCTTGACTGCCTGCCCAGAGCAGGGCCCCTGCCTGGGCCAGGGGTCTCTATCCAGGGCTGGCTTAGCCCAGATAGATGCTTCTAACTGAGGGGGGTCTGATCTGGGTTGGGTAGAGCCCTTTCCACATGTTACCAACTGCGTGTCCTTGGATGGTTCCACACCCAGGCCAGGACACTGTGAGGGAATCGAGTTTCTGGGGGCCCGTTGTGAGCAGCTGTGGGGAATGTGAAGTAAAATACTTGGGAGAGAGCAAAGCAAAATATGGGACTGCTTCTCCAACAGCCTAGAAGGTTTGTGACCACATTGTCCCTTGCTCCTGCCTGGGCTCCATGGCTGCCGTTGGTCTGAGCTCCGGGTCTGTGTTTTGCCAGCCACACAGCACTGCTCAGTGACCCTTTTTAGAACAGTGTCCTTCACCTGGACAGTGCCTGCCACTAAAAAGAAAAAAAGACACTTTTACACGTGTTATCTGATTGAATTTCATACATTTCCTTGTGAGGAATTTTTCGCCTCATATTTGAGATGAGGAAACGACCCATTGCAAGGGACAGTGACTTGCCCAGGAATACACATCAAGTGAACACAAGTGCTAGGCCTCAAGCCCAGGTCTTTTTACCATACCATGAGCAAGGTGATTCTCCTCTGCCAACCCCCTACTCCCCATCCCCCAGTCCTGGTCCACCTTGGGTGAGACTGAGCAAGTGTGCTTCCTTGTGGCTCTTGAAGAAGAGCAGCCACCCCCTCTACCATTGCCTTACCCTCTGTGTGGGTTAGGGAGGGAACAAGCTTAGCTAGCTGGAGGCAGGGGGTGTGAGCTTTCTGTGGTAGGGCCCCAGATCGGCCCCACCCTAAGCTCGCCTTCCTGTTCCAGCTGGGCCTAAACTCCCTCCTGGTGACTCAGGGATAGAGGATGCTTCCCAGGTGAGGGTGGGGCTGCCTGGCTTCCTCCACACGCTGAGCCCAGATCACCAATGAAGCCAAGCTGAGCAGGTGCTCATCAGGCCTCAGTTTCTCTGAACAGATAGGTCTTGTGGAGCTGGAAGGCCAGGGCTCTTGGGACTTACTGCACTGGTCCATTTTAAGCTCTCAGGAGGCCCCCCTGAGGCATCAGGGATGTGGATGGCCTGATACCCTCTAGACAGGGGCATGAGTGTGAGCTGAAGGACCCAAGAAAAGACCTGGCCCTGTGGGGACCATCCTAGGTTGGGCCCTGCTGAGCAAGTGGCCCTTTGGCCACCTGGCATCAATCACTCTCGGAAATCCGGCCCGCCTGCCTGCCTGCCTGCCTGGCCTCCTGTCCTGCCCGGGCACGTCACAGTCCCACTGACACCCCAGCTGAGTCAGCCCCAGCCTGCTGGGGGACCCTCCGCGCCCATCTGCTCCCGACCTCCTGTACAGCTGGTCAGTGGATCCGGAGGGGTGGGGGCCTCAGCTGGTGCTTGTGAGGTTGACTCCCCCTTTGGGAGGCTGCAGAGGGGAAGACCATCCCCCATCCAGGACAGGGGTCATGGAACCCAAACTGAAAGCAATTTAAGGGCATGGGGGAGACAATAATTATAGGTTCTGTTTCCAATGGCTAATTATCCAGCTGGCAAAGAGAAAGGAAAGAGGGAAAGCTGGAGGTGGGGAGAATAAGGAATGTGTGAATGGGTAGGGAAGGGTGGGAGGAGTTTGCCATAGAGCCTTCTGATACAGGGGAAAGAGCCCCAGGCTGAAGGGCTGGAGCCCAAGGCCTTCCCAGCTCTACCATGACTCTTTTTGACCAGGGGCAAGAAGGTCCCTGCCTCTTTGGGCCTCGACTTCCTTGTCTTGGTAATGAGCTGGATTAGATTTCTTCAGTAGTCACAGAATATTTCTTTAGCACCTACTATATGCCGGTCAGCAATTTGGGCACTAGGGTACAGTGATGGACAGGATAGTCAATGTCTCTGTTCCCAAGGAACTCACATTCTAGAATGAGCTTTAAGTGCCTGGTTAGCTCTTAAAGTGTTTTTGTAGTCATGTGAAAGGCAGAATGGAAGATACACAGATTAAAAGCTCGGGTACTAAAGTTAGCCCACTATATGTTCATTCATGCATTTTGTTTTAAACAAGGGTTGAATGCCTGGCATCAATACATGGTAGCTGTTTCTTCTCCCATGAGGTGTGGAGTGGCCAGTTCAGCTCTGGGACTGCATCTCCAGGGACTCTTTTTGCTTTGAGGGTGGCCCCCAAACCCTGGCCTGTTCCCATCATCACTGACCAAAGCTGGCCTTTCGCAAGGTTCCTGAACATCCTCATCAGAAGTTATCTTGAGGTATCACTCCCAGTCTGTATGCCCTGTCCCCAGTCCCACCTGGACTGGGGGCTGAGCAAAATATACCCATGATAAACACTTCCCAAAGCCAAAGTCGAAGAGGTGTGTGTCTTCAGCTTTTTCCTACCCCGTGGCCCCATGGGCAGGTCTCTACCAGCCTCCCCAGGGGCAGTGGGTAAAGAACTGGATTCTGGTCAGGGCCCTAGGGAGAAGCTTCAAGTGGCTCCTTTGCTTCCAGGGTACCAGGAGCAGCCAAGGAGACTTGTAGGAGCCACCCTACACCAGGGCCTCTCTGCTGGTTGGATTCTGCTGGGTAGAACCCTTATTATGGCGGGACGGGCAGGTAGCCTCTCTTGCCGCCCTCCTGCCTCAGTAGAATCTGAGAAGTCGGAGGCCGGGAAATGGTAGAGGTATGACTTTCCTGAGAGCTCCTTTCTAGATCAAACTTCTCATGGGGAAACTGAGACCCAAAATATGGGAAGGGACTTACTGAGAGGCCCATAGGGAGCGCAGACAGGGCCAGCTCTCGTGCCTCTCAGGCCACAGCTGTGTGCCCTCTTTGCACACAGCTGCTTTGTTCTCCCAGAACCCCCAGGAGTCCTTTTGAGTGAACCAAACAAACCTGTATATACATAGTATTTATATTGACAAACTATGTAAGTTTATACAAGGCAATTACCAAAAGGACACATAACCCTGAGGAAAATTTGGCCCTGGGAGGTTTAGGCCTGGCCAGAACATATTTGGAAAAGCAAACGCACTAACAGTTTGCGCCTCCCTGGGGGCCCCTCGCCTGTGGCACCTCACAAAGCTCTGAAGTTACTCCTTGACATGACAGCCCGGAGGTCTCTGTAGCAGCCAGACCAAGGACTGGAGATCTCAAGGCTGGGTGGGGCCCTAAAGGTCTCAGGGTTCATCCTTCCCTGGGAATCCAAGGCGGTGGTCCAGCCTCCCTTGCACACCTCCAGGGCCTCCCTCCCTCCCTCCCCCACCCAGGCAGCAGACCTTTCTGGACAGCCTGACAGTTAACTGTCCTTGCCCCGTCTTCAGCCCCCCTGCACACACTAATAGCCATGGCAGTAACATGCTTTCACATGCAAATTGCTATGGAATTCTCAGCCCCTGCTTGTGCCCCAGCCCCCAAGGCCTCCCCCTGGGCAGATTCAGAGAAGAGAATGGAATCTTTCAAGCTGTTACGGCGTTTAGAGACCTTCTAGTCCAGCCCCCTAGTTGGATGGATGGGAAAACTGAGGCCCAGAGAAGGGAAGAAGGAACTGGCCAGAGTCACACAGAGAGTTTACCGGGACTGGCCCTCGCCCAGGTCTTGTGACTTTCAGCCCATCGCCTCTTCACATCAGCACACAGCTTCCCAATCCCCCTTCCCCCACCCCACCCCAACCCCAGGGCTGTTGATTGTGGGCTCTGGGATCCCTCCCTCTAGCTCAGCGACTCACCCGGGGGCACTCGCAGTGGAGCCCGGGAGCATAGAATCCAGAAAAGAAAAGGCCAGAGGTGCCCATGACTTAGGGGCACTGCCCAGGGAAGGGAGCCTTTCTCCTTTCAAACAGGCAACAGGCAGGAGTTGCTCACTTCTCTCTCTGTGCATGCCTCCCTCTGGTTCCCTGATCCTGGCCAAACTGCTCTTGTCCCCACAGCAGGCCTGCCAAGCCATGCCAAGTCTTTTCCTGGGCTCTAGCCCCACAGATCGTTCTAGCTTTGTGTAGCATCCCTCTGCTGGAGTTGCCACCAGCAAAGCCTGGATGCTGGGAGGCCCCTGGAGCCCAGATCCCAGCTGGGGTATGGAAAAGTCTCCTTTCTCTTCAGTTCAGCTGAAACAAGATTGGAATTTTCTGAATTGAACTTTACAAGGAAATGAAAATAAACACCAAAGAGGGAAAAGAGACCAGTTTACAGAGCACAGGTGTCTGTTTGCAGCTCAGTTGAAGTCTTGCCACAGATGGGTCTGAGCTAGAAACTGGAGATCTCAAGGCTGGGTGGGGCCCTAAAGGTCTCAGGGTTCATCCTTCCCTGGGAATCCAAGGCGGTGGTCCAGCCTCCCTTGCACACCTCCAGGGCCTCCCTCCCTCCCTCCCCCACCCAGGCAGCAGACCTTTCTGGACAGCCTGACAGTTAACTGTCCTTGCCCCGTCTTCAGCCCCCCTGCACACACTAATAGCCATGGCAGTAACATGCTTTCACATGCAAATTGCTATGGAATTCTCAGCCCCTGCTTGTGCCCCAGCCCCCAAGGCCTCCCCCTGGGCAGATTCAGAGAAGAGAATGGAATCTTTCAAGCTGTTACGGCGTTTAGAGACCTTCTAGTCCAGCCCCCTAGTTGGATGGATGGGAAAACTGAGGCCCAGAGAAGGGAAGAAGGAACTGGCCAGAGTCACACAGAGAGTTTACCGGGACTGGCCCTCGCCCAGGTCTTGTGACTTTCAGCCCATCGCCTCTTCACATCAGCACACAGCTTCCCAATCCCCCTTCCCCCACCCCACCCCAACCCCAGGGCTGTTGATTGTGGGCTCTGGGATCCCTCCCTCTAGCTCAGCGACTCACCCGGGGGCACTCGCAGTGGAGCCCGGGAGCATAGAATCCAGAAAAGAAAAGGCCAGAGGTGCCCATGACTTAGGGGCACTGCCCAGGGAAGGGAGCCTTTCTCCTTTCAAACAGGCAACAGGCAGGAGTTGCTCACTTCTCTCTCTGTGCATGCCTCCCTCTGGTTCCCTGATCCTGGCCAAACTGCTCTTGTCCCCACAGCAGGCCTGCCAAGCCATGCCAAGTCTTTTCCTGGGCTCTAGCCCCACAGATCGTTCTAGCTTTGTGTAGCATCCCTCTGCTGGAGTTGCCACCAGCAAAGCCTGGATGCTGGGAGGCCCCTGGAGCCCAGATCCCAGCTGGGGTATGGAAAAGTCTCCTTTCTCTTCAGTTCAGCTGAAACAAGATTGGAATTTTCTGAATTGAACTTTACAAGGAAATGAAAATAAACACCAAAGAGGGAAAAGAGACCAGTTTACAGAGCACAGGTGTCTGTTTGCAGCTCAGTTGAAGTCTTGCCACAGATGGGTCTGAGCTAGAAACTTCTGGCTTATCCTTCAATTCTGCCTCTTCAGCATCTCTTGTCTCTGCTCACTTCTGATCATCCCCATTGCTGCCACCCTGGTTTCCCCTGCCTGGACTATGGCAATCACCTCCCAACTGTAATCCCTGCTCCCATCTGTCCCTCTCTCTTGCAAAGAGTAGTCAAAGTGATTTTTCCCAAACTCCAACCTGATCTTGTCAATTTCAGTTTCTGTCTCACATTTGTTAATCACCTCTCAACTCCTCAGCACAGTGGTTGGGGCCCTGAATGATCTGGCCCCGGCCCACCTCTTAAATTTCTCACTCAACCCCCCCACACCACATTGACCTCACATTCCAATAACAGCAAACTATTCACGGGTCCCTGACCTGGACAGGGACCCTGAAGTCTCTGAATCTTTCCACATGTACTTCCATCAGCCAGAAATGCCTGCCCCCGTGCTCCTGGCCTGCAAAATCCTATGCATCCTTCACGGGCACTCCTGTCCCTCAAATTCAGGCAAAGCTGGTACTCATTTTTCAGCTTTCATAGTGCTTTCATGGTCACTCTATGTGGCCTGTGTCTGTTTCTTGCAATATATTTTGAGTTTCTGGAGAGAAGGAACTGTGTCTCATTTGTCTCTGTGTCTTAGAGGAGGGGCACAGAATCAAGGTGAGCACAGAGCAGTATCAATGAACCTTTGAAACATTTGTCCCATTGAATGGGCTTGGCTGGGCTCGAGCATCAACCCAGGGCTGTCTCTGCCCTCTATGTGCTCACATTACTGTCCAGCCAACCTGCAGAGCCAACGCCTTGTTCTATCACCCCGCAATAAAAGTCAACATTTATTGAGTACTTCCTACGGGCCAGGCACCATGCTTCACATTAGTCACACGCACTATTCCATGGACACCTTATGTCTCAGTGAGGTCTCAGGCAGGTCTTTATCTGGGGAGGACCACGATTAGCCCTGTTTTACAGATGAGGAAATGGAGGCTCTGAGAGGGAAAGTATCTTGCCCAGGGGCCCATGGCTAGAAAGTTGTAGAGCAAGGATTTGAAATGAAGAAGTCAGAGTCCACACGCTTAAGTACTTCGCCACTTAAAGGGCGGGGGGGCGGGGGGGGGTGAGGCGGCAGTGCCAGCATGGGGAGAGGGAGGTGGAGTCCTGCAGTCCATATGCTTGATGTCAGCCATGTGGCTTCAGAGGCCTCCTAGTACAGTGGTTTAGATTCCAGACTGTGGGATCAGCCTGCCAGGGTTACATCCCAGCTCTACCACTTTCTAGCTATGAACTCTTGAACAAATTACTTGAACCCCTCAGTGTTCCTAGCTTTTCCTTCCATAAGATGGGGCTGAGAGTAGCAGTAGTTTCATGAGACCGCAGTGAGGAGGGAGTGAATGCACACAGGAAGCCCTGAGAAAAAGGCCCTGGTGATTGCCCAGTATACAGCACTGGCCAGCCTTTGAGTCCAGAGGTGGCCCTTGTTCCTGTCACCCAGCCATAGGCAGCCAAGTCCACTCCAGGCTGATCTCTGCATGGGCACTCAAATTGGAATGCTCAGTGACCCGAGATTCTTTGACCTCAGGCTCAACCTGGGTTGCTATGGCCCCAGCGAAAGTCTAGCAGTGGGGGAGGGGGCCAGGGGACAGCCTCCTATATTACTGGAGATGAACTGCCTGGACTCTTTCTGTGCTTTATGTCTCATGTCTGGGGTCCCTGTGGTCAGGGGTTTTTCAGAGCCAGGGTTGTTGTGCTGCCCCTTCTCTCTAATGCTGCCCTCATCAGCTCCATCCTAAGTTCAAAGCCCCAGGGCTTGGCTGCCCTGGCCTTAACTCTTAAAAGCCCAAGGGAGAGACTGCAGTCTCTGGAGAACACCCAGTCTGCTGTGCCCCCACAGGAGTTTGGAGTCAGAGTCGAGAGGCCTGCATTTGAGGCCTGACTCTGCCACTCATACCTGAGCAAGTCATCTCTTCTCTTGAGGCCTGGGTTTCTTCTTCATTTGTTGAGAATAAAGTGATGTCAGCAAAAGTGCTTTGTGAAAAGCAGCACCAATACCTCCACATGGCTAGAAATGGAGGCTCTGAGAGGAAAGTATCTTGCCCAGGGCCCATGGCTAGAAAGTTGTAGAGCAAGGATTTGAAATGAAGAAGTCAGAGTCCACACGCTTAAGTACTTCGCCACTTAAAGGGTGGGGGCGGGGGGTGAGGCGGCAGTGCCAGCATGGGGAGAGGGAGGTGGAGTCCTGCAGTCCATATGCTTGATGTCAGCCATGTGGCTTCAGAGGCCTCCTAGTACAGTGGTTTAGATTCCAGACTGTGGGATCAGCCTGCCAGGGTTACATCCCAGCTCTACCACTTTCTAGCTATGAACTCTTGAACAAATTACTTGAACCCCTCAGTGTTCCTAGCTTTTCCTTCCATAAGATGGGGCTGAGAGTAGCAGTAGTTTCATGAGACCGCAGTGAGGAGGGAGTGAATGCACACAGGAAGCCCTGAGAAAAAGGCCCTGGTGATTGCCCAGTATACAGCACTGGCCAGCCTTTGAGTCCAGAGGTGGCCCTTGTTCCTGTCACCCAGCCATAGGCAGCCAAGTCCACTCCAGGCTGATCTCTGCATGGGCACTCAAATTGGAATGCTCAGTGACCCGAGATTCTTTGACCTCAGGCTCAACCTGGGTTGCTATGGCCCCAGCGAAAGTCTAGCAGTGGGGGAGGGGGCCAGGGGACAGCCTCCTATATTACTGGAGATGAACTGCCTGGACTCTTTCTGTGCTTTATGTCTCATGTCTGGGGTCCCTGTGGTCAGGGGTTTTTCAGAGCCAGGGTTGTTGTGCTGCCCCTTCTCTCTAATGCTGCCCTCATCAGCTCCATCCTAAGTTCAAAGCCCCAGGGCTTGGCTGCCCTGGCCTTAACTCTTAAAAGCCCAAGGGAGAGACTGCAGTCTCTGGAGAACACCCAGTCTGCTGTGCCCCCACAGGAGTTTGGAGTCAGAGTCGAGAGGCCTGCATTTGAGGCCTGACTCTGCCACTCATACCTGAGCAAGTCATCTCTTCTCTTGAGGCCTGGGTTTCTTCTTCATTTGTTGAGAATAAAGTGATGTCAGCAAAAGTGCTTTGTGAAAAGCAGCACCAATACCTCCACATAAGGAGCTACCACTTCCCATCAGACTGTGTGTTCCCTTGGGGCAGTGAACCTGGTGCTCAGTAAAATGCTGATGAAAGCATGTCTTCTTTCTACACTCATTAGGGTGGTGATGTTTAAGCTGGTACAGCCTTTCTGCGAGGCCACTTAGGTAATAATATATATGTATGTATATATAAATTATATAAAATTTTATCATTTATATATGCTATATATCATACATAAAATTATGTATATATATATATATATATATATATATATTATATATGTCTCAAAAGTCTAAAACCATACCATTTTACTGGGTTCTTCACCTCTTAGCAACTTAGTTTCCTCATCTATAAAATGGGGCTTCTGATACTACCAATGGCCTTGGGTCATTGAGAAGATGCCATGAGATAAGACATAAAAAGCCCCTTAGTACATGGCCCAGCATGTACTCAGTCAACACTAATTTTTTAAAAATTTGTTTATTTTTAATTTTTGTTTTTTGAAGAGTTTTTTTGTTTACTGCCAAACATTCACATGAATTGGCCACAAATATGCATATGTCCTCTGCCTCCTGAACTCCCCTCCCTTCTCCCTCCCCATCCTACCCCTCTAGGTTGTTACAGAACCCCTGTTTGGGTTCCCTTAGTCTTACAGCAGTCAACACTATTATCACAATTACTATCCCCATGTTCAATAGTTTCATGACTGCCTCTGTCGTTAGACTATGATCTCTTGAAGGGTAAGTACTGTGATCCATTATTTTTTCTTTCTGAATCTCCAGGGTCCACCACAGAACTTGGCACATAGTAGGTGCTTAATGAATGTGGTAAAAAGAAATATGGTCCACGGTCCTCAACGCGAAGAAGAGGCAACTGAGGCCCAGGAGAGGGCAAGTCAGAGCTGAGCTTAGAACTCAGGTCTTCTGTTTTCAAATTGTGGTCCCTTGGGATCTGAGGGTACAGGTGGGGATTGGGCCAACCACCCAGATACCTTGAGCTGAACTGCCTGGGTTGTCTCTGTACTTCGAGTCTGGGGTCCCTGGAGTCAAAGGATCTCCAGGGCTGGGGCAATTGTGCAGCCCCTCCTCCCCGTTCTTGCCCTCATTTCCTCCATCTCAGGCTCTAGCCTGGCCCAGCCAAACAGGAAGATTCATTAACCGTCTAAATATACAGAGCCCAGGGGCCATGTGCTGCCTGCAACAGAGCTGGGGTCCCAGCAGGGCCAGAGCCTGAGGCGGTGGTGCTGGCTGAGGACTGACTGGGAGGGGGCCTAGGAAGGGGGAATCCCCAACAACAGCTAATGTGATGATTGATGGAGAGGTGAGTGAATCCAGGCTAGTGCCAGGCCCTGGATCCCTCAGGCTCTAGTCCCCTTTGTAGCTACCTATCCTTGCACAGCCTCTCTCGAGCTGGCGGGTCCAGTCCTGGTCCTCATGACCAGTTCTGGTACTGTCCCCCTCCCTGCACTCCCCAAGCCTTCAGTGTCGGTCTCTGAGCCTCAGAAATATGGAGCCTAAGAGGTAGGCGACCAGGAGTGGGGGTGGGTTTCCCCAGGCTCCTGCCTGCTTATTATTGTAAGGGCTATTTCTCTAATCAAAACTTCCCAATTACCCAAGGGCCCCTCTGATTAATATTCCATGATAACAGGAACAGGTCACATCTGGCTGCAGGAGCTGGAATTCGACACTCCAGGAGCCCCATGATTGGTCTGCAGGAAGAATAATAAACTTCCTTTCTCTTGCCCCCCTTTCCCTTCCTTCGCATTCAGAGGCTCCCCTTTTATTCCACCTCCCCTTCCCCAGGCCCTGTCCTTGCCTCTCCATTCCCATCCAAGCTCCCTGCTTTGCCCACTGCCCACCTCCCTAGTCTTGGTTAGCCTCCTGGCTATGACCAACCTCTGCTTTTGCCGGCTTGGCTCCTTGGCCCAGGAGCATTTTACACTGAGATGTGGCAAGCTGAGCAGGGAGGGATATTTCTGAGGGACTGTGGGTTCTCTGAATGTATCATCTCATTAAATCCTCATTGCCATCGTCCTATGAGGAGGTGGTGTTATCCCTGTTTGTTGATGGGGTGTGGTATATCTGAGAAGCCGCAGGGCTTGTCCAGTGTCTCAGGCTTTAAGTGACAGCACTGGGGTTGTCTCTGTACTGAGTCTGGGGTCCCTGGAGTCAAAGGATCTCCAGGGCTGGGGCAATTGTGCAGCCCCTCCTCCCCGTTCTTGCCCTCATTTCCTCCATCTCAGGCTCTAGCCTGGCCCAGCCAAACAGGAAGATTCATTAACCGTCTAAATATACAGAGCCCAGGGGCCATGTGCTGCCTGCAACAGAGCTGGGGTCCCAGCAGGGCCAGAGCCTGAGGCGGTGGTGCTGGCTGAGGACTGACTGGGAGGGGGCCTAGGAAGGGGGAATCCCCAACAACAGCTAATGTGATGATTGATGGAGAGGTGAGTGAATCCAGGCTAGTGCCAGGCCCTGGATCCCTCAGGCTCTAGTCCCCTTTGTAGCTACCTATCCTTGCACAGCCTCTCTCGAGCTGGCGGGTCCAGTCCTGGTCCTCATGACCAGTTCTGGTACTGTCCCCCTCCCTGCACTCCCCAAGCCTTCAGTGTCGGTCTCTGAGCCTCAGAAATATGGAGCCTAAGAGGTAGGCGACCAGGAGTGGGGGTGGGTTTCCCCAGGCTCCTGCCTGCTTATTATTGTAAGGGCTATTTCTCTAATCAAAACTTCCCAATTACCCAAGGGCCCCTCTGATTAATATTCCATGATAACAGGAACAGGTCACATCTGGCTGCAGGAGCTGGAATTCGACACTCCAGGAGCCCCATGATTGGTCTGCAGGAAGAATAATAAACTTCCTTTCTCTTGCCCCCCTTTCCCTTCCTTCGCATTCAGAGGCTCCCCTTTTATTCCACCTCCCCTTCCCCAGGCCCTGTCCTTGCCTCTCCATTCCCATCCAAGCTCCCTGCTTTGCCCACTGCCCACCTCCCTAGTCTTGGTTAGCCTCCTGGCTATGACCAACCTCTGCTTTTGCCGGCTTGGCTCCTTGGCCCAGGAGCATTTTACACTGAGATGTGGCAAGCTGAGCAGGGAGGGATATTTCTGAGGGACTGTGGGTTCTCTGAATGTATCATCTCATTAAATCCTCATTGCCATCGTCCTATGAGGAGGTGGTGTTATCCCTGTTTGTTGATGGGGTGTGGTATATCTGAGAAGCCGCAGGGCTTGTCCAGTGTCTCAGGCTTTAAGTGACAGCACTGGGGTTTCAAACTCAGGGCTTTCTGCTTGCAAGGTTCCTCTTCTCTCCACCTCTCCCTCTGATCCTATGAGGACAGTGTCGGCCCCTTGATGTTTGGATGGAGATGTGACCCACTGATAGGGCACAGTCAGTATGATGGATTTTTAGGCAAAAAATGAGCTGAGAGTTTTTAGTTGAATCTCACAGTCCAAAGAGGAGAAAAGACTTGCCCAATCCATGTGAGAAGGTGGCGCTGAATATGGGACATGACCCCAGCTTTTCTAACCCTCAGATAAAAACCCCTTGTTTGTCATTTTGTGGACAGCTTTGAAATGGAGAGATGTCCCACCGCAGCTACATGCAAGGGCCTGCTAGATGCCACACTTCTCTCATCTGACCTGAAGACACACACACGGGGCACAGCTGCTTGAGTTTGTTTGGTCTTCACCAGGGAGCCTGGGCAGAAAGAGCTCTCTGCCTGGAGCTAGGGTGGGGGCAGTAGGGCTAAGGGTTGCAGTCAATGCTGGGGGACAGCAAGGATTTGCCCTGAGCCTACCCTAAGGAAAGGTGTGTGGCTCTCTGGTCGCTGCTTTCTCCTTTGCCACCGTGATTCACAGTAGCCAGGAGGAGGGGCAGTCCCTTGGGTGTCAGGGCCACACTCCCCCTTTCTTCGTTCCTCCTCCCAGGGGTAGACACACGCTTGATCCGTGCCTTACAGGCTTGATCCGTGCCTTACAGTGGTTTGGCTCTCTTGAGGAGCGGCAGGCTGATGAAGCGTGTCTCCGTCCCCTGCACTCTGCAACCTGGCCTTTTCCTCTGCCTCTCCAAACTCCCCTGGCCTACAGCTTCCCTCAGTGCTGTTCAGAAGCACCCTGGAGCCACCTTTCCAATTCATTGCAGGGTAAACTGAGGCCCCTGGATGCGTAGACTGACTAAGGCTTTGACTTAGCCTGAGGGGTAACACATGGGGCTGATCCATCCTCAAGGGTCTGACACATGCTGTACTTTGTAGGGAGTGAGGAGCTTGTGGGACACAACTACTTCAAGATTAATAGCGACCCAGATGGGATGTGCAAGATCTGGAGCCTTGCTGTGCAGCAGCGGCCCATGTAATCTCTCCATCTCTGCTAACCCCATGCCGCTGCTCTTAGTGCCCTGGGCCCCCAGCCTCTCACTCAACTCCTGCCTCTGTTTCCTCCCTGGTCCCACATTACTGTTGTCTTCTACACTGAAGGAAGCCAGCCTGACCTTCAGTTCCAGATCCAAGGCAGTTCCAGAGCTTCTTTGTGCTTCAGCTGCCTCCTCTTGAGGTGGGGGTAAAAATCAGACCTGTCTCATGGGGCTGTGGGGAGGAGCTGAGCACATGCACATAAAGCCTGTAGGACCATTCCTGGAGTGGAGGAAGGCCCTGTCGTCATCCAATCTGCTCATAAAGCTAATGCCAAGCAAGCGGTTGCTATGTGCCAAGCATCGTTCTAAGCATTTCACGTGTGAGAGTTTATTTACTCTCCAGTGCAGTTTTCCATGGTAAGTGCCATCATTCCCATTTCACAGACAGATATACTAAGGCACACAGACATTATGCAACTTGCCAAAGCTCACATTTGCTGGTACTCTGTTGAGCAAGCATTTGAACCCGTGTAGTCTGAATCCAGGATCTGACCTCACCCACTTAGCCACTTTGCCTCCCAAGGAACAGTTCACGACTCCACAGTGCCTGCAGGATGATGTCTAAATTTCTTAAGCTTCTACTCAAGGCTCTCCCACCAGCCCCCTCCTCATACTATAAATCACCTTGAGAACAGAACAGCAAGGGTACTCACCTGCTTCCAAGCCCTGGCTTAGGCAGTTTCCCACAGTTGGAATGACCACTCCATGCCACCACCAGCAAAACAAACAAACAAACAAAAAAATCCCTGTATGTCCACACACAGAAATACCATCTCTCCAGGTGTTTAACTCCTCTTCAATGCCAATGGGTTCAAAGTAAGCACCTGGGACTGTGGGGTTTATGTGTGTTTGTGTGGGGTCAGTGTGATGCTGGGGTGTAGGTTAGGGAGGCGAGGTTTCAAGGACCGTTTCAGGTCTGAAAACCCTCATGAAGCTATATGAGACCTTAGAGGCACCCTGAGCCTCTGGTCCTTAACCGTTTCACCATGTAGGATTGTCCTTTTGAATTATTCCTCCCCACTTGTCTCTTCCCCTTATGCTCAACCCAAGGGCTTTGAAAGATCTTGTCTAAAACCAAAAAAAAACTGCAAGGAAGGCTGGTTTCTTGGGAAATAATCAAGTCTCAGCCCCCCCCCCCCCCCCTTTTGAAGGAAGCCAGCCTGACCTTCAGTTCCAGATCCAAGGCAGTTCCAGAGCTTCTTTGTGCTTCAGCTGCCTCCTCTTGAGGTGGGGGTAAAAATCAGACCTGTCTCATGGGGCTGTGGGGAGGAGCTGAGCACATGCACATAAAGCCTGTAGGACCATTCCTGGAGTGGAGGAAGGCCCTGTCGTCATCCAATCTGCTCATAAAGCTAATGCCAAGCAAGCGGTTGCTATGTGCCAAGCATCGTTCTAAGCATTTCACGTGTGAGAGTTTATTTACTCTCCAGTGCAGTTTTCCATGGTAAGTGCCATCATTCCCATTTCACAGACAGATATACTAAGGCACACAGACATTATGCAACTTGCCAAAGCTCACATTTGCTGGTACTCTGTTGAGCAAGCATTTGAACCCGTGTAGTCTGAATCCAGGATCTGACCTCACCCACTTAGCCACTTTGCCTCCCAAGGAACAGTTCACGACTCCACAGTGCCTGCAGGATGATGTCTAAATTTCTTAAGCTTCTACTCAAGGCTCTCCCACCAGCCCCCTCCTCATACTATAAATCACCTTGAGAACAGAACAGCAAGGGTACTCACCTGCTTCCAAGCCCTGGCTTAGGCAGTTTCCCACAGTTGGAATGACCACTCCATGCCACCACCAGCAAAACAAACAAACAAACAAAAAAATCCCTGTATGTCCACACACAGAAATACCATCTCTCCAGGTGTTTAACTCCTCTTCAATGCCAATGGGTTCAAAGTAAGCACCTGGGACTGTGGGGTTTATGTGTGTTTGTGTGGGGTCAGTGTGATGCTGGGGTGTAGGTTGGGGGAGGGCGAGGTTTCAAGGAACGTTTCAGGTCTGAAAACCCTCATGAAGCTATATGAGACCTTAGAGGCACCCTGAGCCTCTGGTCCTTAACCGTTTCACCATGTAGGATTGTCCTTTTGAATTATTCCTCCCCACTTGTCTCTTCCCCTTATGCTCAACCCAAGGGCTTTGAAAGATCTTGTCTACCAAAGACTGCATTTAAAAAATATAAAGCAGAACTAGCAAGGAAGGCTGGTTTCTTGGGAAATCAGATACCGCATTTGAGAGGTGTATGGATTTTACCTTCTCTCCTGACCCCGCTTCTTCTGAACTTGTGTCTGAATGACTCGATGTGACTTCTGGGCAACCCAGTTGCCGGGGCTGGGACCCCTGCAAATGAGAACAGAAAGCTCAGTCTTTTTATCTCTGCTGTTGTCGTGATTTCATTGTCATGGTCTAGGACTGACTGCAACAGACAATTGATCCTACTGCCCAATTATTGTCAGAAAGCAGGCCTTGAGATCAACTACCCAAAAACCCAAATCATCAGCATTGGCAGACAGCCCCCAGCTTTCAACTGGTTTCTCTCCAACAATTTAATACAACAGGTCAAATCATTCAGTTACCTGGGGGTGCAATTTGCAACTAATTCATCTTGGAGGGTTCACCAGGAAGCTGTATTGCCTAAATTAGATGTTCTTGGGGTGTTTTATTGAGAGTTTTTAAATGGCCACAGTGGCAATTGGTAACGCCTGCTTTGAAAATGTTCCAGACTGAGATGGCTGCAGGCCTGACTCCATGGCAGAGAACTTTGCACATTGGAGGGAATTCAGAACTATTTTCAGGGGAATGCTGCCCTCACCCATGGGAACCTTCTGGGCCTTTCTGTGAGAGTCTCTTTTAGGCCTTCTTGATCCCTCTAAGCCCTGCCCTCTGCCAGGCTTTCCAGCCAAGCACAGGGTTCTGCCCAGCATCAATGACTCACCACAGCGACACTCTGGGATCCCTCTAGATAACTTAGCCTT
Source organism: Tragulus kanchil (assembly GCA_022376925.1). NCBI lineage: Eukaryota > Metazoa > Chordata > Mammalia > Artiodactyla > Tragulidae > Tragulus > Tragulus kanchil. The sequence goes on along the minus strand of JAIOJX010000001.1, from coordinate 72,048,144 downwards.
GAAGCCCCTGATGCCCCAGCCTTATCAAGAGCTCATTCTGGAGAATTAATATTTATGGTTGGCTGTCTGCAAAGCAGACGATCTACCTATCTCCTGGAGTCTTTTATTATCCTTAGCTTAAGGCAGATCATCAGTGGGCTGGGTATTTGGAGTGCAGCACTGTGATCTTTCCAGAGGCAGAAAAGTATAGTGATTATTAGTTTGGTGATGGCAATGGACAGACTTGAGTTTGTTTCTGGCTCTAACACTTCCCTCTTGTGTGTCCCTGGGCAAGGGATTTCAAGTGACGCTCGGTTTCCTCATCTGTAAAGTGGGAATTTATAACAATGATAAAAAAAAAAAAAACAACAATAATGTTAATGATAGCTAATAACAACAATAAAAAAATAATGCTCACCTCCTGAGTTGATGTGGGGGGGGCGGGGGGGATTCTATGCCTGACTGGGAAAGATTGAGGGCAGAAGGAGGAGAGACTGTCAGAGGATGAGATGGCTGGATGGCATCATCGATGCAATGGACATGAACTTGAGCAAACTTCGGGTGATGGTGAGGGACAGAAAGACCTGGCCGGCTGTTGTCTATGGGGTCACAAAGAGTCAGACACGACTGGGCGAGTGAACACACACACACTAGGCCTGGCACATAGTAAATAGTAGATAGTATTATTTATTTCTATTCTTTGAGAATTGCCCCAGATCCTTGTAGTGGGTACCTGGAGGGAACATTGTGAGCAAGTTAGTCTGGTTCTCGCTGATTGCAGAGATGTCATTGAGGATACTGGGTGGTCATTTCTCCCAGAGTCCTTTGTGAAGGGTTAAGGGAAAGATGTGATTTCCTTTCTGACCAGAGAAAGCCACGCTTCCCCAGAACACTTGGTTTATTTTTATGTTACAGATGCTGTGGCTTATAATTGATGATGTTTCCCTCTTTAATGTGGCTACCAGGGGAGCTGAGAGCCAAATGCAGACTCTAGTAACTATAGAAATTTAGAGAAGGAATTGTGTGTGTGTGTGTGTGTGTCAATTTTACTTCTCGCTTTATTATTTTCCTACCTCATTTTTCTTTATCTTGATTTCTCTCAAGTACATAGTTTATCATTTTCTATTTTATGGCATTTGTTCAGCTGTCCCAAATCCTTTGATGAATAACTTGTGATATAAATTAATGTTAAAGAGGCACCATCGTTGAGTGAATGTTTTCTGTTACCAGTGCTTACTAAGAATTAACTTATTTAATCTCACAATCACCTTATGAGAAAGGGAAAATTATCATCTTTTTTTATAGAGGAGAGAACTGAGGTTCAGAGAGCTAAGTTACACACTCTAGGTCACATGGCTTAGTGGACCTGGGGAAGAACTTCTACCGTCCAAGTCCAGAGCTATACCATCACTCAGCTGTGAGCCTCTGCCATGTAGGCAGGTACCTAGGGAATAGAAGACAGATGAAATAAATAGGGATATGCAGTCAAGGAAGGCATAGGTGGCAGACAGTGAGATGAAAGATATGATTGGTTTTTCCATAAGATAACTAGGGTTGCCTTATGGAGGTGATATAATTCTAGCCCAGGGCAAAAAGAACTTGATGTCTTAGCCTGAACAATCCTATCGTAAGGAGATGTTAATTTTCCTTTAGAGCTTTTGAAACTTGAAATACTTGTGGCTATTCCTAAACAGCTTTGCAGACCCCTCTTCTTTCATGTGTGTATTCATCCTCTATGGCTGGGTACTGGGAACACAGGGACAGCTGAGGCATGAGGGATCCCCACTCTCAAGGGGCTCCTGACTCACTGAGCAAGACATACATGACAACTAGAGATCATGGTACAATTGCTGAAATGCAGCCTCTCCAGAGTGTTTTGGGAGGCACAGAGGTAGCCAGGGGAAGGGAGCGGGAGGTTAGCGAGAGTCAGGAAATGATTTAAGTCATCATCTCATTGAGAAATGCTTCCAGGATGAGGAGTTGAGCTAAGAGTAGAGGATGATGATTAAGAGTTTGCTAGGCTGCAGAGGTGCCAGAGGGCAGATGGAATCCCATGGGAAAGGCGCAAAGGTGGTGAGACCAGGGAACTTTGGAGAAGCTGCTAGTAATCTATGCTGGTTGGAAGGTGGAGAGTATTTCGGGTGGCCTAAGAAATGAAGCTGGAGGAGTCAAGAGGCCAAATCATGAGATGTTGAGGCATTTGGAGTTCACCTCAGGACTGATGCAGAGTCCTGGAAAGGTTAGAGGCAGGGGAGGGACCTGATCAGCTTGTTGTTCTAGAAAGTCATCCACATCCTCAGAGCAGTGGCAGGAGATGGTGTCAAGAAAAGGAGAACATCTAAGACGTAGTTCCTGCTGCCCCGTTCTGAGTCACTAGCGTATGTGCTACACTCTCAGCCAATATTTATTGAGCATCTATTAAGTGCCAAGCACTACTGTGGGCACTGGAGAGATCTCAGTAAACAACATAAACAAAACTCCCTGCCCTTGGAGACACACAATAAACCCTAGACATAAAAAAAGTAATTTATATATTATATTAGAAGGTGATTCGAGTTACAGGAACAAAGAAAATAGAGCACAATTAGGAGATTCAAGATTGTTTATGCTTTATCAAGAAGGTGATATTTCACTAAAAACGTGAAGACAGAAAGCAGAGGTCATATGAGGACTCTTCCTGGGTCTCATTCCCACAGGCGTTCACAGCTTGGGCCAGTGGACTTGGGCGTTGGCAGTCCTAGGTTTAAGCCCTGGTACCTTGGGTAGGAAACCACCTCTTAGGACCTCCATTTTCTCCTGTGCTCTTCACCTCCCGTGGTGACATGACGGGCACTGGTACTTTGTAGTCTGACAGATGAGGCCCAGAGGTAAAGTGGTTATCACGAATCTTCTCTCCGCCATCCCTTGCCAGGCCTCTGGCAGCCCCAAGGCTCTGTGCGCCTGAGGAGCCAGTGGAAGAGACAGCTGTGAGAGAGTTGCTGACAGTCTCCTGCTGCAGGGAGGGTGAGCAGCTTCTCTCAGCTCCAGAAAGGCTGAAACTGGGCCATGGGCTGGGCCTGTGGCATTGCGGCTGTTGCCTCGGCCATGCGCCACTGGGCATGAACCCACCATGTGGCAGAGCTGGAAGAAAGCCCTGACAAATGATCCAGTTCAGCTCCTATGGGACAGATTGGAATGGCAGAAGCTGGAGGAGTCAAGAGGCCAAATCATGAGATGTTGAGGCATTTGGAGTTCACCTCAGGACTGATGCAGAGTCCTGGAAAGGTTAGAGGCAGGGGAGGGACCTGATCAGCTTGTTGTTCTAGAAAGTCATCCACATCCTCAGAGCAGTGGCAGGAGATGGTGTCAAGAAAAGGAGAACATCTAAGACGTAGTTCCTGCTGCCCCGTTCTGAGTCACTAGCGTATGTGCTACACTCTCAGCCAATATTTATTGAGCATCTATTAAGTGCCAAGCACTACTGTGGGCACTGGAGAGATCTCAGTAAACAACATAAACAAAACTCCCTGCCCTTGGAGACACACAATAAACCCTAGACATAAAAAAAGTAATTTATATATTATATTAGAAGGTGATTCGAGTTACAGGAACAAAGAAAATAGAGCACAATTAGGAGATTCAAGATTGTTTATGCTTTATCAAGAAGGTGATATTTCACTAAAAACGTGAAGACAGAAAGCAGAGGTCATATGAGGACTCTTCCTGGGTCTCATTCCCACAGGCGTTCACAGCTTGGGCCAGTGGACTTGGGCGTTGGCAGTCCTAGGTTTAAGCCCTGGTACCTTGGGTAGGAAACCACCTCTTAGGACCTCCATTTTCTCCTGTGCTCTTCACCTCCCGTGGTGACATGACGGGCACTGGTACTTTGTAGTCTGACAGATGAGGCCCAGAGGTAAAGTGGTTATCACGAATCTTCTCTCCGCCATCCCTTGCCAGGCCTCTGGCAGCCCCAAGGCTCTGTGCGCCTGAGGAGCCAGTGGAAGAGACAGCTGTGAGAGAGTTGCTGACAGTCTCCTGCTGCAGGGAGGGTGAGCAGCTTCTCTCAGCTCCAGAAAGGCTGAAACTGGGCCATGGGCTGGGCCTGTGGCATTGCGGCTGTTGCCTCGGCCATGCGCCACTGGGCATGAACCCACCATGTGGCAGAGCTGGAAGAAAGCCCTGACAAATGATCCAGTTCAGCTCCTATGGGACAGATTGGAATGCTGAGGCCAGGGAGGGCAATAGACTGACTCACAGGCACACAGGGAGTGACTTAGAAACACCTGGCCCTCAGGTCGAGGTCTCCTGGCTCCCAAGTGTATCATGGTGGAGCCAGGAGACTGCTTTGAACCAAGTGAGCTTGTTCATGGTTATGGACTGCCCCAGATTTTTTCTTTTCCTGTTAAGGCTTCCGCTGGGGCCTTGGAGCCCACTGCAGAAAATTGTTGTTGTTTTTCAATCGCTCATTCGTGTCCGACTTTTTGCAACCCGATGGGCTGCAGCATGCGAGGCTGCCCTGTCCTTCACCATCTCCCAGAGCTCACTCAGATTCATGTCCACTGAGTTGGTGATGCCATGGTACCATCTGATCCCCTCCTCCTCCTGCCTTCAATCTTTCCCAGCATCAGGGTCTTTTCCAATGCTAAAAATAGCTAACATTTAACATTCTTCCAAGAAAGTTTCACTTGTTATCTTGTTGAGTCTCTCAACAACCCTATGAAGCATTCTTCTTACTCCGCTTCTTATTGGCGAGGAGACTGAAACATAGGCAGGTCAAGGGATTTGTCCAAGGTCACACATTAGGAAGCAGGGAACTGACTCAGAGTCTTTGCTATTTAGCCATTAGGTTATGCAGGTGTGAGATGAGTGTGTGCACATGCTGGTTGTGTGTGTGACTATATCTGAATGTGCGTTGGGAGGGGTTCCTGACTAACTCACTCACACCCTGCACAGAGGCTGCCTGGGGAACAGGGCAAGCTAGTTAAGAGATATCTCCTGGACAGACCCCTGTGGATCTGGAGGGGGTCCCTGTGGTTCACAGGAACTGTGACCTCGAGGAACACATACAGGGAGAACATGCAGTTAGCATTTGCACATGACACCCTTTGCACACGATTCTCCAGCTGTGGTCTCAGGACCAGCAGCCTCGGCATCACCTGGGAACTTTTCAGAAATGCAAATTGCTCCAGAAAGGCTGGGCCGGGTGGCCATTGCGGCTGTTGCCTCGGCCATGCGCCACTGGGCATGAACCCACCATGTGGCAGAGCTGGAAGAAAGCCCTGACAAATGATCCAGTTCAGCTCCTATGGGACAGATTGGAATGCTGAGGCCAGGGAGGGCAATAGACTGACTCACAGGCACACAGGGAGTGACTTAGAAACACCTGGCCCTCAGGTCGAGGTCTCCTGGCTCCCAAGTGTATCATGGTGGAGCCAGGAGACTGCTTTGAACCAAGTGAGCTTGTTCATGGTTATGGACTGCCCCAGATTTTTTCTTTTCCTGTTAAGGCTTCCGCTGGGGCCTTGGAGCCCACTGCAGAAAATTGTTGTTGTTTTTCAATCGCTCATTCGTGTCCGACTTTTTGCAACCCGATGGGCTGCAGCATGCGAGGCTGCCCTGTCCTTCACCATCTCCCAGAGCTCACTCAGATTCATGTCCACTGAGTTGGTGATGCCATGGTACCATCTGATCCCCTCCTCCTCCTGCCTTCAATCTTTCCCAGCATCAGGGTCTTTTCCAATGCTAAAAATAGCTAACATTTAACATTCTTCCAAGAAAGTTTCACTTGTTATCTTGTTGAGTCTCTCAACAACCCTATGAAGCATTCTTCTTACTCCGCTTCTTATTGGCGAGGAGACTGAAACATAGGCAGGTCAAGGGATTTGTCCAAGGTCACACATTAGGAAGCAGGGAACTGACTCAGAGTCTTTGCTATTTAGCCATTAGGTTATGCAGGTGTGAGATGAGTGTGTGCACATGCTGGTTGTGTGTGTGACTATATCTGAATGTGCGTTGGGAGGGGTTCCTGACTAACTCACTCACACCCTGCACAGAGGCTGCCTGGGGAACAGGGCAAGCTAGTTAAGAGATATCTCCTGGACAGACCCCTGTGGATCTGGAGGGGGTCCCTGTGGTTCACAGGAACTGTGACCTCGAGGAACACATACAGGGAGAACATGCAGTTAGCATTTGCACATGACACCCTTTGCACACGATTCTCCAGCTGTGGTCTCAGGACCAGCAGCCTCGGCATCACCTGGGAACTTTTCAGAAATGCAAATTCCTGGGCCCCACCCCAGTTCTACTGAATCAGACAGTCAGGGTGGGGCCCAGCAATCTGTGTTTTAACAAGCCCTCCAGGTAATTCTGATGCATGCTCAAGTGTGAGCATTAGGACAGACGGGAGGGGCCCAAAGTGTGTTGGGGTGCCTGCTTCCGTGTACATGTATGCATGTGCTCAGGGCACAGCAATTACAGTCTGCAAAAAGCTTTCTCACCATAGCCTCTTCCGATCGTCTCCATGATGGGGATCCCGCCCACTTCCCAGATGAGTAAACTGACATCCAGGGAGGTGAGGTCATACAGCAGCCGGTCCCTGACAGACGCCAAGCCTGACAGTCTTCTACCCTGCACCCAATGCCTATCTTAGATCCTCCCACCTCCACCCCCTGTGCTGGTCCAGGGCTCCCCCAGCCCACAGCAGCCTCTCAGAGAAAAAAGGGAATAGAGAGATGGCCATACTTGACTGCTTGCCCGTTCTGCTCCGCCTCCTCTCCCTTCAGTCTGCAGCACCTGTAGAACAAGTTCCTTCTTCTCCAGTTGAGTTCAGCAGGCAAGGAAGGAGAGAGGCACCCATGGAAGGAGGAGAAGCTCCAGGGACCCAATGGCTATTTTATAGCAGATACCTAGAGGTGGATCTGGGGCAGCAGAAATCTTGGGTTTAGAGTCCCCTCTCCACTTCCTCTGCTGGATATGGGGGCTCCACTGGGGCTGACCAGTCCTAGTGCAGGGTGAAAGCCAACTCCTGCCTGGTCTTGTCTTCCTCTCAGACCACACAGCTGCCCTGGAGGTCCTGACAGGGAAGGGAGGAACCTATCTAGCCTGCCAGAAGAGCTGGGAGTGACAAGAAGGGACAGGGAGGGGGGATGCCAGTGTCCAAGGAAGTGAGCTGTATCCACAAACAGGAGACTATAAAAGTAGGTATAGGCTCAGAGCATGTTAGCAAACATCTGGCCCAGGAGTCTCAGCCTGGGCTTTGTGGAATGCTGGGGTGATCTAGTGATATCTTCTCAGGTCATGAGTTCTTTGAGGTTTCTGCAGGACCAGCAGCCTCGGCATCACCTGGGAACTTTTCAGAAATGCAAATTCCTGGGCCCCACCCCAGTTCTACTGAATCAGACAGTCAGGGTGGGGCCCAGCAATCTGTGTTTTAACAAGCCCTCCAGGTAATTCTGATGCATGCTCAAGTGTGAGCATTAGGACAGACGGGAGGGGCCCAAAGTGTGTTGGGGTGCCTGCTTCCGTGTACATGTATGCATGTGCTCAGGGCACAGCAATTACAGTCTGCAAAAAGCTTTCTCACCATAGCCTCTTCCGATCGTCTCCATGATGGGGATCCCGCCCACTTCCCAGATGAGTAAACTGACATCCAGGGAGGTGAGGTCATACAGCAGCCGGTCCCTGACAGACGCCAAGCCTGACAGTCTTCTACCCTGCACCCAATGCCTATCTTAGATCCTCCCACCTCCACCCCCTGTGCTGGTCCAGGGCTCCCCCAGCCCACAGCAGCCTCTCAGAGAAAAAAGGGAATAGAGAGATGGCCATACTTGACTGCTTGCCCGTTCTGCTCCGCCTCCTCTCCCTTCAGTCTGCAGCACCTGTAGAACAAGTTCCTTCTTCTCCAGTTGAGTTCAGCAGGCAAGGAAGGAGAGAGGCACCCATGGAAGGAGGAGAAGCTCCAGGGACCCAATGGCTATTTTATAGCAGATACCTAGAGGTGGATCTGGGGCAGCAGAAATCTTGGGTTTAGAGTCCCCTCTCCACTTCCTCTGCTGGATATGGGGGCTCCACTGGGGCTGACCAGTCCTAGTGCAGGGTGAAAGCCAACTCCTGCCTGGTCTTGTCTTCCTCTCAGACCACACAGCTGCCCTGGAGGTCCTGACAGGGAAGGGAGGAACCTATCTAGCCTGCCAGAAGAGCTGGGAGTGACAAGAAGGGACAGGGAGGGGGGATGCCAGTGTCCAAGGAAGTGAGCTGTATCCACAAACAGGAGACTATAAAAGTAGGTATAGGCTCAGAGCATGTTAGCAAACATCTGGCCCAGGGAGTCTCAGCCTGGGCTTTGTGGAATGCTGGGGTGATCTAGTGATATCTTCTCAGGGGTCATGAGTTCTTTGAGGTTTTCTGTTCTCATTTTGATGGTAAGCTAAACACAATTTTTCTTAGACACATAAAGACAGCTATAATTCACAAGTGGGAGACATTTTCATAGCCCATGGTCAATTCTGAAGATGTTTCTCAAGTGGGGGCTATGTAGATCTGGGGGTGGGAGTTGTAGTTGCCCCAAACTTTCTTCTTGGGGGCTGTTTCAGCTGAAACTTTTATCCTATAAAGGGAAGATACGTGAATTCCATTCCAAGGCTGAGAGGCACTGATCTAGTCCAGTCGCTTCACGTTTTAGTAGAGGACACTGAGGCTCAGAGAGGGCCTGCCACTTGCTCTAAGATTTCCAGAAAGTTAGGAGCAGAGCTGGGACCAGAGGGCTGGGCTCCCATATCTTGTCGTGCTCTGCATGGGCCATGGTGCATGCCCTCTGAAGGGCAATCCACATGGCAGAAGAGTGGGCCTCACGTGCCTCCATTATGGGTTTGTCTCTCCTCTTTCTATTCATCAGAAATGCATGGGCTCATTTGAATGTTTTTAAGAGACCCACCCAGCCAGCCAGATGGTACATGGGGGAGAAGGACTCAAAGCTTAATGCCGTGGTGATGACTGCATCTCCATTTGGTGAGAGATGCATAGATGGGCAAGGTCCAGTCCTTGCTTTTCCCCAGCTCCTGCCCCGTTGGGGGAGACTGATATAAAAGTAACAATGCTTCACAAGTCTCCAAAGTCGGATTTTCCATCCATAGTGATATCAGACAATTATTGAACATTTACTATATGCTAGAAACCTTACATGCGAGATGGCAAGATGTCATCGAGGAAGGCGTGGCCCCATTCTATAGATGGGGAAACTGAGGCCCAGGAAGGTTCAGTAAACTGCTTCTAGGAGACAGAGCAAGGAAGACTGATTCCTGAGCACACTTTCTGAACACCTCCCTGTCTCCTCTGGTCCTTGTAATACACGTGGAATTGAGTCTGGAAGGGTCATTTCTCCCCATTTTGCAGAAGAAGAAACTGTGGCTCAGAGAGGAGGAGTTGTTGGCTTGCAGGGTATGAAGCTTGGAAGTGTTCTATCTGCTTCCTTTTCACAGACCTGAAACTGGGAGACCTTCGAGGATTTGCTAGCATGTCAGAAACAAACTTGTCAAACAAGTTTGCAGCGACAATGGCAAATTAGTTGAAATTATAAACTGATCGAAAAGAAATTTTTTCAGTCACTGGTTTTCCATGTAATAGTAATTTCCAAACACTAAGGGGAGGTTTCTTTGCAGCCTTTGAGCATGTTTGCCTCTTTTCTAGAATTTTCCATTTTTGTATCTTGGAGGAAAATAATTTGGGAATTCATTTTCAACTCACTCTTCCTGCTCTGGTTGTTCAGCAATGTTTCCCTGAGCTTTGAAATCTTACCTCTGATTCTAAGTAAACTGTCCCCAAAAGCAAACAAGTTGAAACTCAAATGTTTCCATCTGCTGCTTCCAACTTCCCTAAGTTTGTTCAACCGAGGATAAATATATAACCTTTCAATGCAATATAATCTGCTTTTTAAATGATCTGCCTTTAAGTTTTTCAAATAAGTGTTTTTTTTAACCACTGATGCCAACTATCTTTGTAGCTCATGTTCTCACTGGTTTCAATGTCTACCCTTTTTCAATGTAAGCAACTTTTGCTTAGCATCTTTTTGACTGCACTGTGGTAATCGTTTGCTCCCACTGGGAATGCTGCTCACTGTCAGAATTGAAGTGATCTGTGATTTCCAGGACAGGGACAGACTTAGGCTGAGCTTTGTTTGTGTAATGGTGCTTGAAAGTATTGGCAAGAAAAATGCCAGTGGGCCTAATGTCTACACACACACGGCACACCGGGTGGGGTGGGAGGTGAAGGAGGCATCTGAAGCCCTTGGAAGGAATCAGGGCATATCATGCATTTCAGCCCACATACTGGAGGTCTGAGAGACCAGCCCCAGTGCTTGTCTATGTTGTCCAAGCTACTTGGTGCTTCCGACAATGGGCCCTCCCTCAGAAACTGGTTTGGTCTCCTCTCCTCGGTGGCAGTGGTATAGATTCCAGGTTTGTAGTAGTTACTGCAGTGGCCCTGAACACACTGATCCTGCCACTAAATGAGATAACACTCCCAGTGCAGCTGCTCAGGCAGAATAGAAGTTGAAATGAATCAGAGATAACACCCGATCAATAAAAACCAGACTCCTCCCCTCAGCATGGACACTGCAGTAAATAAGCTTTAAGTTGTCAAAAAGTTTGTTAAAACATCTCCTGGTAAGTCAAAATGATCAATATCTAGCAAACCAAGGACTAAGAGTATGAGTTGTTCTCTAGTTTATCATTTATACCAAATTTTTTCCCCATCCTTTCACTTGGAGTCAGACCAGATGGGTTGGAACAAAGGTCCTCATCTCCTTCTTCCTGGAGCTGCCCAAAGCACCACTGGGTCCGTGAATGAACTGAATTCAGCTGGACCTCATGCCGCCTTTGTCCACACACATGCACCACAATATCCATATTGAGTCAGATCCTCTGGCTTCAGAATTCAGAGAAGAGATGTCTGTGGACCAACTGAGGTCAAATCAGCCCTGTAGCCATTATGGATTCACAGTAGATTACTTCTTTTAGAGATTTTCCCGGATTTTCCAGATTTCTTACAATGATGATGCATTTTGTACTCCTATAATAAAAAGCATCAAAGCACATACTCTAAATGCAGAGTCAAACTTATATACTTGACACTGTGACAGACATTTCGTGGTTGGGTCTGAGGGTCCCTGTCCTGGGCTGTCTGGACCTACTGGGGGCTTACTCTCCCAGCTAGCAACTGGGCTCCTCCAATTCCTCCGCTTTCCACACTGGCTACATCCACCAAGAGAGCCAGGCAAGGAGATGGGGGGGCTTGGGTCTACATCACTGGAAGATCAAAGTGATGAGTCCAAGGCAACACATAGTCAATTGAGGCTAGGTTGGGATAAGACAGCAAAATTGAAGATGGTGGGAGTAACTATTCAGCACATGTTTTCTGACTGCCAACTGTGTACCAGCTGTAGGGAGTGCTCTGGAAGGCACAATTCCACCCTTTGAGAGGCAGTGTGATGTATGGCTCCACCCTTTAGTGGCCCTGCAACTTTGAAGGTCAACTCTTAAGCAACTGGAGACTCAGCCTCATCAGCTGTGAGATGCGGACGTTGATGATCACACCATAACCGTAAGTGTGCACCAGGACTTACAGCCCTACAAGGCACAGACTCTTTCCCCCGTTTGATGTGTGGGAAAAGTAGGCTCAGAGAGATGAAATGATTGCTTGAGCACCACACAGCAAACAAACAGTGAGGTCAGAATCGGAAGCCAGGCAGGCTGACTCTGGAGTCTTTCCTCTTTATCACTCTGTTTCACTGCATCCCATCACTGAGCTGGTGTCATGAGTCAACAGGGCGTCTGTACAACAAATGTGTCCAAAGGTCCCAGGGCAGAACAGACAGGGGGCTATAGCACCCCACTTCATTGCCCTGGAACACCATAGTGGTTCAACACAAGCTGGTCCACTTCCCTTGAAGAGCTCCCAACCCAATGTGGGGAGCAGAGGGAAAAGGGCAGAGTCAGGTCCCACCCAGGAAAGCATTTCCATCCCAAAGGCTAATCTCGTCTTCTTTCTGCTTCCCTGACCCTCAGGCAGACCTGGAGTCCCCCTTCTCCCTCCCCCTACCTGCAGTCCAGGGCAAACCTCTTTTGCTCCTCTCCATGGTCTGTCTGGGCCAGTCTGTCTCCCCGACCCTAGCAAAGCATTAAAAATTGAAAGCTCCTTTGAAGAGAAAACAGTTTAATAAAAGCTCCATCCATTTTTCATGAGAGGATCACGAGAAGGATGCTGAAGAGTGGACAGGCAGGATGGGAGAGATAGGACTGGGGGGGCAGGGAGAGCAGGAGCGGCTTAGGGAATCCCTGGTCGGGGCTCAGCACAGCAGGGGTGAGGAGTGCAGCCTCCCCTTTCTTGCAGCTCTGCGGCCCCAGTGCCCTCCTTTCCACTTCCTTTTATCAGGATTCACACTAGGCCTGTCGATACTGGAAAGTATGGTTTTCTCCTTGAAAGAATCTCCTGCCTTCTCTTTGGGAAAGACCTCTGGGCTGTATTCTCAGGCAGGGGACTGCAAGATGACCTCCGGCCTGGAGGGGTCTTTCTCCACGACTGAGCAGCCTCCCAGGCTGTGCACGATGAGCTTGGTTTCTTGAGCCCTGGCCACATGTTTGGACCCCGGAGGACTGGGCAGGGCAGGGTCAGGCCAGAACACTAGGCTGAGCACAGGGCAGGGAGCTGAGTTTCAGGAAGAAATCCAGCAGAGAGGTCAGGGCCTGGGGAGGGCTGGGGAGAGTTAGAGCCAAACACTGGATCATTTTCTTTGGACCGTAGAACATTTTCCAACCACAAGAGACACAATTATGCCCACTGTCCTGCTCAGCCTCTACGTTTTCTTCTCTCTTTCACCTCAACAAAGATGGGGCCATCCAGGAAAGAAACTTCACAAGTGGCCCTGGCAGGGGAAGTTTAAACCTAGGTCTAGTTGAATGTCTGTCTTTGGCACAAGCCTGTGTGTGTCCGTGGTAATCTACGAGTGCCAAGGTGTGTGTATAGTGGTGTAAGTGTGGATAACCAGGGAAGTGTGTGTGCATGCATGTGTGTGCAAGGACTTGGGCTGGTGCCCATGTGTGAGGACTTGTTCCTACTGCTCTCTGCCACTGAGCACAAATGTGGCCTCCTGGAGCACATGCCGGAGGGCAGGTGGGACAGGTAAGGTAGATGAGAGGGTGATGGGTGGAGAGGAAAAGAGGTTGGGCCCCAGAGAACTGAGCAGGTCTGGGGGCCTGATAGACAGGCAGACCAGATGGGCCAGCCCCAGACACAAAGCTGTTCCTCGTGTACCCTGAGAACTGAGGAGGGGTTGCTTTTTTAGCGCCCCAATTAGGAGCACAGTAGGGTGTGTGTCTTTGTATATAGGGGCAAGAGTTTCTGCTTCATCAGCAGAATCAAGGAGCGCTTCGGAAAATGTTCCTGGAGTCATGGTGGAAGCGGAGGCTGAGGGATGCATTGATGGTGATTGTTCAGGTTTTTCAGTGAAAACCCTCGACCAGTTTTGGCCGAGCTTCTTCTCTACCTCTCTCCAGCTCAGGAGGTGTTGGAGTCTTGGGTTCTGGCCTCCAGATAGCAGAGTGGGGAGTGAGGTCCTGGCTTCTGAAAGGGGATTCGGGACCAATGTGGAGTATCCTAGCTGAGCCTTCCTCTGGGCTTTTTTCCAGGCAGGTGTTCCCCTAGCTGTTCTTGCATCCATCCATCTCACATACATTCACTGAGGCATAACGTGCATGCCAGGCACTGCATGAGATACTGAACAGGCAGATATGTCCCTGGTCTCCAAGACTACTGAACCTAGTGCATTCTCTCTTTTTAAAATTTTATGTATTTATTTATTTTTGGCTGTTCTGGATTCTCACTGCTGCTGTGGGCTCTTCTCTAATTGCAAGGAGTGGAAGCTACTCTCTAGTTGAGGTGAGCAGGCTTCTTGTTGCAGTGACTTGTCTTTTCATGGAACTCAGGCTCGAGGGCACATGGCCTTCGATAGTTGCAGCACATGGGCTCAACACTTGCAACTCCAAGGCTCTAGAGCACAGGCTCCATAGTTGTGGTTCACGGGCTTAGTTGTTCCACAGCATATGGGATCTTCCCAGATCAGGGATCAAACCTGTGTCTCCTGCATTGGCAGGCAAACTCTTCACCACTGAGCTACCAGGGAAGCCCTCTAGTGCATTCTTGACTGTTCTTCTCCATGGTTTCACATATCCTGCCTCCTCCATGGTCCTGTTTGGATAGGTGGCTGGCTCTGGTGTTGCCAGTTCACCCCGGAAGCTCAACCGGGAACCAGGAGACACAGATCCCGATTTCCATTCACTGTGTGACCTTGGCAAATTGCTCTCCTTGCCAGGTTCCCCGTTTCCCCATTTCTCCTGGCACTGGTTGCCCTAAGACACGCTCAGAGGGCCTTTTCTGCTTCAGTGATTGTTGCCTTTGAACACACACTAAGATCTCAGATCTGCCAATTCCTGAGGACTTTTTCCCTTGGTTAATGGCTCTGGGTAACCTTAGGCAATTGATGGGATCTCTTTAAACTCAGTTCCCTCAACTGTAAAACGAACATAATAAAACTACCTTGCTCATAAGATCTTTGGGGGCCTTAACTGTGGGTGCTCAGGTATGCAAAAGTCCTGGCAGGGAGCCTACAGACCAAGACGAGCCTATTGGACAGGGGCTGGTGGTGGCAATTCCTGAAAGTTTCCCTAGTCTCAGGATCGGGCTGAGCTCCCCCTGCACATTCAGGCAGAGGTGAGAGTTAAGGTGGTGGACATAGGGATTGGTGGAGGTACTGGTCTGGGACTCAGAAATCTGAAAAGAGAGCCAGGGAGAAAGCCCCCACCAGGTATGTGTTTCACGTGTCCTGGTCCCACTGTGCCCATAGGCCCCAGGGGAGAACAAAGGGCTGTTTATAACACCCCACCTAATTGGCCAGCCTCTCCATCACCCCTTAACTGTAAATGCCAGGACTGGAGAACAGCTGACTGGTATTGCCCTCGGTGGTTAAAGCCTGATAAGACAAGGAAAAGAAGGGATACAGCAGGAGGCTGATGGCCATGAGCTTGAGCCCTTTTCTCCGATTCCCCCTTCCCAACTGCCTTCCTCCCTTCTCCGCCCCAACCCTCCTGAGAGGAAGGCATGGCCCTCCTCCTCCTGAATCTAACCAGTCCATTCCCCGGGGGACCACACTCCAGGAATTTTCTCCCTTATGCTGGCTCCCTGCCCTCAGCCTACAAATACGTTCCAGTTTTCCCCTGGAAAAAAATAAAAATTCCTCTCCTCCGTGCTCCTCAAGCTCCAACTTTCCTGCTTACCTCTCCTCTTACAACTGAGCGTCTATGCTGACTGTCTTCTGGCCTGACTTCCCTTCCATTCCCCGGTCACTGCATCTTCCCTCTACATCTTCCTTTCTCTCTAATAAATCTTCTAAGGCTTCTCCTTTGTACCCACCAACTCACATCTTCTGAGTATTAGCAATTATCTATTTGAAGAGTTTTGTCATGTTGGAGGACTCATTAAGGAGGTGGCTGGTGGGGTTGGAGGTGAAGAGGCACGGGAGGCAGTGGTAGGGGCTGAGTGGGAGACACAGCGAAGGCCAGAACAGACGGGCTCTGTAGGCCGGGGGTGGGGCACTTGGAGCTTTCTTCTAAGCCAGAGTGAGAGGCCAGTGGTAAGCAAGAGAGTAATTTGATCTGATCTGCATTTTTAAAAGACTCACTCTGGTCTCTGCCTGGAGAACAGTAAGTCTGTTGGGGTGAGTGAGCATGGTGGCTTGCAGGTATGCACTGGTTTCAAAGTTTCCTAGTCTCAGGATCGGGCTGAGCTCCCCCTGCACATTCAGGCAGAGGTGAGAGTTAAGGTGGTGGACATAGGGATTGGTGGAGGTACTGGTCTGGGACTCAGAAATCTGAAAAGAGAGCCAGGAGAAAGCCCCACCAGGTATGTGTTTCACGTGTCCTGGTCCCACTGTGCCCATAGGCCCCAGGGGAGAACAAAGGGCTGTTTATAACACCCACCTAATTGGCCAGCCTCTCCATCACCCCTTAACTGTAAATGCCAGGACTGGAGAACAGCTGACTGGTATTGCCCTCGGTGGTTAAAGCCTGATAAGACAAGGAAAAGAAGGGATACAGCAGGAGGCTGATGGCCATGAGCTTGAGCCCTTTTCTCCGATTCCCCCTTCCCAACTGCCTTCCTCCCTTCTCCGCCCCAACCCTCCTGAGAGGAAGGCATGGCCCTCCTCCTCCTGAATCTAACCAGTCCATTCCCCGGGGGACCACACTCCAGGAATTTTCTCCCTTATGCTGGCTCCCTGCCCTCAGCCTACAAATACGTTCCAGTTTTCCCCTGGAAAAAAATAAAAATTCCTCTCCTCCGTGCTCCTCAAGCTCCAACTTTCCTGCTTACCTCTCCTCTTACAACTGAGCGTCTATGCTGACTGTCTTCTGGCCTGACTTCCCTTCCATTCCCCGCTCACTGCATCTTCCCTCTACATCTTCCTTTCTCTCTAATAAATCTTCTAAGGCTTCTCCTTTGTACCCACCAACTCACATCTTCTGAGTATTAGCAATTATCTATTTGAAGAGTTTTGTCATGTTGGAGGACTCATTAAGGAGGTGGCTGGTGGGGTTGGAGGTGAAGAGGCACGGGAGGCAGTGGTAGGGGCTGAGTGGGAGACACAGCGAAGGCCAGAACAGACGGGGCTCTGTAGGCCGGGGGTGGGGCACTTGGAGCTTTCTTCTAAGCCAGAGTGAGAGGCCAGTGGTAAGCAAGAGAGTAATTTGATCTGATCTGCATTTTTAAAAGACTCACTCTGGTCTCTGCCTGGAGAACAGGCTGTGAGGGTGAGGGGAGGTCTGTTGGGGTGAGTGAGCATGGTGGCTTGAGCTGGGTGGTGGAGGGGGAGGTGCAGGGGAGTGGAGGGATTAGGATATATTTTGGAAGCAGAGGGGCTGGACTTTTCCAATGGATTAGATGTAGGGGGTGAGAAAAAGAAAAGATTCGAGGGTAACTCCCAGGCTTGGGGCTAAAGCAATTGGACAAATAGTGATACCATTTACAGAGCTCGGGTGCACTGGGGGAAGGAAGGTTTGGAGGGAACTCAGTATCTCTGCTTTGACCATGTCAACTTTAAAATCATGTTTGACATTTAAGCAGAGGTGTCAAAGTAAGCAGTTGTCTGGAGCTCAGTATAGGAGTCAGGGCAAGGGAGAGCTGAGGTTTTACCTCAGTCTTTTGAACCTGTTCTTCCCTTTCTCCAGCACTCAGGTCAAACATCACCTCAGTCTAAAGCCACCTCCTGTCTCCATCCCAGGCTTGCTCTATCCCACAGCCCCATTTTATTTCCTTTCCAATGCTCATCACCACCTGAAGTTATCTTGTTCCCTTACTTCTTCACCTGCTTCTCCACTGAGTGAAGGCAGGGCTTATCCGTTTTTTGTTCACTGCTCTATCTCTGGGGCCTAGGGCAGAGCCTGGCACATAGTAGATGCTCACTAAATCTTTGGAGATTGAATAAATAAATGCTTTACAATGTATCAGCTCTCTTCATCCTGACAGCCCCATGAGAGTGACAGTTGTAACCTTGAGTTTTCAGAAAAGGAAACCGAGCCTTTGGGAAAACCCAAGTCCATACCCTTGGAGAGTGTAATTAGAAGTCAATCCCATGTCTGTTTTACTCAGAACTCATGCTGTTAACCAGTTCCTTGTGCCAGAAAGCACTTTTGAGACAAGGCTTGGGTTGAAGGCCCCCTCTGCCACATCTCATGTTCTTAAGCAGTTCTGACTCTCAATTTCCTCTTTTCTGAGTTGGGCTCTGAGTCATCTTTTACTTACAGGATTGTTGCTAGGATGCCATGTGGAAATGCACAGGAAAGAGCTTTGTCCATGCTTTAGTGTAGACTTAAATAAGGCACTAATAACAACCTCTTTGGGCTTCAGTCTCCTTATCTGAATGATGGGCGGGAATTGGGAACAGTATAGTTTTAATGATCTCCGATAATCTTTCCAAGTATCCTGGGTCTCCAACATTTGTAGAAACGAATGGACTTTAAATGTTCCAATCATGAGCACTGTGAACACAGGGTCCTCTATTGGGCCATTGAAGCTTCAGCCCTGTGGATGTGGGAGGCCTCTTTGAAGTTTGAGGGAGGTAAATTGAGGACAAATCAAAGGAAGTCCTTCCTCACCCTCAACTTAATGAGCTTATGGCTTTCATTACACACAGGAATGGTCCAGGCAGGAAACAGGAATGACTTTGGATGGAATGATAAATGCCAGAGGCTCTGAGCAGGAGCTGGCAGTGTTGACCTCAAAGGTCAAAGGGATGGAAGTGGCCCCTTAAGGCCCAATCAGAGAGTAGCCCTAGGCATCCAGAGCAGCAGCTCTGGGTGGTGGAAATTCGGGGTGGGGAGGTCATGGAGACCATCTAGCTGTATTCTTTCCCCTTCCACTTCCTTCAATTAGCCCCCCAGAGAGGGATTGGTGGGTATAGAAGTGCCGGGAATTGCAGGGGAGGCAGTAGGATGCATAGATTCCAGCTCCCAACCTGCATTCACCTTCGAGGAAAGACTTGGGTTGGCTATGCCAACAGTCACCAACAGCTATGGGGAACATCTGGCATATGATCTCCCTTTCCTTATGCCTCATCCCAACTCGCACCTGGGATATTGGCTGGAAGAAAAGACCTGTCTCTTCTTATACTGCAGGGTAAGAAAAGAAGTTGGTAGATGTTGGCCTTGGTGCCCTCCTCTCAACCCTACCCAAGTCCCTCTATTTCTACTATCCCTGTCCTCCTTCTTCCAAAAGCCAGTCCTGCAGGGTCTTGCTCTCAGCTGGCTGTCAACTAAGGTGTTAGCTGTCAACTAAGGTGTTAGCTGTCAACTAAGGTGTTAACTGATATCTAAGGTGTTAGTTGATAACTAAGGTGTTAGCTGACAACTAAGGTGTTAGTTGATAAGGCTTAACACCCCCCAAGGGGTATGTGCATTTTAATAGGGGATTGGTGAAAAGAACTGGCCTTCAGGACTCAGATGATATACTTGATATTGGTGGAATTTCGGGCAATGATGTTGATTAAGGGTGGAGGTGTGGGTAGTTCCTTCTAAATCATACCACTACAGTAATCACTTATTCTTCAGGTCACACATGCGCATGTGCAAGCATGTGGGCACACGCCCAGCCCTCTATCATTCTCCCCAAAGGTTCTGAATTGTGTGGCTATAGGTATATATTTTTATGACAGGTAATAATAATAACAAACACATATAACACGCCATGACAGGCACTGTTCCGAACTCTTTATGTATTTATACATACTTTTTTCCTCTGCACAACAGCCTTCTGAGGTAGGTACTATCATTATTATGATTCTAGAGTTGAGGAGACTCAGAGAGGTGATGTAATTGCCACCAGGCCATGCACTGCTATGAGTCTATGTAGCTGATGCGGCTTCATTTTCTTGGGCTCCAAAATCACTGCAGATGGTGACTGCAGCCATGAAATTAAAAGACACTTGCTCCTTGGAAGAAAAGCTATGACAAATTAGACAGTGTATTAAAAAGCAGAGACATCATTTTGCTGACAGAGGAAAGTCTCGTGAAAGCTATGGTGTTTCCAGTAGGCATGTACAGATGTGACAGTTGCAAACAAAGAAGGCTAAGCACTGATAGATGCCTTCGAACTGTGGTGTTGAAGAAGACTTTTGAGAGTCCCTTGGACTTCAAGGAGCTCAAACCAGGGAATCCTAAAGGAAATCAACCCTGACTATTCATTGGAAGGACTGATGCTGAAGCTCCAGTACTTTGGCCACCTGAGGTAAAGAGCTGACTCATTGGAAAAGACCCTGATGCTGGAAAGATTGAGGGCAGGAGGAAAAGAGGGTGGCAGAGGATGAGATGGTCGGATGGCATCACTGAGTCAATGGACATGAGTTTGAGCAAACTCAGGGAAACAGTGAAGGACAGGGAAGCCTGCAGTGCTACAGTCCATGGGGTGGCAAAGTCAGACATGACTGAGCCACTGAACAATAGCAACAAGGATGGGTAGGATCCTGCAGTCCCATGTTCTGACTCTGGCTGGTGGGACAGCCAACAGTGGGTTTTGGAGCTGGAAGGTCAAGAAAGAAGTCTGAACTGAAGACTAATGCTCTAAAAAGTATATGTAAGGTTGCACTGTTTTATCTCATTGCAAAAGTAATACTTGCATATTAAAGAAAATATGACAAATGTAATCCATATACAACAAAACTCTGTAAAAATGAAAAGTGAAAAAAAAAGAAAATATGGCAAATGTAGATGAGCAAAAAGAAGACAGCAGTAATTTGCAACATTCTTGTCAGAGATAACAAGAGTTAACATTTTAGTAGATGTACTCTTTCTGGTCTCCCCCTCCCCACGCTGTGTGTATTTACTGGTTTGGCGTCATACCTTCTGAGGTAGGTACTATCATTATTATGATTCTAGAGTTGAGGAGACTCAGAGAGGTGATGTAATTGCCACCAGGCCATGCACTGCTATGAGTCTATGTAGCTGATGCGGCTTCATTTTCTTGGGCTCCAAAATCACTGCAGATGGTGACTGCAGCCATGAAATTAAAAGACACTTGCTCCTTGGAAGAAAAGCTATGACAAATTAGACAGTGTATTAAAAAGCAGAGACATCATTTTGCTGACAGAGGAAAGTCTCGTGAAAGCTATGGTGTTTCCAGTAGGCATGTACAGATGTGACAGTTGCAAACAAAGAAGGCTAAGCACTGATAGATGCCTTCGAACTGTGGTGTTGAAGAAGACTTTTGAGAGTCCCTTGGACTTCAAGGAGCTCAAACCAGGGAATCCTAAAGGAAATCAACCCTGACTATTCATTGGAAGGACTGATGCTGAAGCTCCAGTACTTTGGCCACCTGAGGTAAAGAGCTGACTCATTGGAAAAGACCCTGATGCTGGAAAGATTGAGGGCAGGAGGAAAAGAGGGTGGCAGAGGATGAGATGGTCGGATGGCATCACTGAGTCAATGGACATGAGTTTGAGCAAACTCAGGGAAACAGTGAAGGACAGGGAAGCCTGCAGTGCTACAGTCCATGGGGTGGCAAAGTCAGACATGACTGAGCCACTGAACAATAGCAACAAGGATGGGTAGGATCCTGCAGTCCCATGTTCTGACTCTGGCTGGTGGGACAGCCAACAGTGGGTTTTGGAGCTGGAAGGTCAAGAAAGAAGTCTGAACTGAAGACTAATGCTCTAAAAAGTATATGTAAGGTTGCACTGTTTTATCTCATTGCAAAAGTAATACTTGCATATTAAAGAAAATATGACAAATGTAATCCATATACAACAAAACTCTGTAAAAATGAAAAGTGAAAAAAAAAGAAAATATGGCAAATGTAGATGAGCAAAAAGAAGACAGCAGTAATTTGCAACATTCTTGTCAGAGATAACAAGAGTTAACATTTTAGTAGATGTACTCTTTCTGGTCTCCCCCTCCCCACGCTGTGTGTATTTACTGGTTTGGCGTCATAAACTGGAGCCTAAAGTGTACTGTAAACATTTTCTGATGTGAAATTTAATCTACAAGTTCTTTTTGTTACAAAGCAACACTATAACTAAACTAGAATTTGTATACTCAACTTCCTATTGTTGCATGTTCAAGTTATTTAAAAAATATCCTTACTATATTGATTGTTGAAATGAATATCTTTGTGGCTAGTGAGAGATTTGGAGGCTACCAACTCTATGCCTCTCCATCGCCTCCCCTCCCAGGGCACTTCACCTGGGTAGGGCAGTGAGTCTGGGACTGGGGGCTTGAAATCCTTCCAGGGACAGGCTGTGGGGTCTTGAGCCAGTCCTTTTCTCTCTCTGAATCTTGAATCTAGCCATCTGTACAGTGAAGGGCATCAGACTTGGTGACATTCTTGAGTTTTCCTTGTCCTCACTGAGTGTCTTCCATCCTCTTTGGTGTCTTTCTCTGGCCTCTATCTCCTTTCCTACCTAAGAGTCCCGATTTCCCTTTTTCATTTCCTCAGTTCTGCCTTCCCCTCCTCTGGTTCTCTTTTCTTTGGCTCTCTTTCTGAGTCAGACTGTCAATGAGCTGTGGCCTTGGCTGCAGGGTGGGGTTTTCCAGCAGAGATCTGCCATTAATGTCAGGTCCTTGGGACAGTTTCTACTGCCCCAGAGGCTACAGTGACACTGGACTTTCATGGTACTGGCTGTCAAGTAAAAAAACAGACAGGCAAGACACTCCTAAAGTGAAAACTGAGGCTCTGGGAAGAGGCAGGGAAGGTAGAGGATTTCTTAACCTCATCTTCAAGGGGTGATCCTTCCTGATAGAGACTGGCACTGTGCTGGGAAGAGCCATTGGATCAGAGTTTCGGAATCCAAGTTTATGCCAGGATCTCTGGACAGTTTCTAGGGGTCTGGGGACCAATTCTGTGAAATGAATTGCAAACGGGTGTGGATGTGTGTTTCTTAGTCCATTTCTTCCATCAAGATGCTTAGGAGTCATGTGGTTCAAGAGAGGATTGAGGAGTCTTGTCCTAAAGGCCTTTTTGTCTTCACCCTTGTCTCCAAGCAGGATCTATTCTCTATTCTCCAACACACAGACACACACACACACACACACACACACACGTCCAGGTACTAGGGATTGATGCTAGTGAAGTCACATCCCTGGGATGATGACCTCAGTGTTGCTTAGGGAGGTGTTTCCCACACACTACTCTTGGGAATCATGGTCTTTCTAGCCACCGTTCAGTGTATTCTGCCCTGTCCAACGTTTTCTGTGATGAACAGAACCTGCTCAGCCAGGAGGCCAGGCAAGTGGCATCTACCTGAGAAGTAGCAAGGACTGGAGTACCTGCTGCTTGGGGTCTCTGAAAGTGCCTGAGGATGCAAGTGTGTGGAGCAATGCAGAGCTGGATTGGAGAGGATTAGATAATTGACCTCTTAATTGACCTAATTAGTGAGTGGCTGTGTGGAGAGCCCTTGGGGATGCTGGGCCCGCAGGTGGCACAAAGGCTAGGCAGAAGCACACAGAGGCTATAAGAGTCAAAGCCTGGGTGTTTGCCAGCAAGTGGGAAGGGAGAGCATTGCAGGGAGAGGGCAGAAGCTGGGGGCATGAAGCAGAGAAGGGATGGCATGGAGAGCAGGGGTGGCCGAAAGGACAGAGGACCAGGCGGAAGAGAAGCTGAGAGCAGAGGCACAGAGGCTGGGAGGTGATGAGGGAAAGGACCAAGATCTGGGCACCCCAAAGGGTGAGGCCCAAGGACTAGGAGGACCTGTAAAGGGAGGGGACAAGTCCTGGAGATTCAGAAGGAGGATCAGAGTGGGGACAATGAAGACCTTGAGGGCAGAAAGGCAGAGGCTAGGGGGCCTGGAGAGAAAGAAGGAATCCTTGGGGGAACAAGAGCAGCAACAGAGAAAAACTGGGAGGGGCAGAGCAGGACCTGTGGGCTCCCGGAAGTTCTGTGGGCTAGCAGTGGAAGCAGAGAACCTGACTGCAGAGCCCATATCTGGGCATTGTGTGTATGCATGTGCCCATACTCATATGCATTTGTGTATATGGTTAATCTATCCCACTTGGGGCTTCAAGGAATCTAACGGCATCTTGGTGAGAGGGAAAGGGGTTGGATAGCATTGGGAATGAAGCTAAATGTCCTGGAGGTCAAAGCAAGCTTTTGGAGGTCCTTGGCCCTTGGCTCTTCTCCCTCTTCACCCTGCATCCCCTGGCAGGAGGAATTCTTTCAGCAAATGTTCATTTTGTGCTTATTAGATGCCAGAAAATGTTTTAGGAGCTGGGACACATCAGTGATTAGCTCTGGCAAAGATCTCATGGAGCTTACATCTAGTGAGAGGAGACAAATTCTAAACATAATCCATGTGAATCGTGCAGTGTATTTGAATGTGGTAAGTGCTAAGGAGAGGAAAAGGACAGGATTACAGATAATAGGGAGTACCAGGATGGGGTAGGCAATGACCTGCCATTTTCAATAGAGTAGTCCTGCTGGGTATTGTTGAGAGGGCAACAAGGAGGCATATGAGTGAAAAATGGAGGAAACTTTGCTTCTATCTGAGGGAAGAGTCCTCTGGGCAGAAGGAGCAGCAGGTGCCAAGGCCCTGAGGCAGGAAAATGCTTGGCAGCTGGAGGACAAGGGATGAGGCCTGTGTGGTTGGAGGGCCATGAGCAAGGATGTTAGGAGGAGAGGTCAGGGAAGTGCTAAGAGTCATGGGAAGAACTGTGGCTTTTACCTTGAGTGAGGTGGGAGCTGCTGCAGGGCTTGCAACAGAGGCATGACAGGATCTGACTTAATTTGAATGGACCCCTGCCCTCCCTGCTGGGTATATGGATAGCAGGCTTTGGCGGGTGTCAAGCTGGAGCGCAGTGAGGAAACTCTGTAATAGTCTTGGGGAGACATGAAGGGAGCTCAGCCAGGATGGCAGGGGAGAAATTGGTCAAAGACCTCATCACTGCCAGCCTTCCAGGCTTGCTTGGGTTAGTCAGGGCAAAGTGGAGGGCCCTGTGTAAGAAGGGACTGTGAATCCAGGTCTCAAAGTTCCTGCCCATCAGGCACTTGGCATATTTGGTGAGGAGCTAGGTCTATGGCTGCTCTATTGGAAGCTGCTGGTCCTTGGTGTGTGGTGGGCAAATAATTTGCAGGAGAAATGGCATCCTCAGCACCTGTCCCTGGGGTGCCAAGAGTGTGGCTGAGGTGACCAAACATACACACGGACACATTAGCGAAGAAAGAGTGTTCATACACACATTCAGGTACAAATTCCCATCACCAAAGTGGTCATTGTACATGCACATAAGCTGAACTGCACACTCAGCACACTATAGCAATGTGCACACATGGATACGGATGCATGACTCAAATCAACATGTACCTACACAGGCAGAGCCTTCACTATGGGCCACAACCCGCTCCCAGCCTCATCTTCCACCAGCCTCTGCCTTTCCATCCCCAATCCAGGCAAGCATCTTCCTCGAACAGGCTGTATGTTTCACACCAGTCATTGGGCTTTTGCACACGTCTCCCCTGCCTAGAGTAACTCTCTTCTGTTCTCTGATCTCCTTCAACAACAGTTGCTGAACCTCCTGCCACAGCAGAGAAAACAAGAGACTATCAGAACCCGTGCATTTCTCTCTCTCCTCTCCTGCACTGGGGGCTGTGCAGCCTTGTCTGTCTTCTTTAAGACTAGACCCCCAAGATCAGTACCTAGCACAGTCTAAGTGCTCAACCAATGGTTGAATGAATGTGGAACTTAAAGAGGGTCTGAGGTGGGTTGCAGGGGAAGACAGATCACAGATAAGGTGGCCAGAGCAGACCGGGCTGCCACGTCTGAGGGACAGCCTTGACGACAAGCGGGAGGTATCTGGTGCCCCTGCTGCAGCGCTACAATCCCCAGGGGGGTGGTTAGCTTCCCTCCCCCTCCAGGCTGGATCGAAGGGGTGGGCTTGTGGTGGAGGGGAGGGAACGGGGAGAAAGAGCAGATTAATCTGGGGATTAATTGAAGGACTTGGCGGGCCTGGCGGCGCGTGCTTGGGGCAGCGGCTCTAATGGCTTAATCAGATTACAGGCCTCGGCACATGGTCGGTCCCGGCAGTGCCCAACTCCTTCTCAAGAATGGACCCATTCCACGGCTCTCCAGGATGCAGCCACGCCCTGTGGTCAGGACGCACTTTGAAACCTGGCATCTTGAGCCTCCATTGTGGAGACCCCCTTACCTGTCCAGGTTAGCCAGGTGCAGGCCCACTAAGTGAGTTGGTCGGAAGGGCATGAATTTGTAGTTGAGACAGCACCTCTTAACTGTGTGACCTCAGGTAAGTTATCTGACCTCTCTGAGTCTGAGCATTCAGGCCTCTGTCTGTGGCCTGCCTCTTCCCTTCCATCCTAGCCCAAGTCTCTCCCAGCCTGCCCACTGAGTTTAGACATATTGCCATGATGCTGAAAATAATCTTAGGAAAGGAGAAGCCCGAGAGTCTGGGGAAGTAGCCAGGACTGGTCAGAGACCAATTGCCCCCCTGATTGTAACTCCTCTCTTGAGGAACTGATGTGCAGATTAGACAAAATGCAAGTGAAAATGCTTTGCAAGTGTTCCTTTTATTGCTGGTAGAGTCCATTATCCCTTTCCTCCCGCTGGTCCAGTCCAACTTAGTACAGAAATAAAAAATAAAGAAAGGGCAAGAATTAATAACAATCATAACCAGCAGCCATTCCAACAACCAACTCATGTGTGGTACTTTCAAGCCAAGGCAGTGCTTTCCTGTCCATGATCTTATTTAATGCCGACATTAGCCCTTTGAGGGCTGTCTGGGGTCTTGTGGGGATTGACAACCTTCACGTGAAAGACAAGAAAGTGAGCAAGGTCAGAAGAGATAATTTGCCTCAACCAGTGGCCAGGGTCTGTATCCACCTGGGGAATGCTGTCCATATACATGCAGGTAGAACGTTCAGGTGCCAAGTAAGCTGGGGCCTCCAACCCGAGCTCCTAGGCTAGACAGTCTAGAGGTGGGAGCACTTGAACTTGCTGCCTCTCCTTTTGTGGCCAGCAGAGCTGGGTTGAAGCCCTGGGCTTCAGTGAAGGTGAGCAGTCTCTCTGACTTTGGGGAGTCCAATGGTTCTGAGGCCTGGGAAACCTCAGATGCCAGGCTTGGGGCTAGCGAAGGTGGGGGTGGCTGGAGAGATTCCCTGTGTAGGCCTCCCTGTGGGAAAGCCTCTGGCTGTCCTGGAAGCGGCCAGGCCACCAGAGTGTGGATGGAGGGGCTATTTGGGAGCAGGTTGGATTCTGGTCTCCCCTTCTCTTGCTCCCAGTAGTTTATTAGGAGTAATTTGTTAAGCTGTTCCAACTTGTCAGCAGCCACTTTAATACCTTTGGCTCCTGCTTGCTTTTGGGGAGGGGGAGTCTGAAAGTGTCAGAAGCTGAGGGGTGAGCTGGAGAGGGGGAGGTCGTCTCAGAAACAGGAGGGGTCTAGACCTCTCTCCACCTTGGAGCCTTGCCTCCATAGGGTGCCACATCTGAAGGGAAAAGAGAGGGCCTAATTCATCCCCCTCCCTTACACCCCTGCCTCTTCCAATTTTGCTCTAGTTTCAAGAAAAAGAAAGAGGTATCCAGGGAGGAATTGGTAGTTAGGTGGGCTCAGGCAGTTGGAGTGGCCACTGGTGGGTATGGGTATGGGCTGGGCCTGGAAAAGGAGTGGAGAAGGCTGGGAGTCTCCTAATTGTTCTGTGGCACTCCACCTCAGGTGGGATGTCAGGAACATGCCTGAAGAGGACACTAGATAGGGTCACATGGGGCCCGGCTCTGAGTCCTAGTTTACTGGTACTTTCAAGCCAAGGCAGTGCTTTCCTGTCCATGATCTTATTTAATGCCGACATTAGCCCTTTGAGGGCTGTCTGGGGTCTTGTGGGGATTGACAACCTTCACGTGAAAGACAAGAAAGTGAGCAAGGTCAGAAGAGATAATTTGCCTCAACCAGTGGCCAGGGTCTGTATCCACCTGGGGAATGCTGTCCATATACATGCAGGTAGAACGTTCAGGTGCCAAGTAAGCTGGGGCCTCCAACCCGAGCTCCTAGGCTAGACAGTCTAGAGGTGGGAGCACTTGAACTTGCTGCCTCTCCTTTTGTGGCCAGCAGAGCTGGGTTGAAGCCCTGGGCTTCAGTGAAGGTGAGCAGTCTCTCTGACTTTGGGGAGTCCAATGGTTCTGAGGCCTGGGAAACCTCAGATGCCAGGCTTGGGGCTAGCGAAGGTGGGGGTGGCTGGAGAGATTCCCTGTGTAGGCCTCCCTGTGGGAAAGCCTCTGGCTGTCCTGGAAGCGGCCAGGCCACCAGAGTGTGGATGGAGGGGCTATTTGGGAGCAGGTTGGATTCTGGTCTCCCCTTCTCTTGCTCCCAGTAGTTTATTAGGAGTAATTTGTTAAGCTGTTCCAACTTGTCAGCAGCCACTTTAATACCTTTGGCTCCTGCTTGCTTTTGGGGAGGGGGAGTCTGAAAGTGTCAGAAGCTGAGGGGTGAGCTGGAGAGGGGGAGGTCGTCTCAGAAACAGGAGGGGTCTAGACCTCTCTCCACCTTGGAGCCTTGCCTCCATAGGGTGCCACATCTGAAGGGAAAAGAGAGGGCCTAATTCATCCCCCTCCCTTACACCCCTGCCTCTTCCAATTTTGCTCTAGTTTCAAGAAAAAGAAAGAGGTATCCAGGGAGGAATTGGTAGTTAGGTGGGCTCAGGCAGTTGGAGTGGCCACTGGTGGGTATGGGTATGGGCTGGGCCTGGAAAAGGAGTGGAGAAGGCTGGGAGTCTCCTAATTGTTCTGTGGCACTCCACCTCAGGTGGGATGTCAGGAACATGCCTGAAGAGGACACTAGATAGGGTCACATGGGGCCCGGCTCTGAGTTCCTATGTTTCACTGGGAATAACTCATTTTATCCTTATAAGCTTGTCATTTTTTAGGTGGAAAAAACCGGGGCTCAGAGAGGTAGAGACTTGCCAAAAGTCACACAGCTCAAAAGTGGACAGGCTAAATTTGAACATAGAACTGGCTGACCCCAAGGCCTTCAGAGTACCTAGGATGACTTTGAATGAAAAAGAAATTAAGATGCTCAGTTGGGCAGGCTCTGGCGAAGCTCACCAGCTGGCCAGAGCTCTGGCTGATAGGAGCTTTGGTATTCCACCCTTGTGAGAAACAGAAGCTGGACTGGGGCCTCCTGGTGGATCCTGCCACAGGTCTGATGGTCAAGGACTTCCCAGATCTATCTTTGACTCCTTGCCATGTCCAGTCTGCCAGCAAGTCTGGAAGAGCTTGTGACACCCTGGGGTAAGGGAGGTGTAGGGGAGCACTGGTTCTGAGAGAGCAGGCCCATAGCACCAACCAGGTGCATCTTTGAACAAGACTTGGCAAGAGGAGACAGGTCTGAGGCGAGCTTTGGCTCTTAATCACTGCTTGTCTCCCTCCTGCGTGCCCTGCTACCCTCCTGGGAGCTGGGCGCCATGGGGGGCTGGGAATGGGAATGTCCTGCACGCCACATCCCCTTGCCCTGGCCCTGCCCTGTGGACTCTGGGGGAAGCTCATTAGCTCGGGGGGCGCCCTGCCCTCCCCTCACAGCTTGTCACACAATTAGCCACCCTCTCTGTACAAGTTGCTGTGTAATTATTGGGTCTTGGCGGGCTTGGGGCATGTAATTAGCCTGCCCCAGCCTCTAACCAGCTCTCAGGGTTATTAGTAGGCCCACTGGGGGTGGGTGGCTTGGCAAAGCATCTGCATGACAATGCGCACATTGTGGCGCCTCTGCGGGCACCCAGGGCAGAGGGGCAGCTGGTGGCACTGTGCGGTCCAGCTCCTATGCACATCTGCCCCTACCCCAACTGCCTGCTCAATCACAGATTACAAACCCTTTACCATCCTTTCTCTTCTGGGAGCCTCATTGCAGCCCTGGAGGTAGAGATTCTAGATAGGGTCACATGGGGCCCGGCTCTGAGTTCCTATGTTTCACTGGGAATAACTCATTTTATCCTTATAAGCTTGTCATTTTTTAGGTGGAAAAAACCGGGGCTCAGAGAGGTAGAGACTTGCCAAAAGTCACACAGCTCAAAAGTGGACAGGCTAAATTTGAACATAGAACTGGCTGACCCCAAGGCCTTCAGAGTACCTAGGATGACTTTGAATGAAAAAGAAATTAAGATGCTCAGTTGGGCAGGCTCTGGCGAAGCTCACCAGCTGGCCAGAGCTCTGGCTGATAGGAGCTTTGGTATTCCACCCTTGTGAGAAACAGAAGCTGGACTGGGGCCTCCTGGTGGATCCTGCCACAGGTCTGATGGTCAAGGACTTCCCAGATCTATCTTTGACTCCTTGCCATGTCCAGTCTGCCAGCAAGTCTGGAAGAGCTTGTGACACCCTGGGGTAAGGGAGGTGTAGGGGAGCACTGGTTCTGAGAGAGCAGGCCCATAGCACCAACCAGGTGCATCTTTGAACAAGACTTGGCAAGAGGAGACAGGTCTGAGGCGAGCTTTGGCTCTTAATCACTGCTTGTCTCCCTCCTGCGTGCCCTGCTACCCTCCTGGGAGCTGGGCGCCATGGGGGGCTGGGAATGGGAATGTCCTGCACGCCACATCCCCTTGCCCTGGCCCTGCCCTGTGGACTCTGGGGGAAGCTCATTAGCTCGGGGGGCGCCCTGCCCTCCCCTCACAGCTTGTCACACAATTAGCCACCCTCTCTGTACAAGTTGCTGTGTAATTATTGGGTCTTGGCGGGCTTGGGGCATGTAATTAGCCTGCCCCAGCCTCTAACCAGCTCTCAGGGTTATTAGTAGGCCCACTGGGGGTGGGTGGCTTGGCAAAGCATCTGCATGACAATGCGCACATTGTGGCGCCTCTGCGGGCACCCAGGGCAGAGGGGCAGCTGGTGGCACTGTGCGGTCCAGCTCCTATGCACATCTGCCCCTACCCCAACTGCCTGCTCAATCACAGATTACAAACCCTTTACCATCCTTTCTCTTCTGGGAGCCTCATTGCAGCCCTGGAGGTAGAGATTCTACTTGTCCCCATTTCACAGATGAGATAACTGAGGCTTAAAGTCCAGCCAGGAGCCCCTAAGCTCTCTTGTTTCACAAGTGGTGGAGCCATGATCGGCATTCAGGTGTCTTAACTTGTTCACATTTCCCCAGGGGAATCTGGGAACAGACTTGCTCCTGAGGGTAAGTGCCTGATGTTGAGCCACAGGCTAGCCCAGGAGCTTTGTTGGCTCCCTGGGGTCTCTGGGGGGCCTATTTCCCTGGCCCTGAAGGCCTCTGCCAGTCTGCTCCTGAGCTGCCGCCAGGCTTCTCCTGGGCCCTCCTTCAAGAGCTCTCAGAATGTTCCCCCAAACCAGCTACAAGGCACTTTTCCTAAGTCTTCCAAGGGAAGAGCTGCTGAGACACTCTTTAGAAGTACCTCTGTCTGGAAATGTCTCTTCTATCCGTAGCCAGCTGCATCCTTGGAGGCCCAACAATGGGCATCTTCAGTTTCCTTCAGTGAGGCTCTGTTCCCCGTTCCACTTTCAACGTTCTTCCCCGTGCTTTGAAAGGTCTTTCACCATTTCCCTGTCTAACCTGCTCTCTGGGAGCCTGGGTGATGTTGCCCTTCATTAGGACCCTCTGTCCAATTGGTGGAGGGACTATTTGCCATAGACATTGGCAGATCAGTCACTCTGGCCATTTACAGCTGTTCTGTCTTGAGCAGGTTATCTAACCTCTGCACTGTGTGGAAGTTGTACAAACTAGACGGCATAACCGGTAAACGCCAGGCTCTGCTAGCGCAGGACACAAAGTGAGAAAGTGAGCCCCCTTCTTAGTTCTCAGCAGCTATTGGCTGTTGAAGCCAATCTCAGCTTCCATTTCTCCCAGGGCCCTGAACAAAGTCCCCACAGAGCCCCAGTGTTCTGCACCTTGCCCCCTCCCCTGCTGCCTGCCCCTGGCAACCCCCAGCTACCTTCTAACTCCCCCTGCACCCTCTCCCCATTTTGAAGGTTGCATTATCCTGGCTGCAGGGAAATTAGTTGCTCCCTTGAAACCCCCTGCCCCGCCTCCCTGCCCCCCTTCCCAGGGCTGGTGACAAGTATGTGGGACTTAATTGGCTGGCATGAAAGGCAGCACTGACATTAATTGGCTACATTTGGCAGGCAGGCCCCCAGCATCCCCCCTCCTCTCTCCAAACCCCTACCGCTTCCCAGGAACCTTATCAATCCCACCACGGGGACCAAGAGCTTCGAGGCCCCCGCCAATTAGGCACTTTTTGCTCCTTTTCTTCCCCTGATGGGGTTTCGTTAGAATTTATGACACTCTATAGGGCTGGGGTGAGAGGGGTGGGAAGCAGGAGATGGGAAGGCTGGGGGAGGCCCATTCCTATGGAGAACAGACTGCGGGAGGGGGGAGGGGTGCGGATGTGAAAAGGACACTTGGGATTAGGCCCTGAAGCTAGAGGGGAGGGGGTCTGTGATATAGGATGGAGGGCCTGGAGGAAGGGGAAGGAGGGCTTTGGCCAGGCCAAGAAGACGGATTTAATAGGCACTGCGTGCACACTTAGAGGAAGGTTTGAGAGAGTTTGAAGCAATCAGGTAACATGGCTACAGAGAGAGCCAGAAAGCCCAAAACCCGGCTTTTCTTCCCAGCAATCCCTTAGGCTAATCATTGGCCATTTCCAGGACATGAATGGATGGGGCAA
The DNA here is from genome assembly GCA_022376925.1 of Tragulus kanchil. Classification (NCBI taxonomy): domain Eukaryota; kingdom Metazoa; phylum Chordata; class Mammalia; order Artiodactyla; family Tragulidae; genus Tragulus; species Tragulus kanchil. The sequence continues at coordinate 72,015,993 of JAIOJX010000001.1, read as the reverse complement.
GATCGATGGGTCCCATCTCAAGCCAGTGTCGATGAAGAGAAGAGCCAGATAGGCATCTGAAGGTCCACCACAGCAATTCGGGAAGCCTGTCCTGGGTGTGGGTTGTTGTGCCAATGGCAGCTCAGCATGCTCTTGGCTAGTCTCACGCTGACCAGAAGCTTTGATTAGCAGCCCAGGATGTGTATACGATAAAACTAGGGAGACGGATCAATTGTTACTTCCCCAATTTTGTGTGTTTGGGAGAATGTATCTTTCAAAGTCAGAAGAACCTAGTGAAAAAGATTCCCACGATGCTAATGGGGTACCCACTGGCCTGGACGGGTGGCACAGGTCGAGGAGGAAGCAGGGACTCGGGGCCACCTCTTATCACTTTCTGAGACCGCCCTTACAGCCAACTTTGGTGCCCTGCGGGGAGGGCAATGGGAACTGTCCAACTGATTCAGGGCTCCCAAGTAAAAGGAAGGCCTTGGGCATATTGGATCTATACTAGCAGTTTGGTGTTGACTACTGGGTCTGATGCTATTCTTATAGGCCTGCAGCAGTCTGGAAAGAGAACCCTAAACTCCAACCCTCATTGCTGCTTTGTTTTAAGCACTTAGGAGAAGAGAGGAAAATCGGACCTGTGTCCCCAAGGCTTCCAGTTCCATTACTGGGGCTTTAGGGTCCCTCAGGATTAATTCTGGGTTTTGTCTGGTGGTCTCACTAGCCCACACGTGACTTGACAGGACTGGGCAGTGGGAGGTGGCCTTGCGAAATCTTGGTGGGCTCCTTTCAGACGCATCTTGAACACAACTCACCTCTTACATCTGTCCCTTTGTTTCCTTGCACAGATGTTTCCCATTGCCCAAACTCATCTCTGTTTCTACTGAGATGGTGCTATTACTGGGACAAGGACTACTATTAGATAATTATAAAAAATCATGATTTTGAGAGCACATTGGGTCTCAGGCATTATTCTAAGTATCTTGTTTATATTAATTTGTTTAGTTCTCATAACAGCCCTATAAGGTGGGAACTGTTATTATTTCCATTCTACAGATTAAGAAAACAAGGTTGAAAATAGAAAGGTCATTCATCCTAGATCACATGGCTAAGAAGAGACAGAACTGGGCTTCGTGTGCAGGTCAATGTGAGTTGGAATCCTTGGCCTTTTGGCCTCTGGGATGGTGGGGGCTACTCCTCATGGAGCAGGGGCTCAAGGGCTGCTGACGTGGGTGGGTGCTGATTGGAGCACCCATGGGGAACCCTTGCCCTTCCTTTGTTTATTGATTCAGTGACACTGATGCCTCTCCAGCCCTTGGATCCTTTTTACTCTGGTGTGACATCTGGTACCTGCATCTACAAATCCGAGTCCTCTTTGATGATGATTTGCATTCCACCTAAGAATGTTGACTCTCCTCTGCAGATCCTGGGGCAAAGTGAGGGACAGCCAGCAGAACACATACTTGGCCACAACCTTAGGCCCCGAAGCTCAGGGACAGACACTTCAGTGGCCACCGGGGTTAAGACCTTGAGAGACTTTAAGCTCTGAACAGATTACACACCCCATGCCCCCACTGGCCATATATAATTAAAATTTAAAACAATACTAACTCATAAAGTACGTGTAAGGAAGTCCAACAAAGTTTTGATTTTTCCCAAGATACTACTTTGATGCTTGAAAAAAATATACCAGATTCTTTCTTTCTTTTTTTTTTGGCTTTCAGTCTGGCGTGCACACACAGATGCACACAGGCTGCCCGCCATTACCAGTATTCAGCCCTGTTGCCCTCAATGTTGTTGTCACTTGCAGGTGAAGCACCTCATTGTCACCTCCTCTCTGATATTGTCTTTTGGCTGAACTTCTGACTGTGAGCCTCACATTGCTCTTCCCAGGTCTGTTCGCCTCTACTAACCTCTCAGCCTCTCCATTGGGAAGGACTGATGATGAACAAAGTGTCAAACACTCCTCTGAGCCTTGGTACCCCAAGTGTGGTCGATGGAGCAGCACCACCAGTACCTTCAAGCTTCTTAGAAACAATCCCAGGCTCCACCTCAGACCCACTTGATCAGAATTTGTGGCTACATAACTTCCCCTGGTGTTCTGTCTGGTGCTGTTGTAAGGCAGCAATGTTCAAAGTATGCTCCTGGACCAGCAGTATCAGCAGCCCCAGGACTGGTTTGGAATCCAAATTCTTATGCCCTACCCTAGTTCAACTCAATAAAAAGCTCCATGGGTAGGGACAGCAATCTGTGCTTTCATAAGCCCTCCAGGTAGTTCTGATAGTCTCTAGAGTTGGAGAAGCACGGTTGCTCTAAGATACATGAAGCAGGAAGCTCTTGCAGAAGTCTCAGGCCCTTGGATTTCCTTGACCCCCATGAAGATAAGTAGCAGGCAGGCTGCAGCGTCTAAAAGGAATTCTGAATGATACTGGTGATTATTTACACATCTGGGGTATACTCTGAGAAATGGTGCTAGGATTTGGGAGATTTCAAGAGGCTGAAATTGATCACTTACTAAGGGCTGGGAATGGCCAGACACAAGCATAGGCATTTGTTCATCTAACCTATAGTCTGTCCTGTTAAGAGTTAGTCCACCATCTCCTTTAAAGATGAACAATCTGTGGCTCAGAGAGGTTAAGTGAGAAATGGAGGGGTTTTTATCAGATCTGTCAGAATCCAAGTCTAATGCCTTTTCCATAGAACCTCTGCTTTACCAATATCACATTATTTAATCCCACAACACCCCCACTGCACAGATGAGGAAACGGAGGCACAGAGAGGTCAAGTTAACTCCCTTGTCCAAGTTCTCACAGCTAGGAAATGGTAGAACCGGGACTCCAATCTGGGCAGAATAGTCCGAGAGACTGGCCTAAAAACTGGAGTCATTTGCTGTCCCTTTACAAGCCAAGTACAGGTCAGACAGTGGGAACAAAAGAGGGAGTTTGTTGGGCTTGACAGGTTTATTGAGGTGGTTTATGTTTGATTTCCCCCACTTCCAGCTTAGCTGTTTCATTTACATTCCCTTCATCTCTGGCAAGATCAGCCTAGGGATGCAGGCCCCTCCCAACTCAGTCCAAGGCTCTCCTACTGCATTCTCTAAGCCCCACGAGGGTCCCCTGTAGAAATCACCCCCAACTCAGACTGGTCCACCAGGCTTCCTGCTTAGCATCCAGTTGGCCAGCCTGAAGATCCCCAACTAGCCAGAAAGGCAAGAAATAGGAATCATATAGATCCTGGTGTCCCTAGGGAGTAGGGCTAGATGGCAGCCACCGTGGCTACCTCCTCCCGATCCTCCCATGCTTACTTCTCCCCATAGTCTGGCTTCCCACCCCTTTCTCTACTGGACTCCTACATGCCCGGAAGCAGCAGTTTCCCAGCTTGGTACGTACCCTTAACTGCCCACTTCTTGTACTGACAAGTGGGAAGATGGGCCGCTGGACAGCCAGACAAGCTAATGGGTCCACTGGCCCTCATCAGAGTGCCTGGGGCCATGACCCTCCTCCCAGCAGTAATGAGATGCTTCCAACTGACATCTCTGCAGTGACTAAAGGTTTACGAAAACGTCTCAGAGCATTCTCTCGGTTAATCGTCATAAACAACTTGTGAGAAAAGCATTCTTACCCTGGTTTTTCGGGTGAGGAAACTGATGAAGTGCAGAGAGAAAAGTAACAGAGTAGAACTTACACAGGCCTGTTTACACTGCCCTGAGCCAATATGACACTCTGTCTACAAAAATCTCTACCTCAGTTCTGTTGAGGCACTATTAGGGCCAACTTCTTGATAAGTGAAGTGGAGTGGATGTTCCAGCTGAGAAACTCCCAGGAGGCTTGCCATGCTTTGTGCTGATTAGCCTCAGGGACCCAGGCAGCCCTGTTCTGTTGTCTCTTGAATGCGGTTCTCCTGGGAGGAGTGGAGGATGGTCTGGCTGCTATGGTCAGGCTCCCAGAAGTGACTTATCTCTTGGGAGGCCCCCTTCCCTGACCCTGGGTCTTGTCAGCTGTAATAACTATTCCAAGGACAAAGGGCTCTCTCAGGTGCTACTGACTCCCTCAATCTTCTCTCTAGGTCTGATCTTACTCCATCAACATCTTGAGTGCTCTCCAGGGAAATCCATTCTATTGGCCACAAAGCCCCCTGCCTTCACTTTTCTCCAAAAGCATCCACCCCCTTACCCTCACATCAGAATAGAGACCTGTGTCTGCCTTTACCAACTCTCTCTAATGTAAGCTTTGCTTTAACCTTTACCCAGCTTGGCTTCTAGAGACAGTAGGGAGACTGCTGTAGTCTGGGTTTGCAATTGCTGTTTATGGCCCAGGGCTCCAATGCCTGCTTCCAATGCTCCATCTTCCATAGAAAGCCACACTATAGACCAGAAGTCCCTCTCCTCATTCTCAGTCCCATTGCCCACCAGAAAATACTGGCCATCTTCAGTTAACACAGCGCCAGGCCCCTGACCTTTCTGTCCACCCTGCTGCCTTCCCCATTGGCTTCAGCATCCTCATTGATGCCCCCTCAGCCCAACCGCCAGCTATCCTGCCACCCTTGCAACCTCATCTGCACATCCTGTCTATAGAAGCTTCCCACTGGCTTGGCTGCATCTTGAGCTATGTCGACTAAAGGTTTACGAAACGTTCTCAGAGCATTCTCTCGGTTAATCGTCATAAACAACTTGTGAGAAAAGCATTCTTACCCTGGTTTTTCGGGTGAGGAAACTGATGAAGTGCAGAGAGAAAAGTAACAGAGTAGAACTTACACAGGCCTGTTTACACTGCCCTGAGCCAATATGACACTCTGTCTACAAAAATCTCTACCTCAGTTCTGTTGAGGCACTATTAGGGCCAACTTCTTGATAAGTGAAGTGGAGTGGATGTTCCAGCTGAGAAACTCCCAGGAGGCTTGCCATGCTTTGTGCTGATTAGCCTCAGGGACCCAGGCAGCCCTGTTCTGTTGTCTCTTGAATGCGGTTCTCCTGGGAGGAGTGGAGGATGGTCTGGCTGCTATGGTCAGGCTCCCAGAAGTGACTTATCTCTTGGGAGGCCCCCTTCCCTGACCCTGGGTCTTGTCAGCTGTAATAACTATTCCAAGGACAAAGGGCTCTCTCAGGTGCTACTGACTCCCTCAATCTTCTCTCTAGGTCTGATCTTACTCCATCAACATCTTGAGTGCTCTCCAGGGAAATCCATTCTATTGGCCACAAAGCCCCCTGCCTTCACTTTTCTCCAAAAGCATCCACCCCCTTACCCTCACATCAGAATAGAGACCTGTGTCTGCCTTTACCAACTCTCTCTAATGTAAGCTTTGCTTTAACCTTTACCCAGCTTGGCTTCTAGAGACAGTAGGGAGACTGCTGTAGTCTGGGTTTGCAATTGCTGTTTATGGCCCAGGGCTCCAATGCCTGCTTCCAATGCTCCATCTTCCATAGAAAGCCACACTATAGACCAGAAGTCCCTCTCCTCATTCTCAGTCCCATTGCCCACCAGAAAATACTGGCCATCTTCAGTTAACACAGCGCCAGGCCCCTGACCTTTCTGTCCACCCTGCTGCCTTCCCCATTGGCTTCAGCATCCTCATTGATGCCCCCTCAGCCCAACCGCCAGCTATCCTGCCACCCTTGCAACCTCATCTGCACATCCTGTCTATAGAAGCTTCCCACTGGCTTGGCTGCATCTTGAGCTATGTCATGACTTGGGAAGACTTCAGGCCCAAGATTTCCAGTCCTCAGCTCCTCTACCTCCACCTCTGGTTCCTTCATTCATCGTAAACCTGATCTTGGTTCCAGCGCTTGGCACTGGGCTGTGAAGTAACCAATTTTTGGGTCAATGAAAAAAAAATTAATTGATACCCCCAGTTCTGAGCATTCTAGTCCCTCACTGCCATTCTCCACCCCATTCTCCCAGCCTCCAGTCCTTTTTAAGCCTTCCTCAACTCCATGCATTGTTTACTCTAGGTCCTGATGTCAGCCATGGCCTTCATGATTTGAAGCCATTCAAGCTTTGCACATGTTCTGCTGGTTCTGCTGCTGTCTCCAGCCTCATAGGAGGTCCTTGCTGATACTGATGTTCCACAATCTTTACCTCATCCCATGGGGACTGTTGCTCTCATCTTGTACTTTTCTTGCATTACAGCTTCTCAGCTATACCCCTACGAATATTTGGCTTCCAATTTTGCTAAGACAAAGGCTATCTATCTCAGAATTTTTCTGTATGTCCTCTTTCCCAGTCTCTCTCTTCATCCCCCCTCCTTCTCCTTCTTCCCTCCCTCTCTTCCTCCCTTTCCCCTTTGTCTCCTAGGGAGACATGTCTATCCTCTGCTCCATTCCTAACCTATAACTCCATCAATTATTTTCTTTCCCTTGTATCTCCATCTCTCCCCCTCATTTGAGTGCTATTTCCTCCTCAGCCTACAAGGATTTTCAGCTCTCGCTCATCCTTCAAAGAAACCCTCCCTTGACCCTGCCTCCCTCTTAAGCTATCATCTTCTCTCTTGCCTTTCCCCTTTCAGCCAAAGTTCTTGGAAGCATTGTCTCCCCTCACTATCACTGAGTCCTAACCTCCCACTCTCTCCTTAGTCTACTGCATTGTGGTCCTGTCCCTCTTGCCTGAAATTGCCCTTAAAAATCACCAGTGGCTTCCTTGTCAGCAAATCGAGTGGCCTTTTCTCATCCTCACATTTGACCCTGCCACACACTCCTTCCTACTCGCCATTCTCTCTTCCCTTGGCTTTGGAGACACCGAATGGGTCCAGATCTCTTGCACCCTGTTACTCTTTACATTCTACTCTATCCACACATGGGTCAGCTTTGCTCTAACTTTTGCCTTCGTCTTCTCTCTCTATGCTCTCGCCAGAGCAGTCATATCCATTCTCCTGCTTTCAGCTGTTCTGATCATATCTCGTTATTTATCACTAGTCCTGGTCATTCATTCGGTTCCAGAATGAATTCAAGGCCCATGGTGCCTACTGGGCATGTTCATTTTTATGTCAGGGAGGGACCTTGAACTCAATGCCACAAGCTGAAGGTACCACCTTTTCCTCCAAACTAGTCACTTTCCTTATTGTTCAGTTTCATAAATGGCATAACCATTCACTTGGATAATAAAGCCAGAAACCTGGGGAGTCATCACTGCCTCCTTTTTTCCTCTTGCCACCCACATCCAATCCATCACCAAGTCTTATCATGTCTACTTCCTCAATATCTCTCCAGTTTGTTCCCTCCTCTCCAGGCCCATTTTCTATTTTTGCTTCATTCATTCATCCATTCATTCAGCAGTCATTGAATTCTCTGTGAAGTCACTGTGTCAAATTCTGGGAAAATCATGGTGAACAAGGGAGTTGAGATGTCTGCCCTCATGACATATTCTTTCTAGTGAGGGAAACAGATAGTGAATAAGCAACTGAATAAACATACAAGGACCTATGAAGGCAACAAATGCATGGGTTGTGATAGAGAGCAACAGTAGCACTTATTTTAGATGTTTAGAGAAAGCCTTTATTTTATTTTATTTTATTTTATTTTTTGCCTCTAAGTCATCATTCACTTCCATCCATCTTTATTCCTTGGCATACTGGGTCTCCCACTGCAGCAGCTTCTATCATTACAGAGCACTGGTTCTAGGTGCATGTGCTCCAGAGCACTGGCTCATAATTGGGCACACTAGCCCAGCTGCTCCACAGCACATGGGATCTTCCAGGGCCAGGGCTCGAACTGGTGCCCCTTACACTGCAAGGTAGATTCTTTACCCACTGGACCACTAAGGAAACTGTCTAGAGAAAGCCTTTTTAGAACCCTGCCACACACTTTCCTACTCGCCATTCTCTCTTCCCTTGGCTTTGGAGACACCGAATGGGTCCAGATCTCTTGCACCCTGTTACTCTTTACATTCTACTCTATCCACACATGGGTCAGCTTTGCTCTAACTTTTGCCTTCGTCTTCTCTCTCTATGCTCTCGCCAGAGCAGTCATATCCATTCTCCTGCTTTCAGCTGTTCTGATCATATCTCGTTATTTATCACTAGTCCTGGTCATTCATTCGGTTCCAGAATGAATTCAAGGCCCATGGTGCCTACTGGGCATGTTCATTTTTATGTCAGGGAGGGACCTTGAACTCAATGCCACAAGCTGAAGGTACCACCTTTTCCTCCAAACTAGTCACTTTCCTTATTGTTCAGTTTCATAAATGGCATAACCATTCACTTGGATAATAAAGCCAGAAACCTGGGGAGTCATCACTGCCTCCTTTTTTCCTCTTGCCACCCACATCCAATCCATCACCAAGTCTTATCATGTCTACTTCCTCAATATCTCTCCAGTTTGTTCCCTCCTCTCCAGGCCCATTTTCTATTTTTGCTTCATTCATTCATCCATTCATTCAGCAGTCATTGAATTCTCTGTGAAGTCACTGTGTCAAATTCTGGGAAAATCATGGTGAACAAGGGAGTTGAGATGTCTGCCCTCATGACATATTCTTTCTAGTGAGGGAAACAGATAGTGAATAAGCAACTGAATAAACATACAAGGACCTATGAAGGCAACAAATGCATGGGTTGTGATAGAGAGCAACAGTAGCACTTATTTTAGATGTTTAGAGAAAGCCTTTATTTTATTTTATTTTATTTTATTTTTTGCCTCTAAGTCATCATTCACTTCCATCCATCTTTATTCCTTGGCATACTGGGTCTCCCACTGCAGCAGCTTCTATCATTACAGAGCACTGGTTCTAGGTGCATGTGCTCCAGAGCACTGGCTCATAATTGGGCACACTAGCCCAGCTGCTCCACAGCACATGGGATCTTCCAGGGCCAGGGCTCGAACTGGTGCCCCTTACACTGCAAGGTAGATTCTTTACCCACTGGACCACTAAGGAAACTGTCTAGAGAAAGCCTTTTTAGAAGGCATTATTTAAGCTAAGACCTGAAGGTTGGTGAAGAGCAAGCAATGTAAAGAGCCAAGAAGTCAACTTTCCAGGCAGAGGGACCAACAACTGCAAGGATCCCAAGGTTAGACAGAGCTCGAGTGTGTTACAGAGCCGAAAAGATGCCATTGTGGCTGAAAGGAAGAGAAGGAAGTGGCCAGTGGGACAAGATGGGGTCAGAGCAGGAGGCAGGGACCACACCTTGAGGGGCAGTGTAGACCAGAGAAAGCCGCTAGCATTTGGTTCCAAGTACAGTCCAAACCCCCTATAGGGCTTTAAGTGAGGGAGAGGTGCCGCATTTTTAAAACAAGGACTCAGCCATTGTGAGGAGCCTAGACTGCCACTGCCTAAGAGAGGCAGCAGGAGAGTGGAGAAGAGGCCTGTGCAGCTGTCCCTGAGAGAGGGATGGTGATGGCCGGGACAGGGGAGAGATGTGGATGGATAAGATATACTTGAGGTAGAACAGAATCTGTCGATAGATTGAGTGTGGGGAGCGAAGAGAAGCAACTGGTAAATGCTGTCATTTACTAAGATGGGAAGACTGGAGAGGAACAGGCTTACCGCTGAATTCAGATTTTTTTCCCCCTTTGGACATGTTTGGATTTTTCTTTAAGAAGTCAAGTGAAGATACAAAGTAGGTGGTTGGTTAAATGAGACCGGAGATCAGGGAGGTTTGGGATGGACATGAACACTTGGGAATAACAGACATGTATGTAGCATTTGAAGCCATGGGAGTGGATGTGCTCACCTCAGGAGGGAGTACAGAGAGGAGAGGGGAGTTCAGATAGAGAAGAAGGGAATGGAGAGGCCAGTGAGTTAGGAGAAAACCTGAAAAGTGTGTTGTCCTGAGATTGAGAGCTGAAACTTTTTACAGAAGGGAAAAATCAATTAGCACTGGAGGCATCTGCTGAGAGGTCAGGTCAGCTGGAGCCTGGGTGAAGCCAGCCCCTGTGGAGCATGTGCTGTGTGCCAAGTACTGGGTCCAGGGGCTTCTCAGGGGTACATATACGCAACAGAATATTACTCAGCCATAAATTGAATCCAGTAATGGCATCACATCAACCCTATGAGGTAAGTGCTATGATTATCACCTCCACTGTAGAGATTAAGGAATTGAATGTCAGAGAGGTTAAGTATTTTTCTCAAGGTCATACAGTTGGGGAGTGGTAGAACCAGGACTCAAAGGCAGGCAGGTTGCCTCCAGAAGCTCTGTCTTAACCACCACACTGACCTGCCTGTCATATCAGCTCCTAGAAGCATCTGTTGGATTTGGCAATCTGGCAGTTGTCGGTGATCTTGACAAGAGAGATTTTAGTGAAGGGGCAAAGGTAAAAACCAGAATGTAGCAACAGATGAAGGCGCTCTAAGGAAGCAGAGGTGGGGTGTGGATGGCTCTTTTGAGAAATTCCCCTGTGAAGGAAAGCATAGATGTGGGGCCATAACTGGAGGAAGATGTGGATTAAAGTCTTTAAAACGTTTTCGGTTTTTCCTTTCCCTTTCTTTAAAACGTTTTCGTTTTTTCCTTTCCCCTTTTTTCCCTAGTCACCTTCCTCCCAATTTTTGTTAAGAAGGTTATAGAATATACGCCTGTGTTAAATGGAATAAGAAAGAGAGTACAAGGAGCTACCCCAAAATATCTTGAGAAGGTGAGATAGGTAGACTCAGGAGTATTTGAAAAATTGGTCTGAAATAGGAGGAAGGCCTTGTCTTCCTTTTTAAAAAAATTATTCATTTTAATTGAAAGATACTTGCTTTAGAATATCACTTTGGTTTCTGCCATATATGAACATGAATTAGCCATAGGTATATATACATGAATTAGCCGCAGGCTTCCCTGGTGGCTCAGATGGTAAAGAATCTGCCTGCAATGCAGGAGAGGATTCGATCTCTGGGTTGGGAAGATCCCTGGAAGAGGGCATGGCAACCCACTCCAGTAGGAGAAAACCTGAAAAGTGTGTTGTCCTGAGATTGAGAGCTGAAACTTTTTACAGAAGGGAAAAATCAATTAGCACTGGAGGCATCTGCTGAGAGGTCAGGTCAGCTGGAGCCTGGGTGAAGCCAGCCCCTGTGGAGCATGTGCTGTGTGCCAAGTACTGGGTCCAGGGGCTTCTCAGGGGTACATATACGCAACAGAATATTACTCAGCCATAAATTGAATCCAGTAATGGCATCACATCAACCCTATGAGGTAAGTGCTATGATTATCACCTCCACTGTAGAGATTAAGGAATTGAATGTCAGAGAGGTTAAGTATTTTTCTCAAGGTCATACAGTTGGGGAGTGGTAGAACCAGGACTCAAAGGCAGGCAGGTTGCCTCCAGAAGCTCTGTCTTAACCACCACACTGACCTGCCTGTCATATCAGCTCCTAGAAGCATCTGTTGGATTTGGCAATCTGGCAGTTGTCGGTGATCTTGACAAGAGAGATTTTAGTGAAGGGGCAAAGGTAAAAACCAGAATGTAGCAACAGATGAAGGCGCTCTAAGGAAGCAGAGGTGGGGTGTGGATGGCTCTTTTGAGAAATTCCCCTGTGAAGGAAAGCATAGATGTGGGGCCATAACTGGAGGAAGATGTGGATTAAAGTCTTTAAAACGTTTTCGGTTTTTCCTTTCCCTTTCTTTAAAACGTTTTCGTTTTTTCCTTTCCCTTTCTTCCCTAGTCACCTTCCTCCCAATTTTTGTTAAGAAGGTTATAGAATATACGCCTGTGTTAAATGGAATAAGAAAGAGAGTACAAGGAGCTACCCCAAAATATCTTGAGAAGGTGAGATAGGTAGACTCAGGAGTATTTGAAAAATTGGTCTGAAATAGGAGGAAGGCCTTGTCTTCCTTTTTAAAAAAATTATTCATTTTAATTGAAAGATACTTGCTTTAGAATATCACTTTGGTTTCTGCCATATATGAACATGAATTAGCCATAGGTATATATACATGAATTAGCCGCAGGCTTCCCTGGTGGCTCAGATGGTAAAGAATCTGCCTGCAATGCAGGAGACCTGGATTCGATCTCTGGGTTGGGAAGATCCCCTGGAAGAGGGCATGGCAACCCACTCCAGTATTCTTGCCTGGAGAATTTCATGGACAGAGGAACCTAGCAGGCTCTGGTGTCACAAAGAGTCAGGCACGACTGAGCAACTAACACTTTCAAGTTCATTTTCACAGACATATGTCCCCTCTCTCTTGAACCGCCCTCCCACCCTGCATCTCCCACTGCTTCCCACCCCTCTAGGTTGTTACAGAGCCCTGGTTTGAGTTCCCTGAGTCATATAGCAAATTTCTATTGGGTATTTTTTTTACATTAGGTAGTGTATATGCTTCTATGCTGATGACTTTACCTGGCAAGGATCTCATTCAAAATTGTTGGAGAAATCCAAAGCTTTACAGACAAACAAAAGTTAAGAGAATTTTGCATCACTGAACCAGCTCGTCTTCCATTTCTATGGGGGAAGAAGGAATTTGTGTGGAGAAAAAGAAGCTCCTGTCTGATGGTGCTCATTTTCTCAGTGCATAATAAGGTGAGGTTATCAGCAGTGAGGGGTGAGGACTGAGGAAGAAACAACAGGATTGTTTTATTTTTTTTTAATTTTTTTTTTAAGATTTATTTATTTATTTATTTTAGGGCAGGGGTCGGGTTGGGGAGGGAGGGGAGCAGGCGGGCCACTTCTATTGGTCTTTCATTTCTCTATTTTCATCCGTCTTTGTTCTCTGGTTCCTGCGGGTCTCCCATCGAGGTGGCGTCTGTCGTTGCAGAGCGCCCGCTCTGGGCGCATGCGCTCCAGAGCTCCTGCTCGGCAATTGGACACATCGGTCCAGCCGCTCCTCAGCAGGTGGGATCTTCCCAGGCCAGGGCTCGAACCGACGCCCCTTGCATTGCAAGGCAGTGTCCTTACCCACTGGACCACCAGGGGAAGCCCGAAACAACAGGATTGAATCAGATCTCCATCAACTGTCCCCTGAGCTAGGGTGGTAGTCCCTTCTCTGCTTCTATCTTTTAACTTTATTGATGCCTCTGTCCTCCGCACAGAAGCTAAGTTATTCTCCTGAAAGATTAGAAAGGTTCACGCTGCTCCAAAACCTTTAATGTCTTTACCATGTCTTCTCCGTTGCCTGAAATGCCTTCTCCATGGCCCACCTCTGCCTATTGAAGCCTTGTCTGGAACTCTCCATGTGGATCCAACCTCCCTATCCAGATGCCATGGCCCAACCTCTGCCCCTTTACCTGCAGGCTCTTGTCACAGAGTCAGGCCCTGAGTTTCGATTTTCACAGACATTCCTCTCTCTTGAACCGCCTCCCACCCTGCATCTCCCACTGCTTCCCACCTCTAGGTTGTTACAGAGCCCTGGTTTGAGTTCCCTGAGTCATATAGCAAATTTCTATTTGGTATTTTTTTTACATTAGGTAGTGTATATGCTTCTATGCTGATGACTTTACCTGGCAAGGATCTCATTCAAAATTGTTGGAGAAATCCAAAGCTTTACAGACAAACAAAAGTTAAGAGAATTTTGCATCACTGAACCAGCTCGTCTTCCATTTCTATGGGGGAAGAAGGAATTTGTGTGGAGAAAAAGAAGCTCCTGTCTGATGGTGCTCATTTTCTCAGTGCATAATAAGGTGAGGTTATCAGCAGTGAGGGGTGAGGACTGAGGAAGAAACAACAGGATTGTTTTATTTTTTTTTAATTTTTTTTTTAAGATTTATTTATTTATTTATTTTAGGGCAGGGGTCGGGTTGGGGAGGGAGGGGAGTGGGCGGGCCACTTCTGTTGGTTTTTCATTTCTCTATTTTCATCCGTCTTTGTTCTCTGGTTCCTGCGGGTCTCCCATCGAGGTGGCGTCTGTCGTTGCAGAGCGCCCGCTCTGGGCGCATGCGCTCCAGAGCTCCTGCTCGGCAATTGGACACATCGGTCCAGCCGCTCCTCAGCAGGTGGGATCTTCCCAGGCCAGGGCTCGAACCGACGCCCCTTGCATTGCAAGGCAGTGTCCTTACCCACTGGACCACCAGGGGAAGCCCGAAACAACAGGATTGAATCAGATCTCCATCAACTGTCCCCTGAGCTAGGGTGGTAGTCCCTTCTCTGCTTCTATCTTTTAACTTTATTGATGCCTCTGTCCTCCGCACAGAAGCTAAGTTATTCTCCTGAAAGATTAGAAAGGTTCACGCTGCTCCAAAACCTTTAATGTCTTTACCATGTCTTCTCCGTTGCCTGAAATGCCTTCTCCATGGCCCACCTCTGCCTATTGAAGCCTTGTCTGGAACTCTCCATGTGGATCCAACCTCCCTATCCAGATGGAACTGATTCACTTGAGATCAACAGATCTACAAACCTGGCTCTTAGCCCTCTGAGGACAGGGACTCTGCATATTCACCTCCGTACTCCTTCCATGTCAACACAGTACCTACTTCAGAGCAGATGCCCTATTGTATGGCTATCTACACAGTAGATAAATGTAGATTGACCTGAGCACACATAAGAGTTGAGACACCAGGTTTCTGGTCTCTTTCCCTGCCTGCAGCTTGGTTTCCATCTTTGTAACACGAGTGGATAGGATCTGATGGTTTCTAATGCCTCAGTCTTGGTACTTCATGCCTCCATATTGATGAATTTGCCTGACCCTTCTGGGATGCCACTGACATCACCAACCTATAACCTAAGTTTACAAGCCTCTCAATGAAGAGGGAATGACTTCTCAACCTACATGTCTGCCTCTGCCTGAATCAGCCCTTCTGGCTAATAATAATAATAGCCAGCCTTGTTTGAAATTCCTGTGTATCATGCTAAGATCTGTGTGTGTGTGTGGGTGTGTGTGTGTGTGTGTGTGTGTGATCATCAAAACAATCATGGAGATCAGGTTTTACAGATGAGGAAACTGAGGCTTGATGACATTCAGTAACCTGCCAGGCAAGGAAACAGCAGGGTTGGGGTTCCAACTTGGGCTCTCTAATTTCTGAGCCCATTCTTAACCACTGTGCTGGGTACATGCCTCTGGCAGTGGTCTCCACTTACACTGCACATGAGACCCATTTGTGCTTGTACTTAGTCGCTCAGTCACATCTGACTCTTTGTGACCCTATGGACTGTAGCCCGTCAAGCTCCTCTGTCCATGGGGATTCTCCAGGCCAGAATACTGGAGTGAGTTACCATGGTCTCCTCAAGGGCATCTTCCCAATCTACGGATCAAATCCAGGTGTCTTGCATTGCAGGTGGATTCTTTACCGTCGAGCCACCAGGGAAGCCCTTTGACTCATTTGTCAGCTTTTAAACTTATCGATGGCTGGATCATACCCTCAGAGATTCTGACTCTGTTAGTCTGGGATACTTGAGGATTTTTTGTGCATTTTTTGTCCATTGTGCATCCAGGATTAACACCACTGACCTGGAGACTTAGCCCTTAGGTCTGAAGCTGATCCTGACATGGGCCACCTCAGTCCTACCAGATTTTTGGGAAAGGAGTGGGAAATGGAAGTTGAGATAGAGTTTAGACACAGGGGGCAGGAGTGGAGGAGGAGTGACACGGTGGGAACGGTTGTGGAATTCCTCTTATTATAGTGAGCCGGGGTTCAGCAGACACTCTAGAGAGGATCTTGGGTCAAACTCGTATCCATTGTGACTTCCTTGTCCACCCCCACCCCCAACAGGCATACATGGGTCCTAACCATACACCTTGCTGTCCAGGGAAGCAAATCTCTTCCTCCCAGAGTTGATGCTCTTTCCAAATGCTCTTCCCCACCCAAAGCCTTGGAGACTGCTACCCCTGTGCTCAGACCATGGCTAGAACACTGTGGTCAGTGCAGAGTATCTAGAATACTACCTCTGCTACCAACAGACAGGTATCCACTCCCTAGCCTCTTGATACTGGACCTGCCCCGATACTGAGTCTGACCAAGTTAAGGATTTTCATTCTGTTGGACCAAGCCTGCTGCCGGGAATCACGTTCCTAGCCTCAGGTTCCCCAGGATCTGTCTCCTTCTTCCCCACCAGTCCTGATGGCCAAGGTCCCAGCAAGGTTTATACACAAGCCCAGCCAAGTTATGACACGGTCAGGCAACCTCTTTCCAGAGGACTGGGGTGCTCTTCTGAAAGCAGTACCAGGCCAGGCCAGTTCTCAGTCCCTAGAAACTGGTCTCTGCATGCATGCATGCCAGGGTGGGGTACCCCCGAGGTGGAGAGGGCCTGGTCGGTGGAGGAAGACTGGGAGCTGCTGGGTGGGCCAGGTGGGTGTGGAGGAATTCTCTGTCCAGCTGCACATCTTTATTCATAATGCTTGATTGTTCCTGGCTAGGGAGCTGATCATGCTGTGTGTTGGGGTGGGGGGAGCCCCAGGCTGGTGGGCAGGCGGTGGGCTCACTCCACTCCCTTCTTCTGTAACTGCAGTGGGAGTGGGGGTGGCCATGAGCCCGGGGCTCTCAGGCTGCTCACAGCTGGTCCCGATTTGTGGACAATGGGAACTCAGCTCACAGTGCATATCCCATCCGAGCCCCCAGCTCAGTCTGGGACCGCTGGAAGGCTTGCACAGGAATGTGGGGCGGAAAGGCTCAGAGGGCGCACTGCAGAAGAAGCTTCGAGAAAGAACTCTGACAGAAAGGGGAGGGGAGCAGTGCAGGGGAGGGCGGTGGGAATGGGGCCTGTCAGCTGACCTCAGCCTACTGACCTCGCTGAGCCAGACAGGGCCCTAGCAGTGACCTCCACTTTTGCAGCCTTGGAGCTGGCGCTGCCTCCCCACTGGGGGAGGGGTACCAGCTGATGCCCTTATAGAATCAGGGACTTGGCCAACGGCGCATGGAGTCCCCAGCACCCCCGGGACTGATCGCCAGGCGACCAGACCTCAGGCCAGGCCATTCCTGCTCCTCGAGCTGGCTACTCCTGGTACCGGAGCCCCAGTCCCTGACCTTTGTGCCCGGAGCCTCTGTGGACCTGCCTCCCACGGGCCTGCTGGAGAACACAGGGAAGACCCTGGGGGTGACATGGAGCCCTGCAGTCTCTCGGCCCAGCTCCCCTGGGACGGGGACTCCCTCCACCCCCTCTGCCCCACCAGGCCCGGGAGCATCTGGGCTGCTCTGAGGGGTTCTAGATCTGGACAGAGCCAGATGGGGTGGGGGAGACGTGAGGAAATGGAGGCGGGAGTAATCATAATAATAGCCCAACATGTTCTCATCACAGAGAAAAAAATTGTAACTGTGGTGATGGATTGTTAACTCAACTTATTATGGTAGTCATTTTGCCAATATATATGTCTATAAGTAAATCATTTTATTGTACACCTAAAACTAATAAGGTGTTGCATGCCAATTATATCTCAATTTAAAAAAATATTCCAATATATTGAGCAGCTAGCATGTGCCAGGCACTGTTTCTAAGTACTTCATATACATGATCTCAAGTCGTCACAGGCACATACAAGGCAACTGTAGTTATTAATCCCATTTTACACAGGAATTGCAATGCCAATCTCATGACCAGTTACAGGACTGGGCAGGCGGTGGGCTCACTCCACTCCCTTCTTCTGTAACTGCAGTGGGAGTGGGGGTGGCCATGAGCCCGGGGCTCTCAGGCTGCTCACAGCTGGTCCCGATTTGTGGACAATGGGAACTCAGCTCACAGTGCATATCCCATCCGAGCCCCCAGCTCAGTCTGGGACCGCTGGAAGGCTTGCACAGGAATGTGGGGCGGAAAGGCTCAGAGGGCGCACTGCAGAAGAAGCTTCGAGAAAGAACTCTGACAGAAAGGGGAGGGGAGCAGTGCAGGGGAGGGCGGTGGGAATGGGGCCTGTCAGCTGACCTCAGCCTACTGACCTCGCTGAGCCAGACAGGGCCCTAGCAGTGACCTCCACTTTTGCAGCCTTGGAGCTGGCGCTGCCTCCCCACTGGGGGAGGGGTACCAGCTGATGCCCTTATAGAATCAGGGACTTGGCCAACGGCGCATGGAGTCCCCAGCACACCCGGGACTGATAGCCAGGCGACCAGACCTCAGGCCAGGCCATTCCTGCTCCTCGAGCTGGCTACTCCTGGTACCGGAGCCCCAGTCCCTGACCTTTGTGCCCGGAGCCTCTGTGGACCTGCCTCCCACGGGCCTGCTGGAGAACACAGGGAAGACCCTGGGGGTGACATGGAGCCCTGCAGTCTCTCGGCCCAGCTCCCCTGGGACGGGGACTCCCTCCACCCCCTCTGCCCCACCAGGCCCGGGAGCATCTGGGCTGCTCTGAGGGGTTCTAGATCTGGACAGAGCCAGATGGGGTGGGGGAGACGTGAGGAAATGGAGGCGGGAGTAATCATAATAATAGCCCAACATGTTCTCATCACAGAGAAAAAAATTGTAACTGTGGTGATGGATTGTTAACTCAACTTATTATGGTAGTCATTTTGCCAATATATATGTCTATAAGTAAATCATTTTATTGTACACCTAAAACTAATAAGGTGTTGCATGCCAATTATATCTCAATTTAAAAAAATATTCCAATATATTGAGCAGCTAGCATGTGCCAGGCACTGTTTCTAAGTACTTCATATACATGATCTCAAGTCGTCGTCGTCACAGGCACATACAAGGCAACTGTAGTTATTAATCCCATTTTACACAGGAGAACACTAGTGTTCAGAAAGGTGAGAGAACTTGCTCAAGGTCTCATGACCAGTGGCTTACAGGACAGAGATCTGAATCTAGGACCATGTGACTCTCAGATGAAGGTTTTTGCCACTTAGCTGTTCTTATAAATGCTTCAGGCTATGAGAGCTTGTGAAATGACATCTAATTCATGCCTCTAACTCGAGGAGGAGTCTCAGTGCTAGCCCCAAAGGCACAGACTGAAGTTAAATCTTTTTTTTGTTAACTTTTTTATTTTATATTACAATCGAGTTGATTAACAATGTTGCATTCGTTTCAGGTACACAGCAAAGTGATTCAATTATATACATATGCATGTCTCTATTCTTTTTCAAATTCTTCTCCCATTTAGGTTGTTATAGAATATTGAGCAGGGTTCCCTGTGCTATACAGTAGATCGTGTTTATTTTGAATTTTCTTTTATTTTTTATTTTGAGTTTTATTTTATTTCATTTGAAGGGTAATTGCTTTTCAGAATTTTGTTGTTGTTGTTGTTTTTTTTTTTTTTTTTGTAAATATAGCAGAGTTTACATGTTGAAAAAAACTCCCAATCTATCCCTCTCCCACCAAGTCTCCCCCTCCACCCCATTCATTCTCTAGGTCTGTGTCTGTTTTGTAAATAAGTTGATTTGTATCATTTTTTCATATTCCACATATAAGATACAGTTAGACAGAGAAATACCATACGAAGCTAAATCTTTAAAAGACCTGTGGGGAGCTGGCAAATGCCCTGTGAAGTACTCTCCTGCCTGGAGATAGCTGCCCCTGCACAGGTCGCTCACCTTGCAGGTGGAAGTCTAAAGTCGGTCAGCGAAGAGGAACAGGGTAGACTTTCGGAACATCTCCCTATACTTAGGCTGGACTGGTGTGAAAGGCAAGCTTGGCACCAAGCTGGGCTCCTGCCTTGGGAGAGGTAAGTTACTAAGAGACCAAGAATTCTGAGAGAGAGAGAGAGCAAGCTAGAGTTAGTTCATTAGGAATATTTGGGACCTTTGTAAAGACACAGAGGGCTCCCTGCCCCGGGCAGCTTTGTCTGTTGCCTAAGTGATAGTCCATTAAGGCGGCCTGGGCTGGGGATGGGGCACAGGCCAGCAGGCCCCCAGTCTCTCTGTAGTGTTCTGGGAACAGCTCAGCTGGGTCTGAGCCCGGGAGGGCACTGGCCAGAGGCAGAGGCCAGTCGCGGAGGAGGCCCTCTCTGCCCAGTTCTGCACCGGGGGGCTCCCGATTCATCCCCCCAGCTTTGCAAAGTGGATTCACCTCATGTGGTGCATGTGGACCCTGAGGTCCTGAGAGGGCTTAGCCCGAGGCCACAGAGCTCCTGCAGTGTCGAGCCAGAGCCAGGACTGGAAGCTGGGCTGCGTTGGGTCCTCAGGCCAGCAGCCCTGGGCACTGGAAGCGAGGCCCTTGTTTCTGTGCCTACCTCTGACCCCGCGGGGCTGGGCCAGGGCAGGGCTGAGCACGGGGAAGAGGGATGCAAGCTGCCAGGAGGGAGAGCTGTGTGTGTTTGTGTGTCTCTTTGTGGGCGTGTATGTGCCTGTGCGTTTCTGTGTGTGTGTCTCTCCCGGCGGCTGTTCTGCTTCCTCAGCAGCCTTTCCCTCCCCCCTCCACTTCGTTTCTCTTTCTTCTTCTCCTTATTCCTCATTGTCTTCTTCTTTTTTTTAATGAGACTTAATTAGCGTCGAGTTCCTCCTCCAGCTCCCTCTCCGCCTTCTCCCCGCCCCGGCCCTCCCCTCCCTCTTCTCCCTCCTTCCTGAGGTACAGGCCAAGCGATCTGACAAATGCACTTGAGAACAAAGCACCAGGCTAATTCGAGGCCTGCTCAGGAAGCAGGAGCTGAGCTGAGATAATGGGTCTGAAATAGCCCAGCATGATTATGCTCCCTCAGCCTGTGGCCAGGCGGGTGCAGGCTCAGGCGGGCAGGCGGGTGGCGGGTGGACGGGCGGGCGCTGGATGCTGCTTGCCTCAATCCTGCCCGTGGGACCATCCATGCCCAGTCCTGATCTCTTCCTTTAAAGACACCCCCAGGGGTGGAGGGTAAGGACTGTCTGTCTGCTACAAAATCAGTGCTCCACTGGCCTTCACAGGGGCTTCTGTCCCTCCTGGGGGCCTTCAGACCCTAGCAGGGACAATCCTGGGTCAGCAGGGGCCAGACATGGGACCACAGTCACTGGACAGGTTGATAGGAAGGTACATCAAGGATCCAAGAGCCCAGGCCTCCTGGCCTCAGTTTTCCTGGCTTGGTGGTGCTGTCCCCATGCCAACTTGGTGAGAGGGGAGCAGCAGGCGTCCTAAAGAGCAGGGTTTGAGCGCCCGGTCAGGGCCCTCTAGGAACTCGAGTACTGGGAAAGATGGAGCCGTCAAAGATGTCCAGAGAAGAAGGGGTAGCTGGGTGTGTTCTGACATCCCAGGCAAGATAAGACATGGGCACGGTGCCCGCCAGAGGGGTGGGTCAGATGTCACTTGCATATTGGCTTCCTGGAGCTTATGCAGAGCTTGAGGCCAGACCAAGGGAGGAACGGTCAGGAGAAGAGGACAGTGATGAGCAGAAATTGCCCTCCTCAGCCCCTGCCCCATTCCATCCCCTGACCCTGCTGCCTGCTTTCATTTGGATCCAGACGTGGCCTGGAGGCCTGAAATGAGAATCCTCATGGATCTTTACTCCCTGGCCCAGTGGTTGAGTCCACTGCCCTTCCCAGACCCAGCGACCAGTGACCTGTGTGTATTCATTTTGCTTCATTCATCCTCCCCATATGCATTTCTTAAGCTCCTCCCAGCACCAGGCTCAGCGCCAGGCCCTGGGGACTCAAAGGCAAATTGGACAGAGGCCCTACTCTCAGGGGCCTTTAGTCTGGTGGGGGTGACAGACAAAAAACTGAGAGCATACAGTACAATGAGATCCGTGTGGTGACAGTTGGAGTCCAAGAAGCTGTGAGAGCTGAGAGGATCTCAGCGCAGGGGCTCAGGGTAGGCTTCATAGAGGAGGTAGCATTTGAACTAGATGAATAGGGCTCTGCCAGGGTAGAGATGAAGGGGGCTAGAGATTTGTTCCCTTCAACGCACAGGGGAACTGGAATGTGAAAGTGCTAAACCAGTGTGTTTTCAAGTCTTAATGCTTGTTTACAACCTTGGGACCCCTGAGTTGGAAGGAGGCAGATGGATGGGAACTGTTGAACTGGGCAAATGGGCCTCATCCTTGCCCGCAGATCCGCTGGGCCACTGCCCACTGCCCCTACCTTGAAAGTGATCTGATTGGACATAGGCCCCAGGCTTGCTCCCTCTCAGACCTGCACCACTGGTCTTTCCATTTCTCTATCAATCCTCAACCCTAACGCACGGCTGGAACCTAGACCTCGGAGCTCGACTCCCGTTCTAGGCTTTAGTCTTTCAGCTCTATTTTGACCTGTTTAACCTGCCCTCCAGCACCAGAGGTTTGAGCGCCCGGTCAGGGCCCTCTAGGAACTCGAGTACTGGGAAAGATGGAGCCGTCAAAGATGTCCAGAGAAGAAGGGGTAGCTGGGTGTGTTCTGACATCCCAGGCAAGATAAGACATGGGCACGGTGCCCGCCAGAGGGGTGGGTCAGATGTCACTTGCATATTGGCTTCCTGGAGCTTATGCAGAGCTTGAGGCCAGACCAAGGGAGGAACGGTCAGGAGAAGAGGACAGTGATGAGCAGAAATTGCCCTCCTCAGCCCCTGCCCCATTCCATCCCCTGACCCTGCTGCCTGCTTTCATTTGGATCCAGACGTGGCCTGGAGGCCTGAAATGAGAATCCTCATGGATCTTTACTCCCTGGCCCAGTGGTTGAGTCCACTGCCCTTCCCAGACCCAGCGACCAGTGACCTGTGTGTATTCATTTTGCTTCATTCATCCTCCCCATATGCATTTCTTAAGCTCCTCCCAGCACCAGGCTCAGCGCCAGGCCCTGGGGACTCAAAGGCAAATTGGACAGAGGCCCTACTCTCAGGGGCCTTTAGTCTGGTGGGGGTGACAGACAAAAAACTGAGAGCATACAGTACAATGAGATCCGTGTGGTGACAGTTGGAGTCCAAGAAGCTGTGAGAGCTGAGAGGATCTCAGCGCAGGGGCTCAGGGTAGGCTTCATAGAGGAGGTAGCATTTGAACTAGATGAATAGGGCTCTGCCAGGGTAGAGATGAAGGGGGCTAGAGATTTGTTCCCTTCAACGCACAGGGGAACTGGAATGTGAAAGTGCTAAACCAGTGTGTTTTCAAGTCTTAATGCTTGTTTACAACCTTGGGACCCCTGAGTTGGAAGGAGGCAGATGGATGGGAACTGTTGAACTGGGCAAATGGGCCTCATCCTTGCCCGCAGATCCGCTGGGCCACTGCCCACTGCCCCTACCTTGAAAGTGATCTGATTGGACATAGGCCCCCAGGCTTGCTCCCCTCTCAGACCTGCACCACTGGTCTTTCCATTTCTCTATCAATCCTCAACCCTAACGGCACGGCTGGAACCTAGACCTCGGAGCTCGACTCCCGTTCTAGGCTTTAGTCTTTCAGTTTTGACTGAACACTGTATTTCTGACCCTGTTGTGCCAACCTGCCCTCCATCTTGCATCCCGTCTCTAACCACCAGCACCCAAGAGATGCCCTTGCCATCTGCACACTTGCTTTAGAGGTGGCTGGCTGTGGAGTAAGCAGATCATTGTCCTTTTGTGCCTTTCCATCCCTTGAACTGTTCCTGGACTTCCTGGCTTTTCCTGCAGCAAGGTCTCTGAAGGAGACCAGTCCAGGCTTTCTGAGCATGTAGTAGAATGATCGGGCTGTTTCTCAGAGTCACCACGTACGGTTGCATAGGTTGCAAACTGCACAAGGGTAACTGAGGGCTGAGAGTGACAGTGAGGGCTGACATCCAGCCTGCCTTCTCTTTGCCAGTCTTATACACACTGGTGCAGGCTGCACCCATTTTCTAATTAGCACAAAGGTGCCAAATGGGTGGGAAGGGTCCCTCTCTCGTCTCTCCGCCTCCACCATGTCCCATCCCCATCTTTGCATTGGAGGAAGGGGATGGGAGAGGGTAAACGCTGCAAGGCGCTTCCAGCTGAGAAACCTAGGTTTGCGAGCTGCAACAAATATCTGGTGAGCAGGGCCAGCTCCGGGACAGCGGCTGTTCCGGGCTGTGCAAAGGGACTGTGAGTGAGGATTAGTGAGAGGAAATGAAAATTGGGGATGGCCCTCAGGGGAATTGACTGCGGATGATGTCAGAGAGAAGGTTGCCTCCTGGAGAGCAAGGGACCCGAACGCCAGGCTACGGAGATGGGGGTGGGGGCGGGGAGGTGTGGGAAGGAGCAGACTATCTCCACGGTCCCCAGCAGCTAGGCAGGCAGCCACCCTCAAGGCCCAGGCAGGCCCCAGTCAGCCCACCTGGCTTCCTGACCCTTAGCCGCCTCCTGGCTCTTCTGGCGCCTTGGAAGCTGAAAGGATACATTCCTGTGGAGACCTCCAAGGACCCTGGGTGGAGAGCAGGGAGGAAGGGCTTGAGAGGATGGGAACTTACCTCCTGGGAACACAGATCCCAGCTTGCGAAAGGACTCACTCTTCCAAACATTTTCACTATAGATTCTCTCAGCCATGTGACAAGATAGGTATTGTTATTCCTATTTTTTTCCCATTTCACTCCCCTGTCAGCCATGGACATTACTCGTTAAGGATTTCTAAACCTCAAAATATTGTTTTGGAAGGATTAAATCCATTCTGCAGATGAGGAAAATTGAGGTTACACATAGCTAATGAATGGGAGAGTTATCAATGATGAGATGGCCTTGGAGTAGAGCAGGGCGGGAGGAATGTTTTGAAAGAAAGACAGCAAAAAATGCATGTGTGTGTGTGTGTGTGTGTGTGCGTGCCTGTGGCATGTGTGTGCATGTGCATTTTGGGCAAGGGGCCAGGATGCATCACAGAGCACCCTTGCCATCTGGTCAGAGAAACAGAGACGGGAGGACCCAGCTGGAAGTGGCTTTGTGACGGATGGGGAGGGGACTGGGTGGCACGGGGGTCTGCTAGTGTGGTTCGGAGGTTGTGCCATGGAGAAGGGCAGGCTCTATTTATTGATGTTTTTCCCTGAATCTGAGAATAGCTCTTCCTTTTTGTTTTGGTTGGGGAGGCTGGGCTTTCCAAGGCTCTGATACTGCCTGCCCCCTCTCTGGGGGCTCTGCCTGCTCCCAGGTCCCCAGCTGGTGGCCCCAGCCTTGCTTCCTAATTCCAGCGGGGCAGGCAGCATGCCCGCATGCCCAATTGATTCTCCTAGCACACGCAGGGAATTCATCTCAGCCTCCTTTCCAAGCCCCTGCCCCCAGATGTGCAGTCTTTCCAGCATCCAGAGGCCAGCTCACCCCACCCATATCACCGGCCAGCTGCAGTCCCTCATTTCCCGGAGAAGAGAGAACTAATAAAGGATAGCCTCTGAGCCGCAGCACCCCCCACTCCAATTCTTTCTTGCCACAGCCGCCCCATAAAACTGAAGGGAGAGATATAAAGGGAGCAAGTGTTAGGGAGATAGAGTTTCTGTCTGAGGAGGGGAATGGGGGTGTGTGGCTAGGGCTGGGACAGTTGCGGGCCATGACAAAAATGGAAGCCCCTGTTCACAGCCACTTTGGTCCCTATGCCATCTCCTAAGTAAGCTAAGGAGATGTGGGTCTGAAACAGAGGGTGATGATTATGCCAAAGACGGTGGGTTTGGTATGGACCCCCAGGATGGGAAGTCCTGAGGGCATCCTTACTACCCTGCCAGAAGCCAGTAGGAGAGTCAGGAGCCCTGGCCTCCAAACCTAGCTCCACACAGACCCAGAGCGATCTTGGTCCACTCCTGTATTCTTCTTGGCAGGCTTCAGTCTCCCCATCTGTGGAATGGGCTCTGTCACGCAGACACCTTACAAACCTATGAGTTAGGACAGGCTGTGCCGTTGACTGTGTTCTGTAGGAACGTGAGGGAAGCCCCTGGTTCCTCCCCTTTTGGCTTTTCTGAGCCATCAGGGGAAGGTGGGGTCTTCCGGGGGTCTGAGTCAGGTGCTCTGGGTTGCGCAGTCTGAACTTGGCAGAAGGGATGCCTTGTCCAATTCTGTCCCAGAGAAAGAGGCGGGCAAATATTTTAGGCTACAAAATCCTCTCTTTCCCCACTTATGGGGTATAACGTTTGTCCATTTATTTACTCAATATTCATTTCTTCATCAGTAATTACTCAGTGATTTATTGAGTGTTACGCGCTGGCCACTGTTGCAGGCACTGGTGACGGAGACGTGAATAAATGTGAAAGCCTCTGGAACTGCCATTACAGTGAGGGGAGAAAAAGACAGTAAGCAGGTATAAACCATAAACCAGAGTTTGAGGATGGGGATCAGAAGCAAGGCTAGGGGTCTCTGGGCCAGGCCAGAGCCTCTGCTCCTTGGTATAGTTTTCATAGAGGAGCCCCTGTGCCCTTCTCTCATGGCAGCTCCTCTGCCAGCTCCAGGCCAGGTGGTGCTGGGCTCCACATTTCAGGCTAGAGTGCAAGGACCAATTCTTCAGGTCTGGGTCCTGACATGGGACTGCCTTCCTGTCCTGCTTCCTGGGCCCTGCCTGCTTGAAATGAACTGAGACTTGCCCTGGGAGAGCTACCTGAGCTGGCGCCTGTGTCGCCCCATCCATAGCCAATGCTGACCTTACAGGGGTCAGGTCTTTGTGCCCCTGCAGCCAAGAAGGAGCCCTGGAGTTGGGGGTTGTAGGAATAAGCCTTTAGCCTTTCTCTACCATCTACTCCTTAGCCGACAATGGGCATGGGGTTAATCACCACTTATCTTGGTTACTAGGAAGGTGGCAAATGAGAGAGTACTTCGAGAGATTAGTTTATTCGTGTCTGCCTTGCGTTTCCCTGAGTTCTTGCTCAAAGTAGGGCTTCAGTGTTTAACTGACAGCGCCTTTGCCTTAGTGAGCACCTGCTCACCTCTTTGCCCAGCACCCCAGCGGTTCCAGGAGTGGTATTGGGAAGGGACATCCAGAGCCGTTTATCTTTGCTTGGCAGCGTTTACCATTGCTCTAGATCTGTCATGGGCTGTGTGTCCTGGGCCAAGTCCTTTGAATTCTTGGAACTCAGGGGTCTTGTCTGTAAAGCAGGCAGAAGAATCTCTTGCTCTCCCTGACCAGAGGTTTCCAGTGATGATTAACTGAGAGGCTATCAGGCACTCATCCGGTTGTAAAGTGAGGGGTGCATGGCACCAACTCCCAGCCCCCAGAGCCAATGGGGTTGCTAGGCCCCTTCCTCCCTCTAAACTGTCCCTCAGGTCTAATTGGGGTGGCTGTTCCCAGGAGTTGATGCAGGAAGGACCTGGTATAGGGGGAAGAGGTTTCCCAAGCTGAGCTAGCACTACTGCCTCCAGTCCCCGCCCCACTCCCGCTCAGCTTGCTCACTCTGGGGAGGGGGTGAGGCGATGGTCATCTTTAGTGCTCACTGAGGGATGGAAAGAGAGAAACGCAGAGAGGGTGCACAACCCAGAGACGGAGAGAGAGGAACCCCCAGCCACTGACGGAGGAAAGTGGGAGAAACAGAAACAGTGTAAGAGATACGGGCAGGCAGAGGGTACCAAGGCAGAGAAACTGAGGTCGGGGGAGACTGGCAGCATGTGTGAGAGACAGAGACAGGGAGACTGAGCAATAGATGAGGGCGAGAGCACGATTTGGGAGAGAGGGAGACTGAGACAGAGAGAGATGGAGAGAGCCTGTGAGACGCTGATGAGCTCAAGACAGGGGGCAAGTGTGAGTGTTGTTGTAAACCAGAGATGGAGAGCAAGCCCGTTTTCCTTCTGCTGCCTCCCCACCAAGGTGTGGGCTGCCAGCTCGGGGGAGCAGACCTGCACTAGGCAGGGCTGAGCCCCTTGATATAGGGGAGATGGGTGAGGTGGGGTCAGAATCTCAGTGTCTCTGACTTCCTCAGCCAGGAGAAGTGCCCAGGGCTTGTCTCACCTCCCTGCTGTTCCAGAGGGTGACTCAGAGTGTGCTGGGAGAGCGGCCTTGGACAGGGGTAGCACCTGGGCTGAAGAAAGGGCCCTGACTTGGGAGCTGTGGATTCTGGGTCCAACTCTACTACCACTTGGCTTTGAACCTGGGTTTGGGCCTTTCCCCTTTGGGGGCCTCAGTAAGTCTTTCTGGAAAATGGATATATCTGGGGAGAGTTAGGGCCAGGGAGTTGAATTCAACAATCTCTTCCTGTTCTAATGTTCTAGAAATTGTCTAAGGAAAAGTAGGAGAAAATGAGATCCCTCAATGTTCAGGAATGCATAGGCAGGGAATTCCAGGTCTGTGTATGGAGATATATATATATATATATTCATTCTATAGAGAAGGCTAAGGAGTTAGATTGTTAGTCTTTGAGGGGAAACACAACTGGTGTCTAAGAGAGGGAGTGGAAGAAAAGCTCCGCAGGAGGGGCTGCTTGGTTCTGAGCAGAGGGGCGCCCAGCAGGTGGAGCAGACCTGAGTCTGCCTGCAGGTCGGGGGACCCCAGGATCATGGCAGAGGCCTCACCAGTCTGCCTACAGGCATTTGGAGGGTTGCTGGGGAGCAGTAGTGTACCCCAATGGCTGTGCCTCCGCTAGATAGCCTGAGGTCCTGGCCACCATGAGGCACAGTCTTGCCCGCTGCTTGAGTAACTAAATGTCCCATCAAAAAGTAAAGGAACATGGTGAGGACCGATGTTGGTTCCCAAGAGTGGGCAAGCTTGGAGAAGAGAAACAGAGCCCTGTCATCCTGCTCTGCTGCTGGGGGCGGGGGGCTCACAGAGATTACACAGTCACTGCCGCTCGACCCAGAGATCTGGATGATGGCAAGGAAGATGATTTGGCAGAAGCAAGGGTCACCTCAGGAGGGTCCTCTCCAATATGCTCTGTGCTACTCCTCCCCGCCTGGTCTTGTGGGCCTGCCCTCTGCTCCCACTCCCACTCCCTTGGAGTGCAGGTCTTGTTCTCAGTGGGGCTATTGTGGCCTGGCGGCCGGGCACTGTGTGGGGCAGGCAGGTTTTGCCCAGCCTGGAAGCATCTCCCTCCCAGGCTCCACAGCATAGGGGTCCTCAGACATAGGAGTGTGCTGGGAGAGCGGCCTTGGACAGGGGTAGCACCTGGGCTGAAGAAAGGGCCCTGACTTGGGAGCTGTGGATTCTGGGTCCAACTCTACTACCACTTGGCTTTGAACCTGGGTTTGGGCCTTTCCCCTTTGGGGGCCTCAGTAAGTCTTTCTGGAAAATGGATATATCTGGGGAGAGTTAGGGCCAGGGAGTTGAATTCAACAATCTCTTCCTGTTCTAATGTTCTAGAAATTGTCTAAGGAAAAGTAGGAGAAAATGAGATCCCTCAATGTTCAGGAATGCATAGGCAGGGAATTCCAGGTCTGTGTATGGAGATATATATATATATATATTCATTCTATAGAGAAGGCTAAGGAGTTAGATTGTTAGTATTTGAGGGGACACACAACTGGTGTCTAAGAGAGGGAGTGGAAGAAAAGCTCCGCAGGAGGGGCTGCTTGGTTCTGAGCAGAGGGGCGCCCAGCAGGTGGAGCAGACCTGAGTCTGCCTGCAGGTCGGGGGACCCCAGGATCATGGCAGAGGCCTCACCAGTCTGCCTACAGGCATTTGGAGGGTTGCTGGGGAGCAGTAGTGTACCCCAATGGCTGTGCCTCCGCTAGATAGCCTGAGGTCCTGGCCACCATGAGGCACAGTCTTGCCCGCTGCTTGAGTAACTAAATGTCCCATCAAAAAGTAAAGGAACATGGTGAGGACCGATGTTGGTTCCCAAGAGTGGGCAAGCTTGGAGAAGAGAAACAGAGCCCTGTCATCCTGCTCTGCTGCTGGGGGCGGGGGGCTCACAGAGATTACACAGTCACTGCCGCTCGACCCAGAGATCTGGATGATGGCAAGGAAGATGATTTGGCAGAAGCAAGGGTCACCTCAGGAGGGTCCTCTCCAATATGCTCTGTGCTACTCCTCCCCGCCTGGTCTTGTGGGCCTGCCCTCTGCTCCCACTCCCACTCCCTTGGAGTGCAGGTCTTGTTCTCAGTGGGGCTATTGTGGCCTGGCGGCCGGGCACTGTGTGGGGCAGGCAGGTTTTGCCCAGCCTGGAAGCATCTCCCTCCCAGGCTCCACAGCATAGGGGTCCTCAGACATAGGAGTCACAGCGCTCTCATGTTCCATGTTAATACACTGAGACCACAAGGGGGTCCCAGCCACAGCCTGTTCTGGTTAGGCCTGAGGGCCACACTGGCGCTTGCTTGCATCCTGGTGACTTTTGGGGATAAGAATGCCAGTTTCTTCCCCTTTGCTTTGGCTCTCCCTGAGGGATCAAAAGAAAAGATAAGATGACTCTACACATGTGACATCCAGCACTCATCCTGGAGGAAAAGCAGCTGACACTCAGAGAGCCTGGGTGCTTGTCCACAGTCCCCCAGCTGGTGAAGGTACGGCCACGACCCTGTGTGTCAAGCTCCAAAACATCTGCTGATTTTCTTGGTTGGTTTGTTTTTGCTTTTCTCATTTTGAGAAAGGAGAGGAAGATGATAGAAGTCTTACATACACACAATAGAAAATCGGAGCACCACAGAGAGCACTATCAAGAAAACATCACCTAGAATTCCACTAACTAGGCAGAAATACTATTAATTTGGAGGTATCTTTCTTTCTAGTAGTTTTGTTTTCCTCTACAGTTCCACACAATCCCTGTTTTTATGCAAGAGATCATACAGGCATTTTTTTTTTAATTGTGGTAAAAAAAAAAAAGCACATAACACGAGATGTACCCTCTTAACAAATTAGTAAGCGTACAATATTGTTAATATGGACATTATGTTGTACAACAGATTTCTAGAAAGTTTTCGTCTTGTATGACTTAAACTTTATACCCACTGAACTGCCTCATCATTTTCCCACATCACCCCAGTCCTGGAAAACCATCGTTCTATTTTGTGTTTCTAAGAGTTTGACTATTTAAAGATCTCATATAGGTAGAATGATGTAGTATTTGTCTTTCTGAGTCTGGCTTATTTTGCGTAGCACAATATCCTCCAGGTTCATCCATGTCCTGCAAATGGCAGGATTTTCTTCTCTTTTAAGGCAGAATAGTATTCCTTTTGGGTACCTATGCCACATGCATACTTAAATTGTTTCCATGTCGTGACTATTGTGAATAATGCTGAGAACATGGGGGTGCAAATGCAAATCTTTCTTTAAAATCCTCATTTCAATGATTTTGGGTAAATACCTAGAAATGGAACTACTGAATCATATATTAGCTTTATTTTTGATTTTTGAGAAACTTCTATACTACTTTTTATCGCAGCCCATCAACAGTGCACAAGGGTCCCAATTTCTCCACATCCTCACCAACACTTGTTATTTTCTGTCTCTGTTGTAGTTATAATGGCCCATCTCACAGGTGTGAGGTGATCTCTCATTGTGGTTTCGATTTGCATCGCCTTGATGATGCGTAACGTTGAACACTTTTCATATATTTGTTGGCCATTCGGATGTCTTTTTTTTTGGCCATTGTATTTTGTATGCTGAGTTTCCCATATATCATTAAACTGCAAGCATTTCTCTGTGTCATTAAATATTTTTTGCATTGATCTTTACTTTACCCTGAAGGCAGGAATCTGAGCTTGGAGAGTTTTGAAGTTCTGCCAGGCTTCTGTTGGTACCTGGTGCCTCAGCAGGTCCACAGCCTAGAGGTGGGAATAAATCCAGGAGGGGGCCTGGAAGAGCAATGCCTAAGAGCATAAAATAGGCAGCAGATGGCCCTAGGCTCAAAGGCAGATTTAGCCATTTCCAGGCTGCCTGGCTTTGGGTCGGTCAGTTCCTCTCTGAGGTCCAGCTTCCTCATCTGTAAAATGGGGATTATAGTAGAATCTGTTTTCTCATCCTTTTGTGTGGCCCCACTGAGCATGTTGGGATTTAATGCACATGCCAGGATTTAAGCCACAGGAAGTCCTCCGGGAACATCAGCTATTATTATTGCAGGAATGCCAGGAGGCCAGAGAAAGTGCCTTCCTCTGTCTCTGACCTTAGTTTCTTCTTTTGTCTTAACGGAGACTGTACAAGGTATCCCCTTTCAATTCTGATGACTTGAGGTCTATGAATATAGGTGGAAGGAAGGTGGATATTAGCTGTGGAGGAGCTGGGAACTCTTCCTTTGACCTCCTTGTCTTTTTGTTCCTCATCCCTTTCCTCCAGCAGATCCCCTTCACCCTGGAGCTGAGGCCCAGACAGGCTCTCATGTAGCCCTGCCTTGGTGGGGCCTCTGGCCACAACAGGGCTAGTCTGGGCTGCACTGCCACAGAGAGTCCTCTGTAGGCCTGGGTTGCATCTATCAACACCCTGGAGAATGTGAGCTTTTGACTTTGACACCTTTTGGGAGACTCACAGGGTGAGAGACTGGCCTATCACACCCTGGCATCAGGCAGAGAAAGGTTCCCCTAATTCTGGCTCAGAATCAGCTACTCAGTTTAGCTATATAGTCAGAGCTAGGATCTAACATGGGGTTTCTGACAGTCCTTGAGACTGGTTCTCTTCTTGCCTTCAGGAGGAACTCAATCATAAGAGGGCCTTCAGAAAATATTGAATCTAATTTTTCCCATTGTACAGATGGAGAAACTGAGGTCAGGAGGAGAGAAAGGAGTAGTTTATACTACCCATCACTTCCATGTTATTGGGTGGGATGCAAAGGTCAGTTGGTTCTGTCCTAGCTTTTCTGGAGATCATGGGTAAGTAGAATCAGGGGCTGCATGGGATAGAGGTTAGATAAGTAGATGAATTTCTTAGCAAAGTCATAAGCTCATCAAATCTTCATGTCAGAGCAGACGGTGTCAGAGTAGAAAGAACCAGGAGAGGTTATTCTAAGTCAAAGGTTTGAAAATATGTTTAGCCACATCAACCATGTAGTTTGAGATCTAGATGGGGAACCCAACCCCTGCCATTCCTCCGGCAGCCCCAGCCATACCTGCAAAGAAGCCTGGAGTTGAGCTCACAAAGACGGAGTGGCTACCTTCAGGGCCAATGGGGAGGCCTCTATTTGCCCGCAGTGGTGTCCCTCCCGGGGGGAGGACAATATTGTCCTTCAGTTAGATTCCTTTAGCCTGCTATCTGCTAAAATATGAACTCTCTCAGAATCCCAGCTTATAGTTTCTTTAGCATTTCTGCTTGTCCCCTGCATATGTCATATCAGGGCACAGCTCTGTGATGGCTGCCTGAGTCTATGCAGACCAAGGAGTACCAGACAGGGACACCCATGGGCAGAGCAGGCTCTCATGTAGCCCTGCCTTGGTGGGGCCTCTGGCCACAACAGGGCTAGTCTGGGCTGCACTGCCACAGAGAGTCCTCTGTAGGCCTGGGTTGCATCTATCAACACCCTGGAGAATGTGAGCTTTTGACTTTGACACCTTTTGGGAGACTCACAGGGTGAGAGACTGGCCTATCACACCCTGGCATCAGGCAGAGAAAGGTTCCCCTAATTCTGGCTCAGAATCAGCTACTCAGTTTAGCTATATAGTCAGAGCTAGGATCTAACATGGGGTTTCTGACAGTCCTTGAGACTGGTTCTCTTCTTGCCTTCAGGAGGAACTCAATCATAAGAGGGCCTTCAGAAAATATTGAATCTAATTTTTCCCATTGTACAGATGGAGAAACTGAGGTCAGGAGGAGAGAAAGGAGTAGTTTATACTACCCATCACTTCCATGTTATTGGGTGGGATGCAAAGGTCAGTTGGTTCTGTCCTAGCTTTTCTGGAGATCATGGGTAAGTAGAATCAGGGGCTGCATGGGATAGAGGTTAGATAAGTAGATGAATTTCTTAGCAAAGTCATAAGCTCATCAAATCTTCATGTCAGAGCAGACGGTGTCAGAGTAGAAAGAACCAGGAGAGGTTATTCTAAGTCAAAGGTTTGAAAATATGTTTAGCCACATCAACCATGTAGTTTGAGATCTAGATGGGGAACCCAACCCCTGCCATTCCTCCGGCAGCCCCAGCCATACCTGCAAAGAAGCCTGGAGTTGAGCTCACAAAGACGGAGTGGCTACCTTCAGGGCCAATGGGGAGGCCTCTATTTGCCCGCAGTGGTGTCCCTCCCGGGGGGAGGACAATATTGTCCTTCAGTTAGATTCCTTTAGCCTGCTATCTGCTAAAATATGAACTCTCTCAGAATCCCAGCTTATAGTTTCTTTAGCATTTCTGCTTGTCCCCTGCATATGTCATATCAGGGCACAGCTCTGTGATGGCTGCCTGAGTCTATGCAGACCAAGGAGTACCAGACAGGGACACCCATGGGCAGAGCAAGTGGTCAGAGCCACAGCCCAGAGTCCATCCATGGCTGTGGCCATCTGCAACCTGACACTACAGGACCTCTACCCCAGTGGTGGCGACCTGGGGCCTTTCCTAGGCTGCCTCTAAATACCCAGGAGTTGCCCAGAGGGCACAGAATGCACTGGAAGGGCAAAGGCTGGTCCATCCAGCCTTTACCCCTGGAGCACATAGCCCCTTCTGAAGTCCAGGCATGTGGCAGTGGGCACCGCTGACATTAAAAGCCAAAACTGGGGATGGGGTGGCATGCCTGGTCAAGAAGCTTTTCATTTCTCACCCAACTTCCATCTTTAATAACTCCTTCTTGGAGGCCGAGAATGACTGGCCCCTGCTCGGGATGATATTAGAGGAGAAGCAGGAAATAAGGTTCATGAATTGAGCACCAATTATGTGCCAGGAATTAGGGTAGGGGCTTCTCTTACATGGTTTTATTTAATCCTCAAACAACTGCATGAGGCAGGCATGATGGTCTCCAGTTCACAGCTGGATTAACCAAAGCCCGAAGAGGTTGTGTTATTCCCTGAAAGCCGTGTAGGAGCCGAGAGGCTGAGCTGGGTGGAGTCTAGTTAGCTTGGCCTTCCCCCATAGCTAGTGCTCTATCCATTGCCCCCAGCCATGAGCCTGTCAGAGAGACTTAGAAAGCTGCTGGATTTTGAGAGTGGTGGAAGGAACAGAGACGGCCAAGGTTGGGAGCCCTCATCAGGCCCATGGAGCACTGACTGTCTTTGATCTCCCCTTCTCCCCTCTCCCTTGGAGTTTTTCAGCCTGGCAAGCAGCATGGGGGCCATGGACTGGGAGGGGCTGAAAGGGGCCGAAAGGGGCCGGGGGATAGGAGAAACAGGACTGGAGCCTGCAAAGGGCTGCCCCCAGCCCCAGAAACTCCCTGCTTGGCCCCCTGCCAGTAAGGCGGCTCCATAGAGACCTTCTGGGAATAGAGAGAAATTCATTAGCGGATGTGCAAGTCCCAAACCGATTAGCGATTTATACTCTGGCCTCAAATGGCAGGTGGCTTACGTTTATTATCTGACTTAGCCCAAAGGCCACCCAGTTCTACCCCTCCCTCCTTTCCTTTCTCTCTGCGATCCTCAGGAATGGGATCTTCAGCCTGATTTGTCTTAGGTTCTTCCTTTAGTCCCTGTAGCCTAAGCCAGTTCCCAGGAGGGAAAGTGCTGGGGACGGGAATGGTGGGGAATGTCAGGCAGCAAGGTGCCAAAATGACCTCCTGAATAGCAGGAGGCTTTCTAATCTGAGCTTGGTCCATTCAGTGAAACCAAAGAGGACTTCATTGCCCTTTGGGGGCCGGACAAGAAGAAAGAGAGTGGGGTACTGAAGAAGGAAGGATGGAGGATAGATAGCAAGGAAAACTTCTAGAGTACTTGAGCCTTGATTCCTGGGCTGGGATAAATGTACCTCTTGGCTGTGGAAAAAGGGTCGGGATGGAAATGACACAGCCTGGGCCCATAGCCAATGGGAACTTCCCCACAGAAGATGCCACTTAGAAATGTTATTAAACCCTCTGGACTTTTAAAGTGGAGAACAAGGCAACTATGAACACCCTTTAAAGAGCTATTGAGAGTTCCCAAGGGAGCTCTGTGTCTTTCATACTCGCCTCTGCCTTGGGAGGGAGACATGCGGCTCCCTCATCCCCCACCCCAAGCCCCTCCCCTGCACCATATCAATAGGCATGGCTGCCATTCCCTTCCCTAGCCTCTAGCCTAGCCTCATGTGGGCCCTGAGCCAAGGGGCCATCAATGAGTTCTGGGCTTCTCTAGCAGACACAGCTTATGGGGACTGGGTCTGTCTGCCTCAGCTGAGTTCTCAAATGGCTTATGAGGAGAAGCAGGCTGTGGTGGCCTTGAGCTTCCACGTCTAATCAGCAGCCTCCAAGCTGGAGTGGGAACATGACTAGCTGCCATTAGCTCCAGAGTTGTGATAGAAAATGAGGTGAATTGATTCCCTTGCTCCAGTCTGAGGAGCTTCCCCCACTACACTGCCCCCCATCCACTCTGGGCTCTAGGCTGAGGGATACATGTGGAAAAATTACTCAGTCAGCCTTTGCTCAGTACTGAATGTTACTTCCCCATCCCCCATTGCACTTCCTGTTCAGGGCAGGAGACTCTAGAGTCCACCTGGATTGCTGCTTCTATGGGGTTCCACCTTCAGGAAGTTCTTCCTAGTGTCTGATCTTAAGCCTTCTTGCTGTAACTAACTCATTTTTTTTTTCCTAGTTCTGTGCAAAGAATGAGAGGAAGCTTTATTATTTAGGATCTCACTGTGAGTGGAGCTTATAAGATTTGGAAGTATTGACTGGACCAGGAAGCCTAAATGGGCTCAGAGTCTGTTGAGGTGGGAGCTGAGGTGGCTGGCTCCTCCCCTTACTTCAGAGTGGCAGTGAGTCTGAAGTCCCTGCCCTAGGCATCATGGAAAAGTGCTCAGTCCAGCCCTTTCTTAGCCTTGTGACCGTGAATGGAATCACTCCTAGAGTCCTGATCATTTCCTCCTGGTTCAAGGTCTTGTTCGGTTTCCCCAGTGGCTCAGCTGGTAAAGCATCTGCCTACAATACGGGAGGCGTGGGTTCGATCCCTGGGTTGGGAAAAAGCCCCAGATCAGGAAAATCCCCTGGAGAAAGAAATGGCAACCCCCTCCAGTATCTTTGCCTGAAGAATCCTGTGGACACAGGAGCCTGGCAGGCTACAGTCCGTGGAGTCTCAGTCAGACACGACTGAGTGACTAATACACAAACATACTTCAGAGTCTTGTCACTCATGATCTCTCTGGGTACCATTAGTCCTGCCTGTGAGTCAATTATTCAGCCGAGGTTGGTGTGCTCACCCCAGAGTGAAGCTGGGGTGGGAGCGGCCCCGACAGGAATGTGACCCAAGTGGCCAGGCCCTACCCTTCAGAAGGCTCCCATCAGCCTAGCAGTTCTTTCCAGCTTTCCCTTCTCCTAGATAAACAACCTGGGCTGGGGGTGTTTCCAGCCTAGCTGAACTGAGTAATTAAAATCTCTCCTCTTCCCCTGACAGATGACCTCCAAGGTTCGTTCCAGCCCTATGATTCTATGATTCCAGCTGGGGGTATCCAATTAACCCTTGTCATGCTTGGCTGGGCTTCATGAGCTGTGGAGTGGGAAGGGAGGCATACACCAGCATGCTCCGCCCCCTTCCAGTTCTCCCCATTCCTGAGCTCCATATTCCCTGAGCCGGTGCCAGGGTGGTGCTCACCAAGCCTGGGCCCAGTGGTCACAATGACAGGGAAGGACAGACCGGCCTCTGGGGAGCTGCCTCTCTTCAGCTTGGTCCTGAGGGCTTTGCATAGGACCTGCCTGGTCTTTGGTTCAGATGCAGGCAGAATGTGTTCTCAGAGAAAGGTCTCGAAGGACTCAGCTGAGGTAGGGTGAGGTGGTAGCTTTGGAAGCAGATCACTGGCCAGTAAACTGGTCATCTAGAAGCCTAGCTTCCTGGGTCATATCTCTCCCCACCCCTCCACCCAATGCCAGGGTAAGGCAGCCTCCTCCTGGTGTTACGTCTGGCTGTTCTCCAAGGACATGAGATTTGGGTGAGGTTTGGACTCTGGTCAGGATGGTGGTGGAGCCACAGATGTGGCAATTGTCAGAGCTGGTATGGGCCTTTGAGACTGCCATAAACAGGTACCTTATGGGCCGCTTAAGACCTTCAGAGTGTTTTGTTTGGCTCACGCAGTACCTACATTGAGAAGAAATTAGCTGCCATTATTGAAAATTCAGGAGTTTTTACATAAAAATCCAGATTTATAACTTCTAAAAAATCTGAAGTCTAGTAACACTGGGCCCATATTCTCACAGGACCACAGCTGGAGCTCCGTGGCAGCTGCCCTCTTAGCCAAGGCATATACTCTGCTTTTCCTTGTTCCCCACCTGCCTGAATTGGCTCTTCATGGGACCAAGTGGAGAAACAGAGGTCCAAAGAGAAAGGAAGGCTTTTGCCCAAGGTCACTCAGCCACAGTGGGGGACAGAGCCGAGACGAGAACCCAGGCCTCCCAGCCCTGCATTCTCCTCCCCGGGGCTCTGCAGAGGCTACACAGCCTCTCTGCCAGTGCCATCCCCTCCATTCCTGAGGTCTGGTAGCCTCCGTGGCCAGGTTTTGTCTGGTCGCCTTCCTGCACAGCCCCTACAGCCGCCCAGGGCCCCAGGCCTGGCCCAGGCCCCCTTCGGGTGAGAGCAGAGACACTGCGGGGACTCCACAGCCTGGCCCCATCTCCCGCAGCTCCGAACAAGAATCTCATTAAGTGCAGGGGGCGGCCGCCGCCGGGCCTGGGGCGCCCTGACCACAGAGCTGGCTTCCTTCTGCAAACAGCCCCGCCTGGGGCTGGGCTGGCCTTGTGTCTGTGCATGGAGGGGGCACTGTGGCTGCCCCCATCCAGCCCACCCCACTGCCTCCCAGGCTGCCTTTTGCTTCCCTCCCTGTCCAGCCTTCTGACCACCCCAGCCTTGTTTCTGTCTCCCGATCACTCCTCCTGCTCCCATCCCCTTTATTTTCCTCTCCCTTCTGCTTTTTTCTTTTTTGCTCTTTGCCTTGCTTCGGTTTTGTCACCGTATGTCTGTTGCACGGCCCTGTTCTTCCTCGAAGTCTAGCTTCCCATCACTGCCCGAGTCCTGCTTGCTTCTGCATCTTGCTGCATCGACCTCTTGTTGCTCCAGAGGGGTGCCCTCTTAGCTTCTGTCTCTCGCTCTCCATCTCTGAGCTTCACTCTCTGTCTCTTTCTCGGCTTCTCCCTCAGGCCTCCCTGCCTCAGGCTCTCTGGCCTGCTCTGAGTCCGTGTTTCTGAGGCTGCCACAAGACGCTTCTGGGGAGGTTTGCTGTACTGGATAAACATGGCCCCAACAGCAGGACGTGAGGAATTCTGCTGACGGCGCTTTCCTCGGGTGCTGAGGAGGGGCAGTGTGAGCTGGCGGCCAGGGGCCCCAAGGAGACAGCAGTGTCCTTTCTGTGCTCACACCCCTGCCTTCCCAGCCTATCAGCCAGTGCCCAGTGTCTCCCTACCTGAAAAAAAGGGACAAGCCACAAGGGACTGCTCACCTGGCTTTGCCCACTCACCACCTCCTCCCCCCAACCCCCCCCCCCCACAGACTATGCACACACTTCCCTGCAGTATCTACGGCCTGCAGCCAACTAAGTGGAATTCATTTCTGTTTCTTCTGGCCTGGCCTGCCTAGGCCTCAGGGGCAGGGGCTTTGGGGAGGGGAACAATCCCAGAGGCCTTGGAAACGAGGCAGTAGATGTAAGCACCCATTAGAGATCACTGTAGCCGAGCCTCGGCTTCCAGACAGCACCCCACCCTTTGCAATTGTTCTATATTTAAAATCCCTGCCCTCGGAGGAAAAGTTTACGGACCTCCCCCTCTCACCTCCTCCGAGGCCTTACCCCACTGTCAAAAGGTTCCTAAATCAAACTGAAATCCTTCATACTGAGACTCAGACAGAGCGTGGGTGTCCTGGGATGTGTATGGGATATGGAGCATGTGTGTGGTGGTGTGGGTGGAGCTGAGAGCCTAGACAAAGTGGAAAAGAGATCATTTCTGCGAGGGGGTGTGGCGGGGTGGGGGATGAGAGGGGATGCAGGGGGCTTGGAGGAGAAGCTGGTATAAATAGTCCAGAACAGAGACAACGGGGTCTGGTGGCAGAGACGCTGAAG
Source organism: Tragulus kanchil (assembly GCA_022376925.1). Taxonomy (NCBI): domain Eukaryota; kingdom Metazoa; phylum Chordata; class Mammalia; order Artiodactyla; family Tragulidae; genus Tragulus; species Tragulus kanchil. Next base: position 71,976,503 of record JAIOJX010000001.1, on the reverse strand, counting down.
GGGAGACGTCTTGATAGCACGGGAGAGTCTGTGGACACAACTGCTGAGAAAGAAGATCGAGAAGGCGCAGAATGACGTGCGTCCGGGAGGCTTCGTGAAGTGTCAGAGCAAATTTGAGAGAAGAGACTTTCAGACTGAAGAACAGCAAGGGCTGTAGAGTTCTGTGGAGAAGTGAGAGGGTCTTCAGAGGTAGGCAGTGGAGTCTGCTTTCCAGAACAAACCTTCATCTGACATATGGTCTGAGGGTGACCAACTCATCTCACTTTGCTCAGGACTGGACATTTCAGCACAGAAAGTTCTACCTCCTGAGAAACCCCTCAGTCCCAGATAGACCATTGATCATCCTCTCCACCCATGCCGCCTACCAGGCAGTGTGTTCCTGACAACCACCCTGGGCAGGAGTAGAGTGTGTTAGTCCCATGTTCCAGAGGAGAAAATGGTAGCTAAGAAGATTTAAAGAATTTGTTTTAATGTCACAGAGTGGCAGGTTTGAAGTCCAGGTTTGTGGTTTTACTGGACTGAGTTGTTTTATCCTGGATCCAGAGACTTTCAGGGACAAGCTACGCAGCCCTCCACCCTACCACCACCTCCTCCCCTACATACATCCCAACCTCACAGAGTGTCAAAGTCTTGATGTGAGGCAGAGTCATTTGGACCTACTGTCTGAGTCCCACTGGGCAGGGGCTGCGAGTTGGGGTGGGCTGAGGAAAGAGGGGGTTTTGGCCCGTTCAGTCAGTCCCAGTCCTCCCAGGGCTTCACTCTGGACCGGCACCTGTTGATTTTTTGGCTTCTCCCCCAGCTGGGGGTAGGACCAGCTGCTGGAGGGCAGGCGTGGGTTGCGGAAGGCAGGGGGAAGTGCTGAGGGAGGGTGTCTCCAGGGCCTTGCTGGGTTCCTGGGCTCCAGGTGGTGGGTCTGGGGAGGGCTGGCCCAACATCTGAGAGCAGGCTAGGGGCCGGGCCCCAGGAGTCCTGCATTGCTGGTCAGCGCCGCCTCCGGTGTGCTGGGGTGTGAGGAAGCGGCCACAGAAGAAACAAACAGAGCCTGTGAGGACAGGAAGCAATTACGGACCACCCGGCCTAGGCTGCTAAAGAGCTCAGAGTGGAGGGAGGGCAGGCCGAGGCGGGGATAGGCCACCAGCTAGGTGTGGCCTAGGGCAACGCTGGCAGAGTGAGATGAAGAGGTCCTAAGCTGACAGGATAATGGGAAAGACGTAGCAGGTGTTCCTCTGTCCTTCGGGGGCATGTCTTCCTCTTAGAAACACCTCCAGAGAAGGGGTGAACCTTGGTGGGTGTGGGATGTTGGCTTTTGGTCAGGAGGCCTTAGAATCCAACACACATGTGGTTTGAGATCTATCACTTCTGCTCACTCAACCTCAGTTTTCCCGTCTGTATAATGACGTAGGTAAAGCAATTGATTCAACAGGCCTTCCGGTTTTGACAGTCCCTTATGCCGTAACATGGCTAAGAGCTAAGCATTTCTTAGTTAACAAGGGTTTACTATTTATCAGATGCAGGCAGACACTGGGGCTACATGGTGAGGTTGGGGAAAGAAATTTAGAAGTTGAAGACCTGGGTTCTGTCCTTGAGGAATAATATTATCTTAAAACTAAATGGTTTTACCTGGTCCAGAGACTTTCAGGGACAAGCTACGCAGCCCTCCACCCTACCACCACCTCCTCCCTACATACATCCCAACCTCACAGAGTGTCAAAGTCTTGATGTGAGGCAGAGTCATTTGGACCTACTGTCTGAGTCCCACTGGGCAGGGGCTGAGTTGGGGTGGGCTGAGGAAAGAGGGGTTTTGGCCCGTTCAGTCAGTCCCAGTCCTCCCAGGGCTTCACTCTGGACCGGCACCTGTTGATTTTGGCTTCTCCCCAGCTGGGGGTAGGACCAGCTGCTGGAGGGCAGGCGTGGGTTGCGGAAGGCAGGGGAAGTGCTGAGGAGGGTGTCTCAGGGCCTTGCTGGGTTCCTGGGCTCCAGGTGGTGGGTCTGGGAGGCTGGCCCAACATCTGAGAGCAGGCTAGGGGCCGGGCCCCAGGAGTCCTGCATTGCTGGTCAGCGCCGCCTCGTGTGCTGGGGTGTGAGGAAGCGGCCACAGAAGAAACAAACAGAGCCTGTGAGGACAGGAAGCAATTACGGACCACCCGGCCTAGGCTGCTAAAGAGCTCAGAGTGGAGGGAGGGCAGGCCGAGGCGGGGATAGGCCACCAGCTAGGTGTGGCCTAGGGCAACGCTGGCAGAGTGAGATGAAGAGGTCCTAAGCTGACAGGATAATGGGAAAGACGTAGCAGGTGTTCCTCTGTCCTTCGGGGGCATGTCTTCCTCTTAGAAACACCTCCAGAGAAGGGGTGAACCTTGGTGGGTGTGGGATGTTGGCTTTTGGTCAGGAGGCCTTAGAATCCAACACACATGTGGTTTGAGATCTATCACTTCTGCTCACTCAACCTCAGTTTTCCCGTCTGTATAATGACGTAGGTAAAGCAATTGATTCAACAGGCCTTCCGGTTTTGACAGTCCCTTATGCCGTAACATGGCTAAGAGCTAAGCATTTCTTAGTTAACAAGGGTTTACTATTTATCAGATGCAGGCAGACACTGGGGCTACATGGTGAGGTTGGGGAAAGAAATTTAGAAGTTGAAGACCTGGGTTCTGTCCTTGAGGAATAATATTATCTTAAAAACTAACATGTATTGAATGTTTACATGGGTAAGGAAGTGTGTCGAAATGAGCTCAGTGAATTTCTTCACAAATCCTGTGAAGTAACTACTGTTATTATTCCCATTTTCTGGATGAGGAAACGGAGACCAAGGAAAGTTAAGTGACTCACCTAAGACTATGTATCTAGGAAGGGGAAACCTAGACGTTTACCTAGATCAGTCTTACTCCAAAGCCAGTGCTCTGAATCTTGATGCTAAATTGCTTTTTCTATAGCTGATAAACCAATAATTGCCCGTATTCTGTATGATGTCCTTTTCTGTTCATTAGCATATTTCAGCTTCACAGTGATCCTGTGGGCCTGGTGATATTATCCTCACTTTACAGTTAAGGAGATTGAGACTCAGAGATGTGAGGGCCTGGCTGCCCTCCTGACGCTTGATGCGCCCCAGGGTGCAGCCAAAGCTTTGCCCCCACCACCCTGTCTCCAAATGAAACCCAACAATGCTCCCACAGTACCTGGGGCAGGCCCCATCTTGCCACGCCCTATGGAGCTGGTAGATGGACAGGCAGCATGGGCCCTCTGCTCTAGCCTGGGTGTCTACACCCTCCTCTTTCCTCCCCTCCGCAATGATTTCTTGAGTACTTGTGATGCTCCAAGTGTTATACTGGGGGCTTCTGTGCATTATTCCCTTAATCTCACAGCTACTCCATGAAATAATTTGAACTCTAATTTTGGAGATGAGAAAACTGAGGCTTAGGAGGCACCAGGGAGCCCCTGGGCATTCCAACCTCCTTCTCCCACCCCCTCCCGCCCACTCCAGGACGGGCTTCAGGGACTGCAGGAACCTTGGGAACCTGTGCTTGCAGTTTTGTTGCACTCCATGAACTGCCTAACCAGGGCCAGATCTTCTCAGCTCCTGAAAATGAGGCCATGTTCCACCTCACTCGCAGCATCTCCCTTCCCTCCCTCCACTTCCAGCTCCATTTTTGGATTTGCCCGGAGCCATGGCTGAGGCCTCAGCTCATTGGCACTGTCTGGAGCTGTTTTCTGTATTACCTCATTTATTCCATCCTCCACTCCCACCAGGTAGATATTGTCATTATCATCAGCATTCCCGTTTTCCAGATAAGGACACTGAGGTACAGGGAGGTCACTGGATTGCCCAAGGTTATCAGCGAGGAAGTGGCAGAGCCATGGTTCATACCCAAGACAGCTGGCAATGAGCCAACGTGAGAAGGTCCTTAAGTGCCACCCTTGAGCATGGCCTTGATCCTGAGGCAAAAGGCAGTAATTGAGGGGCTTAGCCTAGGAGGTACATAATCTGCTTTGCCTAAGAGAGCAATCTGTCTGGCAGCAGTGAGGAGGGGATGTGGAGGGGCAGATGTGAGGCAGGGACACTAGTGAGAAGACTGAGGCAGCTGGACTCCCAGGAAGGAGTAGTGGGAGCTTGCCTTAGGGCAGTGACAGTGGCTGTGTGTGGAAAGGGGCAGAGATGGCAGATACCCCGAAAGACATGAAGACAGAGCCACTGCCCTGCTCCTTCTGTTCCGGCTAAGTTGTGTGTCCTGATGTGGAACAGCATCTGCCCTCCAAAGGGGGCACCCGTTTCTAAACTGTCTACTTAAGGGGGCACCTTTTTCAAGTTGACATCAAGTGCCACATGGGCTACCTGGCTACCTTGATTACAGGCCTTTGTGAGGGAGAGAGTCCATCTCCAGGAGGCTTCTGAGGAGGATCCTGCCATGACCCTTCCCTGTTATGCCCTGGAGTTCCCGTCAAGGTGGGGACATTGTGACAATAGGGGGAAATGCAAAGTATGTGTATGTGTGTGAACTCTACAGATAGATGACAAACTGTCAACTACGGTTGTGCTGGGGAGATATAGAGATGAGGAGAACTTAACTGTTTGCATATACACTTAGGCATGGTGTAAATTTTTCTACAAGCAACATGTTTTATTGAAAAAAAAAAAAACAGGTATTTTTTAAAGGAAGAAAACCTTAATGCTCAGGGGTGATGTGAGTATGAATGAGATGATGACAACCCTTTGCAAACTGAGAGGCTAGGAAACTGCTTAGTGATGTGTCCACCCCTCCTGTGAAATAGGGAAAGGTGAAATGTTTTCGGGCTCATCATTCTCAGGCATAGAGCCCTGGTTGGCTGAACCCTGGGGAGCAGGTGGTTAAACTCAGCTTCCCTGGGCCCCTCAGTGGTTGTCCTTATCCTACCAACACCCTGGGGCCAGCCAGAGGTGGCACAAAACGGAGCTTTAGCTGTAGGCCTTTGCTGGGGACCTGAGATGCACTCACAAATTGAATGGGATAATAAGTCAATTAAAGCTGTCTCATATAGGGGGCATCCTACGGCAGAGGAGAGGGGCTTGATCAAGGAGTCCCTCAGGGCACCTGGACTCTTGAGTCGCACACTCCTCTGTTTCCCCATTTATACAATAAGGAGACTGGCACACCTGGCCTCTCAAGGCCATGCCAATTCTAACGTTCCAGAAGTCTCTAATTAAAACTGTCCCCTGTGTATTAAACTTCTTGTCAAGTTTTAATTAACGGCTGATGGAGCCAGAGCGGGCACCAGCTGCCAACCCCCTGCTGGGAACCAGGGGACACCCACAGGATACTTGACCTGATAATCTCTGCTGAGCGGTCTCTATCCCCATCTCTCCACCCAGGCCTCCTCTCATAGCTCAAGGCTTTTTCCACTACAAGACACCACCTAGGGTTTGAGGGCTGGTGTGTGTGTGTGTGTGTGTGTGTGTGTGTGTGTATTTGATAGTAGTAAAGCCTTCATCTTTGCTCTACTATTAACTAGCTCTGTGATCTTGGTTTGTAACTTAACCTCTTTGATCTTCAGTTACCTCTTCCATTAAATGGGGAAAGCATTTGGCTGCAAGTAACAGAAAAAAAAACCACTCAAAACAGCTTACACAATAAGGACATTTATTATTCCCACAGGGGAAGGCTTAAAGGTGAGTGTTTAATGGTTGGTTTATGCAGAATTAACAACTCCCGGTCTCCTATCTTTCAGTTCCATTCTTCTCTCAGTCCTTAGCTTTTGGCCTTAGGTCTGTCCCCTCATGATCGTGAGGTGGTTGTGGAAGCTCTGCCTATCAGACTCTGATGGAACAAAATCCAAAGACTGGATGTAACAACCTTCCCTGATGTCCTCTAGCAGCTTTGCACCCATGCCTCCCATTGGCCAGACTTGTATCACTTGCCCAAGCAGAACCCAACCACATGATAAAAAGATTGGAAGTACCAGGCATGGCTTAGAGGAGAATTCTCAACTTTGGCTATACATGAGAATTTCCTGGGATGCTTTTAAAAATTACCAGGCCCCTGAATGCCTTCCCAGATCAATTTAATCTCTGAAGGTAGGGCCAGATTACCAGTATTTGTTGAAAGCTATCCAAGTAAGTCAAATAGGCTTAGACTAACTGAGATTCAACCTCTGTAGCCCAACTTCCCATGCACTGGTTCTGATAAAAAAAAAAAAGAAATAGTGGCAAACGACTGTCAGCTACCCAATGTCCACACACAAACCCTTTGTCTCATGTTAGCACCAGGAGTGGAGTTTAAACCCATTCACACATGTGTCCTCCAGAGATTTCTACCTTGCCCTTAGAAAGTGAGGCTCCAGGAAGATAAAGGTTCCTGGGCCTACAATGGCTATGGAATCAGAATCATTTAGAATAGAGCCCAAGAATACATACATGCACACACACAGAGAAACATACATTTGTTACTTCCTCAGGTGATTCTTAGACTCTTATCTATAGGGTGGTGTATTGGAATGACCACTCCACATATCTCCGTCATGGGCTGGAAATGGTGCTCTGAAGTCCACCATCAGGGTCACTTTTCTGAGTCATCATCTCTAGTACCTCCTTCCCCACAATTAACATGTGTTACATTATTGATTGTTCAAGAAAGGTAACTGGAAACTCACCGAGAGTCTCTTGGCTTTGGTTTCCTTTTCCTTAAAATGAGGGTAATCATGTTTACCTCATCTGTAATTGCAAAGGACCCTGGAGATCACAGAGAGTAGTTTGTCACCCTGAACAAGCTAAGGGATGATATGAAAATGTCTGTGGAATGGGAGACAGGTGATCAATGTTCCATCCTGTCATTGAGTCACCCTGGCCAAGCCCCTTCTATTCTCTAATACCCAAATCTCTGTTTTTTGATTTTTAAAATGTGAAGCGTTGTGTGCATGGACAGGTTTTTTTTTTTATGGCAATTTTCTTAATGACAAGAAAAAGAACCTCTTCTGCAGAAGTGATTTCCTGGCTTAGCAAGTTGTCCTGCTGTGTCCTGATGGGTAGGACAGAAGTCCTCTGTATTGGGCAGGATGAGGGCAGAGGGAAAGGCCCTGAATTGTCAGGTTCTGTTCAAAGAAGAAATGCCTGGGGGAATCCAGGGTGAGATCTAGGGAAGCCTGAAATGAATGAGAAAGGTTTCCCATATCTTTGTGGGGTCTGTGGGGCCCTCAGCTTTGCCCACTGTACTTCCCAAAGCCCCTGCTCTGGAAGACACTGCCTCACTCGGCAATACCCGGGCACTGAGGGGTTGGTAAGGTCTGTGGGTCCCAACCTGGCCCCTTAAGACTCCAGTATGCCTTGGATCCCCTGCTTCCCCATTTCCCTTTGCTCTACATCTGGCTCCAGGTCAAATGTGGATTTCTTTTCAGCCAGCCAACCTGAGATCATCTACCTGCAGAGCTGGAGCCAGAGGCACTCCAACAAGGAGCTCATCCATCAGCTGAGCCCAAGCTGGAGCTGGGAAGAAGACCATAGGGTGTCAGGCCACCCAGGATATGGGGTGGGTAGGGGAGCTTCTCAATCCTCCCAGGAACTTTCTGAGGACTGGAAGTATCCAAGATGGATGTGTGTGTGACCTTGAGCATAACCCTGCCTTTCTCTAGGCCTCAGTCTCCTCATCTAAGACACGGACTCTTGAGTTTGGGAGGCAATATAGTCTGAACCCCCACCTAGAGCTTTTGAATCCCCTCTGCAGCATCCTGCACAGAGATCACCTAAACTCTGCTTACATACTTCTGATGACGAGAAGCTAGCTTCCTTTCTTATCTCAACATAGCCGTCTGTTAGATGTTTACCCGAAATTGGTCTCCATCAATGGACCCTAGCTTTGTCTCCTGGGGCCACACATCTCATCTTTCCTGAGACAGCCTCTCATAATTCAGAGTTCAAGTTCCCCTGAGTGTATCCAGATAGCGCCTTCAGGTCTGACTATTCTCACAGAGCCGGGTCTGTGGACCCCTTAGTTTGGGGTCCATAACTGGACACAGTCTCCCTGGTGGGATCGTGGCAAGGCTGCAGAAGGCCAGAGTTTCACCTTGATCCTTCCACACACAATCGTTCTTGCAGTTGAACCCAAGTTCCCATCAGATGTATCACCTAGAGAGTCTTCCCCATCCTGTGAGCTCTGTGAGGGTGGGGGCCTTCCTGGTTCCTTTCTGTTACCACAGGCCCCAGCCCAGGGCCATGTCCAGAGGTGGCATCACAGCTTGTGTGTTGAAGTAACTGAGAGCTAGGGCATGTGGGGATATGTGTATGCAGCCCAAATGGGAAGAGTGGGCTGGGCCATGGAAGGGTTCAGATTATTCATCTACACTCAGGCGGCCTCCGCCCTGCACTACCTACACTCGTCCACAGTGAGGGCCCAGTGTGTGGGCCTGGTGGTGATGGTGTCCATCTGTGCACGAGCCCCAGGGAAGCTGGCATCTGTATCTACAGCCACTCAGCGTTCCTGGGAGTCCCGTGTGTCTCACAGCTCTGCGTACAACCCCCTAGTGTTGTGTACATTTGCGTGAGGCTGCTGGTGGTATCCCCTGGTGTCTAACAGATACAGGAGGAGGTGATGGTATCATCCATTGGCAGGGGGAACGTGGGGGTGTGTCTGAGGCAGTAGGAAATGGCTGTGCCCTGACAGTTGGCACGGGCATTCCTGGCTGGCTGAGGGGGAGGAGGACAACGGCCGAGCTTTGTCACTTAACAGGGGTATTCCCAGCTGTCTGCATGAGGAGGGGGAGGCAGCTGCCCTGGCAGGCGGCTGGGGTATCCTGGCTATGCCCGCTGTGACGTGGCCCTTCTTTATGCATCCTCTTGCCACTCAGCTGTCGTCAGCCCCGACACCACAAGGGAAGTGGACTGTGCCAGAGCTCAAGGTCATGGGAAGGACACTTCAATTATCCCAGCATCTTCTATCTGGGTCCCAGGGGAGCGGGCAATCACTGACATCAGGGCGGGCTGGAGGAAGTATGTGCCAGGCAAGGACAGGCCAGATGAACAGAAAGAGAGGGAAGGCCATGAGGGGAACCCATGGGCCATCTTGAGTAAAGGAAGCCAGCAGAGACTGCTCCAGACACACGGCCACATGCAAGGCCTTCCTAGAGCCAATTCACGCAGTTGCTGAAGTGGCAAGGGAAGAGTGGGTTTGGGAGTCAGACAGACTGGAGTTCAGTCCCTGTGTTGCTGCTTCCTGGAAGCCTGGCCATTTTTTCAGCTGTGTGAAAGCCCCCCATGGGCACCCACGCAATGGAAGCCTTCCTGTCCTGTTCTCTCTGTCTGAAGCTACCCAAGTGAGGCTGACACAGGTGGGAATAGAAACTGCCTTGGGGGACCTCCACCAGGCTTATCCTGAGCCTAGTCCAGAGTCTCTCTTCTCCTGGCCTTCTTGTAGGCTGGGAAATCTACTTGCCATCAAAGATAGGAAGGGGCAGCAGGGGAAGGGCCAGGGTCCCTGTGAGTAACTCCCTGTCCAGCTCTGGCTACCACCTGAGAGTTTTCGACGTTCCCCATCTATGGGATCTTTCTAGAAACCCAGCTAGAGGTTAAAGACACATCAGCCCCATAACCTGAAAGGCTCTTTCTCCATCCTCTCCCCAGAGGGAAGGGCAGGTGTTAGTGCAGAAGAGGAAACAAAGGTTCTGTGTGGTGACCTGTCCAAGGTCACACAGCTGTGGGGTTGACACAGGCTTGACCTCACAGGACAGTACTCAATATTCCTTCAGTCTTCTTGATCATCACCCTACATCCTCCCACCCTTCCCCAGCTTCCTGGTCCCCCGCTAGGACAGACCAGCTGCTCAGGATTTCCACAGAACTCTCTGCAGACTCCTGCCTCTGGGTTTTTTTTTTCCCCACCCAGTTCCTTTGGTCTGGAATGTCTAACCAACCCTGTCTAGCCCCATGCCTCTCATTTTCACTCCCTTTCACTTCCTGGGCCTGTAGAAAACCTCCTTATTCTGCCAAGTTGTGACACCTCTTCTGGTTACTGAAAGCTGAAGGGCTTTCCATGCTCCCAGAAGGTTTTGCCACTGTGCCCACAGAATGAAAGAGATCCCAGAGATGGGTGAGGGGCACCCGTTCAGGGCTCTGAGAAGGAGACTGGGAGATCCAGAGGAAGGGGCTCCAATACTCTCCAACTTTGCTCCTCAAATCTTTGGCCATGTTGTCATCTTCTTTTTCTTATTGGAGGCCCCAGGGGCTTGAGATCCTGTCTGTCCCTCCCCTCTCTTTTCTACCTTTCTCTCCAAGTGTGTGTGTGTGTGTGTGTGTGTGTGTGTTAGCCGCTTAGTCTTGTCTGACTCTTTGCAACCCCATGACTGTAGTCTGCCAGGCTCCTCTGTCCACGGGATTCTCCAGGCAAGAGGACGGCAGTGGGTTGCCATGCCCGTCTCCAGGGCATCTTCCCAACCCAGGGATGGAACCCTGCATGCCTGCATTGCAGGCAGATTCTTTACCATCTAAGCCATAGGGGAGCTCCTGTATGATAAATCTTTATAGACACATTTCTAATTGCCTAAAAGGATCACCAGTGAGTGGCGGGTCTTTGGCCACTTTCCCACATCCACTATGACTCTGGCTTCAAGTAATTCCTACAAGTAAGCTGACATCTCTGTTTCAGTTAAAAGGATGGCTCACTTTCCCCTGCACCATGCCCAATCCTTCCTCCAGCTTCAGAGAGGTGCTTTTTCCTGGGAGGCCAGCACATCCACCAGGATGCGCCCTACTACCTACCTCAAATTCAACAGGGCCCAACTAAATCCAGCAGCTGCCAGCCTCTTGAGCGTGCATTTCTTCTGGCGCCCCTTCTCTCTTCAGATGTCACCACCACCAGAATCCTGGAAACGCCCGCCACACCTTTCTCCTCTGACTTCAATATACCATGAAGTCCTGCCCATCCTACTTCCCACACTGTTTGAATTCACCCATTTTATTCCAGTTCTGTGTTTTCCGCCTTGGTCTGGGTCTCACCATGGGCTGCCTGTGGTTGCCTCCTCTTGTCCTCCTGTTTCCACTCTGCTCTCTATCACCTGCCTGTTTGCTCAAAAGGTAGCCAGAAAGAATGTTTCAAATGAAAATTAGATCACGTCACTGTCATACTCAGAAATCCTGGTGATTGGTAGTAAATTTCAAGAGCCTGCAGCATCTAACCTTGTTCTCCTTCCTGTCTGCTGTATTGAATGAGCCAGGCCATCTTCTGCTCCTGAGGCTTGCCCAGGCCCAAGCATTTGTCCTTTTATCCTTCACCTGGCTAACTCTGCCTCAGCCTTGGGATCTCAGATATCTGGGTAGGTCTCATCACTCTATATGTGTCTTTTAGGGTGCAACTCAGGTGCCACCTCTTCCTGAAAGTCTCCCTGGATTTCTCTCCACACCTCCACCCCAGTCTGGGTCAAGCGTTCCTTCTGGGGGCTCTGATCCCCCTCCACCACTCTCTTCTACCACCCTGCAGATCTCTTTATCATATCGTTCACCCTGGATTGTAGTCACTCAGGTACTTTTTTGTTTCTCTCACTAAGACAGGGGTTGGTCCACAGGCCAAGTCTAGCCTACTGCCTGGACTGAAGCCCATACAGCTCCTCTGTCCATAGGATTCTTCAGGCAAGAATACTGGAGTAGGTGGCCATGCCCTCCTGCAGGGAATCTTCCCAATCCAGGGATAGAACCCAGGTCTCCTTCATTGTGGGCAGATTCTTTACTGTCTGAGCCACCAGGGAAGTCCAAGAATACCAGAGTGGGTAGCCTATCCCCCCTTTAGGGAACCTTCCTGGCCTTAAACTGGCATCTCCTGCGTTGTAGGTGGATTCTTTACCAACTGAGCCACCAGGGAAACTCATCTGTTCTCTTACATAGTGTCTAAGACTGCTTCCACCCCTTAGCAGCACAGTTATGCAATATGACAGGCCACAAAACCCAAAAATAAATACTGTGTGACCCTTACAGAAAAAGTTCCTGACTCCTGCTCTGGACCATGAGCTCCAAGAGGGCAAGGACAGTCAGTGTCCATTTGATTCATTGCTGGACCCTCAACACCCAGCCCAAGGGCTGGATGGCAGGTGGTTGGCAGGTGGCTGAGAAACATTTGTCAAATTGATTTCAAAGAATATACAGTCACAGAGCAAGTCTGAGACCTCCTTGGCATTCCTGGATCCCCACGTAGGCTGTGACCTTTGATTTCTACTTCTGTGCCCCAGAAGGACGAGAATGAAGCTAGATTCCTAGAGGACAGAGAGGCCGTGTCACCAGTGACCACCAGAGGGGCTCAGGGGAGGATGGCAGGGCCTGGGGCTGCTTTGAAGAGGGATCCACCCTCGTGGAGGATGTGTGCTTCCACCTCAAGGTCATTCCTGACACTAAAGCAGCAGCTCTCAATCAAGGATTACTTTGTACCCCAGGGGATAATTTCCAATGCCTTGAGACATTCTTGCTTGTCACATGTGAGGGACTGAGGAAAGAGGTAGTGGCACTTAGTGAGCAGAGGCCAGGGATTCTGCCAAGTGCCCACAAATGCACGGGACAGCCCCACACAACAAAAAGGATCTGGCCAAAAAATGTCAAAAGTGCCAAAGTGGAGAAATTTTGCTCTGAAGTAGGGGTTCTTGATGTTTTTGTACACCTTAGAAACACCCAAAGCTTGGGCGCCAGTCTAGATCAATGAAAACAGAACCTCTGGGCTAGGGCCCAGACATTGGCGTTTTTAGTCTTCCCCAGGTGATTCTAATGTGAAGCCAGCCTTGAGAACCTTCCGACTAGAGCCTACTTTCTGGGGAAAGCATCCAAGGATGGAGACGCACTAAGCCCCCAGATCACCCCAGATAGTCTTTGCCTCAAACATTTGGCTTCATAGCCAGGCCCTGGGGCCTGCAGGCCATTTTGGCAAATCTGGCTGCTGTGCTCATGGGCTATCGTGGAGCACTGAGAGACAGCGAAGCCCCTCTTTCCGGCTTCCCTCCCCTGCCCATCTCTGAAGGAGGAGGGGTCCTGGTGAAGCAGCCGGGAGGGGCTAGGGAGCACAGCTGGGATTCCAATCACCTCCGACCACAAAAATCCATATCAAGCCATCTTTCCCTCTTCTCCCCCTTCCAAGCTGGGCTGTAGAGAGAAGCACCCCCTTCCTGAAAGCAACCCAGAGGCCCCAAGCTGATGTGGAGAGAGGGGCTCAGCGGTGTGGATGCTGGGGAGGAGGGGCGCGAGCCCATAGTTTCCTGAGCTGGCCCTAGTTTGGGGAATGTGTGTAAAGCTTTCTGCACGTCTTAAAGCTGATCAACCCCTGGGCCTGAGCCGACTCCGTGTCCAGCGAAAGGAAGGTGCTGGGTAGATGAGGAGAGATGAGTTTGTCTGCATGGGACAAACTTAACCTCTCCCTCTAAAATAGTGACTCCACTGAGCAGACTCAGTGTGGTTTTCCTACTCCCTCCCCACGATGGAGCTGGGCATCCATACCAGACTGTGGGCCCTTCTCAGCAGGGAGAGCCCCCACCTACCTTCACTGCTCTCCTGGGCCATGCAAGACCTGATCTCAGCCTAGGCAGTGCCAGCCCGTATGGCTTAGCATGGAGTCTTCAGAAGAGGGGAGACTAGAGAGACAGGGCTTCCACGGGGCTCCCTGACCAGGAAGACTTCTCTGGTCCAGGGGCTGCAGAGAGTCAAGATGGAGGAGACCACAATTCAACCAGGGTTTGACAGTAAGGTTGCAAGGAAGCAAGGAAGTTAGGCTAGATCTAGACCAGATCAATTCCTGCTTAAACTAGGAAGCCATTTCTGGAGAGTCAGAGCAGAGATACCAACAGAATGAAGCTGAGAGGCAGATTCACGCTGCACAGAGTTAGCTCTGGAAGGAGTTCTCTAGGTCCGCAGTAGCTCACAGTGATCATATAGTGGTTAGAACTCTGCGTTGTGGAATGAGCTCTCTGAAGCTGACAGACAAGGCCCCCAAGAGCACTGGAAGCGTGATGCTGACTGCCTTGCTTGGGTGAGGGCAAAGGAAGGGGATGGGAAACACTGGAGTAAGACCCTGAAGCACAAGGAAGAAGTCATCAAGTGGGAGGACAAGTGGGGGCCATTACCCAGAGGTTTGCCATTCCTGGAACTTGCCATGTTGGGCCCTGTGGACAGAACAGATGGGGTGAACAGGCCAAGGGTGACAAGAGCCCGGGTGGGAGGCGAGTGTGCTTGGAGTTAGAAGGTCTCTGTGCTCACCTGGATGAGAAACCTGACTTTATTCTGAAGTTCATGGGGAGCTGTGGATGTACTTGAAGCAGGGTAATTAATATGATCAGATTTGACAGATGTACCGTTTTCCCCTTGCTGTTGGAGGCTGGATTGGGGTATGAGAGGGTCTAAGACCTAAATACAAAGGACCAGCTGGAGCAAGAGTGGGGCTATCTTTTGAAAACTCCTATCAGAGTTTCACTCACTTGCTTAAAGCATTCTAATGACTCTTGATGCCTCTTAAAGTCTAAACTCCTTCCAGTGGCCTATAAGGCACGGGTACCCTGGTGTCTAGCCATTTCTCCAAGTCTGTCTCCTCCCAGACATGCTATATGCAGCTTCTCTCAGCCCCCAGTTAGTAGCTCTCCCTTATTCTTGCCCTTGGCACATACTTCTTGCCACCTGTAACACTCCAGGGTGCCCTCCTTGCCCCCCACCCCACTATCCTGACAATGCCATGCACCGAGCTCCAACCTCCTCATTGCTTGGCCTCAGCTTTCTGGGAAGTCCTCCACGATCTCCATGGCTCTTACAGACTCCCTCACCCTCTCCGACTGCTCTCTTCTCAGCCCTTGATGACCTGGACAGGGATGTTTCTGTTGGATGTAGAAAGGCAGGGGTCACAATCACTTGTTCTCCACTGTCTCTCAGCTCCGTTCCCAGCACTGGCATGTGGTAATGAAGGAAGGAAGGAAGGAGAGAGGCATGTCGAGAATGATGCATGGCTGACGGATGCTGACATTATTCCTGGAGACTGAGGATGGACTTTATTTTGGAGTCTGGGGAGAGATGAGTTTAGATGAGGCCCAGTTGAGCTGGAGATGTGGGAGGTCACTCCAGAGGACATATTGAGTCAGTTGTCAAGTCTGTGGGCTTGGAACTCGAGGAGCAGTTTGGACTGGCCCAGTCTGCTGTGAGCTGAGAGCTGAAGCTGTGGGAATGAACTTGAAACTTGATGTTTCTGATTCCTAAGTAAACAGACAGCCAAGAAGCCGTATATTTTGAAACACGGGTAGCCAAGGAGGGGACAGGAAGAGGTGAAGGGAGGTGGTGGGAGGGGGCGCCCTCCCCTGTTGGGGTTGAGAGGCTCCCTCCTGTGGAAGGGCCCCAACTGTTAAACAGCTCCTCTGGGAGAGAGGACCCCGGCTGGAGGGCCTGGCTTGGGAAGGGGAATTGGACAGAATCAAGGTCCCCCTGGTCAATTTGTGCCCCACCCCTGACAGGTGGTCCCAACGCTCCCTGGATCCTTCCCCTGGCTGGAGCCTGTGGACCTCGCTTTGCTGTGTGTCCCCCATCTCCATGGACTCACCAGCACCCCTGCTCCATTGCTTCAACCCTCCCTCCCCGGCCCTGACGTCCTCTGTAACTCAATGCTCCTGCTCCTTCCTTAGCTAGGCCTAGGAACCTTGCCAAACATTGTGCTTCCTGGCCTGAGTATGACTCAGACTTCCCTCCCCAGCACCACCCCCAGCCCCTGAGCAATGCCATAGGCCAAGCAGGGAGAAGAGCTGGGGCACAGCCTGACATGAGGAGCTGGACAGGTCCCTGTTCTTCGTGCCAGCCAGGTAGCATGCACAGGGTCTGGAGGTACTGCAGATAAACTGGCCAGGGCTGGGGATCAATGGGAGGCCTGGCAGGCTGGTATCAGCAGTCAGACATGATAGCACCCTAGGAACGAGGCTGCTATAAGTACCTCTTCCATTGCAAGCTCAAACTCTCTTTTCAGCAGGCCAGACCCTCTCACAGCCTGAGAGTTTTCCACTGAAAATGGAGGGACCACTCAAGGGTCCTAGGGACCACAGACATGACCTAAAATCCGGATGCCATCTCTTCCGATGCTGAGAGGCCTTGGACAAGCAAGTTGCTTTGCCTGAAAGAGCCTCAGTTTGCTCATCGATACAATGGAGAGAAGAATACCCTCTTCCCAGGGATGTTCTTCAAAGGATTAAATGGAAGAACAAGTGGAAAGCAGTCTGTAAACAGTCAAGGGCTGTAACAGGAGGGGTGTTATATTTATCTAGAGGGTCAGGATGGAGAAGAAGAAACAGGTGGCTCTCTGCCTCTCTCTCATCCGGGGGCACATTCCCCAGTCCTTTCCACTCGATACTATGGGATTCCTTGAGGCCTCGGCCCAGGGGAGGTCAGGGCTCAGAACAGTGGTTGCATATTTTGCTGGAGAATCTTCCGCAAGCGACTTGACTTCCCTGCACCTCAGTGAGCTGTGTATAGAGGGGCAGAAAAAGGGAGAATTTCCCTTCTCATTCCCCTCCCAAACTCTCTCTCTCTCTCCCTGTGACTGGGGTGATCAAAGGAGAGGTTCACATAGAGGTGAGGCCCAAAGACCCAGTGCCTTTCCCAGATGTGCTGGGTGCGGGGTGGGGTCGGGAGAAACGGGTGGAGAACAGAAGAAATGTGGACATGTGGAAGGCAGGGCCAGGGCTGGCCTGTGTGTGATCAAAGGCACAGGGTGGGGTGGGGCAGGGGTGGGGGGTGAGTTCTTTGCATTGCTGAGGGTTTAGTGCTTTCTCTTGGTTGCCTGGATGCCTCGGTATTCCCCCCTCCCCAGTGTTCACCACAGGCCTGTGCCCTTAGCCCCCACTCCAGCCTAGTGTGAGTGAAGGGCAGGCTGCTTACCTGGCTACTAGCAAGATGGTTGGCAGATCACTTGCTTGGCCAGCTGTCAGAACCCTATCTAGCTGACTGCCACCCTTCCTAGTTGTGTGTGTACCCACGGGCCACGAGCTCCCTGGGCTCACTGCTGGATGGCTGCCCTGCCAGCAAGCTGCCCATAGCCCGACTATGTGAGGCATCCCGCTGTGCCCCTGCCTGGCACTCGCCAACCTCCAGCATGTGTGAGAAACGGCCTGTGCTGTGGGTGGGTCTGAGTCTCTTCGCCTCTTGGCTCAGGGCCGTGACTCCTTGTTCAGCGGTGTGCATGGTTGCAAACCTGTGTTCTGGGCTAGAGGAGATAGAGTTCAGCTCTGCAGCTTCTTCCAAGGGCAGGAAGATGATAGTAGAAATAGTGGCTTTGTTCTGGAGGACAAGAGGAAAGATGCAGGCCCTCCAGTATCCCAGGGATGCCGACTCAGTCAGGAAATGTACCTTTTAAACAATGCCCAGGCCAGCCTGTCATCAGTCCTACTTTCCATCCTTGGTGGGAGTCCTGGGGGAGACGCCTCTGAACCATTGTTCCTAGGGACAGCTCACCAGGGTCAGGTCTAGGCCAGGATGGTGTCTTGAGCCCCCACATCCTGGGATGAGGCACATGATGTCTCCCCAAGCCTTTGTTCTTGGCTGGGCAGAGAGCCACTCAGGATGCCATGGTTCGCTGGGATGAGGGCTTAGGGGTAGACGGTGCTCCTTTATCTTTCCCTTGGGAAGAGTTTATGGGGGTACACTGAAGAAGGAAGCAGACGCTTGGCCCAGGATTATAGTGGAGTTGGAAGGTACCACAAAATGGTAGAAAGCCCAATGTGCGTGTTGTTGCCTTTAGCATGGGGGCAGGGACTTTCTTTGAGGCTATGTCCTCAGTGCCTAGAAAAATGCCTGGCCCCTAACAAGCACTCAAGAAGTGTCTATGATGGTATGGTATGCTTCCCCATCTGGTGCTCCGCCCACATGATTTGAAGGCTGCTGAGTTGCGGAGTGCTCAGGACCAACAGACAAACCTGGGTTCCAGTTTGGTCTACCTGACTTTCTAGCCAGATGACCTCAAGACTCAGTTTCCTTACCTGTAAAATGGAGGTAGCTGTTCTCACCTCTGAGTTGCTAGGAGGATTTTTTTTTTTTTGAGATAACCTTTGGAGCTTTCCTGGCCCATAGTATGTGTTCCTTCAAGGTGAGTCCTCACCCTCTTTCTTCCCTCTGTCTTCTCTCATCCAGGCCCAAACAACCAGCAACCTCAGATCTTTCCTATCTCATTTTGAGCCCTACCACGGGCCCCATCATGTGTGGTGCTGTCTATATTCCCATCTTACAGATGTGGAAACTGAGGCTCCATTAGAGATGTTCTGGTTAGATAGTAAGTGCTAGAGGCAGGCTTTGAATGCCATTCTGTCTGACTCTCTTCCTTTTTCTCTAATGTAACATTTGACTCTTGCCATTCACAATAGCGTATGTCTGACATTCTTAACTGTGTGACCTTGGGTCCCTCACTACATTTCCATAAGCCTTGGCTTCTTCAGCAGTCCAGTGGGAATAATTATCCTGACTGCCCGGGTCTTGATGACAGTCCAGAGCAGTTGGCCATATTGCCTACCCCCTGCTTCTCTCCCAGTGATTGACAGATGCTGAGCCTCTGACAGCCATCCTCCCCAGGCATTTCTGGCAAAGGCGGCTGGAACTCCAGCCCTTTCACTCTCTTTCCAGGAAACATATCTGAATGCAAGTGAGTGAGAGGGACGTTATTAAAGGGATAACACTGGGTCAACTCTAGTTTATTAAAACAGCTGTAAATCATTGTTTAAGACTATTATTAACAACAAATGACTTTTGACACATTGTGCAACTGATGGTGACACACCAGTGGGTCATGGTCATACCGCCTCAGGGAGCATGGCTGCTGTTTCTGACAGGGGTGTGTGTGTGTGTGTGTGTGTGTGTGTGTGTGAACATGTATATGGACCTGCACATGGCAATGCAAGTAATGATTAGTGTTGTGATAATAATTACAGTTGTTCCGATCCTGGCAGGCCATGTGGTATGAAGATTAAGACCGTGGATTCAGGAGTCAAACTGATACAGTTCAGGGACAGGCTCTGCCACTTTCTAGCTGTATGATATTCAGCAAGTTGCTTAAGTTCTCTGTGCCTCAATTTCCTCACCTAACAAATAGAATAATAAGAGGAGTGTCTGCTTCCCAAGGTTGTTTGAGGATCAAATGAGATCATGTAAATAAAGTGGTTCATACAGTGTTCAGTTCGAGGGTCAGAAAGCTACCACCTGCAGGTCACATCTGGCTCTCTGCTTGTTTTTATAAATAAAATTTTACTGGAACCCAGCCAGGTTAGTTTGTTTACCCATCACCACTGGCTGCTTTGTGCTACAACAGTCGTGTTGAGTAGTTACAACGGAAGCTGTATTCCCTGATCCCTTACAGAAAATATCTGGCAGCTTCTGTGCTAGTTCATGGAGGAAGTTCTCACTAAATGTGATCTGTTATTATTTTGAGCTGTTGTTATTTCATTATTTTTTATTCTTCTACAAGCCCATTCATTGTAAAAAAAAAAAAAAAAAAACGGGTGGGTGGGTGGGACAAGTCTAGAGTGGGTGTCTAAGGCTACACAGCTAGGATGGTACAGGATTGAGTGTGGAATCCAGGCCCACTGACTTCCAATCCAGGACACTTTCTATTACATGACATTAACCAGAGATTCCCGTGCTTGAAGTCCTTGGGCTCCATGCTCTTCCTTCAGGACTTGGAAGGAGCTGGCTTAGCTCCCAGGCCAAGGGATGCCAGTTACAATGCCCAGTGATGTTCCTCTCTCCCTGTCTCAGAGGCTCTGCCAGGTCAGCTGACAGAGAGCAGCTTCATTGCCCCTGCAAGTCCATCAGGATCCTGCTTTGGCTTTCTATCCTTGGGTCCATTGCCCTGGTAGACCAGGCTGGGGCTGGCAGCCTTGCTGGGTGATTAATGTTTCTGTCCCACTCTGAAGACTCTTATCTGCTTGTTGGCCTTGCCCTTGCCCTTGTAATGGGCTGGTTTAGGCCATTTACATTTCCTTTGATCTGCTCTCCTGTCCAACAGCAACTATGACATAATTATATTGTGCTCCCTTATTCTTAATCCTCTCAAACTGCCTAGTTATCTTTAATTTCCTGTCCACTTGCCTTACTGGGAAACAAAGTAGAGCAAACTTGGGCCCAAAGTGATGGGATAGTGTGAGAAACTGGATAGATATTCACTCAGGCTCCCTGGAGCCCAGACAGGTAGACTGAGCTCCAGAGCCTGTGAAGGCTGGCAGGATACAGTAATTCCCAGTTTGGACTGCCTTTGTTAACAGGTATAAATCATTGATGGGGCAGGGATAGAAGATCTCTGAGGCCCTTTCCTCACAGCTTGCACGGTGTAGGAGTCTTGAGATTTCATTTTGGTGGATTCAGTAGTCTTTAGCCTCTCCACCTCTCCTCAGTACATAGGATACATACTACTGTCTCCTCTTGTCTGTCCTGGGCCTCAGGGCCTCAGGAGTGGCAGGCCCAGGACTAATTCTAGCTAAAGTGAGCTTGAGTGTGTGTATGTGTGAGTGTATATGTACAAACGTGTATATGCAGACTCATGCATGCTCCTGTGACCATGGACTCCCTTTGACACAGGGTCTGGTATGTGCCAAGCACTCAAGACTGCTCAACTTCTTCTCTTGGGTGATTACAGCGATTAACACTGGGCAGAGCTTGTTGGGTGGGCACATAGTGGAGAGTCAATCAGTGTTTATCAAATGAGTAGATTGAATAAGTGGGTTCTTCCTGGGGCTAGGTTCTGTGTGTATGTGTGTAGTTTATGAAATGTGTGCCCTTTGGGTGTGGTGTGTATGCTCTGGGAGCATGTGTACTACCTGTGTTTGGCATGCGAGCCAGAGTATATGTGTGTGTTGGTGTGTATGTGTACACAGGCGTGGGAGCAGGCAGAGCACAGTGATCTGGAGTTCAAAGCACACAGTCTGAAGTTAGATGGATCTGAGTTGGAATCCCAGCTCTGCACTTTTTGCATAATGGTACATGGATTTCCGAATTTATAAGTTCCAGTTTCCTTGTCTGTAGAAACAGGGGGTATGAATGCCAAGGTCACAGGGACAGAGAACAGGAAATGTGCTAATGTAGGTGAAAGTCCTAGCATATGACTTAGCCCATGGTGAATGTACAGGAGATGATTATTGTTGATGATGATGATAATTGGTATGTGGAGAGCCTGGCTGTCAGGGGCATCTGTGATATGTGGGGAGTGTGAATGTGTGCGTGTACGTGCCTGTACGGGCCTGGGTGTGTGAAGCAAGACCTGATGGGAGAGACTGGAGGTATTGGGCAGACTCAGGGGATGCCTCCCTGGGAGGAAGCAGAAGCAAAGGCCACATGCACAGAGAAAAACCTGGACTTGGGTGAATGGAGCTGATGATTTCAGAAGCCTTTTCCCCGCTCGGCAACAGGATCCCTGGCATGAAAGTGGGAAAGGACAGTTCAGCTAGAGATTCAGAAAACAGCCCTCCATGGGGCAGCCTATTAGCTTAAGAAACAGTCTCTCTCAGGAAGCTATCTGGTTCTCACCCAGTGCATTTCAAAGCGCTGCTTGCCCAAGAAGGGGTAGAGAGAACTGCGAAGTTGGAGAAGAGACAGTGGGGAGCCAGAGAGCAGATGCTGGGTGGTAGGCTGCAGGAGAGAATAGGAATGGTGTGCAGGCAGTACTGGGAGGAGGGATTGAGAGAGCTGAGGGCCTTAGAAGGAGGGAGAGAACAGGAGGCTCTGGGAGGGAGGGGAGAGAAGAGAAAAGCAGTGGCTCTGGGAAAGCCGCCTCCTCCCTCTCCTTGGGTCTGGTGGAATCTCCTTTAGGTATTGCAGCCTCTCTGACTCACAGAGGACATTCCATGTGCCAGTAACTGTGTTTGCCATTTGAACACGGAAGGTGATCCAAACTCTAGAGTGATCCAGGGACACCCGGATATGTGGAAGAGGTGCTTCTCAACCAAGGGCTGAGTCTAAGAGCCAACCTCTGTATAGTTCCTGAGCACCCCTCCATGGCATTTTTGGACTACACCTGTGCCCTGTCCTTTGGCTTCTTTCAGGGCACTGTCTCACCTGGTCTGGCTTCTGGTCAACTCTTTTTTTTTTTTATCTAAAGATTTATTTATTTATTTTTGGGCGGGGGTTGGGTTGGGGAGGGAGGGGAGTGGGCGGGCCATTTCTATTGGTTTTTCATTTGTCTATTTTCATCCATCTTTGTTCTTTGGCCCCTGTGGGCCTCCCATCGCGGTGGCATCTGTCGTCGCAGAGCGCAGGCTCTGGGCGCATGCGCCCCAGAGCTCCGGCTCGTTGATTGGACACATCGGTCCAGCCGCTCGGCAGCACGTGGGATCTTCCCAGGCCAGGGATCGAACCGGCGCCCCTTGCACTGCAAGGCGGTGTCGTTATCCACTGGACCACCAGGGGAAGCCCTTCTGGTCAACTCTTGAGGCTCAGCTGAAGCTGATTTGTCGTGTGCTCTGGAAGTTGGTGGCTGACTGCCCTTACCATCTGCTACTATAGGCCTGAAGCCCTGTCTTATTTCTCTGCACTCTCCAGGAGAGACCTGAACCCCTAAATGGGGACACTTCCCTGACCACAGTTGAGATGGACATCAGAAGACCCCTGAATTCCCACATTTTTGTCTCTATCCTTATTCTCTTTACTTTCTGCCTGAGTATCTACCAATTGCCCATGGATCCTTGAATACAAGAACAACAATATATTTCATTAATGATAAAAATGGTGATGGTGGTGATCATACTATTACTGCCAATGAATGTATTGAGCATGTCAATGGCGGTAATGAAGGTATTAATAATAATAGCATTGATGGTGATGGTGGTGATGAAAAGACTCTTGCTCCTTGGAAGAAAAGCTGTGACCAACCTAGACAGCACATTCAAAAACAGAGGCATCACTTTGCCAACAAAAGCCCATATAGTCAAAGCAATGGTTTTCCCATGAGTCATGTATGGATGTGAGAGGTGAACCATAAAGAAGGCTGAGCACCAAAGAATTGATCCTTTGAACTGTGATGTTGGGGAAGTCTCTTGAGAGTCCTTTGGACTGCAAGGAGATCAAGCCAGTCAACCCTAAAGGAAATCAACCCTGAACACTCATTGGAAGGACTGATGCTGAAGTTGAAGCTCCATACTTTGGCCGCCTGATGTGAAGAGATGACTCATTGGAAAAGACCCTGATGCTGAGAAAAATAGAAGGGGGTGACAGAAGACAAGATTATTGGATGGCATCACTGAGTCAATGGACATGCGTTTGTGCAAGCTCTGGGAGATGGTGAAAGACAGGGAAACCTGGTGTGCTGCAGTCTATGGGGTCGCAAGGAGTCAGACACAACTGAGCAACTAAACTGAACTGAATTGAATGATGATAAAGGCAGTAATAATGAGGAAGGTGGTCATGGCTATTTAGAGATAGGAATGGTGATGAGGAATGAGGGCGATGATGATAGTTGAAGTGGTCCTGTCATGGATGATGGCAGAAGTGAAGACAGTAGTGTGGAGGTGGTGTTGGTGGGGAAGGCGGTGATGGCCAATGGAGGAATGAGTGATGTTGAGACTTATGGTGCCGGCAGTGATGGTAAAAGTGGAAGTGGAGGTGATGGTGAGGATGGTGCTGGTGATGGCTGTGACAGTAGTAAACATGCCCATGGAGCCGGAGCTTGTGGTGGCAGTAGTCATGGTGATGAAGACTGGGGTAGTTGACCCTGATGATGGTGATGACAATTTTGGTAGCAAGATTCTATAGGTCTACTCATGAGGTCTAATGTTTGCTACATTATTCTAGACTTTCCTTTCAATACCCTCCACCTGAGCTTTACCTTATTTTCCATCCTTTACTCTTTCTGGGAAATTCAAAATTTGGGCCAACCAATAAAGATACTGTGCATCTGTTGGTTTCCAGAAGAGTAGTTGGGTCTCCTGGTCTCATTTGTTGTTGGCAGTAACTTTCCCCATTTCCATTAAATTCAAAACAGCAAAGACTTGGCATCATGGGCTAAAGTTAGGTATTATGAAGAGCATCCTAACAGTGAGGAATTACAGGCTGAAATTTACCCAAGGAAGCCTATGGAATGTTCTAGATTTGAGATGGCGCAAAACAAGAGACAGAGAGAGAGAGAGAGAAATACCCCGTGGTCTACATGAATCATGCTGAAAGGCCCCTAGGGAGAATGACACCATGATCTCTGTAGGTCAGAACCAATCTCAGGAGTCTGATTCTTTGCCTTGCTAGGTGAGGAATGGAGGTGGATTTATCTGCTAAACCCTGGAGCTCCATCTCTGAAGTGAATGGTGAGGAGATGAGAAGAGGAGGTTTGGGAAAGGAAGAGGCAATGTAATCTGGTGGTTTAGAGAAATGTCGGCATTCTCATCCAGATTCCTTGTGGTTCTGAGTGGGAGGTGACCAAGGATGTGGGCCTCTGTGGCACTGCCTCCAGCCCTGCATCTGCCAAGAGGCTGTCCTTCAGAACTGAGGTTCCCATCCCCCAGCCAGGCTGTGGTCAGAATGAGGGAGAGGAAAGAAAGAGGGAGAGACAGTGCTCACAGTTCCCAGGAGGAATCTTCTTTCTCCCACATACTCTTGGAGTTCTTGCCTCCCCAGCAGTTTTCCTTTCCCCTCCCTCCTCTCAGTTCCCTGATTTCTGAAGGCATCTCACTGGAGCCCATCAGGGATAAGCTTCTTACAGCAACTGGCTGGATACCGAGGCAATGATCCATGTTGAGGGAACAGAATATTGTCCAAATAACATGAGCTTTAGAATTGGAACTGGGGCCAAGTCCTAACTTCATTACTTATTCATTCTGTGACTCTTGGCCTAGTGGTGCCACTCTCTGAACCCTCTTGTAAAATGAAGACCAGCCTCCCAGAGGTCTAAAAGGAATAAATGAGATAATGTACGGAACATACCTAATATTCTACTTGGTACCTACTAGATGTTCAAGAAGCATTTTGCTTTCTTTCTCTGTTCCCTCATCACTTTCAAAAGGGGAGGGAGCAGGCATGGCCTCATCTACTACCAGGCTCCTTAGCCAGGGACACTTCTCATCTGGTTCTGCTATCTCAGCCTGCCCCTCACATTCCCTGTGCTACCAGGAAAGTTTATAGGATGTTAAAGGGGCAGGTACCCCTTCCAGCCTGGGTGTTAGGTTTGGAGTTGGAGGACTTGCTAGTGGTGTGTGACTTTGATCATTGCCTAGCTTCTCTGGGTCTCAGTTTCCTCATCTGAAAATAAGGTTAATAGTTCCGGCTCTGCCGGCCTCACAAGTTTGTAATGAGACGCAAATGAGATCATGCTTTGGGGAATGCAAAGTACTGCATACATGTGGGGGCTATTAGCTTAGTCTTGGATGGGGACAGGGGAGGCTCAGTCCCTAGACACTGGATTAACACCCAACTCAGAGGCTTATGTTCCCCTTGGGGATAGCATGGACAAAATATTCAGGGACTCAGGGGAGACTGAAGATATAGAATTGGAATTTAGCCACAAGGCCACCCATGTTCAACTTGGGTGGAGTGGCACAGGGGGCGTTCATTTATGTCCCTTGGCATAAGTCACAGGTAAATATGTCAATTATGAAGTTTGAGTCAACTGCCTCGGGACTTCTTGAGCCCAAATGACAATCCCAAAGAGCCAAAGGCCACCCTCCATCTTGTCCTCCCACCCTCTGGTTTTACTTAGGTCAGATCCTGGCCAGTGTCTGAAACTAGCCAGTCCTTCCCCACTTACCACGGGAAACCATGGGCCAGGCCTTTCGGGTGGCCTGGAGTCAGAGTAGGGCTTTGGCTGAGCTGGGAGTTCTGATGGGGTGCTGTTCTTTGCAGTACACTCTGCCTGCATGACTGTGGGCCCAGTGCTGGTAGCCCAACAGCCCTCATCAGTGGTCTTCTTTCTCCCATGCATACTTCCCGCTTCCTTCCCTCATCCACAGCCCGCTCTTTTTTCTCTCCAAAATGGCTGACTCCACACCTTCAGCTCTCATCAACGGGTCCTCTTCTTCCCAACCAATGCCTAATTCTCCATGCACAATTCTGGACAGCAAGGGTACCCAGGACTGTCAAATGCCCCAGACTGATGACATAGCTTCCAAGCACATTTCTCTATCCTTTGTTCCCTGTATACCCCATCTCCAGCCTCTCACTCCTTCTTGAAAGCCTCATTTCCAAGTGCCTATACTAGCCTCTAGTTCTGACTCCTCCTACCTCTTTTCTCCACCCCTGCCTCTCACTTCCCTGAGGACAGGCTAAAGGGGCATCGAGGCTCTCCTCCCATCCCACCTCCTCTACACTCAGCCTCCTGTCTTTTCCACCACAGCATCTCCTCTCACTCCCTGACTCAGTTTCTCTCTCAGGCCTCTGCTGCTGTGGATGCATTCTTGTGTTCCTCCTGCCACAAGCAGCCTGACCTTGGGATGCTCCCTCATCCCTTCAGCTTGGGTCTTGCCTGGCCACCACCCACACAGCTCAGTCCAGTTGGCCCCTCCCTGTGGGCGTCCCACAACAGCCAACTGCTGCCTGCAGTTCATTGGTGGGGACCACATACCAGCCACCCCTGGAGCCGGAGTTCAAACGTGGACCTCCTAGCCTGTGTTTGATCAGCTGAGGCCAAATCCACAGCCTTCTAGGAAATGGCGCCCACCAGCTCAGCTCTGTTCTGGAGCCAGAGTCCTAAGGCAGGCCTGGCATGGCCCAGCGGCCAAGAGGAAAGGAGGGGAGGGGAGGAAAGCTCTTTTTCTCTTTACAGTGGGTGTGGGGGCGGGGGTGGTGGTGGTGGTGATGTATGTGTTGTGTCACTGTGTCGGAAACTGCTGGGTGCCACAAAGGTGTTTGCTGGTCTGTCTCTGGACTGTGCAAGCACCCAGCACTTACTCTGCATGTTGTGTGCCAAAGGCTGGAGGGCTGCCACACTGTGGACGAAGTGTGTGTGTGTCAGGTGTTGCAATGTCCTGTGTGTGCTCATACTGTGGCTGAGATGCATGCTGGGCTCTGGTAGGTGCTCTGATGGGTGTGTTATCTAACTGAGATGAGGTGCTGTGGGAGATTGCCTCACAGTTGGGCGCATAGACACTCGGGTGTCACAGTGCTGATGTGTAGTGGGGATCTGCCATGTGTTACTGGGTGCATGTGTCTGTTGGGAGACTGTGACCTGTGTGGTGTGAGGTTCGTGAACCTCAAACTCAGTTCCCAGTGCCTGTAGACCTGAGAGTCTCCAGTTTCAGGTGAATCGGGGCCAAATTCTTGTATAAGTTGTCCCACTTCCCACCCCACCCCCGCTCTGCAGGTCAGGTCATCCTTCAGTTCCTGTGGTTTAATCCAAACCATCAACTGAAGTTCTCTGAATACTCGACTCCTGATGACCAGAGTGGGAGGAGGTAGAGGAGAGGCAGTGGGCAGAGAAGGAGGGGAAGAGAGAGGAGGGGCAAAGCAGGAGGAAAGGAGGGAAAAAGACCAAGAGGGGAAAGGGGAAGAGAAGGAGGAAGACAGGAGGAGAGGAAGGGTGGAGCATACAAAGTCAATCACAGGGTTTCCCTGAGCCCTGCGACACTGTTTTAGGCCCTGGAGAGGCACTAAATGTGAGTGAGGTCAGCGCTCAGAAGGCCAAGTTCACGGGGCTGTGGGAGAGTCAATCAGATGGACCTGGTTTAATCTCAGGGAGCAGGGAAGACGTTCAAGAGGAAGAGATGTTTTGGGCTGATGTCTGAAGGTGCGATGTGTGGAATCTGCTGTGGGTTTCTGATTTCAGCACTTGGGAACATTTCCACTTATTTTCTTGGTTATGCAGGCTCAGCTGAGGGTGTTATCTTTGGATGATTCCTCTTCCCCCACATCCAATCAAGTTGGCAGACAGTGCAGCGGCTCTTGAGTTTAACCGTTCACTTGACAAATTGTCATGGAGCCTTGGACTTTGCTAGGCCTGATGTCTGGCCCCAGAAAGCCAGCCATGAGCAAGTGGGAGCAGGTTCCTGCCCGCATGAGTCTCATCCTCTTGGCACTGGCCTCCACGGCACTGCTCTGCATCAGGTCTCTGGGCAGGATGCTGGTAGCCTTGTCACTTCACTCCCACCTCTAGGCTCACCCATCCAGCCCATGTCCTTGCTGCAGCCACAGGAACTTGAGAAAACTATGTTCGCTCATAAAAATTCATTGTGCTCCTAGTGCACACAAGGTACTTTTAGACACTTGAGATATATCAGTGAAGAAAACCAAGTTCCCTCACAGAGCTAACAGTGGAGCAGGAGATGAATGATAAGCACTAATATAATAGATAATTTATATGGCATGTTAAGAATTGATACCTAGTTTGTAAAAATCAAAGTAGAAAAGTAACAAGGATTGGGCATGCTAGAGTGACATAAGGTGGTCACAGTAGGCCTTGTCACAAAGGTGATATTGAGCAAAGACTTCAAGGCAATAGGAGAATTAGCCATCTAGCTATCTGGGGGAAGATCATTTTGGACAGAGGGAACAGTCAGTGCAAAGGTTGTGAGGTGGGAGCATGCCTGGCATGGTTCAGGGACAGCCAGGAGACTAGTGTAGCTGAAGTCCAGTGAATAAGAGGCTGGGGGTGCTGAGGGTCGGGTTCCATGAAGTTTGGAGACCAGTGTATGGATGATAGCTTTTACTCTGAGTGAGATGGGGAGTCTTGGGAGGATCTCAAATTCTGTTGTAAGGGGATCTCATGGGTTTCTTGGTGGAGGAACCTGGAGGGGGTATGGGCATAGACAGAGACTCAATCAGGAGGCTACCACAGCGATCCAGGCAAACTCAAAGAAATCAAATGGCAGAGGAGCTAGGATGCGTTTTGTGTGATCTAAAAATCTAGGCAGGGGCGTCCCTGGTGATCCAGTGAGTAAAGAGTCCGCCTTGCAGTGCAAGGGCACTGGTTCAATCCCTGGCCTGGGAAGATCCCATGTGCCATGGAGCAGCTGGACCAGTGTGTCCAATTACGAGCCAGTGCTCTGGAGCACATGCACCCAGAGCCAGTGCTCTGCGTTGAGAGAGGCCACTGTAATGGGAGGCCCACACAGGCCAAAAGAATAAAAACATGGATGAAAATAAATATAAAAACAAAAGAGGCATGATGGGGAAAAAGAAAAACAATATAATAATACAAATCCAGGCAGGTAGGCAGGGGCCACGGAGGTGTCATCTTTGCTGGCAAGCAGAGGAGTGTCCACAGAATGGTCGGACAGGCAGGCAGACCTGAGCTGGCCATTGACCATGTGCAGGGGCAGCGGAAGCCCTAAGATATGCATGGAGCCCTTTCTACTCCGGCCAAGCCTCTAACCCCACCCCGGTTCTCAAATCCAGCCAGTGGTGCTGGGGAAGGTGTAGGCTGAACATACATACTACCCTAGAGCTTATGGAGCCCTTGCTAAGCCTCTGTCTTACATACTTGCCCCACAGAGCTAGGCAGTACATGTTCACATCCACATTTTACAACAAAACAACAATAGTTGTGGCTTGCATGGTGCTTACTATAATGCAGACATTTATTCTCAAAACTTTAAAGACATTATTTGAGCCTCACTACCATCCATGAGGTAGATTTTGTTATCATCCCCCTTATATTGATACGTGTGATGAAATCGAGGCACAGACAGGTAAAATAACTCACGTGAGATTACACAGTTGATAACAGACAGAGCCAGCATTTAAACTAAAGCATTCTGGCTCTGGAGTTTGCGCTCTTAGCCCCTATGCTGATAGGAAAACAAAACCCAAAGACAGGAGCAACTTCCCAAAGTTACACAGCAAGTTTCTGGTAAGAGTCATGTCTGCGCCAGCACATCTGACTCACAGCCCAGCGATTCGACGTGTCCCACACTTCCCCAGCTTTCCACCCGAGCGCTCCAAGCTCACACAGGCTCCGAGGGTCGGCTATTGTCTTTAGACTTTATCTTCATTTTTTAAAAAAAATGTTCTTTGGCTTCATCCCCTCCCACACATGCATGTTTCCAAGTAGAAACTTGGTGCTTTCACACCAGCCCATGTCCTGAATGGTGGAGGCCAGGAAAGGAAAGGAGGCTGAGCTGCCGACAAGTGGGTGGCATTTGCTGGAGGCATTTTTCCATTCAGTAAGTGTCTTCATCCCCCAAAGACTAAAGCAGAGATCTGAGCGAGGAGTGCTGGGGGCTGGGCTGGAACAGTCCCTCCCAAGCTCCTCTGAAAGGTACACACGTGTTTGTGGTTGTTCATACCTATGTGCGCCTGTGTTCTCACACATAGAGCTGAACAAATGAGGTGTGGGGGAAGCAGTATATATAGAAACTTCTGTATGTGTCTGGACTTGTTTGTATTTATTGATGTGTGTGTAAAACTGCAGCGGGGGTGGGGGAGTGAGTACATGTGAGCTTGTGTATGCCTGGTGCATGATGGGAGTGAGCTGGGTATATCCATGTATCTGTGTGTGGGGGTGAGCATGTGAGCTTCTGGGCTGTGGGCTAACCTCTGGGCCCTTCTGCTGATCTGGCTGGCCTCAGCCTGCCCGGACCACGTTTTGAGGCGACATCAGAGACTGTCTGCCTCTCTGCCGGAGCTTCGCTCTCCTCGTCACTCCCGCCCAGTTCACAACCTCTCCCTCAAGCCCACGGTAAGGGAAGTAAGTGCACATGAACCCAGGATCCTGAGACCCAGCACAATGGTGTTCCCAGAGGGCCTGGGATCAGGCCATGCAGAGGCTGCCACCATCAGAACAGAAAGCTTCATTTGGAAGCACTCTGACAACTCCACTCTCCCCACGGAACAGATGAGGACTGTGTCTGTCAAAATGTGGTCAGGAAAACAGAAAGCATCCTAGGTCTTTCAACAGAGGAAGTTTCATCCAGGGATTTAATCCGGGTAGCACAGACTCAGAAGTCAGACAGCCCCACTTCAGGTCCGGGCTCTGCCGTTTATGTGCTGGTTGACTTGAATAGGTTATTTACTCAAGTGCCTCGGTGTCCTCATCTGTAAGCTAGGGATGAAGACAGTGCTGTGTAGTTCACAGGCTCATGGAGAGGCGAAATGAGCCGATGTATGTAAAAGTGTTCAGAGCAGTGCCCGGCACAGATTAAGTGCTGTGTAAGTGTGAGTTGTTATTGGTAGTAGGATGGCAGCTGAGGAGTTGAGATGAACTTTCTGGGTTTCTAGGATTTGCTCCACTTTAGGAGGGCACTCTCTGCCCTCTGAATCTCTGCCTGTCTCAGCATCTAGTCAGGAAATCCTTACACACTGCCAAGGTGGTGGCAGAATTAGGTAGTGGCCAGCACCTTGCCACTTACCTCTGAGCTGGGACCTCTTGCCCTTTTACCCAGAGTGCTCTTCCTCAGCTTCCAGATGTGCACACACATCTGGATGCACATCAGAGGCTCAGCCCGTTCCAGGTGTGGCCATAACCCGGTAATCCCAACCCCTTGGAACATTCCCACACACCTGCACAGCTCATGATACACAAAGGACTCACCAGCCATTAGCTCATTTGGCAGGCATGACCATCCTGGGAGATGGAGATTTTTTTAACCTTTTTCCCCCCAGACAGATGAAAGCTGAGTCTCAGAGAGGTTGACCAACTTACTCAGGGACACACAGCTAGTGCCTGACAGAGCCAGGGTGTGAACTCACAGCTGTCTGACTCCAGGCCCACATTGATAACCAGTCTAAGCCATAACCTCTGAGGGTCTGTGGCCATAGTCTCCCCAACAGCGACCTAAGCCCCTTGAGACTTCTGTGTCTGTTAGTGTCCAGCAGTGCCTGGCAGAGAGTCCCGTGCCCATCAGGGTAGAGGTACAGCCCACAGGCCAAACTCAGCCTAGAAACAGGTTTTGTTTAGCTTGTAGAATATTTCTAGGAAGAGTAAGATTAGTCACCCAGATTTCGAAATGGAATTATTTTATATCTATTCAGTTTAGTTGCTAAGTCATGTCCGATTCTGCAACCCCATGGACTGTAGTACACCAGGCTTCCCTGTCCTTCACCATCTCCCGGAGTTTGCTCAAGCTCATGCCCATTAAGTCAGTATTTCATATTAAAAAAATCCTAAGTTTCTGCTCCTCTCTAAGAATTCAGGAGCCCTGGGCTTGCATTCCAACACGGAAACAAGTGAGGGGCTTCAGCTCTAGTAAATGAGGCACATGGTCTCCATTTCACCCCAGCCCTGAGCACTCTCTGCCAGAACCCCAGCTGCCATTCCTCAACCCACTTGTACCAGGCTTCCTGTACCTTGGACTGAATGGGCATCTCAGCCAGTGCCTCTTGGGGCAGAGTGTGAGCCCAAGGGAAGGACTGAGGGCCAAAGTGCCTGTCTACCCACATGAAGTATCCAATATTAGCTATGTATTGGCTTGTTCCCCCAGGTTTCTCTCTCTGTCTCTCTCTATCCCATCTAGCAGAGGACTTGAGACAGAGACATAGACAGGTTTCCACTCATAAATCAAGGGCTTTAGGACAGTAGAAAATACAGGCATTTCTTCTGCTTAGAGTGAAATCAGGGGAGGCTTTCAGGATGAGGCTGCATTTGAGTCTGCAAGGAGACACAGGCTTTTGGATGGACAGAGGTGGGAGCAGAAGGGAAGATAGTATTAGCAGCAGGAGCAACAAAACAAAGAGGTAATCATGTCTGTGTTGTAGGCTGAGATGCTGAATAGTTGAGTATGACTGGATCTTGGGATGATGGAGGGGAGCAGGGGAAGGGGAATGGGAGCTAAAATTTGCTGGTCCCTCATCTCTGGAGATCTTAGCTCCTGCCTAGCACCCTGTGAGGGACATGCCTGGAATAGCCTGCTTAGTTCTCACAGCAATCTTGTGAACTCAAGATTTAGAGAGGCAGTCAATATCAATGAGTGAACTGAGGTTCAGACCTGGGCCATTTGCCCCAAACCTCACAACTAGTGGAAGAGCTTGAAGTTTTCCCAGGTTCATATTGGGAGACAGTGGGCTGGGGAGCCAGAGAAGGCTTTAAGCAGGCGAGTCGCCTGGTCTGTCATGCCCTCTGGGCTACAGGCAGGTGGCCCAGGGGATACAGGAGGGAATTCCCTGTGTTATCTTCTGCCAACTTCTCCCCCTTCCCCCTGTGCTGCAGCTTACGCTCACCAAACCCATTGATCTCAACTCCTAAATGGCTCGCCTCGAATCCAGGCCCTTTTTCCTCTCACCTGGACTATGGCAGGACTCTTCTACTTGTCTCATTCTATCCTACTCTCATTCTTTCTCTCTTTTCATCCACTGTGCAGCTACAGCCAGAGTGAATTTCCAAAAGGTCAGAGCTGACTCTGTCACCCTCACCCCATGCTCACAGCCACTCATTTGCTGGAAAGTCTCCAAACAGCTCCCTGTTCCCTGGAGGGTCTATTTTTTCATCAGCTTCTGCCTCTGTCTGGACTGTTCTTTCACTCCTCCATGCCTTTTTGTGCCAGATGCACTCATTACATCCCCTAGGATTCAGTTCAGGTGCTATTTTCTCCCGGAAGCTTGTCCTGAGTTCTCTCCTTCTCCCGTTGCTGGGTTAGGCTGCCCTGTCCTGGATTCTCAGAGCTCACGGCCATTTTCTGTGCAGTAACAGCCCCTTCTTCCACCGTCTCCTGCAGGACCAGGTTTCCTCCCTGGCATGACTGAGAGGCCAGGAGGGTACAGACTCAGATTGCCTGGCTTTGAGCACTGGAACTGCCATGTAGTAGCTGTGGGCACTGGACGAAGTCCCTTTATGCCTCAGTTTCTTTCCATAAAAAACTGCAGATTATAATGCCATCAATTTGGATTTTGTGAGACAGAAAGGAGAGAGTCCACAGAAAACACTTAAAACAGTGCCCGATTTAGAGTAAGCGCTCAATAAACACAGCTATTATTACTCATTTCTGTAGCCCCAGGGCTTGGCAAGGAGTAGAAGTTTGGTGGCTCAGTTGGGGTTCTGGAGTGCCATGGGTCAAAGGAGACTGGCTTTCTCGGAGGGAGGTCTCACTGGAGGATGAGCCCCATGCTAAGTGGCTGGACAGGGGTTGGGGGCAGATGTGGCCCCCCAGGGAGCTATTTCAGAGCTAATTGGCTGCTGCATGTGTCATCTTCTATCTGGTCCAGACGCCAGCCTCCCCCACCAATGTGGTTCTAATAGTCAGCTGACACCTCATTAGCCTAAGTCCAGGCCCAATTCAGCTGCTGTGCAGTGAGCAAGCAAGCCACTGGGGGGCCAGAGGCTCGTTAGGGCCAGGCCTTCACCAGGGCTAGAGGACCTACAACTGTTCAGAGCCCAGTCAGTGTGTTTCCAATCAGCAATTAGTCTTTAATTAATGGAGCTGCAAAATGATTGTTTTCCTGTCTGAATGGTGGAGTGGGCAGGGAGCTGGCAGGAATGGCCATCTGGGGAGTGTTAAGCTGGAGTTACAAGAAGAGACATAAAAAAAGGAACCAAACACCCCAATTTGGGCCCAAATCATGGCCCCGGGCAAGCTGAATGGCACCCAGCCCAGTGGCAAATGAAACCCAGGCTCCTGGTGGCACCTGCTCTCGTCCAGGCTCCAGCATCCCCAGTGGCTCTGGGGATGATCAAGAGGGTATCCTGTGGGGCCTCAGTTTCCCCAGATGTACCACGAGGGATTTCCCAGTAGTTCACCAAGGGCCATCACAGCTCTGGGGCACTGAAATAATTGCCCATGTCACACACCACTTACTGGAACAGCTGGTTCTCCCTCCTTGATATCTCATCCAAGCCTCATCTCTAAAATGGTCATCACAATTTCTACCTCCTAGGCTCATTGGAGTGGAAAGGAATTCTGTAAACTGAGAAGGGCTGTGCTGGGCCCCTGGGGCTTGGAACTGGGAAGTCATCTATCAGCTCCTAGGAGTTCCTGTCCTGAGTACTTCTGAGCCTGGTTCTCATACCCTCTACCCCGCCAGCCAGAGGAGAGCCAATGAGGATGGAAATCACTGTACACATTGAGTGACTGCTGAGTTTGTCCACTGAACTATCCCATCAAGGTTTTTCTATAGTTCTTTGAGGCATGGATTTTTTAAAAAATTAATTGCTTTACAATGTTGTGTCGGTTTATGCCATATGACAATGTGAGCAATTGTTTTTGTTGCCCCCAGTTTTCAGAAAAGGAATCTGGGCTACTGGGCAGTTTACTAAGTGAGCACTGAACCCAACACGGCCCTACTTTGGAGCCCAAACACTTAAACACCAAGTGTTCTTCATTTTGGGAGGTCCCCTCATGGACAAAAGTTTGACACCCTTCTCGAACATCTAGAAACACAGGCAAAGGGCATCAGCCCTGGCTAAGCTGTTAGTGATAAACCTTTTCAGCCCTCCCACGGTACGGATGAAGAACAGATCCAGAGAGGGCAGGGATGTGTCAAGGATCATACTGTAGACTCTTGATAGCTCCAGGCTTGAGACCCAGCTTACTGATTCCTAGATCTGTTCAGTTGGAGCAAAATCCCAGCCCCTGAGCCTTCTCCCTCTCCTTCATCCCTCCCAGCCTATTAGTTCTGGCTCCTAGATATGCTGCCCATTCATCAGCACCTCCCCATTCCCTCTATGCCTTCCTTGGGGTCAAGTATTCTCCTACATCCCTGACCCACAGCAGCTGCTTCAGCCCCCTCAATGGCTTCCAGATGAATCTTCCAAATGTATACCTCGGATCCTGTTGCACACTTGCTCAGAAAGCCTCAGTGACTCCCTATGATCTGCTGAATTAAGTACAAACTACTCAGCCTGCCATCCAGGGCCTTCTATGTAAAGCTCAAATTCACTTTCCCAGCTTTAACTCCATCTTCCCACTAATAAATCTTATGCCTCAGTCAACCTGAACTCATCAAAGATAGGTTTCCTGTTCTGTAGGATAGTTGTGAGGATTAAATTAGTCGCTCTATGTCAAGTCCTTGGAACAGTGCCTGGTACAGAGTGAGAGCCATATTAGTATTGTAAACAGATACAAAAATAATATGTGGACCTGCCTGATTTATGCCCATCTCCAGGCTTCTCTGCTCACTGGGTTCCCTTGACTTGCAGTGGCCATTCCACCACTCTCTCTGCCTAGCCAAACCCTACCCAGCCTTCAAGGCTTTCAGCTATAACATGTTACTTCCTCCAGAAAGGCTTTCCTAATGGCTTCTGCCCTGAAGTCACACTGGCATTCTCTTCATCCTCTCCCATGACTGCCTGGTCAACCTTTTATTAGCTGTCAGCATTTGCATATGCTCTTGAGTAGCCTTGAAGCAGCCTAAGGGTAGGTGACATGGTATTGGGAACAGAGTACAGGTGTGGGCACCAGTCTGACTAGCCCTTAACTAGCCCTGCCAAGTTCCATCTGTGTGAGCTTAGACCTAGTCTCTCTCAGTCTCAGCTTCCTCAGTGGTAAAAATAGTCCTTACCTGATAGGGGACTTCTGAAGTGTCTGGCCCAAGAAGGCACGAGCTCTCTGGCACACAGTAAGAATTCTCATTTCTTACCCTTTTGTGCTGAGGAAATAGAAAGTACCCCTGGCACTTATGGGCTGAGATTTGACTGCTTCTGGCCTGGGAGGTATGTCATAGGTGACTTGACTTCTGTCTGTGTCATGAGGCCCAGGTGAATGAATCCTTCCTGAGTCCTTTCCCTGGTCTAGTCTTTAGTACTTACAGCAGTGACCTGAGCTGGTCACAAAAGCCAGCTGCTTTTGTGTTTCTTAAAATGAAGTTTGCCATTGGCTGAGGAGGGTTGGCCACCCTGAGTCAGTGCCTTCTGGCAGGTTCCTTCTTATCACCATCATGGGAATTAAAGGAAAGAAACCCTGGAAGTTCTCCATGGGTTCCATCCTACTTACAAACTCTCCATGGCCTTGCCCAGGCTGTTTTCTTGGTCAGACTGTGGGCTAGACCTGCTCCCATTCCCTGAATCAAGGGAGCTAGAAAATGGTCCC
The DNA here is from genome assembly GCA_022376925.1 of Tragulus kanchil. Taxonomy (NCBI): domain Eukaryota; kingdom Metazoa; phylum Chordata; class Mammalia; order Artiodactyla; family Tragulidae; genus Tragulus; species Tragulus kanchil. Next base: position 71,939,715 of record JAIOJX010000001.1, on the reverse strand, counting down.
ATGTCTGGCCTTGCCTTCTGAGGATTCTCAGGTGTGCAGACTCAGAGACATGGAGAATGCCTAGGAAGGCTAGGGATCTAGATGTGGTCCTCACACTGCTATTGACTGGCCATGGATGCCGGGGCCAGTGCCTTCCCCTCTTTGACCTTCAGATTTTGAATCTCTACCATGAGATAGTCCTGGCCTCCATGATCTCTCACTTTGGTGGCTACACTAGCCCCCGATGCATCTTCCTGCTTTCACCCATTCCCACCTCAGCCTACTCTCAATACAAAAGCCAGGAGGGTCTTGTTAAAGTGTACACCACATCCTGTCATGCCTCTGCTCAAAAACGTCCCTTGCCCTCTCAACAACCATAGTAAATGCCAAAGGTCTTACAGTGGTCTATAAGACACCAAATCATGAATTTTCAAGCTTGGTTGCACATCAGAACCATCTAGGATTTTTTTTTTAATGCTGATAATTGGGTCTGATTCCAGAGGTTCTGGATTAATTGGTCTGGGATGCAGTCTGGGTGCAGGGAGTTTAAAAAACTCCCCAGGTAAGTCCTGGTGAGAACCACAACCCATGTGATCTGCCTCTACCTCTCCCCTTACCTCTGACTTCATCTCATATTTTCCCCTCATTTACCCTGCTCCAGTTACTGTTCTTACTGTTTCTAAAACACTTAAGGAACACTCTCACCCAAAGACTTTTGCACTTACTGCCTGACTGCTTGGGCTTGCCTTTTCCCCAGCTACCTGTATGTCTATCTTCCTCACTTTATTCAGATTCCTGCTCAGATGTCACCTTCTCAGAGAAGCTTTCCCTACTCATCCAAGCTAAAATAGCACCTTCTGTCACCACCATTACTCTCTGACCATTGCCATGCCTCATTTTCCTTATAGCGCATATCACTACTAGGCATATTATTACTTATTCATTTATTTGTCTGTCTCCCTTCACTGAGATATCAGCTCCTTGAGGACTAGCACTTTGTTTTGTTTATTGCTCTATCTCTAGCATCTATAACAGTGCCAGAATGTAGTAGATGTTTCAAAAAGATTTGTTGGAAAAGTGAATGAATCAAAACAATAGAAAAGGAAGTTTAGGAATTGGGTTCATATAGATTAGAATTTTCAGATCAGTCTTTTCTAGCTCTGTAACCTTGGGAAAATCACTGAACCTCTCTGATCTTCAGTTTCCTCGGTTGTTAAATAGGCTTAGGAATGTCTCTTTTATAGAGTTACTATATAGACTCAAGCCAGGTGATTGGTCATTTGTTATTTTACCTACACCCACGCTTTCCTCTAACAATCATTTAACTTTTTATTTTGAAATGATCATAGATTCATAGGAAATTTCAAATACAGTACCAGAAACATTAGCATGAATGGTAAAATAAGGACCACTACACTATGGAGACATGATTATAGGGGCCTTGGAAAAGCTCTCATATAGTCTTGGAAACCTAGAAAGATAATCAAAGCTTTGCACCTGCTCCTAAAATAACTGAGAAGGTCCTAAGCATTCACTTCTGGCTGACTTTTAGGCTATACACAAATAACAAGTGAAGGCTAAGGTGAAGTTGTAGACTGCCTGGCTGAATACTAAAGATGGGTCCCCAAAATTAACACAGATCCCTGTGGCGAAGACTGGGAAATCTATTAGTTCCAGGCAATTAAGAAACTTTCTACTTAATCATTATCTGACAACTAAGATAATCAAGCAGAAACTTCAGTGGCCACACATGACAAAGAATACATACTTTATGGAATTAGTTCCACAGAACTCACTGAACAAGTGAACAGCAACAACCACAACCAACAGCAACAGTAACAAACCCTGATGAAAGAGGAGAGCCTGATTTTTCATAGTTGCCATATTGTATTATTTAAAATGTTCAGTTTTCAATAATAAAAAATGAATCATGCAAAGAAACAAGTATGGTTTATACATAGGAGGAAAAGGCATTCATAGGAACTGTCTCTGAGGAAGCCCAAACATTGCACTTACCAGAAAAAGACTTTTATAATATGTTCAAAGAGCTAAGGGAAATGAAATCCAAATAATTAGAGGAAAATATAATAACGATGTCTCACCAGATAGAGAGTATAAAAATAGATATGTTGTATGCAAGAACTAAATATATGTTATAATATCTGCAATGGAAAATTTATTTTGTGGGTCAACATCAGGTTTAAGCAAGTAGAAGGAATCAGCAAACTTGAAGATAAATCATTTAACATTATTCAGTCTAAAGAAAACAAAGAAAAAAATAATACTGAAAAGTTCACAGAGCATCAGAGATCTGTGGGAAACCAGCAAGCATATCAATGTATTCATGATGGGAGTCCCAAAAAGGCAAATGAGAAAGAAGTGGGCTGAAAAATATTTGAAGAAATAATGGCCAAAAACATTCCAAATTTGAGGAGAAACAATAATTTACACATCTAAGAAGCTTAATGAAATCCAAGTAGCATAAACTCAAAGAAATCCACAACTAGACACATTGTAATCAGTCAAAAGCTGAAGCCAAAGATAGACTCTCAAAAGCAGCAACAGAGAAGTGATGCATTACGTAAAAGGAATTTTCAGTAAAATTAAAAGCTGATATCTCATTAGAAACAATGGAAGCCAAAAGGAAATAGGATGATATACTAAGTGCTGAAGAAAAAAATTGTCAACCAAGAATTCTATATCCAGCAGAACAAGCCCTCAAAAAACGAAGTAAAGGACTTCTCTAGTGGCTCAGTGGTAAAGAAGGAAGATCCAACATGCCAAATAGCAACTAAACCCAGGCGTCAAAATTATTGAGCCTGTGTTCCAGAGCCCAGGAGCCACAACTACTGAGCCCATGTGCCACAGCTTCTGAAGCCTGCATGCCCTAGAGCCCGTGCTTCAGAACAAGAGAACAACAAATGAAAGTATAAAACTGGAAGTATCCTACTTCCACTAGAAAAACCCTAGCAATAAGACCAGCTCAGTCAAAAATAAAAATAAATAATAATTTAAAAATGAAGTAAAATACAAATCAGAACACAAAACTGAGAAAATTGTCTTTCTAGCTTCTGATAAAAATATAAAGAAATATACATTTTGTGAAAGGTACAGACATATTGAACCACATGAAGAAAAAGGAACACTGGAATTTTTGTTTGAATATTCTTTAATTGATTTAAAATGACTAATAAAATGAAATTACAAATCCATGAATACAAATATAACAGTGTCACTTATATGACAATAAAAATATAAGGGAGAGAGGAAGGAATGGAACTATATAGGAGCAAAGATCTTGTATACTATTGAAATTAAGTTGTATCAATCTGAACTTGATTGTTATAAATTAAGATATCAATAAATACCCAGGGAAACCAGTAAGAAAATAACTAAAGATACCTTAAAATATATAGCAAAAGAAACAAAAAGAGTATTAAAATGATACACTAGAAAACGTCTGTTTAACACAAAAGAAGACAGCAAAGGAAGATAAAGAAAAAAGACTTTTGTTCTTTTTTCACAATGCAAACATATCTTTGCTAGTTTCTAGCCAGCTGACTCTTTAACCATAAAACTGTAGTCCACCAGTCTCCTCTGCCCATGGAATTTTCCAGAGAGAATACTGGAGCGTAGTATAATTTCCTACTCCAGGGGATCTTCCTGACCCAGGTACTGAACCCGTGTCTCTTACATCTATAAATCCTACCATATCGGTAATTACATACTCTGATTAAAAGGGAGAGCTGGGTAAAATTATTTAAAAAATACATAATCTAGCTATATATGCTGTATACAAGAGACAAACTTAAATTCAGACAATAATAGATTGAAAGCAAAAGAATGGAGAATGATATAGCATGTAACCAGTAACCAAAAGTGCTGGAATGACTGCACTAATATAAGACAAAACAGACTTTAAGACAAAGCTTGTTGCTAGAGATGAAGAAGAACATTTTATAATGATAAAAGTGTCAGCCCACCAAGAAAATATGACAATTATAAAAATATATGCACCTAAAAGTAGAGTCCCAGAACACATGAATCAAAACAAGACAGAATTGAAGAGAAAAATAATAGACTTCAATACCTTTACTTTCCATAGTGGATAGAACATGACAGGAAATCAACATAGAGATAAAAGATTTGGCACTGTAAAATAACTGACCTAAAGATAGCTACAGAACACTCTTCCCAACAACAACAGAGTACACATTCTGCTCATGTCCAAAAGAAACATCCCACAACTAATGTTAAGTCAATAGAAGAATTCGTAGTTTCAAATTGGATATGCAAAATGTCTCAAAACAATGAAGAAATAGAAAAAATAACAGAAAGAAGTTATATACTAAATAGAATTAAGCTAGTGATGTCAGATAAAAGTGAATAAAAAGAAATAGATATCAACACTGGAAAGAAAATTTTAACAATTGTAAAATGATACTGCTAGCAATACATAAAAATATTAAAATGATTTAAACAAAAACAAAATTTTAAGACAGGGGAACTGAATCATTAAATGTTTTAAAATGTAAAAAGGAAAAAAAAAGACTATCCATGTTCAAATGGATCGAAAAAAACTGAATAAAGCAGAAAACTCTCTCAAATGTGGGCAGGCCTCATCGAATCTACTGAATTCCTGAATAGAACAAAAAGACAAAGGAAGTTAGAATTTACTTTCTGCCTGACTGCTAAGCAGGAACATCGATTTTCTCCTACCCTCAGTGTTCCTGGTTCTCAGGCTTTTAGACTGGACTGAAATGGACACCACTGGCTCCCAGGTCTCAGATATTTGGTCTATACCACCAGTTTTCTTGGGTCGCTAGCTTGCAGATGGTAGACTGTGAGATTTTTTAACCTCCATAATCATATAAGCCAATGTTTATATTCTGTTAATTCTGTCTCTCTGAAGAACACTGACCAATACAACAATCTTGGGGAAAAAAAGTTTGATTCGTTGAAACTTTTCAATTTCAGAACTTGTTACAAAGCTACATTAAATAAAGTTTGTATGACGTACAGATGAATAGAAAAGAATATAGAAATAAACCCATAAATTTATGTTTAATTTTCAATTAGGATATCAAGACCACTCAACGGGAAAGAATAGTATTTTCAACAAATGGTTCGGGTACAAATGGATATCCACTTGCAAAAAAAAAAAATGAATTTGGACCTCTACCTCATACCATATATAAAATATTTCTCAAAATGTATCAAAAACCTAAGTTTAAGAGCTAAAAAAACAAAACTTTTAGAAGAAAACAGGTGTGAAACTTCTTGAATTTCAATTACATAGTGGTTTCTTAGATATGATACCAAAAAGGCAAGCAACAACAACAACAAAACCTAAATTAGACTTTATCCAAATAAAGACTACTGTGTGTCAAAGGACACTATCAAGAAAGTGAAAAGACAATCCACAGAATAGGAGAAAATATTATACTTAGGAGTAATAGGAGTAAATCATATATCTGATAAGAGAATAGCATCCTGGAGTATATAGAAAACATTTAAAAGTCAGCAATAAAAAGAAAACACAATTTTAAGATGAACAAATAATTTGAATATCCATTTCTTCAAAACTGATATGTTGTTGTTTAGTCATGTCTGACTCTTCTGCAACCCCCATGGACTGTAGCCCACCAGACTGCTCTGTCCATGGGCATCTCCAGGTAAGAATACTGGAGGGTGTTGCCATTTCCTTCTCCAGGGTGTGTTCCTAACTGAAGGACTGAACCCGAGTCTCCTGCTTGGCAGGTAGATTCTATACCATTGAGCCACCAGAGAAGCCTTAAAGATGATGTACATGTGACCAATAAGACATGAGGAGATGTTCCACATCATTAGTCATTAGTGAAATGCAAATAAAAACAATGAGATACCAATTCATATCTGCTAGGATGACTAGAATCAAGAATTTAGGTAACATGTTCAAGAGGATATGGAAAAATTCAAGTCTTCATATTTTGCGAACAGGAATGTAAAATTGCACAGCCTTTTCAGAAATGGCCTAGCCATTCTTCAAAATGCTAAGTATAAGTTACCATTCAACTCAACAATTCTACTCCTAGTGTAGATATCCAAGGAAATTGGAAACATATGCTCACATGAAAGCTTGTACATAGATGTTCGTGCATGCATGCTAATTTGCTTCTTCCATGTCCAACTCTTTGCAACACTATGGACTGTAGCCCACCAGGCTCCTCTGTCCATGGAATTCTCCAGGCAAGAATACTAGAATGGGTTTCCATGCCCTCATCCAGGGGATCTTCCCAACCTAGGGTTTGAACTCGGGTCTCCTGCTTTGCAGGCAGATTTCTTACCTCTGAGCCACTAAGGAAGTCCACATAAATGTTCATAGCAGCATTATCTATAATAGCCAAAATGTGGAAACAGCTTATATGTCCATCAACCGATGAACGGATAGAAAAGAATGTGATATATACATACAAGGGAATGTTATTCAGTCATTGAAAGAATGAAGTACTGATAAATGCTGCAACATGGGTGAAACTTGAAAATATGCTAAGTAAAAGAAGCCAGTCAAAAGGAACACAAACTGTATGATTCTAATTATATGAAATGACCAGAATAGGCAAATCCATAGAGAGAGAAAGTAGATGAGTGATTGCTAGGCACTGGGGATTTGGGAGGAAATGGGAAGTGACTGCTAATGGGTACTGACTTTCCTTTTGGGTTGATGAAAATATTCTGGAATTAGTGACGTTATATTTGTGCAATATTGTGAATATACTAAAAATACTAAATTTCACTTGAAAGGATAAAAATTATGCTTTACTAACCATATTTCAATACAAACTGAATAAGAAAAAAAGAGTACACAAAGATTCATGTATCCTCCATCCAGTGGCTGTATCCTACATAAACATAGTACAATATGAAATCCAGGAAACTGACATTGGTACAATGCATGCATATAGTTCTATACTATTTATCACACATGGATTTGTGTAACTGTCACCATAATAAAGGCACAGAATTTGTTCTATCACCACAGAGATCTTCATACTACCTTTTTTGAGTCATACCCATCCTTCTTTAGCCCATCTTCCCTAACCCATGGCAGTCACAAACCCCAGCTCTGTAATTTTGTCATTTTGAGAATGTTAATATAAATGGAATCACATAGCATGAGACCTTCGGTGTTGGATTTATTACTTAGCATAATTTCCTAGATATTCATTCATGCATATATTAAGACTTTTTTTTTTTTAAAGAATTTGTTTCTTTTGATTGTCAGGTAGTATTTAATGAAGCTAGGCTTCAACAGTGTGTGAACTGAGAACTTCCAGATGAACAAGCTGGATTTAGAAAAGGCAGAGGAACCAGAGATCAGATTGCTAACATTTGTTGGATCTTAGAAAGAACAAGGGAATTCCAGAAAAGCATCTACTTCTGCCTCATTGACCACACTAAAGCCTTTTACTGTGCGGATCACAACAAACTGCGGAAAATTCTTAGACATAGGAATACCAGACCACCTTAAGTGCCTCCTGAGAAACCTGTATGCAGCAACAGCTAGAACCAAATGTGGAACAATGGACTGTTTTCAAATTAGGAAAGGAGTACATCAAGGTTATATACTGTCTCCCTGCTTATTTAACTTATATGAAGAGTACATCATGTGAAATGCCAAGCTGGATGAATCACAATCTGGAATCAAGATTTCCAGGAGAAATATCAATGACTTCAGATATGCAGATGACAGCAAGCAAATGGTAGAAAGTGAAAAGTAACTAAAGAGCCTCTTGATGAAGATGAAAGAGGAGATTGAAAAAGTTGACCTAAAACGCAGCATTCAAAAACTAAGATCATGGCATCTGGTCCCATCACTTCATGGCAAGTAGATGAGAAAACAACAGAAACAGTGAAAGACTTTATTTTCTTGGGCTCCCAAATCACTACAGATGGCAACTGCAGTCATAAAATTAAACGACACTTGCTCCTTGGAAGAAAAGCTATGACAAACCTAGACAACGTATTAGAAAGCAGAGACATTACTTTGCTGATAAAGATCCCTATACTGAAAGCTATGGTTTTTCCAGTAGTCATGTATAGATGTGAGAGTTGGACCATAAAGAAGGTTGAGTGCCAAAGAATTGATGCTTTCGAACTGTGGTGTTGGAATCCCTTGGACTGCAAAGAGATCCAACCAGTCAATTTTAAAGGAAATTAACCCTGAATATTCACTGGAAGGACTGATGCTGAAGCTGAAGCCCCAATCCTTTGGCCACCTTATGTGAAGAGACAACTCATTGGAAAAGACCCTGATGTTGGAAAAAATGGCAGCAGGAGAAGGGGATGGCAGAGGATGAGATAGTGGGATGACATCACTGAGTAAATGGGACATGAGCTTGAACAAACTCTGGGAGATGATGAGGGACAGGGAAGCTTGGCGTGCTGAAGTCCATGGGGTGGCAAAGAGTCAGACACAACTAAGCAACTGAACAACAAATTTAATGGTATATATGTACCAGTTTGTTAAACCACCTACCTATTTAGGGTCACTTTGGTTATTTCCAGTTTGGGCTATTACATATAATGTTGTTGCATATAGTAATGCACAGATTTTTGTGTGGTCAAGTTTTCATTTCTCTGGGGTAAATTACTGAGGAATACAATCATTGAGTTAGCTGGCAGGTGTATGTTGAGCTTTTCAAGAAGCCACCATAACATTTTGTGAGTGACTGGACCACTGCACATTCCTACTAGCAATGTATGAGGTTTACCTTATTTTCATCCTCTTCAGCATTTGTTACTGTCACTGATTCTTACCTTAGCCATTCTAATGGATATGGAATAATATCTATCATGTTTTTAGTCTGTATTTCCTAATGCTTACTAATGTTGAACATCTTTTCATGTGCTTATTTGCCATCCACATATCTTCTTCAGTGAAATGTCTCAAGTCTTTTGCTCGATTTCTAAGTGGATTTTTTGAGGTTTTCTATTGAGTTTTGAGACTTCTTTGTATATACTAAATGCAAATTCTTTGTTAGAGATGTGGTTTGCAAATATTTTCTCCTACAGTGTAATCTGTGTTTTAATCCTCTGTACAGGTATTTTTGTAGAACAAAAGAAGTTAATTTTTATGAGTTCAAAATTATCCATTTTTTAATTATAATCAACTGTGCCTTTTGTTGTTGTGTCTAAGAACCAGTCACCAAGACTTAAATATTACAGATTATCTCCTATGCTTTATTTTTAAAGCTTTCTAGTTTCACATTTTACATTTAAATCTATGGTCCAATTTTGAGTTAATTTTTGTGTAAGGCGTGAGGTATAAGTCAAGACCGATCTTTTTACCTGTGAGTGTTCAGTTGTCCCAGCACCATTTGTTGAAAAGGTGAACTTTCCTCCATTGAACTGCTTTCGTATCTTTGTTAAAAATCACTGGGATGTATGTATTCATGGGTCTAGTTCTGAGGTGTCTATTCTGTTCCATTGATCTATGCATCTATTCTTCCACTAACACCACAGTCTTGATTACTGTCTGTATATAAGTTTAAAATCAGATAGACTGAGTCCTCCCACTATATTTCTCTTTTTCAAAATTGCTTTAGCTCTTTCAGTTCCTTGGCCTTTCCATATGTCTTTTAGAGGAATATTTTCTATATCTATAAAAATATCTTGCTGGTACTTTGATAAGAATTGCATTAAATCTGTATTTCAATTTGGAGAGAATTGGCATCTTCACTATGTTGAGTTTTCTAATCTATGGACACACTGTGACTGTCCATTTATCTAGGTTTTCTTTGGTTTCTTTCATAAATATTTTGTAGTTTTCAACATACAAGTCCTATACATGCCTTGTTACATTTATACCTAGGTATATCATTTTAGAGTGATTGTAGGTGCTACTGTATTCTTAGTTTCTGTGTCCATATGTTCATGAATAGTTCATAGAAATGCAATTGGAATTTTTATGTCGATTTTGTATCCTGAGACCTTGACAAAGTCACTTATTAGATGTAGAAGTTTGTTTTTGTACTTTTAAAAGGTTCCTTGGCACTTTCTCTGTCAACTGTAGTATCACTTGCAAATAAGGTCAGTTTTTTTTCTTCCTTTCTAATTGTCATGCTTTTCGACAGTGGGCATCTTCGCCTTGTTTCTGATCGCAGGAGGAAAGTATTCTATGATGTGAGCTGTAGATGTTCTTTATCGAGGACATTCTCCTCTGTTTATAGTTATCTGAGAGTTGTTTTCATAAATGGGCATTGAGATTTTTTTATAATTAAAAAAATTTTTTTTGACTATTCTGGATCTTTGTTGCTGCCTGTGGGCTTTTCTCCAGTTGCAGGTGGTGGGGGCCACTCTCTAGTTGAAGTGAGCAGGCTTCTTGTTGCAGTGGTTTCTCTTGTTGTGGAGCACAGGCTTTAGGGCACATGGGCTTCAGTAGTTGTGGCACATGGGCTCATTAGTTGTGGCTCATGGTCTTAGTCACTCTGCACCATGTGGGATCTTCCCAGATGGGGGACTGAACCTGTGTCTCCTGCATTGGCAGGCAGATTCTTTACCACTGAGCTAGCAGGGAAGCCCAGGGCGCTGAATTTTGCAAGATACTTTTCCTGTATCAATTAAAGTCACTATATGATTTTTCTTTTTTTGCCTGTTATATGATGAATTTTATTGATTGCTTTTCAAGTTCTGAGCCTGGTCTGGCTCCCTGGAATAAACTCCACTTGGTCAAGTTATATGTTTAAAAACATTGCTGAATTTTATTTGCTAATATTTTGTTGAAGAGTTTGTTTCTATCATATGAAGGATATAGGTTTGTAGTTTTCTTTTTATGCTTTCTTTTTCTGGTTTTGGTAACAGGTAATATGGGCCTTGTAAAATGAGTTGGATAAGAATCTTCTATTTTCAGGAAGAAATGCTATAGTATTTGGTGTTGATTTTTCTTCAATGTTTGGTAGAACCCTCCAGTACAATCATTTTGGCCTGGGGACTTCTTTTGGGGGAAGATTTTAACAACAAATTCAATTTCTCTGATAGATTTGGAGCTAATCAAATTATCTGTTTTGTATTATGTATGTTGTAGTTTGTGTTTTGCTAAGAATTGGTCCATTTCATCTAAATGGTCAAACTTAAAAGTTTAAAGTTATTCATGGTATTCTCTTTTCATCCTTTTGATTAGTTCAGGGTTTGTGGTGATATCCCATATTTCATTCCTGATATGGGCGGATTTGTCGTTTTTCTTTTAATCGTCAGTCTTGATTAGTCAACTTTATTGATCTTTTCAAAGAACCAATTTTTGTTCCATTATTTTTCTCCGTTGTTTTTTCTATTCTTAATTTTATTGTTTGCTGCTTATTTAATTATTTCCTTTCAACTGCTTGCTTTTGGGTTTAGTTTTTTTTTCTAATTTTTTGTGGTAAGAGTTTAGATAATTGATTTAATTTTTCTCTTTTCTAATCTAAGTACTTAGTGCTATCAAGTTCTCTCTTAACACTGGTTATAGCTGCATTATATACATTTTGGTATGTTGTGCCTTTATTTTTATTCAATTCAATGTATTATATACATACATAGCCTGTCATTATCAACAGGTGCGGACATTTTACCATTTTTGAATTAAGTATAGAAACCCTACATCCTTTTATGTCCCTCAAAATGCCCCCATTCATCATACCGGTTTCTTAAACATTTCCTCTCCCTACACTGAACACTACATTAGACACTGCTGTAATCTTTGCTTTAACTGTCAGACATAATTTACAAAATTCAAGAGGAAAAAGTAAGGACATTGTATTTGCCCATATTTTTACCCTTTCAATCATTCTTTTCTTCTTTCCTGATTCTAATATTTATTTTTTTTTATTATTTGCTTTACATTTTAAGAGATTCCTTTAGCCATTCTTTAGTATAGGCCTATTAGCAGCCAATTCTCTTGGTTTTCCTTCATCTTCATTCCTGTGCAATAATTTTGCTAGATATAGAACTCTAGGTTGACAGTTCTTTTCTTCAGCTCGTGCAAATACTGTGCTACTTTCTTCTGGCTTTCACGGATTCTGATGAGAAACTCACTGCTATTTGAAATATTTTTTCCTGTAACTAATGCGTCATTTCTCTCCTGCTACTTTTAATATTTTTTTTCCTTTGTCTTTAGTTATCAGAAAATGTGTCTTGATGAGGGTTTCTTTGGGTTTACCCCATTTGGGATTTACTCAGGTTGTTGATCTTTTGTCAAATTTGGGATATATGGAGCCATTAAATTTTTTTAGTAGGTTTTCAGGCCCATCTGTATTCTCCTCTCCTTCCATGACATGGGTTCCAGTGACATGAATGTTACATCAAAAGCTCAAGTCCCACAGGTCCTTGCACCTCTCTTCATTTTATTTCCAATATATGTCCTCTCCATTGTTCAGATTAGATAATTTCCATTGCTCTATCTTCAAGTTCAATTATTTCCTCTGTCTCCTCCATTGTTTTAAAGCCCATCCATCCATTTTTTTTTCCATTGAAGTCATTGCGTTTTTCCACTGAAAATTTTCCATTTGGTTCTATTCTATATCTTTTATTTCTTTCCTAAGATAGTATTTTTTCATTTGTTTTAAGTAGGTTTGTAATTCCTTGTAGAGTAATTTTTATGAAGACTGCTTTGAGACTATTGTCAGATAATTTTAATATCTGCATCAAGGCAGGTTTTGCATTCAACTTTTGATTTTCTTTCCCTCATTCAAGCTGAAATTTTCCTAGTTCTTGGTATGGCAGGTGATTTTTTAAAAGGTAAAACCTGTACATTTTGTATATTATCCTATGGGACTCTGGGCTTATTAAATATTAAAATGGCTTCCTTGGTGGCTCAGATAGTAAAGAATCAGCCACTGTGCAGGAGATCCAGGCTCGATCCCTGGGCTGGGAAGATCCCCTGGAGAATGAAATAGCAACCTACTCCAGTATTCTTGCCTGGAGAATTCCATGGACAGAGGAGCCTGGAGGGCTACAGTCCATGGGGTCACAAAGTGTCAGACACAGAGCGACTCACATGTTTCACTCTTCTTTTGTTAGAGAAACTCCCCTAACACATCACTATCAGAGGAAGAAGAATATCACCTCCTTACTGCCAGGTTGGGGTAAAAATCCAGGTTCCCCACTCTGCCTCCTTTGAGAAGCCGCAGCGCCGTGAGAAGCTCCGCGGCGCGGGTAAGTTCAACCACTCCAACTGGAGGGCTTGCTGAATGGAGAGGGGAAGTCGCCCACGGGTTGCTGACCAGGGACCGGGCATGAGCTGGACGGGAAAGCTCACGCCCGCCTTTGGGACTTAGACACGTAACCGGTAGTGCACGTGTGCCAGCGGCAGAGGAGCCTGCGCACCCCTAGAGCTGCAGCAGCAGCGGAGGAAGCCGGGGAAAGAGCAGGAATTGGAGACTACAGGCGGGTGCGCGGTAGAGCCGGGGCGCCCCCCTCCAACACGGGACTGCGTGCACCGCGGCCCCTGCCCGACGGACTGGGATCAGCCCACCGTCCCGGCCAGCACCCAGTATGGCAACAAAGCCCTCATTTTGCTGAACACAAAAACAGAAACCATAGCAACCAGCGCTATAAGGGAAAGCCTATGCCATCAAGACACCACCATCAAGAGCAGATTGGTTTCCAACAGGCAGATGAGAAGATAAAAACCAGGGACAGTATTTAGCTTTTTTTATTTTTTTGCTTGTTTATTTGTGGTGGACTATTTTGCTTATTCAATTGATTGGTCTGGTTTGGGGTTTATTAGTTTGTTTGTTTATTCTGTTTTTTTGTTTGTTTGGTTTTGGTTTTCGTTTGTTTCTTTTTGTGTGTGTGTTTTTTGTTTGTTTTTTGGTCTCTTATTAATTTTTTCTGCCCTTTTAAATTTTTAATTTCTTTTGTTGACTTTTATTTTATTGTTTTTTTTTAATTTTAATTTTAATTCTTGGAAACCTCTAATTCTCTTTCCTCTTTCCCACTGCTTTCTCCCTCTATGTTCTAAAGGTAAAACATTTTCCTATCTACCAATATCCTCTAGATAAATTATTTCCTATCTTCCTGTCTCCACTATTCTCTTCCAAATACACTCAAGAATGCACACACTAATCTTTGCTACCTAACCCTATAAAATCCTTCCAAGATGAATCTATTCCTTCTCATTACCTATACACTCTCCTCCTTGTCACCCCCAACACATGTCCTAGTTAAAAATTGCTCTCATTGTAATTATCCAAGCCAGGACCTTGCGCTGGATCTATTTATTCAGGCACTATTTTAATTAATTCAAAGCTTAACGGGCAAGTACCATCTATGGTTGATACCTCAAGATAGGAAGGAGGGCCTCATTGCTGCTACATAGATAATAGGATTTTAGGCTCCTACTGGAGCTCCACTCATGGTAGGAGCAAGAAAGGCCTTGTTATTGCCAGGTAAGGATAAAAGGCCTGACTCCCCACTTGGCCTTCTCTGATACCATCCCAGCCAGAAGAGAAGGGGTAAGATTAGGATATCCTATTACAGTCTGGTAAGAGTGGATGTGGGGGTGGAGCCCCAGTTTTTTCTATAGTGTTAGATTGCTATGGAGTGGTTATTGTCGAAAAGTTCACTGTCTTGCTATACAGTCCTTTTCTGGTCTTCTGGTTAAAACAGAAGAGGCTTTTGATGGGGCTATGTTTTTTGTTGTTTTCTGTTTGTTGTTGTGCCCATTGGTTGTTGATAGCTGACTTTCCTAGCACCCAGGAAGCCCACAGTCATATTGTTCTTTGGCTCCTGAGTTCCTTAGCTGACCTTGCTTCTTCTCTCCACCTTTCAGAATCATTTTTTATATTTGCTTTATGTATAGCAACCAAAGTTTTTAGCTGTACTTAGCAGGAGGAATCAAGAGAAGGATTTCTATTTCTATCATCTGAAAGAAGTTCGCCTTTGTTACTACCTTCTTATTCGATTTAAGAAAGGCCATAGGGAGAACACGAATCTGCTCTAATTGACTTTTACAAAAGGAAAGAGGAAAGAATTTACAGTCTTCAGCTCTTTAACTATGATTGCTGTGATAAATAGCTCCTAACACCCAGAGTGTCTTGACTATGGGACTGAGAAGGACTGGACTCTAATTTTCAGAAAGAAGGATGCTAGGACCATGATTTCATTTCAATTCCCTCAGAGATCAATCTCCTCCCACCTTCTAAAGTTGATTCCAGCCTTTCCCCTTAGCCCTGCCTACCCCATTTCTGGTTGGAGAGAGCACACAGGTTCTGTGTGCCCACAGAACCTGGTATCTTGGCTTGCTTTATCGTGTAAGTATAGGCATAAGGGACAGTGAAAAACTCCAGGCACAATACATCCTCTTTACCCTTGCAAGCCCCAGGGCTGCTGCCTATGGATCCCCATCCCCCAGAGGCTTTGGGTCTTGGGATCATCCTTCTTCTGCCTCTACAGCTTGTCTCTTTATTCTCAGCTCCATCCCTGCAGGACCCCAACCCCCACCCCATACTACCCACTCCCTAATGGCTCAGGGAAGCACATTCCACACTCCTTCTTGGGGCCGAGGCCAATAGAGTTGTGGCAGCTGTTCAAGAATGCAGGTTGTATTTGTGTGTGTGTGTGTAAAGGGGAGGTCCTGCCTGCCTCGTTGGCTGGGAGCTGGTGGTGGAGGATCCCCCAAAGGGCCACAGTTGTGAGGGCTGCTGGGATAGCTGGAGGCTGAGGCCAAAGAGAGGGCAGAAGCCTTTGTCATTTCTACCCCTAGAGCCTTTGATCAGAACACAGATATATATTCTCTGTCTACATGGGTCCTGGAATTGCTGAGGCTACCATAGTCCCTCTTTGAGGATGTTTGGCATATGTCTTTTGGGGTCATTCCTATGATAGGGCCTGGTTGACTAGGCTCACTGGGACAAGTTCCTTGCAAATACTGTAGCCTCAGTTTTTCCACTTGTAAAATGGGAGCAATATTCTTTGAGTTTTTATATTCCACCTTCAGTGACTTCTTTAGAGGCCTTGCCCCACCTATCCTGGCACATCCCGTTTCCAAATGGTCCAACGGCCCTTTCACTGAGTAAATAACCATTATTTTGACTGTACTGAAAAGCTAGCCATTGTTGGTTTTTTAAATACGAATTTGAATCTGCCATAGAAAATATACTTAAAAAAAAAACACCACGCATTGTTGCGTGCCTTGATTTTTGGACTTGCTCATGGGCCACTTAAAGGCCCCACAGAGCACCACTACTCCCTGGACCACCCCTGGAGAACTGCTGTCCCAAAGAAGGTCTGTAAATGGGCCTTAAAGAGCAAGGTGGGGCCTGGAGAAATGGCTTGGGGAGGGTGTTGTTTTAGGACAAGGAAATGAGTCAGGGTGCCAAGAAGCAGAACTCTGGTGGGGGGAAGGGCAATAGCCCTTAGGGCTGTTCTGATAAGTTTTTTGGGAAATGGGCTGGGCAGGTCCTGAATGGAGGTCGAAGTCTGGGTGGAAGAAGGCAACAGCAATGAGGGCACCATGTGAGCCTGCTTGAGAGGTGGATCTCAAAGAGAAGGAATGTCAACTGGAGAGCCCAGCCCCTCTGCCACTGCCTATGGGAAAAACAGATACCCCAAATCTTAGCTGTGGAGGGAGCCCAGAAAAGATCTGAGGTCCGAAATTCCCCACTGTTGGAGGTAAGTCCAGGTTTCCCAGAGGGGAGCCAACCATCCATCCATCCATCCATTCATTCGCCAATAATTCTACTATGTGCCTGGCTCTTTGCTAGGTACCAGGGATACAACTATGAGCAAAACCATCAAGAGATGCCCAGTCGGAGTGGGGTTTGGGGGAAAATGGATACATGTACACGTATGGCCAAGTCCCTTCACTATTCATCTGAAATGATCACAAAATTATGAATTGGCTATACCCCAATAAAAATGGTTTTGGTGTTAATAAAAAATAAAATAATAGTAAAAAATACATACTCTGGGGCTGGCCCAGCAGCTCTGTCATGTCAAGAAAAAAAAAGAGAGAGAGAGACTCCCAATCTAGTGGGGAAGATAAGCAAATAATTATAATCAGAGAGCTGTGGGAGCTCAGTGGAGAAGATTCAACCCAGATGTTAGGTCAGGAAATCTTCCTGGAGGAAGTGATATCTAAACAGTGAATAGAAAGATGAGATGGCATTATCCAGGAGAAGACAAGGCAGAAAGGAACAGTAGTCTCAGCAGAGGGACCCGCATGAATAAGTTCTGTGGCTGACACATATTGGCTCAGTCTGGCAGGGTTTGCCATGCCCTATCCCCAGGCCTTTGGCTTACCTTATGCAGCATTGGGCCCAGGGACCTCTGGCAGCAGGTGGGAGGAGGCAGAGTCTCAGAGAGAGAGAGAGCAGGGCCAAAGCATCGAGAAAACCAACCAAGGCGAATCTTGGCTGGAGGAAGATGTGAGCTAGAGAAAGTGATAGTGTCTACCCTGGGCCAGTGCCTGCTCCTGGAAAGGTGCTTTATAGTGTTTGAGGCCTGTAGCAACAGCCCCACTGCGCTGTGAGACCTCCAGTGGTTCTGAAGGGTGCACCTAAAGTGGGACTTATTATAACTGGGTATGCAGGGAGCACCAAGAGATGGATAATAACCTGCTTAAGAGTCCTCAGAGGGAAGTGATGGGGCAGGGCTTGCCCCAGGGCTGTCTCTGCCTTTCACTGGAAACCATGGTTTATGTACTCATGGAACTCAGGGAAGGAACTGAATGTGCTATGATCGTGAGGCTACAGGGAAGAACATTTTGACTGCCTCTGGAAGCTGTAGAGAAGCTTATGCAACCCCCTCAGAGTACACCTGGGAAGAGGCTCAGAGAGCAAAAAGACCTTACCCACGGTCATGCCACAACCTCCAAGCAGGGCCTGGCAGTACATACCCTGGGTTCTGTGGTTTAATGGCTGGCTGCAGGTTACATCTGGAAAGAAATAGCAGGCCCTGGCTAAGCAGCATCCTGGAAGGCAGAGAGACTTCAGTTCAGTTTCTGGCTTGGCTACAACCGTTGCTGTTTGACTGTGGGCCTCGTTTCCTATCCTGGAGAGTGGGGATAATAAACAGAGCTAACACCCTGGGACTGGGAGGTCCAAAGAAACCAATGGATAGGAGCTAGGTCAAGGAAGAGAGTGGTGGGAAGGAGACAGGGCTGGAGCCAGAAGCTAGTCCTGGCAGGCACAACAGCTCTTACCAAGGTGCCCTCTCGCCTTCTTATCCCACTACAGAGAGAGGACACCACTACTTCTCTCTAGGCTCTGTTAGCAGCTCTCAGCAGAGGGACCCGCATGAATAAGTTCTGTGGCTGACACATATTGGCTCAGTCTGGCAGGGTTTGCCATGCCCTATCCCCAGGCCTTTGGCTTACCTTATGCAGCATTGGGCCCAGGGACCTCTGGCAGCAGGTGGGAGGAGGCAGAGTCTCAGAGAGAGAGAGAGCAGGGCCAAAGCATCGAGAAAACCAACCAAGGCGAATCTTGGCTGGAGGAAGATGTGAGCTAGAGAAAGTGATAGTGTCTACCCTGGGCCAGTGCCTGCTCCTGGAAAGGTGCTTTATAGTGTTTGAGGCCTGTAGCAACAGCCCCACTGCGCTGTGAGACCTCCAGTGGTTCTGAAGGGTGCACCTAAAGTGGGACTTATTATAACTGGGTATGCAGGGAGCACCAAGAGATGGATAATAACCTGCTTAAGAGTCCTCAGAGGGAAGTGATGGGGCAGGGCTTGCCCCAGGGCTGTCTCTGCCTTTCACTGGAAACCATGGTTTATGTACTCATGGAACTCAGGGAAGGAACTGAATGTGCTATGATCGTGAGGCTACAGGGAAGAACATTTTGACTGCCTCTGGAAGCTGTAGAGAAGCTTATGCAACCCCCTCAGAGTACACCTGGGAAGAGGCTCAGAGAGCAAAAAGACCTTACCCACGGTCATGCCACAACCTCCAAGCAGGGCCTGGCAGTACATACCCTGGGTTCTGTGGTTTAATGGCTGGCTGCAGGTTACATCTGGAAAGAAATAGCAGGCCCTGGCTAAGCAGCATCCTGGAAGGCAGAGAGACTTCAGTTCAGTTTCTGGCTTGGCTACAACCGTTGCTGTTTGACTGTGGGCCTCGTTTCCTATCCTGGAGAGTGGGGATAATAAACAGAGCTAACACCCTGGGACTGGGAGGTCCAAAGAAACCAATGGATAGGAGCTAGGTCAAGGAAGAGAGTGGTGGGAAGGAGACAGGGCTGGAGCCAGAAGCTAGTCCTGGCAGGCACAACAGCTCTTACCAAGGTGCCCTCTCTGCCTTCTTATCCCCACTACAGAGAGAGGACACCACTACTTCTCTCTAGGCTCTGTTAGCAGCTCTCTTGAGGCCCTCATCAATGCCTAAATTTCTGACTTGTCTCCAGCCCCAGGTTGCACTGCTCCCCACCCAGGGGCTGGGAGACCTGTCTAATGCCTCTCGGGCAGCTGAGCCTGGTGCTACCCCAGGGCATCCTGTAGATATGGGCTTCTGTCACCAACTGTCAGGTTCCCTGCTCAGTCCATCATCTCTGGGCACCTGCGCCAGGACCTCTGCCCTCAGAGTATCTTGCTTTTTCTGGAAATCCTGCCCCTGGCTTTCTGGGGTGGGCCTCTTTCTTTCTCTCTCTATAAGTTTCAATCTGAGCTCTACATACAGGGTCATTCTTTCCTGTATTCTCTGTGGTTTCCTTCTCATCTCAGCACCTGCTGGGGGTCAACAGTTAGTGAACATTTCACTAGAACAGCTACCATCATTTAAAGAACCTTTTACTGGACCAACGGGCTTTCCTGGTGGCTCAGATGGTAAAGAATCTGTCTACTGTGCAGGAGAGCTGGGTTTGATCCCTGGGTTGGGAAGATCCCCTAGAGAAGGGAATGGCTACCCACTCCAGTATTCTTGTCTGGGGAACTCCATGAAGAGAGGAGCCTGGCAGGTTATACTCCAAGGGGTCACAAAGAGTCAGACACAACTGAGTGGCTGACACTTTCACTTCATTTCACTTTCATTGGACCAGGCCTGTACACTTTGCCTCCTGGCCTGATTCTCACAGGACATTGTAGTGCAGTCGTAGAGGACACAGATTCTGGTGTCAGACATCCAAGCTCAGCTTCAGCTGCTTCCTAGATTGGTGATCTTGGGTCAAGTGATTTCACATCTCTGTCCTCCAGTGTGCCCATCTGCACAACAGAATACTAGTCATAATTACCTTGGTGGGTTGTTGAGAAGATTAATCCAAGGAAGGCAATTCAGTAAGTACTCAGTGAGTGGAGCTACTATTTTTTCCATTTCATAGGTGGGGCAGCACTGATTCCTAAAGGGGTTTGGGCTAGCCCTGGCAGGCACCAAAAAGCTCTTACCAAGGTGCCCTCTCTGCCTTCTTATCCCACTACAGAGAGAGGACACCACTACTTCTCTCTAGGCTCTGTTAGCAGCTCTCTTGAGGCCCTCATCAATGCCTAAATTTCTGACTTGTCTCCAGCCCCAGGTTGCACTGCTCCCCACCCAGGGGCTGGGAGACCTGTCTAATGCCTCTCGGGCAGCTGAGCCTGGTGCTACCCCAGGGCATCCTGTAGATATGGGCTTCTGTCACCAACTGTCAGGTTCCCTGCTCAGTCCATCATCTCTGGGCACCTGCGCCAGGACCTCTGCCCTCAGAGTATCTTGCTTTTTCTGGAAATCCTGCCCCTGGCTTTCTGGGGTGGGCCTCTTTCTTTCTCTCTCTATAAGTTTCAATCTGAGCTCTACATACAGGGTCATTCTTTCCTGTATTCTCTGTGGTTTCCTTCTCATCTCAGCACCTGCTGGGGGTCAACAGTTAGTGAACATTTCACTAGAACAGCTACCATCATTTAAAGAACCTTTTACTGGACCAACGGGCTTTCCTGGTGGCTCAGATGGTAAAGAATCTGTCTACTGTGCAGGAGAGCTGGGTTTGATCCCTGGGTTGGGAAGATCCCCTAGAGAAGGGAATGGCTACCCACTCCAGTATTCTTGTCTGGGGAACTCCATGAAGAGAGGAGCCTGGCAGGTTATACTCCAAGGGGTCACAAAGAGTCAGACACAACTGAGTGGCTGACACTTTCACTTCATTTCACTTTCATTGGACCAGGCCTGTACACTTTGCCTCCTGGCCTGATTCTCACAGGACATTGTAGTGCAGTCGTAGAGGACACAGATTCTGGTGTCAGACATCCAAGCTCAGCTTCAGCTGCTTCCTAGATTGGTGATCTTGGGTCAAGTGATTTCACATCTCTGTCCTCCAGTGTGCCCATCTGCACAACAGAATACTAGTCATAATTACCTTGGTGGGTTGTTGAGAAGATTAATCCAAGGAAGGCAATTCAGTAAGTACTCAGTGAGTGGAGCTACTATTTTTTCCATTTCATAGGTGGGGCAGCACTGATTCCTAAAGGGGTTTGGGAATTAAAATGGGTACTGGAACTCCCAGAGTTTCTGCTGCACTGTGCTCAGTGATGAGATTTAACATCTTCTTCCCCTATAGCCCACCCTCTGCTTAGGAAACAGATGTCAATCTCATGGATTATTACTAGGGGTGAAGCTCAGATCTGAGCCCCACAAGGTGGGCCTTTCTCCCACCAGTTCCTTCTCCTCATCCCCTTCTCTCTAGTTCCCACCAGTGCTCTTGTTCTCTCAGCAGAAGAAACCATTCAGAATGGGTGCCAATGGCCTGATGTGAAGCATCATCTCGGCCTCAAGACCTCCTCTCATCTGCTCAGCCTCTGCCTTGCAGTCCACCTTGTTCCCCTTCTGAACCACTACCATTCAATCGACTGTTACTCTTCTCAGGAGATATCTCTTGGTCACGTGCAATTTGGGCCTTCTTCCCATCCCATCAGCAATAGCCATTTTGCTCCTGGCCAGTTTCGAGTATTGGCCCTCTGGACTGGTGACACCTCGCCTTCTCTTCCTTCTCATATTCTCTAGGTCTAAAATATCTTCTCACATCCTCATAGCTAAGTTTCTACCTCCCCACTTCTAAATCCTTCTGGGTGAAGCCTCTTTCAGATAGTCCAGAGGTGTGAGGGATTAGAAGATGAGATGATTTCAAAGACATCATCACTGGTTGACAAGGAGCTCCCCCACAGCCAAAAACTGACCAAGCAAGGGCTGCGTTGGCATTTGACCCTTGTCCTCTGTTTCAGGAAGCATCTCACAATGTTAGCCCCCTGAAGACTGGGGCTTGGCTGGCTGCTAGGAGACACCCACATGACCTCACTGCTACAGAAGTGTGTGTCTACACTGTATGTAGAAGCAATCTGGTGCCAGCTCCCAGGAATGACAGGGTTCAGTCTCTGTCTCCTTGGATAATTCAGTGTGTGCCAGCTGGAGATCAGGGGCATGGACTACTTGACACTTCAAATCTCACATTAGCCAGAGTCATCAGAATATATGATAACTTATGAAAACTCTAACGAGCAAATGACACTGCTATTTTTCCATTTCATAGGTGGGGCAGCACTGATTCCTAAAGGGTTTGGGAATTAAAATGGGTACTGGAACTCCCAGAGTTTCTGCTGCACTGTGCTCAGTGATGAGATTTAACATCTTCTTCCCTATAGCCCACCCTCTGCTTAGGAAACAGATGTCAATCTCATGGATTATTACTAGGGGTGAAGCTCAGATCTGAGCCCCACAAGGTGGGCCTTTCTCCCACCAGTTCCTTCTCCTCATCCCCTTCTCTCTAGTTCCCACCAGTGCTCTTGTTCTCTCAGCAGAAGAAACCATTCAGAATGGGTGCCAATGGCCTGATGTGAAGCATCATCTCGGCCTCAAGACCTCCTCTCATCTGCTCAGCCTCTGCCTTGCAGTCCACCTTGTTCCCCTTCTGAACCACTACCATTCAATCGACTGTTACTCTTCTCAGGAGATATCTCTTGGTCACGTGCAATTTGGGCCTTCTTCCCATCCCATCAGCAATAGCCATTTTGCTCCTGGCCAGTTTCGAGTATTGGCCCTCTGGACTGGTGACACCTCGCCTTCTCTTCCTTCTCATATTCTCTAGGTCTAAAATATCTTCTCACATCCTCATAGCTAAGTTTCTACCTCCCCACTTCTAAATCCTTCTGGGTGAAGCCTCTTTCAGATAGTCCAGAGGTGTGAGGGATTAGAAGATGAGATGATTTCAAAGACATCATCACTGGTTGACAAGGAGCTCCCCCACAGCCAAAAACTGACCAAGCAAGGGCTGCGTTGGCATTTGACCCTTGTCCTCTGTTTCAGGAAGCATCTCACAATGTTAGCCCCCTGAAGACTGGGGCTTGGCTGGCTGCTAGGAGACACCCACATGACCTCACTGCTACAGAAGTGTGTGTCTACACTGTATGTAGAAGCAATCTGGTGCCAGCTCCCAGGAATGACAGGGTTCAGTCTCTGTCTCCTTGGATAATTCAGTGTGTGCCAGCTGGAGATCAGGGGCATGGACTACTTGACACTTCAAATCTCACATTAGCCAGAGTCATCAGAATATATGATAACTTATGAAAACTTACGATAAAGCATAAAGAATGCTAGACAAGGAGTCAAGCTGACCTGATCCAGTCCTGCTTCCCAGCTTATTTGGTCATGTTATTTGGCTGTTGGAAGACTTGACATATCATGTGTGCAAAGCATCATGCCTGGTCCAAAGGAGATGTATTCAGTAGGTAAGCTGTTATCATTACTCCTCCCACCTCCGTTCCCCCACATCTCCCCACCCTATCTGGCTCAGCCCAGATCTAGATCCACTCAGAGCAACTCAGATGCTCCCCAGCCTGACAAGGCAGAGAGGGTGGAGAGAGCCCCAGCCCCAGGGGAGCTGGACCGAGACTGTAGGGCTCCATGTCACCCCCTGGCTATTCTCTGTGTCCTCCAGCAGACCCATGGGAGCTGGGTCCACAGACTCTGAGGCTGCCCGGGCACTGAGGTCAAGGACTGGGGCTTCAGCAAAGGGAGCAGCCAGCTCTAGGAGCAGAAATTGTGTGGCCTGGGTTCTGGTTGCCTAGTTATGTGTTAGGGACTCCATGTTTTCTTGGCTGAGTCCCTGATCCTGTTTAGGGTGTGGAAGTGGGGCCGGAGGTGGTTGTGCCAATGGTCTTTGAGACGCCTTTCAGCTTGGTCACTTCGTGAGTGCACGAAGATGGAGGAACAGTAGCTGGGGGAGTGAAAGTCTTCCAAATTGACACTCCAGCAGAGGGCGATGTAGTGAGGGCCTGTCCCCGGGCCTCTAGGGAATGAGTTGCCACAGCGACCTCGCAGGTGGAGCAAGCGTGGAGCAAGAAGCTGCCCTGTTGGCTGGCAGATCAGAGTGGGAGCCAGGGACAACCCAATGACAAATCACCCTCTTGTGTCTCTATCCAGAACAGCTTCCCCTTGGCAGGAGTGAGAGTCAACAAACAAGGCCAGGGCAACCCCAGCCCTGTGCGGGCTGCCAGGGCCAAGCAGTGCCCCTGGGGACCCTGGGGTGAGTCTAGGTAGATTCTGGGCCACTGCTGAGGTCCCTTGCCCCCAACTTTGTCCTTCACCCTTTAAGACCTGGCCTCCATGGAATAAAATGTCATGCTGGGGTCTACTTCTGGTCTCTGGGCCAGGATTGGGGATGAGGCCCGTCTCTAGCCAGTGCAGATAGGGCCCAACCCTTATCCTCTTTCCCTTAGATGACCTCTCCAACCAGAACCCAGAACCTGAGTTTTACTGACATTTCTGAGCCTGGATGATTCCAACCTACTGTCTGACCCGTTGCCTTTTCTGGGCATATCATTGGCATTTAATAAGACTTCCCTTTTCTCATCGATAACCTGATGGAAGAGAGTCTTGTTGAACTGCAAGCATGCTTCCAATTGCTCAGTTCCAGAAGTTAGAGATCATGCTCCAGGAGAACACTGATCCTAAGCCACTCTCCCACCTCTGGGCTTCCAGGCCAGTGGTTCCACTGCCTGCTGTGGCATTCCTCCCCGGGAAGGAGCTTTCTCCAATTGTGCAAATTCAAACCATCTCTCACCTTTCCTAGAACCTCCCCCACTTCTGAGGGAGCCTGGGCCACTTAAGTGTGTGTGTGCGTGCACATGCACACGTGTGTTAAGTATGTGTACACCCATGTGCATCTCCACTTCTACTCATATCTGTGCCAGGAGAGGGAAAGTCACTTCCCTCACAGTTTATATGAGCAGTTGTAAGCACGTTCCTGTCACTGAAATTCACAGGCATCAGGTAGACTTTGGAACTTACCTTTCTTAGTCTCAGTTTCCTGATCTGTAAAAATCCTCACTTTGTAGGATTTTGTGAGGCTCCATTTATTCTTTCAGTGAATACATAGGAAAGAATTATTACGGGCCAGGCACAGTTCTAAGTAATGGAACTAAATGAGATAATCTGGTGAAATACTAACTTCCATGAGGGGCATGTGGCAAAAGTCTAGTCAGTGGGAATTTTCTCTCCCTCATCTGAGAAGTAATAGCTAACAACTATCGACCACTTACGGTGTGCCATGTGTTTGTATGCCTATATTTCTCACAACCAGCCTTTGGTGGAGGTATTATTATTGCCACTCCCATATTACAGATGAGGAAACTGAAGTACATAAAGGTGAAGCCATTGTTTCACAGTCTCATGGCTACAAAATGGCCATCCAGCCTAAAGCCTGTGCTCTAGACCCGTCTAACCTACTGCCTCTCCAACTAGAGCTTGCAACACCTTCGGCCATCAGCGCCAAGCTCACAACCTCACAGCCATGCTAGAGATGTATGAGCTCATACACACGCACTAGGCATATACACACACACACTTAGGCCAAAAATATCAGTGCTTGTGCTCAGTAACCCTGGCTCAGTGCTGGCCCTACAAACATGAATGGACATGCCCTCCACATATTACAAGGATTCTTCCCCACCAGAGCCCAGCTACACATCTTCCACCCTGTGTGGCTCTGCCTCAGCCCCGCTGGACTCAACCCCGCAGACACATTCGTTCTCACACACACCCCTTCCTCAGCATTCATGGTCAACACAAGGGGAAAGGGAGGAGAAGGAATTTTATCTGCAGTTTGAGGCTGTGCAGTGGGTTCAACTGAGGTAGGCAAGGTCAGTAGGGAGGGAGGGGGGAGCTGAGGGGGCTTGCCTTGGCCAGAGACAAAGGGTCAGGGGAGGGAGGCGGCAGCAGCAGGAGGAGGAAAAGGTGGAGGGGAACCCAGTATCTTGATAAGCCATGCAAGGTCAAAGTGGGGGCGGGGGTGGTAATATAGGGATTGGACTTGCAAGAACTTTCTCAAGCCATAAATTTTCACTGGCTGCCTGAAGCCCAGAGCCTGGAGGCCAGAGGCCAGAAACCTGAGCGAGTGAGTCCCAAGACAGCCAATCTCAGGACCAGTCGGGTCAGGGCCTGGGCCTTCTGTTGGGGGAAGGGCATGAGGCTGCCTAGCCTCTGAGCTCCAGTCCTGTTTCCTTCTGTGCACCTGGGTTAGGGTGGTACCCTAACTCAGAGGCGGTCTTTAGGCTACCTGGGAGGGCCAGCTCTCTGTGTGGCTCCATGTACATCGGTGGTTGTGGGTTTTTGGGCGTTTGTGTCGGGGTGGGTGCTTGCCTGTGTGCTTGGAGTAGCAGAGTGGTTAAAGAACATGAGCTTCAGAATCGAATGGGACAAGTGTCCAAGTCTGCACTCCACAGCCTGCCAGCTCTGGAGCCTCTGTTTCCTCATCTATAAATGGAGATCACTGTAGCTACCTTACAGGGTTGGAAGGACAAACTGATACAATTCAGGTGACAGGCTGAGTGCAGGGCCTGACATGTAGTAAGTGCTTAATAACTTGAAGGATTATTATTATATTGGATCCACCACCCCAGAGGGACCCCCCTCAGCTCAACCTCTGGGGCCATGGATCCTCAACTCCCAATAAAGGTGGTTGTAATCCCCCTAGATCCCTCATGATCCTATGTCTTCATCAGTGGACATGACTGGCTGTGCCCTTCTTGCAAACTCTACTTCTCAGGAGCCCACTGAGGGCCCACTGTTTATCTAAGGAGCCAATCTAAAGTAGCAGACACACAGGATGCATGTATATACCTGCACACACGTATCCACACAAAACTGTGCACCTGCATGGTGAAGGCATGTTTTCATGGGTCACTGCATGGGTGCAGATGCCCACACGTGTTCTTAGGAATACATGCATTAGCTGGAACACATACATTGGTCATTGTGATCTTGAACAAATTGCCATGCCATACTTGTTTTTAGAACTAGGCCATTGAGGTGACCTTGAGTGGATTAAAGGTGATAATGCCATGGAAGTGTGGGGTCACCTGGAAAGTGCTATTTTTCTTCTTCTTCATGCTGTCAACTCGAAAATCACTCCCAAATCCATCTTCCTGGTCCCCATTTTGTTGCCACAACTCTAGCCCAAGCCACACTCATGTTTCTTCTGGATAATTTACATTGGCCTCTTCACTGGGCACCCCATCTCCACTCCTGCCACACTGCAGGACACAGTCCACACTGCCAGGTGTGCTTTTATGGGCACATCACTGAAGAGACCTCCACCTCTGCTTAAAAGTCTTTGATGGCGTCCATTGTTTCTAGTTGCCTCCAGTTCCCTGAAACGTTTGGCACAGGGATCCAGACTGCCTTGGTTCCTGTTTCTGCACCTACTGTGACTTTGCACCATAACTTGGGTAAGTCTTTTTACTTCTGTGAGCCTCAGTTTCCTCATCTGAGAAATGGGGCAAATAATACGGTAGCTGAGAACATTAAATGTGCTGTAAGACACTGAAGTGGGACTTGGCACAAAATTGTACTATTAGGACATAGGACTGATTCTAGAACTCTTCTCAGTCTGCCCTCTGGTGACTTTTATAGTCTCAGTTTGCATAGCACCTCCTCTAGGAGGCCACCCCTGAACACCAGCCTAGGACAGACCTCTCAGTCACCAAACCAGGGCACTCTGGGCTTTGTGCTAGTGAAATACTAGTCCAGGTGTAACTTCTTGTTCCTTGTCTATCTCCCTCACTGTCCAGGAAGGTCCACGAGGGCAGAGTTATGGCTATTTCTGCCCATGAGTCCTGACACATACTGTTGCCCCTTGCATCCCCATGAATGGATGAACTTTCTAACATATGCTTTGCATCCTCCAATGAGGGCAAGGGCTTCCAAAGAAGGAGGGGAGGATGGATAAAGTAGAGGTGGGGATCTGTGCTCAGGGAAAGCCATGTGCAAAAGGAAGCCAGGAGTTTGGTGAAGAGCGAGCAAGGGCTCTTGTGCTATCCAACTTGACTCAGACCTGGGATTTAAAAAATAATCATGACTCTCTGCCATTCCTCTCTCCCTACCTTCTGCAGGGAAAGACTGGGTGGTGGCTGATCAGACAAGTTCAAAGAATCTGATGCCCTACAAACTGCCCTGCCTGCCCCTGAGAGTTTTGACTAAAGGTGAGTTCTCAGATTTGCCAAGCCTGAGCCTGGTTCAGGGACCAAAATACCAGAAAAGGAAGTATTCATAAGGAAGACAGGAATGGAACTCACATCTCTTGAGCATGCCCTGTGTATCATGAAGAAAGCTGTGTTTGTTCTTCTCATGTTGTCCTTTGGAGTCTGTGGGCCCCTAAAGATCCTGCTATCTCAGAATGCTGGCCCAGCATTGGTCCTGGAGTAAGACTCCAGGCCCGGAGTAAGACTGGCTCCACCTCCCATGCATTTACTCTGAGGGAAGGCCAAGTACAGACATGGGAGACTTGAGGCTGAAGAAAATCCAGACAGGCCAAAGTCAAGACAAAGACACACAGGTACAAATCATGCAGAGAGGTGAGCCAAGCACAGAGAAGAGAGAGAGATGGGAGAGAAAGAAAGAGTAAAAAGGAGAAAGGAAGGTTGGCGAATGAGAGTGAGTGAAAGAGAAGGAAGTGGGAGGAAAAGAGCTGTGTCTGCACATGGCCATTGCCCTCCGTCCCCTCTGGGTCCTTCTCCGCTTGCCCCCATGCTGGCGATGAGATGATGAGGCTAAAGTTTGCTCCCACCAAACCATGGACCATCTGCATGCGAAGGGAAAAGAGAGGACCGGGAATCTGAGGCCTGGGATGTCATTTCCTTTGGTCCTACGCCTGGTAAGGCAGGGCTGTGGGCACTGGCAAGAGGCCACTTAGGGCAGGCCCTCATCCTCTGGCCAGCAGCAGGAGGCAGCCACTGCTGTCTGGGGGAGGGCTCGCTGCCTTTACAGTTTCTACAGAAATGAGCTCTTTTCCAGGCTTGACACAGGGCTGCCCCATGCCTCAGGAGGGTGTGGGAGAATGCCCCTTAAACTCCTCCCTCTGGGGTCGGGGTCTGGAATATTCAGTGATGGGGACTAGCTCCCTGCTCCTCTGAGCACCTTGGAGTGTTTTCTTTCCACATACACTTCCTGGGCCCCTGCTCTGGGCCCAGCTCAGATTTAGCTGCTCCACATATAGCTCCCTTTCATTCTCAAAACCACTCAAGAGAGCTTCACTGGCTTCATTTTAGAGCTGAGGAAGTGACCCTCAGAGATGGAGAAGTGACTTTCCCGTAGTCACACCTCCAGGAAAAATGCTGGCGGGATTTCAGTCGAGATCTGTCTGATCACGGGGCTGGTGACTAGGATCCCTGATCTCCTGGAGAGGAAGGGCTGAGGGGTCAGAGGTCCCATGCCTGGCAAGTCCCAGGTAATGTCTGACAGGGAGTGTCATAGCCAGAAGTGGTCTCAAGGGCGATAGGGTTCTACCTTAGTTCTTCATTTGAAAGATGAGGAAAATGGCATCTGAGAGAGGAAAGGGCTTGACTTGTTAAGGGCCACAAAGCCTTCTAAGTGACAGGACAGAGGCTGGTACCAAGAAATAACTCCTGTGAGCTCAGGAGTATCAGAAGGGCCTTCAACATTTTAATTCCCCAAATCCTGGCATCTGAGGCTCATTTTGATGTATTTGTGGAAGTAATGGGCCCACAGATTGGGATTTGGGATTATTCCAGAAGATTCCTCATTTATAACTGCTCCATTGACCCTGCCAGTTTTAGGGTCTGCGAAGAAAGGGGAATCAGAGACCTTGGTCACAGACATCTCAGGCTCAGAGAGGCTCTCCAAGATTCACCAAAGAGCAGTGGCTCACTGAGGAGAGCTAGAAGACCAGTTTTAGGCCATGCCTGTCCCAGAGGAGACAAAGGGCTGCCTGGGCATGCCTCAGTCCCCTGCTTCAGCCAGCACTGCAGTCCAGTGCCTGGGTCCTTGACGACAGAAGCGGATAAACCCAAGATGGCAGTTCTAGTTGGGGAAACCCCTGCCTTATGCCTCCAGCCTTGTGAGTGCTGGGCCTTCTGGGAGCTTTCCTTTGAACTCCACTAATAGGGCCAAGCTGTCCTGAAGCCCTTGCAAATTTTTGTCAGATGTCCCCAGTTCACCTCTCACACCCAGGGAGAGACCTGCCCCCCAGCCCTGGGTGCTGAGAAAAAGGTGGGCAAGAGGGCCCACGAGGGACCTCGGGGTTTGACCCTCTAAGCGTCTCCCAGCTCTCAGAGCCCACCGAGGGGGAAGTTGGCACTCACAGCCTCTCTGCCCCAGAGCAGAGCCCAACCAGGAGATTTTCCCGGTTAGGCCAGTCCAAACTCACTCTGACTCTACACAGGCCAGAGGAGGTGACAACCCTATAGACCAGCTCCTCCTGGCCCCCCATTTACATCTTGATTACATTCCTTGGGAAACCGTCCAGGCCGCATTCCCCTTGGCAGGCTTCTGGGAAGACCCACAGAGCACTATGGCAACGCTGGAGGAGCCAGGCTTGCTGGTCAAGCAGCAGCCACTAGGCTGGGAAGCCTCCCTTCCAGGGCCAGCCTGGATTCCTCCACCCCACCAGCTCCCGGCAGCCCCTACTTATCCATGTGCTCCTGCCCCAGCCCCACCGCCCACCCCATCTCCACCAAACCCACAAATGTCCAATGTCCAGCTCCCCTTCCCCAAAGCCTCAGACAGGGCTGCTGTATTTTCCCAAAGCCACTTCCCCAGATGCCACTATTCAAACCCCAGGTACAGGAAGGGGTGCTGGAGGGTGCAGAGTCCAGCGCAACTGTGGTGCTGCCTCTCACGAGCTGCGTTCACCAAAAGTGCTGCGCTGCACCTGTAGCTTTCTGGCTTTTTCTCTTCTTTCTCTTTTTTAAAACATAGCTTTGAATTAAGACTCTAATAAGTCAAAGAGGATGAAAACAAAAACAGAACAATTGATTTGCTTCTCAGACTGTTTACATCTTCATATTTGGTAGAAAATACTAGAAGCATCTCCATAGACCCTCCAGAGCACCTTAGAAAATCAAGTAAAGCTTCCTTCTCCATTAATCCTTCCCAAACCCTTCCCAAGGGAAGCAGTGAACCTTATTTTCTCCTGTTCCTTTGACTGCCAGCAATCCTTTAGGAGAGGCCAGGGCAGGAAGGGAGGGGAAGGGAAGCCCACCTCTCCAGCCCCTCACCCAACTCCCTTCTTGGGCACAGAGGATGGACACCAGTCAAATGTCATACCCCACGTCCTCCTCCTTTCTCTTCTCCCCTCCCTCCACCTTTCCTCCCCTCTTCCCTCTCTCTCTTCCCTCCCTCTCTCCCTCCCTCCCTTCTTTCTTTACTTCCTCATTCTCTTTCCCTCCCTCCCTTCCTATATTCATAGCAGAAACCTTTCAGCAAGCAAAACCTTCTGCGAAAGCCCAGTTCTGGACTAGGTAATGGATGCTTTGTTCTGGTTAGAGGCAATAGGACTCAATAGTCCCACCCACTGGGCTCTCACGTGTGCCCTACTGGCCCTGGAGGCATGTTGGAGCCTCCAAGGAGCAGAATTTGAAAACCACTGGTCTTGTCAAGTCTGGATCTGAACAGATGGCTCTGCTTTCTCTTCACATGCTTTCCACTAGGCTGGGAAGCCTCCCTTCCAGGGCCAGCCTGGATTCCTCCACCCCACCAGCTCCCGGCAGCCCCTACTTATCCATGTGCTCCTGCCCCAGCCCCACCGCCCACCCCATCTCCACCAAACCCACAAATGTCCAATGTCCAGCTCCCCTTCCCCAAAGCCTCAGACAGGGCTGCTGTATTTTCCCAAAGCCACTTCCCCAGATGCCACTATTCAAACCCCGGGTACAGGAAGGGGTGCTGGAGGGTGCAGAGTCCAGCGCAACTGTGGTGCTGCCTCTCACGAGCTGCGTTCACCAAAAGTGCTGCGCTGCACCTGTAGCTTTCTGGCTTTTTCTCTTCTTTCTCTTTTTTAAAACATAGCTTTGAATTAAGACTCTAATAAGTCAAAGAGGATGAAAACAAAAACAGAACAATTGATTTGCTTCTCAGACTGTTTACATCTTCATATTTGGTAGAAAATACTAGAAGCATCTCCATAGACCCTCCAGAGCACCTTAGAAAATCAAGTAAAGCTTCCTTCTCCATTAATCCTTCCCAAACCCTTCCCAAGGGAAGCAGTGAACCTTATTTTCTCCTGTTCCTTTGACTGCCAGCAATCCTTTAGGAGAGGCCAGGGCAGGAAGGGAGGGGAAGGGAAGCCCACCTCTCCAGCCCCTCACCCAACTCCCTTCTTGGGCACAGAGGATGGACACCAGTCAAATGTCATACCCCACGTCCTCCTCCTTTCTCTTCTCCCCTCCCTCCACCTTTCCTCCCCTCTTCCCTCTCTCTCTTCCCTCCCTCTCTCCCTCCCTCCCTTCTTTCTTTACTTCCTCATTCTCTTTCCCTCCCTCCCTTCCTATATTCATAGCAGAAACCTTTCAGCAAGCAAAACCTTCTGCGAAAGCCCAGTTCTGGACTAGGTAATGGATGCTTTGTTCTGGTTAGAGGCAATAGGACTCAATAGTCCCACCCACTGGGCTCTCACGTGTGCCCTACTGGCCCTGGAGGCATGTTGGAGCCTCCAAGGAGCAGAATTTGAAAACCACTGGTCTTGTCAAGTCTGGCAGTCTCTGAACAGATGGCTCTGCTTTCTCTTCACATGCTTTGCTTCCTCATCTTACCCCCTTCCTTCCTTCCCTCTTTTGCCTTTTTCTCTCTCCTTTCCTTCTCCCTTGGCAGAACCGTGGGTCCAGTCTGGTACTACTTTCCCTGCCTGGGGTGAGTGGGCACAGGCTTCATTCCAACACTGGGCAGTCATTTTGGGTCCCTGACTTGGCCAGACAGTGCTTGTCAGTCACGTGAGCAGAAGCCCTGGAGCCAGGCATTCCTGCCCAGCCCTTTCAACTGTAATCAAGGCGGGGGTGGTGGCACCAACTCTAAAGGGTAGCTGGAGACGTTTTGTTGTCTGGAGTGAGGGGGGGTGAGAGAAGGTCGGGAACAATATCAGCTGCAGACACATCCTGGGATAGGAAAGCCCTCCCCTCCCTCTGAAGGGTGTGGGATCAGACAGTTGACGCTGTTGTGGGCTGGGATCCTGCTTAAGAAGTCAGAACCTTCTAACGTGCCATCTTGCCATGGAACTCTCCAGAAAGGACTCATGAAATGGCCCTATTCAGTCCCAGATAGGGGAAGTAAGGTCAGTTAGGTACTCGATGCCAAGGTCTGGGCCCAAAGCCTCCTCTCAGCTGGGTTCCAATCGCCTGGGCTGTTGCCCCTGAAGGGTTATTATGTTCCAGTAACTGAGGATGCGGTTGCAAAGAAATAGGCATGAATCCCTACCCTCATGGAGCTGACATCCCAATCTGGGGAGACAGATAATAAACAAAAGTGTTAGGTAGGATAGATGGAGAGTAAGAAGAGCAGAGGGGAAAAATAAATCAGGGAAGGGGGCTAGTGAATGGAGGGGTGGAAGAGGAGAGAGGTCTAAAACAGGGTAGTCAGGGGTCTCATGGAGGTGGTAACAACACTGAACAAAGGACTGAGGGCAGTGAGGGAGTTGCTGATACAGATAAGCAGCAGAAGAATGTTCCAGGCAGAGAAAACTTCAAGTGCACTAGCCTTGAGAGGGTGATGTACTGGCATGTTTGAGGAGCAGCAAGGAGCTGACTCTAGCTGGACAGAGCAACGGGGCTGTGCATGCGTGCATGTGTACTAAGTCACTTCAGTTGTGTCTGACTCTGTGTGACCCTATGGACTGTGGCCGCCAGGCTCCTCTCTCCATGGGGTTCTCCAGGCAAGGATACTGGAGTGGTTGCCATGCCCTTCTCCAGGGATCTTCCGAACCCAGGGATCAAGCCCACATCTCTTACATCTACCTGCTTTAGCAGGCAAGTTCTTTACCACTAGCGCCACCTATGGTAGGCTATTCTAAGAGTTTTAGCTTTTTCACAGAGTCAGATAGGAGCCAGTGCAGGATTTGGAACCAGGAAAGGGACATGATCTGAAGAACCACATTAAGACATGCTCTTGGCTGCTGAGTTGAGAATAGACTCGGGATGAGGGGGAACGTTGGGATGGTGACTCAGGTGAGGGAGCGGGGTGCCACAGACCAAGCAGAAAGGCTTCTGGAGATGCTTGGAAAGTAGAGCTAACAGGACTGGATGTAGGGGTGAGAAACATTTGCGTGCCACATCCTGGATCCAGGACCTGCCCCTTCAGGAGATCACCACTGTGGGGTAGGGAGTGGGCTGTGGGCTTTGGATCTCACAGGCTGCCCTGTGTGCAGGCAAATTCAGGGGACTACAGAAGCCCGTGGTTGTGGGGAGGCTCTGACCCTTCAATGCTAAAGGGACAGAGAAACTGATCTACAGAGGTTGGAAAACAGGCCAAAGTGCGTTGAGAGTCCTGAAGAATCTCAGATAAAGGTGAAAGAGGGAAAGGGCCTGGGCTGTGGATTTCCACAAGGTCATACACTCCTCTTCTCTCAGGGTCGTGGAAAACTGGAGGCCTCCAGAGCTGATTTCCAGTAGGACTCCCTGGTGAAGCAGTCGTCCAGACACTCCCTTATTTGCTGAGTCACTCAAGGAACATGAATTCCTACTTCCTGAGCTGTGCCAGGCCTGCCATCCGGTCTCTTTCATCCCATAGGACTCCCAAGGCTTCCTGGGTAGCAAGACCAAAGATAGAAGTTACAGCAGTAGGTGAATTAGACCCTGAGAGTCAGGGCAGGGGGTGCGGAGAAGGCTGGGACCTGGGCTGCCACAAACGGCATGGCTAGTTTTCCCATCAAACCCATTTCTCCAACTGGGCTCCTCCTTCTTTTTGCCCTGGCCCCCTCAGGGGCTTGAGCCCCACCACTCCTGGTTCTCTGCAAGGTGGGAGAGCAGGGTACAGGGCTACCAAACCCTGGTCAAGCCAAACCCAGGACTCATAAGCTCCAGCCAGAGCAGGTGCTAAGCTGCCCCAGACTGGAGGACATGGGCTCCTGAGCCCTGAGAGAGGAAACGACCAAAGTCTCCTAGCCAATGTCTGGTGCAGGACTCTTTGATTCTCAGGCCAGAGAGATAAGGAGTAGAAGAGGATGGGAGCCCTTCTCACTGGAGAAGGGCTCCTCTCCAGCCCACTTCACCCGGCTTCCCTCGTCCTTATTTTTCTCCTCTCCCTTTGCTGGTTATGCTGAGGTTGTAGAGGCTGGGGCAAGGGGCCCTTAGTCTTCCAGATCTAGAGATGTGAAGCCTGGGGCTGGGGATCCTAAAGGGGAAATGTTTTGGCTTGAAGATCCAGGACAGACTGGAGGATTGGAGGAGGGGTGGTGTCCCAGAGAAGGAGGATCATGCTACAAACTTGGGCAAAGCCCCCCAAAGCTACAATGAGGGTCTGACCTGGCTCCAAACCACTGTGGTCTGGCTCCTTCTTGTTAGTAGGGAATGATGAATTTGAGAAATTACTGGAAGGATTGGGGGAAACAATGAATTTCCTCATCCACACTTTGGGAGGGTCTGGGGAGTAAGGAGAACTTTCCAAAGGCTATGAGCCCCATTCCTCAAGCTTCCTCTCAAAAACCTTATGGGGTAGGGGCTATAATTGTTTGTCTTTTTTAAGAAAAGGAAACCGAGGCAAAAGGATGTTTAAAAGCTTGTCCAAAGCTGTCCCTATGTGGCAGATCCAGATTTGAACCCAGATAACTTTACTTTTGGACTTTCCTGGTGGCTCAGCCATGAAGAATCTGCCTGCCATCGGTCTCTTTCATCCCATAGGACTCCCAAGGCTTCCTGGGTAGCATAGAAGTTACAGCAGTAGGTGAATTAGACCCTGAGAGTCAGGGCAGGGGGTGCGGAGAAGGCTGGGACCTGGGCTGCCACAAACGGCATGGCTAGTTTTCCCATCAAACCCATTTCTCCAACTGGGCTCCTCCTTCTTTTTGCCCTGGCCCCCTCAGGGGCTTGAGCCCCACCACTCCTGGTTCTCTGCAAGGTGGGAGAGCAGGGTACAGGGCTACCAAACCCTGGTCAAGCCAAACCCAGGACTCATAAGCTCCAGCCAGAGCAGGTGCTAAGCTGCCCCAGACTGGAGGACATGGGCTCCTGAGCCCTGAGAGAGGAAACGACCAAAGTCTCCTAGCCAATGTCTGGTGCAGGACTCTTTGATTCTCAGGCCAGAGAGATAAGGAGTAGAAGAGGATGGGAGCCCTTCTCACTGGAGAAGGGCTCCTCTCCAGCCCACTTCACCCGGCTTCCCTCGTCCTTATTTTTCTCCTCTCCCTTTGCTGGTTATGCTGAGGTTGTAGAGGCTGGGGCAAGGGGCCCTTAGTCTTCCAGATCTAGAGATGTGAAGCCTGGGGCTGGGGATCCTAAAGGGGAAATGTTTTGGCTTGAAGATCCAGGACAGACTGGAGGATTGGAGGAGGGGTGGTGTCCCAGAGAAGGAGGATCATGCTACAAACTTGGGCAAAGCCCCCCAAAGCTACAATGAGGGTCTGACCTGGCTCCAAACCACTGTGGTCTGGCTCCTTCTTGTTAGTAGGGAATGATGAATTTGAGAAATTACTGGAAGGATTGGGGGAAACAATGAATTTCCTCATCCACACTTTGGGAGGGTCTGGGGAGTAAGGAGAACTTTCCAAAGGCTATGAGCCCCATTCCTCAAGCTTCCTCTCAAAAACCTTATGGGGTAGGGGCTATAATTGTTTGTCTTTTTTAAGAAAAGGAAACCGAGGCAAAAGGATGTTTAAAAGCTTGTCCAAAGCTGTCCCCTATGTGGCAGATCCAGATTTGAACCCAGATAACTTTACTTTTGGACTTTCCTGGTGGCTCAGCCATGAAGAATCTGCCTGCCAGTGCAAGAGACTCAGGTTCAATCCTTTGGTCAGGAAGATTCCCTGGAGAAGTAAATGGCAACCCATTCCAGTATTCCTGCCTGGAGAATTATGTATGTTGCAAGAGTTGGACATGACTTAGCGATTAAAAAGCAACAACACTTTTGCTCTACAGCCATATGCTTAATCCCCTATCCTGGAGCCCAGTGAAGGACAAGTTGAAGTGCTTCCCAAGTTCCACTAGTAGACTGAGGAACAGAGGAGAATTCCACAAAACCCAGCTCTGCCACTCACTTTTTGTATGTGGAACCCTGGGCAAGCTATTTCATGCCTGTGAGCTTCAGTGTCCTCATCTACAAAATGAGACAACTCCAGCAGGGTTGTATAGGAAAGCACCTCTTCCCTACAACCCAGGAACAAACCCTGGCTTGGTTTCCCATAGCTGGACATTGGGTGGGCCAGACTTGGGGGGAGGCACTTTGTGAACCCCCAGAGGTCTTGGTCCTTCTGTGGCCAGCACTACAGGATGGCTGGACTGGGAGAGGTGAGGCTAGCGGCTGAGGAGCTGAAGTCTGGCCTTGATCTCCTATACTGGTTCTGAGCTCTGTTTGATAAGAGTGCCACAGTCCCAACATTGCCTACCCCCAGCTTGGTCTCACCCTTTCTAGTGCCTTAGTGACCTGCCCAGTCTTCTAAAGCCCTGAGAAGTCTCCACCTTGCCTTGCCTGCTCCCCTCAAGAACTAGAGTTCAGCCTCCCAACCCCTCGTGGGGTCCTGCTGCCCCCTTCTTGCCTGCCCCTGGCTTCTTTGCCATTGGTGCATCCTCCCTCCAACTTCCTATGGGACTGCAGGCTTCATGACTCCTTGCAGATCCCCAAATACTGACTGAAGCCACCATCCTCCAGAGAGCCTGTTGTGCCCAAGAAGGACCTGGTTCTTCTCGGTAAGGCACCACACCATGAGGGGAAAGAAAACTAGGAGTTTCCTACACCCAAATACAATGAGTGTGTGCTTAGGCAGAGCCAGGGAAGCCTTCTGCCTACCACTGGCATGCCCTTCAACCCTCCCTCCCAGCTCCCCTATGTGGCAAATTTTTTGGCACCCATGCAAGAGACTCAGGTTCAATCCTTTGGTCAGGAAGATTCCCTGGAGAAGTAAATGGCAACCCATTCCAGTATTCCTGCCTGGAGAATTATGTATGTTGCAAGAGTTGGACATGACTTAGCGATTAAAAAGCAACAACACTTTTGCTCTACAGCCATATGCTTAATCCCCTATCCTGGAGCCCAGTGAAGGACAAGTTGAAGTGCTTCCCAAGTTCCACTAGTAGACTGAGGAACAGAGGAGAATTCCACAAAACCCAGCTCTGCCACTCACTTTTTGTATGTGGAACCCTGGGCAAGCTATTTCATGCCTGTGAGCTTCAGTGTCCTCATCTACAAAATGAGACAACTCCAGCAGGGTTGTATAGGAAAGCACCTCTTCCCTACAACCCAGGAACAAACCCTGGCTTGGTTTCCCATAGCTGGACATTGGGTGGGCCAGACTTGGGGGGAGGCACTTTGTGAACCCCCAGAGGTCTTGGTCCTTCTGTGGCCAGCACTACAGGATGGCTGGACTGGGAGAGGTGAGGCTAGCGGCTGAGGAGCTGAAGTCTGGCCTTGATCTCCTATACTGGTTCTGAGCTCTGTTTGATAAGAGTGCCACAGTCCCAACATTGCCTACCCCCAGCTTGGTCTCACCCTTTCTAGTGCCTTAGTGACCTGCCCAGTCTTCTAAAGCCCTGAGAAGTCTCCACCTTGCCTTGCCTGCTCCCCTCAAGAACTAGAGTTCAGCCTCCCAACCCCTCGTGGGGTCCTGCTGCCCCCTTCTTGCCTGCCCCTGGCTTCTTTGCCATTGGTGCATCCTCCCTCCAACTTCCTATGGGACTGCAGGCTTCATGACTCCTTGCAGATCCCCAAATACTGACTGAAGCCACCATCCTCCAGAGAGCCTGTTGTGCCCAAGAAGGACCTGGTTCTTCTCGGTAAGGCACCACACCATGAGGGGAAAGAAAACTAGGAGTTTCCTACACCCAAATACAATGAGTGTGTGCTTAGGCAGAGCCAGGGAAGCCTTCTGCCTACCACTGGCATGCCCTTCAACCCCTCCCCTCCCAGCTCCAGGAGTGGGGGGTGTATATGAAAGGAGCGAGGGCTGGGAGCTGCTTCTCCACCCTGCAGACCCAATCTAGTTTGTGCCTGGCTCCAGGAGGTAGAGGTCACATCGCAGCCACTAAGGAGCAGAAGAGAGGAGAGAAGAGAAAGGAGGAGGAAATATGATGAGTCCAGCGGTGGAAGCTGGGGCCAGGGTGGGCCGGGGAGGGAGGGGGAGCTGGGCCCAGGGCTATTTCTGTACAATAATACAGGGGAAGAGGGCCAAGCTGACAGGACAGTGATTAGTCTTCAGGGAGCAAAGGCGAAGACTCTGCCGGCGAGCCTGGGGCTGGAGGAGCTGGCCTGGGGCCCAGTTTGGTGGGCTGGAGCAATGATTTCAGAGGCCCGGCATCCAAGGCGAACTGGACCGGAGGAGTAGGGAGCAGGAAAGGTGGGAGCGGAAGAGGGGAGCCCGCCATTCCCCCAACCCCACCTCCAAGGTACGAGGTTGGGAAGAGGGTACCCAGCCTACCCTGACAGTCTGCCCCAGTGGGGTTATCTGGCTGCTGGTGAGGGCAGAGTTTTCTGCAGTGCACGCTTCCTGGGCTCTGGCCTGTGGGGGAAATGTCGTGAGAAAGAACCAGGAACACAAGGCTCGGAAACCTCGGGGGAGAAGTCAAGTGTGTTCCTTCTTTCCCACGGGATTTCCAGTCATGGGGGCCGGGAGAGGAGGTGTGAGAGGTCAGGGAGTAGGGAGGGCTCGCAGCTCACTTGTGCAGCACCAACTCTGGGATGTGCCTCTTGTTATATGTTTCCACCCTCACTCCTCCTGCATACCAGGTCACACTTGGTTTACACTGAGAATGCTGAGGCTCAGAGAAGTGGAGTACTTTGCCTAAGATCACGCAGCTAAGAAGCCCAGAACTGTATTCACAGCCAGGTCCATCATACTCCAAAGCCCTGGCTTTGGAGACAGCAGAGCAAAGTGAGGGATTACGAATCTAAGCCCTCTGTGACAACTGGCTTTGGATGGCTCTCCCGTTGCCTCCCAGTCTCATGAGCTTTATCAAGTTACTTCCACATTCTCAGCCTCCGTTTCCTTATCTGTGAAGTGGAGGTACTAATAGCACATACCTCCTAAGGTTGTTTTGAGGATTCAAGGAGTCAATATGTGTGAAGTGTCTAGAACAGCACACGGTACACAATAACTCATCTGAAAGAAGTACTAGGTGGGTATTCAGCAGTGCCCTCCATGGGCCCCTGTAGAGGAAGTAGTGTGAGAGAAGTGAGGGAGTTGTGTGGGGAAAATGCAGGGCAGAGAGTCACCCTGATCCCATTAGATTTGGAGTCCTCCCACATTTGGACAATAGTATCAGGAATCGTCCCATGGGGAGCCCTTGTGACCCAGCAATTCCACTTCTGGGAATTCATCCTAAGGAAATAATGGGTCAAAAGAGCAAAGATGTATGTACCAGGATGTTCATTTCCAGGCTGTTCATTATAGTGAAAAACAGGAGCTCGCTTAAATGAATTATGGCATATTCATACACAGCAGCCATTAAAAACAATGATGTCACTCTCTAGGTATTGATATGGAAAGAGATTCCTGATACAGTTGTTAAGGGAATCAGAGCAGTTTACCACACTGCAGGTATGTGAGTTTAGGAGAGGAGGTGTTGGACAGTCAGGGTTGGGGAGGAGACCTCATTCATATTTGAAATTTGTTTACCGTGAATATTTATTACTTGAGTAATTAGATGAAAACTAGCGATGAAACTATTTCTGTTTTTTAAAAACAACCTCAAAGATTCAGAGACTTCCAGCTGGAAAACATAGGGAGTAGGGAGGGCTCCAGCTCACTTGTGCAGCACCAACTCTGGGATGTGCCTCTTGTTATATGTTTCCACCCTCACTCCTCCTGCATACCAGGTCACACTTGGTTTACACTGAGAATGCTGAGGCTCAGAGAAGTGGAGTACTTTGCCTAAGATCACGCAGCTAAGAAGCCCAGAACTGTATTCACAGCCAGGTCCATCATACTCCAAAGCCCTGGCTTTGGAGACAGCAGAGCAAAGTGAGGGATTACGAATCTAAGCCCTCTGTGACAACTGGCTTTGGATGGCTCTCCCGTTGCCTCCCAGTCTCATGAGCTTTATCAAGTTACTTCCACATTCTCAGCCTCCGTTTCCTTATCTGTGAAGTGGAGGTACTAA
Source organism: Tragulus kanchil (assembly GCA_022376925.1). Taxonomy (NCBI): domain Eukaryota; kingdom Metazoa; phylum Chordata; class Mammalia; order Artiodactyla; family Tragulidae; genus Tragulus; species Tragulus kanchil. The sequence goes on along the minus strand of JAIOJX010000001.1, from coordinate 71,898,300 downwards.
TAGCACATACCTCCTAAGGTTGTTTTGAGGATTCAAGGAGTCAATATGTGTGAAGTGTCTAGAACAGCACACGGTACACAATAACTCATCTGAAAGAAGTACTAGGTGGGTATTCAGCAGTGCCCTCCATGGGCCCCTGTAGAGGAAGTAGTGTGAGAGAAGTGAGGGAGTTGTGTGGGGAAAATGCAGGGCAGAGAGTCACCCTGATCCCATTAGATTTGGAGTCCTCCCACATTTGGACAATAGTATCAGGAATCGTCCCATGGGGAGCCCTTGTGACCCAGCAATTCCACTTCTGGGAATTCATCCTAAGGAAATAATGGGTCAAAAGAGCAAAGATGTATGTACCAGGATGTTCATTTCCAGGCTGTTCATTATAGTGAAAAACAGGAGCTCGCTTAAATGAATTATGGCATATTCATACACAGCAGCCATTAAAAACAATGATGTCACTCTCTAGGTATTGATATGGAAAGAGATTCCTGATACAGTTGTTAAGGGAATCAGAGCAGTTTACCACACTGCAGGTATGTGAGTTTAGGGAGAGGAGGTGTTGGACAGTCAGGGTTGGGGAGGAGACCTCATTCATATTTGAAATTTGTTTACCGTGAATATTTATTACTTGAGTAATTAGATGAAAACTAGCGATGAAACTATTTCTGTTTTTTAAAAACAACCTCAAAGATTCAGAGACTTCCAGCTGGAAAATGATCATGTGTCTGAGTCCCCTGGGCCTTCAGATGAGGGGTTACCTGGGCACGAGTGATCGCCCCAACTCAGGAGCGGGCCTGATGTTTCACTCCTCTCTGTTCTCCCTGCCAAGAGGAGGGGCACAGAGAAAGGGCCTGGTGACATCAGGCAGCCCTGGCATATGCTGCTGAAACAAAATTTCAAAACTGACATGACTAACCAAGGCCAACCTGACCTTCCACCTCAATTCATTCATTCTTTTGACAAATAATGATCAAGCACCTACTATATGGCTGGATTAAGTGATGAGCACACCGCAGTGAATAAAATAGACAAAATCCTTGCTCTCCCGGAGCTGTTGCTTTAGTGAAGGCAAACAGACAATGAAGACAGATAATATAGAGTCTATTGGATGACAATAAGTGCTCTGGAGAAAAATAAAATAGCAAATGAGAAGCGTGAACATGAGGTAGGACTGCAATTTAAAAACAGAGTGGTCAGGAAGGGCTTCCTTGAAAAAGTGACACTTAAGTAAACACCTCAAGAAGATGGAGTAGCCAATCCTGTGGACACCTGGAGGAAGTGCATTTCAGGCCGAGAGAACAGCCCTGGGGCTGGGAGCAGCAGGCGGGTGGGGGTGTTTGGTGTGGAAGGAACTAGCAGGACAGTGCCAGCCAGGGGAAAGCTATGGGTTTTACTGTGAGTGAAATGGGAGCCAGTGCAGGGTTTTGAGCAGACTAGTGCTGACTATGTTAATAGGACCTCTCTGGCTGCTGTCAGGCAAACAGGCTGCTGAAGGAAGGGTTAAGGAGGGAAGTGAGGAGACCAGTGAGGGCATTCTTCTGAGCAGCTATGGCAGTCATCGAGGCAAGACCATGGCAGCAGGGATAGTGAGGAGTCACTGGCCTCAGAGTCCCTCTCTACTCTGACAATCTAGGTCCAGATTCCCTGCCCAGTCCAGAATGAGCTGTGACAACCTTTCCCCTTGAATGAGGATGCACAAGGTGTATCCCAGTATGGGAGTATCCTTCTTAGTCCCTCTCAACAGTCTCTTGCTCTGAGGACCTCGCCCACCCCTCTAGCCAAGGCTAAGACTGTCTGCTCCAGGAAGGAGGGGCCTCTTGCCTGTGTGGCTCACTGCTGTACTGCCAGGGCCTGCAACAGTGTTTGGTACTCACTTGGCACTGAATGAATGAGTGGCAGTCTAGAGGAGGGGTAAGGAATTCTATTGGAGGGTGGAGTAGGAGAAGGGAGGGGATGGGTAGGCACATCTGATCTGCCTACTCTGCCAGATCCCTGAAGTGTAATCCGGGGTCCCAAAACATACACACAGGTTCAGGTGGGCCCTTTCCTTCTCAACCTGACTGTGAATGTTGGCCATCTTATCGCTTGATCATGGGGAAAAGAGAAGTGGTCACCTCAGCCTCGTACTCAGACAGGATCACTCCCATCTTAGAAGTAGGGAAGCATGTTTAAGGGACTATAATGACTCAGGGTCCTTACTGAGGAACAGGAATTAGGGATAGACAGAGTTCAAAGCTTGGGCCCATCCCAGTTCTGAAAAACCAGGAGAAACCATTTTTCGCCTTGCCTCTCTATGTTTTGCTCTCTTCTTCTTGCCTTTCTGGCACAATCCTCCCCTCTGAAAGCCTCATTCCCATTCAGCGATATGCCTTCTGAGCCTCTTTGTCCCCCTCTGGCTGATTCTTCACCAGAGTCTCCACCAGCCTTTTCATTCCTTTGAAACCCTCGCACCATTCGGTGGAGATTTCCTTTAATCTTGAAACTATCTCTAGCCTCCTTCCTTAGCGACCACCTGACTCTTTGCAGATGCCATCGCCCTCCTCTCTGCAGTCTGCAGAGGGAAGGGCAGATTGACTCTTTTTGTCAGACAACAGGCACACCATTTGCCTTGTATTGTTACCTGTGGGCCATTAACATGATCTGGGACAGGTCTTACAAAGACTTATGAAGCATAGTAGCAATAAAAGCCCCTTTTTTTTTACACTTATCATGGGTCCAGATTCCCTGCCCAGTCCAGAATGAGCTGTGACAACCTTTCCCTTGAATGAGGATGCACAAGGTGTATCCCAGTATGGGAGTATCCTTCTTAGTCCCTCTCAACAGTCTCTTGCTCTGAGGACCTCGCCCACCCCTCTAGCCAAGGCTAAGACTGTCTGCTCCAGGAAGGAGGGGCCTCTTGCCTGTGTGGCTCACTGCTGTACTGCCAGGGCCTGCAACAGTGTTTGGTACTCACTTGGCACTGAATGAATGAGTGGCAGTCTAGAGGAGGGGTAAGGAATTCTATTGGAGGGTGGAGTAGGAGAAGGGAGGGGATGGGTAGGCACATCTGATCTGCCTACTCTGCCAGATCCCTGAAGTGTAATCCGGGGTCCCAAAACATACACACAGGTTCAGGTGGGCCCTTTCCTTCTCAACCTGACTGTGAATGTTGGCCATCTTATCGCTTGATCATGGGGAAAAGAGAAGTGGTCACCTCAGCCTCGTACTCAGACAGGATCACTCCCATCTTAGAAGTAGGGAAGCATGTTTAAGGGACTATAATGACTCAGGGTCCTTACTGAGGAACAGGAATTAGGGATAGACAGAGTTCAAAGCTTGGGCCCATCCCAGTTCTGAAAAACCAGGAGAAACCATTTTTCGCCTTGCCTCTCTATGTTTTGCTCTCTTCTTCTTGCCTTTCTGGCACAATCCTCCCCTCTGAAAGCCTCATTCCCATTCAGCGATATGCCTTCTGAGCCTCTTTGTCCCCCTCTGGCTGATTCTTCACCAGAGTCTCCACCAGCCTTTTCATTCCTTTGAAACCCTCGCACCATTCGGTGGAGATTTCCTTTAATCTTGAAACTATCTCTAGCCTCCTTCCTTAGCGACCACCTGACTCTTTGCAGATGCCATCGCCCTCCTCTCTGCAGTCTGCAGAGGGAAGGGCAGATTGACTCTTTTTGTCAGACAACAGGCACACCATTTGCCTTGTATTGTTACGCTGTGGGCCATTAACATGATCTGGGACAGGTCTTACAAAGACTTATGAAGCATAGTAGCAATAAGATAGGTAACAAATTATATCTCACTATTGTTTTATTTTACACTTTCCTGCTCATCGGTCATTCAGGACTTCTAGTTAAACATGGCAGATTGAATAAGTACATAGGGCTATTCCCTTCCCAAGTTCCACTAAACTGACAGCGAAAGCATTTTGAGTAGACATTAAGTTGAAAGTGTAAGAGGATAACAGAGGAGACAGACAACTATAACAAAATACTGGAAATTGGCAAGCAGATAGATGAGGAAAAGAGAAAGGGGAAACAACGTGGCAGTGTGGGAAGCCCAGAAGCAGACTCATTTGTTCCATACAACTCCAGAACTTTAGAAATGAAGCTCACCAGATACCCGTGAGTATAGTAGTGTATTGGGGCTGAAAACAAGTGGATTGGTTAAAGGTCTGGGTAACAAAAATTAAACTTCCAAAGCCCTCCTTCCACATTGGCAGAACACCAGAAGCCTACTCTCCAGACAGACTGGATGTGGAGATGCCAGCCTCAGCTGAAGGCAGGGATGCATCACCTATAGTGAACAGTGAGATCTAGTATAATCTTCCTCACTCAGCTCCAAGAACACTGGCATCTGTGACACTATATCATTTTTCCTCCCCTCCAAGATATCAGAAGCTTCCTCTCTGGGGAATCTGATGCTTGAATGTCCCCCACCTCCAAAAAAAAAAAAGCCCAGATAACTCAGTCTACTGTGATCAGTTGACAAACCCTTACATTATACACAGTGGTTGCCATTTCCTACTCCAGGGGACCTTCTTGACCCAGGGATCAAACCCACATCTCTTACGTCCTGTGCATTGGCAGGCAGATTTTTTTTAACCACTATCTCCACCTGGGAAACCACAGTATGCACACAGAATATCAATAAGCTTTTTAGTTACTCATTCTTAAAAATGAGCTGACAGTCAGGGATCACCAGACATTTGAGGAACTCTTTTAATGGAGAAGACAGAAACCAAAACAAACAGATGATGAATTCAGAGAAATTAGAAGCAATTCAAGGAGCAGGGGGAAAAAAAAAAAAAAACTCAACACAAACAACCACAACATCTCAGTGGCTTGCAACAGCAAATGACCTTTTGCTCATGGCATATATTATCTGCATGTTGAGTACAGTTCTTCTCTATGTTGTCTTCATTCTAGGATCTGTATCGAAGGAGCATCTGTTATCTAGGTTACCATTGGGCTCATAACAGAGGAGAAAAAAAGATGGTAAAATCCCAGAGTGTCTCTCAAAACTTTTGCTGAAAAGTGGGACATGTCAATTCTACTCACCTTGCATTGACCCAAACAAGTAACGTGCCCAAGTCTGATGTTGACAGTGGAGGAAGAACAGACAGGCCTGATGGACATGAGTAAAATATTTTGTCAATACCAGAATCTATCAGAATTCACAAAACAAAACCAGGAGGCAGTCAAAGAAAAAGAGTTTTTAAATTACCAATATGATAACATACACAGAATATTAAATAAATGCTTGGGAAGATCAAGTTGATAGCAAGCAGATTAAAACAACAAAGGAATGGGAAACAGAGAAAATTAGAACACTCCTAGAGGCCCAATATCTGAATAGAAGGAATGAAAGCAAGAAAGAACAGAGACAAAAAAGAATGAGAAACCTGTAATTAAATAGTTCAATTGCATTTCTCAGACTGGAAGGATATAATGTCTGAATTGAGAGGGCACAATCATCCAGCACAATCAACCCCAAAAGACCACTGACAAGGAGGTTAAAATAAAGACCTATTTAGAGCAATAAGTTGTCAAAATCTATACTTTGTATTCATCCCTTCTCAGGAAACTAATGGATGGTCTGATCCAACACAAGGAAGAATAAAGCAGTAAGAGGCAGAGCTGGAACCCAGGAAACAGGGCAGCTAGCATAAGAGGAAAGCACACGTGATTTCCAGGATGGTGGTAAAAGGGAAGTAAATCCCTGGATAACAGGCAGCCAGCTGGAGTAGATCATGGAGGGTTCCGGAAGAAGGGCTTCTAAGAGAAAGATGTTTAGACAGACTGAGTTGAGATTAATTCTTCTGACATACAGTTTATCAATGAATTAGTTACAGGTACACAGAAAATCAACCAAATACACACCAAAATTGAAACAATTGTTAACTCTGCTTAAATACAAACATCAATCTCAGTGGCTTGCAACAGCAAATGACCTTTTGCTCATGGCATATATTATCTGCATGTTGAGTACAGTTCTTCTCTATGTTGTCTTCATTCTAGGATCTGTATCGAAGGAGCATCTGTTATCTAGGTTACCATTGGGCTCATAACAGAGGAGAAAAAAAGATGGTAAAATCCCAGAGTGTCTCTCAAAACTTTTGCTGAAAAGTGGGACATGTCAATTCTACTCACCTTGCATTGACCCAAACAAGTAACGTGCCCAAGTCTGATGTTGACAGTGGAGGAAGAACAGACAGGCCTGATGGACATGAGTAAAATATTTTGTCAATACCAGAATCTATCAGAATTCACAAAACAAAACCAGGAGGCAGTCAAAGAAAAAGAGTTTTTAAATTACCAATATGATAACATACACAGAATATTAAATAAATGCTTGGGAAGATCAAGTTGATAGCAAGCAGATTAAAACAACAAAGGAATGGGAAACAGAGAAAATTAGAACACTCCTAGAGGCCCAATATCTGAATAGAAGGAATGAAAGCAAGAAAGAACAGAGACAAAAAAGAATGAGAAACCTGTAATTAAATAGTTCAATTGCATTTCTCAGACTGGAAGGATATAATGTCTGAATTGAGAGGGCACAATCATCCAGCACAATCAACCCCAAAAGACCACTGACAAGGAGGTTAAAATAAAGACCTATTTAGAGCAATAAGTTGTCAAAATCTATACTTTGTATTCATCCCTTCTCAGGAAACTAATGGATGGTCTGATCCAACACAAGGAAGAATAAAGCAGTAAGAGGCAGAGCTGGAACCCAGGAAACAGGGCAGCTAGCATAAGAGGAAAGCACACGTGATTTCCAGGATGGTGGTAAAAGGGAAGTAAATCCCTGGATAACAGGCAGCCAGCTGGAGTAGATCATGGAGGGTTCCGGAAGAAGGGCTTCTAAGAGAAAGATGTTTAGACAGACTGAGTTGAGATTAATTCTTCTGACATACAGTTTATCAATGAATTAGTTACAGGTACACAGAAAATCAACCAAATACACACCAAAATTGAAACAATTGTTAACTCTGGGGAAATACAAAAAAACATTCAATAAAGGGTACGTAATCATAGGAGATCTCAGGGCTTATCATTACATTAATGTAAGCACTGAGTATTGATATAGCTACATTGAAACAATGGGAAGAAACGAAGTGCTTCTGTGTAGTCAGGTGGATGAAAAGAGAGCAAAATCCTTGTCTTTGAGAATGAAAAGTCATTGGATGATATCTAAACCGGAAAAGTCAAGACATGTCAGAAAATTTAGAAGTAATGGAGAAAATCAGAAAAATATTTTTCAGCTAAAAGAGATGAAAATATTTGCCTCTAGGGAGTGGGAATTGGGTGTAAAAAGCACTAAGGCAGAGCTCTTGTGGGTTTTGTTATAAACCTTCCAAACTATGTACATTCACAAAACATTTTCTATATTTTATTTTCCTAATTCATCGTGAAGTTGTATCTTTTAACATGTTTCTTAGTCATATTTGTAATTCCTCTTTTATAAATTCCCTAATCATATCTTTGCCTATTTTCCTTTTTAAACATTCCTTTCTAAGAGTTCCCTCTAAATGATAGATCCATACATTAATTCACTCAACAAATATGAATTGAACACCTATTGTGTTCCACACAGTGATATTTGATGGGAATACAGCAGACAACAAGATAGGCTTCACTCTCACGGAGCACACATCTCAGAGGGGCAGAGAACAAGTGAACAAATGCACAGACACGCTGCTTTCTGATAAGAGTAAGTGCTCTGCGGAAAAGGGAAGAATGTGATGGGATGGTCTATGAAAAGTAGGTGTGGTTTCCTTAGACTGGTTGGTCTGAGAAGGTGAAATTTGAGTTATTCAGGCTTCAGAAAGATTTGGGGATACATGTACCATTTCAGACACCAAAACTCGCAACTGTAGATGTGCTAAAGCAGAAAGAAAAAAAAAGGAGTGATGATAGAGAAAGAGGAGGAAGACCACCATGAATAAAAGTTGCCAATCATTCCTCCAAATCTGTCACTTGTGTTTTAACTTTGTTTATGTTGCCTATTGTAGTCAGACAGGCATCTCAGAATTTTGAGGCAATCAAAGGTATCAGTTCTTTTCATTTACAGCTTCTGCTTTCTGTGGTTTCTTTAAAAAAAAGATTTTCCCCTATATCAATATTATAAACATACTTTTCAATATTTTTATAATAGCTTTATGCTTTGTGTTTTACAGTTTTGCTTTTAATTTGCCTGTAATCTAATTTTTTAAGTGGTGTGAAGAAAGGATCCAATTTTTTTTCTTAAATGGATAGCCAATTGCCTCAATACCATTGATTGAATAGACCATTCTTTCCCTATTGATTTGAAAGGCCACCTTCATTAAATACCAGATTACCACATACCCATGGTTCTGTTTCTGGTCTCTATTCAGTTGCTTTGTTCTACATCTCTATCCCTGCGCTAGGACTGATTATTAGGCCAGTAATCCTGCCTGAGGCTAAATTGGCTATTCAGGGCCCTTTTCCATTCTGATTGGTCAGAGCTTATGCCACACCTATTATTATCCATCATGAACGAGAGCCTTGCACATACTTTTCACTCCCCAAAATGTATAAAATATTTTGATATGTAGCAAAGCAAGTCCCCCTTTTCATTGTTCTTCCCTTTCAAAATTGTCTAAGCTATTCTTGCACGTTTTCTCTCACACATGAATTTTCTAATCAATTTGTCAAGTTCTGTGAAAACTCCTGCTGGGAATTTGACTGTGATTGAATTAAATTTATGGATTAGCCTGGAAAGAATTGATATCTTTACAATATTGAGTTTTTCCATCCAGGAGCATGTATGTTTCTCCATTTATTTAGATCTCTTTAAATGTTCTTCAGTAAAATTTTATAGTGTTCCTTTTATACCTCTGGCATGCCTCTTATTTGGTTTTTCCCTAGATATTTTATAGTTTTTTTTGCTTTTGTGAAAGAAGCCCATTTATCTCTTTTGTTTCTAATTGGTCATTGCCAGGTTCTATTGATTTCTCTTCAAAGTAACTTCATTTTAAAACAGTTTTAGATTTATAGAAAAATTCCAAAGATAGTAAAGAGAGTTCTAATATACCCCATAGTTCATTTTCCTTAGTTTTAACAATTTAACATGACTACAGTACATTTGTTGCAACCAATGAACCAATATTAGTAATATTATTATTTTTTTCTTTTCTTTTTAGTAATATTATTATTAACTGAAGTGCTGAGTTTATTCATAACTCCTTAGTTTTTCCCTGATGTCCTTTTCCTGTTGCAGGAACCCATCCAGGATACCACATTAAATTTACTCGTCTTGTGTCCTTAGGCCCCTCTTGGCTTTGACAGTTTTCAGACTTTCCTTGTTTTTGATAACCTAAACAGCTTCAAGGAGTACTGGTCAAGTATTTTATAGAATGTCCCCCAACTGGAATTTATCTAATGTTTTTTTTTTTTCTTGATTAGACTTGTTGTTCAGTTGCTAAGTGATGTCCGACTCTTTGCAACCCCAAGAACTGCAATATATCAGGCTTATCTGTCCTTCACTGTCTCCTGGAGTTTGCTCAAATTCATGTCCATTGAGTTAATGGTAATATTTAACCATCTCATCCTCTGCCACCCTCTTCCCTTTTTGCCTTCAATCTTTCCCAGCACTAGCGGCTTTTCCAATGAGTCAGCTCTTCCCATCAGGTGGCCAAAGTATTGAAGTTTCAGCTTCAGCATCATTTCTTCCAATATATATTCAGGGTTTATTACCTTCAGGATTGAGTGCTTTGATCTCTAAGGGACTCTCAAGAATCTTCTCAAGCACCACAGTTCAAAAGCATCTATTTTTTGGCACTCAGCCTTCTTTATGATCCAAGTCTCATATCTGTATGTGACTACTGGATTAGACTGCAGTTATACATTTTGGGGAGGAAGCCCACAGAGGTAAACTGACATTGCATCCAGCATATAAAGGAACAGTTAATAAGGCTTACCACCATTGGCGTTAACTGTGATCATTTGGCTGACTTATGTCTATCAGGTTTCTCCACTAGACAGTTACTTGTCCTCCTTCCCTCCTTTTGGGAGGAATGACTGGGCAGCACACATTTAAAGAGCCGAGAGAGCACATTTCAAGAGAGAGCTATGCTCCACTTCTTCAAGGGCAGAGTGTTTATGAAAAATATTTATAATTCTTGTGCACAAGAGATTTCTCTCCTCTCCATTTATTAATTTATTCAGTCATTATCTCCATCAGTATGGACTCATGATATTTATTTTATCTTATACTTTGAGTTATAATGCAATACTACTTTGTTTCTTTTAACGATGTCTTTTTAAAATTTAATTTAATTTATGTATTTATTTTGGCTCTGCTGGGTCTTCGTTGCTGTGGGCTTTTCTCTAGCTTCAGAGAGCAGAGGCTACTCTTCATTGCAGTATGTGGGCTTCTCACTGTGGTGGCTTCTCCTGTGACAGAGCATAGGCTCTAGGGTGGCAGCCTTCAGTAGTTGCAGCTCCTGGGCTCTAGAGCACAGGCTCAGTAGCTGTGGCACCCAGGCTTAGTTGATCTGCAGCATGTGGAATTCTCCTGGATCAGGGATCAAAACCGTGTCTCTTGTGGATTCTTTACCACAGAGCCACCAGGGACGTCCCCACTTTCTTTGTTTCGTTGCTCACATTTTTTCTTTGTCCATTGGACACTGTTATAGTTAGCTCCTGCGCTCCCTTGACATCCTCTCAACAATGTGTGCCTTTTATTTTCTTTTTTTGGTACTACCTTACTTAATGATACTATAAGATGCTATATGTTTATCTTGTATAATTCCTGCACCAGCCCTAAAATCAGCCATTTCTTCAAGAATCCCTGGTTCTTGGTGTGCCTGTTGCTACCATGGTACATTGCTTCTAGGCTTTCTTCACTGACAGAACAAAGAAATGCCTGTGTGTATACTAGCCCATGTTTATACACACGTCTATAAATATTTTTATATGTAACCATCCAGATCTATATATGAAGCTAAACATGAGTTCACAATGGTGTCTTCAACTCTGATCTATTACCACATGGATGATTCTAACCTCCTTCTCTTGCTTGTCTGTAAACTCACTCCAATCATGAGAAACCTGGTTCCCACTACCATTCACTTAATTGTTCAATTCCGGCATATAGATATATATTCCTATACACAATACATTTATAGTGGTATTAGAATTGTTAATCCGTATACCCTCATGGAAACAACTTTATAAGTTGGAGTGTAGTGCTTATTCCATTCTGGGATCCTCAATCTCCTAAATGATTTCTAAATTTGCATGCATTAAGTTTTCCTCTTTGTGCTGTAAAGCTCTATAGGTTTTGGAAAATGCAGTTATATATCCACCATTAAATATCATACAGATATTTTCACCACCTTAAAAATCCCCTGGCTTCACCTACTTAGCTCTTGTAAACGTTGCTCAGTCATGTCCTACTCTTTGCGACCCATGGCCAAGTCATGGAATTCTCCAGGCAAGAATACTGGAATGGATAGCCTTGCCCTTCTCCAGGGGATCTTCCCAACCCAGGAATCAAACCCAGATCTTCTGCATTGCAGGCAGAATTCTTAACGTCTGCACCAACTGGGAAGCCCCCTCTCCCTTTTTCCTCCCTGCCAACCATTGATCTTTTTACTCTAAGACGGTCGCTATAGCTTTGCCTTTTCCAGAATGTCATATAATTATAATCATATGTATGTAGCCTTTTCAGACTGACTCCATTCACTTAACAATATCCATTTAAGGTTTACTCATGTTTTTCTGTGGCTTGATACCTCATTTCTTTTTAGACAAATAATACTGCATTGTCTGGATGTACCGCAATTTGTTTATTCATTCACCTATCGAAGAACATCTTTTTTGCTTCCAGTTTGGGGCAGTTATAAATAAAGCTGCTATAAATCTTTATGTTCAAGTTTTTGTGTGGGCATACATTTTCAAATCAGTTAATATCTAGGAGTGCAATTGCTGGATTATATGCTAGGACAATGTTTATCTTTGTAAGAAACTGAAGAAACTGCCAAGCTATGCATTCCCAACAACAGTATGAGTTCTTATTGTTTCACATCCTCAACAGCAATCAGTAGGGTCAGTTAGAAAATTTCAGCCATTGTTGTTGAAGCAATTCCCTAATGGTCAATGATGTTGAACATATTTTGATATGCTTATTTGCCATCTGTATATTTTCTTCGATGAGGATATCTATTCAAATTGTTCACCATTTTTAATTGGTTTGTTTTCTTATTTTTGCATTTTGAGCTCTGTGTATATTTTGGGTACAAGCCCTTTATCAGATATATGTTTTGCAAATGTTTTCTCTCAACCTGTGGTTTATCTTTTGGTTCTTCCAAAAGTGTCTTCACAGAGTACATGTTTTTAATTTTTTTTAGATTTTGGCATCTTTTTATTTTAATGGACTTTCTATTCATTCATTCTCATCCATCTTTATTCTTCAGCCTGTGTGGGTTCCCCATTGCAGTGGCCTCTCTCAGCTGCAGAGCACCTGATCTGGGCACATGCGCTCCAGAGCACTAGCTCGTAATTGGACACACCTGTCCAGCCACTCCACAGGACGTGGGATCTTCCTGGATCAGGGGTGCCAACCCTCCTACAGTTGAAAGTTTGCATGTAGCTTTATAGCCATCCTTGTAAACTCACAGTTCTGCATCCATAGATTCAACTAATCCCAGATTGTGTAGCATCGTAGTAGTATGTATTGAAAAAAACCCACATATAAGTGCATCTGCACAGTTCGAAGCCATGTTGTTCAAGGTCAGCTGTAGTTTTTCACCATTAAATATGCTGTTTGCTATGGGTATTTGGAGATGTGCTTTATCAAGTTTAGGAAGTTCACCTCTTTTTATTCCTGGTTTACTGACAGTTTTTTTTTTTTTTTTTTTTGAATAATAAATGGGTGTTGAGCTTTGTCAGCAATTTTTCTGCATCAATTGATATGATTATGTTTTTCTTTTTCTTGAGTGTGTTGATGTGGTAGGATTACATTGATTGAATTCTGAACCAGACTTGCATACCTGGAATAAATCCCATTTGGTCATGTGTATAATTCCTTTTATATACTATTGAGTCCAATTTAGGATTTTTGCATCTGTGTTTATGATAGACCTTGGTCTGTAGCTTTCCCTTCTTATAATGGCTTTATCTGGTTCTAGTCTTAGATAATACAAGCTTCATCGAATGAGAATAGAATGCATCCTTTGCTTTTATTTTTCTGGAAGATATTGTAAAGAATTAGTATAATTTCTCTCTTAAATGTTTGGTGGAATTCACCAGTGAAGCCTTTTAAGCCTAATGCTTTCTTTTTGGAAAGGTTATTAATTACAAATTCAATTTCTTTAATAAATATAGTACCACTCAGATTAACTGTTTTTCCTTGTGTAAATTTTGGTAGCTTGTATTTTTTTCAAGGAATTGATCCATTTCATCTAAGTCATCAAATTTGTGGACATAGTTTTTAGCTATATTTCTTTATTATATTTTTAATGTCCCATGAGATCAGCCATGATAGCCCCTCTTTCATTTCTGATATTTGTAATTTTGTATTTTTTCTCTTTTTCATGTTAGCCTGACAAACCTTTAGGCAATTCGATTGATATTTTCAAAGGATCAATTTTTGATTTCTCTATTTTCTATTTTTCAGTTTCATTATTATTTTTTTAAAGATTTATTTATTTATTTATTTTGGGCGGGGGTCGTGTTGGGGAGGGAGGGGAGCGGGCAGGCCATATCTATTGGTCTTTCATTTCTCTATTTTCATCTGTCTTTGTTCTTTGGCTCCTGTGGGGCTCCCATCGTGGTGGTGTCTGTCGTTGCAGAGCGCCGGCTCTGGGCGCATGCGCTCCAGAGCTCTGGCTCGGTAATTGGACACATCAGTCCAGCTGCTCCACAGCACGTGGGATCTTCCCAGGCCAGGGATCGAACCGGCACCCCTTGCACTGCCAGGTGGTGTCCTTACCCACTGCGCCACCAGGGGAGGCCCAGTTTCATTAATTTTTGCTCTAGTTTTTATTATTTCTATTCTGCCCTCTTTTGCTTAAATTGCTACTCATTTTTCTAGTTCTGAAAGTGAAAGCTTATATTCTAAATTTTAGATATTTTCTTCTCTATTATATGCATTGAAAGCTGCACATTTTTGTATAACCACTGATTTTGCTGTATTTTGATACATTTTATTTTCATTTTTAGTTTAGTTCAAAAAGTTTTTATTTTCCCTATACTTCTTATTTGACCTACATGTGTCATTTATAAGTGTAAGCCCTCAAAATGTGAGGCTTACCTATAGATTTTTCAATCTTGATGTTTGAATGTATTTGGTAAAGCTGAGTTTTTACTTGCTCTAATAATTTTTCAATTGTTTCTCTTAGATTTTCTAGTTAGACAATAATATCATCAAAGTTGAGTGGTAATTTATATATTATTTCTGAATATTTATACTTACTTATGTTTCTTACCATATTACATTGGTCAGGATCTTCAGAACAATGTTGAAGAAAAATGAGGATGGTGGATACCCCTGTCTTGTTCTTGATTTTGATAAGAAAGCTTCTAATAATGAACCACTATGTGTGGTTGTTGCTATAAATTTTTGGTTTTATCCAGTTTTCTGGAATTTTGTTTTAATAAGAAATGAACATTTGATTTCATAATTTTTTTAAAAAGCATATATTTAAATAATGGTATAATTATTACCTTTTAATATGAAAATACAGTGAATTGCTTGACACATAATTCTGATGTTGATCAGCATTGAGAGATGGGTTCCAATTCTAGCTTTTCCTCAACTTACTTACCTCTACCCTCCTCAGTTTTCAAACTAGTAGATGCCACTTCATAAGGTTATTATACAAAAATATAAATGCATACATACATAAATTGATTACACGAAAATACATTATATAAAGAAACTAGAACCCAGAACAGATCTTTGTACATAATAAGTACTAAATACTATTAAATATTATTGCTTTCATGGTAGTAAATTCCTTATGCTTAAGATTCATTTAACATGTTATTAGATTTCATTTGTTAGGTATTTATTTATGACTTCTTCATTGGTGTGATTAGCCATAATATTCTTTATGCCTCTTGTTTTGTCCACCTTCAGCATCAGCATTATGCTACCTTCTTATAGTGACTTGGATAAGCTATCCATCTTTTTCTAGCTCAGAAACAGTTTATATAACAAAGAACATCATCCGGGCCTATTGTCTTTATAGATGGTTGTATGATAAGGTATCTCAAAACTGAATGGCTCAAAAGAATAGACATCTATTTATAAATCAGGAAATCAGATACAGCTTAGCTAGATACTTCTAGTTCAGGGTTTCTCACAACCTTCAATCAAGGTATTGACTGGGGCTGCAGTCATCTCAAAGCTTGACTGGGGAAGGCTCTACTTCCAAGTTCACTCATGTGGCCGTTGGCAGGATCCAGGTCCCTGTGGGTTGTTGGATTAAGGATCTCAGTTCCTTACTGATGTCGGCTATAGAGAACATTCTCAGTTTCATGCCATGTGAACCTTTCCATAGGGCAGCTCACAGCATAGCAACTTGCTTCATCAAGGCCATCAGGGGAAAAACAAAGAGTGCCAGCAAGACAAAAGTAACCTAATCTTTTCCTAACCTAACCCTGGAAGTGACACCCCCATCCCTTTTGCCACAATTCATTTACTAAAAACAGGTCACAAGGCCCAGCCTACACTCAAGAAAAGGAACTTAAGCAAAGGTGTGACTAGAAGCATGAAAGAAATTATTGAGGGCCATTTTAGAAGCCATTTACCACTTTCACAGGTAGATCTTTGACTATCCTTTCAAGTATTTCTATGGTTGTCAGTTTTATACTACTTATACTACTATTTTGGCAATTTATGATTTCTTAGTAAGTGATTTCATCCAGGTTTCTAAAATTTATTTGTAAAATAAAACAATTTTCTCTGGGACTGAAATTCATTCCTATTGTTACTTATGTCTTCCTTCTTTTTTCTTTATTAGGAATAACATTCATCTATTTCATTGATCATTTCAGAGAACCATATTTTATTTACTGTTCAACTATTTTTTGTAGGTTTTCCTTTGATTTCTGCTTTTAGATTTATTAATTCCTTCTTTTTACTTTTGTTTAGCTTATTTGTGCTTTCTTCATAGCTCTTAAAAGCTTAATTTACTTATCTTCAGTATTTCTTGTTTTTTAAATAAATGCATTTAAGACCTTGCAAGTACTGTTTTGGCTACACCTAAACTGGCTTTTATGTATATATACAGATCTTATCGTTCTTCATATTATAATTTTCACTCTGATTTTGTCTTTGACTAGATTAGAAGTGTGTTTCTCCCCTTTCATTTCCATAGATTTCAAACTATTATTTTGTTGTTAAGCATAATTTTATTGCCTCTGTGGTTAATAATATGATTTTTACTATTTGGAATTTGTTGAGATTTTCCTTTGGACTTAATATATCATCCACTTTTAAAGTATTCAATATGCATTTGGAACATGTGTGCATTTTGTTCATTAGAACAAGGATACATATGTTCAAGTTTGTTAACCGTATTATTTAAATCTTGTGTGTCCTCATTTAGTTAATAGGTTAGTAAGTCAATTAGCACCCAATGTGACAACTTATGCTGTAAAGTCTTATAGTTAAATCTTCATGGTGGCCTATTCCTATCATTAATAAAATACCTTTTTTTGCATTTTTTAATTTTTTAAAATTTTTACAAAGTTTTGTTGTTCACAGACACATATGTTTTCAGATCAGTCATATGCATATCCCTGGCCCCCTCCCCCCCATCTGTATTCTTTTTAATGACGCGTGTCAGTTTGTAGAGGTTATGAACTACTCAGCTCTGGGGCATTCCCTTCTCACTATAGAATATATGAATGGCACCCCCTGGAATCGTGCACCACAACCCTATGAGGTGCCCCCACTCAGCCCTTCCCGAGCTGCCCATAATGATGTTTGCCAAACCCTTTGCTCTTACAAATCATCCAGGAAATATCTGCTGTCCTAACATTCCTTGGATTAGATCCATCAGCTCTTTGCCACCCATTTCGTTAAACTTGAGGTGTAGATGGCAAACATGTCCCAAACAATATAGATAGGAAATGGAGAAACCAATGTTCAAAACCAGGCCTTTCTGACTCCAAAGCCTCTGTCTACTACAGACAAAGCTCTGGAGGAATGCATCTGGCAAAATTGCTGAGGTTTTACACTAGCCCATGAAGGGCATGGTTATCTCAAATTCATCTATTCATTCATCTCATTTTCTCTAAGTGTCCCTGGTCATCACCTAAGATCTCTTCCAACTCCACCATTTGGTGATATGAAAGTGAAAGTTGCTCAGTCATATCCGACTCTCTGCAACCCCATGGACTGTAGCCTGCCAGACTTCTCTGTCCCTGGAATTTTCCAGGTAAGAATACTGCAATGGGTAGCTGTTCCCTTCTTGGGGAATCCTCCTGGCCCAGGGATCGAACCCAGGTCTCCCACATTGCAGGTGAATTCTTTACCATCTGAACCACCAGAAAAGACCCATTTGGCGATATTTCCAATCTCTCTTATATTAGTAAGGCTCCTTTTGGTTGTGAACGGCAGAAATCCAACTCAAAACCAAAATGGGATTGTGTTAGTTCATATAAATGAGAAGTACAAGTATAGTCTGGTCAGGCAATGCAGGCAGTCTTCACAGGCAGGCTCTTCTCACAGAGCTCCTGAAACTCTAGGCTTATGTCCTCTGGTTGATCCCCAGAGTCTCCTTCCTTATATTTTTATCAAAAGTTCCATGGAAGATTTGTATTGGCCAAGCTGGGGTCACATAACTGCATAAATCAAGCACTCTGTTTAGTGTAATGGAATGCTCTGATTGGCTAGGGCTGGGTCATCTGTCAACCTTTGAAGATGACTCCCAGGAACTTACTGTATTGGAGGAGTGGTTTCCTAAGGAAATGTGGGGTGCTTTGAGAAGAGAGGGAGTGGATGCTGAGCAGGTAAAGACAATGGTCTCCTGCATTTCTCATTTTATAGATAAGAAAATCAAGTCTCAGAGAAAGGCAGGCACTAGCCTATGATTCAGTAGCCTTTGCATCAAGCAAGTGATAAGCAATTTTTGCAGGCCAGGGGTTATAAGAAACTGCCTCCTGCTACTGTCCTTGCATCAGAGATTCTAAGATATCTTTGGTGGCAGTTTTGAAGTTTTCAAGGTCAAGAGAAGTTATGGGTCCGGCACGGTTGCCAATGTGTGCTGTAGAAAAACTCTTTAGGATGGAATTCAAGATACGTGGATTCTAATCCTAGCCTTGTCACTAATTTGCTGAGTGAACTTGAGCAAGTCCATTCCTCCCTCTAGGCCTCAGTTTCTCTGTCAAGAAGCTGAGAAGTGAATGGTCTGAAAAACATATTATAAATTGATGCTTTTGTTCCACTCCTGGGGAGGGAGGGAGGGCAGAAGGCCGAGAGGGAGTCCCTTCTCTCCATCTGGAACCGTGTGGAATTTCTGCAGTGGAGACATTTAACCTGACTTTAATTTGAGTTGAAATGTCTGATATTTCTGATAGTAATAACATGCCCTGGATGGGACAGCGGGGAGCAAGGCCCCTTGAAAAGAACACCAAAAAGCCTTCTGTGTTCCTCCTCTTGAAGCACTGCCTCTAGTAGGCGTGGGTCCCAGCACCAGGGCCCAATGAAATAGGTGTTCCTGAGAATCTGGCGTCAGAGGAATCCATCCTGGACTGGCAGGCAGCCATGTTCACTGCAAGGCAGGCTTTAGGCACCTCCTCCCTTCAACCTGCCCTGTCCTGCCCCACTAGGTCTGCTGGCTGGCTGCAGGCTGGGCCAGGAGTAGTGGAAGGCCAGGGTGAGGTCCAGACAGTGGGTGGTGCATGAGGTGCCACCTGAGGTGTCAGGCTCATGTCTTGGCAGAGCAGAAGAAAGGAGCAGTGGGAACACATGTGTGTCAGGGTGGGGAGCAGAGAGTGAACTGTTGGTAGGACGATAGCCATCTTTCTGCACAAGCATCTCCTCAATGGGAGGACCCCTTGACTTCCAGCCCATCCTCGCCTTCTGTGACACAGATGTGTCACTTCCCTCTGTCACAAAATAAGTCCCAGCCCAGTGAGGAGTGGGGAGGGAGGGACGTCCCTTCTTCACCAGAGGATGCAGTTAAAATTTCTCAGCTCTTCATCACTGGGCCAAACTCACTGCATGGTAAACAATGAAAGGCAGCCTTGTGTCTAACTTTGGTCCTCATACTGTATTTCTTTACCTCTGGAGATAGCAAGCTGCTTTTGAGCTCATTCCATCACAGAGATTCTAAGATATCTTTGGTGGCAGTTTTGAAGTTTTCAAGGTCAAGAGAAGTTATGGGTCCGCACGTTGCCAATGTGTGCTGTAGAAAAACTCTTTAGGATGGAATTCAAGATCGTGGATTCTAATCCTAGCCTTGTCACTAATTTGCTGAGTGAACTTGAGCAAGTCCATTCCTCCCTCTAGGCCTCAGTTTCTCTGTCAAGAAGCTGAGAAGTGAATGGTCTGAAAAGCATATTGTAAATTGATGCTTTTGTTCCACTCTTGAGGGAGGGAGAGAAGGCAGAAGGCCGAGAGGGAGTCCCTCCTCTCCATCTGGAACCATGTGGAATTTTTGCAGTGGAGACATTTAACCTGACTTTAATTTGAGTTGAAATGTCTGATATTTCTGATAGTAATAACATGCCCTGGATGGGACAGCGGGGAGCAAGGCCCCTTGAAAAGAACACCAAAAAGCCTTCTGTGTTCCTCCTCTTGAAGCACTGCCTCTAGTAGGCGTGGGTCCCAGCACCAGGGCCCAATGAAATAGGTGTTCCTGAGAATCTGGCGTCAGAGGAATCCATCCTGGACTGGCAGGCAGCCATGTTCACTGCAAGGCAGGCTTTAGGCACCTCCTCCCTTCAACCTGCCCTGTCCTGCCCCACTAGGTCTGCTGGCTGGCTGCAGGCTGGGCCAGGAGTAGTGGAAGGCCAGGGTGAGGTCCAGACAGTGGGTGGTGCATGAGGTGCCACCTGAGGTGTCAGGCTCATGTCTTGGCAGAGCAGAAGAAAGGAGCAGTGGGAACACATGTGTGTCAGGGTGGGGAGCAGAGAGTGAACTGTTGGTAGGACGATAGCCATCTTTCTGCACAAGCATCTCCTCAATGGGAGGACCCCTTGACTTCCAGCCCATCCTCGCCTTCTGTGACACAGATGTGTCACTTCCCTCTGTCACAAAATAAGTCCCAGCCCAGTGAGGAGTGGGGAGGGAGGGACGTCCCTTCTTCACCAGAGGATGCAGTTAAAATTTCTCAGCTCTTCATCACTGGGCCAAACTCACTGCATGGTAAACAATGAAAGCAGCAGTCCTGCCTTGTGTCTAACTTTGGTCCCCTCATACTGTATTTCTTTACCTCTGGAGATAGCAAGCTGCTGGTCATGAACGACTACATAAATAGCGCCTGGAATCAGTGACTAAGTGGCACCCTCCTCTAGGTTTCTCATCTCACCCCCAGCCTGTTTGCCCACCTTAATGATGCTTCTGTGATGGGGTGGTGAGTGGGCAACAGAGAGCCCATGCTGACCGACTAGCCCAGAGTAGGCAGCCTTCCAATTACCCACAGTGTTCAGGAGAGGGGCAGGCGGCAGGGGGGGAGGGCAGAGAGGGCTTTCTTCCCCCCTTTAAATATATATATTTAAGCAAGGAAACAGATTTCACTTTCAATCTTCTCTCCAAGAGATTGTTATAAACAAAAGCAGGTCTGGGGCAGGAGGAGGAGGGGGAAGAGAGGAAAATGATTTGGGAGATTAAGGAGGCAGCCACGACAGCGTCCCCTTTTAAACCTCAGTAAGGCTGTTTTTCTTGGTCGTTTTTTCCTCCTTCCCTCTCCAGCCAGCGTTACTTAAAAGGAACATTATGTTATCACAAATCAGATTTCCAAACATCATCTCCAGGTCACTGTGAACAGCTCAGCAATTTGGCTACAGATTCCTGGAGAAGGCGTCCCCTTTAACCTCAAACTCAGGAGGGAGCTGCCCCCATTGCAAATGCTAGGGAAGCCCTCTGGGTTGAGAAAGGGGAGTGGATGGAGGCAGGGCC
Organism: Tragulus kanchil; assembly: GCA_022376925.1. NCBI lineage: Eukaryota > Metazoa > Chordata > Mammalia > Artiodactyla > Tragulidae > Tragulus > Tragulus kanchil. The sequence goes on along the minus strand of JAIOJX010000001.1, from coordinate 71,877,213 downwards.
TGGAGGACTGAAGCGGAGGTGGGGGAGACCCTGTGCCTTTAGGGAAGAAATCACAGCTCACCACAGGATCACCTCTCACTCCTGTGTCACCCCATCTCCATGTGCCTTAAGAGGGTAGCTGGTGAGGGGGTGTGGATCTCACTGGCTCTTGGAGGACATCTTTGACTCTGCTGGATGGGGGGCTGGACCCTGGTGGAGTAATGTGGGTTTCATTTTTCCTCTGCCACAAACTTGGGGCTTATCGATGCCACGGAGCTGCCAGGGGAGATTAAAGTCAAGGCTGGCGCCCTAGTTCCAGTGTGTGGTGAGAGACCACAAGTATTTCAGCTGGGCTGATGTGCCCCAGGGTGAGAAAAGGGTGAGACTGAGGGGGTGGGGCAGATGAAGGACTTCTGGAAGAGTGATGCTATCCCCTCGGTCTAGTCCCTCTGGCCAGATACAAGGCCAGACTTTGCCCTCCGACCTACACTTCCCTCTCAATATTGGGCAACAGTGAAGGGGAAGAGGAAAGAAAAGGCAGGCAAGGAGATGTCTCAAGTGCATAGACCTGAGTCGAAACCATAGCAAGAAGGATTTGGACTTGTCACAAAAAATTCCCATACAGTGAACATTTAGAATCAATGGAACAATTTTTCTCACAAAGAATTGAGGTGAACCAGTGACCTGCAAAGAGTCGGGTATCTGGGCATCTAACCAAAGGAAAGGAGATGAGTGACACTAATTGGGATTGTTATCCCCACCTGTTCTTTATGTCCTCTACTGCTGTAGAACTGAGGAAGCCAAGCACAAAGCTTAAGCTCTGGGTCCTCAAGTTTAGAAAAATGAGGAAGCCAAGCACAAAAAAGCTAAGCTTTTTCTTGGTCGTTTTCCTCCTTCCTCTCCAACCAGCGTTACTTAAAAGGAACATTATGTTATCACAAATCAGATTTCCAAACATCATCTCCAGGTCACTGTGAACAGCTCAGCAATTTGGCTACAGATTCCTGGAGAAGGCGTCCCCTTTAACCTCAAACTCAGGAGGGAGCTGCCCCCATTGCAAATGCTAGGGAAGCCCTCTGGGTTGAGAAAGGGGAGTGGATGGAGGCAGGGCCTGGAGGACTGAAGCGGAGGTGGGGGAGACCCTGTGCCTTTAGGGAAGAAATCACAGCTCACCACAGGATCACCTCTCACTCCTGTGTCACCCCATCTCCATGTGCCTTAAGAGGGTAGCTGGTGAGGGGGTGTGGATCTCACTGGCTCTTGGAGGACATCTTTGACTCTGCTGGATGGGGGGCTGGACCCTGGTGGAGTAATGTGGGTTTCATTTTTCCTCTGCCACAAACTTGGGGCTTATCGATGCCACGGAGCTGCCAGGGGAGATTAAAGTCAAGGCTGGCGCCCTAGTTCCAGTGTGTGGTGAGAGACCACAAGTATTTCAGCTGGGCTGATGTGCCCCAGGGTGAGAAAAGGGTGAGACTGAGGGGGTGGGGCAGATGAAGGACTTCTGGAAGAGTGATGCTATCCCCTCGGTCTAGTCCCTCTGGCCAGATACAAGGCCAGACTTTGCCCTCCGACCTACACTTCCCTCTCAATATTGGGCAACAGTGAAGGGGAAGAGGAAAGAAAAGGCAGGCAAGGAGATGTCTCAAGTGCATAGACCTGAGTCGAAACCATAGCAAGAAGGATTTGGACTTGTCACAAAAAATTCCCATACAGTGAACATTTAGAATCAATGGAACAATTTTTCTCACAAAGAATTGAGGTGAACCAGTGACCTGCAAAGAGTCGGGTATCTGGGCATCTAACCAAAGGAAAGGAGATGAGTGACACTAATTGGGATTGTTATCCCCACCTGTTCTTTATGTCCTCTACTGCTGTAGAACTGAGGAAGCCAAGCACAAAAGCTTAAGCTCTGGGTCCTCAAGCCAAACATCCTTTGAAGAATCCTATACCCACTAACATTTAAGCACTTCCCAACACTCCTGGGATACAAAAAGTAGGATTTCCACTTTGTAGATGGAAAAACAGAGGTCCAAAGAAAAAATGACTCATGAGGACCATCCAAGGAGTGAGTGACAGACCTGGGCCTGAAATCTCCTGACCTTTATGACCAAGCTCTTTCCCTTGGCCCTTGCCATTCTAGAGAGACCTTTGCCCTTGTTCCAATGACTTCCTAAATGAACCAAGTGACAGAGGAGGCCCAGGAGTGGACTCTCAGCTTTGAATAGGGTAGAGGTAGTGGGCTAGTGCAAAAGACAAACAATGGTCCTGACAATATGGAACCCAAAGAAAGCTCCAGGAGCAAGGCTGAAACTCAGTCAGAGACCTGGCAGGGGACCTACCTGCCCGACACTGCAGAGACTGCTGTGCTCCAGGCTAGGAAGCTGGAGGTGGCTGTAGACAGAGGGGAAGCCCAGGGACTGGGGAGAACTTTCTTCAATGCCTGAAGAGAAAGAGAGGCGAGTCCACCAGGGCCAGGTGGCAAGGCCTTTGGCGCCCTCAGAATCACCCTGTGATCTTGGGTTGGGGTAGCCAAGGAGTCATTCCATGCCTCAAATGGTGGCCTAGGGGCCACATCCAGTGTAGGAAAAGGAAAACTAGTTTACACCTACCACGGGCCAAGCCCTTGCACACCATCAACCTGTCCACTCTTGCCAACAGTCCTGTGAGGTGGAGATTTTGCTCTCTGTTTTACTTACAAGAAAGTCAGGCTTTACATGTAAAATATGGGGCTTGGCCCATATCAACAATACAACATGGAGGCTGGTTTTGAACTCAGTTCTGTCTCATCAAGACTTGTGCTCTTTCTCCTAAGCTATGACCTTAAGGCTGAGGTCTGAGACCTCCTCAGGGGTCAGGGTGAGAAGGTCCCCAGAGAGGAGCTCAGGGTGCCCTCATTTTGAGGGTTTAGTCCATGCTTTTTCAGTTTAGTCCCCTGGGTTTGCCACCATATGGGCCCTCAGACTCTGACCACAGAAAGTGGACCTGAGCCCAGGCTGGGACAGATGCCAGCAGTGTCTGGGAGGGTAGTCTAGAACCAGCCCCCTGCTATTTCTCCCCATCCCCCCATCTCCAGGCTCTTCCCTCCTCCATTCACTAGCTCTCCCTCCAGAGCCCTCAGACTAAGCTCTCCAAGAAAACTCTGTCCTGGGAGAGGGGCGCTGAAGGGGTATTCTGCTTGGCTCCTAAGGAGGCCGACTCCTGGGCATCTGGCCTGGCCACCATACTGCCACATTCCTTTGGGAGGAGGGTTGTAGGCAGCCATGGGTTGATGGATGCTCCACTCACCCCCACCACCACCAGGCCGCTTTAGCCATCAGCGTGGACTCTGCAGAGGCCTCTCCCTCACTTGCTTTATTTATCTTGGCCCAAGGACGATGAAGCCTGGATCTGAGGGGAGGATGGAGAGGCCATTTCCAATATTTCCTCCCGGCCTCTCCATGCCCCTGAGATGCCCCTTAGTACCCGGGAGGAGAGAGCAGAGGTCGATGGTCTGAAAACAATGGCTTTAAGCTGGGGGAGGTGGGTGAAGGGGAGGAAGGGAGAGGGAGAGCTCAGGGCCCACAGGCTTTGTCGTGGGCTCAAAGGCAACAGACGCCACCCCCAGAGTGGGGCAGTGTCGATTGGTGGGGACGGCCAAATGCCCAGACCGCAGAGCCTCAGCCGAGCCCACCCCAGCCCCATGCCCAGCCAGCCATGGGCAGAGGGGGGAAGGGACTCTCTTCCCTCCCATTGTCAAAACTGCACAGCTAGGCAGAACTGCCTGCCCTGGAAACCAGTGTAGAGGGTCCTCTGTTCGGTTCGGTAGAAAGAGGGGCCCTGTGGCCCACCTGGGCCTGGAGGAAGCTCCAGGCTTGAACTTCAATTGTCTGTTTGCCTCCGTAGAGCAGCACCCCGCCCCCCGCCGCCAGTGGAGCTTCCAGCCACCCGCTCTCCTGCTTGTTTGCACTGCTGGAATCCCTGTCTCCAGTTATCATGTCCCCTGCCACACCCAGCGCTGTCCTTCAGCCAAGCCACACACATGGAACTGTTTTCATCTCTCTTGTCAGCTGGGCCTGCCCTTTCCCAAGGGCTCAGGGACTTCGTTTCTCTGAATTTCCTCCAATTTGTCTCCATCACCCCCATACTCAGGGACATTCAGCTGCACAGCGGTCTCGAAGGGGAGGAGGAGGTTTGGGGGCTGCAGTGGACTGGCCTGTTCCCCAGGCTCCACTACCATCTGGGTGGGGGGATGTTTCCTGTGTGTCTCAGCTTCCCTCCTTCCTTGTGGGCTCCTCAGGGGCCTGAGGCGGCGGGAGGCAGGGGAGGATGTCACCTCGGTTCAGTCAACCAATGTCTCTGAGCGGCTCTGATATGAGAGACCAAAGGGGTCTGACTGGGATCCTACCCTTGAGGGTCTGGCAGACCTGTAAAGAGGATCATATTACTAAATAATAGCAATAATAACACTGCGACTATGCTTACTCTGTGGTAGGCACTTTCCTAAGCACCACGCACCAATTAATCATTTCCTCCTCATGAGGGCCCTGTTTGGCAGTAACTATAACTATTTCCATTTTATACGTGAAGAAACTGAGGCTGGAAGAGGTTATGCAAATTGTCTTAGGAACCAGGGAAAGTCTGAGCTGGGATTCTATACCCATGGAAGCCATGTTCTTAATTGCTATACAAAACCTGGCCAGAAAGCTCAGAGAAGTTTTAGAGGAGAAACTGGTATTTCCAACAGGGTGACTCTGGGAAGACCACCTGGAGGCAGAGATATTTTCAAAGAACCTTTCAGGGAACTTGAAAAGGCAGAGAGGTGAGAGGACATTCCAAGTGAAGGGAATAGTAGAAGCAAAGAACAAGGAACAGTATCTGGTAAGTCCAGTTCAGAGAAGGCAAAGCTCTCAGCCTGGCAAGGACTGAGAGTAAATTAGGAAGCTAGGCTGGAAAGGCATCTTCTAGGTGGTCAGCTTCAAGGAGGGACAGAACCGGATTAGAGTTTAGTCTGAAGCCTGACTGAGATTGTAGGGAGATGCCACTGTACTCACTAGGCAAGAGATAATGGACTGACAGATCTTGATCTCCAAATGGCTGCCAGGTGTGGGGCTCCTGGGTGCCTTGGTTTGGAACACAGAGTCTTTTATTTTTTTCTTATTTTACTTTTTACTTTTACAGAGTTTTGTTGTTTACAAATATGTACGATCCCAGATTAGTCATATGTATATCTCCACCCCCCCATCCCACCCCTCCAGACCATCACACAGTGCCCTGGATCACAGAGTCTTGAGATCCTGTGGGGCATCAAGTGAAGGCTCCTACCTGGGAGGACACAAGAAGTCTTTTGTGGCTTAAGTGTAGCGTTCTTGACTGTAGAGTGGGGAATGATGCTGAAAGGAAGCCTGGAGCCCCGAGTACCAGGTTGGTCAGTTAGGGCTTGACTCTGTAGGCACCAGGCAGCCCTGGAAGGGTTTTGAGCAGAAGAGTGATATAATCTGATTTGCATTTTAGGAAGGTGGCTCTAGTGGTATTATCAATATTATGGTGTTATCAATATAGATATCAAGGATAGGTAGTGAGGCAGGATGCATGAGGAGGGACAATGGGAAAGGGGGAGGGGCTGATGTGAGACATTTTGATGGTAGCAGGGTGGGACCGTAAGAGGGGAAACGAAGAACAAGGGTGAGGGACAGAGTCACTGTGTAAAGACAGAAGCACAGAGATGCCCAGGCTGAAGGCAGGAGAAACAAGCAACTGGCAGTGAGGGGAGAGGGGAGAGTGAGGCCTGTAGCTTCCTCGGCACTTGTTTGTTCCCCTGGGGGCCCTGGCCACAGGCCTTTGTTTGAGGACAGAAGAACTGCTTCCAAAGGCAGCGCCTCCCTGCTGCCATAGCTTATAAATTTCCATGGCCAGACACTGGCACACACACACACACACACACCCCTCTGCTGCAGGCATGGGCTCAGCAGCTGGGCCACCAGGATACTAGCCAGTGCTTCCCAAAGATGGGAGAATTTCCAGGCTCTATTTCCAAAGGAATTCCTGGCTTGTAAAACACCAGATAGGAGGGAGAGAAGGAGACTATACATCACTGGGCAGGGCCCAGCATTTGTTGGGGGTGGGGGAGTGCTGGGGTGAGGGGCCAGCGAAGGGAGATGGGGCCAGATGGAGGGAGGGGTTCTTATAAAGAAGCCAGGAGCTGGCTGGGGAGCAAGGCCAGGAAACGGGGAACAGGAGGGTAGGGGCCAGGAATCAGGAACTGAAGAGGCCTGGGCACAGCAGCCAGCAGGCTAGGAGCTGCCTCTTCTGGGCCTCTGGCCTCTGCCATGATGTGGGCCTTCCCCAAGGTCAGAGAAATACTGGCAACAGAGAGGGTCAACATGGGGCCATGACCATGGCTAGCACATCCTCCATGCAGACATAGACTGAGATCATCTCAGAGCTGAAAGGACATTGGCAAATGCTTGTGTCCATTCCAAAAATATGACACCTGAGGACCTCGGAGAGGAGAAATGGCTGTCCAAGGCTATAAAGCAAGGCAGTGACTGAGCTGGGACCGCAACCCAGGCCTTTAACACCTGGGCCATGGCTTTCTGGTACAGAAGTCTGCCTCCTAAAGAAATTACAACGAGATAAAGATATCTTGGGGATTTCTCTGCCACCACATGAAGAGAAATCTTTCTCTTATTTGCTGCAAAACCAGAGGACAGAGGGCAGGCTGCAGTGGCCGTAATTGCCACAGTAATTAGACTTTGGTGATGTTTGGAGGAAGTGGGTCTGGGAAAATTGAGGCAAGGGTGAACAGAGGCTGAGAGGTAATTCTGATGGGGTGGGAGGGGTGGAATAGAAATAAAGTGCTGGGAGCCATTGAGAGAAAATGGTGCACCAAACTGGAAAATGTCAGGATACCTGACTGTAGGTTGGATGGCTGTTGGGAACAGCTATTAACTTGAGAGGAGAGGCAGGGGGACAGGAACAGGGAAGGCAAAATGACTAAAAGCCATGGGAAGAGAGACATTTGTTTCAGGTAGTAGCTGTAAAGGGACCACATGAGGTCAGGTCTCCAGAGAGCTGGGTTTGATCTGAACTCGAGAAAACTGCCCAGAGATCCAGCTAGAAAGACTGGCTCCCAAGAGACCGGTAAAATGGGAGGGAGACACTAGGCTGCCCCACTCTGGGGACTGTCTTTAGAGCAGTGGGCGTTGAGATCGAAGTTTAGAATTTGGCTGATTGGGCTCTGACAGACTGGAAGCTGCAGTCAGGTTAGTGCTGGGGTGAGGGGCCAGCGAAGGGAGATGGGGCCAGATGGAGAGGGTTCTTATAAAGCCAGGAGCTGGCTGGGAGCAAGGCCAGGAAACGGGAACAGGAGGGTAGGGGCCAGGAATCAGGAACTGAAGAGGCCTGGGCACAGCAGCCAGCAGGCTAGGAGCTGCCTCTTCTGGGCCTCTGGCCTCTGCCATGATGTGGGCCTTCCCCAAGGTCAGAGAAATACTGGCAACAGAGAGGGTCAACATGGGGCCATGACCATGGCTAGCACATCCTCCATGCAGACATAGACTGAGATCATCTCAGAGCTGAAAGGACATTGGCAAATGCTTGTGTCCATTCCAAAAATATGACACCTGAGGACCTCGGAGAGGAGAAATGGCTGTCCAAGGCTATAAAGCAAGGCAGTGACTGAGCTGGGACCGCAACCCAGGCCTTTAACACCTGGGCCATGGCTTTCTGGTACAGAAGTCTGCCTCCTAAAGAAATTACAACGAGATAAAGATATCTTGGGGATTTCTCTGCCACCACATGAAGAGAAATCTTTCTCTTATTTGCTGCAAAACCAGAGGACAGAGGGCAGGCTGCAGTGGCCGTAATTGCCACAGTAATTAGACTTTGGTGATGTTTGGAGGAAGTGGGTCTGGGAAAATTGAGGCAAGGGTGAACAGAGGCTGAGAGGTAATTCTGATGGGGTGGGAGGGGTGGAATAGAAATAAAGTGCTGGGAGCCATTGAGAGAAAATGGTGCCCCAAACTGGAAAATGTCAGGATACCTGACTGTAGGTTGGATGGCTGTTGGGAACAGCTATTAACTTGAGAGGAGAGGCAGGGGGACAGGAACAGGGAAGGCAAAATGACTAAAAGCCATGGGAAGAGAGACATTTGTTTCAGGTAGTAGCTGTAAAGGGACCACATGAGGTCAGGTCTCCAGAGAGCTGGGTTTGATCTGAACTCGAGAAAACTGCCCAGAGATCCAGCTAGAAAGACTGGCTCCCAAGAGACCGGTAAAATGGGAGGGAGACACTAGGCTGCCCCACTCTGGGGACTGTCTTTAGAGCAGTGGGCGTTGAGATCGAAGTTTAGAATTTGGCTGATTGGGCTCTGACAGACTGGAAGCTGCAGTCAGGGTTAGTTGCCCATGCCCATGCCCTGTTGGAAACTGGCATGCACACTGCACACAGGAGCTGTCTTACTTATGCATGGGGGAAGACTTGCATACTCTCTGGGCAGGAAGAAACCTCCAGGCCACAGTGTCAGAAGCTTCATGATTCAAGGATCCTTATAGCCCTGAGCCTGGGGACCTAGCCTGCGCCAAACTACACAGTCCCTTCTCTGACTCAGCATCCTAGCCCCACTTATGCCATTCATGCCATATTGTGGAGGATTTTCTACCTGTCCCAAAGGAAGCCCAGGCTAAAAACTACCCCAGCCTCCTCTGCCAGTCCCCTCTATAACATGGGCCTTGCCCAGGGGAATTTCTAACTGTTTTGTTGACGCCTAGAGCAAGTTCTGTGCTGTTAACTCATGACCATTCTGCAATCCAGACCCTAATGAAGCCTTTTTGTATTTTGTCCTGGATTTGGCTCCTGGCCTCTGTAGTTAGCCCACTGCCCAGACCCTTTCTCTGCCTGAAGACGATTCTCTTAAGCATCCCCTACCCTCTCTGCTAAAGTCCTCCTTTCTGATGGCCCAGTGCATACAGGAGGCATTGATGCAAGCTTGTTGACAGTGTAACAGGAAGAAATAATAAGGCTAGCAAGACCTTAAAGACATGGAAGCAGCCTAAATGCCCATTGACAGATGAATGGATAAAGAAGAATAAATGGATAAAGATGTGAACTTATGATAAATAAGATACATAATATTCCATCATATATCTATAATGTAATATAATGTATTTATTATATATATCAAATATATAATATGTATCATATATATTATATAAGATATAATGTAATATAATATCATATATACATTATATGTTATATAATGTATATATATTATTTTTGATATGTACTATATATTATGTGTTATATATCATATTATATATGTGTATCATACATTATATATCTATATTATAATGCATATACTCTCTATATATCATATATCATATATATGCTATATACTATATATTATATGTTGCATATTATATCATAATATATTATATATCATGCATTATATATTAATATAATATATATATTGTATATTATACACAATTGTACAATATATATTATGAATTCATACATATTATATATAACAATTTTATTATGTATAATATATTATGATATATACTAATATAATATATTGATACATAATAAAATATGCATTGTATATTAATATATATTGTATAATATAATGCATATATAATATAATATAATATATACTATGCAATGTATTATGTATAATACACAATATAAACTGTATTATAACATAATATACACAATATAATATTTATATTATACTATATATGTTATTTAATATAGTTTGATATTTAATATTTTTATATATTATACATGAGAGTATATATATTATATTAGATGATATAGTATATATAATATAGTGTATGTTTTATATAATATGTATTATATAATATTATATATTACATTGTATTATATGTAATATTGCATATATAATATATAATACATATATACAATATAATATGCAATGTATATTAATATATATTGTATAATATAATGCATATATAATATATATAATATATACTATGCAATGTATTATGTATAATACACAATATAAACTGTATTATAACATAATATACACAATATAATATTTATATTATAGTATATATGCTATATAGTATAGTATGATAGTGTATATTATTATATATTATACATGATAGTATATATATTATATCATATTATATATTATATATAATATAGTGTATGTTATATATAATATGTATTATATAATATTATATATTACATTATATTATATGTAATATTGCATATATAACATATAATACATATATACAATATAATATGCAATGTATTATATATTGTATATATTACATATTATTACATATAATACATGTATAGTATATATTTTATATAATATGTATAATATATTGTATATTATATGTTAATATTTATAATGTATAATATATGCTATATATGTTATATAGCTATATATTATATATTATGTGTCTACTGATTAATATGCCATGATATATATATATAATGTGGAATTAATATAGTATATTTATATAATATGTACACAGTATATTAGCAATAACATATAATATATTATATATTAGAGGTAATATATAAAATATATTATATAATGTTTATATGATATATTATATTATATTATAATATATTATATTCCATTTCATATACTATAATATAATATATTATAATATATATAATATAATATGCTATATTCCATTATACATATAATGGAATTTTACTCAGTCATAAAGAAGAATGAAATAAGGCTATTTGCAGCAATGTGGATAGACCTGGAGATTATTAAATGAAGTGAAATAGAGAAAAACAAATAAAATATGCTATCATTTATATGTGGAATCTGAAAAAATGATACAAATGAACTTATTAATAAGGCAGAAATAGACTCACAGACATAGAAAACAAACAATTATCAAAGGGGAAAAGATAAATTTGAAGTTTGAGATTAAAATATACATACTACTATACACAGTACACTCACTTTACTATATGCAACCAACAAGGACCTACTATATAACCCAGGGAACTATGTTCAATATCTTGTAATAACCTATAATGGAAAAGAATCACTTTGTTGTACACTTGGAACTAAGACAGCATTGTAAGTTAAGTATCCTTCAATAATTAAGAAAAACAATAATGAGGCTATCTCTTGATTCCCAGCTCTTGAATGCTGGCAGCCAAAACTTTTCTAAGGTGCCAAGAGCTGGCTAGCTCCCTTGGTCCTGGCATATATGTGGTCCCTGAGGGTGGCAGTGGTTAATCCTGATCTGCAAGATGATGACGTGGGGCACGTGGTGAGGGGGAGCAAGTCAAGTCACAGAACAACATGCAGTCTTCTGATGATGGGTGGGAGTAAAGGCAGGTCTCCCTTGCCTCTGAAACTTTGTTTGCATGTCACCAAACCTATCCCAAGGTTATACTCATAGTTAAAGGTGACTGCAAGCCAGTTAGTCATCTGGTTTGAGGACACATCTACTGTTTTGGAAGAGATAACAATATGGCCTTTGTCTTTCTCTTCCTTCTCTCCTTCCTACTTTCTCTGTCCTCTAGTCCTTTATGTGGCAATTTTTTGATCATTCTCCAAAAAAGGGGTGGGAGAAGGCTACCAACGTAAGCTAGGAAAGTAATTGGGACACATCTGTTCTTCTTGTGATCTTCCCTGGTGACTGAGATGGTAAAGAATCTGCCTGCAATTCAGGAGATCCGGGTTCGATCCCTGAGTAGAGAAGATCCCCTTGAGAAGGGAATGGCTCCCACTCCAGTATTCTTGCCTGGGGGGTTCCATGGACAGAGGACCCTGGTGGGCTACAGTTCTTGGGGTCACAAAGAGTCAGACACAGCTGAGTGACTAACGCTTTCTGGGACCCATGGGGCTGTCGCATGGGCCCCAGGATTGAAGCAGAGGCAGCTGATGGGGATATCTCTGCCTCCCTAGAGGAAAGGTTTATAAAACTGACCCCATCTCAAATACAATGGAGGTGACTCCCTGGATCCTGGGAAAGGCCCCAAGGGCAGAGAATGCCAAGCTGGTTTGTGTGAGTGTGCACATGTCCAGGAGCAGTGAGATGGAGTCAGCGGCACCCCAGGTCACCTGTCTGGCCCAGGTTGAATGGAGCACTTTCAGTGCCAGCTTCAGCCAGTTGGATGCTATGCTGAGACTCTAATCTCAGGAAAAGTTCTCCAGAAACAGAATCCTATCCAATTCTCTTCCCCCAATCTTGACAGTGGTAGAAAACTTTTCTAAGGTGCCAAGAGCTGGCTAGCTCCCTTGGTCCTGGCATATATGTGGTCCCTGAGGGTGGCAGTGGTTAATCCTGATCTGCAAGATGATGACGTGGGGCACGTGGTGAGGGGGAGCAAGTCAAGTCACAGAACAACATGCAGTCTTCTGATGATGGGTGGGAGTAAAGGCAGGTCTCCCTTGCCTCTGAAACTTTGTTTGCATGTCACCAAACCTATCCCAAGGTTATACTCATAGTTAAAGGTGACTGCAAGCCAGTTAGTCATCTGGTTTGAGGACACATCTACTGTTTTGGAAGAGATAACAATATGGCCTTTGTCTTTCTCTTCCTTCTCTCCTTCCTACTTTCTCTGTCCTCTAGTCCTTTATGTGGCAATTTTTTGATCATTCTCCAAAAAAGGGGTGGGAGAAGGCTACCAACGTAAGCTAGGAAAGTAATTGGGACACATCTGTTCTTCTTGTGATCTTCCCTGGTGACTGAGATGGTAAAGAATCTGCCTGCAATTCAGGAGATCCGGGTTCGATCCCTGAGTAGAGAAGATCCCCTTGAGAAGGGAATGGCTCCCACTCCAGTATTCTTGCCTGGGGGATTCCATGGACAGAGGACCCTGGTGGGCTACAGTTCTTGGGGTCACAAAGAGTCAGACACAGCTGAGTGACTAACGCTTTCTGGGACCCATGGGGCTGTCGCATGGGCCCCAGGATTGAAGCAGAGGCAGCTGATGGGGATATCTCTGCCTCCCTAGAGGAAAGGTTTATAAAACTGACCCCATCTCAAATACAATGGAGGTGACTCCCTGGATCCTGGGAAAGGCCCCAAGGGCAGAGAATGCCAAGCTGGTTTGTGTGAGTGTGCACATGTCCAGGAGCAGTGAGATGGAGTCAGCGGCACCCCAGGTCACCTGTCTGGCCCAGGTTGAATGGAGCACTTTCAGTGCCAGCTTCAGCCAGTTGGATGCTATGCTGAGACTCTAATCTCAGGAAAAGTTCTCCAGAAACAGAATCCTATCCAATTCTCTTCCCCCAATCTTGACAGTGGTAGAAAACTTTCTTTCAGCTAAGTATTTCTGTCCTGACAAAGCCCTCCAAAGGTCATTATATCCATCTCCCAGGCTCCAGACTGGAAAACTTTTCTCTCAACCTGATAGCCACCCTCCTCCTGCCATGTTTACATATTCTGGTCTCAAGAAAGGCCCTGTGAGTCACCATGCTGCAGAGTCACTGGTTTTGGGCAGCCTGCCTCAGCCACCTTCCCAAGATGGCTTGGGAGCCATGAATGCTAACCTCTGGGAGCAAGATGGGGAGCCCTCTGGGAACAGTGAGGAAGTAGCCACACAGTATAGCCAAAGGGGCATCTGGGGGCCCAGGGCCTCTTTCCTGCTGAGAATTACCTCAGAGTTGGGCCTTTAAGGCTCCTGGGATCTGCCCCTGCTTTTCTGGCAGTTTGCCTGCATCTCAATTTCTAAGCAGAGCCCGAGGCCTGGACTCAGGAACAACCCGAGTTCCAGCTCAAGGCCTTCTGAGAGCTGCAGAGTGGAGCAGCCCCAATCAGTCTTTGGCTGCTTCGCTTCCTGCAGGTGGAAAAATCATCCTATTTATCCCCAAAAGGATTTGTCTACTCAAACAACAAACAGACCCAGAAACACACATGGAATCATAGACACATGTGCAAAAGACAGATCCAAGGCATACACAGAGCCTTCCTTTCTTTCTCTGTCCTTCTGACTCAGTCTCTTTCTGTCTCTGTGGCTTTCTTTCTCTCTGTATGTCTGTCTCTGGCTTTGTTTCCCCTTCCCCACTCCTTTCTAACTTTTTCTCTCGCTCAACCTTTCCCTAAACCCCCTCCTGCCTGCACTATAGCATTTACCAAAGCAGCCTGACCTCATGTTGTAAAAATATACAGCGTGGAACAAAATCCACCTTAAACCCTCTTCTAAATATATTAAAATAATAGGAATTCTCATCTGCCTGATTGAATTTGCTGCTCGATATTAGAAGCATGCCAGGCCCTTCTGGGCCCTGTCTGGGGCAGGGAGGGGCTGGGATTCCCTGCCTGACTCCTCTTTCCTGGCCAACAGCTCAGTTCCCTTGGGTGTGTGGGGCCGGGTGAGGGAGTAGGGGCTGCATTCTGGCCAAGAGGTCTTGGGCGGCCACCTCAGCCAGCAGCCAGCACGGTGCACTGAACGAGTGCAGACAAGCATCGGGCCTCCTCTAGCTCACACGGTGCCTCATCTCTCCTGGAAGCTGTGAGTCTCTTCCCTGCTCCAGTTGGCACTCAAGCTCCCAAGCCATCCTGTAGCTACTCCCAGTTTCCATTCACATCTCCTTCCATGGCCCAAGGGACTAGAAGCTCCTTGAGCTCAGGGGGCTTATCTTCTTGTTGGTTGTCTCATTAGGATTCCAGATTGCCAGGTATGGAATAGAAGCTTGGGGGAGACATTTGTTCAATGACCAAAATTGTTCATTCATTTATTCAGCATATACTTTTTTGAACCCCTGGTATGTACCCAGCACTGAGTCAAGCACTGGGAACATAGCAGAAAACCAGACATCAAATCTCTGCCATCATGAGCTTTTATTCTAAGAATGTGTGAACAATAATAATGAACTGACATACTTATAGCAAGTCACAGAATGCAACTGCTGCCCTGGATTAGACTCCCTCAAAAGTCTCCTACTCCCTAGCACAGCAAACAATAGAACCTGCTGAATCTTAGAGTTTTCATACTACAGCATCTGCCTTACCCTCACTAGCTCAGGCAGAGAAGGGGAAGGGCCTGGCACAAGACTTCCATCCTCCATTAGGATGGAGACTGGGAAGTGAGCCTGGCTGTCAGTGAGGGGAGCTTCCAAGTGGGCAAGTTGGGATGCCAAGTGGCAGAAACTCAGACAATGGTGAGTCCTGAGGTTCCAAGAGGAAATAACCATTGGGTATCAACCAGATGGGGAGTATTACTGCAGGGAGTCTGCTAGAGGTGGATCTAGTGCCTGGGAAAAAAAGCAGTCACCATCTAGGCAGGGGGCCTAGGGTTGGTACAAGCAGGGCTGCACTGATAAATGTTCAACAACTTGCCTCCTGGGAGGGAGAAAAGCTCTGATTTGTAATGTTTGCCAATTACTGTGGTGAAAATATTCCCACAGTGACTGGGTTCAAGCTATCAACATGGTGTCATTGAACATGGATTTCAGAAGACATATGCATCAATTCTCTTGAGTCAATGTGAGCCCTTCCTTGGCCTTGGAGTGAAGATTAGGAGTTTTGTTCTTGGCAAGAGACTAGCCAGAGTCTAAAAACAGCAAAAGATCGGGGCTAGGAACCAAGGGATGCAAGGATGAGGAAAGCTAAGGTGCCAGGGGCAACTTGGGAACTGGATCACTGGGCAGTGCTAGATAGAGAGTAGGGCTTATGCCAGCAGATAGAAGATGAATGATGCCAGTTAAGTTACATGGCCTCTATCAGGTCCGGCTTGGAAATCTGTTGGCTAATTTGGTGTCTGCAGAGGCAGGAGGAAATGAGTGGGTTATGTGGGTGTGGGTCATGGAGAGATGCTGATGTTGGATTCTTTTTTTTTTTTAACTTTTATTTTACTTTTGACTTTTACAAAGTTTTGTTGTTTACAGATACGTATGTTCCCAGTGATGTCGGATTCTTAAAACAACAGCAAACCTTACTGTAGTGCTTCCTCTGTGCTGACATACTTATAGCAAGTCACAGAATGCAACTGCTGCCCTGGATTAGACTCCCTCAAAAGTCTCCTACTCCCTAGCACAGCAAACAATAGAACCTGCTGAATCTTAGAGTTTTCATACTACAGCATCTGCCTTACCCTCACTAGCTCAGGCAGAGAAGGGGAAGGGCCTGGCACAAGACTTCCATCCTCCATTAGGATGGAGACTGGGAAGTGAGCCTGGCTGTCAGTGAGGGGAGCTTCCAAGTGGGCAAGTTGGGATGCCAAGTGGCAGAAACTCAGACAATGGTGAGTCCTGAGGTTCCAAGAGGAAATAACCATTGGGTATCAACCAGATGGGGAGTATTACTGCAGGGAGTCTGCTAGAGGTGGATCTAGTGCCTGGGAAAAAAAGCAGTCACCATCTAGGCAGGGGGCCTAGGGTTGGTACAAGCAGGGCTGCACTGATAAATGTTCAACAACTTGCCTCCTGGGAGGGAGAAAAGCTCTGATTTGTAATGTTTGCCAATTACTGTGGTGAAAATATTCCCACAGTGACTGGGTTCAAGCTATCAACATGGTGTCATTGAACATGGATTTCAGAAGACATATGCATCAATTCTCTTGAGTCAATGTGAGCCCTTCCTTGGCCTTGGAGTGAAGATTAGGAGTTTTGTTCTTGGCAAGAGACTAGCCAGAGTCTAAAAACAGCAAAAGATCGGGGCTAGGAACCAAGGGATGCAAGGATGAGGAAAGCTAAGGTGCCAGGGGCAACTTGGGAACTGGATCACTGGGCAGTGCTAGATAGAGAGTAGGGCTTATGCCAGCAGATAGAAGATGAATGATGCCAGTTAAGTTACATGGCCTCTATCAGGTCCGGCTTGGAAATCTGTTGGCTAATTTGGTGTCTGCAGAGGCAGGAGGAAATGAGTGGGTTATGTGGGTGTGGGTCATGGAGAGATGCTGATGTTGGATTCTTTTTTTTTTTTAACTTTTATTTTACTTTTGACTTTTACAAAGTTTTGTTGTTTACAGATACGTATGTTCCCAGTGATGTCGGATTCTTAAAACAACAGCAAACCTTACTGTAGTGCTTCCTCTGTGCTAGGCCCAATGCAAGCGTTTTTCATGTATTGATTCATTTTATCCTTGAAACCAACCCAGTGAGATAGGTTGCTATTATTCTCACAATTTTACAAATAAAGAAAATGAGATACAGATAGATAAAGTAACTGTCCTATGTCACATGGAAATCTGGCTCCGGCTTGCTCTGAACCACTAAGCTGTGTTGCCTCATTTACCTAATGGAATCTTCTGCAAGTAGCGGAGTTCTCTGCCCTGGCCATTTTGCTGTTGTTCCATTGCCCATTTGTGTCTGACTCTTTGCAACCCATGGGCTGCAGCATGCCAGACTCTCTGTCCCTCACCATCTCCTGGAGTTTGCCCAAGTTCACGTCCATTACATTGGTGATGCCATCCAGCCATCTCATCCTCTGACAGCCTCTCCTCCTTCTGCCCTCAATCTTTTCCAGCATCAGGGACTTTTCCAATGAGTCAGTTGTTCACATCAGATGACTAAAATACTGGAGCTTCAGCTTCAGTCCTTCCAATGAATATTCAGGGTTGATTTCCCTTAAGATTGACTGATCTCCTACTACTTATCAAACACTTCCCCTCACCGATTTCCCTGCAGACTGCCTGCCAAACAGGGCAGCTGCTCCTGGTTGACTTGGGCTTATGGCCAGCCACCTCCAGTAGACCTAGCCCCCAACTTTATTTTTTGTGACGATGGGAGTCACGAGGATGATGTGTGTATGTGTGTTGAGGTGAGGGGTGGCTAAGCATGTCTGGTCTTTGGGAGATATGGGCAACTCTGTCCAGGAGGAGAAAAGTGGAGAAAGGAAAGAGAGAGACAGAAGAAAGGAAGAAAGGAAGAAAGAGAAATCAAAGGAGCAGGGGGTGAAGCCGCCAGGCCTGACCTTGGCAGAAGCTGGTGTCTAAGCATTGCTGTGACTCCTGCTCACACTCTGGACAGCATGAGGTGTGACTCACTGAAGTATAAACAGGAAAAGAGGATATGGGCTTCTGCAGGTGGCTTGTGGAATTAGTGGCTCACTCACAGTGTGTATGGATATGTCTGTGCCACAGACCTGCTCACACACCCTGTAGCCGAGTGTGAGAACAACTGAGCACGTTTGTGAGATGCTATGACTGGGTGTGAGAAACATTGACATCCTTGACTCCTGGAATTTCCCTGGACCTCTGGAAAAACCCCAGCAGAGAGGCTTGCCAGTGGTTTGAGGGAAGCTCTGAGAGGGGGCTGAAAGGGTCAGACAGGCTGGAGCAGGGGCTTTCCTCTGGGATGAGGTCACCATCCCTCTTCTGGCTCCTATTAGATACAAACCCTTGGGTTTACCTCATAGCTTAGCTGGTAAAGAATCTGCCTGCAATTCAGGAGACTCTGATCCAATTCCTGGGTTGGGAAGATTCTGCTGGAGAAGGGATAGGCTACTCTCTCCAGTACTCTTGGGCTTTCCAGGTGGCTCAGATGGTAAAGAATATGCCTGCAGTGCAGGAGATGTGGGTTCGATCCCTCAGTCAGGAAGATTCCCTGGAGAAGAAAACGGCAGTCCACTCCAGTATTCTTGCTTGGGAAATCCCACAGACAGTGGAGCCTGGTGGGCTACAGTCCATGGGATCTCAAAGAGTTGAACACTCTTGAGTGATTC
The DNA here is from genome assembly GCA_022376925.1 of Tragulus kanchil. Lineage (NCBI taxonomy): Eukaryota > Metazoa > Chordata > Mammalia > Artiodactyla > Tragulidae > Tragulus > Tragulus kanchil. The sequence continues at coordinate 71,858,640 of JAIOJX010000001.1, read as the reverse complement.
ACTTTCAGATACAAATCTTCAGCCTCCTGTGAATGCTCGGAGGATGCTGAGGCATTTCCTCTGAGCATTACTATATGAAGGGGAGACGCATGGCTAAGGAAAAGCTGGTGAGGTTGCACCTGGGCTGAGCACCTGGCCTACCCTGGGCTGTCGCTGTCACTGCTAGTGGCCTCAGGAGCCTCATCCCAAAGCCTCATCTCTTCCAAGTGGGCCCTCTAAAGAGCAAGGCTTCTGCAAGCTACTGAGATGGAGGCTTTCATCCTTGCTCCAGCTTCAGGAATTGGACCAGCTCCCTCCCATCACTGAGCCCCAGTCTCTTCATCTGTAAAACAGGAATACCATCCACCCTACAGAATGGTTTTGAGGAAGAAAGGAGCTCACAGGTGTGAACACATCTGGTATAGTTCTTGCCATGTTCACACCCTCTTTCCCCTTCTCTATAAGCAGACCCTGAGAGCAACCTCTTCTCAGTTCGAGAATCTGAGCATCCAGAAACTCTCTGTCATGGGGCAAAGAGGACCAAAAAGGGTTCTCTCTCCCACACTTTAGCCTTTGATCGCCTCTCCTAGATTTACCTGTCAATGGATGGATGATTGCCCTGGGCCTGGTGGCTGAGCAACAGCCATTCTCATTTGAACCTGCTGGCTCAGATTGACCCAACGTTTCTTGTCCACACACCTAGAGAGCTTTCTCTGGCCGCAGATAACCTTTCTTCTGATCTTCTGGCAATATGGAGGTTTTAAAAGATAAACCCAGAATTTTACACCACAGAAAACTTGACATTTCATCCCACAAGTCTAGATGCTGTGATACGTGAAAGCAGGACTATGTAGAAAAAGACGATTTGGGAACCCCAGGCCTCTTCTAGTCCCCATTCCTCCTCCAAGCTCACTGATGCCAGTCCAGTATCTTACAGGGAATTTGATGATTTTTTTTAAAAGCTGGCGAGGGGTGGGTCAGGTGGCTGGTCAAGAACACTAGGGGGCCCTCCATGTAGCTAAGGCGAAAGCGGCTGCTACTTCCCTAAAGGAGAAGTAAAGGCTGTCTGAGGGACATGCCAGGAGGTGTTCAGGGAACCTCAATGGAAAGAGTCCTAGTGGGCCTCAGGGTCCTGGATCCTGCCTCTGCCATTCATCACCCGGATGGCTGTGGGCCTTGACTTCCCCATTTGAAACATGCAGGGTACAGGACATTGTACATATCAAATGAGTGGAGGCAAAGGAAGCATTTTGCAGACCATGAGCACCGCACACGTGATGGACAAAGCCGGAAAGGTGATACTGCTGAGCCCCTGCTCCAGGTCCCCCTTGTGCTGGGCGTGCACACATCCTCCCCCTCCTTGGATTTCCTTTCTGTCGCGGCAGTCCTCAGTCGCCTAGCATCGGATATGACAGAACACAGGGCCTCCAACCTTGCTTATTGACCAAATATGCAATCTCACTGGCCTCCTTGCAATGACCAATTAGACAGTGATTACTACCAGCCCCATTTTACAGAGTGGGAAGTGAGGCCCAGAGAACTGAATGCATTCGCCCAAGGTCACCCAAGCTGAGAAGATATGCTATCTGTATAACCCAAGTTCTTTCTCTTTCCATTGCATCCCTCAGCCTTTTTCACGGTTCACCCTCTCTGATGCATCCCCGACCAGCTCTCTGGCTGAGAGGAAGGCCACTGAATCAAACAGCAGAACCAGGCAGGCACAAAGTGGCAAGAGGTGTGAATAACAAAAATGCAAGCTGTTCTTGGCTTGAGCTAGACATCACTCATGGCTTGCACCAGATCCCAGCCGTTCCGTTGCCCACAAGCGACCTTGGATTCCCCAGCCTGCTAGTACTGAACAAGCTTGCTTCCAATAAACGTGCAAAATGGGGGATTATAGGACCGAATGGGGGCGGGTGTTAGGAGAGGGAAATGTATGGGGAAGGGTAATTGCTGAGAATATCAAAGATAGGCCCCTTGACTTTCCTTGGTTACCCTCGTAGCTAGGAATTCTTACTCTGAGAAAGTTCTTCCTGGTGTCTCTCAGTTCTTGTTGCCATTGAAATCCACTCTATCTAGTTTTCTTGGTTTTTATACAAAAAAATTTCTTACTGTTCTTTAGATAACATCCCTTCAGGAGTCCCAGCCAGCATTACTCCTTACACTCAAGACAAGGATGAAGAGAGCTTACCACCACCTCTACCCAAGGAAATCAATAAGAGGGGCCCAGACCCATTGCCTAAAGAAGCCTGAGTTCAAAGAGCCTGGCTCGGCTTCTGGTTCTGCCAGTTACTGCCTGTAAAACTTTGGATGTGTTACTTGTTCATTCTTTGCCAATTTCCCCATGTACAGTAAATGCTACCAACCCCTTCCTCGGTGCCTGACAGAGAGTCGGCTCTCCATAAACAGAACTGTAGACTATTTGATCATATCAGTCTGCATCTTGATGGCACTGTGCTCACGGATTCACACCCTCCCCGGGCCAGCCCATGGGCCTTCAGGTTGCCTGGGGCTCAGATTTTTTCCCTCCACATCTGGCCCTGAGCTCCAGGTCCCAGCTGTGCCTGTGCAGCCTCGGGAAGCCCACCCTGGCCGGGGGGGAGCGGGGTGAGGTGGCAGCCAGTGCCTGCTCAGCATCTCCTTGGGATCGTTCAGCTTCATGATCTTTCCCAGTGGCCACTCGCCTTCCACAGCTTGCCCAGCCACTCTCAGAGTACTATGGCTGCCCCATCCTCTGCTTCTGGAAAGCTTCTGTGATTACTTTTCAGCTTCTGAAGCCAGGTCACTCCACCCAGCTCTGTACTTACATTTGCATTTCTAAAGCCTAATTTACATTATAATTGTTCTTTCCAGTCAGGCGGGCGGGGGCTGGAGGGGTGGGGAGGACTCCACACAGATTTAGGGGAGGACTTTTGGCCAGCTACAACAAGAAATGGCAATCACATCTCTAGGGGCCTCATTCCGCCAGCGCTTGGGATTTTTTTCTCAGCTACTTAGTGACCTCACACGATTACAGCTTTTCTTCTGTTTGTACTGTTTCCCCAGGTAGGCATCTGGGCCCAGCCCTGACCTGATGTTCTTCAGACCCTTCACTAAGGGTCTCTAACAGGTGAGGCCAATCTCCCCTCACAGCCCTTCTTCCAATTCGAAGTCTTATTCCTGATTCTAGTCAAGCAGAATATAAAGAGCTTTTTGTCCTTCAGTTCAGAAACCTTAAAAAAAAAAAAGTTAGTGATCAGTGCCAGCATGTTTGCAGTGAGATGGGCAATGTCACATACTACCAGTGAAAGTGTCAACTGATGTAGTTAGTCTTTGTAGTGGGTAATTTGGAAGTATCAAGAGTTGTATACGCTTTGACAGATACATACATTGAACCAGTAATTTCCCTGACAGGTATCTCTATGAAAGACACTTGCAAATTTGGATTCAAATGTATACAAAAGCTATTCACAAACAATAGGAATAAGCTAAATGTCCAACATTAGAAAATAGAATAAACTGAATTATACATAATCTATGAGGATGTTTTAAAGAACATATAATGATGTGGAAAATGCTCACGCTATAATACTAAGGTAAAATATGCATGCTGTGTGCTAAGTTGCTCCAGTCATGTCCAGCTTTGTGAGACCTCATGGACAGGCCCACCAGGCTCCTCTGTCCATGGGATTCTCCAGGCAAGAATACTGGAGTGGATTGCCACACCCTCCTCCAAGGGATCTGCCTGACCCAGGAAGCATCCTGACCCAGGAAACTGCATCACTTGGGTCTCCTGCATTGGCAGGCAGGAACTTTACCAGTAGCACCACCAAGGAAGGTAAAACATGCAAAATACTAAGTCATATATACAGCATAATCCTGATTATCTTTAAAAAACTATTAATATTCAAATTAAAAGACTAGAAGGTAATCAACCCATTGTTAGCAGCATCTGACTCAGGTAGTGTGATTGTAGTAGATTGTAATAACAAAAGCCAACATCTGAATGGCACTTATGATGGGCCAGGAACTTTTCTCTCAGCACTTTTTACATAGATTTAAATATAATTACTCCTTACAACTACCCTCCAAGATAAACATCGTATAATCCCCGTTTTACAGATGAGGAGACTGAGGTTCAGAGAGAATGAGTGAGCTGCCCCATGTCACATAGTAATTTTCTGTTCTGCACTTGCAGTCATTGTCTCGATCGTCCAACATGAGTACTTGTGGCTTTTGTAATCAGAACAGAAATGCACAGGGATTTTAAGAAAAATTAAAGTGCACTGCTAGGTCACAGAGGCTCCTCAACTGGTTGAAGACAGCTTTCCTGCACAGTCTGTATCAACCATGGTACTCCTGGGGACAGGGCTCTGGTCCTTGTGATCTCTTTGTCAGCCTGTCTGGGTATAGCTCCCTACTGAGGGCCTGCTCCTACCCCCCCCCCCACCCCGTTTGATGAATCCCCTGGTTAATGACTTAGCTCTACACTTCCGGGCCTCTGCCCCTAACATGGAAGGCCCACATTGCTAGTTCCTTTCTGGACATGTACCTGAATCGTCTCTACCTGGAATGGCAGAACTTGGCAGTGGCTGGGCTTCCCCTGTCAGCACAATCTCAGAGGCACAGCCAAGGCTGAAGGCAGAGGAGGACATTTGTCCTCAGGCATTTGTCTCTTGAGGATTCCACAAAGATGCTAATTTTTCAGTTCTAACAGAGAGCTGGCAGAGCAAAGGGAGAAAGGCAGAACCCTTTCCATTGGCCCCTGGCACTTCTGACTCTGGAGAGGCCACTGTCCTATCTTTTTCTGGCCTATATCTGTTTCCCGCTGTTTCACTACTGCTTATGCAGGACATCCACACTTCTGGGGTCACACCTGGCTGCAAGCAGTGTTCAACTAGAAATGGAAGTTTTCTGGAAGGGAGGAGTGGCTGGCACTCTATCCTTCTTCCCATGCCCTCTACAAGACCTGGCCAATGTCTCAAACACAGTTGTGGGGCAGCATGAGGAGGCCGGCCTGCAAGATATAGAGAGAAGGAAGGAGGGAAGGGGCATCTTGAGATCTTCAGACTGTAGCAGGACTGTGAGCGCCCAGTTTAGGCATCTCTGCTTGGTAGCCTTCCAGAGGCTAAAGAGAGTTATTTGGGAAAAACAATCAATAGGAGACGTGGGATCTAGTCCTTGCTTTTCCTCTCACTGATGGTGGGACCAATGCCAGGCCCTTTCCTTCTTTGAGCCACAGAATCTTTCTCTGGAAGATGATGACAAAAATATCCATCTCACTAGGGTATCCTGAGAATCAAGGGACACCTACACTATGATGAAACAGCATCTAGTATCATGGAAAACAGTGTGCACTGTATACCCCTTAGGAAACCAGGAGATTGCCCCTCTCTTCCAGGCTTCTTAGCTGTGTAAACTTGGGGCTTGCATACCTTTGAACAACCCACTGAAAGCAAGGAGCCCATTTCCTAGAAAAGCACACAAAACATGGCACATCATTTCAGGAAGCCCTTCAACCTCATGGGACCCTTTCACAGGCCACCTGCAGGCTAATAAGCCCTAGCCTGTGTCAGTGGCTAGCCCCTTTTCCAGCTTGCCTCTGCTCACACACCTGTAGAGATGGGGAACTCACTCTGCTCTAAGCAACGGGTCCAGCTTTGCAGAGCTCTGACTTTCCTTCTGCTCAGTTAAAACCTGCCTCCCTGGAGTGTTTCTTAGAGACTTCCCTGTCCAAGGAATCTGAGCAATGCCTGGCGCCAGATGTGCGCAAGCTCTGGGCTATCTGGGCAGGAGGGACGGGGTTTCCTTCACTCCAAGCCAGGCCAGCTACTTTTCTGCTGCTGCTCCTGGGGGAGGATGCTGGATTTTCTGCCTCATAAAGTTGTCCTCCAAGTCACTGTGGAGCCAGTGTGTGGCCAGGCCCTGGCAGCCAGCTGGTCTGCTCAATGTCCACAGAGGAAGGAGCCGGCTGGGGCAGCCTGACAAGCCCTCTTCCTCTAGGATGAAGCACTCTCAAAAGCAGCATTTAAGGCACCCTCCTACCCCAGCCACTTCCCTCTGTCATCTCCCCAGCATGGGGCAATATCCCCATGTGAGCTCAGAAGTCAAATTGGAAGGCTGATAGGAGCTACCTCATAGAGATGCAGGGAGTGTTAAATGAAGCAGTGAATGCACAGAGCCCAGACTATATGAAATGGTCACTCCCTTCTTCCTCTGCCCCTGCTCCCCAGGGAGAAGCAACTGGAATAGGCGTGGATTGAGCATTTACTGGCCCATATTTGGGGGATGTTAGATCTTGATAAAGAACTGCATCAAGGGCTTCCCTGGTAGCCCAGTGGGTAAGGACACCACCTTGCAGTGCAAGGGGCACCGGTTCGATCCCTGCCTGAGAAGATCCCACATGCCGCGGAACAGTTGAACTGGTGCGTCCAATTATGAGCCAGCGCTCTGGAGCACTGCAGTGAGAGAGGCCACTGTAATGGGAGGCCCACACAGGCCAAAGAATAAAGATGGATGAAAATAAATAAATAAATAACCAATAAAAGAGGCCAAATTAAAAAAAAAAAAAAGAACCCCATCAATAGGTTCAACTTGGTTTCCCGGTTCACGGAGTTGGCACAGGGTAATGAAGAGTTTGAATCTAGATCTGGCTTCCTCAGGCCCACATCTTGCCTTGTATCATATGCTGAGGGTGATATTACCCTCCCATGTAAAGCAGCCTCTCTGTTAAGGTTCTTAAGGGCTGCCATCCTGATTGGAGGAGAGAAGGAACAAAGTGATTATCGGATTCCCTGAGCTCCCACGTCCTCCCCTCCCATTACCGCCCAGCCTGCCAACTGGTGTGAGACCATTGCTGTGGAGAGGAGCCGGACCTGACTTTTAGGGCCTGCTGGGCAGTGATTGGATCCATGCATTTAGAGTAAACAAAAGGGCTCCTTCTGGCTTCACTGGGAGGAACCAAATGGCCTGAGCATTCAGGTAGGCAGGAGAGGCCCATGAAAGGAGAAGTTTGTTCAGCTCAGATGAAGAGAGAGATACTTCTTGGGTGGCTGGGTGAGCCCTGTGATGGCCTGGGCCGAGGGTAGGAACAGGGTGGAGTAGCAGATTAGCCTGGGAAAGAAGGTGCTGTTGAGCTGGAGCAGGGCTCGCTTGAGGCCCCTGGGTGGTGCAGGAGCTGAGGCTCCTGTGCCTGGCAGGGACTGCCCTCCAAGGTGCCCTCAGTCAGCTTCAGCCTCCCCTGGCACTTGCTCAGAGCCCAGCACAACTCCAGGGAAGGCATTCCTATGCCTCGAATGGCAGAACTGGCAGGCTGTCGTCATGGCAGCCAGGGGACAGAGAAGAGGCAGGAGAGAAGTGGCCTGGGGGTTGTTACTGAAGAAAGGCACTTACCGGGTCCTTTTGTGTCGAATCTGAGAGGATGTTGCCGTTCAGGGCTCATGGTAGCAATCGAAGCTAAGGCCTTCCTCAGCCCACCCAGGGGCCAATCCAGTGTGCGTGTGTGTGTGTGCGCGTGTGTGTGTGTGTATCTGTTCATCTATGTGTGTGGGGAGACACAGAACCCCAGGGGACCATCAGTGTGTATGGACATATGTGTATGTATACACTCATGTGGGTACACAGAGGCCTGGTAGGGCGAGGCCTTGTATGTGTGCATGTCTTTGTGTATGTTTCTTAAACAGTAAGGAGAGGAGGGACAAAGACAAAAGCCCTAAATGACTCCGGCTTTCAGAGGAGCCAGCCCGGTGTGGCGGGTGTAGGGAGCAGAGTGGGCCGGCCAGGGGCCTGATTGGAACCAGACTTGGCAAGGAGGGGCTGTAAATGCTTTTTTGCTGCCTGTCCTGAGAAATTTATGTCACACCCACTCCATCATCCTGGCGGGGGCAGCCTCGCCTAGCTGCCTGTGGTTCTGAACCTTCCAGTACAACCGGCAACCACCATGGGGTTCTCTGAACTTCTTCATTCTCAGCCTAGAGTGGACTCCACCCCCATAATGCCTTGAGGCTAGCAGGGATGAGCTATGGGTACAGGAGGAGAAAGGAGAGACCTTGACCTCTGAGTGTCCTTCCTTCACACAGAGGCCGGAATGATGTGTGTGAAGGCAGACATCAGGGTGGTATTGAGAGGAGGGAAGGACCAGAGAGGGGTTGCTTTCTATTTCTAATATTTTTCTTGCCTTCTCCTCTTAATGAGGAATAGAGACCCGGGGCAGACAGAAAAGAGCAAGGGGACCCCTAAAGTAGGATTTGTAGACCATTTGGGATACAGACGGAAACTGAAGACCAGGCAGGGGAAGAGACTTGCCCAAGGTCACACACTGAGGCAGCCAGTGGCAGTCTCCTGACTCCCTGCTGTACGTGGCCTTTCTCTCTACCTCCCAGCTGAAGAAGCTTGCTAACCTAGAGTTAGGCCCTGTCTTTTTCTTATCATACGACTCCATCCTTATAATGCTTGCCTGGTTTCCTTTTGTTCTCACAATAAAGAAAAGACCTTGGATGTGGATTGTAGGGTCTGCTCTGGTATAACCCCTGGGAACCTCTCATCCACATCCTTTACCAAGCTCTTGCCTGCCACATGTTATGCCCTCTGCTTGGGATAATTTTCTTTCCCACTTTCTGTTTTCTTCCTACTTCTACTCCAGCTCAAGTGTCTCTTCCTCAGGGAAAGCTCTCTGTTGCTTCCTAGTTAGACATGTATTCCACTGTTTCACTGGGGACCTAGCCTCCACACCACTTCTCACTATTGTCATTTTACTTTTGCTGTGTGCTTTGTGTGTGCCACTTCCTCACCATACTCCATGAAGACAGGGACCACAGCTGCTTTTGCTCACCGAGGCTGCCCTAGTGCTCAGCATAGGTCTGGCAAATAACCAACAGTGACAAGGATGTCAGGAGCTAATACTTGAGGCTTACCATGTGCCAGGCACACTTCCAACTGTTTTACTTGGAATAGCACATTTAATATTCACAAACTCTGTGAGGTAGTTACTCTCGTTATCCCCATTATACAGAAGGAAAATGGAGGCACAGAGAAGTTAAAAAACTAGAGCAAGGTCACACAGTAAGTAGAAAAGCTAAAATTTGGACGGAGGTAGCCTGCATTCCTTTTTTTTTTTTTTTAATTTATTTATTTGGGGCAGGGGGGGGTGGGGGAAGGAGGGGGATGGGCCGGCCACTTCTATTGGTCTTTCATTTGTCTATTTTCATCCGTCTTTGTTCCTTGGCTCCTGTGGGCCTCCCATCGTGGTGGCCTCTGTTGTCGCAGAGCACCCGCTCTGGGTGCATGCGCTCCAGAGCTCCGGCTCGGTAATTGGACACGTCTGTCCAGCCGCTCCTCGGCACGTGGGATCTTCCCAGGCCAGGGATCGAACCGGCGCCCCTTGCACTGCAAGGCGGTGTCCTTACCCACTGGACCACCAGGGAAGCCCTAGCCTGCATTCTTAACCTCTCTCACTGTAAGTACTTAACTTATTTCACTGCATACTTTTGTCTGAGCCTCCCCTACTCCAACCATGCAGGGAAACGCCTGTCCCTGAGCACTTCCCTGGACCTTGGGGTGGAGTGGGTCCTCCCCAGGGCTCCTGCCCTGCATTCCCTTCCCCAGGCTCCCCCATCAGCACCTCTAGCATCTGTCTGCTCCCTTGGATACCAGTGAGAAGGTTCTAGGGCTGGGCACTGCCCCTGAGCTTTGAGCAGCACTTTTCACCCTGAAATCCTCCCTCTGGGTCATTCCAGCTCAGAGTTCACTGACCTACTCAGGCCTCTGTTTTCCCTTCTGTAAAATAGAGATAATTACCATACTACAGGGTAGCACTGAGCATTCAGTGAGTTTGTTTGTGTGTGTTTGATAACTGCCAAGCGTAAGATGCACACTAGTTATCATTTGTACCATTATGAATAATCAGTTACAATGTAAATGGAAACTTTTTTATGGATTCGAGTTCAACAGCCCAGTGGGAACTGGAGAAGGAAAGGAACACATGTGACTAAAGTGGGAGTCCAGCGCGCCCCGCTTCCCAACCCTTGTCTGCCTCTCTTCTCCTCTTGCCTGCCTTCTCAACCCCGACACACACACGTAGGACAGGCTCTGGACTGCTTAAGAATCCCAATCCCTGTGTGGGGGAAGGGGTGACGCTCTGTCCCCTGATTATTTCCCCTCCCTGTCGGCCACCAATCCATCTTGCTGTCTCTTTGCCAGGCCAAGGGCAGGGAGCGCAAGGCCTCCTCCAGCCTCCCAGGGCCTGTGAGCCCTGCCCCCTTCCCCAGCATGGCATCCTGAACAGAGCTGAGCCTATGGCTCTTGGTGGGGGGTGGGTGTGGGATGGGGGGCACAGAGAGAGGAGGGTTACAAAAGCTGCGCCTTGCTTTCCCAGTGGCCTCCTGGGGGCCAATGAATGCACAGAGCCGTAGCTGGGGCAGGGGGTGGAAGAGGGGGACAGCTAGCGTGTTTTCATTTTGCTCTGTTTGTTTTCTGTTTAGATCAACTGCTCAGTTTTGGTTTGGGCTTCTGAGGCTTGATGGGGTTTGGCAGGTAAAGATTTCTGGGGCCACCCATCTCCGCCTTCCACAGGGCTGTGAGCTCCGGTCCCCCCAGCCCCTGCAAGCAAGCAGAGTAGCCCCCGCCTACTCTATTTGCTTGCAAGCTCCATTTTCTCAATTTTCTCCTTTTCTCTCTCTTTTCTTCTTTTTTACTTCTGTTCTTTCTCTTTCTGTGTCTCTCTCTTTTCTCCCTCCCTCCTTCTCCCTTTCTCTCATCTAACTCTTAGAGTTTGTTCCTGTTCCTTTTCTGCCTCCTTGTGCCTCTTTAATTCAGTACTTATTTCTGTCTTACCACCTTTCTCCTTTTTCTCTATTTCTCCTCTTCTTTCTTAGAAGGATAGAAGGAAAGTAAGGCCTGGGCATTGCAAATTCAGTTCTGGCCCAACTTTCTCCCTTTTGTTCTCTCTGAGTAAACTTTAGCTAGTCCTTTCCTATCTCTGGACCTCAGTTTCCACAACTGCAGAGTGAAGACTGTAACTCATGTGCTCTCCAAGAACTAAGCTAGAAAATTTCGTGACGATTTACTCTGTGCAGGGAATAGGAGGAAGCAGATGAGTTTCTCTTCAGTGAGCAGAGGACCTCAAAACAGTCTGGACTGGTGGTCAGTGGAGCATCTCCTTGATCCGTGGGGAATTATGGGAAAGGGCAGAGATACAGGAGACACCTGTCACTGGCGCCAAAACCCAATCCAGAGAATCCAAGGAACAGAGCTGGAGCCTGGGGTCCAGAAACAAAGAGGCACTGCCTCAGTGATCTCAGACGACAGGACCAAAAAACAGAGCACCTGGTCTTGTTCCTTGGCCTGCCGTCTGCTTTCCACATGACCCTGCATCTGACCAAAATCCTGTTGTCCCCATCTTTGAGGCCACCTCTCTTCTCATTAGGACATTTGCCCACTTCTAATGACTTAAGGGTAAAGGAGTCAGAGCAAGGGAGTAACACACATCTCTACATTGCCTCTTCTGGTCCCACCGGCACCTTAGCCCTCACACTGACCAAACCAAACCCTTTCCCCACTCCCACCTCGCACCTCCTCCTCCTCTGGGCTTCCTTTCCTAGTGAATGGATGACCATCTTCCTGGGAGCCTTGATTTGAAGGCCTTGGCCTGAGCTCTTGTTTCCCAATCATCCACCAGATCCCACCCATTTCCAGCTCATGTTGGCTCTGTCTCCATGTGGTGCTCCTGCCCTCCCCACTGCCACTGCCACTTGAGGCAACCACCACCCTTTCCTGCCTGGACTCCTGCCACGGCATCCTCCTGCTCTCTCGGTCTTCTGTCTCTCCAACTCCAGCTCAACCTCCACACAGCTGCCCAGGTGACCCCAATGTTTAGGTCTCAGGATAACTTCAAGGGTTTGGCTATCAGCAACAAGACCATGATACACATTCATGTATGTGTCCTTTGGTAATGGAATTGCTGGGTCATAGGATAAGGCTTATGTGCAGGTTTGGTAGATACTGCTTCCATTTTCCGAAGTCTTTGTACCAATGTATACCACCCCACCAGCTGTGTGAGACAGCTTTGGTTATTCCTCATCTTCATCAAAGTTGGCCATTTCCAATTTTATTTCATTTGACCCATTCTGGTGAGTGTACCGTAGCATCTCATTATGATCTTATTTTGTATTTCCCTTCTGACTCATTAGGTTGAACACCTTTTCATATGTTTATGGGCCACCTTGGCAGTCTTTATTTTGTGAAGTGTCTATCAAAGTTCCTGGCACATTTTTCTATTGAGTTGCTTAATCTATTCTGGATTGTGAGTCAGATATACTTGTCGGAAATACTTTCTCTTCTTCTGTGGGTATTCTTTTCACCCTCTTGACACAATCTTTGGATGGATGGAAATTCTTTATTTTTATATAGTCCAAATTATCAGTTTTTTCCTTCATGAATAGCATTTCTCCATCTTATTTAAGAAATCTTTGTCTACTGCAAGTGTACAAAGTTGTTCCCCTACATTTTCCTCTGAAAACTTTATTGTTTTGCATTTCACATTTGTATCTACATTTTTCACATCTGAAATGGATGTCTGTATGTGATGTGAGGTAGGGGTCAAGATAAGTTTTTTTCCTCATGGTTGTCCAACTGACCCAGTGCCATTTTTGGTTTGTTTGTTTGTTTTCAATGTAGTACACTGTCATTTTTGTCATAAATTAGGTCCCTGTGTATGTGTGGATCTGGTTGGGAATCTTCTATTCTTCCCATTTGTCAGTTTCTATATCCTTATGTCAATACCACAATGTCTTGCTTACTACAAATTTCTAGGTCTTGATATCTGTTAAAATCCTCCAGTTATGTTCTTCTTCTTCAATATTACCTAAGTTATTCTTGGTCTTTTGTATTCCCATCTGAAATTTAAGACTAATTTTTCAGTTTCCATCACCCTAAAAAACTTTGCCAGGAATTTTTAAATGAAATCACATTAACTCTGTAGATTAATTTGGGGAGAATTGATATGTTTATAATATTGAGTTTTCTAGCCTGTGAATATAGTTTATCCCTTAATTTGTCAATATTTAAGTCTTCTTTAATTTATTTCCATAACTTTTTTTTAGTTTTCTATTCAGAGGTTTTCCATATAATTTATTAGATTTATTCTTAAATATTTGATGTTTATATTATTACCAAAGGTAAGGTTTTCAAAACTTTTTTTTCTATTTTTTGCTGGTATATAGAAATATAATTGATTTTTTTCATATTGACTTTGTAATCAGTAATGCTTCCAAATTCACTTATGAATTCTAATCATTTGTCTATAGATTCTTCTGGACTTTCCATGTACACAACCATGCCAAATAGAAATAATGACAGTTCTATTTCTTCCTTTTAAATTTTTGATTTCTTTTGCTTGCCTTACTGCACTGACTAGGATTTCCAGTACAGCATGGAATAGTAACAGTGCAAGTGAGCATTCTTGTCTCCCACTTGGTCTCAGTGTATGATAGATATCCTTTATCAGATTGAGGAATCTCCCTCCATTCCTAGTGTTCTAAGAGTTTTATCATTAGTGGGTGTCGAATTCTGTAAAACGCTTCATGCATGTAGCATCATGTTACTTCTTCCTCCTCTTTAGGTGAAACTATAAGGATTCATTTTTGATTAGCAATCCACTCTTCAATTCCCAGATCAAAATGCATTTGGTAACCAACATGATATTGTAAAAGCATAAAAACAAAAACAAAACAATACTCATTTGGTCATGATGAATTATTTTTAATATATTGCTGAAGTCTGTTTGCTAATTTCTTAAACTTTTTATTTTGTGATCATTGCAGGTTTGCATACTGTTGTAAGAAATAATACAGGAAGTCCCATGTAGCAACTAAACAACAAAAATGTACTCATTACTCAGTTTCTCCCAATGGAAATACATTACAAAAATATGAGATAATATCCCCAGCAGAACACAGATGTTGATACAGTCAAGATACAGAAGCTTTCTATCACACAGAGACCTCTCTCGTTGCCCTTTCAAAGCTATGTGCACTTCCTTCCCACTCCAACTCCTCTTTAGTCCCTGCCAACCATTCATCTCCATTTCTGAAATTTTGTCCTTTCAAGGACATTGCATAATGAAATCACAAAGTATGTACCATATGAGATTGGCTTTTTCACTCAACAAAACCCTCTGGAGATTTGTCCGAGTCATTGTGTGTATCCGTCGTGTTTTCTTTTTTGTTACCGTGTAGCGTTCCACAGCGCACCACAGTTTGTTAATCCACTCACCCGTTGAAGGACCTCTGGGCTGTTCCCAGCTTGGAGCTGTTCGAAAGAAAGCTGCTAAAAATATTCACCTACACATTTTTGTGTGAACCTTAGGTTTTTTGTTTTTTTAAAAAAAGATTTATTTATTTATTTATTTATTTATTTTGGGCGGGGGTCAGGTTGGGGAGGGAGGGGAGCAGGTGGGCCACTTCTATTGGTCTTTCATTTGTCCATTTTCGTCCATCTTTTTTCTTTGGCCCGTGTAGGCCTCCCATCGCGGCGGCCTCTGTTGTCGCAGAGCACTGGCTCTGGGCTCATGCGCTCCAGAGCTCCGGCTCGGTAGTTGGACACATCAATCCAGCCGCTCCATGGCACGTGGGATCTTCCCAGGCCAGGGCTCAAACCGGCGCCCCTTGCACTGCAAGGTGGTGTCCTTACCCACTGGACCACCAGGCAAGCCCTGAACCTTAGTTTTAAATTCTCTCACAAAAATGTTCAAGTAAATGCATTTTGATTAGCCATTAATTGATCAAAATGCATTTGGTAACCAACATGATATTGTAAAAGCATAAAAACAAAAACAAAACAATACTCATTTGGTCATGATGAATTATTTTTAATATATTGCTGAAGTCTGTTTGCTAATTTCTTAAACTTTTTATTTTGTGATCATTGCAGGTTTGCATACTGTTGTAAGAAATAATACAGGAAGTCCCATGTAGCAACTAAACAACAAAAATGTACTCATTACTCAGTTTCTCCCAATGGAAATACATTACAAAAATATGAGATAATATCCCCAGCAGAACACAGATGTTGATACAGTCAAGATACAGAAGCTTTCTATCACACAGAGACCTCTCTCGTTGCCCTTTCAAAGCTATGTGCACTTCCTTCCCACTCCAACTCCTCTTTAGTCCCTGCCAACCATTCATCTCCATTTCTGAAATTTTGTCCTTTCAAGGACATTGCATAATGAAATCACAAAGTATGTACCATATGAGATTGGCTTTTTCACTCAACAAAACCCTCTGGAGATTTGTCCGAGTCATTGTGTGTATCCGTCGTGTTTTCTTTTTTGTTACCGTGTAGCGTTCCACAGCGCACCACAGTTTGTTAATCCACTCACCCGTTGAAGGACCTCTGGGCTGTTCCCAGCTTGGAGCTGTTCGAAAGAAAGCTGCTAAAAATATTCACCTACACATTTTTGTGTGAACCTTAGGTTTTTTGTTTTTTTAAAAAAAGATTTATTTATTTATTTATTTATTTATTTTGGTGGGGGTGGGAGGGGAGCAGGTGGGCCACTTCTATTGGTCTTTCATTTGTCCATTTTCGTCCATCTTTTTTCTTTGGCCCGTGTAGGCCTCCCATCGCGGCGGCCTCTGTTGTCGCAGAGCACTGGCTCTGGGCTCATGCGCTCCAGAGCTCCGGCTCGGTAGTTGGACACATCAATCCAGCCGCTCCATGGCACGTGGGATCTTCCCAGGCCAGGGCTCAAACCGGCGCCCCTTGCACTGCAAGGTGGTGTCCTTACCCACTGGACCACCAGGCAAGCCCTGAACCTTAGTTTTAAATTCTCTCACAAAAATGTTCAAGTAAATGCTATGTAAATGCTAGGTCATATGGTATTTGTATGTTTAGTTTTATAAGAAACTGCCAAACTGTTTTGCAGAGTGGCGGTGCCACTTTATAGCCCCACCAGCAATGTATGAATGGTCTGGTTTCTCTATACCCTTTCAGTATTTGGTATTGTCACTATTTTTTTTTTTTTAGCCTTTGGATAGCTATGTAGTGATAGCTCATTGTGGTTTTAATTTGCATTAATTTGCATTAATGATGTTGACTAACTTTTCATGCGCTCATTTGCCATCTGTATATCCTCTTTGGTGAAATGTCTGTTCATGTCTTTTGTCCATTTTCTAATTGAATTGTTTGTTTTGTCTTGTTTTGCTCTACTGTTGAGCCTTAAGAGTTCTTTATATATTCTACATATAAGTCCCATGTCAAATGCATGGTTTACAAATATTTTCTCCCAGTTTGTAGCTTGCCCTTGCATTAATTTCTTTACAGAACAAAAGTATTTAATTTGATGAAATCAAATGTATCCATTTTTTTTTCTTTTATGGGTCATGCTTTTGGTTCATATTTAAGAATTCTTCACCAATTTAAGTTGGTGAAGACGTTAAGCTCTGAGGACTTTCTTCCATGTTTTCTTCCAAACAACCTCTAGTGTTATGCTTTATATTTAAATCTATGATTCACTTGGTTAATTTTTGTGTAACATGTGAAGTTTAGGCTAAGGTTCATCTTTCTGCCTGTGAATGTCTGATTGCTCCAACATCATTTGTTGAAAAGGTGATCTTTCCTCTACTGAGATACTTCTTCACCTTTGTCGAAAAAATCACTTGGGTGCATTTGGGGCATATCTGTTTCTGAATTTTCTACTTTTCTTCCACTCTTTTGTATATCTCTTCTGCCAATGCTACATAGTCTTGATTATAGTAACTATACAGTAAGTCTGACAATCAGGTAAAGTTATTCCTCACAGTGTATCTAGTTCTTTTGCTTTTCCACTCATAATTTGCTGATATTGCCCATGGCGTGGGATCTTCCCAGGCCAGGGCTCAAACCGCCCCTTGCACTGCAAGGTGGTGTCCTTACCCACTGGACCACCAGGCAAGCCCTGAACCTTAGTTTTAAATTCTCTCACAAAAATGTTCAAGTAAATGCTATGTAAATGCTAGGTCATATGGTATTTGTATGTTTAGTTTTATAAGAAACTGCCAAACTGTTTTGCAGAGTGGCGGTGCCACTTTATAGCCCCACCAGCAATGTATGAATGGTCTGGTTTCTCTATACCCTTTCAGTATTTGGTATTGTCACTATTTTTTTTTTTTTAGCCTTTGGATAGCTATGTAGTGATAGCTCATTGTGGTTTTAATTTGCATTAATTTGCATTAATGATGTTGACTAACTTTTCATGCGCTCATTTGCCATCTGTATATCCTCTTTGGTGAAATGTCTGTTCATGTCTTTTGTCCATTTTCTAATTGAATTGTTTGTTTTGTCTTGTTTTGCTCTACTGTTGAGCCTTAAGAGTTCTTTATATATTCTACATATAAGTCCCATGTCAAATGCATGGTTTACAAATATTTTCTCCCAGTTTGTAGCTTGCCCTTGCATTAATTTCTTTACAGAACAAAAGTATTTAATTTGATGAAATCAAATGTATCCATTTTTTTTTCTTTTATGGGTCATGCTTTTGGTTCATATTTAAGAATTCTTCACCAATTTAAGTTGGTGAAGACGTTAAGCTCTGAGGACTTTCTTCCATGTTTTCTTCCAAACAACCTCTAGTGTTATGCTTTATATTTAAATCTATGATTCACTTGGTTAATTTTTGTGTAACATGTGAAGTTTAGGCTAAGGTTCATCTTTCTGCCTGTGAATGTCTGATTGCTCCAACATCATTTGTTGAAAAGGTGATCTTTCCTCTACTGAGATACTTCTTCACCTTTGTCGAAAAAATCACTTGGGTGCATTTGGGGCATATCTGTTTCTGAATTTTCTACTTTTCTTCCACTCTTTTGTATATCTCTTCTGCCAATGCTACATAGTCTTGATTATAGTAACTATACAGTAAGTCTGACAATCAGGTAAAGTTATTCCTCACAGTGTATCTAGTTCTTTTGCTTTTCCATATAAATTTTAGGATAATTCTGCCTGTATGTATTAAAATAGCTTGCTGGAATTTTGATGTGTCAATTTGGAGAGAACTTACATCTTTACTATGTTCAGTTTTCCGATCCATGAATACCTGATTGTCTATGTATTTACATCTTCTCTGATGCCTTTTATCAGCATTTAAAATTTTTCAACATACTAGTCCTGTGCATGTTTTGTTACATTTATACTTTATTTCTTTTTAAATTTTTGGATAGACTGTAAGTGAAGTTGCATTTAAAATTTGAGTGTTTACAAGTTCATTGCTAGGATATAGAAATACAGTTGTTTTTTGTATGCTTATTTGTGACTTAACTTACTTATTAGTTCTAGGAGATTTTTTGTAGATTCCTTGGCATTTTCTATGTAGACAATCTTATCATTTGCAAATGAGAGCCATTTTATTTATTCCCTTCCAATCTGTATGTCTTTTCTTTTTTCTGTTGCTTTCTTTTCTCTATTTCCTTTCCTTATTGTACTAACTAAAACTTCCATCACTGTTTTGAATAAGAGTGGACATCCTTTCCTTGTTCTCAGTCTAGGGTGAAAAGCATTCAGTTTTTCAGCATTAAATATGTCAGCTGTAGAATTTTGTAGATGGCTTTATCAGGTTGAAGAAGTTTACTCTCTTCTCAATATTTGAGTGTTTTTTAAAAGAACAATGTTAGATTTGATAGAATGCTTTTTCTACATTATTTGATAAGTTCACTGATTTTTCTTTCTTAGCCTGTTAGCATAGTTGATTACATTGGCTGATTTCCAAGCATTGAACCAGCCTTGCATTCCTGGAATACATCCCACTTCGTCATGGGGTGTGTGTATCTTTTTATGTATTACTGAATCCTATTTGTTGATATTTTGTTGAGAATTTTTCTATTTTCAAGAAGGATGTTGGTCTTGGTTTTCTTTTTGTATACTCTCTTCATCCAGTTTTGGTGTCAGAGTAATGCTAGATTCATAAAACGAATTGGGAAGTCTCTGCTCATATTTCTTTTGCTGGAAGAGATTAGAATTTGTGTTTATTATTCTTTAAACTTTTGATAGAAAGAAAATTTAAGGGTATTATGTTAATATCTCACAGTTTCTAGTTTTGCTTTTCCATATAAATTTTAGGATAATTCTGCCTGTATGTATTAAAATAGCTTGCTGGAATTTTGATGTGTCAATTTGGAGAGAACTTACATCTTTACTATGTTCAGTTTTCCGATCCATGAATACCTGATTGTCTATGTATTTACATCTTCTCTGATGCCTTTTATCAGCATTTAAAATTTTTCAACATACTAGTCCTGTGCATGTTTTGTTACATTTATACTTTATTTCTTTTTAAATTTTTGGATAGACTGTAAGTGAAGTTGCATTTAAAATTTGAGTGTTTACAAGTTCATTGCTAGGATATAGAAATACAGTTGTTTTTTGTATGCTTATTTGTGACTTAACTTACTTATTAGTTCTAGGAGATTTTTTGTAGATTCCTTGGCATTTTCTATGTAGACAATCTTATCATTTGCAAATGAGAGCCATTTTATTTATTCCCTTCCAATCTGTATGTCTTTTCTTTTTTCTGTTGCTTTCTTTTCTATTTCCTTTCCTTATTGTACTAACTAAAACTTCCATCACTGTTTTGAATAAGAGTGGACATCCTTTCCTTGTTCTCAGTCTAGGGTGAAAAGCATTCAGTTTTTCAGCATTAAATATGTCAGCTGTAGAATTTTGTAGATGGCTTTATCAGGTTGAAGAAGTTTACTCTCTTCTCAATATTTGAGTGTTTTTTAAAAGAACAATGTTAGATTTGATAGAATGCTTTTTCTACATTATTTGATAAGTTCACTGATTTTTCTTTCTTAGCCTGTTAGCATAGTTGATTACATTGGCTGATTTCCAAGCATTGAACCAGCCTTGCATTCCTGGAATACATCCCACTTCGTCATGGGGTGTGTGTATCTTTTTATGTATTACTGAATCCTATTTGTTGATATTTTGTTGAGAATTTTTCTATTTTCAAGAAGGATGTTGGTCTTGGTTTTCTTTTTGTATACTCTCTTCATCCAGTTTTGGTGTCAGAGTAATGCTAGATTCATAAAACGAATTGGGAAGTCTCTGCTCATATTTCTTTTGCTGGAAGAGATTAGAATTTGTGTTTATTATTCTTTAAACTTTTGATAGAATTCTACAATGGAACCATATGGCCCTCAAGATTTCTTTTGGGGGATTTTTTAAAATTACAAATTCAATTTCTTTGATAAATATCCAAATCATCTGCTTCATATTGGATGAGTTGTAGTGGTTTGTGCTTCCTGATGAATTCATCCATATCATCTAAGTTTTCAAGTTTATATGTGCAGAGTTGTTCATAGTGTTCCCTTACTGTACTCTTGATATCTGCAAGGTCTGTATTGATATCCTTTGTTTCATTCCTCTTTTTTCTTTGTCAGTCTTGCCAGAGATTTGTCAATTTAATTGATCTTTTCAAAGATCCATCTCTTTGTTTCATCAATTTTTCACCCTTGAAATCCTCGTATATACCTCACTTAGTCATGATGCATTATTCTCTTAATGCATTTTTATTCCATTTCCTAATATTTGTGTTTTGGATTTTTTCACCCATGTTTATAAGAAAGACTAAGCTGAAATGTTCCTTTCTTACTATGTTTTTACCTAGTTTTGGTATCAAGATTTGTCTAGTTATTTGTCTCGCCTTACAAAAAGAGTTGGGAAACTTTCCTTCTTTTTGTATTTTCTGGAAGGATTTGCATAATATCGGTGCTATTAGACACATAGTTTTGTGAACTTATGTATGTTGAGGGCAAATAATTTCAACTCTATGCATGGAGCTAGGTGGAGCAGAGTAACATATTTTTGATCCCTTACCATCTGCCAGACACCATGCTAGGAATTTTACATTCATCATCTCATTGTTTCCTTATAAAAATCTCATTGGACAAGAATTTTTATACTCACCTCTGAGCTCAGGAAACTGAGATTCATTGACTTGCTTCAGATCATACAGATGTGGGATTCAAAGCCAAGTCTTTTTTTTTAATTTTAGTTTACTTTTTATTTTTACAGAGTTTTGTTGTTTACAGACAAGTATAATTCCAGATTAGTCACATGTATATCTATATCCCTGGCCCCCTCCCTCCTCCACTTCCTGCCCAATCCCCTATCCCACCCTCCAGGTCGTCGACAGCACCCTGCAGGATCCCCTTTTCCCACAGGGCAATTCCTTTTCACCATAGTCCCCCTTATCCCACCCTCTGATTGAATTTTTTTTTGTTTATTTTATTCTTTAAACTTTTGATAGAATTCTACAATGGAACCATATGGCCCTCAAGATTTCTTTTGGGGGATTTTTTAAAATTACAAATTCAATTTCTTTGATAAATATCCAAATCATCTGCTTCATATTGGATGAGTTGTAGTGGTTTGTGCTTCCTGATGAATTCATCCATATCATCTAAGTTTTCAAGTTTATATGTGCAGAGTTGTTCATAGTGTTCCCTTACTGTACTCTTGATATCTGCAAGGTCTGTATTGATATCCTTTGTTTCATTCCTCTTTTTTCTTTGTCAGTCTTGCCAGAGATTTGTCAATTTAATTGATCTTTTCAAAGATCCATCTCTTTGTTTCATCAATTTTTCACCCTTGAAATCCTCGTATATACCTCACTTAGTCATGATGCATTATTCTCTTAATGCATTTTTATTCCATTTCCTAATATTTGTGTTTTGGATTTTTTCACCCATGTTTATAAGAAAGACTAAGCTGAAATGTTCCTTTCTTACTATGTTTTTACCTAGTTTTGGTATCAAGATTTGTCTAGTTATTTGTCTCGCCTTACAAAAAGAGTTGGGAAACTTTCCTTCTTTTTGTATTTTCTGGAAGGATTTGCATAATATCGGTGCTATTAGACACATAGTTTTGTGAACTTATGTATGTTGAGGGCAAATAATTTCAACTCTATGCATGGAGCTAGGTGGAGCAGAGTAACATATTTTTGATCCCTTACCATCTGCCAGACACCATGCTAGGAATTTTACATTCATCATCTCATTGTTTCCTTATAAAAATCTCATTGGACAAGAATTTTTATACTCACCTCTGAGCTCAGGAAACTGAGATTCATTGACTTGCTTCAGATCATACAGATGTGGGATTCAAAGCCAAGTCTTTTTTTTTTTTAATTTTAGTTTACTTTTTATTTTTACAGAGTTTTGTTGTTTACAGACAAGTATAATTCCAGATTAGTCACATGTATATCTATATCCCTGGCCCCCTCCCTCCTCCACTTCCTGCCCAATCCCCCCTATCCCACCCCTCCAGGTCGTCGCACAGCACCCCTGCAGGATCCCCTTTTCCCACAGGGCAATGACCATAGCTATCTTTTGCACATATGATAGTATAGGTTTCCATGTTACTCCCTCTATGCCTCCCACCCACTGTTCATTCCCTACAATGTCCATATGTCTGTTCTCTGTGTCTGTTTTCCCCATGCTTCACTGCAGTGTGTTATCATTGCCCTCTTACTAGATTCCATATATATGTGTTAGTATACTGTACTTGTCTTTCGTTTTTTGACTGACTTCACTTTTTATAATAGGTTCTAGATTCATCCACCTCATTAGGGCTGATTCTTCTGCATTTCTTTTTATAGCAAAGCTAAGTCTTATTTGTTGACCTCTTACTGCTACAGTCTAGGTACTATGCCCTGAGATGGTCATCTGCTGTAGCACTGAATCTTTCCAACAGTTCAGTGAGCGAGTCATCCTGTTTCTCACTATAGAGATGAGGAAGTGGAAGCTCAAAGAAGTTGCAGAACTTGACCAAGCTAAACATCTAGGATGTGACCAAGCTGGGCTCCAGAGTGATACACTGCCATTCTGTAGCTGGAGACTGTGTTCTTTGTGCCGCTGTGCCCAGAATGTTCCTGTCATGGCAACAAGCATGTTCTTATGTGTTAGTGATTGCCACCATTGTTAGCAGCTCAGGGGAAGGGAGGGGCACGCTGGCCAGGACAACTTCTAACCTCAGGTTCCAGGTGCAGCAATGAATCAAAGCTGAAGACAGAACTGGAGAGCTAGGTTCCTGGGCAGCTGGAAGAAAAGGGTTAGAAAAACTGGGCCCTGAGGCTGTGAGACTGGAAAGTGGCTTGGCAGATGCCCACATGCACCAGGGGACAGGGTGACAGATGAGAGGTGCTTGTGATCAGACTCTGGTAGGTCACAGTGCCACCCTTCTATCATTTCCTAGGCTGTGACTGGATAGACTCCATTTCCTCCATTTCTGCAAAGCCCACACCTGAGCCACTACTAGTTCCTAGGAAAGGAGAGAGGGTGGAGCAGAGAAGAGAGGTGCCCTGACACCTAGCCCCAGCCAGAGGCAAGGAGATCAAGCCTAGGCTCAATGACGTGGCAGATCAGAGAAGGTCTTTACAGATCAACTTGATCCAGTCATGCCATTGTCTAGAGGGAAACCAAGGTCCAGAGAGAAAAGGATGGAGTGGTTTATTTATCCAAGGCCACAAATCCTAAGCAACCACCTGGGGGAGAGTAAGGGCCCAGAGAGAGGAATGGGGCAAGTAGGTGGGGTGTGTGTGTGTGTGTGTGTGTGTGTGTTGTATGCTGAGCTTCTTTTGATACGGTGGTGGAGACAGCATGAATTATGAACTCTGACTCCTTCGTGTGTTAACTTGTGATTCTAGGAGCAAGTTTCTAGAAGATGCTCTGAGTTTCAGTTTTTCATTTGTAATAACTACCTCTTAGTGTTGCATACAGATTATATATATGTGTGTGTGTGTGTATATATATATATATATATATATGTATATATGTATATATATACATATATGAAAAGTGAAAGTACCTCAGTCATGTCCCAGGCAAGAATACTGGAGTGGGTAGCCATTCCCTTCTCCGGAGGATCTTCCCAACTCAGGAATCAAACCCAGGTCTCCAGCATTTCAGGCAGATTCTTTACTATGTGAGCCATCAGGGAAGCCTATATATATCTATGTATCTATCTATCTATATATCTATCTCTATATATATACATATATAGAGATATATATGTGTATATATATATATATATATACATACACACAAAATGTAACACTTGGAAGTGTGTCTGGCACATCAGAAGCACTATATAAGTGTTACTGTTATTACTGGAGGTCCTTGGATGGGGCAGAAAATACAGGGTCTTAGGAGTCAGCTTGCCTGTATTCCTTTCCAGACTGCCACGTAGACTATGTGGCTTTAGGAAGATTTCTTCCTTCTCTGTGTCTCAACTACAATACGAGTGATGTGAAAATGGTAAGAGCCCCTTGTTGCCAGGGTTGTTGGGGAATTCGTGCTATGACTTGGACAGATCACCAGGCTCACAGAAGGCCTTGGTGAAAAGGTGACCATTATAACCACTGTGGGTCATTCTCCGGGTCTCTGCCTATATCCTTCAGACTGGATACCAGAACTGGGCAAGAGCTCCAACCCTTCAAGCTTGACCACCTAGGAGGCAGGAGTCAAGGGCTCTCTGAGACGAAAAGGAATCAACTTGATCCAGTCATGCCATTGTCTAGAGGGAAACCAAGGTCCAGAGAGAAAAGGATGGAGTGGTTTATTTATCCAAGGCCACAAATCCTAAGCAACCACCTGGGGGAGAGTAAGGGCCCAGAGAGAGGAATGGGGCAAGTAGGTGGGGTGTGTGTGTGTGTGTGTGTGTGTGTGTTGTATGCTGAGCTTCTTTTGATACGGTGGTGGAGACAGCATGAATTATGAACTCTGACTCCTTCGTGTGTTAACTTGTGATTCTAGGAGCAAGTTTCTAGAAGATGCTCTGAGTTTCAGTTTTTCATTTGTAATAACTACCTCTTAGTGTTGCATACAGATTATATATATGTGTGTGTGGTTGTAGATATATATATATATATATATGTATATATGTATATATATACATATATGAAAAGTGAAAGTACCTCAGTCATGTCCCAGGCAAGAATACTGGAGTGGGTAGCCATTCCCTTCTCCGGAGGATCTTCCCAACTCAGGAATCAAACCCAGGTCTCCAGCATTTCAGGCAGATTCTTTACTATGTGAGCCATCAGGGAAGCCTATATATATCTATGTATCTATCTATCTATATATCTATCTCTATATATATACATATATAGAGATATATATGTGTATATATATATATATATATACACACAAATGTAACACTTGGAAGTGTGTCTGGCACATCAGAAGCACTATATAAGTGTTACTGTTATTACTGGAGGTCCTTGGATGGGGCAGAAAATACAGGGTCTTAGGAGTCAGCTTGCCTGTATTCCTTTCCAGACTGCCACGTAGACTATGTGGCTTTAGGAAGATTTCTTCCTTCTCTGTGTCTCAACTACAATACGAGTGATGTGAAAATGGTAAGAGCCCCTTGTTGCCAGGGTTGTTGGGGAATTCGGTGCTATGACTTGGACAGATCACCAGGCTCACAGAAGGCCTTGGTGAAAAGGTGACCATTATAACCACTGTGGGTCATTCTCCGGGTCTCTGCCCTATATCCTTCAGACTGGATACCAGAACTGGGCAAGAGCTCCAACCCTTCAAGCTTCAGGCCCTGCAGCATCTTTGCTCCTGCCCTCAGGGTGACTTGCTTACTTGACAACTTCCTGTCTCCTTCCAGGACTGGATGCTAAGAGAGCTTTGAGGGCCAGGGCAGCTGGAGGCCACAACCTCCTAACTGATGGCCATAGAAAGTGAAAAAATAGGGCCTGGGTGCAGAAAATCTCTGTCTAGCCTGGCAGGGACCATTTGCCTCAAAGCCTCGGCTCCATCTGACCCTGTTCTGGGTCTCAGTGGAGCTGAAGCAGTCAGTTAGAAACAGAATCAGAGATTCACAGACCTGAAGAGAGACCAGTCCTTATCCTCACGTACTTTACTTTAGGGGAGGGGTATCGTAGACCTAGAAATAACAAGGAATGTGGACAAGCCATCATAGCAATGCCCACCATTCTACTGAGTCAGAAGCTGTGTCTCAGAAACATTAAATGCAGAGTTAAGATCACAACCCAGATTTCCTAAATGTTGTCCTTTCTAGAACCAAAGTAGGTCAGAACTGGAACAGATACTAGTTTAGGGACTATTTGAGCCTAGTCCCGTTTTGAGGGTGAGTAACACTGAGGCCCAGAGAGGGAAAGAGACTTGCCCAAGATTCATAATGTGTTAGTGGCAGAAATGGGACTAAAAACAAGGGCTCCTGATCCCTTGGCCAGGGTACTTCCCACATCCCACAGCTGCAGAAGGAGTGGCAGGGGGACTTAAAGCTCCAGTGGTGGGAGTGTGAGAGGGAGGACCCAAGTAGAGTGCTGTCTTCCTACCCTCCTGGCTCTCTGAGGCCCCTCTCTCACTTGCTTCACCAGTTCCCTGGAGAAGGTACACTCGTCCCTGAGCCTTAAAGAGGATCAGAGACCTGAGTTCCAAGCTGTCTGTCCTCTCACTGGGCCTCTGCTTCTCCAAGTTTAAAACAGTATGTGTGGCGTGTGGGGCAGAGAAGGACGGGTTGATTCACAGCGTATGAATTAACAGTAGAGCTGAGGGAAATCCTGGTGAAAAGGTGACCATTATAACCACTGTGGGTCATTCTCCGGGTCTCTGCCCTATATCCTTCAGACTGGATACCAGAACTGGGCAAGAGCTCCAACCCTTCAAGCTTCAGGCCCTGCAGCATCTTTGCTCCTGCCCTCAGGGTGACTTGCTTACTTGACAACTTCCTGTCTCCTTCCAGGACTGGATGCTAAGAGAGCTTTGAGGGCCAGGGCAGCTGGAGGCCACAACCTCCTAACTGATGGCCATAGAAAGTGAAAAAATAGGGCCTGGGTGCAGAAAATCTCTGTCTAGCCTGGCAGGGACCATTTGCCTCAAAGCCTCGGCTCCATCTGACCCTGTTCTGGGTCTCAGTGGAGCTGAAGCAGTCAGTTAGAAACAGAATCAGAGATTCACAGACCTGAAGAGAGACCAGTCCTTATCCTCACGTACTTTACTTTAGGGGAGGGGTATCGTAGACCTAGAAATAACAAGGAATGTGGACAAGCCATCATAGCAATGCCCACCATTCTACTGAGTCAGAAGCTGTGTCTCAGAAACATTAAATGCAGAGTTAAGATCACAACCCAGATTTCCTAAATGTTGTCCTTTCTAGAACCAAAGTAGGTCAGAACTGGAACAGATACTAGTTTAGGGACTATTTGAGCCTAGTCCCGTTTTGAGGGTGAGTAACACTGAGGCCCAGAGAGGGAAAGAGACTTGCCCAAGATTCATAATGTGTTAGTGGCAGAAATGGGACTAAAAACAAGGGCTCCTGATCCCTTGGCCAGGGTACTTCCCACATCCCACAGCTGCAGAAGGAGTGGCAGGGGGACTTAAAGCTCCAGTGGTGGGAGTGTGAGAGGGAGGACCCAAGTAGAGTGCTGTCTTCCTACCCTCCTGGCTCTCTGAGGCCCCTCTCTCACTTGCTTCACCAGTTCCCTGGAGAAGGTACACTCGTCCCTGAGCCTTAAAGAGGATCAGAGACCTGAGTTCCAAGCTGTCTGTCCTCTCACTGGGCCTCTGCTTCTCCAAGTTTAAAACAGTATGTGTGGCGTGTGGGGCAGAGAAGGACGGGTTGATTCACAGCGTATGAATTAACAGTAGAGCTGAGGGAAATCCTGATGCCCAGGCCCTTCCCAAAATTCGTGAATTCAGAATCTCAGGGGTGGACCTCAGACTTGAATGGAGGGTTTAATCTGCAAGGAAGGGCTCTGCTACCTGACTTCTGCTGAGATTCTGTGACCAACACAGGGCGTCTTGGATTGAGGGGAGGCAGTGGTCCTGACAAGCTCCACTCCCACAACTCCCACAGTGAGCATGCCAGCCCAAACTGCAGGCCATTTTCCCAGGGTTAGAAAATTGCTTTGGGGTTTCCGGCACTGTCTGCATTCCTCCTGGGACGCTGCTCCTGTGGTAGGAGTCTGCTGTCCACACCCCTCCGCCTCCTCTCCCCCTGACCCCCCCACCCCCTCTCTGGGCTGGCTGACTCCATGTGGCAGAGAAACAATGCAGGCTCTGGAATCACAAGAAGCTTAGGGTGAAGGCCCTGCTTCATCATGAATAGCTTTAGAGCTTCAAACACATCATTTTACCTCCCTAAGCCTCAGCTTTCTCATTTCTAAAATAGGGCTAGTAACAGTACTTAGCTCACATTGAGTGTGCTAAGCTCAGAGTCCTGATGCCCCAGAGGAAGCCCGGCTCATGGCTCCCTTCGAGGAACCCAGGGAAGACTGCTCTGTTCTCATTTCCAAGACTCAACACTCAGGGAGTGGAAAATCTGCCTTCTGTCTCTGGTGCTTCACGAGGCATGTCCATTTCTGTTTGCTTATATGGCCTTTCCAGCAAACCCATGAGAAAGAGATTATGATCTCTACAATATATAGGGGATGAAGTTGGAACTCAGAAAGAATCAGACATTTGCCTCTAGTCACCCACTTTAGAATTGGTAGTGCTGAGATTTAAACCCAGGGCCATCTGGCTCCAGAGCTCAGACTGTATCTTCATTATCTTAACCTGGCAAGGGCAGGGAAAGTTCTGCTCCACTGGGCAAGGCCTAGACCAGCATCAACCCACTTTAGTATGGGTGCAAATGTCCATCAAAGATCTAAGGGCCAAAGAGTCAGTGGTCAGACACACACATACACACATACACATACAGTGACTGATAATTTTCTTTGCCTAATTGTTGCCAACAGGATTAAAACAGATGTTCCACAACAACTACTGTAGAAGGAGGCTGACGAATTGATATTTGCTGAGAAGAATGATAATGGAAACAATAAATAAGCCCACCACACCTTAAACACACTGACAGCTTCTAACACACACACACACACACACACACACACACGCACGCATGCATGTGCATGCACACACACATGCAATAATAAAAGTAGCAATAGTCAGCCCTTGTTTGTATATAACTTTACAACATATGCAGAAGTAGCTCCTCATATCTATTGCCTCATTTTCTCCAATAGTGTATTCATTCAACAAATATTTATTGAGCACCTACTATGCACTAACCATTGCTCTAGATAAGTCAGTGAATGAAATTGGTATATGAAGATCTCTCTCCTGAAGGACCCCATAATCTGATAAGAAGGGGCAAAAGGTAAAGTTAAATCAAATATATCACAGGGGTGATGATGCTAAGTGCTGCAGAGGTAAAAATGAAGCAGGAGGAAAGAAGGTTAGGGTGTCTAAGGGTGAGGCTGCAAGTTTAGCTACCATGGCCAAAAGAGAGCCACACTCAGAAAGTCACATTTGAGAAAGCTCTAAAAAAAATAAGAAAGTAAAGCACACAGGTGTCTGTGGATAGACCATTCTAGGCAGACAGAACCATCCAGACAAAGAACCCGGGTTGGTTGTGTGTCAGAAAGTTTTGAGGAAATGCAAAGAAGTCAGTGCGGCTAGAGTTGAGTAAGCAAAGAGCAGCACATGAAGGCAGAAAAGGAAGGAAGGACCAGACTGCAGAGAAAATTTAGTCATCATGCTGATTTTGGCTTTAGTGGCAGAGAGATGGGGAGACATGGAACCTGATTTGGGTTTCACTGGATCCCTCAGGCTTAGATCCTTCAGATGTTTGGAATGGACTTAACCTGGCAAGGGCAGGGAAAGTTCTGCTCCACTGGGCAAGGCCTAGACCAGCATCAACCCACTTTAGTATGGGTGCAAATGTCCATCAAAGATCTAAGGGCCAAAGAGTCAGTGGTCAGACACACACATACACACATACACATACAGTGACTGATAATTTTCTTTGCCTAATTGTTGCCAACAGGATTAAAACAGATGTTCCACAACAACTACTGTAGAAGGAGGCTGACGAATTGATATTTGCTGAGAAGAATGATAATGGAAACAATAAATAAGCCCACCACACCTTAAACACACTGACAGCTTCTAACACACACACACACACACACACACACACACACGCACGCATGCATGTGCATGCACACACACATGCAATAATAAAAGTAGCAATAGTCAGCCCTTGTTTGTATATAACTTTACAACATATGCAGAAGTAGCTCCTCATATCTATTGCCTCATTTTCTCCAATAGTGTATTCATTCAACAAATATTTATTGAGCACCTACTATGCACTAACCATTGCTCTAGATAAGTCAGTGAATGAAATTGGTATATGAAGATCTCTCTCCTGAAGGACCCCATAATCTGATAAGAAGGGGCAAAAGGTAAAGTTAAATCAAATATATCACAGGGGTGATGATGCTAAGTGCTGCAGAGGTAAAAATGAAGCAGGAGGAAAGAAGGTTAGGGTGTCTAAGGGTGAGGCTGCAAGTTTAGCTACCATGGCCAAAAGAGAGCCACACTCAGAAAGTCACATTTGAGAAAGCTCTAAAAAAAATAAGAAAGTAAAGCACACAGGTGTCTGTGGATAGACCATTCTAGGCAGACAGAACCATCCAGACAAAGAACCCGGGTTGGTTGTGTGTCAGAAAGTTTTGAGGAAATGCAAAGAAGTCAGTGCGGCTAGAGTTGAGTAAGCAAAGAGCAGCACATGAAGGCAGAAAAGGAAGGAAGGACCAGACTGCAGAGAAAATTTAGTCATCATGCTGATTTTGGCTTTAGTGGCAGAGAGATGGGGAGACATGGAACCTGATTTGGGTTTCACTGGATCCCTCAGGCTTAGATCCTTCAGATGTTTGGAATGGATTGTGAAGACAAGGGCTAAAGGGTGGTCTGGAGGATGGAGATGGTAGAGGTGATGGAAATGGTTGCATTTTGGATTTGTTCTGAAGATAGAGACAAGTGGTTTTGCTGACAGATGGGATGTAGGGCATTGAAGAAAGAAAGGCATCAAGGGGGTACCTCATATGTTATGAGGTCCATATTGTCTGTACCTTTGCTGTTGCCACCTTGGTCTGAGGCACCATTGTCTCTAGCTGGGAGCTTGACAATGGCGTCTTCATTGGGGCTCCTTCTCCCAGCCTTCCCTCTTACAATCTACTTTCCATCCAGTGCCCGGAGGGATCCTTCTAAAATGCAAATTAGGCCATGTCATTTTCCTCCCCAAAACCCTCCCATGCCTTCCCATGAAAAAGTCCAAGGTTTGTACCCCATTGTTCATTGCAGCACTATTTACAATAGCTAGAACATGGAAACAACCTAGATGTCCATAAACAGATTAATGGATGAAGAGGCTGTGGTACATATATACAATGGAATATCACTCAACCATAAAAAGAAATGCATTTGAGTCAGTCCTAATGAGGTGGATAAACCTAGAATCTATTAGGAACCTAGGGAAGTAAGTCAGAAAGTGAAAGATAAATATTGTATGCTAACACATATATATATATATGGAATCTAGAAAGATGGTACCAATAAACATATATGCAGAGCAGCAGTGGAGAAACAGACATAGAGAACAGACTTATGGACATTGGAGGGAGGGAGGAATGGGCAGGAAGTATGGAAAGAGTAACATGGAAACTTCTATTGCTATATGCAAAATAGACAACCAATGTGAACGTGCTGTGAGACTAAGGGAAATTACACAGAGGCTCTGTTACAACCTAGAGGGGTGGGATGGAGAGGGAGATGGGAGGGAAGTTCAAGTGGGAGGAGGCATGTGTAGACCTATGACTGATTCATGCTGATGTTTGGCAGTAAACAACAAAACTTTGTAAAAGTAAAATTTTAAAAAATTCCAAAGCCCAGATAAGCTGGCTCCTATCTACCTTCCAAATAATTAATGATCCTTCCTGCCTCTATCCCTAACCCCTGCTCCGCTCCAGCCTACTCTGCTGTTCCATAAAGTCCCAAGCTCATCCTCACCTTGGGACCTTTGCATCTGTTGTTTTAACTGCCTGGAATGTTCTTACTCTTCTCACTCTTCAAGTCTCAGCTGAGGTGTCACCTCCTCAGAAAGATCGCATCCTGCACCATCACTTTATCTAAATTAAATTTGTCATTCTGAGTTTGCTCTCTCTCGAGTCCCTTTCTTTTAAAAATAAATTCCCCTCATAGGATATTTCATGTATGCTAGGTATATTTGCATGACTTCTGTCTCCTTTACTAGATTGTCACCTCCCTGAGAGCAAGGGCAAGGACTTGCAGACTTGGCCACTACTGTATCTCAGTGCATGCTTCCAAAACAGGCACACACTGTTAGTGAGTGTGTGTGTGGCAAGGCATTAAGTGATTTACAGGTATATGCTCATTGAATGGGAGCTTCCCAGGTGGCTCAGTGGGTACAGTGCAATGAAAGAGATGCAGGAGGTCTGGGTTCAATACCTGGGTAGGGAAGGTTCCCTGGAGAATGAAATGACAACCCACTCCAGTTTTCTTGCCTGGAGAATCCCATGGACAGAGGAGCTTAGTGGGCTACAATCCATAGGGTCACAAAGGGTCAGACATGACTGAAGTGACTGAGCACACATGCATGCTCATTTAATAGCTACAATAAGCCTGTGAAATAGGCATCGCTATTTTCCTCATTTTATAAGTGAGGAAACTGAGGCACAGAAGATGTCATTAGTTTTGCAATTGGTAGAGCCAAGATTTAAAATCATGTCTGTCTGACCCTATCACCTGTATGTATCTTTTAACACACACACACACAAACACACACACACACACACACACACACACACACACGCATTAGGTGCGCTCTGGAAATACTTTTTAAAAGAACAAAGGATTGAAAATGCTAAAAAGTTAGACTTAAACTCAAGTCCATTGAATGTGAGATTTATATTTAACCTCCACTTCTTAGGCCAACATAACAGAGTGCCTTGTATCATTTTTTTTTTTTTTTTGATGTGAGATTGTTCAAAGAACGTGTTCTTTGGAGCCAAGAGAATCAAGTTTCAAATCCCTGTTCCACTAGCTGTTAGTGACCTCAAGCAAGTCACTTCACATCTGTGAGTCATTCTTTGCTCATCTGTAAAATGGGAATGATAGTCACCCCCTAATTCATACAGTTGCTCTCAGAAGTGTGATCCTGTTCAAGCCTCTGAGTCTGATTCTTCCTCTAGTATTCTTAAATTTAGTGACATTCTATGCTTAATCTCATTCTATCCTGCTTCAGCTCCTTTCATCCATCTAACCTGTCCCTCTGTCCATCCATCCACCCATCAATTCATTTGTCAATACTGATGAAGCCCCCTGCTTCTATGATAGTCTGTGAACTCCAGAAGAAAGTAGGGTATTAACCAAGATTGGAGTCTAAGGTTCAAATAGCAGTAGAGGTCTTTATTTCATCCTGTGCTATCACTAGGAGCAAGAGCCTAGTGCTGCTTATTGGGTGGAGATGAGCAAGCTGGCCTGGAGACTGTAGTATGCACCCTTTTTAAGGGCTGAAATAGTGCCATCTCCCCTCTTGATTCCAGTACTTCAAATAAGGTAAATTCTGACTATTTTCTCACCTGCTTCTCAGCTGTGATGGGTCTTGAAAACAATTTGAACTTAGGCCACGTAGTTTCAAGCTGGCATATCACAAGATCATATTTGCTTTATAGCATGACTTTTCTGATCTGTGGTGTCTACTGAATCACAAGGTGTAGAATTGAAAGCAGAGAGACCAATTAAGAGACTATTATACTTGTAACCATGAGAGATGATGCACCACCAACCTCAGGTAGCAGCAGTGGAAATAGAGACAAGTGAATGATTCACAGAGTGTTTAAGAGGCAGACACACTTCGTGGTGGTAATGGAATGGATCTGCGGATGAGGAGGAGAGAAATATAAAAGATAGTTCCTCACTTTCTGCTTTGGATAACTGAGATGCTGGCTTGAAGACTCCAGATGCCTCATCATGGAGGCTTGGGACAGGAAGGTGAGTGAGAACTCAGTGTTCTTGACCTTCCCATAACAGTTTTCTTGCTATTTGTCTCTATTACTAGCAAATATTTTTCTTCTGGGGGAGGGCTATAACCTCTCAGTTCTGTCCTGCTCAGTCATAGAGGTAATGGTATGTTGGTAGGTCCCAGTAGCTAACACACCTTCATTTAAAGGGGCTCATTGGCCCCTTGGTAACCTGGAAAACTCTCACTCTGGACTGTCTCATCTTTCCTCTTTTTCTCTCCTTATTATTCTCTCTTCTCTCTCTCATCCTCTGCTTCTCGCTCTGTTCTCTCTTTCTTCCACGCAACTATTCTCAGATCCTCTATTATGCACACTCACATACAACACCTTGGGAGGATATCTGAATGCCTATGTGTACCTTTCTGTGTGTGTATGCACAGGAATGGGGGTGAAGTGGGAAGGAATGGAAGTTTTACGTGTAAACTTAAAGAAAATGTTGATTTCAGACCATACTCTTAGTTAAGGTCCAAAGAGGAGGCCCATGGAAAAAAAATTGTCTAGAGAAGTTCATCTACTCATGCAACATTTTCAAGGGTCTCCTCAATGCTTAGTCTATCTTGAGCCAGTTTGTAAATTAATTATAAGACAGACAACTGCTTCCCCAGACTGCCAGGATGTGACCAGAGAGGTCACTGAGGAGAGAGTTGCCAGTTGCCTGCCTGGATGGCAAGTTACAAAAGACTTTACAAAGGAGGTGCACTTTGAAACACCCACTGGAGAGTGAATGGAATCACGCTTAGAGTAAAGACATTCTAGGTAGAAGGAACAACATCATAGGCAGAGACCTGGACGCATGAGACAAAATAGCAAGTAGTTCACT
Source organism: Tragulus kanchil (assembly GCA_022376925.1). NCBI lineage: Eukaryota > Metazoa > Chordata > Mammalia > Artiodactyla > Tragulidae > Tragulus > Tragulus kanchil. The sequence goes on along the minus strand of JAIOJX010000001.1, from coordinate 71,823,973 downwards.
GAGAATGAGTAGTAGACTACAAGTGGGGGAAAGTAGTGGGAGATAGAGGCTGGAGAAGGCTGAGCTCTTAAATGGCACATGAGCAAGTTTGAATGATAGGCAGTTAATTGGCACAGCTACCTTGGAAGGCCCATTGGCAGCTTTCATCAACATTTAAGATACCCAGAATTTTGGATAACTGAGATGCTGGCTTGAAGACTCCAGATGCCTCATCATGGAGGCTTGGGACAGGAAGGTGAGTGAGAACTCAGTGTTCTTGACCTTCCCATAACAGTTTTCTTGCTATTTGTCTCTATTACTAGCAAATATTTTTCTTCTGGGGGAGGGCTATAACCTCTCAGTTCTGTCCTGCTCAGTCATAGAGGTAATGGTATGTTGGTAGGTCCCAGTAGCTAACACACCTTCATTTAAAGGGGCTCATTGGCCCCTTGGTAACCTGGAAAACTCTCACTCTGGACTGTCTCATCTTTCCTCTTTTTCTCTCCTTATTATTCTCTCTTCTCTCTCTCATCCTCTGCTTCTCGCTCTGTTCTCTCTTTCTTCCACGCAACTATTCTCAGATCCTCTATTATGCACACTCACATACAACACCTTGGGAGGATATCTGAATGCCTATGTGTACCTTTCTGTGTGTGTATGCACAGGAATGGGGGTGAAGTGGGAAGGAATGGAAGTTTTACGTGTAAACTTAAAGAAAATGTTGATTTCAGACCATACTCTTAGTTAAGGTCCAAAGAGGAGGCCCATGGAAAAAAAATTGTCTAGAGAAGTTCATCTACTCATGCAACATTTTCAAGGGTCTCCTCAATGCTTAGTCTATCTTGAGCCAGTTTGTAAATTAATTATAAGACAGACAACTGCTTCCCCAGACTGCCAGGATGTGACCAGAGAGGTCACTGAGGAGAGAGTTGCCAGTTGCCTGCCTGGATGGCAAGTTACAAAAGACTTTACAAAGGAGGTGCACTTTGAAACACCCACTGGAGAGTGAATGGAATCACGCTTAGAGTAAAGACATTCTAGGTAGAAGGAACAACATCATAGGCAGAGACCTGGACGCATGAGACAAAATAGCAAGTAGTTCACTGAGAATGAGTAGTAGACTACAAGTGGGGGAAAGTAGTGGGAGATAGAGGCTGGAGAAGGCTGAGCTCTTAAATGGCACATGAGCAAGTTTGAATGATAGGCAGTTAATTGGCACAGCTACCTTGGAAGGCCCATTGGCAGCTTTCATCAACATTTAAGATACCCAGAATTTTTGACACAGCAGCTTCAGATCTCAGCTTCTGCCTCATAGAAACACTTGGCACAGCACATGACTGTGCACAGGGGTTACAGCATTTTAACAATATAAAATAAAATGTATAATACTATGAGTAGCCATCAATAGGGAATTGGTTAAATAAGATATTTGTTTATCCCCATTCCCATTTAAGGAATATCATGAGGCAGTTATAAAAAATAAAGTAGATCTCTTGAAGATAGAATAAAAGTAAATAATACTTTTAAAATTGCAGCAAAATATGTTGGTATACATATATATGTAACCTAGCTCTATCAATTGACAGAGCTGAAAGCCAATAACATGTCAGTAGTGATGAGCATACCTAGCAACTGGATCTTGGTTTCTAGCACTATCATCCAATAAAAGGTTCCAGTCCTTCCTGGAGAAATGGCTGAATCAGACCTGGGGCAGGAAAAGTTCAACATAAAACTGAACCATCTTCTGGTGCCAGAAAATAAGGAAGTGCTCGGAAAAGAGTGAGGGCTAGTCAGAAGAACTCAAAAGCCAAACTAAAGGAAGTCCCAGTTGGGAACAACTTGAACAGAAAATAAATAATGATAGTATTGGACTTTCAATATATACATTTTAAATTTTAGAATAGGCCTAGGTATGCAGAAAAGGTACAAAGATATTACAGAAAGTTCCCATATACCTCACATCCAGTTTCTCCTATTATCAACAACTCACGAGTGTGATTCATTTATTATAATTAGTCGAACCACATTGATACATTATTATTAACTAAGGTCTACAGTTTTTTGCTTAGTCACTTTTTTCCAGTGCCCCATCTAGGATCCCACATTATATCTAATTGTCATGTCCCCTTAGGATTCTCTTGACTCTGACAGTTTCTCAGACTTCCCTTGCTATTAATGACTTTGACAGTGTTGAGGAGCATTGGTTGAGTATTTTGTAAAATGTCCCTCAATTTGGATTTGAAAACATCGTGATGATCATCTCATGATTCTAGTGGGGATGACTATGACGAGGACAATCACAGAAGTGAAATACCCTTCTCGACATGGATCATTGATGCACTATATCAATTGTTGATACTCATTGGGATCACCTGGTTGAGGGAGCATTTGTCATGTTTCTCCACATTACTCTCTCTCCCTTTCCACACTGTTCTCTTTGGAAAGAATTCACTATGCACAACACATAATTAAGGAATAGGAAGTTATACTCTACCTTCTTAAACGAGGAGATAATGTTGGATTTTAACCCACAGAATAAATGAAATATTCATTGGTTCATAGTAACACTAATAAATAAATGAATAAATAAACAAATGGGGGAGAAGGGACACATTTTCCTTACAGTAAAATTCCAACTCAGAGATGTAGAACGAAAGAAGGCTATATAGAACGTGACCATTATTATTGATAGGAATGCATCACAGTAAGAAATGTTGATGCATCAATAGATGCTACCATTAATAGACAAACGTGGAGTTTTTGAGGAGAAATGAGATTTGCGGAGTGCCCAAATAACTACTCAAGGTATTTGTCAACTACATATCAAAAGGAAATGTAGTAACTTTGTGGTATGGAAAGTCCACAGACAACAACAAATGATCAAGGTAAATACCACCAGTAGTGAGACAGATTGACATCATAAACCAAAGGAACCAACAACATATCAGTGGTATATAACCTCACTCCAGTCATGAGAAAAACTCAGGGAAACCGAAACTGCGGGATGATCTATAAAACACCCAACTTGTACCCTTCACAAGTGTCAAGATGATGAAAGATGAACACACTGAGAAATTGTCACAGATTGGAGGACACTACAGAGAAGCAGCAACTGAAAACAATGTGGGGTCCTGGCTAGGATCCCGAAACAGAAAAAAAGAAGAGGACATTAATGGAAAAACTGATTAAACTCAAAAGAAGATCTGTAAGTTTCATTAATAGTATGACACCGAGGTTCATTTCTTGGTTTTGATCATTGTGCTAAGGTTATGTAAGATGTTAATATCAGGGTAAGCTAGGTGAGGGGTACACAGGAGCTTTCTCTTCTATTTTTTCAACTTCTCTCTAAACTGAAAATTAGTTCAAAATAAAAGGTTTTAAAAGTCGGAGCATATAAGATTGAGGGCAGATACCTGGAAGGCCTCTGGTGGCAGAAACATAAGATGTTTCAGTGGATTTTTGAAGGGAAGAGGCCTGGAGTTGCGCCCTGAGGGTTTCAGAGACCTTGAGAATGTCCTGGTCCCCTTGGAATCTGAGATTGGGAGACTGCCTCTCCACCATGCCGTCCTTTCAAAGAAGTGCTGACCACAGTGACCTGGAACAGCTGGACTGTGTCTCCAGAGTAGACTCTGGGCTCTATGTCATAAGTTGGGACTGCAACCCCCTTTCTATTCTCCAGTTAATACCAGGAGGGGCAGCCCTATACACAACCCCTGTCTTCTTGGGATTTCCCCCCTGGAGGGTGGGGTGGCCGAGATGAGGCTGACATAGTCCCGGGAAAGCTTGGTCGGCAGCAGAGTCAGCCTCTAGAGGGAGGGTGGCTCAGATAGTGGTTAGCTCCAGAGTGGGGTTGAGCAGAGGCAAGGGGGGAAGGGAGGGGACTTGCCTTCTCAAGGGGCCCTTTCATGTTGAAATCAGTCAGCGTGAATGCTGGCGGCCCAGAAGCCCAGCCGGGGGAAATGTGAGAGCCCCCTTATCTCCCCTCTTGTCACAGCTCCGTCTGCGGTTCCCAGCCGGCCAGCAAAGATGCATTAGGAGAAGTGTCGGTAGTAGGGGAGTGTTCCCATCAAGACCCTGGGCTGGGGCCACTCGATGGTGGGGGAGGGGCGGGGGGAAGCAGGTTCTCAGCACTCCTGCCTCTAGAGGTTTCCTGGAGCGCCCCACATCTTGGAGCAGGGAGAGATTGAGGACTGAGGAGGAATTGGAACAAAGACCTTGGGTGCCTCTTCTGTACAGCATCCCCTCACCCACTCAGGGCTGCAGCCCCCGCTCACGCACCTGCAGGAACCAGGAGCTTGCTCCCTCTTGAGAGAGCCCTGGAATCATCCCACTGGCTCCACCCCTGGATTTGATCATTGTGCTAAGGTTATGTAAGATGTTAATATCAGGGTAAGCTAGGTGAGGGTACACAGGAGCTTTCTCTTCTATTTTTTCAACTTCTCTCTAAACTGAAAATTAGTTCAAAATAAAAGGTTTTAAAAGTCGGAGCATATAAGATTGAGGGCAGATACCTGGAAGGCCTCTGGTGGCAGAAACATAAGATGTTTCAGTGGATTTTTGAAGGGAAGAGGCCTGGAGTTGCGCCCTGAGGGTTTCAGAGACCTTGAGAATGTCCTGGTCCCCTTGGAATCTGAGATTGGGAGACTGCCTCTCCACCATGCCGTCCTTTCAAAGAAGTGCTGACCACAGTGACCTGGAACAGCTGGACTGTGTCTCCAGAGTAGACTCTGGGCTCTATGTCATAAGTTGGGACTGCAACCCCCTTTCTATTCTCCAGTTAATACCAGGAGGGGCAGCCCTATACACAACCCCTGTCTTCTTGGGATTTCCCCCCTGGAGGGTGGGGTGGCCGAGATGAGGCTGACATAGTCCCGGGAAAGCTTGGTCGGCAGCAGAGTCAGCCTCTAGAGGGAGGGTGGCTCAGATAGTGGTTAGCTCCAGAGTGGGGTTGAGCAGAGGCAAGGGGGGAAGGGAGGGGACTTGCCTTCTCAAGGGGCCCTTTCATGTTGAAATCAGTCAGCGTGAATGCTGGCGGCCCAGAAGCCCAGCCGGGGGAAATGTGAGAGCCCCCTTATCTCCCCTCTTGTCACAGCTCCGTCTGCGGTTCCCAGCCGGCCAGCAAAGATGCATTAGGAGAAGTGTCGGTAGTAGGGAGGGTTCCCATCAAGACCCTGGGTGGGGGCCACTCGATGGTGGGGGAGGGGCGGGGGGAAGCAGGTTCTCAGCACTCCTGCCTCTAGAGGTTTCCTGGAGCGCCCCACATCTTGGAGCAGGGAGAGATTGAGGACTGAGGAGGAATTGGAACAAAGACCTTGGGTGCCTCTTCTGTACAGCATCCCCTCACCCACTCAGGGCTGCAGCCCCCGCTCACGCACCTGCAGGAACCAGGAGCTTGCTCCCTCTTGAGAGAGCCCTGGAATCATCCCACTGGCTCCACCCCTGGATTAGGTCGCGTTTCTGGGCAGGAAACCTGGGGCACTTGACCAAGGAGGCTATGGCCCCACCACCCCCAGTACACTCTCAGTCCAGGAGTGACCCCTGCTGTCCAGACAACCTTGGAGGCCGAGGACGAAGCCTGCCAGCTTCACGTCGTCTGTACTGGGTGGCTCTCCCGGCTCCCTTCCAATGCTATAATCTTTTTTTCTTTTTTTTTTTCTGAAATGGGCTATGAGGTTCTTTGTCAATCTGCCACTGCAGGAGGGCGGCGGGTGAGGCCAACATCTGGACCAGAAGGGCATTGTTGGCCCCCGCAGCTGGACCTGTCAGCAGCTAGTGTTTTCAGACACCATCTGCCCATGCAAGTTTCTGGCCCCCCGACACATTCCTGCTGCCCAGGGCTCCGAGTCTCCTCCCCACAACCACACAGGGACTTGAGAGAACTCTGTCTGGCCAAAATGGAGGTCCTCCCAGCAGCCTCTGCTGCCCAAAAGAGGGAACGGGGAAGTATCCCAGGGTTCCTGAAGAGCCACTGGTATGTGGAAAGCAGAATGACGCCAGGGAAAGGATGTGAGGAAGGCCTGGAGACAGCTTGGGGAGGGAGGGACACAGGACTGGAGACCTCTGGGTTCTGCCAGCATCTGCCAGGTGACCTTGGACCAGTCTGTTCCTGTCTCCTCAAGTGTCAAAATGGAATGAACCAGGGCTTCCCTGGTAGCTCAGTGGTGAAGAGTTCGCCTGCCAATGCAGGAGATGTGGGTTGGATCTCCGATCCAGGAAGATCCCACATGCTGTGGAGCAACTAAGCCCGTGAGCCACAACTATGGAGCCTGTGCTCTAGAGCCTCAGAGCCGCAACTACTGAGCACATGAGCCACAACAACTGAAGCCCGTGTGCCCTAGAGCCTGAGTTCCAAAAGAGAAGTCACCACAGCAAGAAGCCTGCTCACCTCACCTAGAGAGTAGCCCCCACTCCCTGCAACTAGAGAAAAGCCTGTGGCAGCAGTGAAAACCCAGAATAGCCATTGAAAAAAATAAATAAATAAATAAAAATTTTGAAAATGGGATGAACTCCTTAGGATCCTACTGATAATCACCTGCCCCACCCTGCTGTGCTCTTTTTTGCCTGCATTTCTTTCATAGGAGGCATCACCATCTGAGACACTCTGTCATCTCTACTAGTACTAGTAATCAAAGCCCTGATCTCCACCACCATTGCACCCTGAGCTCTGCAGTGGCGAGGTGGTTCTTGGGGTCTACTCAGCTCTGGGCACTATCATTCCACTTGGCTCAAGTGAGAGTCTGGGCTCCAGGGAGGGAAGAACCTTCACCTGAGAGTGGCAGAAGCCTAACAAAGGAGGATTTGCTCCTGGAGCTGTGGAGGAGTGGAGAAGACTGGGCTCCCAGGGTGGGAAAGGTGAGACTGAGCACCCAAGTGAGAGGACACAGATCTGAGGTGGCCCCCAGGATGAAAGATTCTGATTGAACCCCACCTGGTGACAGGTCCCAGAGAGCAGGGATTAGGTTTGATTCCTTCAGGCAGGCATCTTCAGAACCAAGTTCAGAACATAGCAGGGCAAACGGATGCAGGCAGCATTTGTTGGTTGGAGACAACTGATAGTTCACCATTTTGCCTCCTGTCTTGGTACCTCTCAACTTGGCTTCTGTGACTTCTTGGTCCCTTCCTAAGTGAGCCCTGCCATTTTCCATGGACTGGCTTTGCTTTCTGCATTACCCCATTGTACCCTCAACAGCAATGGGATAGGTGCTATGTTTTTAATCCTCATTCTACAAATGAGGTGACAGAAGCTCAGAGAGGCTTAGTGACTTGCCCAGAGTCACGCAGCCAGGAAATTACAGAGCCAGGATTTGAACCTAGGTCTGTGCTCCCTTCTTTACCCTGTTGCCTTCTGTAAAAAGTGTTCAAGGTTCCAATTTGAATTGCCCCAAATCCATAGTTTCCACATTCCAGTGTTTACCTACATTTTTTGGTTTCTAGTGTGAGAAGCAAGGCAGGTACCGTTACCCATTACAGCATTTCACAGACTAGAGATGTGTTGGGAATCACCCAGCCAATAAATGGCATCACTGGAAACCAAGCCCAAGTCAGCCTCATGATTTGCCTTAGGCCAGGCTGGGCTGTGCTCTTGGAACACATTTTCTGGCCCAGGGCTCCTGCCCTCCCAGCCTGCATTCAATATCACTGAGGCCACAGCACTCCTTTTCAGAGGCTCTGCTGGGCCTCGAGTGAAGATGCAGGTAATGGCGGGCAGGCGGGCAGGCTGCCATTGGATCAGCAGAGAAGGCAAACTTTGGTACCCACAGAGCATCCATACAGTTCTCTGATTAAAGGTTACGTCTTGACTTTTGTTCAGATCCAAGTCTCTGTTCAATGAATATTTACTGAGTGTCCACAATATGCTTGCCATTTCAGAAAGAAAAATTTAAAGAGGCAGTAACCATTAGTTACACAGTTGATTTATGGCAAGCAGTGATTGATCACTGAGTCCTTGGAGGGGTACTCTGAACTTAAAGCCAAGTTCTCTCAAATAGAAAAGTGGCAGAGCTAGTAGAACCCAGAAAATTCTATGTTCTCAATCCCGGTGTCATCCCTTTGAAGCAGAGTGGCCCTCTGGGAAACAGAGATGAGAAACAGCACCTGAGAAGGGTCCAGCTCATTCCCTGAGTGTACAAGGGTCTTGGGAGCAATGGTGACAGTTTCTTGCGGCACCTACTCCAGACTTTCTTGGCCCCAAGTTTGTCTGAGGTGGGGACTGCTGAGCAGAGTGACCCAGCCCTGAGTGCACGGTAGGGTTCTGTTGGCATTCCTTCTACGGAGCCCGTGGACTCAGGGCATGTGGATGGCAGCACAGACGACCAAGAGAGAACAAAAGGGCAAAATTAAAAAGGAGGGCCATTTGGAGAAATTCTGGGCAGGAAATCTCTAGAAAAGCTCTCAAAGAAGAGAATGAAATTTTTGGCTTTGTGAATCGGAAGGACATAGGAAGTGAGAGGTACCAGAGCTGCACTCAGCAGAAAGCTAGCAGACTGTGGGAGACAGGCCTCTACCCTTTGTCACAGACATGATCTCCCTGCCTACCCTTCCCTCTCTGCCACCTCTTTTTCCTCAATGAGAAGGTACCTAGTAGTCCCATTTTACAGAGAGTGAAACTGAGGCCCTAAAACAGGACCTCAGAGAACCAAAATTGCATGGTTGGAAAGTGAGCAGATATGGCCTATAAGGACTAGTCCATCTAGTCTCTGGTGTCAGAGCACACTCTCCAAAGGAACAAAGAGAGAACAGCCCTGGGTGATGATAGTAGAAAAAGCCCCTGAATCAAAATCTGTTTTCTTGGGGCTGGTGAAGCTTAGCCCCCAGCATCCTCTGGACAGCAGCAACCACTCTGGGTTGGAAAAAAGGTGGAAGACATCAGGTCCAAACTCCTGCTCCATCTCTCTTGCACTTAGGAAAGATGAACTATCCATGGTGAGGGGGTTTCGCTAGGCAGCATATGAGGCAGCATTCCAGGCCAAGTGCATAGCCTGAGGCATGGGGGCCAGAGACACTGTGGCTGATGTAGAGCGGTTAAGACTGCTGTTGGGAGGAAAGGTGGGAAGCCAGCTGAGTCTCAGACTGAAAATAGAAAAAAATAAAACAAATAAAAAACACCTCCAAGGTTCTCTAGTCCAGATTCTCCCCTGGCTCAAATCCCCTGTATAGGAGCCCTTGGCCACATGATGAATGTACATTCTCTTTTCCCTCAGCCATCCTGTAGGATTTCCTGCTGGAAGTCCAAAGGAATCCTTACAGCCCATTCAGTCTGGTGCCAAGGCCCAGAGAGGCAAAGTGACTCATGGAAGGGCACACAGCCAGTCAATGGTAACCCTGGTGCAAACTTTTTGTGGATACTCAGTAAATATCCATTGGCTTGAAGCTTGCTTCTGAGCAAGCATGCAGACAGCATTTGGTCAGAGAGCTCTATCGGCATTCTGTAACTCTCTCTTCTCCAAAGCAAGAAGCCCAGCTGCTGGGGCCCCTCTTCAATACTTAGAACAGTGCCAGAGTAGGGCACAGACTGGGAGCTCAGTCAACTTTTGCTGAAGGAATAAAAGTCTGGGTGGGCAAATAGTGGGGACTTTAAGGCAGCCATGAGACACTCAGTAGAGGGGATCCACGGGAGCTGAAATTCAGTCCAGGCTCTGCTCACCAAGCCACGTACCTATGTGCAGTGCTATCGACGTCCAAAGCAGGTGCAATTTGCTGACTTGCACTCAGGCTGGTAAGGATGCCAGGGACCTCAGACAGCCAAAGAGTCAGTCTCCACTGTGGCATGCTCTCTTCCAAACAGAGATACCCAGCCCACCCTCAGAGGGATGCCAGAGTAGGAGGAATGCCTCAGCCCTCCTGGACCCCAGCCATCAGTTGATGCAGGATCTCTCCAGGCCACCATGTCCCGCTGCTGAGTCACCCTAAGTTTCCAGTCAGCTACCCCCAAATCCGTTGCTGCTTGCACCCTCTCTCATAGCCTCATGGTGCCCCAATCTCTGTGGGCACTCTCCCTGACACATCCTCCAACTGCAGGCACTTCGGTAGGCATTGCCCTCTTGGAACCTTGAACAGTGAGGGGGCAGACATTTTACAGATGGGGAAGCCAAGGCTTAAGGAGGTTAAGTAACTTGGCCAAGGTCAACCAACAAAGACATCCCAACTTGGATTGAAATTGAGATCTGTCTGCTCCAAAGCCCGTGCCTTGCCCATTGCTCCCCTGCCAGACTCCCTCCAGATGCCTGATGGCAGAGCCTTGCCCATCCTCTCTGCTACCAGGTGTCTGGGTCAAGTGAACATCAGAATGTCTGGCCATGTGCCGTGGATGCCACCTGTGTGACTCCAGGCAGGAGCTCCCACCTGGCTTCTTAGTAGGGGACAGATGGACTTTTGTCTCACCCACTGACCCCACCACTTAGAGCTACAGGAGGGACTTCTGAGAGCAGTTCCCCAGTCTATCCACTCTCCAGCCTGCTTGGGTTGGTGGTAGAGGCTCAGGAGTGTGCTCAGGGCCCAGGCTCCGACTGGGTCAATCCACATCTCTAGCCTGGGCAGGATTTCCCTGGGAAGGAGGGATCCACAAGTCTCACAGCCTTTCCAGAAGGAACGTCAGCTCTACTTCTGCCCTAGGCTTGGCTCGGTGAAAGCAGGTAGGCAGATGGGAGGAGGGTCTCTTGATGTACTATCTCTGGAAGACCCCAGAGCCACCTGGGGCTGGGGCTGCCTGCCTGGTGGCCTGATCTGGTGCTGATACCTCCTGGCGGAGGGCATGAGATGGTGGCTGCTCCACCAAAGCTGGACGCTCCAGGCACAGTCCAACCAGTATGCTCTCGTCTTTGGCTAGGGTGAGCCAGAGAGTGCTGAAAGAAATTCCCAATTACTTGGGAGTCCCAATTGTTATGACTCTTGGAAGGAATGAAGATGGCATTACCTAGTGAAGGATGGAGAGAGAAAGCCCGTGGCAGACAGAACAGAGGGTAAAGAGAACAGAGAGTACGTGAGCCCGAGGCTGAGCAAGGGAGACAATGGGTGTCGAGAGGTCGGGATGCCAGGCCCGGCTCTGTCACTTAATTGCAGTGGGCCATGGGACCAGCCACTCCCTCTCTTTAGGGCTCAAAGTCCCTTTTGTCAGGCTGTGGGGGGCAAGGGTAGGACTACTTAGGCCCCTTCCAAGGACCTGCCCGCACCCACCCTTTCAAGTTCTGTGAAAGAGAGCTTGCCCTTCCCAGGATGGCTCTGGCGTGGGTGTTTCTGAAACTCCCAGTAATGAAAAATAGCACAAACCCAACTTTGGAAATTCCAAGTGTGTCTGTGGCTGGGGGAATGAGGGAGGCAGAGTTGCGAATCGGTGACTCAAAGCCTCTTGGGGGAGAGAGGCAGGCCTGCCCCCTCCACCACCTCAGCTGCCCACCCAGCTTGACCTTAGTGGGATTCTGGCCCCTGGCCCTACCACCACCACCTCCGCTGCTGTGGCCACTGCCCACTTCCTGCTAATCCTCCTGGAAGAACTGAGGATAAAGCCAAGGCCACAAGAGCCTTGCTAACTTGCCCAAGGACACCCAGAAATCTTCATGCGAAGGCTAACATCCTGATCATGAATAGGGGAAAGTGAAGAAAGACAGGGGCAGATAGCCCTGTGCTGTCCCTTTGCAGACACTATTTTCCTTCATCTTCAGAACCACCCTTCAGGGTGGACCTTAGAGTGCCTGTATCCAGTCCTCAGAGGGCCACCTTTGTTAGTTCAAGGTCACCCAGTTAATAGGCAGTAGAAGTAAGATCTAGAATTCAGGCCTCAAGCTTGTGTCACAGCCCAAGGGTCCCATCGTGGTTACAGCTTGGGTCCTCCCTGACCATTGGACCCTGTCAATCTGACCCACAGTTCCCTCGTCCAGTACAGACCTGGCCATGAGCTGCATCCTTGACAATTTATGGGAGTGAGTGGGACTGAAAAAGTTGGCCCAGGGAAGCCTTGAAGGAATTGTGGGGTGATCTATCAATGTGCTTGTACCTCGCTGTGTCTGGACCCCCTCCTTTGTCCCAAGAGAGGTACTGAGTATCACTAAGGACAGATCTGAGTGACTCTGCTGGGCCCTGGATCCCTGCCACCATTGGAACTACCATTTGACCCAGTGAAGAGGAAACAGGAGTTAACTGCCCAGCTTCCAGGAGAGATGGTGAAGGACAGGGAAGCCTGGAGTGCTGCGATCCGTGAGGTCGCAAAGAGTCAGACACGGCTTAGTGACTGAACAATAACCATGGCCAACTGGGATTGGGGAAGGGGGCTTGGGCCACCTCGAGCTTCACTGTGCCTCCCTGAGAGCTGAGAGGGTGAATAGCTCAGCAGCCATCTAACCAGACAACAACACAGTTAAGAAGCTCTGATTCCAGAGCTCGCCACAGCTGCGATGGAGGAGTCAAGAGCCCTGCTTTGCCTTTCCCCTTTTCTCTGTGGGTTCTCAGTTTCTCTGGTGTCTCAATGTCTCAAAAGCTCATCACGCTTGGCCCACTGGCTGGGTTGAGAAGCCACAGGGTAAAGGGCCCAAGGTCATCATGGGGCCTCGCAGGAGCACAGATCTGCTCCCTCTCCTTCTGGACTCATGTGTACACCCTTCTCCCTCGCGCTTGGGGCTGTCTTCACACTCAGCTGAGGCTGGCACTCTCCTGACAGGTCACCTCCTTCTGGCCACCAGCTGTCCATAGGCCCCAAGTTCAAATCTCCTTCTCACCCAGGTGGACCCCAGGAAGCTAGGCTGTTGTCCAAGATTTCAAAGGCTCCCTGGTTGCTGCCTACTTAGACTCATGAAGAGGGCCCCAAGGTCCCAAAGAAAGGCTCTTCCTGCCATGTAAGCCCTGTCTGGTCAGGCTAGTCTGGGTGAGATGGAACGTTCTTTGACAGGCCAGGGTCACGCAAAGGCCAGTATAAAGGTACTTGCCTCACAGCCATCCCACCGCCCACATTTCAACCCACAACCTGTGAGCCCGTGTCATTTGCATTTCCCCTCCGGGCTCTGGAAGGCTGGGGCAATGCCTGCTCAGCCAGCAGCCCTATCTTATGCTGGCTGTCTAAGGAGATGGGACCCCAAAGCTCCATGGGGTTTATAGGATTGAATTTTCAAACTCCAGACTGAAGGGTGTGTGTGTGTGTGCGTGTGTGTGTGTGTAACCTGCACCCTAGAAGTAGTACACTGCCAGAGAACCATGGACTTTGGCGAAAGAAAGAAAGGTGACAGATTTTGCTCTCAGAGGGCCTGGGGACAATACTTGACCCAGTGAGGCAGACTGGCTGCTTCAGAGCAGAAGAAAGAATTTTCCATCTCAGTCAGAATGTCTGCTTGGGGGTTGTGGGAGGCGAGCGTAGGTCTGAGACTCATTTTACTCACTGCCTGGGAGAACGGGCAGACCAGGACACTCTTGGGGTGAGGGAAAAGAGACAGGTGTCTCCCCTTCCTCTGAAGCTATGGTGGTAAGCGTTCTTATTACTTCGTTGCTCAGGGCTCACATGGAGGGGAGATGGGTCCCAGTGGGCACAGAAGGGTCTGACACTGATCCACACCAGCCTCTCTCCGTGCCTTCTGCTCCCCTCCCAACGCATAGTCAGACCCATGGTTGGCATCCTTTCCCCAGTTTGAGCTGTAGCCCAGGCACCAAAGAAGTTCCCATGCAGTCCGGTCACCCACCCTAAGGAAAAACACCATTCCTATGTTCTCATATTTCCTGCCTTGGAATACTGAGGTCCTGCTTACTGAGCTAGGGATGGCTGGATCAGCTCTCCGAAAGTTCAAATCTCCTTCTCACCCAGGTGGACCCCAGGAAGCTAGGCTGTTGTCCAAGATTTCAAAGGCTCCCTGGTTGCTGCCTACTTAGACTCATGAAGAGGGCCCCAAGGTCCCAAAGAAAGGCTCTTCCTGCCATGTAAGCCCTGTCTGGTCAGGCTAGTCTGGGTGAGATGGAACGTTCTTTGACAGGCCAGGGTCACGCAAAGGCCAGTATAAAGGTACTTGCCTCACAGCCATCCCACCGCCCACATTTCAACCCACAACCTGTGAGCCCGTGTCATTTGCATTTCCCCTCCGGGCTCTGGAAGGCTGGGGCAATGCCTGCTCAGCCAGCAGCCCTATCTTATGCTGGCTGTCTAAGGAGATGGGACCCCAAAGCTCCATGGGGTTTATAGGATTGAATTTTCAAACTCCAGACTGAAGGGTGTGTGTGTGTGTGTGCGTGTGTGTGTGTGTAACCTGCACCCTAGAAGTAGTACACTGCCAGAGAACCATGGACTTTGGCGAAAGAAAGAAAGGTGACAGATTTTGCTCTCAGAGGGCCTGGGGACAATACTTGACCCAGTGAGGCAGACTGGCTGCTTCAGAGCAGAAGAAAGAATTTTCCATCTCAGTCAGAATGTCTGCTTGGGGGTTGTGGGAGGCGAGCGTAGGTCTGAGACTCATTTTACTCACTGCCTGGGAGAACGGGCAGACCAGGACACTCTTGGGGTGAGGGAAAAGAGACAGGTGTCTCCCCTTCCTCTGAAGCTATGGTGGTAAGCGTTCTTATTACTTCGTTGCTCAGGGCTCACATGGAGGGGAGATGGGTCCCAGTGGGCACAGAAGGGTCTGACACTGATCCACACCAGCCTCTCTCCGTGCCTTCTGCTCCCCTCCCAACGCATAGTCAGACCCATGGTTGGCATCCTTTCCCCAGTTTGAGCTGTAGCCCAGGCACCAAAGAAGTTCCCATGCAGTCCGGTCACCCACCCTAAGGAAAAACACCATTCCTATGTTCTCTATCCATTTCCTGCCTTGGAATACTGAGGTCCTGCTTACTGAGCTAGGGATGGCTGGATCAGCTCTCCTTCAGCAGAACCAGGACACCAAGAGTCTCCAAGTAAGCAAAGCCTCTTCCAAAATGAACCAAAGTTTGTCCCTGAATCAGCATTGCCAACAGCAAAGAGAACCCCCAAGCTTACCCGAGGCTTATTCTGCACGTTGTGCCCACAGGGATGCCCGGGCAGCACCTGCCAAACAGTCAACCCACTTTTTTTCTATTCCATTATAGTTTATTATGGGATATTGAATAGAGCTCCTTGTACTATACAGAAGGTCCTTGTTGATTTATTCTTTTTAAAAATTTTGATTTATTTATTTATTTTTGGCTAGTCTGTGTTTTCACTGCTGCTGCAGGCTCTTCTCTAGCTGAGGTGAGCAGGTTTCTTGTTGTGGTGACTTCTCTTGTTGTGGAACTCAGGCTCTAGGACTCACAGGTTTTGGTAGTTGTGGCACATGGGCTCCATAGTTGCAGCTCCAAGGCTCTTGAGCTCAGGCTTCATAGTTGTGGCTCACGGGCTTAGTTGTTCCACAGCATGTGAGATCTTCCTGGATCAGGGATCGAACTCGTGTCTCCTGCATTGGCAGGCGAACTCTTCACCACTGAGCTACCAGGGAAGCCAGATTTATCCATTTTTATATATAGTAATATGTATTTGCTAATCCCAAACTTCTCATTTTCCCTCCCCTATCCCTCTTTCCCTTTCCCCTTTGGTAACCATAAGTTTGTTTTCTGTATCTTTGACCCACTTTTTTTCAAAGAGGCAGCATAAGGTTGAAAAAAAACATTCAGGTTTGTCATCCCTGGGTTTAAACCTAAGATCTGCCATCTCCTAGTCAGGGGATATTAAACAAGTCCTTGAACATTTCACAGTTACCACTTCCTCTTCAACCCCAATAAGGGCAATCTTTCGTGCTTCCCTGCTTTTCCTAACTCACAAGCCGCAGGTTGCAGGGCCGTCATTCACAGTCTGTTCAAAAAATGATTTGTTAGATACCTACCATGTGCCAGACACTGTTCTGGGGTCCAGGGGTGCTACTGTGAACTGGGAGGCAAAGTATCTATCTTTCAGCACCATCCTATGTAGAGGCAGGACACATAACTCATGCAACATCAAGGGGTGACAAACTCTATAAAGGTAAAACTAAATGAGGGGCAGAGAATGAGGGCAGTGGGGCCTTGGCGCTGTTGGCTCCATCTCCCTGCCCTCTGGGATCCACGTGGCTCCTTGCTTGTGAATGGCCCAGCCAGGCAGGCAGAGCAGGACACTGATCTGGAAACCCAGTGGCCTGGCCTATTTCTGTCCCAGAGCCCTGGCCCCAATCCAACCCAGATCCCAGTCTCCTTTGCTTCTCCAGCTCCAATTCATGAACTGGGCAGAAAGCCGTCTCTGCTTGCCCTCCCTCCAGTCTTCCCAGCCGCCTGCCAACACTCAGCCTGGGCAACCTCTCAGGTCCGGCCCCCCCATATGTGCTCCTCCCATTTCCACTCCCATCTCCTACTGTGCTTACAGTTGGGCCCTCACTGTCCTCTCTCCACAGGCTAGAAGGCAGTGGCTCAGAAGCAGCTCAGCTTCACTGAAGTGGTACTAATACCATCTCCGATGACCTGACAGCAGAGAGGGAGGAATGAAATCAATGTGGCTTCCCGGAGGCCCTCCAGAGCTCAGCCCCTCCCTGCCAAGGACACAGTGGCACAGGGCCTGGTAGAAGATGGAGCAGAGAGCCGGTGAGGGTGTCCTCAGACTAGGGGGAGGCTGAGGGGGCAGCGCAGAGGAGTTTCTTCACGAGGCTCTGCACCCCTCTGGGCCTCTTTATTAGGAAAACAAAAATACATTTCCCTCCACCCACTATCCAGGTAGGATCTCTGTTCACATTTTGTGTGTAACTCCACTGCCATTTTTCTGCGCCTCCCTCTAGAGTCTAGGTAGCTACACCAGTCCCTTAACACGCATGTTGTCATATACTTGAGAACATGGATAATAACAAGGGCTAATGTTTATCTTATGCCCACTCTATGCTGAGCCCTGTTCTTTGCACTTTGCATGCATTAGCAGGATAGTTCTTCCTAATAATCCTTAAAGGTAGATGCTATTATTAACCCCACTTTCTTTCTGAGGAATATCCAGCTCTGGGTCATGCCTCTTGTAAGTGGCAGAGCTGGAAAATGAACCAGATTCTCTTGACTTTCGGAATCTCTGTGTCTCATAAAGATGTTAGATTGCTTTTGGAGCTTCCCTGGTGGCTCAGATGGTAAAGAATCTACCTGCAATTCAGGAGACTTGGGTTCAATCGCCAAGTTGGGAGGATTCCCCTGAGGAGGAAGTGGCAACCCACTCCAGTATTCTTGCCTGGAGAATTCCATGGACAGAGGAGCCTGGTGGGCTACAATGCATGGGGTCACAAAGAGACGAACACAACTGAGTGACTAACACTTTCACTACTTTTCAGTCTGCTTTCATGGTTTTAATATTGCAAAATACATGTCCAAAAGGATCTTTACAATGTTGATGCCAAACTTAAGGGATAGCAATAAAACAAGAATCTGTGATAACACTACTCAGTTTATAAAATAGAGCATCACTGTTGATGCTTTATTTCCTTTCTGTTTCACAAGCTAACAGGCACATGTTCCTGTAGCAGCCCAACTCTTAGATAACATGGCTCTTTAAGATTAGGCTTCATCCTCGCTGATCTCTAAAATTCCACTGTGAGCACGGGGTCTACTTCCCTGCTCCTTCTCGGCCAATGTCTGACTTGCTGGTATTGATGGGTGACCCAGTCCACCTTGCAGCATCTGCCCTTTCTGGCATCAAATACTGTCTCAGGCACACCTTTCCTCTTGCTGATACCCATCAGTCTGTCCTCTACAGATGCAGGGGATTCAGTGTGGAAGCATGGAGGAAATACAGGAAGAAGAGATGAGAAGGAGAGGGGAAGAGAAGAGGTGTGAGCTCACGGAGCTCCTGAGGTAGCACCGAGGGCCTGGACCTGGCAGTTGAAGGGTGCTGGGAGAGCACAGCGGGGCTGAATACTCCAACGCAGCTGCAGGGCCCAAGGTGGGAGACTACCTCCTTCAAACCTGAGAAACTGAAAATGCTAGTCACTTCAGTTGTGTCCAACTCTTTGTGACCCTCATGAACTGTAGCCCACCAAGTTCCTCTGTCCATGGAATTCTTCACGCAAGAATACTGGAATGAGTTGCCATGCCCTCCTCCAAGACATCTTCCTGATCCAGGGATCAAACCTGCGTCTCCCACATTGCAAGTGGATTCTTTACCTCTGAGCCACCAGGGAAGTCTCAAACCTTAGAGGTAGGTACTAAACACCCCCGTTCCAATGGGTCAGGAGATACTCATTCATCATTGCTTTCAGCACATTGTTTTGTACACCTATGATATTCCGGGCATAGTGCTATACTCTGGTAATGTTGTAGCAGCTGACACAGATATGCTTCCTGCTCTCATGAAGGGTTTGATCTAGTGGGGAACGGACATTCAATGACCAGTACCAAATAGTATGACCAATAGTGATTTACCTATGGTTCACAAAAGGGGAGATGTGGGCTGCTAAGTGGGTTTGTGACAGATGTTCCTGAGCTAGTCTGGGAGCCAGGTGCCTTTAAAACATGGCCGGCCTCCTCTCACAGTTGGTGGAGTTGACAACAGAAAGTGAAAGTCGCTCAGACATATGCCTTTGCGATTCCATGGATGATGAGCCATGGAATCGTACAGGCAGGAATACTAGAGTGGGTAGCCAGTATTCTTGCCTGGAGAATTCCATGACTTGTCCATGAGCTCACAAAGAGTTGGACACAATTGAGTGACTTTTGTTCTCAGTTTCCAGGAAGGCAGGGTGCATTTAATATTTTTTGAGCTTAAGTTTGTCCCCTTGAGAGGAAAGACTCCCACTGGTGCAAGGCTGGCCCTGACCTTTTGGTATTCCAGACTCTGATCACGTCGGCAGTCCTTCATGACACCCTTATTCTGGATGGTTTTTCCTCAAAACCATGTGGGGCTGTTTGTAGGAGTACAAGGAGGACATATGTTCATTCCTGGCACAAAGGAGGGTGTTCAGCTGATACCTGGATGTTGAATGAGTAAGGGAGTGGACAAATGAACAAGCTTTGGATCCAGGAGGGCCTGGTTTCAAATCTTGGCTTCACCAACTGCCAGCTGAGTGTCCATCCTAGACACAACCTGATTTCCTCCCAGGACTGTTTGACAGTTTGACATAAGAGCTAAAGCTAGGAGAGTCTATGGGAAGCCCCTTTGAAAACTTAATCTACACTCTGGATGGTCTCCCCAGAATAATCCAAGCTGCTGATTTTCCACATCAGATTGGGGGCTAGGTAACCTCTAAAGACTAGACCCCACCTTTAAGAGTCTGACCCCAGGTGCGATCATAGGAGTTATGCTGGGGCACAGGGTAATCTTTGCTTCCCACTCTGCTCACCCTTCCTCGGGACCTGCACATTGCGTAAAAGAAGTTCAAGGAAACTTAAGGGGATACAGAACAAGAGGATGGGTCGATCCCTTGCCATCTTTAGCTTGTCTGGTTCCTCCACCTTCTCCACTCACTCAAAAGGCCAGAGTGGACCAGCTTGGATAGGGGGTGGAGAGGGGAGAGCAGGAATTAGGAGATAGCAAGGAATGGCAACTGTTGAACACCCCCCTCAGGCTCGGGCTGGCGCCTACACAGCCATCTCTTCTTCACCCCATACATAAGACTACACAGATCTGTTGGAGGAGAATGAGCCCTATTTGCAGATGAGAAAGCAGGCTGGGGGAAGTGGGGAGCACAAGTCTCCTAAGCCCAGAAGCCACCAAGTCATGAATGGAACTCCAGCCTGCCTCACTCCAAGGCCCTTATTGTCTCCTTATCATCCTGCCTCGAGATAAGACATGGCACCCAGATCAGCTGAGTTCAGCCTTGTGGATGGGCAGCTAGCGGGCAATCATTAGACACCCATGCCAGAATGCCCACCTCCTGCGCTGTTCAGGTCTCAGGCAAGCTGCGTCGGGACCCACAGCCACCCATCCGGAGTGGGTAGTGAAGCTGCAGCTGAGTTTATTAAGAGCAAAAGATGACTCCAGCTGCACAGGAAACTCAGTAACCCTGATTATGTGTTTATTCTTTCCCTTCCCTGCCTCTGCTTCCTCCCTCCCACCTCCTTCTCTTCTTTCTTCCTGCCTCCTCCCTGTCTGTCTGTCCACTTTCTACCTTCTATAGAATCTTCCTACTGCAACCTGCCTTCCACCCTCATCCTCTTTTCCGAGTGCCAGCCCCAGCCTGGCCAGCTTGCTCTAGTCTCTGAAGGCAGGGGCTGCCTGAGCAATAGAGAAAGGAGTCCAAGCTGCCTCCCTCAACTGGTCCAGCCTTACTCTTCCTTTGTTTTCTCAGTGGGGAAACTGAGGTTTAGGGAGGACAGGGCTATGGTCAGCTATAACACAGCCAGGTGATCCGATACCATGGAGCCCCTGGAGACCTGTCTCCACCAACAAATTCAGGACAAACTGGTGTCCAGGCAATTTTTTCTGTTGGTCTAGAATTCTAGAGCTACCAGCTATCTGAGGCCACAGGACCCACTAAGGTCACCTCTGAGTCAGAAGGGAAACAGAGGAACGGTGCTAGGAAGGCCCTTGACCCTGAGCCATAGAGCCCTGTGGTAGGACTGGAAATGCTTCAGTGGGGTGAGCAATGCAAGGAAGAAGAATGATTCGTGTTTGACAAATTACTTCCTGGAAGGCTCTGGCTGGCGCCTACACAGCCATCTCTTCTACACCCCATACATAAGACTACACAGATCTGTTGGAGGAGAATGAGCCCTATTTGCAGATGAGAAAGCAGGCTGGGGGAAGTGGGGAGCACAAGTCTCCTAAGCCCAGAAGCCACCAAGTCATGAATGGAACTCCAGCCTGCCTCACTCCAAGGCCCTTATTGTCTCCTTATCATCCTGCCTCGAGATAAGACATGGCACCCAGATCAGCTGAGTTCAGCCTTGTGGATGGGCAGCTAGCGGGCAATCATTAGACACCCATGCCAGAATGCCCACCTCCTGCGCTGTTCAGGTCTCAGGCAAGCTGCGTCGGGACCCACAGCCACCCATCCGGAGTGGGTAGTGAAGCTGCAGCTGAGTTTATTAAGAGCAAAAGATGACTCCAGCTGCACAGGAAACTCAGTAACCCTGATTATGTGTTTATTCTTTCCCTTCCCTGCCTCTGCTTCCTCCCTCCCACCTCCTTCTCTTCTTTCTTCCTGCCTCCTCCCTGTCTGTCTGTCCACTTTCTACCTTCTATAGAATCTTCCTACTGCAACCTGCCTTCCACCCTCATCCTCTTTTCCGAGTGCCAGCCCCAGCCTGGCCAGCTTGCTCTAGTCTCTGAAGGCAGGGGCTGCCTGAGCAATAGAGAAAGGAGTCCAAGCTGCCTCCCTCAACTGGTCCAGCCTTACTCTTCCTTTGTTTTCTCAGTGGGGAAACTGAGGTTTAGGGAGGACAGGGCTATGGTCAGCTATAACACAGCCAGGTGATCCGATACCATGGAGCCCCTGGAGACCTGTCTCCACCAACAAATTCAGGACAAACTGGTGTCCAGGCAATTTTTTCTGTTGGTCTAGAATTCTAGAGCTACCAGCTATCTGAGGCCACAGGACCCACTAAGGTCACCTCTGAGTCAGAAGGGAAACAGAGGAACGGTGCTAGGAAGGCCCTTGACCCTGAGCCATAGAGCCCTGTGGTAGGACTGGAAATGCTTCAGTGGGGTGAGCAATGCAAGGAAGAAGAATGATTCGTGTTTGACAAATTACTTCCTGCCAGAAGGCTCTGTGGGCTACTGGAAATGGGTGAACAAACATGGCTCTCCTTCCCCAGAGATCTCTCCAAAAGAGGAGAGCCTGCTAGGACCTTTCAAGGTCCTGGTCCTTTGGCAGCCACATTTTGTGTGGCACACTGGTGGGATGCCTCCTTGGGGGAGGAGCCTAGGAATGGAGGTGGCGGGAGGAAAGGGGCTTTTGCTCAGCTAGAAAAAAACCTCCATTAACCCAAGCTGACACATTGGTATTAGCTTTTCCTACGCTAAATTACACAAGGATAAACTTCGGGCTGGAAGAGAAACCACACCGATTAGCGTCAGCTCCAGACCCACCGCACCATGACCAGGGGCAGGGGCAGGCATTTGTGAGGTGGTTCTTTCCCTTCTTATTTCTTCCTTGGAGCTTCAATTCCCCTGTCTTGCTGCGGAGTGCCTGGGATGCAAAGTGAACTCATCACATTCTTCACTGAGCCAACATGAACTCTCTGCAAGCTTGAAAAGGGTATGGCAGGAGTGGAGAGTCTTCCTTGAAGCTGGGGAGACTAGAAGATCAGAATGTAAAAGAGGAAATAGTTATTCAGGACATCAACAGAGAGCAAAACTAAATGGGAACATTAATGAAACTGACCAGATCTTACTTTGCTGCTGGAGTCCATTGCCAGCCACTAGTCACTGGGCTCTGAATTCTCCCAGAGGTTCCATGCCAAGGATGGTGAGACAAGGAGTTATGAAGGACTGAAAGCCAACAGTTGGAATCCTGCTCTGGGCGTGGGGGCAGGGGACAGTGCTCACTGTAGACCAGGAACTTCGCCAGGCACATTATCCCACTGCTCTTGTGGAAACCCCACAACATTACTCTGCAGCTGACAATAGCAGCCCCATGTTCCAGATGAAGAAACTGAGGTTCAGAGACGTTTAGTGACATGCCAAAGGCCACACAGCTAAGAAATGGTAGAGCCCAACTTGAACTTAGATCTCTTGAACTCTCTTCCCCACACCCTACAGCATCTTTCAAGCAAGCATCTCTGGAAGGGAACTGATGAGAAACAAGACCGAATGAAGGAGTCTTTTTTTTGTTGTTCATGGATCACAGATTCGTTCCAGGGACCTCAGGTTTTGCCTAGCTCAAACAATACAATCGCTCAGTTCCCAACCCACCTGCTCATTGGCTCACCTGTCTCAGTTCCTAGGAAACATACACTCTACCTCTCGTTGGACGTAAGGGCAGTAGAGAGCAGGTCTCAATCTGCCTTTACCCCTTAACCCAGGAAGAAACAAGCCTTTGATTCAGACTCAGGAGTGAGTTCAATGTGCAGGCTCTGTCCAGTGGTTGAGATAGCCCCGTTCAGATATTAATCCTAGCTTAATGATGTATTGGTGGTAAAACCTCGAGACAGTTGCTTCATCCCCCTGTCAATTCTTTTCCCATCCTATAAAATCAGGGTGATCATAGCACTCACCCCATAGGATAGTTATGAGGATTGTGTGGGTTTATACTTGCAAAATACTTAGAACAAGGTCTGGCCCCTAAGAAGTGCTACGTACATGTTAGCCCTCATCTTCATTTGGTGCCACAAGGAACTCCTGCATCACCCACAAGAAAAATTGCCCAGAAGGATGCCTCAGGGGATCTTTTGTAATGATTCAACAAGGACTGGGATTGCCCAGTAGCAGGACTTAGAGTGCCTGCTCTAATGATTTAATATGAAGAGCTATTGCTCAGGGCAGTCCCTGCAAAATCTACTGTACCAATTCGCTCGCAACAGTTAGGAACGATCAGGTTGAACGGTATGAAATTGCCAATGCTTGACCACTTTTGACCTAGAAAAATGACTATTTCATATGGTTTAACCTAACAGCAGAGTTCATTTTGCGGTGGGTAAGGATTGCTTCAAGTCCCCACTCATTTCTTACCTCCTCAGCTGAGGGAGGTTGCTAAGCATATGTGACCCATTTCTATAAGGAGTAAATAGTTGGTTTCTGGTAGGTGCTTCCAAAATACTTAAAAACTGGGCTTCCTTGAGAAGTTGAAACATTCCTCCTGGAACCAATTTTTCACTATTAGAGTCCTTGATATTTAGAGCCAAGAGGGATTTTAAGGGAAAAATAAAAACCTTTATTTTTAGATGTCTGTAGATGAGTGGTGAGTAATCAAGGATACTGATGGCAATGCTGGAGGTGCTGGAAGGCAGGGGTCACTGGACATGGTGTCTGCCACCTGGGACACTGCCAAGCCTTGCAGAAACTAAATAGAATGGAAGATGGCAGGATCCCTGGAATCTCTGCTCTTCGATGGCCCCCAGATGTATGGAAAATGGCTTAAGGTGAAGGCATGTGCTCATGCAGGGCATGCAAGCACTCCTTTTGCCTCCACCTTGCTTCTCGCTCTACTGGTGTCCGTGGCACGCTGTGGTCCCACCAAACCGCAGTTGCTCCTCTATGAGCTCCAGGACCTCGAGAACCACATGTATCCTGTGATTATCGAATCCTCAACACTTCACCCATCCCTGGGCACAAAGTGAGCCTTTGCTAAATGGTTTCTGAAGAAATGAATTAATAAACAAACGAAGCCTATGGGTTCTGTCTTGCCTAGAGAGCAGAGTTTCTAGGAGGAAACAATCAGGTCCTATGAAAATCCTTTCCAAGAACCTGAAGCACTACACAAATGCCTGAGGATGTCACAGGTGTTGTCCATGGCTGCCGTCAAGTCTCCCCAAAGGAGTCAGAGCCCAAGGTCTCAGAATGATAAAAGCCAATGAAGAAGAGGAGGCCAAGAGGGCAGGACATAGCCACTTCAGAGTCATACACACACACACAAAGAGTATGTGTGAGTAGCTCTACTGAGGAGTGATAAAAGAAAAAATATGGTTTATCTGTTGCAAGAAGGATTTATACCAGAGCTTCCATACACGGTGGGGAGGTGAGGAAGGGCGGATGTCCATTCCCGAAAATCTCAAAAACAGAAAGCCACCACTCAACAGGCAGTGGGACCTGGGGCTAATCCTTTCACCTCCTTGAGCCTCAGTTTCCCCATCTGTAAATGGAGGTTGTGGGATGTTGGTAGACCCTATGGTCTCTACAGTTTCTTCCAGCTCTTAAAGTCTGGAATTCTGTCTGGAGGCCGGGCTGTGCTGGCATTACTTCAGAAGGATGTAGACGGCCATAAAAGTGGTGGGATCCCTGGAGATGGAGAATCCTGCAGGGAAGCCCCCTCCCCCAGCCCTCCACCTCCTGCCCTTTTAACTGCTACAACCACAGCCCTCCCCTGCTCTCCCGGGTTCTTCCTCCCCAAACCCCCACAGCTCTGTCTGGAGGCCCCATTCTCTGACCAGCTTTGTTTGCTTTTAATAAAGTTAATCGCACTCCTAATTTGTATGTAATGAAAAGATAAAAGGGAGACATGGGGGCGAACCTTCCACTGGAGTGAGAGCAGTCCAGTTCCAGAGCTGCCAGCCACCTCCCCACCTCCACCCTCATGGTCCTTGCTCGGGCCCAGAGTCTGAGCAGGGGCTGCTGTCTGGGCCCCAGCCTGGTCTGGTTGTCCCCAGAGCTCCCTGGGAAAGCCTCCTGGGGCCTGGCTTGCTCTGCGTTGCACCCTGTCAACCAGCTCATTGAAAGCAGGGGCTGGCTGGAGCTAGGTACTCAGCAAATAGCGGTAAAACTCAGTTCTCCACTCTTGATCATATGCCCACATAGTCTCTGGGAACGCCTCGGATTCCTTCACGGGAAGCACAGGGAATATATTTAGGAGGGATTAGATCTACCTCTACTTCAGGTCTCCCCTTCAGCCAGCAATCACTCTGTGGCACGCTTTTTCTTCCACGGGACCCACTCAACTAGGGGGTCATCTCATACTGGCTCTCAGCCCAGCCCTCCCACCACTTTGATCACACGTTTCATGTCCCTGGGCCTCAGCCTCCCCATGTACCTCAAGAGCAAGTAGAGTTTGGTCTCCATAGGTGGAGACGGAGTGATGACTGATTATAAGCCAGCTGATGCCTACATCCCAGCATGCTGGAGAAGCTGCAGGACTGCTTCTAGGAGACCAGGCCTGCCCCTGCCACCAGAAGTTTCTCCCTCTTCTAGAGTAATTTCTCTTTTACCCACCCACCTCAGATTCAGCTTCTGTGGGAAATTGTCCCCTGCAGTCATGATTTGGAGGGAGGATGTTCAGGGAAATATAGGGCAGGAACCCTAGGCTCTCTAAGAGATCTGCTTAGTGACACAATTCAGTGAGGACTGTGGCAGAAGATAGAAGCAATAGAAGTCATCTCCATCTTTGGTCCTTGTTTCAAAGGCACTTGACTGTCCCCAGGAGAAGGACAGATGTGAGGCTGGTAGGGGTTGAGGATGACTTCACACACCAGGAAGAAGAGAGGCTAAAGAGCAAGCAGCCCTCCGTCTGCCCAGGGCCAGGTCAGGCGGGGCTCAGGCTGGGCTCCAGACCCAGATGGGGGTATGGAGAGAGCAGCTCCACTGGAGGGGGGCGCTCAGCATGGCACGCCTGAGCAACAATCTGGAAGCTATTGGGCTCGTGCGTTTCTGCGATCCAACGTGAATGCCATGCCCAGTTCATTTCCTCTAAGGAAACACAACCTCAGGGGATAATTAGAGCTTCTTTGCGTACACAATCCCATATTGTTTATCCAACACAAATTAAAAAACGTGGGCCCTGAGAACAAGGAGCGAGAGATAAAGGAGACCTCCTCCTCCTCCTCCTCCCGCTCCCTCTCCCGTCCAGCTGGATCTCATTACCCTGCCAGGCCAGGCCAAGCCCCAACCCAGCCTCACCCCCGCCCTGTCGGCTCCTTCTCCTGCAGCCTTTGTGTACCCCTAGACTCAGACCCTCAAAATCAGGGACCTGGGGTCCTTCTCAGCCTTCCACCGTGTCTGTCTGCCTCTGGCTCTGTTGTGAAAGGTGGGCCTGGGGCGGGCTTCTCTGGCCAAAGAGTGCTTGCCAAAAGTGACCATTTGTCCATGTGTCCTCTCAAGTGCCTTCCCAGTGAGGAACGTGGGAAATGCCAGCTCACAAGCACCACTCAGCACCCGGGAGCAGAGGCAAAGCCCATGCCCTGCGGGTTTCTGGGAAGGAAGGGCAGACTCTCTTGGCCCTGGCCTTGGCCCTAGGTCCCTTCCACTGCCCAGATGCACTCCACTCAGACAACAGGGAGCCCAGTCAGCCTGGCCTGGGGGCCCCTCCACAAAGCCCAGCCCCTGTTTCCCCAGGCCCCACAGCCCAACAAAGGAGGATTCTCAGCCGGGGCTGCTCAGGGCGGGAGAAAGGAGGGTTGCGGGTGGAAAATAGCTTCAGAACCCAAGGTTGGCCATCTCCATGAAAGCCCTATTATTGCTCGGGTTGCTAAATGTCTTGCTCAGCATGGCCAATTCAGTTCCCTCACTTCCCTGTCCCCCTAGGACTAGCTCCACATTCCAGCCCTGCACAGCCGGCTTTCTCAACCACGGGATGTAGGACAGGGAGGGCTGAGGAGGCAGGAGGGCTGCCAAGGGAGAACTCACCTTCCCCAAGGCTTGCTAGCTTAGGGAGCAAAGATGGCCCCATGGAAGTCAGCACATCATCATCTCTGACTTCCTGCTTCCTCTTCTTCACAGGGGGTGGGGGCCTTGTTCCGGGAGAGTGGCCTAGGCTTTCCTTGAGGGCTAGGAAGGTGGCCCCTAGTCACCGCTTCTAAGCAGTATGGCTCCAGGGCTGACAAGGAAAGGCCTCTCTGTTCTGGGCCCCTGACCTCTCTCCCAACCTCAGTCCCTAAGAAGGTGAACAGGCTGAGAGGCTCAGTGGGCTCTCCTGAGGATTGACTCCCACAGGCACAGAGCAGGGTGCTGGCCGGCTGGGCGAGTAAAGAGTTTGACTTGAGGTAGAATTTTCTCTGGTTGAAGTGAAGAGGAAGTAGTGTGAGCTGAAAACACATTCCCCGTCTGGTCTGTCCTTTCAGCTCTCCTGGTATTTTTTTTTTCTTTTGGTTTGTCTCTGAGCTGGAAAGAACATGTGCTTGGCAGATTTTTTATTAACTCTGTAGCTCTCTCTCTTTCTCGCTCTCCCTCTCTCTCTCTCTCTCTCTCTGTCTGTCTCTGTCTCTCTCCTTTTCGCTTGCTTGACAGAATTTAGATTAGACAAAACATGAGCTCATTTCTGCCTAAGAAAAAAAAAAAAAAGAAAGAAAGAAAATCACTCCTCCTCCCCTCCCCCACCTTCTCCTCCCCTCTTCCTAGCCTCAACCACCTCTGCTTGTGAGGAGTGGGAAGCAGGCCTGCAGAGACATCACCTCTAAGTCAGGGCTCGGGGTGCCATTGCCCCTGTATCACACCAGCAACCACCTCTGAAGGGTAGACGGCCCCACAGGTTTTCAGTCACAGGCCCTCTGCCTAGTGTATAGGTGCGGGGTAGGAGGCCGGGGCAGGGGAGGCAGTCTAGAAGGGACATGCCTGGGTTCCTGAGGGATGCAGAAGCAAGGCAGGTCCCACAGGGGTTGGCCAGGCTTCTGGCAGCATCTGCGTCCAGTACCCAGGCCCCAGAATCTAACCCACCCAAGCCCTCCCTTTCCCTCCCTGTCCACTACTCACTCCTATAGATGTTCCGTAACAGTTGGACACTGGCCACCACCAGGCCACCCAACCAGCTCATCAGCTCCCAGACCTTGCTGGCTCCCCTCCCCAAGTGCTGACCAAATCACCGAAGACCTTGCTTCTCTCTGCACAGATATGGGGGTATGGGATGGGGCCTTATCACTCACACGGGGACTTGGGCTGATCATTTCTCCTCACTGAAACTCAGTTCCTTATCTGTAAGACAAGGAGAGCAAGATCTACACTAGAAACTTGTCCTGAGGCTTCCACGGCACTTACTTTCGGCCTCCTGAAATTGGTGAAACCGACTAGTATAATCTCTGATCATCGTAGATGTGAATAAATCTCCTCCTCCTAATTCTACCTCTACTTCTCTTTCTTCTTCTCTGTCTCCTTCTCCCTCCCTCTTCATCTTCCCTCCACCCTGACTTGATCTCCCAACCAGATTACAGGGGTGGAAGGACAGCATGAAAGACTGTGCTCAGACATAAGAAAGAACTTCCTGCAAGTGCAGTGATTAGGACCTGAGAGAAATGTCCTCTGGAATCTGTAGATTCACCTTTGAGCAGAAGACAGAGGAGAGTCTGATGGACGGCTTGAGCCCTGCCCTGGAAGGTCTGGTACAGTGGAGGGCCTTCATTTCCTCACCTAGCAACAAAAGGAAGGATTTCCCCTCCTCTCAAAGCTGTTTGGAGATATCTTCATGAGTTCCTGTGTCATCCCACAGCAGCGGGGCAGAAAGCCAGAGTAGGTCTCTGGGGCTGCCCTGGGAGCAAAGGCCTCTGGGTAATACGGAGCCCTCACAGTCATCCTGGCAGGCAGTGGTCCAGCCTGGTGGGGGCCACAGCCCAGGCTCCAGGACGGGTGGACCCCTCTGAGCCAGTGGGCCCTACCTTCACAACCACCTCTCCCCAGCACCTGCCCGCAAGCTGTCCCTTAGCCAAGCAGGGCAGTATTGCTCTTCTAATCTCGTTTTATAAATTAATCCCTTTCTTCCCTTAATCATTTTCACTGCCTGCCTCTGAACCCACTCCAATCCATCTAACTGCTCCTGCACCTTCTTCCACTTATCATCCCCTTCTCATCCTCTGGCTGCAGTGGGGCCCCCCACAGGGCCTGCTTCAGCCACCACATTCACATCTCCAGGTAAGAGGATGAGCCCCCATGCCCAGTGGATCGGGCTCCCTTTTCCTCTGGCCCCGTGGAGATAGCCAAGGGGAGCAGGAGCACATGGAGGCTGGAATCTTAACCCTGCCAGTTACTTGCTCCATAGCCCGAGGGCCATCCCTCTAGCTCCCTAGGCCTGGGTCTGCCTCATTCGTGAAACAGAGCCTCTGGCAGAGCCTTGTGTGAGAAAGCAAGTGACCTGCAAAAGGCTGGACACATATTAGTCACTCTTTTCATCTCGAGGAAGGGCAGGTGTCCCGGGTCAGCACTCCCTAGGCCCGCTGTGCTTGTCTCCTCAGCTAGATCCTTCCCTGCTTGCCCAGGAGCTCCTTAGTATGCTGGGCACTGCCCCACACCCCACCTCAGCCACAAACCAGGATCCCGATCCCCAAGCTGCTGCTAGCGGTGGAGATGGTAGACTGGGGCCCCGAGTGGTGCGTGAGAAAGCCTTCTGGCCCAAAGCACGCAGGGATAGCCAAGTTGCTAGAAGTTTTTTTCAATGTATCTCATAGATTCTTTCTTGAAAAGGCAGCCCTTCTGTTTGGCCACCTGTGCCTCAGAGGAGGAGGGAGGAGGGCCAGGGGCCTACTCTGTGCAGTGCCTGTTTCAATAGGCCTGGGGACTTGCCTAACAGCCCTGTGGAGCCAGCGTTTTCCCATTTTCAAAAATGGGGAAAATGAGGCTCAGAGCGGAAAAGGCTTGCTTGAGTGTCCACACTGCCCCAGGCCCTTGGGGACTCTGCAACAGTGAACACGAATGACAGGTTTCCCATCCGCATGCAGACAGTACTGTCTAGACGGTGGCAGACGAAGCCTGATCTGTCTGATGTCCAATGCCCGTGCTCGTAACAAATACACTAAGATGCTCTCTGTTTCAGAAAAAGAAAATCCAGGCCACTCTCGTTGTAGGACAAAGGATGGGGCTGACAGTGACCAAGAGACTTCTCCAGGCCAATCCCAGCACCGTAAACGTTGATAATCTAGCGGAGTAGAAAAATGCTCCCGCCACATGGCTAAGACAGGGATGGACACGTCAGGACATGACAGAGCAGACCCTGTCTGTGGGGTTTGGGAAAGCTTGCTGGACTGGAGCTTTTAAACTGGCTGTTGAAAGCTACCTAGCAGGTGGCCATGCCAGCAAGGGAGGGAAATGGCACTCCAGATTGAGGGCCACATCTCGAGCAAGCACCAGAGGCAGTGCCAGCAGACCCTCAGTCTGTCCTCTGTGCTGGGACAAAGCACTGGGAAGAGCCTGGGCTCCTGTCTCTGCTTGGCTCTTTACTGTACAGGTGGCTTTAGATAAGAACGGAACCTCTCTGTGCCTGAGTCCTTGGATCTGAGTGCTGGGTATCTAGTCGGGGCGGGATGCTAAATATTTATTAGCATTATTGTCAACATTGTCTTCACAAAAATTCTTGTCTTGAAAGGTACTAGGGTGCAGAGTGCCTCACCCTAACTGATTCCTGCCCCATTCCCATCCTGTTCTGCCTGTCCTTTCCTCCAATTTTCCAATCTCCTCTTACCTTGCCCAGGTTCTACCTCCTGCCACCACTTCTGTGACAGACTGGCTTGGCTCTCGATGAAATCCATAAGGCCAGGCTCCAGGCAGACTTCAGGGCACCTAGCACTCTTCCTGCATGTTCACATCATTTTGAGTCTGGGGTTTGGGGAAGGGAAGGTGATCAGGGAAAGATAGATGAACAGAAAGATTTTCTCTCTTCTTCCAGTGTAGATGGCTTCTGCCATACAGATTGTATCATCTAGACTGAAGGCTGTCTCTTTCATCTGCTTTGTCCACCTCAGAAGCAGGACGGGGGAAGAGAGGGTTATTTGGAATGACAGGGTGGGTACAAGAATACCACCCCATCCCCCCACAGCCCACCTAGACCTGTACACTAACATCCAATGTGCCGTCCCGAGCAGCATGGGGTTAACCCTCTCTGGGCCCCTCCCAGTCCTCTCCTCAGGCCAGGGAGACTGGAAGGGGGCAGTGAGGGTGGCTTGGGGGGGAGGTTGGGGCCAGAAGTCCAGCCTGGTTCTGATTTCCCTGGCTAGAGCCAGGAATCAGAGCCTGGTCTGTCTTCAATCCGCCACCCCCCTCCCACCCAGCCCCCTCGTGCAACACTTCTCTGCTTTCGGGAGCGGCCCATAACCGCAAACACATTTGCTAATGCAGCTAGCCTGCCCGTCCTGGGACAGCTGGCTGGGCCCTGTGCCTGGGGCCAGGGCAGGCAAAGGGCAGGGGGCCTGGCTGGGAAAGGGGCCTGAGGCTCCTCCTCCTGTGCTGAGCTGCCTGCACAGCCTGGTCCCTGCCTCTCCGGCTCCATGACCCCTCTCTTCTGTGACTCCTTCGAGGGCTGAGCTGGGTGTTGGAGAAGCTTACACCTCTGGCTGTCCGGTCCAAAAACAGCGCAGCTGTATATGCTCTTTGGCCAAGAGAATACCTTGCCCCGCTGGGCTAAGGGAGTTAGCCTGAGCCCTCCCACATAGCCTTTCCCTCTGAGAAGCGCCTCCTATATGAATAGTAAACCTAGGGTCCAGGGAAGGTTGGGAATTTATGGATTGCCCAGAAAGGCAAAAGCAGAAGGAAGTCGAGAGCTCTCCTTTCTGCTATTATCATAACTTGAGTCATTATTGCCCTTCTCTGAGCCTCAGTTTCTCCATGCTGCGCAGACTACTTCACAAATTTTGATATGGACATAAGCAAGCAACTGTCTTGTAAACAGTTAAGTTCTGTGTCCATGATCATTCCCTCAGACTCGCTATGCTCTGTGAGGGTGCGCACCATATCTGAGCTACCTCTGTATCACCCATGACATCAGCTCGTTGTGGGGGACGGCTAGAGAGATGGGACTGACCGAGTGACACCAAGACTGAGTCCTGAGGTCCCTGAATTCTGGAGCTGGAGCTGTGACTGGAGTCCGCCCCAACCAGACGTCAATCCCAAGGCCTCAGCCTCGCTCAGCTGCCCCCGTCCACTCCCCCACGTCCTCCCATTGCACACAAAGCATGCAGCTCAGCTTCCCTCTGCCAAGACACCCCCACCCAGCCCCACAGCCCCTCTCCAAAGACAGGGGCCTTTCTCTGCCACGTTCCTGGAGGCTTTTCCACTTAACAGGGCCTTGAAATCCATTTGCCGCAGACTGTGAACTTCCTCTTCATGCTTCTGCCCGCTGGCCCTCTTCTACGCTGACCCCCACCCCCAACTCCCAACCAATCCTGGCATCCACCAGCCCATGGCCCGGCAGCTGTCACCCTGCTCTCCCCCTCCCCAGGCCTCTGAGGCCAAGCAGGGGGCACCTGGAAGAGGTACCGGGGGCCCAGGAAGCAACAGCAGCGTGGACTAAGGCAGAGAGCTGAGGACTTGCTCACTAGGAGAGTCCTAAGCTCCAGTCGAAACACAAAGGGCTGCTCCCCCTTATCCCAGCCAACTAGAAACAGAGGCTGCCTCCCTCAGGCCTCTAAAGGCACCAGGCGTTCCCTCCTACATCACGTCTCCAGACTTCATAGTCCCGATTCCTTCTGCTGGTGGGGATGCACGGCAGCACCTGACCACCCTTTAGATATAGCTGGGATGGTGGGCAGTCTGGCATCTAGTCCTCCCATAGCTAGAGTCCATCACCGTGGGCCAATCTGTTCCCTTCTCTGGTCTCTGACTGCCTTGGAGATCCCTCTTACCTAACTCTGACCTCTTTTTGTTTCCTGAACTAGAGTCTGTCCTGGGCTTCTCCAAATGGTCAATTCCAGGTCTCTCTAGCCTTCTTCCTGGAATCCAAAAGGCTTTCATGTTCGGCCACAAATTAATTATTGCTCCCACAGGTCCCTCTGAAGTTGGAAAAAGGCAGGCAGTGAGTATCGACTGAGTACCTACTATGACCAGGCATTTCATGCCTTCTGCCTCCTTTTGGCATTGATATCTCCATGCTACAGCCTGAGGAAACTGAAGCTCAGAAAGAAGTGACTTACTTGTTAATCAAAATTTGCTTTGTAGTAGCTACTCACAGAGCTTCAGAGCCTGGTCAGGCTTCAAATGATGAGGCTTATGCTAGTATACGTGCGATTTGTGACCCACTCAAACCCATTGCACACAAAGCATGCAGCTCAGCTTCCCTCTGCCAAGACACCCCCACCCAGCCCCACAGCCCCTCTCCAAAGACAGGGGCCTTTCTCTGCCACGTTCCTGGAGGCTTTTCCACTTAACAGGGCCTTGAAATCCATTTGCCGCAGACTGTGAACTTCCTCTTCATGCTTCTGCCCGCTGGCCCTCTTCTACGCTGACCCCCACCCCCAACTCCCAACCAATCCTGGCATCCACCAGCCCATGGCCCGGCAGCTGTCACCCTGCTCTCCCCCTCCCCAGGCCTCTGAGGCCAAGCAGGGGGCACCTGGAAGAGGTACCGGGGGCCCAGGAAGCAACAGCAGCGTGGACTAAGGCAGAGAGCTGAGGACTTGCTCACTAGGAGAGTCCTAAGCTCCAGTCGAAACACAAAGGGCTGCTCCCCCTTATCCCAGCCAACTAGAAACAGAGGCTGCCTCCCTCAGGCCTCTAAAGGCACCAGGCGTTCCCTCCTACATCACGTCTCCAGACTTCATAGTCCCGATTCCTTCTGCTGGTGGGGATGCACGGCAGCACCTGACCACCCTTTAGATATAGCTGGGATGGTGGGCAGTCTGGCATCTAGTCCTCCCATAGCTAGAGTCCATCACCGTGGGCCAATCTGTTCCCTTCTCTGGTCTCTGACTGCCTTGGAGATCCCTCTTACCTAACTCTGACCTCTTTTTGTTTCCTGAACTAGAGTCTGTCCTGGGCTTCTCCAAATGGTCAATTCCAGGTCTCTCTAGCCTTCTTCCTGGAATCCAAAAGGCTTTCATGTTCGGCCACAAATTAATTATTGCTCCCACAGGTCCCTCTGAAGTTGGAAAAAGGCAGGCAGTGAGTATCGACTGAGTACCTACTATGACCAGGCATTTCATGCCTTCTGCCTCCTTTTGGCATTGATATCTCCATGCTACAGCCTGAGGAAACTGAAGCTCAGAAAGAAGTGACTTACTTGTTAATCAAAATTTGCTTTGTAGTAGCTACTCACAGAGCTTCAGAGCCTGGTCAGGCTTCAAATGATGAGGCTTATGCTAGTATACGTGCGATTTGTGACCCACTCAAACCTTGGTTCCCAACTCAGCTCTGTTTCCCTAAAGTTATATTATTCTAAGGCTAAAGCAAAATAAAAATGCACACTAAGGAAAGAGTACTTGGGAGAAGGAAGGACTTCCTGCCAGGCAAATCACCCAATTCAACCAAGAACCTACTACATGTCCATCCCTAGTGAGCATTTTCCCATGCTGTCTGGGTTGTTTAAATACTCTCAACACCCCTTTGGGCTAGCAATTATCTTGGTCTTTTTATAGATGGGGAAACTGAGGCACAGGTAGGGGTAGTAAATTGCCAAAGACTGCACAATGAGACCCTAGAGAAGGGCATGGCAACCCACTCAAGGATTCTTGCCTGGGGAATCCCAAGGACCGAGGAGCCTGGTGGGCTACAGTCCATGGGGTCACACAGAGTTGGATACAACTGAGTGACTGAGCACACACACACACATGAGAAGGTGGCCAGTATTTCTCCCAACCCTATTCACACACCTCAGCCTATCCCACCTCAAGGGAGGAAGAGTGACATCTTGCAGCAAGAGCTCCCCTGTCCCATGGCTGCAGGGCCCAGATGAGAGTGGCATGAGCCCAGAGACCCTATATAACAGGAGCAGAGCCATGGCCCTCTCCATCAAAGCTGGCTCTTTTACCCTAGCGCCTGGAGCTAACCCTTGCTCTGTCTCTGGGGGGAAGCCTGTCTCTCTCCCCATCTGCCTTTTTCATCCTTCCCCACTCTGCTTCTCAGTACTGAATTTGTGCAAACCCTAAACTGAACTACCATACCAACCGTTACCCAACCTGCCTCATTCCAGATCCCTGGCACTAATGCAATCTGTGGAGAGGAAGCCCTGAAGTCTGCTCCCTTCAGCTGGCTGCCCGTCTCAGCCCCCACCACCAGCACTGGCATCCCCGTGCTGTACTAACCTGAGTGCCCCTCCACCTGGTGTGTGGGTGTCGCCACACACCATTCACAAATGCATCTTTCCAAATGGAGCAGTTTCCTACACACACAAGAGGCCTTCCTGATATCACCATTGAATGACACATGTTCATGCATATTCGTTCTTCTGATAAGTGTGTATGGGGCACCAACTAGGTGCCAGGCACTGCTTCAAGGCCCTACATGCACAGCAGTGAGCAACCCAGAGTGCCCGTTTTCATGGGCCTTAGAGTCCAGAGAGAAGGGAGAAGCTCATGACCAAGTACAGCACACAGGAACAAAAGAGTCCCAATTCAACCAAGCGTCCACCCTGTAACCCATGCTGTCTGGGTTGTTTAAATACTCTCAACACCCCTTTGGGCTAGCAATTATCTTGGTCTTTTTATAGATGGGGAAACTGAGGCACAGGTAGGGGTAGTAAATTGCCAAAGACTGCACAATGAGACCCTAGAGAAGGGCATGGCAACCCACTCAAGGATTCTTGCCTGGGGAATCCCAAGGACCGAGGAGCCTGGTGGGCTACAGTCCATGGGGTCACACAGAGTTGGATACAACTGAGTGACTGAGCACACACACACACATGAGAAGGTGGCCAGTATTTCTCCCAACCCTATTCACACACCTCAGCCTATCCCACCTCAAGGGAGGAAGAGTGACATCTTGCAGCAAGAGCTCCCCTGTCCCATGGCTGCAGGGCCCAGATGAGAGTGGCATGAGCCCAGAGACCCTATATAACAGGAGCAGAGCCATGGCCCTCTCCATCAAAGCTGGCTCTTTTACCCTAGCGCCTGGAGCTAACCCTTGCTCTGTCTCTGGGGGGAAGCCTGTCTCTCTCCCCATCTGCCTTTTTCATCCTTCCCCACTCTGCTTCTCAGTACTGAATTTGTGCAAACCCTAAACTGAACTACCATACCAACCGTTACCCAACCTGCCTCATTCCAGATCCCTGGCACTAATGCAATCTGTGGAGAGGAAGCCCTGAAGTCTGCTCCCTTCAGCTGGCTGCCCGTCTCAGCCCCCACCACCAGCACTGGCATCCCCGTGCTGTACTAACCTGAGTGCCCCTCCACCTGGTGTGTGGGTGTCGCCACACACCATTCACAAATGCATCTTTCCAAATGGAGCAGTTTCCTACACACACAAGAGGCCTTCCTGATATCACCATTGAATGACACATGTTCATGCATATTCGTTCTTCTGATAAGTGTGTATGGGGCACCAACTAGGTGCCAGGCACTGCTTCAAGGCCCTACATGCACAGCAGTGAGCAACCCAGAGTGCCCGTTTTCATGGGCCTTAGAGTCCAGAGAGAAGGGGAGAAGCTCATGACCAAGTACAGCACACAGGAACAAAAGAGTCCCAGACTGGGGCAGGAACTATGAAGCAAATAAGGCAGGCTAGTATCATTATAGCATTAAAGGGGCTGTTTTAGTCTGAGTAGTCAGGGAGGTCTTCAATAAGGAGGACCGAGGCCTGATGGACAAGAAGTCTTGTGAGGAGCCAGGGGAGGCCTTTGAGGCAGAGAGAACACAAAGCATAAAGGTGCCGAGGTGGGATTTAGTGTTGTGGAGAAAAGGGCTCTCAACTGAAGTCAGAGAGTTAGACAAGAATCAAGTCATGGAAGGCCTTCTAAGTCATGGTCAAAAGTTTGACTTTTATTCTAAGTGTGGTGAGAAGGCATTAGAGGATTTTAGGCATGTTTAAGGGCTTCCCTGCTAGCTCAGCTGGTAAGGAATCCACCTGCAATGCAGGATACCCCGGTTTAATCCCTGGGTAGGGAAGATCCCGTGAAGAAGGGATAGGCTAAGAACATACTGAATTTGTGTTTAAGAACAACTGCTCTGGCAGCTATAAGGAAGATGGATCATTGAGAGGCATGGGTAGAAGCAGGGAGACCAATTGCACTAGAGCAGGTGACAGATGGTGCTGGTCTTGGCTAGGCTGGTGGCCACACAGTGAAGTAGATATCAAGGAAATATTAGTAGTTAGATATGGAAGTCTGGACTTCAGTGCAGAGGTCAGGCTCTTCCTGATAACCTCAAATGGATAGCTTCTCTGTATCTCTGCCAGGAAGTCTAAGCAGGCATCTCAAATATAACATGGCTACAAAAGAATCCTTTATTTTCCCCACAAAATCAGGCTATTAGATGCATAAGCCTGGGCTTTGGGGAAGAGATCAGGAATGGGGATGCAAACTTTGGATGAGCCTTTCCAAATGGAGCAGTTTCCTACACACACAAGAGGCCTTCCTGATATCACCATTGAATGACACATGTTCATGCATATTCTTCTGATAAGTGTGTATGGGGCACCAACTAGGTGCCAGGCACTGCTTCAAGGCCCTACATGCACAGCAGTGAGCAACCCAGAGTGCCCGTTTTCATGGGCCTTAGAGTCCAGAGAGAAGGGGAGAAGCTCATGACCAAGTACAGCACACAGGAACAAAAGAGTCCCAGACTGGGGCAGGAACTATGAAGCAAATAAGGCAGGCTAGTATCATTATAGCATTAAAGGGGCTGTTTTAGTCTGAGTAGTCAGGGAGGTCTTCAATAAGGAGGACCGAGGCCTGATGGACAAGAAGTCTTGTGAGGAGCCGGGGGAGGCCTTTGAGGCAGAGAGAACACAAAGCATAAAGGTGCCGAGGTGGGATTTAGTGTTGTGGAGAAAAGGGCTCTCAACTGAAGTCAGAGAGTTAGACAAGAATCAAGTCATGGAAGGCCTTCTAAGTCATGGTCAAAAGTTTGACTTTTATTCTAAGTGTGGTGAGAAGGCATTAGAGGATTTTAGGCATGTTTAAGGGCTTCCCTGCTAGCTCAGCTGGTAAGGAATCCACCTGCAATGCAGGATACCCCGGTTTAATCCCTGGGTAGGGAAGATCCCGTGAAGAAGGGATAGGCTAAGAACATACTGAATTTGTGTTTAAGAACAACTGCTCTGGCAGCTATAAGGAAGATGGATCATTGAGAGGCATGGGTAGAAGCAGGGAGACCAATTGCACTAGAGCAGGTGACAGATGGTGCTGGTCTTGGCTAGGCTGGTGGCCACACAGTGAAGTAGATATCAAGGAAATATTAGTAGTTAGATATGGAAGTCTGGACTTCAGTGCAGAGGTCAGGCTCTTCCTGATAACCTCAAATGGATAGCTTCTCTGTATCTCTGCCAGGAAGTCTAAGCAGGCATCTCAAATATAACATGGCTACAAAAGAATCCTTTATTTTCCCCACAAAATCAGGCTATTAGATGCATAAGCCTGGGCTTTGGGGAAGAGATCAGGAATGGGGATGCAAACTGGGGGGAGTTGTTGGCATATAGGTGGTATTTAAATTCAGAACTCAATGAGACCATCTGCTAAGAAAGCACAGGTAGAGAAAAAGAGCATTCTAAGATTCATTCCAAATCCCTGGCACTAATGTAACCATCTGTACTCCAACAGTTAGAGGAGGATCCTGGGAAGAACCAGAGAAGAACCAGAGAAAACAGCAAGATGAAAGGAAAAACAGCAACTGAGAGAGATTGACTCCACGAGGGAGTAGCAGATGCTTCTGATAGAGACATCCAGAAAAGCAAGACAGATCACTGGGCTTGGCAATGTGGGCGCAATGGTAAACCTGACAAGATCAATTTCAGTGGAGAGAGAAGTCCATTGGAATAGTGAGAGGTGAGAATGGGTTGTGAGGAAGCAGAGACTTTCTGTATAGAAGTCCTCTGGGGAGGTTTTGTGGTGAAGGAAAGCAGAAGAGATGGGGGAGAAGCTGGAGAAGTGCGTGGATAAGGACACAGAAGTAGAGTCAGTGAATCGGAGGCCTAAGTAAGAACAGAGCATTGTTGGACTCAGGGAATAAGAGGGAATAATAAGAGTAGGATCAAAGGGTAGGTTGATTGAAGTCAAGATTTTGAAAGTGCTGCCATTAATAATGATGGCCAGGTCAAGGTTATGATTGAGGGAATGAGAGACTGAGATGGGGTGGAGGACCAGATTGTTGGAGGTGAGGTACTCCAAGGAAGAGAGAAGCCAGGGTGGTCGCCCGTGCTGATGAAGAATTTACAAGAATGTTGCCAGGATTAGGTAGGAGAGAATAGGCATTGAGCCACATATGATCATCTCAGTGAACAGAGGGCACTGATATAGAGGGTCAAAAGATGACAACCTCAGGAAGGGATAGGGGCCGAGACAGTCTTAGGAGGCTCCATTGTTTTGAAAAGAGGAAAGAAGACAAATGGTCTGGAAGCAGTCATGGAAAACAAGGAAGACATCATGCTTACCTCCCTCTGAAGCAGCATGTGGGGTGTGGGAGAATAGTAGAGTCTCACTTGAGAGAGGTGCCAAAGAGTTGTGTCTTTGGGCCATGGCAGTGAAGGACATGATTGTAAGAGGCTGAAGGTGTGGAGAGGGGAACAGTGGCTGAGAGTGGACCGTGGGTACCAGAAAGCAGAGTGTAAGGGGTTCGAGAGTGTGGAAGGAACATAAGATGAGGCCCAAATTAGGCAATGTATATAGCAATAAAAGGATGAGATTTGGGCAGGTGGTGGAAGGCCAAGGAGGCCCATGCTTCTGTGGTGATTGAGGTAAACAGGGACATAAGTCCTGGAGGAATAGATCATAATTACTCACAGAAAGCATGGTCATCAGTTCAAGCCCAAAGACCCAAGGATCCTGAGTGAAGGACTTCCTGCTGCTGGCTGGGGGTGGGGAAGCCAAGAATGAGCTAGAACTTGGGACCAGAAGAAGCTCTGTTGAAGGAGAAGAGGTAGAACACAAGACAAGGAAAGCACGTAAGCACTTGTCCAACCTGGCACATATGACTACATACCCTCAGGCACACATTTGTACATACACAGAAACCCTAACCCTTACACACAGCATCAGTATGTCAATGAAAGGTCCATATTTCCTGTACATGGGCAGGCATGTACATTTTTACATGTGCCCACATACACACGCAGTGCACTTAGGCCTAACACACCACACATGCCCATATTTTCCCACACCACCATGTATGTACTCATACATGTACACAAGCACATACACACACACACACACACACACCCCGAACACTGGGCTTTCTTAAGTCTTGCCAAGCCACAGACAGCAGAAAATCAAGCTGAAGTTGAACAATCCAACCCAGTGAAGGGGGAGGAGATGAAGGGGCGTGAGAATGAGGTGTGTGTTGGGGGAGTCAGGCAGAGGGGAGCAAGGGAGCCAAATGCTAAGGAAAAAAATCTAGACCTTTTGAAAAAGGGAAAGCCTTCAGACAGAGCAGGAATGCGAGCTGTAATTAGAATCGCTTCAACCGTCTCTAGATTTGAAAAGGATAGGCAAACTGGTTGCACATGCAATATGGCGATCCTTGGCCTAGATAATGTCAGAAAAGCATGTGGGGTGTGGGAGAATAGTAGAGTCTCACTTGAGAGAGGTGCCAAAGAGTTGTGTCTTTGGGCCATGGCAGTGAAGGACATGATTGTAAGAGGCTGAAGGTGTGGAGAGGGGAACAGTGGCTGAGAGTGGACCGTGGGTACCAGAAAGCAGAGTGTAAGGGGTTCGAGAGTGTGGAAGGAACATAAGATGAGGCCCAAATTAGGCAATGTATATAGCAATAAAAGGATGAGATTTGGGCAGGTGGTGGAAGGCCAAGGAGGCCCATGCTTCTGTGGTGATTGAGGTAAACAGGGACATAAGTCCTGGAGGAATAGATCATAATTACTCACAGAAAGCATGGTCATCAGTTCAAGCCCAAAGACCCAAGGATCCTGAGTGAAGGACTTCCTGCTGCTGGCTGGGGGTGGGGAAGCCAAGAATGAGCTAGAACTTGGGACCAGAAGAAGCTCTGTTGAAGGAGAAGAGGTAGAACACAAGACAAGGAAAGCACGTAAGCACTTGTCCAACCTGGCACATATGACTACATACCCTCAGGCACACATTTGTACATACACAGAAACCCTAACCCTTACACACAGCATCAGTATGTCAATGAAAGGTCCATATTTCCTGTACATGGGCAGGCATGTACATTTTTACATGTGCCCACATACACACGCAGTGCACTTAGGCCTAACACACCACACATGCCCATATTTTCCCACACCACCATGTATGTACTCATACATGTACACAAGCACATACACACACACACACACACACACACACCCCGAACACTGGGCTTTCTTAAGTCTTGCCAAGCCACAGACAGCAGAAAATCAAGCTGAAGTTGAACAATCCAACCCAGTGAAGGGGGAGGAGATGAAGGGGCGTGAGAA
Source organism: Tragulus kanchil (assembly GCA_022376925.1). Taxonomy (NCBI): domain Eukaryota; kingdom Metazoa; phylum Chordata; class Mammalia; order Artiodactyla; family Tragulidae; genus Tragulus; species Tragulus kanchil. Next base: position 71,782,293 of record JAIOJX010000001.1, on the reverse strand, counting down.
TGAGGTGTGTGTTGGGGGAGTCAGGCAGAGGGGAGCAAGGGAGCCAAATGCTAAGGAAAAAAATCTAGACCTTTTGAAAAAGGGAAAGCCTTCAGACAGAGCAGGAATGCGAGCTGTAATTAGAATCGCTTCAACCGTCTCTAGATTTGAAAAGGATAGGCAAACTGGTTGCACATGCAATATGGCGATCCTTGGCCTAGATAATGTCAGAAAAGCATGTGTGTGTGTGTGCGTGCATGTGTGTGCAGGCACGCGTGGGCGCCTGTACAAAATGCACTTGACCACATGGCACTGGGCCCTGGGGACGTCAAAGTGAGGTGCCCCCCTCCCACCTTGCTCTTGCAGCCACCTGCCTTTGGACTGGACCCCACACTGGGCTCAGGGCCACACCACTACACATCACTACACACACACACACACACACACACGCACACACTCAAGGCACAGAAGATTTAGGAACTGTCATAGGGACATGACAGTTTAAGAACATAACCTAGGGGTGATGAGGTTTCAGAGGTGCTGGATGAGGAAACAGCACCCATAAGTTCAAGTCCCAAGTCTGTCACTGACTAGCTACCTGACTGGGTCCCATAGCCCTCCCTTTCTCAGGGACTCTGGAACCTTAAGGGAGATCATGGGGTCCTTCCAGTCTGAGCCTGAGTATCCATTGAGTGTCATTGGTTCAGAGCAGCTGGCGGCAAGCAAAGGAAAGAGATCTGTTGTGTGCCTGCAAGAGGCAGAGGTGGGCCAGGAGGGATGTGACTATCTCTGGCTCCCCTGGCTCCAGGCACAAGTTGCCCCCTGGGCAGACCTTCACACTTTGGCCACATCAGTGTGCTGTGGGCTCCCAAGGACTAAAGAAGGCCCCAGAGGAAAGGGCCAGGCAACCAGACGGGGCCCAGTCAGCAAACATAATCCCTTATATTCCCTCTGGCTCTTTCCTTCCCTTCTTCTCACCTTCCTCCTCCAGGCTTTCTGGGAGGGCCTTGGGGCCAGCTGCTGTCGTCACTAAAAATAGCTCAGCCAGCTTTGGGTGTGAAGGAGCCCCTCTTACTTGCAGGGTCCCAGAGGCCTGGCAGGTGGCAGTTGGTGTCTATGGCTCCTCCAAGCCTAAGAGATCAGATTCTCCTTTTTAAGTGCAAGCCCCAGTTCCAGCCCAAATCTCAAGGCAGAGGGAGCAAGGGAGCCAAATGCTAAGGAAAAAAATCTAGACCTTTTGAAAAAGGGAAAGCCTTCAGACAGAGCAGGAATGCGAGCTGTAATTAGAATCGCTTCAACCGTCTCTAGATTTGAAAAGGATAGGCAAACTGGTTGCACATGCAATATGGCGATCCTTGGCCTAGATAATGTCAGAAAAGCATGTGTGTGTGTGTGCGTGCATGTGTGTGCAGGCACGCGTGGGCGCCTGTACAAAATGCACTTGACCACATGGCACTGGGCCCTGGGGACGTCAAAGTGAGGTGCCCCCCTCCCACCTTGCTCTTGCAGCCACCTGCCTTTGGACTGGACCCCACACTGGGCTCAGGGCCACACCACTACACATCACTACACACACACACACACACACACACGCACACACTCAAGGCACAGAAGATTTAGGAACTGTCATAGGGACATGACAGTTTAAGAACATAACCTAGGGGTGATGAGGTTTCAGAGGTGCTGGATGAGGAAACAGCACCCATAAGTTCAAGTCCCAAGTCTGTCACTGACTAGCTACCTGACTGGGTCCCATAGCCCTCCCTTTCTCAGGGACTCTGGAACCTTAAGGGAGATCATGGGGTCCTTCCAGTCTGAGCCTGAGTATCCATTGAGTGTCATTGGTTCAGAGCAGCTGGCGGCAAGCAAAGGAAAGAGATCTGTTGTGTGCCTGCAAGAGGCAGAGGTGGGCCAGGAGGGATGTGACTATCTCTGGCTCCCCTGGCTCCAGGCACAAGTTGCCCCCTGGGCAGACCTTCACACTTTGGCCACATCAGTGTGCTGTGGGCTCCCAAGGACTAAAGAAGGCCCCAGAGGAAAGGGCCAGGCAACCAGACGGGGCCCAGTCAGCCGCAAACATAATCCCTTATATTCCCTCTGGCTCTTTCCTTCCCTTCTTCTCACCTTCCTCCTCCAGGCTTTCTGGGAGGGCCTTGGGGCCAGCTGCTGTCGTCACTAAAAATAGCTCAGCCAGCTTTGGGTGTGAAGGAGCCCCTCTTACTTGCAGGGTCCCAGAGGCCTGGCAGGTGGCAGTTGGTGTCTATGGCTCCTCCAAGCCTAAGAGATCAGATTCTCCTTTTTAAGTGCAAGCCCCAGTTCCAGCCCAAATCTCAAGGTCCCCAAGCACTGCCTCCTTTGTTCCCCAGTATCCCAGGGAATCCTCTGTAGAGGTTCGCACAGTGGGTCTTGGTGCTCAGACAATAACAATAATTATAGTAATAATAATAATAATAATGGTTAACACTCATAGAACATTTACTATGTTTGAAAAGCCTCTGAAAAGAGCTTTGCTTGTCTAACTCTTTACTCCCTTACAAGAGCTCTCTACCGTTAAGTACTAGTATCCCCATTGTGCAAGTGAACAAACTGAGGCATGGGCAGCTTAAGTAAATTACTCAAAGCTACACAGATGGTAAGTGGTAGAATGAGGATGCTGTTTATCCATTTAATTGCAGATTCCAGGAAGAGAAAACTGCTGGTGACAATAAGAATGAGAAATATTTACTCATCTTGATGTGCAGTGGGTCACCACTGATTGAGTGCTTCAAAAACAGACTTCATACTACACCCCATAGAGCAGCTGAAAGGGCCTCCAGGCTAAAGGGATAAAGGATTAAATCCTTGGTTTGCCCCACAGTGGCTGTGCAGCTCTGAGCAAGGATCTTCTCCTTTCTGAGCTTATGTCCTTGTCTGTGAAACAAGAAGTAATAGCAGCTGACTCTCGTGGCATGAAGATTCTAGGAGACAATGTGTGAGTGTGGACTCGGTATGGATGAATCAACCTGCCCTCTTCCCCTCCCTGAAGACACCTGAGGACTTCTTGGTCTTGTTCTTTCCAATGGCTGGATGGAGAGCCCAGAAGGTCTGCGTCTGGGCCGTTTTCTCCATACGGTACTGTCAGAGCTTTCCAGGGGCCTGTGCAAGTATGTGAGCCCCAGGAAAATTTATTGGCTCTAAAATATGAAAAGAAAACAGCAGAATTGGAATTAATAAATGTTCTATTATGTGTCTACAAAACGTTAATGCAACATCAACCTCATTAATTGTTAAATTTAGTATTCCTAAAAATTTCATTACATTTGAAAACAATTTGTTGGTTAGATTTCCTCACTTTGCAAGAATTCTTGAGTATGCATGATGATTACCAAGAAATCATAGCCAATTGGGAGTGAAACGAGTTACTCATAGGCAAATCATTTCAAAAGCGGAATTATAAAAATCCTTTGAAAATTTTTATAGCAAAAATTACATTTAATATGGGATGTGGGTACATTTTCATATATTTGATATGCTGTGAGGGTAAAGCCACTAAAAGAGAGAGTGCCTGTGCCCTTCAAAGGTCTAGAAAGGGCCCTGTCCCAGTGTGGAAGAGGAGTAAGTCCCCGTGTGAGAAATAAAAGTGCTTCTGTGAGAATTGCTATTTGGGGGAAAGAGTCGATGGGCCATGGTGGGCGCCCACTCCTCTGGTTATTCCCCTCATCTCAAACAAAACAAAACAAAACAAAAACCTGCCCGGGCCACATGCGTGTAGGCGCTGGCAGAATGGCCCTCATGGAGCAGTCCTTTCATGTACTGCCCTCGGCTCTTATCAAAGGCCCTTTCAAGAAACAGGCATGCCTGTGTGCCTTTCATAATCAAGAAGAGAAATAAACATTATCTGACGAAAAGCGAGAAGAAAACAGCCATGTGTAAACGGTGTCTTTCGGCTTGTCAAGCCATTGCCCAGGATATTGTCCACTGTGCTGCTCGGTGCCTCCGGGCAAAGGCCCACACTAGGCATTTCTCTCCCGATTTAGCACCAGCATCAACTTGGGGTCCCTAGAGGGCCTGTCAGTTTCCTCCCCTCTGATACCCAGAGCAGCAGAGTGCTTTGCTTCCAGCGGGCTCACCACGGGAGGCCGCCTCGGTTCAGGCAGCGAGTGGGAGGCACACAGGCCACCACTTACTTCTACGTGACCTGAGGCAGGTCCCTTCCTGCTGAGCCTTCTGTGCAAGACCGGCAGCATAAGTCGCGGGGTTAGTGTGAGGATGCATTGAGATAATGAATGTCAAGTGGATAGAACAGGCCTCCGTGCTGCTGAGAACTTGGGATCAGGATTGGGTTTGCTCTGGATGGCTGACAGTTGATGACTCAAACTCTCCACCCCAGGACGCCTGTCTGCCCTGCATGCTCTCGGACACCTGGGCTCGGTGCCCAACACGTTCCAGCAACCTGACTAGGTCAAGGCTCTCCTTTGTCAAATCTGCATGTCCAAGAATCACCAAGGAGATGGGGGGCTGGTAGCAGAGACTCCACCATGACCCCAGCTCCCCCAAAGCTTAGATGATTCAGCCTCACATACTCCAGATGTCGTCCCTGCTCCAGCAAGCCACCCTGGTTTCTGCCTGCTCTTCCTTACCTCTTCTGTGCAGAAACCCCGTGAGGATATGGTTCTGCTAAGAGCTCTCTGTCCTACTTATTCTGGTGACCAATGCAGGGATGATCAAGCCCCAAAAAAGAGGCTGGTGGCGTTACGCCAGCTCATCGATGGCAGGCCAGCATTTGTGCTAAGCCACCATCTGTAGCTGGGCCACCCCCTCTCATGGCCAAACACCTTGCTGCCAGCTCAGGGTCTTTGGCCACTCCTTGGAATGCTGTCTCTCCCCTGCCCCCATCCTCTCTCCCTGGGGTCCACTGCCTCCTGTCTCCCAAATGCCATTAGCCCTCCCTCCTTCGTGTTCTTGCCACAACTGCGTACGTGGCTCCATTGTCATTCTTAGCAGCTCTTGGCTCCATGGGCCAACATTTCTGGGCCTCTGTAGCCTTTAGACAACAAAGGCAGAGGCCGTCTGATTTCACCTCTGGGGCTTTTGTACCCGGCACTGGTCTTGGGGCAGGTGTATTTGCTGAATTGGAGGGAATTCAGCACAGGCAGAGGGGGCAGGAGAGAAGTAAGAGTCTGTCTTCTGAAATTTCTCCTTCCAGCTCTCACTATGAATTCAGAAGGTCGGGGCTCAAGTCCTCGGCCATGTTTAGCTGTGTGACCTTCGGCAAGTCACTATCCTTTCCCGTAAGCCTCATTTTCATCACCAGGAAAAGAAATGACATTTGCAATTTGTTCTCTGGCCTTGGCAAGGACTGTCATAGAGATCCAATGAGAGAAGGGCGGGAAAAGTCCGTGAGGTCCCATGAATTGCTGGGCCAGCAGCTGAAGATCCAAGTGTCGGCCTGTCCAGGGAGCTCCTCTGAGTTCATTTTCAAGAAGGGACTGCAAACTCCGAGGAACACACAGACAGGTCAACTGTGCACATGCCCTGCCTGCTAGACGGCTCCATTGCACTGAAACCCAACTTGCCTTTCATCACAGGCAAACTCATATCTATGCCATGCAGTCCCCAGACCACAACATCAAGAGTATTTTTTTCTGCCCTCTCGTTCCTTCAATCCCTGCTCCCACCTCACCTGCCAGGGATCCTGAGCCCTTTTTGAAAGGTAATAATATGACTAATCATAACAGCTGCCAGCGCTTGTCAAGAAGTTACTATAGCTCTGAGTATCTTGCATTTATTAACTCACTTAATTCTCACACCATTATCTCCCCCATTCTTAAGATGGGAAAACTGAAGATCAAAAAGGTAAAGTGCCCAAGATCACAGAACTACTGCACAGCAAAGGTGCGACTTGTTGCTGTTATTTTTTCGTTAAGCCATGTCCAACTCTTGGCAACCCATGGACTGCAGCCCATCAGGCTCCTCTGTCCATGGTCTTCTTCAGGCAAGAATATTGAAATGGATGGCCATTTTCTTCTCCAGGGTTTCTTTCCGACCCAGGGATCGAACCCAAGTCTCACTTTGAGTAGGCGGTTCCCTGTAGGATCCCAGAATCCTGAGCCTCAACCCATGTCCCATGAAGGACCCGAGCCAAGTCATGGTAGAAAGCCCAAGAGGGAAGCTTTGTCAGGGGAATGGAAGGACTGGATGGGCCTGACTGGTCAGACAGGTGTCCTGGTTTGAGAGAATCCAGGCCCAGCTCAGAGCAGGCAGCAGTTCTCAGCTTGCCGGGAAGCCAATTAGAGCCGGGGTGAGGTGGGATCCTGGCGGCCTCTGCCCTAGGTCCTCCACTCCCACCTGGCAATCATTAAGTTGGCTTGGAGGATCCCTGTCAAGAGAGCTAGACTTCTGGGATGGATCAAGGTGAAAGGGAGGCTGGCAGAGAGGACTCCTATACCCAGACCTCACACTGAGGACCCCCCCAGGGCTGCTGGCTTCCTTGGTCATGTCAAAAAGACATTTCAAAGACCTGATCGGCCCCTTATCAAGTCATGTGTGCTCCTTCCCGCCATGTGGAAGGCAATGTGTGCAACTCTCCTGGGGAAGTATGGACCCATGGGTTTGGAGGGAGAGGGGCTGCTTCTCAGAGCAATGGGCCGATTAGTCAGACAAAAGCTAGGAGACTGTTTGTCAAACTCTGGGACTGGACATATAGGATCCAGGAGTCCTTGCCTTAGGGGATCATGTCTGGGGCTGAGATCATGCCTCTTCTTCCCCCAACCTCTATACTCAACAGCCAGTTCTCCAAAACCTCAGCGTCCTCATCTGTAAAATTGGCATAATTCCTTCATCACAGACGGGGATGCTGTGAAGCTGAAACGAGACACTGAAGACACAACTCTCAGCACAGTCCCAAGCACAAAGTAAGCACTAGGCCAGCTTGTTCCCTTTCCATCCCTACATTGGGCTCAGAACAAAACAGGTGAAAATTCACCAATCGTTGAGGCTCTTGTGTAGTAGAATTTGGAGAGTCCATATACTCTTGCCCCTACCACCTCCATCCTGCTGATATATTAATAACAGTAGAGGCCCAGAGAGGTTAAGTGTCTTATCCAAGATCACACAGCCCATCAGCTGTAGAACTGGGACTGCAACCCAGGATCCCTACATTAGGGAACACTGCTAATTGGGCTACCTCACAGCTTTGACTAGTTCAGCCCAGCAGCAAAGCCTGGTGCCTTTCAGTACCCCTCTTTCTCCACATGACGCCTCAGTGAGGACAAAGATACTCAGGGTGATGTCTCAGCAAGGTTGAGGCTGGAGATGGCAGATACTCTGCTTTGACTCTGTGCTGCAGCAGCCCGGCCCCATGCAGACCTTGAGAGCAGGGCGGGGGTAGGGGGTGACTTTATTGGGCTACCATATCACATTGCAAGCTCCTATCTCATTTGCTGTTCACAAGTCCCTGGCCCCCCTTCCCTTACTCTTTCGCGGGCAGATCTGCCTGGTTTGCATTATTCTCCTTCTCCCCTTCCCCCTCCCCGGATATCTTGGTTCCATATTTTCCACGCTGAGGCTCAGTTTACTCCTGGCTGGGCTCCGGGCCTGCACCTGGGTTCTAAGAGAAAGGTCCCAGGGTGGGGGGTGGGGTGGGCAAGCGAGCTGTGTAGTGGGGGATGCTGCTGGTGATTCCACCTTTCTCTCTGTCAGGGCAGGCCACCAGAGCATCTTCCCTAACCTCTGCCCTTCTCTACCTTCCTCTTGAGCCATGGCAGTTCTTGAAGGCAATGCCACACATGCCTGCCTCTGAGTCTCTTGATCCTGGTTGGAAATAAGGATTCCTGAGCCCCACCCAGACCGACTGAATCAGAATCTCTGGGGGCCGGCCCAGGAATCTATATTATGACTAGTATTTCATCTGTAAATATTCCACTTGATTCTTTGCCTTTAACTCTTCACGGGCAAAGCGTTCCTTTTGATAGCTGACCTTGCTCACACCTACTCCAAGTTCATTTAACAAGTGTTCCCTGATCACCCCCAACTCTTGCCTGGTGCTCCTCCTAGGTCTCTGGCTATTCTTATATTTCCTTGGCTGGCTTCTCTCTCTCCCCTCATTCCTTGGCTGCTGGAAGGCCGAGGGCTCAAGTTCTTCCTCTTATTTTTCCACGCCACCCCGTCTCCTCACATGAGCTCATCTCCTCCCAGCTCCAACTCCTATTTGCGTGCTGATAATCCCCACCCCAGGCCTCCAGCCCAGCCCTTTCCCCTGAGCTTCGGCCCCATCCCAGTTTAAGCATCCCACAGACAGACCCCTCGAGTTCCACAGGACCCATACTGAGCTCATCTTCTTCACACGCCCAGTGAACTTTCTGAAGCACGTGTCTGATTACATCACTTCGAAACCTTCCAGGAACTCTCCTCGGGCTACAAGATCAAGCCACACTCTGTAACCCTAACTCAGAGCCCCGCCCCCGTTTACCTCTCCAACCTGCTCTCTGCTTACTCCCCTCCTCAACCACTTGCGGCTGGCTTCTGTGCTGCAGATCAGTTGCATGGCTCACTGTTCTGTAAATGCACCCAGTGCTCCTCCCCTATGTAAATGCACCCTGTATAGGCTACTCCCACTTCCTGAGGCACAAGGATATAGTGAAGGGGGCGCAGAAGGGGACTTCTGCCTTCAACCACTGGTCTGTAGTGGTGCTGCTGAGTCTCTAGTCCTAGTGTCCTGAGCAAGCCTGGGCTGACCAAGGGTACAAATATCTCCCAGCGCTGTTCCCCAGCAATGCCATTGTAGGAACACCAAACCAGCTCACTTGTGTTCTAGGCACTTCCTCCTCTAGGACGCCTCTTCCTACCCTTCCAATTTGGGTTATGAATGGGATAATGATCACAGATAAATCTAAGAAGACTGTCTGGCCATAAATCTTTGTCAATAATGATTGAGGGAATATGTTCCTCTAACTTTCTTCTGTTGATAAGCTATGATTGGCTGTCTCCCTCCCTAGAACATGAGCTGACCATGACCACAGGCAGCACCTTCTCTCCCCTGTACAGCTTTGGCATCCCATGCACACCAGGAGATGCTCCACAAATGTTTGGCAAGTGAGTTTACCAAGCTCCCACCCCCACCCTGTGCTCTGGTCCTGCACGATGTCCTGGGGAAGAAAGCAATGATTAGAAAGAAGTGTCATGCCCCTTGCTGCTGATACACTGGGTACATCACCTGGTGGGTCAGTGGTAGAAGAATGAGTGAACCATTTGCTCTTTGGAGTGGGATGAGGAGGGTGGGTGGGGGTAAAACCTTCCTGAAGAGGTGGTTTTCTTTAAAAGAATTGTTTTAATTTATTATATGATTGCAAAATTGGGTACATTTTGAAAGAAAATGTGGTAAAATGGAATACTACTCGGCCATGAAAGATAATGAAATCAGGCCATCTGTAGCAACACAGATGGACCCAGAGTGAAGTAAGTCAGACAAAGACCAATGTCATATGACATTACTTATATGTGGGATTTAACTTTAAAATGACACAAATGAACTTATTTACAATATAGGAACAGACTCACAGATCTCCAAATCAAACCTATGGTTACCAAAAGAAAAACATGGAGGGAAGGGATAAATTAGGAAATTAGGGTTAATACATACACACTGTGCAGTGTTGTGCTGTTTCAGTTGTGTCTGACTCTTTGTGACCCCATGGGCTGCAGCCTGCCAGGCTCCTCTGTCCACTGGGATTTTCCAGGCAGGAATAGTGGAGTGGGTTGCCATTCTCTTCTTCGAAGGACTTTCCCAACCCAAAGATCTTTTGTGTCTTCTTCATTGGCAGATGGGTTCTTTATCATCTGAGACACCAGAGAAGCCCAAGAATACTGGACTGGGTAGCCTATCCCTTCTGCAGAGGATCTTTCCAACCCAGGAATCAAACCAGTGTCTCCTGCATTGAAGACGGATTCCTTACCAGCTAAGCTACCAGGGAAATCCATATACACACTACTATATGTAAAATAGATAACTAGTAAAGATCTACTGTATAGCACAGGGAGGCAGCTTTTGACAGAGACTTGTTGAATGTGGTGTTTGAGTCTTTTTCCTTGATAATAAAAATTACAACTTTTTGATCTATTAAAGTTAAGTGCTGCTATTCATTCAACACCTCAGTTCATCAGGATAAAAATCCTAAAAATAGGTATTGTCATCACTTCCTGCAGCTTTACAAATGAGAGGCTGCAGAGTATGAGGATTCAAAGCCTAGACTCTGAGTCAGCTCAGCTACTCACTAGCTGTGTGCCCCTGAGGAAGACGATTTTCCTCTCTGGGCTTCAGTTTGTTCCTCTGGATGACCAGTAAGTGAGTGAGTGATCGTCACTCAGTCATGTCTAACTCTTTGCGACCCCACAGACTGTATCCCACCAGGCTCTTCTGTCCATGGGATTCTCCAGGCAAGAATACTGTAGTGGGCTACCATTTCCTTCTCTAGATGATGACACTAACTGTACTGAATTCTTAGAGTTATCATGAAGATTAAATAAATCATAGAACACTTAGAACATGGAACAAAGTAAGGGCTCAGTAAGAATAAGTCATCATTACATTCCTTTTCTACAAAAATATAAACAATAACAACAACAAAAAACACACAAAAAAGGAAAGCACTATATACGTAGCTTAGTATCCTGTTTTCTTCCTGTGTGACAGGACTTTGTCAGGTGGAGAAGGGCAGCTTAAGCCCATAAGGAAATGAGTGCAAGAGCATGGAAGTAGAGAAAATATATGATGTCTGTTTGGGGAAGAGTAGCCCAGTGCAGCAGGTGATGTTGATGAGGACTGTTCACAAGGGCCTGGAAGGCTCTGTTGACAATCACGTCAGCAGAGGGCTGGGAAGGAAGCCCAGGGCTCCTCGAGGCTCCTGCGGGCCTGGCCTGTTGTTGGAGAGCAGTCTTCTCAGCCCTCGTTTCCTCCGGTAGCACCCCCAGTGGGGCAGCTGGGACAAGGCCTGGCCTTTCCCGGGGGCCAGGCCCGTGCTGTCCGGGCGGCTGTCTGCCCCGGGCCCAGGCTCTAGGCCTGCTTTCCGCTCAGGCATCTGAGGCATTCTCTCCTCCTCAGAGAAGAGAGGAGGGGGCGGGGCGGCAGGGGCCAGGCCCCCTCAGCATCTGGAGGCGCCACCTTGGGGTGAGCTCGCTTCTGAAAGCCCAGGCTGGGGAAAGCAGGGTGAAGGGGCCAAGGCAGCCTGCCAGGGTGGGCTCCCCTTCTCAGCTAAGGTCTAATGGGAGCTGACAAGAGCAGCTGTGGGCCTTTGATCTGCCCTTCAGGTATGTGTCCCGGCTGGTGATGGGGAAGCTGGAATGAGGAATGTTGATGGGGGCGGAGATAAGAGAGGATCAGTCCAACCAGGCAGAAAGGGCCTGGGCCACCAGGCCTGGGCTCAGAGGAAGAAAGAGAGAAAACAAGCTAGCAAAGGGCCTGCAGAGCCCCCCAAAGAATGGCACCCCGGCCACTTCCTCCTCCACTCTGAGGGAGGCCCTGAAGGTGAGAAAGGCTTGTCTGGACTGGGCCTCAGCCTTGGCCAGGCCCTTCTCTCTTGGGTGAGGCTCAGTGCCATGTGGTCTTCATTTCAGGTCTGCGCGCAGTCGCTCCACCCTGCTGCACCTGGCCAGATGGGAGGTGGGGCCGAGCTCAGACAGAGTCCGCCTGGGCAGGTGAATTGGGGTGGGGGCCTCCTGGAGCTGCCAGCCCTGAGATCAGAGGCCCAGGCTGGGCCCAGTGGGTATTTTTCCAGTTGGCCCCAGCCCAGGAGACACCTGCTTGGCATAGCGCAAACAGATCTATGAGTCTTTCCCTGGCAGATTCTTAGTCCAGCACGACTCCCTCCACGGTGCTTTACCCAGTGGTCAAGCAGCACGTTCTCAAAGACTTCCAGGCATAGGTTGCTTATCACCTCTCCAGGCAGCTGATGGACTGGCTTTGTCACACCCAGCAACCCTGCCCCACCCTGGGCTGATTGTGTCTGCCCTCAATTTCTGCCTCCTTCAATGAAATGCCCTGACACGAACCCACAGGAAATCAGGATGTGAGCCCCACAGAAGACTAGGCAGTGATCCTGGGTACTCCTCTAGGGTCCAGGAGACCCTGGAGAAGGGCTCCAGGAGACAGAGCGGAACATGAAGGCAATGAGGAAAGAGCAGGGCAGACACGGGAGGGGGTTCCAGGGTGCACCGCTCTGTGCAGCCCAGGGGACAGCTGTGGTTCTTGCTCCATTTCTGTCTCAATTCAGCCTCAGAGTGTGAAGGCCGGCAGGAGCTTTGAAGGCCATCTCATTCCATTCCCACCTCAGGCCCTGCCTGGAACTTCTCTTTGCCTATATACCTCCAGCCCCAGGCGACATGGCACCTTTCCCTTCTTGGAGTACTCTGTCTGTTAGGAAGTGATTCCCTTTTAATAGAATTCTCCACCCTGTCCCTCCTCTCTTGGGCTCACTGTGCTTTATAAATTCTAAGAAATGGGCAGGGGCTGGTTAGAAAGGGCACTATGATCTATACTCACACATTAAGTTTTTCCTGGTCTTTGGGTGGTCTCTTCCCCTCAGGGTTGGACCTGAGAAGTTTTATCTGGATCAAAGATTTTCTGTAAATTTTCTGACACGTGGTAGCTTTTCAGATTTCTAATGATGGACACCATGGCTCCCATCCTTCCCCACAGTTGTCTCTTTTTCAGGGTAAACTACTTCAGTTCCTTCCAGGGATCCTCCTATAGGTAGGAACTCACATTCCTGCCCTCCAGACAACTAATTCCCCAAACTGGGAGGAGGGCCTCCTGGAGCTGCCAGCCCTGAGATCAGAGGCCCAGGCTGGGCCCAGTGGGTATTTTTCCAGTTGGCCCCAGCCCAGGAGACACCTGCTTGGCATAGCGCAAACAGATCTATGAGTCTTTCCCTGGCAGATTCTTAGTCCAGCACGACTCCCTCCACGGTGCTTTACCCAGTGGTCAAGCAGCACGTTCTCAAAGACTTCCAGGCATAGGTTGCTTATCACCTCTCCAGGCAGCTGATGGACTGGCTTTGTCACACCCAGCAACCCTGCCCCACCCTGGGCTGATTGTGTCTGCCCTCAATTTCTGCCTCCTTCAATGAAATGCCCTGACACGAACCCACAGGAAATCAGGATGTGAGCCCCACAGAAGACTAGGCAGTGATCCTGGGTACTCCTCTAGGGTCCAGGAGACCCTGGAGAAGGGCTCCAGGAGACAGAGCGGAACATGAAGGCAATGAGGAAAGAGCAGGGCAGACACGGGAGGGGGTTCCAGGGTGCACCGCTCTGTGCAGCCCAGGGGACAGCTGTGGTTCTTGCTCCATTTCTGTCTCAATTCAGCCTCAGAGTGTGAAGGCCGGCAGGAGCTTTGAAGGCCATCTCATTCCATTCCCACCTCAGGCCCTGCCTGGAACTTCTCTTTGCCTATATACCTCCAGCCCCAGGCGACATGGCACCTTTCCCTTCTTGGAGTACTCTGTCTGTTAGGAAGTGATTCCCTTTTAATAGAATTCTCCACCCTGTCCCTCCTCTCTTGGGCTCACTGTGCTTTATAAATTCTAAGAAATGGGCAGGGGCTGGTTAGAAAGGGCACTATGATCTATACTCACACATTAAGTTTTTCCTGGTCTTTGGGTGGTCTCTTCCCCTCAGGGTTGGACCTGAGAAGTTTTATCTGGATCAAAGATTTTCTGTAAATTTTCTGACACGTGGTAGCTTTTCAGATTTCTAATGATGGACACCATGGCTCCCATCCTTCCCCACAGTTGTCTCTTTTTCAGGGTAAACTACTTCAGTTCCTTCCAGGGATCCTCCTATAGGTAGGAACTCACATTCCTGCCCCCTCCCCAGACAACTAATTCCCCAAACTGGGGAGGGAGGGGTAGAAAACCAGAGGGACCTTCCTTGGGGGCCCAGAAATGTCTACTTAAAGGAAAGAGAGGAGAGGCCACGTTGAATTCTCATAATCTCTGTGTGTCCAGTCTTTCCCTTGACCTTGTGGTTGCCCAGCTGTCCCTAGTACTAATACCTCTAAAGAAGCAGGACCCCAAGCAGCCACCTGACACTGTGGCCAGGTCTTCATGCCCTCCTGACTCCTCTTTCACCTCCTGAAAGGCCTAAACTTTGTAGAGCACAAGGAGCTCCACGGGAAACAAGCCCAGCCCCAGGACCTCAATCTTGTCCATTCCTGAAGAACCCAGCTCCATGAAGGCCTCGTGATTTCTGTTTGGTTTGCCTGACGTTCTGGTTGTCCCTTCTTCTGAAACCCCCTCAGTTTCTTCAGAGACCTGGCCTACAGATCTGACAGACGCTGGGTGAGGAAAAATGGGATGCCCTTCCATTTAGGAAGGCAAGCTAGACATCTCGAGCTCCCAGGGGCCACTGCAGCATCAGAGGTAGGGCTGGACTTGGCAGCAATTCTGGGTCAAAACCTGAGGTCTGGCTCAGAACCTCAGAGGTGGCCGGGTACCCTGGCAAGCCCTCCAGGAGATGATAGCATCAAATACAGCTTGCAAAGGAATGAGGCAGACCAGCCTCTTCCCTGGCTCCATCTGTCCTCCCCTGCAGGCTGTAGAAGAGTCAGAATGTTACCCTCTCTCCCTGGGGTGGTCACCTGCTTCCTCCCCACCTGGGCTCTTGGCTGCCGAGGAGGAGGTAGAGGGTGGGGAAGGAGCTGGGGAGTACTAGCTAACCTTGGCCTAGAGTAATGTGCAGAACAAGCAGGCAATAGGGCCTCCTTTCCCGCCAAGGGCTCAGCGATAAAGAAAGGGGAGGGGGCAGCTGCAGGAGGGCTGTGGGAGCGAGAGAAGGGGAATACAGAGAATGTGCTGTGTCAGCCTTGTGCTGGGCCCTGAACTAACAACTCGCTCCCCCTCCCCCTTCCCCCTTTCCTCCCTTCCTTCCCATTCGAGGTCTCCATCGCCCTCTTCTTGGGTCTTTGTCTCCTTCTCTCTTTGTCTCCGACTCTTTCTAGTGGCCTCTGTTTCTCTTCCCAGCTCCCTCCGTCTGCCTCTCCCAGCCCCTTCCCACTCTGTGCGGCCCCTTCACCTCTCTACTTAGACCTTTCTCTCTCTTTGTTTACCTTTCTCCCAACTCGTCTCTTTCTCTGGCTTTGGTCATCTCGCCGCGTCTCTGCGTGTGTCTTCCTGTATCTCATTGCTTTGTCTCTCTGTCTCTCTCCCTGTCTGCTGCTTTCTATCTCCCTCTGTCTCTGCCTTGCCCCTCCTCTGCCAGCTCTCCCTTCCTCTCCCCTGGTGGGTCCCAAGAGACTTCTGAAACATCAAGAGTGAACCCCATCCCCACCCCCGCCCCGTCACTGCTGGTCAGCTCTTTTCTGGAGAGTGGCCGGGTCTGTGGCTGCCTTTCCCAGCACAGAAGGAGGGAGGGCGAGCAGGAAGAGGTCACCTGGGAAGATTTACCCAGGAAAGGAAGAAAACAGCCTTTTGTGCGTGTAATGAGCACAGAAGGACACATAGGCTCACATGGGGAAGCAACTTCCCCCAGATCACATAGTGCATCAGTGGCAGAGGTACTGGGATTTGAACACAGGACTTTCTGTTGCCATTGCCTGCAGGAAAACGGCCTGTTCTTTGGCTGTCCTGAGGCCGCCTCTCAAGCCCATGCCAACTTCTGTTGAGAGTTCTCCTTCTCTGGGATGCTGGTCTTGGGTTTTCCTTGTCAGGGACCCAAGCTGGGAGGACCCTTGTCCTTGTCCTAGTCCACCCCATTTCATGGCACAGATGGACACAGAGGCTCAGACAGGAGGAACGAGTCCATGCCACCTCAACACATGCCCTCAGGGGAAGAGGGACAGCATTTGAAGAGGGGGATTATTAGGGGCTAGTTTAGCAACAATAATATGAATATTCTATGCAAGCAAATCCAACCCCACCAAGCCATCTTTAGCACAGCTTTGGAGGAAGCACCTGGGGAAAAGCCCAGAGCGAGTCCCTGTATCCAGTCCCTTCTTGTCTGTGGGTCTTGCTAGGGTCTCATGATCCGTGGCCTTGAATTTGCCTGCTCCTTCCCTGGTGGGGGTCAATGGGCATCAGTCCAGGCTTGCGGTGCAGCTGGTTCTTGGAAAGAGAAGTATCTACTGAGACAGAAACAAGAGAGAATGAGAGAAAGGATAAAAAAAAAAAGAATGAAAGAAAGAAGGGATAGAGGGAGACAGAAGCAAAGAAGGATAAGCAGAGGTGTGAGCAGCTGAGCAAGGTCCCAGTCCTGCCCAGTGCGCCACCTCTGACAGTCTCTGGGGAGTTGTTCCCACACATGATCTCATTTCGCTCCTCACAACAGGCCCATCCTGTGGGCGGGCTGGGATGATTTTTGCACATTTTCCAGAAGAGGAAACTGAGGTCCGGAAGAGCAAAGCCATTTGTCCAAACTGTGGTGTAGGGAGCCAGAGGCCAACTCGAGGCCTCGAGCCAGTTTCTGGTGGCCTCTGACACTTTTCCCCGAGTCTACTCTGGGAGACAGTGGTGTGGAGTTCCCCTGAAGAATTCTCAAGTGAAGAACAGGCAAGAGAAGCAGGGAGCCAGACTCGCTGGAGGGTGTTTAGAGGGAGAGAGAAAATGATTAAGGGAGCAGAGGGATTGGCTGAAAGGGGAAGATGAAAGGAGCCAGCAGACAGGGCTTGGCTCAGAGATGAGTCAGGCCAACGGCCTCCTGAGATAGTGATCTACAAATATCTCTGAGGTGTCAACAGCCAAGTCGGCTTCAAGGAGGAGGAGGAGCCAGAAGAGGATAGGAGGGATGGGAAATGGAGAGGCACGGCCAGTCAGTCACTCATCTTGGGAACTACAAACTACACTGAGAAAGGCAGACTAGCAGCGGACAGGGCCCTGGAGCATAGCCCTAGAGACCACACGGGACCAGAGTAGGAGCCCTGAACTCCAAAGGGGGGTGCTGACCTCACCCTCTCCCTTCCCATGGAATAGACATGTCATGGCTCATTATCTGCCCCGAACCCCAAAGTTGGGCCCTGAGCCAGCCTGTGTTTCTTCCATCTCAGAGCTGTCAGTGGCCTATTTGAGGAAACTGTGATGAGCAGAAGCCCACTTCCCTACACTTCCCTTCTGCCTTGCATCCCCCCACCTCACCGCCTCCCAAGGGCCCAGGTACCAGGACACCTTGGTGCTCTGAGCAGGTGAAGCTCCCTTTCCTTAACTTAGAGAAAAGACCACAAGGTGGTGCCACCCATAGAGGTCAGAGGCCAGTGCTTGGGCCTCACAGTCACGTACCTTCCTATGCTCTGCCCACTGCCTGATGAGAGGCCCAGGGCACTGATCCTGCTTTACACAGTTGTAGAAGCTGAAGCTCAGAGAAGCAAATGAGGTCTCTGAGTTTGAGAGGGAAATGACACCTGGAGAAAACAGAGGGAATGTGATGGGAGTTGCTTTTCTTTGAGGATTAGAAGTATTCTGCCCCACCACCAATCCAGGTATACATAAACCTCATACATACACATCATGTAAGCACCTTCTCTGTGCTCCCCACTGGAGCAAAATGGGAGAACATGGGCATGGCTCAGAGGGGACCAGAAAGGCCTGAGAGTTTTCTTTCTGGGTGATATTTCACTGCTGCCATGGTTCTGTAAGGTAGAGCTTATGATTCCATTTCACAGATGAGGAGACTGAGGCTTAACATGATGAGACAACTCATTGATGCCATCACTCTTAGCAGCAAAGCAAGGCCTCAAACTAACATTTGTCTGTTCCCAGAGTCCAAGCCCTCCAGAGCAGGGGCATTTTCCCATCAACCCTGGATCCCTACTCTGGATATGGCCTTGTATAGTCCACACTGGGTATTGAGTGCCTGAGAAGGCCCAGAGAGGAAAAAGAAAGATGGCAGTGTAGGGGCAGGTATAATGGGCATCTATCACCTGTTATAATAACTCCTGTTTTCAAAGTACTTTCAGAGACATCCCACATAAACCTCACCCAGAGGAAGAAAGAGGACTGGGGAGGATTATTAACCTTATTTTCCACACAAGAGAAATGAAGACCAGAAAGGGAAAGTGACTTGTTTAAGGTCACACAACTAGACTGTAGAACAGTGCTTTCAGGGATTTTTTTTTTTTATACTGCACTCCACGGTAAAACAAACTTATATATGTATACTTATGTGTATATGTATATGTGTGTATGTAAGTATAGGTGGCCCAGACAGTAAAGACATTGTCTGAAATGCAAACTATCTGGGTTCGATTCCTCGGTTGGGAAGATCCCCTGGAGAAGGAAGTGGCTACCCACTCCAGAATTCTTGCCTGGAGAATTCTATGACTTGTCCATGGGATCACAAAGAGCTGAACACAATTGAGCTACTTTCACTCACTCACTCACTCATAAAATGGAAACAAAAGTTTCATGAAACAATACTGATCCTTATTGCATGCATGTACTCAATTTCACATCTTTTAAATCCTAGTCAAGGTTCATGGAATGGATTACAGGACTTGCTAATGACTTCTAATCTGCAGTTTGAAAAAGACTGTTTCGAGCAGGGGTTGGGGGTATCAGGTCACAGATACAGTTCTGCCACCTCCAGAGCCAGAACAGACTCTTGTGTTGTGCTTTGATGCCTCATTCTGAAAGAGAGAAAAGAGGAGGCTGGGCTTAGTCAGGCGAGGAGATGCTGAGATGGTGGAAGATTGAAGTGGGATGGTGTGGCTTATAGGGGCCAGAGTGAGACATCCTGGTCAGGGTTTCCTGCTCCTCTGGGCAAAGGTTAAAGCCAGAGGGACCTCAAAATGTCGGTTCCTGAAGGTACATAGAACCAGTATGCTAATACTGATGCCTGATAAGATGGGGCCAGTGACAGAAGGGAAGGGATCTGTTAGAAAGGCAGATGGAATCATCATTTAAGAGTTGTGGCCCTCATACATGTGTACCTATACATACACACACATCAGAAAACTTCCATTGCAGCCCCCTCCCTGCAGTGGGGGATTAGAGTTTGGCATTCCCTCTCCAGTATGTAATGGGTGTTGGGCCCTTGCTGTTAGAAGGGGCAAGAGCTGACTCACCCTTAGTGGCCCTTAGTGACCTGGGTCTCTCAGGGCATCGACCAGTGGCATCTTTCGTCCAATCCTGGCCCACCAGAAGGACCCAGCTGGGGAGGGGATAATTCTGGGCCCCCTAGAAGGAGGTGAGCAGGACTGGCTCCATTGTGAATGCAGAGTTCAGAGAAGCTGGGGAAAAGGCTAGGGCTAGAGGACTGGAGAACTATGATCTCACATCTCAATGCCCTCCAAAGGACAATGGCTTGAAGGTCCAGGAGGAAGGAAGCATCAAAATATCAGACTTGGATGTTAGAACTGCCTGGAGTCCAGATGAAAGAGAAGAGATATTGGAAATAAAAGAACTATCGAGAGGTTATCAATGAAACTCAGAAACAGAAAAGTCATACACCAAGGCTAGCAAGTGAGGCAGACAACCAAATCATATGAGAATGGAGTCACAGAGCAGGAAAATCAGAAGGTGGTGAGGCTAGCAGATAGGCCCAGGTGCACCAGCAAAGGGAAGGTGTGCGGTTTCCCTCATTCCAGCAGGTGGGACAGGTTACTCCTGTCTGCCCGTTTTGGCTCTCTGCTAGGAGGACTAGGTGTGCAGTCCCTTCAGAGCAGCCCAGAGACCTGGACTTAATGGTCACAAGATCCAAAGGAATGGCCAGGCTTGCTGCTCTAGGATGACAGGGAGGAAGACCACCGCCTGGCACTCAGAAGCCGCTGTGACCAGGAGGGAAGAACAAAGAGCGGCAAAGGGGCACCAAAGCACAAAAGAGGCCAAGAGATAGAGACTTAGGTGTCTTCTTAGTTAAGAATAAGGGTGTTGGAGTCAGCTCTGGCTTAAAGTCCTGGCTTGGCCACAGCCTAGTTGTGTGACTCTCAGCAAGCCCTTTCATCTTCCTGAGCTTCTGTTAGTTCACATGTAAAAGGAAGATGAGCATACCTCATGCCAGTGGGTATTGTAATTCCACGATAATGTATGTAAAGTGCTTATTACAATCCCGAGTACATGAGAAGTGCTTCATAAATGGCAGCAATTATGATTGTCACTCACCATTCAAGCTACCTACCTCAAGCAAGGTCTCCACCACCGCTTTTACTCAGGCTCTTCCACCTGCCTAGAAACTCCCTCTCCTCATCAGTACAGGTTCAAATCCTGCCCATGCTTTATGGCCCTTCTGCAAAGTGACCTATTCCACAAAACCATCCTTGATTGCCTCTCAGCTGCCCAGCTCCTTTTCCTCCAAAGCTCACAACATTGTATCTGTGCCTCTTTTCTGGCACTGGTCGCTTTCTACCCTTTACTACGACTACTGGTGCATCTTAACTCTCCCACTAGATGGGCAGCTCACTGTGTGGAGGAAGCACATCTCACTCATTGTTGACTTACCACAGTGCCCAGCCCAGTGGCACTGAAAGCACTGTTGTCATTTTAAATGATTTCATCTCCAAGCCTAGAGTCCTGAAGACAATCACAGATATGACTCTAAGAACTTATGGAGATGCAAAGATTTGCAAGTATAGCATTGATTTTCCTAAATGGTGGAAAGGTAGACTTCGGTGATATCGACCCACTTACCTCAGTCTGGAACTTTGACAAAATTCTTAAGAGAATTGTCAAGTTGCTGGTTGTTGGGGAGCCTCCAAATGAAGCTGGGATGGGGAAGAAGCAGTGCTCAGTGGCAGTTGGGCCTCACTCTGTTTTGTGCCTGTATTGGCCTCTGGAGTTCAGCAAAGCTCTGACAAGAATGCTTTCACTGTCTTTGTGAACAAATTGGAGAATAGTGGGCTGCAAGAGCTTCTATGCATTTCTATTCGTAGTATTTTGTAGCTGAATAATGGAACTTGAAGAGCCCTCACTGATGTCACCCCCAGAAGGAATTGGGGTCTTGGATCTCCATCCCATCAGTGACCTGGAGGAGGAGGCAGAAGGCTTGGTCACCACCAGGTTTTCCAAGATTTGAAGCTGTGAGGCTTAAGTAATGTGTTGAATTGAAAAATGAAAACAAAAATTTCTCAACAGACTGGGAACAGGGTCCAAAACCCATCAGATAAAACTGAATAGGACTCTGTGTGAAATCTTCCTTTGAGAAAAATCAAAATCCAACAAAATTGGGGAGATAGGGCTACACCGAGTACATGAGAAGTGCTTCATAAATGGCAGCAATTGTTCACTCACCATTCAAGCTACCTACCTCAAGCAAGGTCTCCACAGGTTCAAATCTTTTGTACAGGTTCAAATCCTGCCCATGCTTTATGGCCCTTCTGCAAAGTGACCTATTCCACAAAACCATCCTTGATTGCCTCTCAGCTGCCCAGCTCCTTTTCCTCCAAAGCTCACAACATTGTATCTGTGCCTCTTTTCTGGCATTGGTCGGTTTCCACCCCTTACTACGACTACTGGTGCATCTTAACTCTCCCACTAGATGGGCAGCTCACTGTGTGGAGGAAGCACATCTCACTCATTGTTGACTTACCACAGTGCCCAGCCCAGTGGCACTGAAAGCACTGTTGTCATTTTAAATGATTTCATCTCCAAGCCTAGAGTCCTGAAGACAATCACAGATATGACTCTAAGAACTTATGGAGATGCAAAGATTTGCAAGTATAGCATTGATTTTCCTAAATGGTGGAAAGGTAGACTTCGGTGATATCGACCCACTTACCTCAGTCTGGAACTTTGACAAAATTCTTAAGAGAATTGTCAAGTTGCTGGTTGTTGGGGAGCCTCCAAATGAAGCTGGGATGGGGAAGAAGCAGTGCTCAGTGGCAGTTGGGCCTCACTCTGTTTTGTGCCTGTATTGGCCTCTGGAGTTCAGCAAAGCTCTGACAAGAATGCTTTCACTGTCTTTGTGAACAAATTGGAGAATAGTGGGCTGCAAGAGCTTCTATGCATTTCTATTCGTAGTATTTTGTAGCTGAATAATGGAACTTGAAGAGCCCTCACTGATGTCACCCCCAGAAGGAATTGGGGTCTTGGATCTCCATCCCATCAGTGACCTGGAGGAGGAGGCAGAAGGCTTGGTCACCACCAGGTTTTCCAAGATTTGAAGCTGTGAGGCTTAAGTAATGTGTTGAATTGAAAAATGAAAACAAAAAATTTCTCAACAGACTGGGAACAGGGTCCAAAACCCATCAGATAAAACTGAATAGGACTCTGTGTGAAATCTTCCTTTGAGACTCAAAATCCAACTGCACAAATACAAGCTGGGGAGATAGGGCTAAACAGCCACATGTGTAAAAAAGTCCAAGGGGTTTGAGTTGACCACAAGCTTCACAGAAGCCAATAGTATGAAGAGGTAGAGAAAAAAAAGCTAATGAAATCTCAGGCTGTATAAATAGAAATACAGTTCCCAGATGCAAGGAGGTAATAGCTCAACTGTACCTTGCCTGTCCAGCCCATGTGGAATATGGGGCCCAACTGTCAGCTTCACATTCACCAGGGCAAGTCAGTCAGACCGGGGAGCTACAAGATGTGAGGAATAGTCAGAGGACCTGGGGCTGTTGATCCTGTGCAATAGGGCCCTGAACCTTGGTCTGAAATAGCACTTTTGTGCATGGGTTCAATCCTATTGAGCACCCACTTGGTGCTAGGCACTACAGAGAGGACTTTATGGATGTGGAAACGTCAC
This sequence comes from Tragulus kanchil, assembly GCA_022376925.1. Classification (NCBI taxonomy): domain Eukaryota; kingdom Metazoa; phylum Chordata; class Mammalia; order Artiodactyla; family Tragulidae; genus Tragulus; species Tragulus kanchil. The sequence goes on along the minus strand of JAIOJX010000001.1, from coordinate 71,759,676 downwards.
AGTGCAATAGCCATCCTCCGACTCAGAGAAATGGAGTAACTCACTCGAGGTCACACATCTAGGAAACGACAGAGCCAGCACCTAGCCCATATCTGCTTAGCTCCAAAGATCACATTTTTGTATGAATAGCTAAAGGCTGACACAGGGCAGAGGACACGGGGGATGATCTGTATGGCCCAAGTAGGCCTATCTGGGAAATCTGGGTAGAAACTATGAGAAAGTATGATTTCAACTCAATACACGTGGTTTTGCAGCTTTCCTTTGTTTTGACCTGTTTTGCTTTCACTTTTTATTAGGAAAAATTTCATATATATAGGTAAAGGTAGACAAAGAGCTTCATGAGTTCCCATGTACTAATGAGCCACCTTCAACAATGATCAACTTATGGCCTATCTTGTTCCACCCAATCCCCATCTACTTCTGTTCCAAGGATTGTTTTGATACAGATTCCAGACATCCTATCAGTGTGTAAACAGACAGGGATTTTCACCATCAGACCTGTTTTGAGATAGAACTGGCATTTAGGAATGAGAGGGAAAAAGTGTATTGAGCAGATTGTCAGCGGATGGGTAAAAGTATCTCTGAGGCCATTCTCCACTCAAATACACAGAGAACAGCCACAGCCAGCTCCCTCTTCTGTGGATGTAACTGAAGTGATGGAGGCCCGTCAAGGAACAGAAGGTGCTGCTGCCATCTGGGCAGAAGAGGCTACAAGGTACATTGGGCTTGCAAAGCTTTCCTCCAGGGAGGCCCTTACTATCTCCAGCCTAGAGCTGATACTGCCCTAGCCTTGGTATTCAGGGTTTGCTCAGAAAGAAAAGGGCATGTTTCTCCATCCCCAACACACACACACATACACGCATATACACAAACACACTCTTAAACACACTTACAGACTCACATACTCTATTAGAGTCTTTGGAAGGCATGTCCTAGGCCGCCTCTCCCACCTTGCCTTGAAGCCTGGCATGAGTCACCTCCTCTCCATGGACATGTGGGCACAGGTCTTCATGGGAGCCAGCCGTGGGAGCAAGCAAACTTCAAGGTTTCAAGGGCCGCCACCCCCCAGGCCTAGGCTTCATTTCTAGCAGGTGGTTCCTCTGGACCTTGCCCACTCCCTCCCAATACCCTTTAAGCCTGGCCTTTCCTCATCAGCTCCTCCCTCAGCCTTCAGTAGGGCTCCCCACCATGTAGTGCCCAGATCAACCAGGGGAACAGCATTTGACCCAATCAAGGCCCAGAATTCCCTCAGCTTTGGCAGGGCTCTGGGCCCTGACCTGAATGAACAGTCCCATGTCAATAGCGTAACAGGTATACAGGTTGGTTTTGATGGGTCTGCCACTCACATGACTATGTTAATTCATCAGTCTTTGATTAGAGGGCAGGGATTGGGCTCCCAGTGATCTCTCTGAATGAAGAGTAATGGCAATTAACCTTTTAAATGTGAAAATACATTTCCAGAGAAGGTAGTGGAGGAGACAGCAGGGGATGGAAATCATGATTGGCCATATTGATGATTGTTGGTGATAACAGCGGTGGCACAAATGTTCAGGCAGGTGAGGACAGCGATGCTATATTTTACTAAGTTGGTGATAATGGTAATCAAAGTGGCAATGGTGGCAATGAAGGTGGAATAAATCATGGTGGTGATAGTTCTGATGGTGACAAAGAGTGAAGCTTTGGACTCCGGCCAGCTGTCTTTGGTGATGTAGAAAATGCTTCCCACAGCAATTCTAAGAACCAAGGCACTTTCCGCATGCTCAGAACCTGTCCTGAGAGCAGCCCCCCAGCCAGGAGCTGACCTGACTACTCCAGTTCTAGAGATTTGTCATGATGACATCTGCTCACTTCGGTCCCACTAGAGGCAGGAGAGTAGACATATATATGACCTCTCTGGGATTCTGTGCCAGGACCAGACCCTCTCAGGTCTCAGGCAAAAGAGATACTCTCCAGTATCTGTCCTATCCATCCCTAGGTGTCTCTACACAAGGATTCAGTCAGGGAAAGCACTGTGTCGGACTCTGGGTCTCTCTCGCAACTGAAGGCTCCATAGTGGCTGGGGAACAAGAGGCTGAATCACTGATAGACGCCATGAGGCTCTTTTCTGTTTCCAGGAAGATAGACTCCGTCATCCTGGGCTAGAAGCTTGGGTGGGTAGGAACAGAGAGATTGGCCTCTGAATCCCCAGGAGTTAGGCCTGAGTTGGTAGCCTGAGACTGCTAGGGACAGAAAAACATGGTTTTGGAGGCCATGAGAAGGGATTCACCCTTGCAGTGACTACTCCAGGATCAGAAATGCCAAGTTGATCTTCTTGGGGAGGGTTTTTCTCATTCTTGGGTAGGGGAGTGAGAAAAAAAAGGGGTGGTGAAGCCAGACAGATTTAGGTTGGAGTCCAGCCTCAATCATTTCCTAAATTTGTGCCCTTGCTCAAGTTCTTCCACTTTGTTGCACCTTAGTTTTCCTCATCTGGAAAATGGTTTCATAATCTGGAGTTTTCAGAGACTTCTACAACATATACCTATACTGCCTGGCACAATTTCCAGCACACAGTGGGTGTTCCATAACTAGTAGGAGTTCCTTTTCCTCCCTTTGAACCTCACTGAGAAACTAGTGCCAGTGCCCAGGACTAAGGGCCCTATCCAAGAGAGATACTGAAAAACTCTTTGCAATAAAAGGGTTTCCTTTGCACACCTCTGTAAAAGCACAAGAAGGCGCGGAGGCACATGGCTACAGCCGAGCTGCTCATTGAATATCCCTGCACCATCAGGGCAACAAAATGATTCCTAATTACTTGAAAAAATTCTCTTCTCCAACACCTTACCTACTCTCTGCATCCAAATATAGGACACTTCACTAGGAAGCTAGGTGGCCAAGACCCTCGAGCTGTCACCGTCTGACCTAATTCACTGGGAAAACTCCTGATGAAGCACTGGTCAATAGAGAGGTCTCCCAGAATGCCAAATGGTAATGATGCCGTTGTGACTGGGAGAGAGGGAAGTAGCTCTTCTTTGACAGCTGATCAATGAAAGGACAGTGTGTGCTTTCTTCTGCTCTATGGTTCTCTGGCACTTCCTTCCAAATCCCTCGATCTACCTCATAACATATGTTATCAGGTGATGCCTCATGCATTGTTAGTAGAAAACTTTCTACTGTTTACTTTGGCATGTGCATGTGTCTGGGTGCGTGCTGTCTCTTCAAACTAAACCACAAGTCTCCCAAGAGCAGGAGACACTGCTTCATTCCTTCCTTCTCCTCTTAGCACAGGGCTAGGCACCTGGAAGGCTTGGTTCAGCCCTGTTCTTACCTTGGTGCTGAGCAGCTGTTACGAGTCCTTTCAAAAGGTATGAAGATTTCAAATCCTTCCTAAGCTCTGGGTCTCTGGGCTAGATGCCTTTCTGCCTCCACTGAAATCATAATTCTGGTTCTTTCTTTTGCTGGGAAAATCTGTACAGGCCTCTGACCCAAGATCTCTTGGTCTCTTCAGTGTGTCTCCATGCAAGTGTCTCTCCTGAGCGAATGTCTTTCAGTTTCTGGGAAATGAGGGTGGGGCCAATGCAAACATTGCAACTGAATGGAATCTTTGTGGCCTAATGATTTCAGAAAACAATTTGCACGGCAGGCTTATTATTTGGAGGATGAGAACCAGCTGTTCCCTCTCTCCCTGACAGCAGGATAAGGAGAGGACCAGAACTGCAGTTGGAGAGACTGAAGTTTCTGACTTACTATACCAGCATCCTCTCTAGAAGCTCGCAGGGCAGGTCATCTTCTCCAGCTTCATCTGGATGAAGGGCTCTTCTCTTTGAAATCAAGTGTGGACACAAGGACCCCAAGAAGGCACAGGATAAGCAGCAATGGGCAAGACATAAACCAGAAACTGTAAATAATAGGGCCATGTGAAGTCCTGGGATAGAGATTTGGGACCTCTTGGATCAGGAACACCTTCTAAGAGACTACAAGTGGCCACATGAGGGAATTATTCCTCATCTAAGGCCAGCTGTAGTTGCCAAGGCCTCTAGAGGCTATTCATCTCATTTATCCCTCAAGTCAAGGCATTGAGGCAAAGGGGTTCATGCCCTTTGAGGCCAAGGCTCATTCGTAAAATGAAATGACATGTGATCTTTGCCTCACAAAAGCATGGTTCTCTGGCACTTCCTTCCAAATCCTCGATCTACCTCATAACATATGTTATCAGGTGATGCCTCATGCATTGTTAGTAGAAAACTTTCTACTGTTTACTTTGGCATGTGCATGTGTCTGGGTGCGTGCTGTCTCTTCAAACTAAACCACAAGTCTCCCAAGAGCAGGAGACACTGCTTCATTCCTTCCTTCTCCTCTTAGCACAGGGCTAGGCACCTGGAAGGCTTGGTTCAGCCCTGTTCTTACCTTGGTGCTGAGCAGCTGTTACGAGTCCTTTCAAAAGGTATGAAGATTTCAAATCCTTCCTAAGCTCTGGGTCTCTGGGCTAGATGCCTTTCTGCCTCCACTGAAATCATAATTCTGGTTCTTTCTTTTGCTGGGAAAATCTGTACAGGCCTCTGACCCAAGATCTCTTGGTCTCTTCAGTGTGTCTCCATGCAAGTGTCTCTCCTGAGCGAATGTCTTTCAGTTTCTGGGAAATGAGGGTGGGGCCAATGCAAACATTGCAACTGAATGGAATCTTTGTGGCCTAATGATTTCAGAAAACAATTTGCACGGCAGGCTTATTATTTGGAGGATGAGAACCAGCTGTTCCCTCTCTCCCTGACAGCAGGATAAGGAGAGGACCAGAACTGCAGTTGGAGAGACTGAAGTTTCTGACTTACTATACCAGCATCCTCTCTAGAAGCTCGCAGGGCAGGTCATCTTCTCCAGCTTCATCTGGATGAAGGGCTCTTCTCTTTGAAATCAAGTGTGGACACAAGGACCCCAAGAAGGCACAGGATAAGCAGCAATGGGCAAGACATAAACCAGAAACTGTAAATAATAGGGCCATGTGAAGTCCTGGGATAGAGATTTGGGACCTCTTGGATCAGGAACACCTTCTAAGAGACTACAAGTGGCCACATGAGGGAATTATTCCTCATCTAAGGCCAGCTGTAGTTGCCAAGGCCTCTAGAGGCTATTCATCTCATTTATCCCTCAAGTCAAGGCATTGAGGCAAAGGGGTTATCATGCCCATTTTACTGATGAAGAACCCAAGGCTCATTCGTAAAAATGAAATGACATGTCCATAGTGACTTCCACACACAGACAGCAAACGAGAGGGTTGAGATTTGAGCCTAGGTCTAACTCCAATGTCAGTGCCCTCTCCACTGCTGCCCAGAGTTTAGTGCTTAAAGAGAACAGTGATAAGCTAGGCTAGGTCTAACTCCAATGTCAGTGCCCTCTCCACTGCTGCCCAGAGTTTAGTGCTTAAAGAAAACAGTGATAAGCTGGGCCACTACTGCTGGGAGGGAGGGAAGAGAGGAAGAGGGCGGCATCTACCACTTGCTGCTTGCCAGGAGCAAGGCTGTGCCTCAGGCCAGGCTTCACCGGTAAAGCTTTCCGTATACAAGCACCTTTGGCCCTTGATGTCTGGGTTTGGCGCCAGGGCTGGCGGAGGGCAGCCTCTATACTAGAGCCCTTTCTGGCTCTGAGGAAAGCAGGTGTCAGGGCCCCATGCTCAGGAGTCACTGGGAATGGGCCTGGCCCCACTTAAGGTGAAGCTCTACCGGGGCGTCCGGGGCTTCCTGCCAAGGCCGAAGTAGTGCTGTTTAAGATGGCTGGTCCCCACTGTCACAAAGCTACGGAGAGGCTAAAACAAAAGAAACGTATGTACTAGCATCTGGAGATGGGACCATACACCCAGGTGCTCATTAAGTGTTGGAATCTGCATGGTCAAATGAAGGATCCAATGGCGAGGAGACCCAGTCCTTTGGAAGTAGCAAGAGGAGGAGCTGGAAACCCACAGGATCTGGAGCCTCGCCACACAGACCCCACTTCCCCTCCTTCAGGAGGGCTTCTGATTTCCTACAACAGCTACTAGAAGCAGACTCAGCTCTCTTTCTCTTAGTCACCTCACCTGCTCTGCCCCTGCCCACCAGAGAAGACATCTCTCTTCCCTCCTGTCTCTGCAACAAATCCATGGACCCTTTTCTGTTTCAAGGACTTGCCAGCTAGCTACTCTGGACAGAGAAACAGGTTGTGTCAGGGGGTGGTCACCAAAATAACAACTATGGGGAAGCCTCAAAAGGTGGAGAGAGTTCCAGTTGCCCTTGGCATTCATTGAAATGGAAATGGAGCAGGGGTGGCTATTCTCAGAGGCCTTTCTCAGACTCCTTTTCTTCCAGGGTCCCACGGACACTGCTTGTAACTCCATTCTTCCCCTCTTTTATGGCTGAGCTTGGGGATTCCATATGCCCCAGTCAGGTGTCCCCACACCCAGCACCCACTCCCATTCCTCCTTGACATCTATAGGCCCCAGGGGAAGCAAAGATTCTCTCTGGGCAAAATAAGGGGTGTAGTAATTCCACCATTCATATTCACCCAAACTCAAGTGGGTCATTTACATGAACCCTGGAATGAAAGCACTGGGAGCGAGTGTACAGGTCATTGAGGTCATTCTTTCCCCATGTCCTTACCCTATCAGGGAATAGAGAAGGAAACTGAGAGCCAGAGAAGGAAGGGAACTCCCCCGGATCATACACTGAGTGAAACACTGTGCCGCCAGAGGCCAGGGCTCCTGAGGGCTTGAAAGGCCTTGGACTTTTACTGCTTTGGGTCAGACTTTCCAACTCTGGAAGCCAGCAGTCTGGACCCCAGGGAGCCTCAGAGCCAAGTCCCCGCCTACTTTCTGTGGGGAGTTTCAGAGGAGGTTTTCCCCTAGCTAAGGGGTGCCTTACACAGTCCCTCACATCTCAGAGAAAGGAAATTTCCATCTGTTGCTGGCCCACTGCAAAATGTTCCCACGTGTGTTCTTTTAATTCATCCTCAAGACCCACGTGCAGCATTATCCTCCTCATTCTGCAGGTGAAGAAAGGAAGTGTCACAAATGTGAAGGGACACATAGTTACATAGTTGGCAAGGGATAATTCATCTCAATCGCCACACAGACCCCACTTCCCCTCCTTCAGGAGGGCTTCTGATTTCCTACAACAGCTACTAGAAGCAGACTCAGCTCTCTTTCTCTTAGTCACCTCACCTGCTCTGCCCCTGCCCACCAGAGAAGACATCTCTCTTCCCTCCTGTCTCTGCAACAAATCCATGGACCCTTTTCTGTTTCAAGGACTTGCCAGCTAGCTACTCTGGACAGAGAAACAGGTTGTGTCAGGGGGTGGTCACCAAAATAACAACTATGGGGAAGCCTCAAAAGGTGGAGAGAGTTCCAGTTGCCCTTGGCATTCATTGAAATGGAAATGGAGCAGGGGTGGCTATTCTCAGAGGCCTTTCTCAGACTCCTTTTCTTCCAGGGTCCCACGGACACTGCTTGTAACTCCATTCTTCCCCTCTTTTATGGCTGAGCTTGGGGATTCCATATGCCCCAGTCAGGTGTCCCCACACCCAGCACCCACTCCCATTCCTCCTTGACATCTATAGGCCCCAGGGGAAGCAAAGATTCTCTCTGGGCAAAATAAGGGGTGTAGTAATTCCACCATTCATATTCACCCAAACTCAAGTGGGTCATTTACATGAACCCTGGAATGAAAGCACTGGGAGCGAGTGTACAGGTCATTGAGGTCATTCTTTCCCCATGTCCTTACCCTATCAGGGAATAGAGAAGGAAACTGAGAGCCAGAGAAGGGAAGGGAACTCCCCAGGATCATACACTGAGTGAAACACTGTGCCGCCAGAGGCCAGGGCTCCTGAGGGCTTGAAAGGCCTTGGACTTTTACTGCTTTGGGTCAGACTTTCCAACTCTGGAAGCCAGCAGTCTGGACCCCAGGGAGCCTCAGAGCCAAGTCCCCGCCTACTTTCTGTGGGGAGTTTCAGAGGAGGTTTTCCCCTAGCTAAGGGGTGCCTTACACAGTCCCTCACATCTCAGAGAAAGGAAATTTCCATCTGTTGCTGGCCCACTGCAAAATGTTCCCACGTGTGTTCTTTTAATTCATCCTCAAGACCCACGTGCAGCATTATCCTCCTCATTCTGCAGGTGAAGAAAGGAAGTGTCACAAATGTGAAGGGACACATAGTTACATAGTTAGCAAGGGATATTCTGGGCCTGGAGCCTATGCCCTGTGACCTCCATCTCACTGCCACTGAGGGCTCCTTAGAGCTTGTTTCAGTCATGCCCCTGCTCAAGCCCATGCTCTTATGCCCTTCCGCTTCTTGCCCACCTCCCACTCACCAGGCGTGACCTGGGGAGGAGTGGCTGGTGAGGGATCCACAGAGCAGTGCTCCTGAGAACACCTAGGTCAGGCTCCTCTGATTACCTTCAGCACACTGCAGAACTAACAGTGTGTGTGCATGTGTGTGCATGTGCGAGATAGCTGCATGTCTAGATCAGTTCATAGTTGTGCATGAGGCCCTGTACAAGTGCCTGAGTCTTCCATGGCTTCTCTGGTGGCTACAGACAGTAAAGAATCTGTGTGCAATGCAGGAGACCTGGGTTCAATCGCTGGGTTGGGAAGATTCCCTGGAAGAGAGCCTGGCAACCCCCTCCATTATTCTTGCCTGGAGAATCCCATGGACAGAGGAGCCTGGTGGGCTACAGTCCATAGCATCACCAAGAGTCAGACATGACTGAACGACTAACGACAGAATGACTGACACTATCACGTTCTAGCTCAGTTCGTAGTTATAATTGAGGCCCTGTACAAGCGCCTGATTCTATGCCTTTGGGATTCCATCGGTCTGGGTTGAAAGAGATGTCTGGAACTGTGTGTGATTGTATACATGCCCCTGTCCACACATGTCACTGCATCTGTGGATGCGTATTTCTGTGCACATATGTGTCTGTCCCGCAACCATGTGTGTACCTGATTGTGAGCAGGTTTGGAAATCTCCACACTGTCTGAGCAGGGCTCTGGCACCTATGCCAGGATCTGTATCTATTGACATTGTGATAGGTGTGGGTACCGAGGTGGGCAGAATTCTGTGCATGTGATTTCTACAGTTGCTGTGTCCACAGAGGTGCTATTGCCAGGGTCTCTTTGTGCAGCTAGGGAAAAGTCGACACAGCTGTGTCCAGGTCTGGGGCTCTGTGTGAGGACACGTGTATGTGGCACCCATGAGTGGGTGTGTCTGTGCGTGGGTCTGCGGCCCGGGGCACCTGGGCCACGTGGAACTCTGGGTACACCCAGGCCTGATATCAGTCTCCAGCAGTGAGGCTCAGCAGTCCCCAGCACCCCTAGCTCTTGTGTCCTGCCTTCATGCCCAGGAATCAGAACCCATCGGGTGTGAGCATCCCTCTTACACCCTGCCAAGTGCACTAATCCCCCTGGGGAAGTCATTACCAACAACCATACACAACCGGAGTTGCTTAATCACTCTTAAGAAATTTCTTTATAATCTGAGTAAATTACTTTAATTACTTGCAACTACCAATTAGTGTTTGAAGGTTTCCCTTCCAGAGAAACAACTCTTCTGCTCTGGACTTCCAGTCCCCTCCTCCTCCAGAGGAAGGGCAGCTCACCTGGCCACCCCTCCTACAGGCACCAGGTTGCCCCTTCCTCCGCCCACAGGACCTGGCCACAGGAGCCCAGGACCAGACTTGGCTTCAGCGGGCGTTCAGTTTCTCAGTGGTGCTCCAAGCACTCTGTCCTGACCCCAAGGCCTGTGCCTGAGGAGGAGGCTAAAGCAGCAGTAGGCCCCAGCTCAGTCTTTCCCAGACCACCCCGAGAGGTCTGGTTCAGTTCTGGTCTTGTCCCGGGCTCTGCCACCAAGGGGCCTCCTCCTCCCCAGATACCTGGTATGCAGGGCAAGTGGCTGCTGCCTCTTAGCTCATTGCATGGCAAGGGTATGGAGAATACAGGCATATGAGGGCCAAGGCAATCTTCAAGTCAGGCTGCTGCCTGTTTCTCTGAACTCCCAGATGAGGCACTGGCCCTCCCCAGATTGCATCCTCAGCCCAGGCAGCTTGCTGGAAACTCCCAGCGAGAAAGTAGTGTATTGGCTTTGGTTGGGGTCCTGCTTCTGCTTCACCTTGGCTGCATGAACTCAAGCAAGTCCCTTTCCCACTCAAAGCCACAGTGTCCTTACGTGTAAAATGCAGAAGGCAAGGCTGACCGCGTGGTTGGGCATGGAGATTAAATCCCTGCTCTGGTTCCCCACCCCAGGCTGACACAGCTGTGTCCAGGTCTGGGGCTCTGTGTGAGGACACGTGTATGTGGCACCCATGAGTGGGTGTGTCTGTGCGTGGGTCTGCGGCCCGGGGCACCTGGGCCACGTGGAACTCTGGGTACACCCAGGCCTGATATCAGTCTCCAGCAGTGAGGCTCAGCAGTCCCCAGCACCCCTAGCTCTTGTGTCCTGCCTTCATGCCCAGGAATCAGAACCCATCGGGTGTGAGCATCCCTCTTACACCCTGCCAAGTGCACTAATCCCCCTGGGGAAGTCATTACCAACAACCATACACAACCGGAGTTGCTTAATCACTCTTAAGAAATTTCTTTATAATCTGAGTAAATTACTTTAATTACTTGCAACTACCAATTAGTGTTTGAAGGTTTCCCTTCCAGAGAAACAACTCTTCTGCTCTGGACTTCCAGTCCCCTCCTCCTCCAGAGGAAGGGCAGCTCACCTGGCCACCCCTCCTACAGGCACCAGGTTGCCCCTTCCTCCGCCCACAGGACCTGGCCACAGGAGCCCAGGACCAGACTTGGCTTCAGCGGGCGTTCAGTTTCTCAGTGGTGCTCCAAGCACTCTGTCCTGACCCCAAGGCCTGTGCCTGAGGAGGAGGCTAAAGCAGCAGTAGGCCCCAGCTCAGTCTTTCCCAGACCACCCCGAGAGGTCTGGTTCAGTTCTGGTCTTGTCCCGGGCTCTGCCACCAAGGGGCCTCCTCCTCCCCAGATACCTGGTATGCAGGGCAAGTGGCTGCTGCCTCTTAGCTCATTGCATGGCAAGGGTATGGAGAATACAGGCATATGAGGGCCAAGGCAATCTTCAAGTCAGGCTGCTGCCTGTTTCTCTGAACTCCCAGATGAGGCACTGGCCCTCCCCAGATTGCATCCTCAGCCCAGGCAGCTTGCTGGAAACTCCCAGCGAGAAAGTAGTGTATTGGCTTTGGTTGGGGTCCTGCTTCTGCTTCACCTTGGCTGCATGAACTCAAGCAAGTCCCTTTCCCACTCAAAGCCACAGTGTCCTTACGTGTAAAATGCAGAAGGCAAGGCTGACCGCGTGGTTGGGCATGGAGATTAAATCCCTGCTCTGGTGGTGCCAGGGGGCCACCCAGGATGTGCAAATACCCTGTATGCCAGGGGCAGGGGATGCTGAGAAACAAGATGCTTTTGCTCCCTTTAAGGAGCTTCCTGTCCCATAGGGAGAAATAACCGGAACAGAAGGAGAAGCATGGTACTTGACCTAAGAAAGGAACAGATAACATATTGAGGATGGTCCGAAAACTGAGAATAGAAAAGGAACGCTTCTTTAAGGCAGCTGTTTCATTTGGCACTCAGCTCACCACCGAATTCCTCTTTGTCCCTCCCTGGTTTCATTTAAGAGCCTGGACAACTGGGCAGAGCATCTTCGTGTGGCTGGGTGCTGTGTGCTTTGTCCTATAGGAAGGTATGGGATATTCCCTGGGGGCTGCTCCTCCTTATCTGATACTTGTGTGTGTGTGTGTGTGTGTAAACTTTGGAGGAGAATTTAAAAAAGCGGGTGAGGACAAGGAAAGAGAAGTTGCCAGAGATCAAGGTTCCTCTTCCTCTCTGCTCACAGAACACAAGGGACCACCTCCTCCTCACCCTCTCCCACTGAAGCACCCCCTTTCCAGTCAGCCATCCCTCTCCACCCATGAGATAGTTTCTAGCTACTCCTGATTTCTTCTGAGCTTTATTTAGACACAGTTTCCAGAGCGTTTTTCCCTCCCACGTCCCCTTAGATTGTCCCATAGTCCTGACAACTAGCTGCTGTTAATGTCTCTTGTTTTAAAGTTGTAGAAACTAAGGCACAGGGAGATGGTACCGACTAAGCTAAAGCAAACTGCATTGCAAGATAAGCTCTTCAATCTACAACCCCTCATTATCTGGCTTGGCCTCTGGAGGTCCCACCAGCCATCAGAGGGGCAGGCCTGGGAAGGATCAGAAAGGAAGGCAGCTTCCTTGTCCGGGATGCTGAGATCACTTGGATCCAGCCCTACACCCTTTCTCTGAGCTGTAGTTTCACGGCCCTCCCCTTTCCCCACCCCAAGGAGATGAGGGAGTCTGCAGCCTCCTGGGCAGGCAGTAGGGCTGTGGGGGTTAATTAACTGTTTCCCAAAAAGCTTTGAAGATGAAGGCTCTCTTGGAGGGGGAAGGGGGACAGACTTGCAGGCAGGCAGAACCACCAATGAATTGGGGCGCCAGGTTGTTATTAACGAAAAATCCCCAGCTTCTGGCCTCCACTCCACCCCCTTCCAGGTGCTGCCAGTGGGCTCCTCACTTCGCAAGCTCTCCGGATTCCATGCCCTACCATGCCTGGGCGTGCTCTCTGGAGGTGTGAAGGCCTAGTGGATGAGAGAGCAAGACCCCGGTCTCTGGCAGGCAAATAGGGGAGGGAGTGGAGGGGCCCCAGCCTGGAGGCAATGCAGGTTCCAGGGGCCACGAAGAGGGGAGGGTGGAGGCACTACCCAAACATCCTGCCTGTGAGCCTGTGTGAGCTCGATGTGAGGAAGGAGGCTGTGGGTGCCCACCTTGGCTCCCCCAAGCCAGGATTCCTCTGTAGTGTGCCTACTATATCCAGGCTGGATCCACAGGTCCAGAAAGACAGCTCTTGATTCTGCGCTCTGTGTCCTCGGAAGACCAGAACTGGTGTTGGAGCCATTTTCCCCCAGGAGAACCAGGTAGAAATAAACATCCTCTCACCTTGCAAGTAAGAAGGCTTCCATCATCACCTCCTGGCTCTCGTCCTTACCTCCCTCCATCTCTCTGAGTGCTGCACAACCCTGACCCTGTCCACCAGGAGGTTACAGTCTATTTGAGGGGATATTGTCATAATAAGATAAAATATAACAGTTTATTCCAGCATTCCTCTTCTGGCTAATTATCCTACAGAAATTCTCTCATGTGCACAGTGACATATTCATACACAAAACTGTAATATATATTCAGAGGGGCAATTTGTACACCACCTAAGCGGCCATCATTAGGGAGCTGGTTTAATAAACGATTCCATACTATGGAATCCAATGGGGCTATTGAACAGAATAAAGATAGACCAACACATGCAGAATGGAAAGATGCCCCATACCCACTGTTAAGGTTAAAAACTAAGTTTAAAACATGTATGCACAAAGAGTAAGACCCTCTTTGCGAAAAACAAAACCAGCTCTATACCTCCGTATGTACTTATGTCTATGTGCAGATTGCAGGCGCAAAGTTCCAACTCCCCCCACAGCCCCACCTCCAAGGTACTGCTCCCCCAGACCTGACCCGAAGGTGGGGGTCTGACGCGTCTTCACTGAGCGTTGTCTTCTTAGCCCAACAGTAGCAGAAGTGCAAGGCAAGAACAAGAAGAAAGCTAGCACCTGCTCAGGGCCAGCCCTTTGCAAGGACCAAACGTGTGGCCAAGCTCTCCGCCACCAAGACTGCCCAGCACCTCCAGAAGCCATCCGTCCAGACTCCCGCCTCCAGGGCAGATGGCTTCCTCCAGCACCTGTCATATAGGATCTCCCCAGAGCTGACAGCATCTACCAAGCCTCTGGCAAACCATAGCTCCCTCCCCCAGTCAAGGGCCAGGAGTCTGCAAGGGAGTGTGTCAGGCCGTGAGAGGGAATCTGAGAGGCCAGAGGTGGGATGGCGGCCACCACAATCATCTGGTGGCAGGTGAAGGAGGGAGGGTTCAGAGGGCACACAGACACTGAACTAAATCATGTTGAACAGAAAGGACATTTGTAGTGAGACTCCTGGAGGGGCGCCCTGAGAACTCACGGGAGCTGTGGAAGCAGACGTGAAAGCAAGAGCCAGGGAAGCTCTGAGCAGCCCTGAAGCAGTAAGCACAGACTGACAGGGCCTGGCCAGGACATCTCCGTGGCCACACAGCCAACACGGCATATCCACCCCTTCGCTGTGGCACTTGCTCCAAGATGGAGCGTCCTTTCTGTAGAACTCCAGTTATGCATTGGCCCCTCTGACCTCCAGAGCTGAAGCTGTTGCCTTAGATTACTCCGCACTATGGCCGTGTTTAGATGGAGAGAGGGGATTTCTCAAAAAGAAATGAGGATGCCATGAGGAGGGGTGAGGGTGTGTGTGTATGTGTGTGTGACAGACAAATGACAAATGACTGTGACAAGGGGAGCTAGCACACAGAGCAAAGCTGTGTGTGCTGAGGGAGTGGGTAATGTGGGAGAGCCCGTTCTGAGCACCTCCATGGTGTTGCCCTTGTTACAAGGCTCTTTTTACATGTCATCTCCTCCCTGCTCATCCCAGCTCTGAGATTCCAGCAGGATGACCTCCTTACACAGATGAAGAGCTGCTCACTCAGAGGCAGGGAGTGGCTCGTCCAGTATCATCACCCACCAGCTGACTGCATGTGAACTTGAATCCAAGACTTAAGTCCTACTCTCCTCCATCACCACCCTATGATGCCGGGCTGGGGGAGCAGCCCCTGTTGTTTGAGCAGTCCCTATCTCAGCAGCATCCTATCCAGCTCCCCTCTCGCTCCTTTCTCTCTCCCGCCTCCAGAACTCAATCTCCAGCAAATCTCTAAGCTCAGTTTAGAAAGGGTGCTGGAGGCCTTGGGTGCCAGCCGGCCTTGTGGGCAGAGGCAGGGTGAACTGTGGTCACATTCCCTGGAGGCTCTCCCACCAGCTCCCTGCAAAGCTGGCTGGGATCTCTTGGCTGTGGGAAGGATTGGGAAGGATCCTAAGCCCAGGAGAGTGGGGAGGGGAGAAAGCCTCTAATTTCCCTTTCTCCCCTGAGTCCCATCAGGCCAGGGGGTGCCTGAAAAGCAGGCTGCACATAGTACCCCAGGGGACTCTCTTGGCTAGAAGGAGGGCTCCCGGGCTCTCTTGTTACCTCACCCCTCCTCCAAGCTGACTATGGAAAGTAGCATGCCTCCTCTCACCCTCCAAACCCACCCCCACCACAACTGCCAGGCCACAACAATCAAGATCACGACACAGGTCCTTTCTGGGCACTCTGCTTCATCCCTGAGTCCTGGCTTCTTGCTCCAGCTAGCTCACCCTCATAGGGAGATAAGTCTTGGGGTACTCTAAATGAGTCTTTATGGGGGCGTAGATAGGTCTAGGCCACCAGCTTCAAGGTCTACATTATCTCTGGCCATGGCCTGAGGAGTTAACATTTCTCTGGACTCAAGGCTTAGAAATCCTGGACCTGTTCCCCTAGGCCCATCAGCCGTGTGGCAAAAGGGAGAATTTCAGTGAAAGTTCCTTCCCACTGTTGCTTGACTGAGCTTCAAGGAGCCACACAGTGGCTGGCATGCAGAGGGAAAGGGAATAGGACAGAGAGATTGTTGCGTCCCAACCCTGCCGCTACTGGCTGTGACTTGGAGTAAGGCTCTCCCCTCCCTAGCTTTCCATCCAAGCCCCACAGGTCACAGGGTTGATGGAGACTCCAATGAGTCAATGGATGTAAATAACCTGTGTAACAATAGTAATTAACGAGCTACTCAGTATGTGCCAGGCACTATTCTCAGTCCTTTATGGATATTAACTCATTGAAGACCCACAGCAGCACTATGACCTGGGGATCTATTGTTCTTACAACTTTACAGGGAGTTTGAGGGAGATAGAAGGCACAGAGAGACCAAGTAACTTGCCCCAGGTCACAGAGCTAAGAAGAAGCTAAGCCAGGAGTTAAACCCAGGTGACCTGGTTTCAGAACCCTCACTCTATACCACTCTGTGTTGGTCACTCAGTTGTGTGACTCTTTGAGACCCCATGGACTATAGCCTGCCAGGCTCCTTTGTCCATGGGATTTCTCAGGCAAGAATACTGGAATGGGTAGCCATTTCCTAATCCAGGGGACCTTCCTGACCCAGCGATCAAACCCATGTCTCTGGCATCTCCTGCACTGGCAGGTGAGTTCTTTACCACTGCGCCACCTGGGAAGTCTATATCACTGTGCCATATACTATAAAAGACTGCCCTGGCCTCACTATTATTTTTTAATAGCTGCCTGTAACTTGGGCAGATTGCAGCTGGAGCTCTTCCGAGAGGAGACCAGAAGGAAGATTTGGAAAGGAGGAACCATATACCTGCTTTCTCAGAGCGGGCAGAGGCCTTCCTGAAGGCTGCAAGGTCAGTCCCGCCCCCAGCCTTGACTAGGGGCCAAGGGTCCCATCGCTGGCCTCAGTCTTGGATTTGGGCTAGCATCTGGGCAGCTCCCATCTGGGGGAAGAGTGGCAGGGCCAGAGCAGTGGGTGAGCCGCTAATCAGAAGCAGGGGGCCTGCCGGGCGCAGCCCGACCCCTTGGCTCGCGCCTCAGCAGCAGCCAGCGCCTGTTGAAAAGGCGCTGCTCCACCAGGAGCTACTGGTGGTGGCGGGGCGCTGATGGAGGGCCAGAGAAGCCCCTCCCCAGTGGTCAATTGCCCGCCACTTGGCTTTGATAGCCCAGTCCAAGCAGCCCGTCCATGGTCAGGCAGCTTCTTGGGCATCACACACATTCCTCTTGGCCAAGAAGGAACGCAGTGAGCTAACGGGAACCAGATGTGAGACTGCATTGGGCTTGAACCCCAAATACAGGCCAGGCCACTGGGAGACCTGGGGACACCCAGGAAGGCTGCTGGGAACTCCTGGCCTTCTGGAGGGCCTGGAACCCAGCCTCAAGCCCCTCAAGTCATTCTCTAGCGGTGTGGGGGTTGGGCCGGGAACCTGAACTTGGGCCTCTGCTCCCTCTTTCGATTCTGTACTTCAACCTGACCTTCAACCTGCTGGGCAAGGCAGCTACCCACCTGACCCCACCCACAGGAGTTGGAAGGCCCAGTGGGTAGCTCCAGAAGGCATTTGCAAGGTCCTGTGTTCCTGTTCCAATCAAAGGCCCCATCCTCTGACAATGGCAAGCTGAATAGCCACCCTGAGCTGGTTCTCTTTGTTGGGGGCTGGGGAGAAGGGTCTTTGGTCAGCCATCAGACTCAGTGGTCACAAGACCTGAATGCCAACTCCAGCTCCACTCTATCTTAGCCTCGTGGCCTCAGGCAGGTCACTTCAGTTTATTGAGGTCAGTTATCCTATTCCTGCAATGAGACCATGTGTGGGCAGTTTTACCATGTAAGGCAACACAGACCCTGGCCCTGGAAGTTGACTCTGGCCACTAGGGGCACAGAGGGAAAGGAAAACCATTCTTCCTGAGGGAGCTCTTGTACCTGCCATGGCGCTTCCCTTTTACACACTTCCTTCACCCTCCAGGTGAGAATGTGTTAAGCAAGAGGAAAGAGCACCTGGGACCCTGCTGCTGGAGCTAGAGGACTGGGAAGAAAATGAGCACAGGCAAATCTGGGGCCTCCTCGGCCAGAGTGGCAGGGCCAGAGCAGTGGGTGAGCCGCTAATCAGAAGCAGGGGGCCTGCCGGGCGCAGCCCGACCCCTTGGCTCGCGCCTCAGCAGCAGCCAGCGCCTGTTGAAAAGGCGCTGCTCCACCAGGAGCTACTGGTGGTGGCGGGGCGCTGATGGAGGGCCAGAGAAGCCCCTCCCCAGTGGTCAATTGCCCGCCACTTGGCTTTGATAGCCCAGTCCAAGCAGCCCGTCCATGGTCAGGCAGCTTCTTGGGCATCACACACATTCCTCTTGGCCAAGAAGGAACGCAGTGAGCTAACGGGAACCAGATGTGAGACTGCATTGGGCTTGAACCCCAAATACAGGCCAGGCCACTGGGAGACCTGGGGACACCCAGGAAGGCTGCTGGGAACTCCTGGCCTTCTGGAGGGCCTGGAACCCAGCCTCAAGCCCCTCAAGTCATTCTCTAGCGGTGTGGGGGTTGGGCCGGGAACCTGAACTTGGGCCTCTGCTCCCTCTTTCGATTCTGTACTTCAACCTGACCTTCAACCTGCTGGGCAAGGCAGCTACCCACCTGACCCCACCCACAGGAGTTGGAAGGCCCAGTGGGTAGCTCCAGAAGGCATTTGCAAGGTCCTGTGTTCCTGTTCCAATCAAAGGCCCCATCCTCTGACAATGGCAAGCTGAATAGCCACCCTGAGCTGGTTCTCTTTGTTGGGGGCTGGGGAGAAGGGTCTTTGGTCAGCCATCAGACTCAGTGGTCACAAGACCTGAATGCCAACTCCAGCTCCACTCTATCTTAGCCTCGTGGCCTCAGGCAGGTCACTTCAGTTTATTGAGGTCAGTTATCCTATTCCTGCAATGAGACCATGTGTGGGCAGTTTTACCATGTAAGGCAACACAGACCCTGGCCCTGGAAGTTGACTCTGGCCACTAGGGGCACAGAGGGAAAGGAAAACCATTCTTCCTGAGGGAGCTCTTGTACCTGCCATGGCGCTTCCCTTTTACACACTTCCTTCACCCTCCAGGTGAGAATGTGTTAAGCAAGAGGAAAGAGCACCTGGGACCCTGCTGCTGGAGCTAGAGGACTGGGAAGAAAATGAGCACAGGCAAATCTGGGGGCCTCCTCGGCCAGATTCCTTTAAGAGCTTCTGCCACTCAACCCACGGCAGTGCGTTCATCAGTATGCTTTGATCCTAGACTCCGTGAATATGTGGCAACACAGAGTGCTGGATAAATGGTTTGTAATAGAATGTGATGGGCTCTTAAAAGCTCTCCCTATCCTCACGGCTCTTTTCCAGCCCCCAACAAGCCCAGAGAGCCTGAAATTGCACCATGAGCACTTTACAGTAAGTTATTATTTGCCATTGACACCGCAGTGTGAATTAGTTGATTAGCTGGCTGGAGAGCTGGGACAGATGGGGGTGGGGAGGAGCAGATCACACATCCGAGGCTTATAGAACTGCCTGGAAGATTACCTCTGGGCCTGACTCAGGCACAGGGAAAGGCAGTGCCAGGCCGCCAAGATGCTGGGCACCCTGTTGGAGAGCTGACAGGGTAGGGAGACTATACTTCCTGAGGCACTGGACTGGCAAACAGAAGACCCGGGTTCGAGTCCTACCATTGTCACTGATCAAGGTGTATGATCACGTTTGGGTCATGCCCCTTTTCCTGAGCTTTAAGTTCTCTTCTGTGTACTAGATAGAACCTGCTCTGGATGGGGACGAGGCAGGAGGAATGATCTGTAAGTCCCATCTTAAGAGTGTCCGAGGATCTGAATTTCCCAATGCTGCTCTGAGCTGGGACTAGCCTAAGGATTCCCTATGGCCCCGAAGAAGTGTAGGAAGCAGAGCCTAGGGGAAGAGAAATTCTGGGCCATGGGAGTGGGGAGCAGAGGATTCCTGCTTTATAGGAAACCCAATTCCTCATCCACACAGGCTCAGAAAGGTAGCTAAAGAAAGAGAGGAGGAAGCAGAGAGGGAGTGAGAGGGCTAACCCCAGTCTATCCCCCTCACTGCATTCGCTTTTAAAATAAAACCCATTTATATATAAATGTTGGCCTGGTGCCCAGTCTCTGTAGAAAAGCTTTTCTGTATTAAACGCTACAATGAATTAAATTAACCATAATGATTTCTTTGTGAATGAAAACCTCCTCTCTCTCTCTCTTTCTCTCTCTCTCTCTCTTTCTCCCCCCCCCCCTTTCTGACATGGTTTTGATCAGGTTTTCCCCTCCCTCCTCAACTCCAACACTCCCTGGTACCCTTTCTACTCCACCCCACCCTTCCCATTCCCACCAACAGCACTGCCTTCTCAGCAAGTGACCACATCTGTAAAGCCCTTCCCAAGGTTAAATGGATGGCTCTCATTGTCTGACATGGAGCAGGAATTGGTCAGCCCAGGGTGGCCCCTGTGCATGGTCTGGGAAAACACATGCCCGCTGAGGCTTCTGTGTGAGGCTTTTCCGGCTTCAGGACAACTCCTTGAGCCTCCCTGTCTTCATCTGTAAACTGCAGTGAGTGGTACTGAGTTCAGCAGACTAATGAAGGGAAAGTGGACAGGGGCACATATGTGTGTGGTGGCCGCTGCGCACAGGAGAGGAATAGGTGTGAACCAGGGCATTCATGGGCCATACCCAAGAATTCCTGCACCCAAAGGGCATCTCCAAGTGTGGGCCCCTGGACGCTGGCCCGTGCTTATATATTTAGCGGTGTGTGTGACCGGTGGAACGCAGGTGCACAGGAGTCATGATCCATGTGGAACCCACCCGAGGCTAAGTCCTGCACAAGCAGAGAGAAATCAAAGGAGCTCTGCCTTCGGGCACTCCTAGATGCTGGGCAAGGACCACTTAGAAGAGGGGCTATGACTCCCAGCTGGCAAGAACTGGGGAAGGCTTCTTGAGGGTGCTAGCTTTTAACCTGGGGACTAGAAAGCAGGGCCCCAATAACAACAATCTTTCCCATGGACACAGAGCTTCACATTTCCAATGCTCTTTTATGAGTATTATGTCATTTCTCCCACACATCCTATTAAGTACGTCCTATAAAGTATGTGCTATTATCCCCACTTTAGAGATGAAAAGACTGAGGATTTCGAGCCTCTAGTACCAGTCAACTCAATAGCCATGGCCTGGCTGCAGCCCACCCTACACCTTCTGTGTTGGCCAGGCCCAGCGGCCCTTGGCACTCAGAGCCAGCATGAAGATCACAGTCCTTAAGCTGTGCCTTGTTCTGTTTTCTCCTGCATCTTCACCATCACCTCACAAGGATCAAACTCTGGGGGAAGGCCATCCTTTCCATAGCTCAGTGTCCCCATGTGTACCATGAGAAGGACTCGGAACACAAGTCACATCCCTGAAAACCACCATGCCATTGTGTGCTTCCGAGTCTCTTCCCACACTGCTGCCTCAGCCTCCTTGTGGGCCTCGCACACCTCTACGGACCTTGCAAGTCTCCTGGGTGCCAAGTTAGAATTCCATCACTGCCTCCCTTACTCTCCCTTCTTTGGACTCTCAGCATGACATCTCAATAAGACATCCGATGATTGGCAGACATGTCATGTCTGTGTCTCCCACTAGGTGGTGAGGTCCATAAAAGCAAGGGTGATCTCTGGTGCGTTTCTGTTTCTCCAGGACCCAACACAGAGCCAGACATGGCAGTGCTCGTGGAAACAAGAAAGGGGAGGAGGGAGAGTCTTTTCAACATAGAGTAGACAGAGGTATTCATAGCCTTCATTCCCCAATCCACCCCCCACCCTGCCAAAGAAACGTAGAAACAGATGAAAAATTTATGGTAGTTCTACAATATATCAGCTTTGAAAGGGTGAAGTCAAAGGCCCGGGGCTGCCACCGAGGGTAAGCTCGAAACAGGAAGAGAGAAGAGTGTGCTATGGCTGGGGCTAGTGACGGGCAATGGATAACTCCCAGGGTGATGAAGTCTTCTTATCCAAGCCTCTGGAGAAATCAGGTCCTGACAGCAATGGAGCACAAAAGGCAGATGGTGCAGACTCCCAAGGGCCAGTCCCAGACCCAAAGGCAGACCCCTTTCTAGGAGCTGGAATCCTCAGAAGATTCATTGTGAGAAGATGCAAGAGTCTTGACTCACACGAGAAGTGAAGGGTAGGGTCGTGGAAGAGAGTCCTGCTACCACAGTCTGCCTTTCACTCTACTTTCCTTGCCCTTCAGCCATGGGCCCTGACCCAGTCCTGGGACTGGTAGGATCGGCCCTGGCTCCTGAATGCACAGACATCTAGCTCAGGCAGAGGAGAGACTGGCAAGGCCAACTCTGGGCCTCCATGAGATGTTGGCCAGGCCCAGCGGCCCTTGGCACTCAGAGCCAGCATGAAGATCACAGTCCTTAAGCTGTGCCTTGTTCTGTTTTCTCCTGCATCTTCACCATCACCTCACAAGGATCAAACTCTGGGGGAAGGCCATCCTTTCCATAGCTCAGTGTCCCCATGTGTACCATGAGAAGGACTCGGAACACAAGTCACATCCCTGAAAACCACCATGCCATTGTGTGCTTCCGAGTCTCTTCCCACACTGCTGCCTCAGCCTCCTTGTGGGCCTCGCACACCTCTACGGACCTTGCAAGTCTCCTGGGTGCCAAGTTAGAATTCCATCACTGCCTCCCTTACTCTCCCTTCTTTGGACTCTCAGCATGACATCTCAATAAGACATCCGATGATTGGCAGACATGTCATGTCTGTGTCTCCCACTAGGTGGTGAGGTCCATAAAAGCAAGGGTGATCTCTGGTGCGTTTCTGTTTCTCCAGGACCCAACACAGAGCCAGACATGGCAGTGCTCGTGGAAACAAGAAAGGGGAGGAGGGAGAGTCTTTTCAACATAGAGTAGACAGAGGTATTCATAGCCTTCATTCCCCAATCCACCCCCCACCCTGCCAAAGAAACGTAGAAACAGATGAAAAATTTATGGTAGTTCTACAATATATCAGCTTTGAAAGGGTGAAGTCAAAGGCCCGGGGCTGCCACCGAGGGTAAGCTCGAAACAGGAAGAGAGAAGAGTGTGCTATGGCTGGGGCTAGTGACGGGCAATGGATAACTCCCAGGGTGATGAAGTCTTCTTATCCAAGCCTCTGGAGAAATCAGGTCCTGACAGCAATGGAGCACAAAAGGCAGATGGTGCAGACTCCCAAGGGCCAGTCCCAGACCCAAAGGCAGACCCCTTTCTAGGAGCTGGAATCCTCAGAAGATTCATTGTGAGAAGATGCAAGAGTCTTGACTCACACGAGAAGTGAAGGGTAGGGTCGTGGAAGAGAGTCCTGCTACCACAGTCTGCCTTTCACTCTACTTTCCTTGCCCTTCAGCCATGGGCCCTGACCCAGTCCTGGGACTGGTAGGATCGGCCCTGGCTCCTGAATGCACAGACATCTAGCTCAGGCAGAGGAGAGACTGGCAAGGCCAACTCTGGGCCTCCAGCCCCTCAGAGGCGCCTCTGTGGAGGGCAGTCATAGGGGCAACGTGGGAGGGAGACCGGGCAGTGAGGCTGGCCCAGAAGAGTTTGGCAGGGTGCCAGCAGGCCTGTCCTGGCACAGAGATGTGAGCGAATGGCCGTTGCAACTGGTCTAATTGCTGTCTCTTCTGCTCTCCCAGGGGTTGATTCCAGAGCCAAGCAAAGGGAGGTTTCTGCTGGGAGACGTGAGGGAGCCTGAGGAGAGGTGGAGGGCCCGGCACGTTGAAAGGCTCTGACAAACCCCAGCATGCCCAGGGCAGAGACCCAAGTCCGCAGGGTTGGGGTGGGGGGTGGGGTGGACAGGCAGCGAAGAAGCCAGAAGCAAAGGGCCTAATATTCCCATCATGTGCTGTCGGTTGCCCCTTGACCCTGTGTCTCTTCTAACTCTTTTTCCCAGGGTCCTCGCTCACCCTTTCCCACCTCCCTACCTGCCCTTGCCACCTCAGACCACTGCTGTCAGGCTCCCAGCCCTACTTCAGCTCTCATCCTGACCCCAGAGATCTAATTACAAAAGTCATTGGATGCTTAACTCCAGTGGACCTCTCAGCCACATCGGAGATCTCTGACCGCCTCTTGCTTCCTGGAAATCTCTACTCGGTAGTGCTATCCTCTCTGCTTACTTAAATGCATCTTCCCTGGTTCACCCTCCGACTTCTCTGATCTGCTTTGTTTTCCTCAGTCCCTTTCCCAGGCCCCTCTTCTTCAGCACCCCACTTAAATTTTGGATTCCCCAAAGTGTTGCTTGCAAGTCTCATCTCCCCATAGATGCTCCCTAGGCATGATCAGGTCCTCCCACAGCTTCGACCACCTCCTCTGGGCAAGTGAATTCCAAATATCACCTCAGCCTGGACCACTCCCCCAAGCTATAGCTGGTCTAGACATTTATCCAGTGGTCATCTACAAAGACACTGCAGAGCCCCAGGTTGAACTTATCAAACTTATCATACTCCCAGGCCACACTTCCAGTAGTTTCATTTATCAATCCACTCAAGCTCTCAAGCTAGAAACCTTTTCTCCTCCCTCTCTCTAACCCCTCACATCTAATTAATTACCACAACCTGCCAATTTTACCTCCTTAATAGCTCTGGAATCCATCCCAAGCATTCCATCCCTACAAACACTGCCTTAATTCAGGCCTTTATCATTTCTCTGCCACCAGAGTGCGACCTCCTCTGACCAGCCTCCACACTGCAGTCAGAGAGCCCTTTTCTTTAGATGAATCTGAGCATGTTTCATTCCTCAATTAAAAGCCCGCCAGCAATTCCCCCATCTTGTCCAGAAGAGACTCTAAATTCCCCAGCCTGATACACAATGCCCCGTAGGATCTGGCCCTACTCATCCACCTCACCTCTGAACTTTTTTTTCATGTCACACTGGGTACTGTCAGCCTCCTCTTCAGGTGACAAATTCCAATGCACATGAGCAGCTTGGTGGACTGGCTAAGAGTGTAGGCTAACAAGCCTGACTTCCTAACCACGCAAGTCACTAAGTTGCTCAGTGCCTTGGCTTCCCTAACCTGTAAAATGGGGCTAACAAAGGCTTTTCTCATAATATGGTATTCAACTCATAAGGAAGTAAAGTAGATCATGCTTGTAAAGCACTTAGAACACTGTCTGGCATATAATAAGTGCTGTTTAAGTGTGAGCTGTTATTAGCTAGTATTCCCCCTTCAAGAACCAGCTCACACATTACCATCTTTGTGAAGCCACCTCCTCCTCTGAAACCAAGATAAGTGGTCCTCTTCTGGGTCCCTGGAGGCCTCACTTAATTCCACTGTGGCACTTGAGATCATCTGCCTACTGCTTGACTTTCCTTCCCAGCCAGATGATATCAAGCCCTGAGGTCTATTTATCCTTGCATCTCTAGGCCATGGCCCAGGACTTCTCATTTGAGCCTCAGACCAGCCTGATAGCACTAATATCATCTCCATTTCTCTAGGCTCAGGGAGGTAAAGAGACTTCCCAGTGGTCATCTACAAAGACACTGCAGAGCCCCAGGTTGAACTTATCAAACTTATCATACTCCCAGGCCACACTTCCAGTAGTTTCATTTATCAATCCACTCAAGCTCTCAAGCTAGAAACCTTTCTCCTCCCTCTCTCTAACCCCTCACATCTAATTAATTACCACAACCTGCCAATTTTACCTCCTTAATAGCTCTGGAATCCATCCCAAGCATTCCATCCCTACAAACACTGCCTTAATTCAGGCCTTTATCATTTCTCTGCCACCAGAGTGCGACCTCCTCTGACCAGCCTCCACACTGCAGTCAGAGAGCCCTTTTCTTTAGATGAATCTGAGCATGTTTCATTCCTCAATTAAAAGCCCGCCAGCAATTCCCCCATCTTGTCCAGAAGAGACTCTAAATTCCCCAGCCTGATACACAATGCCCCGTAGGATCTGGCCCTACTCATCCACCTCACCTCTGAACTTTTTTTTCATGTCACACTGGGTACTGTCAGCCTCCTCTTCAGGTGACAAATTCCAATGCACATGAGCAGCTTGGTGGACTGGCTAAGAGTGTAGGCTAACAAGCCTGACTTCCTAACCACGCAAGTCACTAAGTTGCTCAGTGCCTTGGCTTCCCTAACCTGTAAAATGGGGCTAACAAAGGCTTTTCTCATAATATGGTATTCAACTCATAAGGAAGTAAAGTAGATCATGCTTGTAAAGCACTTAGAACACTGTCTGGCATATAATAAGTGCTGTTTAAGTGTGAGCTGTTATTAGCTAGTATTCCCCCTTCAAGAACCAGCTCACACATTACCATCTTTGTGAAGCCACCTCCTCCTCTGAAACCAAGATAAGTGGTCCTCTTCTGGGTCCCTGGAGGCCTCACTTAATTCCACTGTGGCACTTGAGATCATCTGCCTACTGCTTGACTTTCCTTCCCAGCCAGATGATATCAAGCCCTGAGGTCTATTTATCCTTGCATCTCTAGGCCATGGCCCAGGACTTCTCATTTGAGCCTCAGACCAGCCTGATAGCACTAATATCATCTCCATTTTCCAGATGAAGCAACTAAGGCTCAGGGAGGTAAAAGAGAACTTCCCAAGATCACACAGCTAGAAATTGACGGAATTGAAAGCCAGGACTGCCTGATGCCAAACTCCCTGATCAC
Organism: Tragulus kanchil; assembly: GCA_022376925.1. Taxonomy (NCBI): domain Eukaryota; kingdom Metazoa; phylum Chordata; class Mammalia; order Artiodactyla; family Tragulidae; genus Tragulus; species Tragulus kanchil. The sequence continues at coordinate 71,733,545 of JAIOJX010000001.1, read as the reverse complement.
TATACTTTATCTAACTGCCTTGGGGGAAGGAATCTTGAAATGTTGTCCTGGAAGGAAGGATTAAAGGAACCAGTGGATGCCTGGAGGAGAGATAACTCAAGGGCAAGAGTAATCACCACTTACTCATCTGTTTGAAACTTACCGATGTTGGTATGTGTGTTTCAACAGCGGTGTCAATGCATGTATTGGACACGTGTGCAATGAGGTCATGCCAGAATGCTAGGGACAGAAGGCCAGAGTTGAGGACCTTCATCTCAGAGCCCCTACTTACATGTATATAATCCTCTAGAGTTTACAAAATGCTTTCTCATCCCAATTTGTCATTTGATCAGTCTCACACACCTGGCATGATGTAACCATGGCCCAGATGGGGCAATAACCTACCCCAAGTCACCCAGCTCCAAAGTGACAGAGCCAGGATTCCAACATCTAATCGACACGTAAAGGTTCCAACAAGCTCCATTTTGTTCCAGCTGGAGGTCTGAGGAGAATGCGACCTCGGCTGAAGAGGGTTCTTCCCTTAAGAAACATGTATGTGGGGCTTCCCTGGTGGTCCAGTAGGTAAAAGAGTCCACCTTGCAGTGCAAGGGACACCGGTTCGATCCCTGGTCTGGAAAGATCCCATGTGCTGTGGAGAGGCTGGACCTGTGTGTCCAATTACGAGCCAGCACTCTGGAGTGCATGCACCCAGAGCCGGTGCTCTGCTACAGGAGAGGCCACTGCAATGGAAGGCCCACACAGGCCAAAAGAACAAAGATGGACGAAAATAAATAAATGAAAGACCAATAAAAGAGGCCAAAATTAAAAAAAAAAAAAAAGGCGAGGGGGGAATCTCCATGGGCTGGAACCAGACATCATTTTAAAAAAAAAAGAAGAAGAAGAAGAAAAGAAACGGGTATGTGAATGTAGCAGTGGTTTGGGATGGCCTGCTCAGAGGACTGAGAAACAAAAAAGAAGGGCTTTGAGGCACAGTATTCTCATCTGTAAATGGAAATGACACCCCCCAACCTCACATGGTAGATATAAATCTAAAATGAGGGGATATGTGTCAAACAGACAAATGCCCCGTGCGTCCGTAAGCACCCAACAGATACAGCATCTGAGTTCTTGGAATAGTTGCAACAGGGACACAGGTGCTAGAGCAAAGTTAGTGTGTCAAGAGGCAGGCAAAGCTGAGTTTTGAAACACCACCTCTGCCCCTTACCAATGGTATGGCCTTGAGAAAGGCACATAAGCCCAGGAGTCTGTCTTGCCTCATTCACGTCTGTCTTACACAACTGCTACATATGAGAATATGTGTGTGGAATGGCTGGCACAGGGGTAGGCATTTAGCATGGTAGACACAGTCCTTAAGACCTTGGAGCCATACCAGATGGATTCCAAGCTCAGATGCTTTACCTACAAGCTATGTGACCCACAGCATGTCACCAAACTTCTCTGTGCCTTGGTTTCTTCCTCACAAAGCTGGTTGTAGAGATTAAATGAGGGAATACATGCAAATGTTTCGAATTGCTTCTGGCACGGAGTACATGTTGGTGATTATTGTTATTATCAGACAAAGGCCTGAGAAGAATGAAATAGCCACCCCTCCCCAACCTCTTTATGAACAAAGACATCAGTTGAGGCCAGTCAGAACAGATTAATGGGGTTCCTTTCATTCAGCTTCCTAAAAGCACAGAATGACCCCTCTCGGGCTGGGGCCCTGCTTGTAGGCGTTGCTGTGAGCAAACCAAGATGCCCCAGGCCCTCTCCCAAATTAGGCCAGAGTTGTTGAGAGCCACTGCAAAAGCTTTGTTGGGCTTGGAGTGCTCAGAAACCCATTACCTTCCACCCCACTTCTCCCCTGGGGGACCAGAGCTAGGAATTCAGGAATGACTCCGTCTACCTCACACCTGACTCTGGAGCTTATGGCTGCACTGGCTAGCGGGCACCAGAATTTGGGTTTAATGGCCCCAGTGGCAGCAGAGGGCAGGGCAGGACTGAGGGCTGGTCCCTGGGGTCCAGGCCTAGCCGGCCAAGGGCAGGCAGTCGTCCCGGAAATTCCTGTTCTGACTCCATTTGCAACAGGCTTACTGGAGAGCCACGGCTTTCATAGCTTCTCTGAGCCACAAAGGCCAGGCCCAGTTAGATCTTTAGACACCCTGAAGGAAGCAAGAAACCCAGTCGTGGTCCCCTTGCATCACTGATCTGGCTAGGGCTGGGCTCAGCAAGACTGTAACTCACAAAGCAGCAGTCGCAAGTAAGTGACCCCTCCCCGCCTCTGCCCCCTCCCCGTCCCAGCCCTGCCTGGCCCCACCCCCGGTACCGCGTGGAGGGAAATCAGGAGAAGCCGAGGAATTGTTTGTAATTAGTGTGTTTTTAAAGGCTTTTCCGTGAGCCTTTAGCAGATTTCAGGGGAGGGCAGTTTGCCAGGGAGCATTGAAATGGAAATCCTGTGTTCTAGCCCAGACCCTCTTAGAAGGAGATTCTTCCCAGAGAAAAGGCCAGAAGCCCCGCCCCCCTCCCCCAGGTCCCCATACGCTGCTGCGGTCAAGGAAGGCGGGACTCAGCGATGTGGGGCGGCTTTGTGGAATGACATTCCTGCCCACAGGCCCCCGCTCTGCCTCTGGACACCTCGGTTCAGCCCCCACATGAAAGGCTGCTCCACAGGCCCTCAGCTCCTACTCCCCCCCAACCCCAAGGGCACATCCGTTCACCTCCCCCACACAGAACAGATAATCATCGGCTTTCCCCACTCGCCCCAAAGGCAAGGCAGTGGCCCTGGAACAGGGCACCTCCAGGGTGCCCTCCTCTGAAGTTAGCCAGAGGTCATGTGCGCAAGAAGCAGTTCTCAGAACAGTCCCTCCCACCTAGACAGCATTTTACTGTTTGCAGTGCCTTTGCCTGATATCCATTTATACTTCCTAGCAACACGTAGATGCTGTCTACTGTTATCGGTTCACAGATGGGGCTGGGGTCATGACTTGCCCAAGATTCCTCCCCTAGCAGAGTAACAGAGCTGAACCTGAAGCCAGGGTCTGTAGGATACCTTCTTCCCCTCCCCACCCCACACTGCCCCTCCCACAAGCTGGCTGTGACACGCAGGCAGGACTGCTCTGGTGCAATCCCTGGGCCTTGTGGTCTGGGATCATTTCCTGTGGCCTGAAGTACTTATTTGCAACTTGTAAGGACTGCCCGATTTCTGAAGGCCTCGTGGATGAATGCTTCCAGCTGAGAATTTAACCTTCTCAGACCCAGCTATGGCTCTTGCAATCTAAGTTCTCACCCATTTTCTAGACACCCCGCCCCCACTGCCCACGAGGTAAATCAGCTGCATATGGGTGGGGAACAATGGAGTAGCACTGAAATGGGACCCAGACGACCTGGCCCTGCCACCCATTTGCTCTGTGACCTTGGGCAAGTCCCTTCACTTCTCTGGTCTCCAATCAAGACTTAGTATGCTTCCCTGCCTGAGTTCCAAAGCCTGGCCTCTTGTTTTCATGGGAATATGAATGGGACTAACCTCCCCTCCCACAGCTCCTCCACATCTCAAGGACTTGGGGGAACCTGGAATTACGGCATGTGAGATGGCTATGAAGACCGTTGAGGCCAATAGAAACTGCCCCCTGCCCTTCCAGCATTGTACAGATGAGCAAACTAAGGTACAGAAAGGGGAGTACCTTGCCCAAGGTCATCCAGGAATGCTAGTGCTAAGATCAGGATACACATGCAGCTCTGTAGTGGTGGTACCAAAAGTGGCATGGGAGATTTTTAGCCGACCCAGCTTCACTAAGCCATTCCCAATAAAGTACTACTACTAATAAAGACATATTTTGAATCCTGTGTAGTGTGAATAAAAGCATCTTCAGAAAGCTTTGCAATTTTTTAAAATATATATTTTTAAAATTTTAGCCTCTCTTATTGGTTTCTTATTTATTTATTTTCATCCATCTTTATTCTTTGACCTGTGTGGGCCTCCCATCGCAGTGGCCTCTCTCCATTGCAGAGCACCGGCTCTGGGCGCACGCACTCCAGAGCGCTGGACACACCTGTCCAGCCACTCTGTGGTATGTGGGATCTTCCCGGGCCAGGGATTGAACCGATGTCCCTTGCACTGCAAGGTGGACTCTTTTACCCACTGGACCACCGAGGAAGCCCAGCTTTGTGATTGTTTCTATGTGTAACACTCATCCTCTAATCTCAGTGTTCACTGGCCTCCAGGGATGCCCCGCCTTCCACTGACGGCTGCCATCCTGGTAGGGACCCTCTTGGTGGGGACGCAGCAGCCATGGGCTCCTTGCACTCTTCCGAGAAGTCTCTTCTATGCATCTGTGAGCACGTACCATCCCTGGCTAAGGGCCCTGGGTATCTCACCCCCAGCCCTCCTTAACTAGTGGAGGCTTCTTAGACACAGTGCCACTCTGTGCCTAACACCTCTGCCCTGGCATTGGCTCTAGGAAGACAAAAGTGCAAGGAGAATCTGAGACTTACAACACAGTAAAGAAAGCTTCATCGCTATTTCAGATGCTGACTTTGCCTGTGTTTCCCTGGTATCCTCCTTTTGCATCAAGGAAGAATTTCTGAGCCTGTCCTAGTGCACAAAACGTCAAGGAACGATTTCACCTCTAACCTCTAGGTGGAATAGCTCTTAGAGACCTCTGATTCCACCTTCTTGGGTTACATATGGAGAAACTGAGGCCCAAAGATGAGGAAGGACCTTAACAACCCTGCATTAGAGTCAGGACCAGAAACCTCTTCTGCCCCCGCAGCCAGTGCTTTTTTTTTTCCGCCCTTGCCTGTAGCCTGCTGCTTCTTGCGCCCACGTGCAGGCTCACCCATGTGTGCACTAATGCCGGCTGACGGCCGCTGGGAGGGTCACACATGGAGCCACACACCGGCCCATTCACTCTGACACATACCCCAGCTGGCAGTCCCCAACACATCCTCCTCCATCCCCGCTCACCGGCACCTGCCCACCCACCCCCCGTCCCTGCACCCCACGTCCCCTCCACCATCCTTGCCCCAGCGCACAGCCAATTCCACATTGAATCACATGCTCCTCCCTGCCGGCGGCCCTGGGTCTCTCTTTGTCAATATGGCTGTCCACGGCTGCGCAGAGAAGAGCCGTGCTCAGAGGTGCTCGCGAGGCGGGGAGATGGGGGAGGGGGCACAGTGCAAGGGCGCTCATTGCACATAGAGATGGGATGTGTGTGTATGTGTGCATGCACGCACACGTGTGTGTGTGTGTGTGAGTGTCTGTGTGCGGTGTATGACTATAGGCTGGATCCAGAAGGTTCCCCTGGGAGGCCTGGGGCCCAGCCACACCTTAGATAAAGCAGAGCAAGAGGAGGAATCTTTATTGTTTGGAGAAAGAACAGGAGAGAAAAAGAGACAGGGCTGAACAGCCTGCAAAAGATAAGCCCAGGAGTAGGGGCCTATTCTGGTAGAGATGGGGAGTGTCCTGGAGAAGCAGCCAGGCAGCTATCCAGAAAATGTGAGCTCAGGGGCCACTAGACATTAGCCTGGGCTGGGGTGCGGTATGCTGGAAGTGGGGGCAGCCTCTTGAGAGACTAGAGGAAAATTGCTGAGCTGAGATGGGGTCAGGCAGAGGCCTCTAACTACGGAGATGCCAGGGTGATAGTTCTCTTGGGCTGGATGCTGTTGGACAGTCCCTGACACGTGTGAATACATAATTATTAGATGGATGAATGAATGAGTACATGAATGAAGGAATGAATGGGCTCTGTCTCCCTTTATCACCATGAAGGAGCTAAGCCCAAGCCCACCTCACAGCCAGGGCTGACTGCATGCAGAAAGGTTAAGGAAACTACTGCCTCAAGGAAAGAACCAGAGCCTTGAGCACTGCTGGCAGCATCAGGTGGTCTTCCTCCTTCCGTTGTATGTGCCATAGATGGGGCCCTGGTTCCTCATCTGCCTTGTCAGCAGAGCCCCTCGTGGCTGTGTCATCTAACCTCCCTTCCCTTGTGTCTGAGATGGGGAACCTGAGATTCAGAGCGGGGGATAAATTTGCCAAGATGAGCTTCCCTGGTGGCTCAGACGATAAACAAAAATCTGCCTGCAATGTGTGAGATGCAGATTTGATTCCTGGGTCAGGAAGATCCCCTAGAGAAGGGAAAGGCTACCCACTCCAGTATTCTTGCCTGGAGAATTCCATGGCTCATTCATGGGTCACAAACAGTCGGACACAACTGAGCTACTTTCGCTTTCATAGCCCACTGGTGGCAGAGCTCAGCCTGGAACATGCGTGGGTCACCAGGTGTCAGCAGCTGCCATTTTCCCCTGGCCGCCGCCTGTCTCTGTCGCCTCTACAGCAGCATGCTCAGCCCCAGACTCAATGGGGAGACCAGGAAGGGTGGAGAAAAACATGAGAAAGATGAGAGATGAACTCTGGGGAAGCAGAGGTGGGGCCCCTGGCTGTAGATAGGAGTCATGCCTCTTGGAAAAAGACATCTGGGGGTGGGATGGGGGGGATATACATATGAATAATCTGGGAACATACATATCTGGGAACAACTAAACTCTGTAAAAGTTAAAAGTAAAATAAACGTTTTTTTTTTAAAAAAAAGAGAGAGAGAGACATTTGCCACAACACCTTCTGCCCAACCCGACAGTAATGAGGCTAAGCCAGGTGCCCCTGACCCTCAAAGGTCCATGGGGCAAGGTGTGTGTTCCCCTACTCATCACACGACGCACACAAGCCCAGGGCATGTGTCCCATTGTGTGACAGAGGCGATGGTTATGGAGACAGGCCCATTCCCTCACCTCAGAGCAGGGCCTGGTATTATAGCTAGAAGGGAAGTATTGGGTGGCTTGGGGGACAAAGGCTCTTGGATTCCACACGCCACCGATGGATATTTTTCTTGTTAACACACAATGCTGCTTGCATAACTGGAACTGGCTAGACACTGTGAGAAATGTTTAGGGCTTGAGAAAAAGCAGGAGGAGGAATAAATAGCCACAAAGCCACAGGGTCCCAGGGGCTGCTCCCCCACCTCCCACACTCATGAATGGAGGTCTTCTGGAAGGGAGGCTGCAAAGACGGGACGAGCCCTCTTGTCAGTGGCCCAGACTGGCCCTGTCAGCCCGCAGGGCTCTCCTCTGTGGGTAGAACCCAAGATTCTCTGTGGCCTCTCATCTTTTTACCCAGCTGCCCAAGCACCCCACTACCCACCCTGCCTGGCTTCCCATCAGTTTAACCTCTAGGTTACGTACAGGCTGGAGAGAAGTGATCGGACAGCTGTCAGAGCCAGAGCCAAAGGGATGTTTCTACGCACTCTGGTTAGGTCTACAGAGTGAAGTCAGTTGTTTCAATTCAACGCTGACCCTGCCCCATTCTTAGCCTGAATTCCAATGATAAAGCCAGCCCTGAGACGGAAGCAGTGACTGAAAGGTCTGGGAAAGCTGTGGGATGAAGAAGCTGAGGCCGCCTGGCCCAGATGCTCAGCCCCAGACTCAATGGGGAGACCAGGAAGGGTGGAAAACATGAGAAAGATGAGAGATGAACTCTGGGGAAGCAGAGGTGGGGCCCCTGGCTGTAGATAGGAGTCATGCCTCTTGGAAAAAGACATCTGGGAGTGGGATGGGGGGGATATACATATGAATAATCTGGGAACATACATATCTGGGAACAACTAAACTCTGTAAAAGTTAAAAGTAAAATAAACGTTTTTTTTTTAAAAAAAAGAGAGAGAGAGACATTTGCCACAACACCTTCTGCCCAACCCGACAGTAATGAGGCTAAGCCAGGTGCCCCTGACCCTCAAAGGTCCATGGGGCAAGGTGTGTGTTCCCCTACTCATCACACGACGCACACAAGCCCAGGGCATGTGTCCCATTGTGTGACAGAGGCGATGGTTATGGAGACAGGCCCATTCCCTCACCTCAGAGCAGGGCCTGGTATTATAGCTAGAAGGGAAGTATTGGGTGGCTTGGGGGACAAAGGCTCTTGGATTCCACACGCCACCGATGGATATTTTTCTTGTTAACACACAATGCTGCTTGCATAACTGGAACTGGCTAGACACTGTGAGAAATGTTTAGGGCTTGAGAAAAAGCAGGAGGAGGAATAAATAGCCACAAAGCCACAGGGTCCCAGGGGCTGCTCCCCCACCTCCCACACTCATGAATGGAGGTCTTCTGGAAGGGAGGCTGCAAAGACGGGACGAGCCCTCTTGTCAGTGGCCCAGACTGGCCCTGTCAGCCCATGAGGGCTCTCCTCTGTGGGTAGAACCCAAGATTCTCTGTGGCCTCTCATCTTTTTACCCAGCTGCCCAAGCACCCCACTACCCACCCTGCCTGGCTTCCCATCAGTTTAACCTCTAGGTTACGTACAGGCTGGAGAGAAGTGATCGGACAGCTGTCAGAGCCAGAGCCAAAGGGATGTTTCTACGCACTCTGGTTAGGTCTACAGAGTGAAGTCAGTTGTTTCAATTCAACGCTGACCCTGCCCCATTCTTAGCCTGAATTCCAATGATAAAGCCAGCCCTGAGACGGGAAGCAGTGACTGAAAGGTCTGGGAAAGCTGTGGGGGGATGAAGAAGGAAGCTGATTTTAGTAGATTTAGGAGGACTACTTTGACCAAACACTGGCCAACTTCTTTACCTCCTTAGCTAGTCCCCCGGCACCGAAGAATATATAAGTATTATCTTAAAGTAGAGGGCCAGGACTAAAGTGCAAAGGAAACTGCCAGCTTGCTTTACCAGGTGCTTAAGACGTCGCCCATCTGAATGTAAGGGGAGGCGTGCCAGGCAAACAAGCAAACTGATAAGATATCCACTCAGCTTAATGACCCATGGCCTAGCTATCCAAGCCCAGGGACCACATTTTGATCAACATTTGTTCCCTGGAGCAATTAGAGTATATAGCAAATGATCCCATGACATCCAAAATTCCCACATTCTAGGATTTGGGGTGGGGGGGGTCAGAAACATAGCCTTCTCTGGCTCCTTCTGTTCGGTTATTTTGCAGACACCAGCATTCCTGTCTCCATACCCTGTGTCTTTTCTGGATTTAAGACTTCTTGGAATTTCATCTTCTTCACACTCATCTCTGACTTTCCCAACCTCAGAGAATCCCTACCACCTTTTGGGAGTGGGACTCCTTGAAAAGAGTCCACTCTAGTTCCTAAGCATCCCCACTCCAGTTCTAGCTCTGCCTAGCCCACTGGAAAATGGGTAAGTGGAATCTGGTGACTGGGACCCCTGGGTCCCTAAATGAGAAGCATGTTTGTTTATAGCCAGATGAAATCCATCCCTTCTTCCACCCCTTCCCCCAGCCACGTCTGTGTATATGTCTCAGAAGTTCCTGCCATGGCCTCTACACCAAGCTGGCTTCTCCCAACCTTCCCAGCCCTGGATCCCTGAGAGGCGGGGCTGAGGCAGCTGCCACATTCAGCGTGGCAGAGCCGCTAGCTCACTACAAATCAGAAACACATTGGAGGCAGGCAGGGCGGGAGCAGACAGGCCGGGGCTGGGGCCCATTAAGGCCGGAGCCCGGCCACGCTGTTTGCCGTCTCCACACAAGGTTTCAGGTCTGCCTCCTGATTGTTTGTTTGTCTCGGTGATGAGAAAAGCTGAGAAGGCAGCTGACAAGGACCATGGGGGGAGTGAAGTCAGTTGTTTCAATTCAACGCTGACCCTGCCCCATTCTTAGCCTGAATTCCAATGATAAAGCCAGCCCTGAGACGGAAGCAGTGACTGAAAGGTCTGGGAAAGCTGTGGGGGGATGAAGAAGGAAGCTGATTTTAGTAGATTTAGGAGGACTACTTTGACCAAACACTGGCCAACTTCTTTACCTCCTTAGCTAGTCCCCCGGCACCGAAGAATATATAAGTATTATCTTAAAGTAGAGGGCCAGGACTAAAGTGCAAAGGAAACTGCCAGCTTGCTTTACCAGGTGCTTAAGACGTCGCCCATCTGAATGTAAGGGGAGGCGTGCCAGGCAAACAAGCAAACTGATAAGATATCCACTCAGCTTAATGACCCATGGCCTAGCTATCCAAGCCCAGGGACCACATTTTGATCAACATTTGTTCCCTGGAGCAATTAGAGTATATAGCAAATGATCCCATGACATCCAAAATTCCCACATTCTAGGATTTGGGGTGGGGAGGGTCAGAAACATAGCCTTCTCTGGCTCCTTCTGTTCGGTTATTTTGCAGACACCAGCATTCCTGTCTCCATACCCTGTGTCTTTTCTGGATTTAAGACTTCTTGGAATTTCATCTTCTTCACACTCATCTCTGACTTTCCCAACCTCAGAGAATCCCTACCACCTTTTGGGAGTGGGACTCCTTGAAAAGAGTCCACTCTAGTTCCTAAGCATCCCCACTCCAGTTCTAGCTCTGCCTAGCCCACTGGAAAATGGGTAAGTGGAATCTGGTGACTGGGACCCCTGGGTCCCTAAATGAGAAGCATGTTTGTTTATAGCCAGATGAAATCCATCCCTTCTTCCACCCCTTCCCCCAGCCACGTCTGTGTATATGTCTCAGAAGTTCCTGCCATGGCCTCTACACCAAGCTGGCTTCTCCCAACCTTCCCAGCCCTGGATCCCTGAGAGGCGGGGCTGAGGCAGCTGCCACATTCAGCGTGGCAGAGCCGCTAGCTCACTACAAATCAGAAACACATTGGAGGCAGGCAGGGCGGGAGCAGACAGGCCGGGGCTGGGGCCCATTAAGGCCGGAGCCCGGCCACGCTGTTTGCCGTCTCCACACAAGGTTTCAGGTCTGCCTCCTGATTGTTTGTTTGTCTCGGTGATGAGAAAAGCTGAGAAGGCAGCTGACAAGGACCATGGGGGGTGGGAAGAGGGAGGCCCTGGCTCTCACCGTTCTCCCCACCCTGGAACTCATGGAGCGCAGGAGAAGCAAGCTGCCTCGTTTCCCTACCCCCACCCCCAAATTCCAAACAGATGTGCAGTCAGATTCTTCCTCTCCTTGGTTGGGGGAAACAAAAGAAATTAAAAATGGGACCCTAGGGATGCTACTTTCAGGAGAGCCCTAGTATGAAGAAGGGATGAAAGGGAGATACGGGAAGGACTTCCAGAGGGGCAGGTGAGATGAGAGAGCTGGAAGCAGCTCATCCCCTCTCCTAAAGACAGGTTCCTGAAGATTCCTATCTGGGGTTGGGCAGTTGTTGCTGGGAGGGGGTGTGCCTGGAGGATGATTGCTCTGGGAGGTCCCACTGAGTTTCAGATGGAAAGGATTCAAAGATGTCTGCAGACATGAATAGAATCTCTATATCTTGATTCCCTGATTCCTGACTTAATCAGGGCTGGCATTTGCCATTCTGGAGCCTGGCCCTCTCAGAAATAGAGGCTCTATGGCCCAGAGTGGGGAAGACACTGCTTAGAGTTGCAGCAGACCAGCCTCTGGACTAAGTCTAGATCCTGACTCCCTGTCCAGCGCCTCCTTCATTTCATGCTGCTCCCCTTCCTTGGAGTTCTCTGGTTTTCTAGGCAGATGCTCCAGTCCTCTCAGTCTGTCTGGTCTGAACTCCAACCCAGGGTCTGGGCTGACTGTGACGTCTGAAAGGTCTCTCTGGATTTGCTCGGTGGCCATGGTCCTCCACAAGGAAGTGTATGCTAGTGCCTGCCCCCCACCCCTTCCCAGGCCAGCCTCAAACATCCAGAGTTGGTTGTGAGGAGTGTAGTCTAACGGTAAGCACCCAGCTCAGGCAACAGGGCCAGTGACCTTGTCTCTGGCAACAGAGCTCCTAGCCTCCCACTGGCGAGGCCTTCCGCCAGGGTGGGAGAGTCTTGAGTCCAGCCCTGATACTGTCTCTGATCAGCTCCCCTCCTCTGAGGGGCTGGGGCCCATAAGGCCGGAGCCCGCCACGCTGTTTGCCGCTCAAAAGTTTCAGGCGATTGGCTCGGTGATGAGAAAAGCTGAGAAGGCAGCTGACAAGGACCATGGGGTGGGAAGAGGGAGGCCCTGGCTCTCACCGTTCTCCCACCCTGGAACTCATGGAGCGCAGGAGAAGCAAGCTGCCTCGTTTCCCTACCCCCACCCCCAAATTCCAAACAGATGTGCAGTCAGATTCTTCCTCTCCTTGGTTGGGGGAAACAAAAGAAATTAAAAATGGGACCCTAGGGATGCTACTTTCAGGAGAGCCCTAGTATGAAGAAGGGATGAAAGGGAGATACGGGAAGGACTTCCAGAGGGGCAGGTGAGATGAGAGAGCTGGAAGCAGCTCATCCCCTCTCCTAAAGACAGGTTCCTGAAGATTCCTATCTGGGGTTGGGCAGTTGTTGCTGGGAGGGGGTGTGCCTGGAGGATGATTGCTCTGGGAGGTCCCACTGAGTTTCAGATGGAAAGGATTCAAAGATGTCTGCAGACATGAATAGAATCTCTATATCTTGATTCCCTGATTCCTGACTTAATCAGGGCTGGCATTTGCCATTCTGGAGCCTGGCCCTCTCAGAAATAGAGGCTCTATGGCCCAGAGTGGGGAAGACACTGCTTAGAGTTGCAGCAGACCAGCCTCTGGACTAAGTCTAGATCCTGACTCCCTGTCCAGCGCCTCCTTCATTTCATGCTGCTCCCCTTCCTTGGAGTTCTCTGGTTTTCTAGGCAGATGCTCCAGTCCTCTCAGTCTGTCTGGTCTGAACTCCAACCCAGGGTCTGGGCTGACTGTGACGTCTGAAAGGTCTCTCTGGATTTGCTCGGTGGCCATGGTCCTCCACAAGGAAGTGTATGCTAGTGCCTGCCCCCCACCCCTTCCCAGGCCAGCCTCAAACATCCAGAGTTGGTTGTGAGGAGTGTAGTCTAACGGTAAGCACCCAGCTCAGGCAACAGGGCCAGTGACCTTGTCTCTGGCAACAGAGCTCCTAGCCTCCCACTGGCGAGGCCTTCCGCCAGGGTGGGAGAGTCTTGAGTCCAGCCCTGATACTGTCTCTGATCAGCTCCCCCTCCTCTGAGATCTGCCTGCCTCCTGGCTGGGTCTGCCCTAGCTCTCATCTCCATCCATGCCCCCCTGAGGCCAGGCTGTCGCTGAGTGCCCTCTGCGGTCCCGGCAGGGCTTGGCCGTAGATGCCCCCACAACACATATGTGCCCACATGCATGCTTCTGGTGATGGCTGCTCGGCTGCTTGCACCTGGAGAGCTGGCCTAGCTTCACCCCACCATTAAGACTAGCAGCCCAGCCATCACCCATGACCCACAGTCCGCTCAGAGCCCTGGCCCCAAGGGGCTTTTGAAAACTCCTGGCTGTCTTGGTGTCCAGGCCAGTGTTGTCAAAGAGCAGTACTAAGGGACAGGTTTGGGTAGACGATGGTCCAGGAGATTCGATTGTTCTTCCGTGCTCTTGCACTCACACCTCCTCCCTCCCTCTCCCTTTCTCTCTCTCTCTCTCTTTCTCCCTCCCTCTCCATCTCTCTTTTTTCTTGTAGTAAATTCCAACCAGATGGGCAAGCCTTCTTTCCCACTTCTGAAGTTGAAGGGGAATATCAGCCATGGGGGAACAAGAAACCACTCCCTTCCTCAGACTGGATCATCCCAGCCTCACCAGGTCTCCTATTCCAGTGCCTCACGCCTCGCCAGATTAGGCCAGATATTAAAAAGTATTTCCTAAATCCTTTTTGTTCCGAGTCTACTATTGACACCGTGCTTCTCCTCTCACCATGGCCTCCAACAGAGGTGGGTGGTGGGGATAAGAGGGGAAGGGAGGGAAGCAGGACCCACTTTCAAGGATTTGGCTATCTGCAGGGCCAGACCCAGGCTGCAACCCCATTATCAGGGGAAAGAAGAGCTCAACTCCTGGGCATGACCGAGAATATCAATGGAGTGTTGTGTCTGCCTAGACGTGCTCTCTAAGCCCGGAGACAAGCACAAACAGAAACGACAGCTTTTGGAGTAGTCAAGTGCTGCTTCTTGCTTTGCAGCAAGAGCTGGGTCTTGTTATTTGAGCCACAGACAGATGGATTTATATGTCTCTGTGTAATTTTCCCTTGCAGAGCCAAGGCCTATGCATGGCAGAGCTGGGACAAAGCCTCTCACATCTAGGGATGGTCCCAGAAAGAGCAGTTGGGGCCTGGGTTGAGCTGAGCGGCCCGGTTTTCCGGGGCTGCAGCCTCTTATGCCCACAGCTGTGGCCACAGAGCCACCACCCAGGCCCCTCAGGTTGACCCCCAGCCTCAGCTGAAACTTCACCTGGACTTGGGGATCAACATCCTCCACAGCTGGCCTCACACCAACATATTCCTCTGTCTTATACCCCAGATCTAACAGCTAGCCCCTTAGCCCATCAGGCTGGATGCATCCTAGGACTCCAGAAGGACACTGTAAGAGTACAAACCTGAGGCTTCCCTGGTGGTCCAGTGGGTAAGGACACCATCTTGCAGTGCAAGGGGCGCCGGTTCGATTCCTGACCTGGGAAGATCCCACATGCTGTGGAAGAGCTGAACCAGTGTGTCCAACTACCAAGCCAGAGCTCTGGAGTGCATGCACCCAGAGAGCGAGAGAGGCCTCTGCAATGGGCGGCCCACAGGTCAAAGAACAAATATGGATGAAAATAGATGAATGAAAGACCGATAGAAGTGGCAAAAAAAAAAAAAAAAAGAGTACAAACCTGGCTTGTTTTCCTGATGCTGCATGCTTAGCTGTGTTTGATTCTTTGTGACCCCTGTAGACTGTAGCCCATCAGGCTCCTCTCTCCATGGAATTTTCCAGGCAAAATTACTGGAGTGGATTGCCATTCCATCCTCCAGGGTATTTTCCCAACCCAGGGATTGAACCTACACCTCTTGTGTCTCCTGCATTAGTAGGCAGATTCTTCACCACAGCGCCACCTGGGTAGCCCTACTTCTCTGAGGAGTGATGATCATAATGAGTAGTTACTATGTGTCAGGCACTGTTCCAAGAGCTTTACATGTATCCTGTGACATAGGAACTCTTAGCATTACTCTCATGTTACAGAAGAGGAACCTTACAGAAGAGAGGTTAAATTACATGTCCAAGGTCATAGACCTCGTAAGTGGCAGAACTGGGATTCAGCCCCTTGTAGAGATCAGGCCTTTAAGCATGTGATCACTGCCCTCCAGGATTGCTACCCTCTCCCCGTCCTCCCACTCTTGCCAGGATTGCAGTTAGGAGGCCTCCTAACCTTATGCCCTGTGGCCCCGCCTCCACGAGCTAATTATCAATCTCCTTCCCAGATATCACTTACCTGCCTGATTCTGGCCTAGCTTCTGACTCGGGGCTCATGACCTTCCTGCCTGCTGGTCTGGACTCTGGCTCATCGCCATCTGTTGGGACCTTCCTCCATTACCCATCTTGCCCTATCGAAGCACTTCTTAGGAACTGACAGGACGGTTATTGCAACTGGAGATTTAGCACATTGCTGTCTCATAGAAATATAATGCAAGCCATGTATGAAATGTTCTAGCAGTTATATTTTAAAAGTAAAACAAAAAAACTGAAACATATTTTAATAATGTCTTTTATTTCACTCACTATATCTAAAATAGTATCATTTCAACATGTAATCAATATAAGAATTATTAATGAGGTCTTCTACTTTCTCTTTTCACACTCAGTCTTCCAAATCCAGTGTGTATTTTATGCTTCCAGAACATCCAAATCTGGGCACTTACCAAACTGAACAGTATAAATCTAGAGGCAGACTGTGGGCCTGAGAAGCGCTGGGATGGAGGTAATTAAAGTAATCTCGAGAGGAGGAGATGGTACACCGTTGGCAGGGCAGAAAGGATGCCAACTTGGGGTTCAGAGACCCAGGTTCTCCTCTTGGTGCTGATGCCAAGTCACTGATCAGCTTGAGTGACCACCCCCCAACCTTCTCTGGAGACGACAATGAGAAAGTTTGCCCAAAGACCCTTCAAGCCGGAACATTCTACTCCCACACCCCTTCTGTCCCCATAGTATCCAGTTATCAGTAAAAACAAAGGCTGTCAGTAAGTGATGAGCCCCCTTTCTCTAGAACATACAACTGTGACCTCATCTGCCTCTTCTAGAAATATCCCTAGTTACCTGGAGCTTGGCCCTTTATTCCTCATCAAGAGCAGACTTAGCCTTGAACTATTACAGACAGACTTTTAAATCTGTGTAAATAGAGTCTGGTCACCCCTCCAATCACAGAAGCAGTTTGAGGAGAGGGATGCTCAGTGAGATCACGTTTTGCCTTTCTAGAAAACCTGGACAGCTGAAAGTTATTATTATTTTTTTTTCCTCTTGCATTCATCCCCCTCTTTCTTCTATGGATCCTACAACAACCAAAAAGGTTTTGGTAGAAGTCTGACTTTATGGATCTTAGCCCATGGGAGAAAACTAGGCATAGCGAATGTGTTTTTACCAACTACACACCCCCTTGGGAATTCTGTAATCCATGGCCCTCATGCCCTTGTCTCCCCACCCCTCCCCAGAGTCACTGGTTGAAACCGAAACCTTAGAGCCCCTAGAGAAGCTTTCTAGGTATGGTTCTGATCCTGCAAGTTGAGCAGACAAGGGCGTTTCCTAGTGGTTTGCACTAGTAACAATCCATCTGGAACAATGTTGGTCCATTAAAAAACATTCTTCTAAAGAAAACATAGCCTGCTTAAAATTAGTATTGGAGTAAAGTGACCATCTTGTCACCAAGGTCAAGTGTCTGTAAAATTAAAATAGGTATTCTACTTCCAGTTCATGCAATGACTTTTCTGTGATGATTCAAGATTTTGTTTATGGGGGTGAATAAGGCTAGCAGAAGTTTCTAGAGGGGTAAAATTTTGCAAGTGGGTATCAGAATACAAAAGGGGTGTTTTGCTTCTGTGTTATCCCTGACAACCTTGTTTCAATACTTGGTCTCAGCTGGCCAAGAGAGCTGCAGGCAAATTTCTTCCCTCGTCTGCAAGGTGGGGCAGAATGGAGGCCGCCCTGTGATACTGTGACCCAGAATGATTGTGAGGAGGCCCTGACATAATAATGAACAGCTGCAAACAGATTCTATAAGCTTCCAAGTGTTGGGCTCACCTAGAAGAAAACAGGGTGCAAACATGAAAATTTCTGGTAGGCCCACACAGTTATCAGTACAAAGCTAGAATTAGCCTTTGAACATACAACTGTGACCTCATCTGCCTCTTCTAGAAATATCCCTAGTTACCTGGAGCTTGGCCCTTTATTCCTCATCAAGAGCAGACTTAGCCTTGAACTATTACAGACAGACTTTTAAATCTGTGTAAATAGAGTCTGGTCACCCCTCCAATCACAGAAGCAGTTTGAGGAGAGGGATGCTCAGTGAGATCACGTTTTGCCTTTCTAGAAAACCTGGACAGCTGAAAGTTGTTATTTTTTTTTCCTCTTGCATTCATCCCCCTCTTTCTTCTATGGATCCTACAACAACCAAAAAGGTTTTGGTAGAAGTCTGACTTTATGGATCTTAGCCCATGGGAGAAAACTAGGCATAGCGAATGTGTTTTTACCAACTACACACCCCCTTGGGAATTCTGTAATCCATGGCCCTCATGCCCTTGTCTCCCCACCCCTCCCCAGAGTCACTGGTTGAAACCGAAACCTTAGAGCCCCTAGAGAAGCTTTCTAGGTATGGTTCTGATCCTGCAAGTTGAGCAGACAAGGGCGTTTCCTAGTGGTTTGCACTAGTAACAATCCATCTGGAACAATGTTGGTCCATTAAAAAACATTCTTCTAAAGAAAACATAGCCTGCTTAAAATTAGTATTGGAGTAAAGTGACCATCTTGTCACCAAGGTCAAGTGTCTGTAAAATTAAAATAGGTATTCTACTTCCAGTTCATGCAATGACTTTTCTGTGATGATTCAAGATTTTGTTTATGGGGGTGAATAAGGCTAGCAGAAGTTTCTAGAGGGGTAAAATTTTGCAAGTGGGTATCAGAATACAAAAGGGGTGTTTTGCTTCTGTGTTATCCCTGACAACCTTGTTTCAATACTTGGTCTCAGCTGGCCAAGAGAGCTGCAGGCAAATTTCTTCCCTCGTCTGCAAGGTGGGGCAGAATGGAGGCCGCCCTGTGATACTGTGACCCAGAATGATTGTGAGGGAGGCCCTGACATAATAATGAACAGCTGCAAACAGATTCTATAAGCTTCCAAGTGTTGGGCTCACCTAGAAGAAAACAGGGGTGCAAACATGAAAATTTCTGGTAGCCTCTGGCTCTCTTCAGCATGTTCAGTGTCCATGCGGAGGCTCAGAAAATACTCTATCCACTGTAGTCCTGGGGTAGACCAGACATTAGGAAGCCACTGGAGCCCAGGAAGGATGACAGGCATCCCCTGAATCAGAGGTGAGACCAGAAGAGACAATTCAACAATCTTAGAGTCTTGGACAGAATAATTAATAATAAATTTTAAAGCACAGAATATCTATGGCCTTCAACGTTTTGGGAAAACACTTGGGCAAATCTCAATCTTCGTAACAACTCTGAAAAGTGAGAACCATGATTATCTCCATTTTATTCCTGAGGTCCAGAGACGGTAAGTCATTTATCCAAAGTCACAGAGCTAGTAAATGGTAGAGAGCCAGGCCCAAGGATCAAACCCAGGTCTTTTGCATTGTGGGCAGATTCTTTACCATCTGAACCACCAGGGAAGACCACTTGAATCCTAGACTATCTGATAACAAAGCTGTTCTCTGTTGATACCATGTTGTTCCTGACATCAGAATTGTGGACGAGCACGTACTAACACTAACAAGCTCCTCTAGCGCTGTCCAGGTGCTATTCTACGTACTTCACTTATATTAATGACCTTATGAGGTAGGTACCATTTTATTCCCCTCATTGTATAGAACACCGAGGCACAAAATCACTTATCTAAGACCACTCCGCAAAGCCAGGACCTGAACTAGCCTCTGGCTCCGATGCATTTAACCACTTCTCCATGCTGTGTTGTAAGCCAGGCTGTGTCACCTCCTAGGAATAAACACTTGGGTTATCAGCATCAGGCAAACCACCCAGGAACTCTTCTGCAGGCTGCAGCCAACAACCATTCCCCAGGAGCATTAAGCCTCCATACCCACCTTTTAAGAAAGCCCAGCCGAGCAGAAGCAAGCTCCCTCTGACAGAGGAGGCAAGGTGGTGTAGTGGAAAGAATGTGGCCTCTGGCATCAGACAAACCTGAGTTGAAATCTTGGCTTTAGAAATTACTTTGTGACCTTGGGCAAATCACCGAACTTCTTGGGATGTCAGTGTCCCACCGCTAAGGGCTGTTGTGAGAAGCAAACGAAATAGCTATATAAAAACGTGAATTATATACTCCAAAGTGCTCTTGAAGGTTAGTTGCAATTGTTAGTTGTTCTATAGGCCTAAGTTCCTTTGCCCAAGTTGAGCCAAAGCGGAGATCAGGAGAAGTGGGCTTTAGAAATGCTAATGTACCGCGTGAGTGGCAGGCGGGACAATGGAGGAGGGCGCCTTGAATGGGGCGGCCCGGCCTGGGAGCGGGGCTCCCCACGTGGGAGGGGAGTTGGGGAGAGGATGGGAGGGAGAGTGGCCGTTTCCAGCGGAGGGGATCGGAGACTGGGCTAATTGGAAGGGGCTGGAGCTGCGGGGGTCGTGGGGAGGGGATCACCTGCGGGTCGGCGGCCCACGGGGGCGGGGCTCCCAGGAGGGGGTCCTGCCTGG
Organism: Tragulus kanchil; assembly: GCA_022376925.1. Classification (NCBI taxonomy): domain Eukaryota; kingdom Metazoa; phylum Chordata; class Mammalia; order Artiodactyla; family Tragulidae; genus Tragulus; species Tragulus kanchil. The sequence continues at coordinate 71,713,969 of JAIOJX010000001.1, read as the reverse complement.
GAGCGGGGTTGGGGTACAGGAGCCCGGGGCCGGGTGCGCACACCCACTGTGCTGAACTCCTAGAGATAGGGGCGGGGTGGGAGCGAGGGCTAAGGGTGGAGACGGAGCCTGGAGGTTGCCATTTGGCAACTCTAGGCCCAAGCCTGGGATGGAGGTAGGGAAGACGGGATAGCTAGTTTCTAAAGCCAGCTTGAATCCTGACCTCCTTGGGTGACCTGGGGATGTGCTTCCCATTGCCAGGACTCCAGGAGGGCAGTGTGCGTGTGGTGTGTGTGTGTTTGTGTCATGGGCTGGCTGAGGGGAGGCAAGAACTAGGTTTGTAACCTTCTCCTACTTCCCCTCCTCCTCGCTCCATGTCTTCCCTCTCTTCCTCTCTGAGTCCTCTCCCTTTACCCTCCCCTCCCCCTGCACCATGAAGGCTGTTTTTGTTCCTCCTCCTGGCCTAGCCCCCGAGGTGTGCAAACAGGAAGGACCTCTCCCCGGGCAGTGAGTAAGGAGGGAAAAATGAGGTGTTGAAAAGATGACAAGTCGCCCTGTCAGAGCTCACCTTGGCAGGGAGCAGGCGGCAGGGGCCGGCGGGTGGTGGGAGGGGGGTCCACCCTGGAAGCCAGCCGACATGTGCCCAGAGCCAGGCAAGCTGATCCTCAACAAGCAGGCACTGTGTATGCGTTTGTTTGGCTTAGAAAAGCACCCCCCCCCCATTCCCACCATCAAAGATTCCTTCCTTTCCTTCCCAGTAGGAAGAGTAAAGGCCGCTGGGCCAGAGGTTTAGTGTGTGATTGAAAGGGGCGGGGCAATGGGAGGGGCTGGGCAAAGGCCCAGATCTCTCTTCTACGTTTGGAGCCTTGCATCCAACAACCTCCGGGACATCCCTTGACATGTCTCAAAGGCACCTCAAACTCGACATCCTAAACTGAATTCATCACTGCCATCCTCCCCATCCCTGCATTCGTCCCTTCTATAGGGTTCCTATCTTAGTAAATGACCTCATCATCCAGTCCCCCAAAAGCCTAAATCTTGGGAGTCATCCAAGATTTCCTCATAGCCCCCAATTGGATCAGTTTCCTAATCTGGTCAGTTCTCCCTCTTATCTGTTGAATGAGTCTCTTCTTGCCCTCCTCATGGCCACCTCCCTCTGTTAGTTTCATTCATTTACTCATTCAACAACGATTTAGTAAGTTTCATTCATTTACTCATTCAACAACAATTTAGTAAGCATCTACCATGTGCTGCGCTATGCTGTAGCCATTGACGATTCAGCTGCAAACAAATCTGGCTGGCTCGTGCTCTCAGGGAGTTTTGTGCCTGACATGTCTGACTTCACTGCAGTGGGAAGGGGCTTCCTGGATGAGCCAGTTTCCAAAACTCTTCCCACCAAGCAGAACCATTAAGAGCAGCGACTCTGGGGCCCACCTGCCTAGGTTTGATTTCTGGCTCAACCACTCAGAGCTGTGAGGCCTCAGGCAAGTCACTTAATCTCTCTGTGGCTTGGTAAATGGGAGTGACAATAGCACCTACCTCATAGGGCTGGCTACTCTGAGGATTGAAAGCTCATTTTTTATATATTTTAATATCTCTATATATTTTAAAGTGCAAGCAGAGTGTTCTATTATGGTTCTATGGTTAATTTTATTATTTAAAGTATGGAGAAAAGCAGGGCCTGATGATAACTGAAACTATTGGAACCCATCGGGAGGCCTGCCTGGGAGGCAATGGATCAGATCACAAGAATATGGCAGCAGGTGCTTGCAATGGCCCTGTCAAGAAGTTTGCATGGGAAATCCAAAAGAGTCCTGATGAACTTGGCAATCCAGGAAATCCAGGTATAGAATCCAGAAATCCAAAGGATAGGAGGCAAAGAATAGCAGATTTGCTCCTGTCAGAAAGGCTTGAGTCCCAGTCCCAGCGCTGCCATTTCCTAATTGTGTGACCTTGAGCAGGTCATTTTCCTGACTGAACCTTAGTTTCCTAAGGATAGCAGTTAACAAGTATTGAAAGCTTTTCATACTCCCTAAAAGGGAGCTACTATTTTTTTTGAACTTTTATTTATGTATTTTTAGTTTGGGCTGTGCTGAGTCTTCATTGCCCTGTGGTCTTTTAAGTTGTGGTGAGCGGGGGCTACTCTGTTGCAGTGAGCAGGCTACTCATTGCAGTGGTTTCTCTTGTTGTGGAACATGGGGCCCCTTCAGTAGTTGCAGCTCCCAGGTTCCAGGGCCTGGGCTCAACAGTTGCGGCACACAGGCTTTGTTGCTCTGCAGCATGTGGGATCTTCTCAGGTCATGATCGAGCCCATGTCTCCTGCATTAGCAGGCAGCTTCTTTACCACTAAGCCACCAGGGAAGTCTGGAACTACTGTCATTGAACACTCATTTTACTGATGAGAAAACTGAGGCACAGACAGGCTAAAGCACTTGCCCAAGATCGCAGAATAAGTGAAATGCGGACCTGGGACCTGAAAGCAGGTATCTTTGAGACTGGTGATCAATGTACTTCCTTTGCAGAGCTGTTGTGAAAAGTGCACAATATACTGAATACTTCTGGAAGTATTTGGTAGCAAGTTGGCAGGCTGCCCAGGGAGGATTGTCTCCAGGCTGTGAGCTCCAGCTGCTGGGCTGAGGCAGGAGGAAACCTGGGCCTCAGGCATCTAACAGGACCTGAGCAATACCTGGGTCTAGGGAACGGGCTAGAATCCCCTGGTCAGAAACAGGGTTCAAGGTTAAACCTGGGCTAGAGGCCAAGGGGTTTGGAATCGCTGAAACTATTGAGGGCAGAGACCGTCTTGGTCTCTCTGCATTCCCCAGTGCTCTACCAAAGGAATGGCTTGGTAAATATAAAAAGGAAATGCCACTTCTCGAGGTTCTCCTGTATATGGCCACTGCACTAGTCCCTCATGTCCTCTTCACAGTGGTCCCATGAGGTTATTGTCTCATTTACTGGTGAGAAAACTGAGGCCCTGAGAGGTGAAGTGACTCGCTCAAGGACCAGACCTAACAAGTAGTCTTTAAACATGGAGAAGAGAAAAACTAAAAACAGAAAAGACAAAGTGCCAGCACCCTACCCATGACTGTGAAAGGAAGGTACATTTTAACCGTCTAATGATATACTTCTTTGCTGACCACGGGCCTTACCATCCTGGGGCCAATGAAAGAAGCTTCACTTCTGCAGAACCCCCATAGGATCAGGACTGAAGGTCCATCAGATATGCAGATATATGGTCTAGGTTTTCACTGAGATGCCCCCACACCTCGCCGGTCTGAATCGGTCACTCTGGGACCCCTTCACTTAGGAACAAAGAGACCAGTGGGAACTTCCGACTCCCACAGACCCAGAGGAGCGCCACTCTTAGCCAGGAGGATCCCGGGCAAGCCTTGGGCTTTTCTTTCCCGGTGCCCAGCCTGTGAGGGAGGAGTCAGTGCAGCAGCCGTGCCTAATCAGGCGGGGCCCCAGGACACAGAAGCTCCTTCATCCAGGCCTGAGGAGGGGTCAGGCCAGGGCTCAAGGAGGGGCCAGGGCAGACACAGAGCCCATCCAGCCGGGACCAGCCCACATTCCTCAGCGGGCCTGGATGGGGTGGGCATGCTCAACAGGAAGCCAAGCCCTTCGAGAGGGGCTCAACCACCATCTGTGCATACAGACAGTGGTGAGCAAAGGGTCTCGGCCAGCAGAGTCAATTGCACAGAAAAACAGCAAACATCTTGCTTCCTCCTCCTCCCCATCTCCCTGCACTCTGCTTCCAAAGGGAATGTTGGACTCCTGCTAAGTATTTTTCTCCAAACCCGGGCCAGGCATCCGGAGTCGGCCTTGCAGGTTAAACCTGAAAAGGGGTTTGGAATCGCTGAAACTATTGAGGGCAGAGACCGTCTTGGTCTCTCTGCATTCCCAGTGCTCTACCAAAGGAATGGCTTGGTAAATATAAAAAGGAAATGCCACTTCTCGAGGTTCTCCTGTATATGGCCACTGCACTAGTCCCTCATGTCCTCTTCACAGTGGTCCCATGAGGTTATTGTCTCATTTACTGGTGAGAAAACTGAGGCCCTGAGAGGTGAAGTGACTCGCTCAAGGACCAGACCTAACAAGTAGTCTTTAAACATGGAGAAGAGAAAAACTAAAAACAGAAAAGACAAAGTGCCAGCACCCTACCCATGACTGTGAAAGGAAGGTACATTTTAACCGTCTAATGATATACTTCTTTGCTGACCACGGGCCTTACCATCCTGGGGCCAATGAAAGAAGCTTCACTTCTGCAGAACCCCCATAGGATCAGGACTGAAGGTCCATCAGATATGCAGATATATGGTCTAGGTTTTCACTGAGATGCCCCCACACCTCGCCGGTCTGAATCGGTCACTCTGGGACCCCTTCACTTAGGAACAAAGAGACCAGTGGGAACTTCCGACTCCCACAGACCCAGAGGAGCGCCACTCTTAGCCAGGAGGATCCCGGGCAAGCCTTGGGCTTTTCTTTCCCGGTGCCCAGCCTGTGAGGGAGGAGTCAGTGCAGCAGCCGTGCCTAATCAGGCGGGGCCCCAGGACACAGAAGCTCCTTCATCCAGGCCTGAGGAGGGGTCAGGCCAGGGCTCAAGGAGGGGCCAGGGCAGACACAGAGCCCATCCAGCCGGGACCAGCCCACATTCCTCAGCGGGCCTGGATGGGGTGGGCATGCTCAACAGGAAGCCAAGCCCTTCGCGAGAGGGGCTCAACCACCATCTGTGCATACAGACAGTGGTGAGCAAAGGGTCTCGGCCAGCAGAGTCAATTGCACAGAAAAAAAACAGCAAACATCTTGCTTCCTCCTCCTCCCCCATCTCCCTGCACTCTGCTTCCAAAGGGAATGTTGGACTCCTGCTAAGTATTTTTTCTCCAAACCCGGGCCAGGCATCCGGAGTCGGCCTTGCTCAGTCGTTGAAGAGAGAACGATGTGTGTGGGGGCATTCTTTCTACCCAGGGAGTAGTGGTTTTTCTTCTGAGCCCCAGGCTCCTGCTGCTCCAACTCAGAAAAAAAAAAAAAAGGAACCAGGAGAAATGATAACAACCAACAACAACCATCCCCTTATGCTTATATAGTGTATTCTGCCCATCTGTTATTTCCTTTGCTCATTCCAGGCACCCTACGAGATAGGGATTCTTTTGTCCCATTTTATAAATAAGCAAACCGAGGCTGAGAAAGGGTGTGTGCTTTGCTCACCACTCAGAGTAAATTAGCATGAAAATTGTTTCTGTCACAGGCCTGACTCCAAAATGCCCTGGTCCTTGCTAGCCTGCACTGCCCAAGGGCTGGGGCAACTGACCGTCGCCTGCCTGGCTTCGCTCAGAAAGATCCGGTTTTGAGAGGCTTGCGTCAGTGTTCTAGGAACATTCTAGTTTTATTTTCCTCTTTTTTTTTTGCTCTGATCACCTGCTTGCTGAAGAGAATTTGAAAAATGCCCTCAAAAGGGAAAGAAAATTAAAATGACCTGTAATTCTACTACTGTTAGCTAACATGTTGGCTGAGGTAGATTTCCTGATAGTTTCTCTCTTACGCACATATACAATCTGAAAATCTCTTTTACATACCTGAGATGCTAGTGGAGATACTTTAGGTGCGAGGCCACCTTCCAGCCCCACACTGTGTCCTCAGCTGAACTTGCGGTTCCTCTTCTCTTGATAAGGCATCCTCAGGCTGAAGTTTCTGGTTCCAGTGGGGGCCACATACACACACCATGCTATTTCATATGCTTGCCTTCATTCATTCAGTTCCCTTCACCAGAGGTCTCTATCCTTCTGCCTCCCTCCTCTTTTCTCTCTCTATTGGTCCTGTATACACAGGTTTAAAAAAATCAAATTAACAAAAACTCCAAAGGGGCAAAGGGCATATAGTTAAGGATGTGACGTCTTCTCACCCCTGACCTCAGTGCCTGTTTCATGTATATATTTCCAGAGACATTCTATGCACGGGTAAGCACTGATGTGCATGTACCTCCTGTGGAACACGCATGGTGACGGCACCCAGGATTCTATGGCTCCCTCTTGTAACTTCTTGGTTTTGGGATACTCTCACACTGCTATAGCCGTAGGTCAGCCTCATGCTAAGTAAAGGCTGTCTAGCGAAGCATCTGATAGCTGTGCTGTAGTTTGTTTAACCAGGGCCCTAGTGATGGACATTGACATGCTTTCCAGTTTGTTGCTACTACAAACAATGCAACAGTAAATATCCTTATACAAACTACCTTATGCTTTTGTTCATGGAGAAGAAATTCTACTAGTGGAGTTGCTGGATCAGAGAGTGTGAGGATTTAAAATGTTAATGTGTTTCGCTAAAGTGAAAGTGTTACTCGCCCGGTCGTTTCTGACTGCAGCCCCATGAACTGTTGCCTGCCAGGTTCCTCTGTCCGTGGAATTCTCCGGGCAAGAATACAGGAGTGAGTGGTCATTTCCTTCTCCAGGGGATCTTTGTGACCCAGGGATAGAACCAGGGTCTCCAGCATTACAGGCAGATTCTTTACTGTCTGAGTCACCAGGGAAGCCCATATTTCACTAAAGAGACTTTCAAACAAACCAAATGATACTCCCACCAAAAGTCAACACCAGAAAGGGCCCATTCTATCCTCCTTCCCTCCTTTATTCATCTGCCTATTCATGCTTTCAGAGTGGTCTCATCCACGGTGCCTCCAAGGACCAGCGCCCCCTGTCCAGTACAGCCAGCAGGCCTCTTGGCCTCCATGGGGTGACGCTTGCCAGTCACCCCATGTTTGCCTCCACAGAGTGCTTTGCACAGAAGATTGTAAGCCTCTGTTTGCATATATGTTTCCCAGCCTAGACTATGAGTTCGTCTCTTGCTGAAGAGAATTTGAGAAATGCCCTCAAAAGGGAAAGAAGGTCAAGAAAGATTTGTTGAACTAGTCAGCTCTGAATTCCCAACTCTAAGCACAGGGTTTGCTGAATCCAGGTTTGGGCTGAGCAGTACCTTGGGCTTGCTTCCTCTAGGTCCCTGGACATTTGTCTTCGTGTGTTTGGTGCTCTATCCCTACCTTCCTTCAAGCTGGCTCCCAGGCCCTGCTGGGGCCACATTCCTCCACCTCTCTGTAAGCCGTTCCTGTCTCCTAGTCCCGAGCTGCTGTGGAAGAACTCCTCTATGATCTGGGTCTTGTTTCTCCTCTTCCTCCTACCCAAATGCCTAGTGCCCTCTTGTCTGGGAGTCCCCAGAATGTTCTTGCCTGATCCCTCACTGAGCTGCTGGGAGGCTCACAGCCTGGAGTGCCTGTGGCCAACACCTCTAAACAGGGTCGAGCTGGAGCCATGCTGGACTTCTATGCTGAGGACCAGACCTCTACCTGCTCCTCACCACAGTGAGACTGAGACAGGCTCAGAAAAGATGCCCCTGTTGCCCTCCCCTGCCACACAAACGTACTCTTGCTCCCCCTTCGGAACCTCGGTCTCCTTACAGTTCACCTCCTGGGGTTGATGGAGGGTCCAGGGACATCGCTGAATGTGAAGAAGGCTGGGGAAATCTTATCCAAATGGAAGGGATTATAAAGCCTCACTAACATTCTACCACCCTCTCTGGGATAGCAAGGTCCAGAAGGCAGAAATAATATGACAGGCATGCAGAGGTCAGCAAAAACCTACAAGAAAGTTTCATTCTGCAGATGTCCATGCCAAGGCAGGCTGAAAGTATTGCTTGAGGGTCCCAGAACCTGACTTGGACATACTAGGACAAACAGAAAATGGGACAGAAGGTGCAAAGAGGAGAGAATGGGCAATGGGGATGAAGGAGAGGAGAGGGCGGGGCTTGCAGAGGCCGGGGTAAGGACCGGGTCGAGGCCTGGTCGGTTGAACCAGGACCCTGAGACTCCTCCTGGGTTCTCTGAACACAGCCCCTGCCCGGAGCCTACCTTGGGTGAGGACTCCTTCATCCTGTCAGCAAAGGCTTCTAAAGCCCTTTGAGCCCAGTGCTGAGCGCCAGGACTATGGAAATGAGTCAGACACACAGAGGTCCTGACTGCACAGATTCACAGGGATGGAACACAGAGAGGGAAGGAGCGAGGGCTACCCGAAAATACTGTTTTCAGGAAGTGGCACGTGAACGGGGCTTGTTAGACAGCAGATGGAGTGGACAGGACTGGTAAGGACATTTCAGGTCTGAGAGCCAGACACAAATATATTAATAGAAGGATCTAGTCTGACAGAGGGTGAGAGAAAGTCATGCCTTGGAGCGAGGGAAGGCCTTATGATGGCTCAGCTGTAGTCCCAGTTGTGTGGCCCACTTCAGGAAGCTGAGGTGCTCTCTTGCAAGATAAAGTGGTTTCTGCTCCAAATCAGTGACCAAAATGGGAGGCTGTTTATTTCACAGCCAGGAAACATGTTCAGCAACCAAGCTGTCCAGTGTGATGGGTGACCCCTTTGATGAATACACCAAAGAACTTACCCTCAAGAATGCTATGTGTGTAGTGGTCCCCAAGGCCTACTGTTCTAGAATCACAGCACGAGGTGCCAATAAAGGGTCCACTGCACTGTAAACAGGGCTTCTCAGGTGCCTCAACTGGTAAAGAACCCACCTGCCAAGCAGGAGATGTGGGTTCAATTCCTGGGGTGGGAAGATTCCCCTGGGGAAGGGATAGGCTAGCCACTGTTATTCTTGGGCTTCCCTGGTGGTTCAGATGGTAAGGAACCTGTTTGCAATGCGGGAAAAGATCCCCTGGCACAAGAAATGACCACCCACTCCAGTATCCTTGCCTGGAGAATCCCATGGACAGAGGAGCCTGGAGGGCTACAGTCCCTATGGCTGCAAACAGAAAGGACTGAGCAACTCGAGAGCAATAGCAGCAGTAGCACTGGAAACTGAAATCGCCCCTCCCTTGGCCACTCAGGATATTTCCTATGACAAGGGAAACAGGCACAAAAGTGGGCTATGGCATTGGCAAATGCACCATTTGGGGCTCTTGTTACAAACGACGGAAACCAACTTTAGTTGATTTAAACAGAACAGTTTTATTGGAAAGCTATGCAGGAGCTTGGAGAATGGTCAGAGAGGATGGAGGGTCAGAAACTGGCAGGAACAAGGGAACCAGGCAGCCAAGGGCACGGCCACATCCTGCCCCCTGGACCACCACCACCACCCTCAGCACCACAGCAGCCCAGGAGCGAATGCTTCAAGATCCGGGCTCCTCTGCATTCCTCTCTCCAGACAGACATAACAACCTTTTGTGCTGAGACTACGGTCTCTGTTCACACTGCGTGGGCCCTGGGCCTGGGTTCTGGGCCTTGATGGTGTCTCCAACCCAGAGAGCCTCCCCTCTGGCATGACCTTTCACAGCGACAGGCTTTTCAGACAGGCCCTGGGAAGAGGTCCCTTTCCACAGATGTACTCAGGCAACCACTAAGGGAAGCTGGGGCTGCAGCTCCGCAAGGAACACGGAGGAGGACGGCAACCAGGACCCAAGGGATTCCTAACAGACCTCCTTGAGTGGTGCCAGTCAGGGCACAGCCAAGGTTAATGTTAGGCCAAGTTCAGGGAACAGAATGCTATGGGGTTAGTGGTCCCCAAGGCCTACTGTTCTAGAATCACAGCACGAGGTGCCAATAAAGGGTCCACTGCACTGTAAACAGGGCTTCTCAGGTGCCTCAACTGGTAAAGAACCCACCTGCCAAGCAGGAGATGTGGGTTCAATTCCTGGGGTGGGAAGATTCCCCTGGGGAAGGGATAGGCTAGCCACTGTTATTCTTGGGCTTCCCTGGTGGTTCAGATGGTAAGGAACCTGTTTGCAATGCGGGAAAAGATCCCCTGGCACAAGAAATGACCACCCACTCCAGTATCCTTGCCTGGAGAATCCCATGGACAGAGGAGCCTGGAGGGCTACAGTCCCTATGGCTGCAAACAGAAAGGACTGAGCAACTCGAGAGCAATAGCAGCAGTAGCACTGGAAACTGAAATCGCCCCTCCCTTGGCCACTCAGGATATTTCCTATGACAAGGGAAACAGGCACAAAAGTGGGCTATGGCATTGGCAAATGCACCATTTGGGGCTCTTGTTACAAACGACGGAAACCAACTTTAGTTGATTTAAACAGAACAGTTTTATTGGAAAGCTATGCAGGAGCTTGGAGAATGGTCAGAGAGGATGGAGGGTCAGAAACTGGCAGGAACAAGGGAACCAGGCAGCCAAGGGCACGGCCACATCCTGCCCCCTGGACCACCACCACCACCCTCAGCACCACAGCAGCCCAGGAGCGAATGCTTCAAGATCCGGGCTCCTCTGCATTCCTCTCTCCAGACAGACATAACAACCTTTTGTGCTGAGACTACGGTCTCTGTTCACACTGCGTGGGCCCTGGGCCTGGGTTCTGGGCCTTGATGGTGTCTCCAACCCAGAGAGCCTCCCCTCTGGCATGACCTTTCACAGCGACAGGCTTTTCAGACAGGCCCTGGGAAGAGGTCCCTTTCCACAGATGTACTCAGGCAACCACTAAGGGAAGCTGGGGCTGCAGCTCCGCAAGGAACACGGAGGAGGACGGCAACCAGGACCCAAGGGATTCCTAACAGACCTCCTTGAGTGGTGCCAGTCAGGGCACAGCCAAGGTTAATGTTAGGCCAATTCCCAACCCGATCCAATGGGGGCCCCCAAGGTCGCAGACTTCCGAGGCACCATGACAGCTGGCTGAAGGCGGAGGGGGAACCCAGAATGGCTGTGGGAGACGTAGTTATAAATAGCAGCTTGACCAGTTGCAGAAAAAAAGGACTGTGGCTTCCCTGCTTGCAGTGAGAGAAAAATTCTTTTTGTATCAATTGGAAACTTTTTTCATTTGACTTATTTTGTTAACATTCATGAAAATACACTGACACGGAAAAAAACAATCAAGCAGATTAACTTGGAAAAAAAAAAGTACAAACAAAACAAAAGCCCCATTCCTTACTGCTTTCTTGCAAACCCCTGTCCCTTCCCCGAGGCAACCACTGCCATCAGTTAGGTTTGCAGCCTTCCAGACACGTTTATGCATTTTCGTATATACTTTGGTTTTGTAAGGTTTTATTTATCAATACATCAAGATTGTACATATTGATCCACAATATGCTTTTTTTTATTTAACATTATGTCTTGGAGATCTTTCCATATCAATCCATACCATTTTTAACTGCTGCATAGTATTGACTCCATACAACCAATATATCTACGTTGCTCTTAAGGATATGCACCACTTAACATTCTGAAACCAAGCTGCTCCCCAAACTGCCCTCTGAAAAGGCTGCTGTTGTTACATTCACATCCACAGCGCGAGTGTGCCCATTTCTTCTCTCTATAGCCCAATCTAGATATTATCATGAAGAGAAACGCGTGCTTTCTGATGGACACCATCCGCTTCATCGGTGCATTTATTTACACGGCACTGATTGCCAGTGAGGTTGATCATTAGCAACAGCCAAGCTGTTGCTGCTGAAAATAGCTCTCCAACTGTTGGGAGGAGTTTCAATTAGTACAATCACTTAGGAGAGCAGTTTGGCAGTATCTAGTTAGAATGAAGATGATGCCAAGTTTTTGGCAGTATTTCATTCACTGATATGGGAAGCTGGGGCTGCAGCTCCGCAAGGAACACGGAGGAGGACGGCAACCAGGACCCAAGGGATTCCTAACAGACCTCCTTGAGTGGTGCCAGTCAGGGCACAGCCAAGGTTAATGTTAGGCCAATTCCCAACCCGATCCAATGGGGGCCCCCAAGGTCGCAGACTTCCGAGGCACCATGACAGCTGGCTGAAGGCGGAGGGGGAACCCAGAATGGCTGTGGGAGACGTAGTTATAAATAGCAGCTTGACCAGTTGCAGAAAAAAAGGACTGTGGCTTCCCTGCTTGCAGTGAGAGAAAAATTCTTTTTGTATCAATTGGAAACTTTTTTCATTTGACTTATTTTGTTAACATTCATGAAAATACACTGACACGGAAAAAAACAATCAAGCAGATTAACTTGGAAAAAAAAAAGTACAAACAAAACAAAAGCCCCATTCCTTACTGCTTTCTTGCAAACCCCTGTCCCTTCCCAGAGGCAACCACTGCCATCAGTTAGGTTTGCAGCCTTCCAGACACGTTTATGCATTTTCGTATATACTTTGGTTTTGTAAGGTTTTATTTATCAATACATCAAGATTGTACATATTGATCCACAATATGCTTTTTTTTATTTAACATTATGTCTTGGAGATCTTTCCATATCAATCCATACCATTTTTAACTGCTGCATAGTATTGACTCCATACAACCAATATATCTACGTTGCTCTTAAGGATATGCACCACTTAACATTCTGAAACCAAGCTGCTCCCCAAACTGCCCTCTGAAAAGGCTGCTGTTGTTACATTCACATCCACAGCGCGAGTGTGCCCATTTCTTCTCTCTATAGCCCAATCTAGATATTATCATGAAGAGAAACGCGTGCTTTCTGATGGACACCATCCGCTTCATCGGTGCATTTATTTACACGGCACTGATTGCCAGTGAGGTTGATCATTAGCAACAGCCAAGCTGTTGCTGCTGAAAATAGCTCTCCAACTGTTGGGAGGAGTTTCAATTAGTACAATCACTTAGGAGAGCAGTTTGGCAGTATCTAGTTAGAATGAAGATGATCCGACCCTAAGATGCCCAAATTTCACCTCCTAAACTTACCCCTAGAGAAATTCATACGTGTGTACAGAGGAACACTTTTTAAGAACATTCACTGTCACAAAACACTGGTAAGAAACTAAATGTCCACCAATGAGAGAATACATAACTTGTGATAATTCGTACAAGGGAATATTTAGTATACAGCAGTTAAAAGGCATGTATCAAAATGGCTAAATCTCAAAAACAATGCTGAGTGAAAAAAATCAAGCCGCAAAAGGATACATTTTAATACTTATGTCCATTAAAAAACTCTATATTGGTTATGGAGATACATACACACGTATAGATACATATGTACACAAATACACACACACACACACACACACACACACACACGGGCACAGACATCTAAAAAGGTAGACCAGAAGTAAACACACCATTTCCTGGGTAGTGCTTACCTCTGTGGAAGAAGGTAAATATGACCGGTGAAGAACTTCACCTATACCTAAAAATGTGTATTTATTGGAGACAGAGATCTGAAGCCAATATGGCCAAAGGTTCCAACATATTCCCTTTGTGTGTGTAAGTACCTCTGTTTTTCACAGTACTTGTCTGGCATTTATTTCTTAGTTCCATTTGTGTCACTGGTTTAATGTACACAATCAGCATACAGCTTTATATTTTCCCCATTCCATCTGAGACCTGCTATTTTCTGAAAGAGGGTTTTAACTCTTTCACCTCTATACTCCATTTGGATGGATTCCTAGCATCATTAGTTTTACTATGCTTCCTCACTGTTTCTTTCCTTCTCATTGACGCAATATTCTCTACTCAAATTTCGCCCCTTTAGTAGTTTGAAAGCCATACACTTGACTCCTACTTTTAGAAATAATCACCCTTACTTTTGTCGCTGTTAGAGTCTCAGTATTTCCAGTGAAACAAAATTTTTTTCTCCTAGTGGGAACACCAAAAAACCCTATTTGGGCTGCAAATGCAAGAGATCAATTATAAAGTCACTTAGGACCACAGGTTTAGACAAAACCAAACAATTCCACTATACCATGTAAAACCAAAAGGAGAACTTTAATAAGCTTTCACGGCACTGCAATTACAGAAACATTAACCCATAACATGCAACAGAAATGATGATGCCTGTTGGACAAATTTAACAGATTCAACAGACTGACATTACAATCAACAGCAACATATTCTACTGAAAAAAAAATAGCAACTTATGTCACTGTTCAGGTTAGAAAACGCATGGTCTTACTGCAATCTCAAGTGGCATTTAGAAAGCTTTCCCCTTCTAACCTCTAAAACACAGGATGATTTTTTTCAAATGCAATCACACGCAGTAACTTTCACACTGGAAATAATCACAAGGAATCAACAGGTAGAGACTAACCAAGTGATTGGTTTCATTTCAATGGTTAATTTGGCAAGGGCTCTTGCAGGATTGTGGATTTCTGATGGGGAGAATCATCAGACCAGGAGTAGAGAGCCTTGGTCTTAAAGCGGGGGAGGGAACATGCAGCGGCACACGGGGCACGTGCCTGACTTCTGAAGCCAGATGGACACGCAAGGCTTGTGGAAATAGTGGTGGCAGGGCAACTCTGTTGCCACCTCCCCCTTCACATACTCGCTACAACAGATGGGACAGCACATCTCCTGCCCCACTGCACTGTGATCTTCTGTGACCAGGATCTCAGGAAGTGTGTCGATGCTCTCCTTGCTGGCCGGTGGATTGGCCACCTCTACATCCACGGCTAGAGACTCCAGGTGTGCCAGGGCCGTTTCCATCGCCTGGGCCAGGCGTTCTTCAAGTGCCATGTACGTGAGGAACTGAGGATCCACGTAGGAAATGGCTTCGGCCACTCCCAACCCATCTGCAAACCCATCGAAGAGGCTCCAGTCCACTTCGAGGTCTTCACTGACACTGGAGTCATCCTCCAGATTGTTGTTGCCATCCAGCATGAAGATGCCAGGCTGCAGAAACTCCTGGCCGGAGTCATTATCGCCCTCACTGCTGCTCTCATTTTCATTGTATTGGAGCCAGGAAACTTCTCCATCTTCAGGGGATGCCCTTTCTTCTTCCTGGAGAGCTGGCCCTCGGACTTCTTCAAGTTCACCGCCGCCACGGCTGCCAGCACTGGCACCAGCAGTGGGGCTGGCACCGGTCATGGCATTCATTCTGGCTTGCTCGGCTTCCACTTCTTCTCTGCCCGGCAGAGTCTCCCAGCTCTCACCACTGGATGACAGATATTGCTCCCGACCGTGATACTTGCGACGCAGAGCCATAGTCCACTCTTTGTCACTGTCAGAGTCTTCTTCAACATATCTGTAGTAATCGCTGTACGTCCAGAAGTTGGGGTCGGCCATGGTTCGTTCTCGCCTAGGCACCTTCTCAGGCTTCATTTGCTCACTTCTGGCTTCCCTTTTGTCTTCAGGGTACTTCAGCTCTGTGCAGCCACCTGAGCCTTCACCTCTGCCTCTTCTTGCCAGGCTATCCGAGTGGCCTGGATCAGCACTGGCAATCTCTCTCCACCTGGAACTACTGTGTGGCAGATCATCATCGTCATCAGTATCAAAAAAGATTTTTGGCTTCATGGGGTTGGGGCTTGCCAGATTTCTGATTTTGGGCCTTACCACCGGTTCCTCTGCACTCTTGGGGGTGTTTTCCCCCCCAACACAAATATTCACAGGAGCCCTGCTGCTAGGATGCGAAGGTAAATTCAGCTCCTGTCGCTCCCTCTCCAGGCTCTTGCCACTTGTGACCATCTTGCCTTCAGCAGAAGATGGCTGAGAGGCCATTCTATTTGGCTGCAGGAAGTCAGCTCTGCTAGCAGAGGACCGTGCTGCAGGGGCTGGGTCTAACTTGTCAAGCTCCTCTCGCGCGTCACAGTTAAAACCAGAGAATGGTGGTGCCACCCCAGCCAGAGACCTTGCCCCCTTCTCTGCATCATACAGCTTATCATCTTTAAACTTGCCAGTTTTCCCTCTCACTGGCATTCGTTCAACAGGCCCAGCCCCCTCCTCCTCACTATCATCTGCCCCAAAACAGTCAACATGTCCATATGCCATTCCTCTTCTGCTCCCTGAAGCCCGGTACTCTCTCGGTGGGTACCTGGAGTACTCCTCATTATCAGCATTCAGGCTGGTTCCTGAGCCCTCGCTGTCGTCCCAACTACGACGGGTGCTGGAAAATGGAGATCGGCTTCTCTTGGTGGTTTGACTGGGGGCTGATCTATGCATTGGGCCTTCGGACGGCGTCTTTTTCTGGCTGGAAATCCTTTCTTGCTTGCTCGTGGATGGCCTGAAACTGACATAAGCATGCCATCTTCCATACCTCCTGCCTGTATGAGGCTGATACCCTCCTGCTGGCTTGGGCCAAAACCGCTTACTAAATTCCTGACCCATTAGCTCTGATTTAGGAAGGTTTCCAATATGCTGGGGCTTGAGTGGCAATGTTCCTGCCCCCTACACATGCTCTGAAGATGGAAAGGTCAAATCCCTTCAGAATAAAGGAGCAGGGACATTTATTTTCACTACAGCAGGCAGGTAACAGAAAGAATAGGGGCCTTTAAAATTAGTTTCACTTTCTTCTAAGGCCTGGAGTAGCATTCCACTGACTATCAGGTGTAGACCTGGAACAAATTTTTAATGTTGCCAAATGATTCCAAAACTGGGTTTGTAGGAAAGCTAGACTTAGGGGAGAGTCTGATGGAAGATGGAGAGTGACTGGACATTTAAAAAGTGGGTGAAACATTGGAATTGTGCCAACATGGGAAGAGGAAAGATGGCTATGGCTTTTTTAAAAAGGGGTGTCTGTGTCTTTCTGAGCCCTATAGACATACTGAGAAATGCAAATCGGAGTAGAACGGGAACTATAGATCACCATCACTACGTACGTGACAGTGCCTGTCAGGAGTGGCTGTCAGGAGGAGAAGGGCAGGTGGAAGGGGGACTAGCAGTCGTGAAGCAGAAAGACTCCTGTGTTTGTAGGAGGAAAGGGCAAGTGACAGCAGCACCGGAAAAGCCATGAGTCGCAGGGAGAACGCGAGTCATTCTGGATGTGGGTATCAAAATGACAGGCGTGGATGGTGTGGCTTCAGAGGATAGAGGCATGTGAATGCACGATCGAAAGAGAATGCGCATGCGGTTCTAATGTGTGATGGCTGGAACTCTAGGGACAGATGCCTACGTTTATGTGCCTGTGGCAGGCCAGTGAGAGGACAGTGGCATTGGACGGGGTGTTCCTGAGTGTGTGTGCTTCTGTTCATCCAAATGGGAGGCAACAATGGAGAAGTGTCAGTGTGAATAAATGCATCAATGGGGAGACGGCACTGGAGAGGGGCGTGTGTGAAGCAAGCGGGCAGGTGGGTGGGCAGCAGCCATCAAAGGACATCTGTATGCATGGATGTGGTGAGCAGGAAGAGGGGGAGATCTTTCTGGATAAGGATTTACGTGAGTGTGAGTGTGCGCATGGCAGGGGCCAATGAAAGAGGTTGGGCAGACACATACTTATCAGACAAGGAGCGCCTGAGAGGGGATGTGAAAGTGCATGTGGGTGAGTATCTATGTCAGTGGCATAGGAAAAAGGAGCCAGTAATCCAAGGATATCCTTATGCATGTAAATGGCAGGCAGGGGTAAGGCCGCCCAGAGGGGTATGTGTGTGTGTGTGTGTCACCAGAGCACACAGAGGCAGGGCCAAGGCCACCCAGAGGGTGGGGGTGTGTGTGCTCACCAGAGCACACAGAGGCACAGGGGGAAGGGGGTTGCTTCTGGAGGTGTGTATGTGGAAGGCCGTGAGAAGCAGGGAAAGGCACCAGAGCGTAGGAGGCCGTGTGTGCGTGTGTGTGTCTGTCTCTCTCTCAGGGGAAGGCACTGAGGAGTGTGACAATGTGTGAGAGGGTGTGTGTCCATGTGTGTCCTGGCGTGTGGGGGGGAGGGGACACTCAGGAACCTTGAGTACTGGGGGAGGGGGCGGCGGTAAGGCAGCCGCAACGGAAGGTTTTTGGGCATGCGTGTGTGTATGTGTGTGCGTTTAAGCACACGCGCGTGTATGTAGGTGTATGCCGGCATGTGCGTTTGTGTGTGTCCCTGCACGCCGTTCACGAGAAGGGGAGGGGGTTCGCAAGCTCATAATCAGACGAAGAAACGTTTATCAGCTCAAACGGTTAATACAAACCCATGTGGCACGGGAAGGGAAAAAAGAAAAGGCAGTGTGGGGTGACAGTTTTCCCTGGGAATGGTTTGTTTTTCTGACACCATTTCTTTTCCTGGGAACAATATATTTACCTAAAAATTTTCACCATTTACCATTCATCAAGACAACTGCAAAATGGGGAAACGCAGGCCACGGATAGCTCCGCAGAGGAGTTATCCAGGGAGGGAGGAGGAGCGGGGAGGACAGGCGGAGAGGACCACCACCACTCCCCTCTCAAGCCACCCGAGCGAGGGCCGGGCCATACGTAAGGCACCGGGGACAAGGATGGAGCCCTAAATCGGGCCAAAGGAGGACACAGGCCTCCCTCGGTATCCCCCGCCCCTTCCCGAGGGCGAGCCCCACCTGCCCGGGGCCCGGCCATCGTCCATCTTTCTGGAAAAGGGAGTGTTGAGTGTGCGCATGGCAGGGGCCAATGAAAGAGGTTGGGCAGACACATACTTATCAGACAAGGAGCGCCTGAGAGGGGATGTGAAAGTGCATGTGGGTGAGTATCTATGTCAGTGGCATAGGAAAAAGGAGCCAGTAATCCAAGGATATCCTTATGCATGTAAATGGCAGGCAGGGGTAAGGCCGCCCAGAGGGGTATGTGTGTGTGTGTGTGTCACCAGAGCACACAGAGGCAGGGCCAAGGCCACCCAGAGGGTGGGGGTGTGTGTGCTCACCAGAGCACACAGAGGCACAGGGGGAAGGGGGTTGCTTCTGGAGGTGTGTATGTGGAAGGCCGTGAGAAGCAGGGAAAGGCACCAGAGCGTAGGAGGCCGTGTGTGCGTGTGTGTGTCTGTCTCTCTCTCAGGGGAAGGCACTGAGGAGTGTGACAATGTGTGAGAGGGTGTGTGTCCATGTGTGTCCTGGCGTGTGGGGAGGGGACACTCAGGAACCTTGAGTAGTGGGGGAGGGGGCGGCGGTAAGGCAGCCGCAACGGAAGGTTTTTGGGCATGCGTGTGTGATGTGTGTGCGTTTAAGCACACGCGCTGTATGTAGGTGTATGCCGGCATGTGCGTTTGTGTGTGTCCCTGCACGCCGTTCACGAGAAGGGGAGGGGGTTCGCAAGCTCATAATCAGACGAAGAAACGTTTATCAGCTCAAACGGTTAATACAAACCCATGTGGCACGGGAAGGGAAAAAAGAAAAGGCAGTGTGGGGTGACAGTTTTCCCTGGGAATGGTTTGTTTTTCTGACACCATTTCTTTTCCTGGGAACAATATATTTACCTAAAAATTTTCACCATTTACCATTCATCAAGACAACTGCAAAATGGGGAAACGCAGGCCACGGATAGCTCCGCAGAGGAGTTATCCAGGGAGGGAGGAGGAGCGGGGAGGACAGGCGGAGAGGACCACCACCACTCCCCTCTCAAGCCACCCGAGCGAGGGCCGGGCCATACGTAAGGCACCGGGGACAAGGATGGAGCCCTAAATCGGGCCAAAGGAGGACACAGGCCTCCCTCTTCGGTCAGGTCCCGCGTCCGCCCCACCCCTTCCCGAGGGGCGAGCCCCCGACATCCCTGCCCGGGCGCCCGGCCACTCGTCGTCACGCCCGACCACTGGCCTCACCGTCAAGTCTGGAGGGACAGAGGAAATAAAGCCTTTCACTCACCTAGTCAAGGCCCCCGCAGGCTCTCGGCAAGAGTAGAGCACCCGGACCTTCGACCGCCAAGACCGTCAGAGCCGCTGCTCCGAGGGCTCCAGCTCCTCCCACTCCAGACGGCAGAGAGGCAGGAACGACTGCGGCGGCGGAAGTGAGTGTGGCGTCACGGAGGCCCGCCCCTTTGATGTGGCGGGGGCGGCAGCTGCTCTCTACAAATCAGGGTGGGCCCAAAAGCATTATTTCGTTTGAAATGATGAAATTGTCAAGGATACAGAAAAGAACAGCGAAAAATGTAACCAACAGTCAGCTTTAATAAATGTGAAACATTTAGCCATATACCCTTCTGTTCTGGGGTTTTGGTGGTGGTTGTTGTCTGAAACAAAATGAAATCTGCAAATTCTTTCTGATTCATTTCTATGTGAAAGTAATGATAGTAATATACCCTATCCTAGATTCTGTGTTATGGTTTTTAGTGGAAGTATCACTGTACTTAGGGCTGTAGTCAGCTGAAATTTTTTAACCTAGTGGTTGAAGCAAATTGAATTGTTTGTAATACAATTTGTTGGTATTAATCACAAAATCAAGCTTCTCTACCCAGAATGATCAGTCATTGCAGCTCAACACAGCCTCACATTCTTGTAATTGCATTGCCCCTTAAAATATTATAGCTATGCCTTTTGGATTTAACCCAGTTTTACCAAACTCTAAAGTCTTTCTTATATATTGCATTTTACATGTATCTCTAATATTTGCATCAGATTTAAGGCTTCACTTTATTCACAACAATAGCAGAGCTTTGTTCTTTACTGGAACAAAATGCATAATATAAGAAAAAGGAATTTTAGGGCAAAAAACAGAATGGACATAGGATGTATAACTCACAAACCATTGAAGAAATAACATCGCCGGCTAAATCGGGCCAAAGGAGGACACAGGCCTCCCTTCGGTCAGGTCCCGCGTCCGCCCCACCCCTTCCCGAGGGGCGAGCCCCCGACATCCCTGCCCGGGCGCCCGGCCACTCGTCGTCACGCCCGACCACTGGCCTCACCGTCAAGTCTGGAGGGACAGAGGAAATAAAGCCTTTCACTCACCTAGTCAAGGCCCCCGCAGGCTCTCGGCAAGAGTAGAGCACCCGGACCTTCGACCGCCAAGACCGTCAGAGCCGCTGCTCCGAGGGCTCCAGCTCCTCCCACTCCAGACGGCAGAGAGGCAGGAACGACTGCGGCGGCGGAAGTGAGTGTGGCGTCACGGAGGCCCGCCCCTTTGATGTGGCGGGGGCGGCAGCTGCTCTCTACAAATCAGGGTGGGCCCAAAAGCATTATTTCGTTTGAAATGATGAAATTGTCAAGGATACAGAAAAGAACAGCGAAAAATGTAACCAACAGTCAGCTTTAATAAATGTGAAACATTTAGCCATATACCCTTCTGTTCTGGGGTTTTGGTGGTGGTTGTTGTCTGAAACAAAATGAAATCTGCAAATTCTTTCTGATTCATTTCTATGTGAAAGTAATGATAGTAATATACCCTATCCTAGATTCTGTGTTATGGTTTTTAGTGGAAGTATCACTGTACTTAGGGCTGTAGTCAGCTGAAATTTTTTAACCTAGTGGTTGAAGCAAATTGAATTGTTTGTAATACAATTTGTTGGTATTAATCACAAAATCAAGCTTCTCTACCCAGAATGATCAGTCATTGCAGCTCAACACAGCCTCACATTCTTGTAATTGCATTGCCCCTTAAAATATTATAGCTATGCCTTTTGGATTTAACCCAGTTTTACCAAACTCTAAAGTCTTTCTTATATATTGCATTTTACATGTATCTCTAATATTTGCATCAGATTTAAGGCTTCACTTTATTCACAACAATAGCAGAGCTTTGTTCTTTACTGGAACAAAATGCATAATATAAGAAAAAGGAATTTTAGGGGCAACAACAGAATGGACATAGGATGTATAACTCACAAACCATTGAAGAAATAACATATAGAACAACTAGGAAAACGAATTCTTAAAAAAGACAGAAATAGGACGGAAGGCAACAAGAAAGTATGTTAAAATAGAAGGGGGGGCAGAAATAAATCTAAATACATCAGTATGTATTATGGATTAACATCTCCCATAAAAATGTAAAAGCAAACTCTCAATTTAAGCATTTAGCTTTTAGAAATCCAGTTATATGCTGTTTATGTTTCACCTAAGGCAGAAATAAGAATGGAAAATATTTTTCCATGTTAAATGCCAGCAGAAAGACAGGGTAAAAAAAGAAGGGAAAGAAGGAAAGATGGAGGGAGGGAAAGGAAGAAATTTTAGAAAGAAAGAAAAAGAAAAGGAGAGAAGGAAGGAAAGAGACATGTAGCTATGTTAATATCAGAAAAATCAAGAACTCACAGTAAAAAGCATTAAAGAAAACAAGTCACATTGTTTCATTCACCAAGAAGACAAAGCCACTAAAATTTATATGCCAAATGTAATTTCAAAATATATGAGGTAAATAGTGTTAGAAATATAGAAATCAGAAAGTCTGCAATTATAGTGAAAGAGTTAACCATATTGCAATATAAACAGGGATATAGAGAGATTCCACAACAGAAGTAATAAGCCTCATCTAATGTATATGCATCTTTGTAGTGAAGAATAATCTATTTTTATTAAAATATTTCAAATAGACAGTAAAATAAAGAGAATAAAGTGTACATTTGCCCACATGTACTTGTCACACAGACCAAGCACATTTTATTTTCCTTGGATTCTCAGATTCTTCTGTTTTTGAAACAAAATATTACAGTTGAAGTTCTCACTTTATCCTATTCATCTTACTTCTTTTTCCCCAAAAAAGAACCATTTAGAAGTTTCCTTCTTGTGCATTTTTTCCATGTATGTATTTATTTGTAAACAAGATACATTACTGTTTCATGTATTTTACATCATGTAAATAGTTTAATAAATACATCCTTTGGAAACAAATTTTCACTTGACTTTTTTTTGGAATATAGCAATTTGATACCTTTAGAACTAAGTCATGCATTTTAACTAGTGAATATGATTATATCAATTTTCTAATATGATATTACTATAATAAATCATTATATGGATTTCTGTGATGTGAATTATCTAATTTATTTATCTCTTTTCCTCCTGATGGACTTGGATTGTTCCTGTTTTGTGCAATTATAAGTGAAGATTTAATGAACATCCTGGCCGTGTCTCCTTGTGCCCATATTGAAGAGTTTCTCTGAGGCAATGCTTTGCGACTGGGTAATGAGGGTTCTGATATATTGATTCCCTTAGCCCTCTAGAAAGATGGCCCTGGCTTCACCCAGCTTCTGCCCTGGGGGCTGTTCCCTCTGGCTAAGAGCAGGATGTCTCTTCATTCCAGTGAGCAGGTACACGTAGTAGCATTTTTAACATGCTCTGATGTGGAAAGGATTGGAACAAACTGCTCTACTGTAAGCATTTTGAAGTAGAATTTCTGGGTCAGAGGATATATAGTAGTTAACTATTGCTGTGTAACAAATTCCCTCAAACCTTAGCAGTTTAAGACAACAGACATTTATCACATCACAGTGTCTCAGGCCAGGAAGCTATACATGGTTTAGCTGGGTGCCTTTGGCTCCAGCTCGCTCATGAAGTTGCACTCAAGCAGTCATCTGGGCTGCAGTCTTATTTGCAGGCAAGATTGTTGTAAGAGGTTCACATCCAGACTCTTTTACAAGGCTGTTGCAAGGCCTCTGAAGATGCACTGCCAAGCTCACTCAATGTGATTGCTCTCTGGCTTCAATTCCTTGTCATGTGGACCTATCCACAGGCTTCCTGAGTCTGCTCACAACCTGGCAGTTGGTGAGAGAGTACCAAAGATAGAAGATACAGTTCTTTTATGACTGAAAGTCAAAAATGACATCCCAACACTTCTTCTGTATCGTATTTATTAAAAGTAAGTCAGAGAATTTGTCCATCTAAGATACCAAATTTATGGGCATGGAATTCCTCATAATGAATGTCTTTATCACCCTTCTAATGACTGCAGCATCAAGAGTGACGGCTCCTCTTTCATTTCTGATATTAGTAGTTTTGTCTCCTTTCCTTTATCCTTGGTCAGCCTGGTTAGAGACTTACCAACCTTATTGATCTCGTCACAGAATCAGCATTTGGTTTCATCGACATTCTATATTGCTCTGTTTTTCAATTTCATTTATTTCTGCTCCTTTATCATTTCTTTTCTTCTACTTACTTCAGATGTAATGTGCTCTTCTTTTTGTAGTTTCTTTCCTTTTTTTGTAGTTTCTTAAGGTGGAAACTTGTGCTATTGATTTTAGATCTTTCTCCATTTCTAATATATACATTCAACATAATGTTTCCCCCTAAGCACTGCTTTTAATGTACCCCCAAAATTTTGGTAAGTTCTAGCTGCATTTTTGTGTTCACTTTTATTTATTTCAAAATTTTAAAAGATTTCTCCTGAGACTTCTTCTGAATCCATGTCTTACTTAGAAGTGTGTTGTTTAATCTTCAAATATTTTGAGATCTTCCAGCTATCTTTCTGTTATTGATTTATAATTTAATTCTGCTGTGGCTGAGAACACACTGTGTATGATATCTAGTCTTTTAAGTTTGTTAAGATGTGTTTTATCACCCAGGATGTGGTCTATCTTGGTGAATGTTCCATGTGAGCTTGAGAAGAATGTGTATTCTGCTGTTGCTGGATGTAGTCTATAAATGTCAATTAGATGCAGGTGATTGATGATGCAGTTCAGTTGAACTATGTCCTTACTGATTTTCTGCCTGCTGGTTTTGTCAATTACTGATAGCAGGGGTGTTGAAATCATCAACTATAATAGTGAACTCATCTATTTTTTGTTGTGGTCCTACTTGTTTTTGCCTCACATATTTTGATGCTCTGTTGTCAGGTGCATACATATTAAGGATTGTTACACCTTCTTGGTGAGTTGACCCTTTTATCATTATGTAATGTCCATATCTATCCCTGTTAATTTTCCTTGTCTTCAAATCTGCTTTGTCTGGAATTGACATAGCTATTCCAGTCTTCTTATTAATGTAAGCATGTATCTTTCTCCCTTTCATTTACTTGTAATCTGTGTCTTTATATTTCAAATAGGTTTCTGACCTTCAAAAGAAAATCTATTCTGAGTCTCTGCCTTTTAATTGGTGTAGTTAGACCACTCACATTTAAAGTAATTGTTGATATAGGTGGATTAATGTCTACCACATTTGTGACTGTTTCCTATTTATTACCATTGTTTCTTCTTTCTCTCTTGTGTGTGTGTATGGGTCTTCCCTTTTTTTTTCTTTTTTGACTCTTGGTTGTGCTGGGTCTTCATTGCTGCACAAGGGCTTTATCTAGTTGAAGAGAGTGGGGGCTACTCTCTAGTTGCAGTGTGCAGGTTTCTCATTGCAGTGGCTTCTCTTATTGTAAAGCACAGGTTTTAGGCACACGGGTTTCATTAGTTGCAGCTTCTGGGCTCTAGAGGACAGGCTCAGTAGTTGTGACACATGAGCTTTGTTGCTCCACAGCTTGTGGTATCTTCCTGGTCCAGAGATCAAACCTGTGTCCCCTGCATTGGCAGGCAAATTCTTATCCACTGTGCTAACAGGGAAGTCTGGTCTTCCATTCTTTTCATGCCTTCTCTGATTTTAAATGAGCACTTTATATGATTGTATTTTCTCTCTTCTCTTAGAATTTTGACCACATTTCTTATACTTGCATTTTTAGTGGTTGCCCTAAAGCTAACAGTATACATTTACAACTGATCCAAGCCCACTTTTCAAATGACACTATACCACTTCATGGGTAGCACAGGCACCTTAGAACAGGATAGTCCCAATTCCTTTCTCCTTTCCCTCACTGATATCATTCATTTCCCTTATCCATAAGCTATAATCATCTAATACATTGTTGTTATTATTTTTTAATGAAACTGCTATTCATTGGATCAGTTAGAACAAGAAAAAGGAAAGATTTTTATTTACACCTCCATTTATTCCTTCTCAAAATTTCTCCCCATTTTTAATGCAAACCCAAGTTTCTGACCTATATCATTTTTCTTCTCTCTGAAGAACTTTTAACATTTCTTCAAGGCAGACCTCAGAAGTGATATGCAACACTTTCACCATATTGTATATATTAAAAGTGAATTACTAAGTCTAGCCCACACTCAAGGGGAGGGGATTATATAAGGGTAGGAGTTCCAGGGAGTGGGGGTCATTGGGGCAGATGGGGACAGGAACATTTATTTCAACTTCAATAGATGTTGCCAGTCTGTCTTCCAAAGTGGTTTCGCCAATTTACTGTCCCACCTGCAGTTTATTCACATCAGTGTAGTTTTCCCCCACATCTCACCATTCTTGGTGCCTTCACAATATAAAATTATCAGTCTGATGAGTATACAATATTGTTGTTTGACATTTATTTTCCTGAATTAGAGAGGTTAAAGATCTTTTCACATTTGTTGGCCACTTAGATTTCTTCCACTCAGAGCTGTTTGTTCTTACGTTTTGTCCATTTATCTATTAGGGTTGTTTTCCTTGTTGTTATTGATTTCTAGAAATTCTTTATATGTTCTGGATACCAGATATCAATTATATTTGTACAGTGTCTTCTAGTGGCTGTTTTCTTTAAATGTAAATATGAAATTATAAAAGTACATAAAATAAACCACAGGGGGATGTTTTTTATAAGTCTGAAGTAGAAAAGACCTCTATATTGACAAAATGTACAGGAACAAGAAAGGGAAAGTTTCAACTTCAGAAAAACAAAATGTTCTAGCAGGAAAAAAGAGTGAATAAACGATTCTAAGGAAATTTAAAAATAAATGGAAACGTGGGAGAAATATTTTCTACTAATTTCACAAAGTTTTCAGTTCTCAAATACATGAAGAGCTCCTATAAATCCAACAAACTAATGCTAAAATGAACAAAGGATATGAATAGAAATTTTATTGGAAAGAGAATACAAATGCCATTGAAACACACGAGAGTATGTTCACTCATAGAAATAAAATGAGATATCATTTCACCTGTGAGACTGACCAATATAAAAAAGCTTGAAAACACTATGTGGTAGAGAGTATGGAGCCTCAGGAACCTTCAAATATTGCTGGGGTAGGGGTAGGTAAATTGGTAGAGCCTCTTAGTTGGAAAATTGGCAATATCTATTAAAATTGCTAATGTGTATCATTTTTGACCCAGAAAGTCTACTTCTAGGAATTCAGTTACAAATATACTTGCAGATGATTGAAATGAAATATGTATAATTCTATTCATTGCAGCAATTATTTTTTTTAATTTTATTTTTACAGGGTTTTGTTGTTTACTTAGCATTTCTTTTCTTAGTAAAAGAACAGAAAGAACCTAATCTTTATCAAAGGAAAAATGAATAATTATTATGGTGGAATACTTACTATATTCTAACAAAGCTGCAGAATCTAAATTTACATGTATCACAATAGATACATTTGATAAACAATACTGAATAAAAAAGATATCAGAAGAGATTCACAGTGTAATAGCATTTATATATATATCTTTAAAACACATAGAGGGCATGTAGGTTAAGGATTGCTCTTTCAGAGAATTGTTCATTTTATCACTAAGAAATGACCCTCCTTGATTCTAATATTTTTGGTGTTACAGTCAATCTTGTCAGTGATCCTGCTACCCTATTTTCTTTTTTTTTTTTTTTAATTCTTTTTAATTGAAGAAGCACATTGTCTTTTTG
Organism: Tragulus kanchil; assembly: GCA_022376925.1. Classification (NCBI taxonomy): domain Eukaryota; kingdom Metazoa; phylum Chordata; class Mammalia; order Artiodactyla; family Tragulidae; genus Tragulus; species Tragulus kanchil. The sequence goes on along the minus strand of JAIOJX010000001.1, from coordinate 71,686,853 downwards.
GGGGGGTGGGGAAGGAGGGGGATGGGCGGGTCACTTCTATTGGTCTTTCATTTCTCTATTTTCATCCGTCTTTGTTCTTTGGCTCCTGTGGGCCTCCCATCGCGGTGGCGTCTGTCGTTGCAGAGCACCAGCTCTGGGCGCATGCGCCCCAGAGCTCCGGCTCAGTAATTGGACACATCAGTCGAGCCGGCTCTTCCCAGGCCAGGGATCGAACCGGTGACCCTTGCACTGCACGGCCACCGCCTTACCCACTGGACCACCAGGGAAGCCCCCCAATTTTCTTTTGATAATAATTTTTTAGTATATGTTTACTCATCTCTTCTTTAAAATATTTAAGGTAATATCTTTATAATTATATACAGATATTTATGCAATCTTAGATATAATCATAAAATAAATCCTAAGTGCATGTTTTGTAAAATTATAGTCTTTTCTTCTTTCTAATTTTACATGTCCCTCTTCTCTGCCGATATCCCTGCCCCCACAACCTATATCAATAACCTATATCAATAATTCATTATTTCACTTTTTTATACCTGTATAATCATATACAGATATGTTACTTATGTGTATGTGTATGTGTGTGTATATATATATATATGCGTATGATACATGTGTAGGTTTTTATTTGTCCTTTTATTAAAATGAGATAATATATATATATGCATATATGTCATCACCTTTGTTGCTCTCACTCAATAACACTCCCCCAAATCAATTGGTATGACTCTAATTACTAACCTTCAGTGGCACCTGGTATTTCATGATGTGAATGTACCATCATCTATTCAGCCATCAACCTATTGATAGGTACTTTTTTGATCTTCAAGGTTTTTTAATACTGTGATCAATGCTGCAACACATCTTTCACTGTCCTAGGTGCCAGGGTATTTCAGCAATCACTTGAATAAAAAAGATATCAGAAGAGATTCACAGTGTAATAGCATTTATATATATATCTTTAAAACACATAGAGGGCATGTAGGTTAAGGATTGCTCTTTCAGAGAATTGTTCATTTTATCACTAAGAAATGACCCTCCTTGATTCTAATATTTTTGGTGTTACAGTCAATCTTGTCAGTGATCCTGCTACCCTATTTTCTTTTTTTTTTTTTTTAATTCTTTTTAATTGAAGAAGCACATTGTCTTTTTTGGGGGGGGGGGAGGGAAGGGGATGGGCGGGTCACTTCTATTGGTCTTTCATTTCTCTATTTTCATCCGTCTTTGTTCTTTGGCTCCTGTGGGCCTCCCATCGCGGTGGCGTCTGTCGTTGCAGAGCACCAGCTCTGGGCGCATGCGCCCCAGAGCTCCGGCTCAGTAATTGGACACATCAGTCGAGCCGGCTCTTCCCAGGCCAGGGATCGAACCGGTGACCCTTGCACTGCACGGCCACCGCCTTACCCACTGGACCACCAGGGAAGCCCCCCAATTTTCTTTTGATAATAATTTTTTAGTATATGTTTACTCATCTCTTCTTTAAAATATTTAAGGTAATATCTTTATAATTATATACAGATATTTATGCAATCTTAGATATAATCATAAAATAAATCCTAAGTGCATGTTTTGTAAAATTATAGTCTTTTCTTCTTTCTAATTTTACATGTCCCTCTTCTCTGCCGATATCCCTGCCCCCACAACCTATATCAATAACCTATATCAATAATTCATTATTTCACTTTTTCATACCTGTATAATCATATACAGATATGTTACTTATGTGTATGTGTATGTGTGTGTATATATATATATATGCGTATGATACATGTGTAGGTTTTTATTTGTCCTTTTTTATTAAAATGAGATAATATATATATATGCATATATGTCATCACCTTTTGTTGCTCTCACTCAATAACACTCCCCCAAATCAATTGGTATGACTCTAATTACTAACCTTCAGTGGCACCTGGTATTTCATGATGTGAATGTACCATCATCTATTCAGCCATCAACCTATTGATAGGTACTTTTTTGATCTTCAAGGTTTTTTAATACTGTGATCAATGCTGCAACACACATCTTTACACATATAGGTCCTTAGGTGCCAGGGTTTTCATTTCCATGGAATGATGTCCCAGAAATAGAATTGCTAGGTCAAATGATATATATATATATATATTCAATTTTAGTAGATGGCACCATATTGTTTTCCTAAAAGACTGGAGCCCTTCCTGTTTCCACCAGAAATGTGTGGCCTGCAGCATGGCTAACCAGACTGATCCTGAAGCAGAGGGACTTTCTTCCTGTGGATTTGAAACTCAGACACACAGAGACTAGGAAGATTGAAGTAGAGTCATGTTCACATCAATCCATTCTGAAAACTAGCCCAATATCTTTGAAATACAGTCTTTCATTTTTGCCCAAGTTAGCCATAGTTGAGTTCTATTGCTTACAACAAAAAAACTTATAAACCCCTAAATCTGGTCCTAAAGTCAGCCTTGATCCCAGATACAGATTCAGTTTTGACCCAGGCGACAGACTCAGTCCTCACCTTAGTCAGAGACTAGACCTCACTGACCCCTGCCTGGCATCTCCCTGAGGGGTGCTCTTCACTCCAAGGGGGTAGATGAGCTAGTGGGTACATTTCATCTAGAGCCTGAAATCTAAAAGTTAAGTCCTCTCTGTGACAACCAAAGTTGATTACTTTGAAGACAGAGGGTAATTCCTTGTGAAGAATAATTGGTAAAATCTAAGTCAGAGAAGTTTAAGGGGCCTCTGGATTGTAGGGAATAGGGATCAAAAGGGAACCCCATGGGAAATGGGATCAGGGGCTTGGTTTGAGGGCAGTAACAGAGCAGGGATGTGGAGAAGACCAGGCATGTGGAGATGGATGTAGCTGGACTGAGAGTTACCTGCTAGAGCCTGTGGAGAGGGGGTCCCAAGGAGAAAGAGATCTTGTGCCCTGGGATGAGCAGAGAGGAGTTGCCCTCAAGAGTGGTCGAAGCAGCCTACAGCCCAGCAGCATCCTCTTTTGTCTCTCCCAACCATCTGGCACTGCCTAGAGCAGAGGCTGAGCCCCCATGCTGCCTGGCCCTCTCTCCCCACTGTCCTGACTTCCCACAGGCCCCTGAAGCCACCTGCCTCCTCCTTTTTCCTTCCAACTGCCCCCCTCCCCTTCATCTTTTCCCCTGGCTCAGCTTCCCTTTGCGTGCCTCCTGCTGAGTTTCAGGGATTAGGGCTGTCTACTGTGGGACACAGCTCCCTTCTCTTCTCTCCAGAGCCAGTAAGCTCTTGCCAAGAGTCCCAGCCTTAGCCCAAGGATCTCTGGCAGGAAACATGGCAGAGCTTGCTGGGAGTAGGGCTGGAGGGACAAGCCCAGAGAGTGGGAGAGGACTAACACTTGTCAGGGCCCCAGGTACTTTACTTATACTCTCTCATTGCATCTTCAGAGCAAACTGCTGCGGTAGCAATTCTCATGTTCAGATGGGTTAGCTGCAGCTCAACATTGTAAGGGCTTTGTCCAAGGCTAGAGGTAGGTGGCCTAGCTGGAATTTGGAACTGGAACTGTGGACTACAAGGCCAGCAACTTCCAGTTCTAAGGTGAGAGGAATGAGGAAGTATCAGTTCCTGACTAAAAGGGAGGCCTACCAGGTAGGAGTTTCTTGGCGGAGGCCTAGCACTGCTAACTGGATCCACGACTAGACTCCCAATCCTGAGCTATAGGGAGTGAGTGAAGAGGGCTCTCTGGGTCAGGACGCTGGTCTAGCTAGAGAGGCAGAGCTTCCCCTCACCCCTACCCCACAGCCTTGACTGAGGTAGTGCTGGACCACTGTCTTTCCATGGCGTCTTCACTCAGCCCTGGGTGCCTTTGTGTTTCTATCCACAAAGAGAGAAGGGAGCAGCTTGAGGTGGGAGGAGTTGACTGAGGTGGGGGATGGTTGCAGGGAGGGCAGACTCAAAAGGCCAGAGCACAGTCAGTTGAGGCAAGAACTCGGAACTTCCCTTCCCTGGCCTCACTCTTCCCATCTCAGCAATGGAGCGATTGTATCAGATGATGACTGAAACCCATGGCAATTCTGCTAGTGTGTGGGGGGCAGGTGTGTGTGAATGGTGGGGTCTGCCCGAGCAGGGAAGTGCTGTGGCCATGTCAGCTAGGAGAGCTTTGCTCACAGAACATGATTGAGGGAATGGCAAGGGGGAGCGGGGCAGGGGAGAGCCTAGCTCTGCCCCATGACTGCCCCCTTCACAGCAGAAGAACAGGGGATAAGCAAATTGGGAGCCAAGGTTGTAGAAAATGGGTCTTTTTGAAAAAGATACTAGGAGAAGTGCTGGTTGTCCTGAGGGGAAGAGAAAATGGAGCCTCCAAAATACAAGTTAAAAAGCTCACCTTCACGTTTCCACAGAGGCACTTAGCATGAACTAGTCTCTTAAACTGGGCTCTAATCCTGGGCCTGATAATTCTATTTGCCACATGACCCTACATAAGCTTTATTTCTCTCTGAGCCTCAGTGTTCCCGTCTGCATGATGAGAGCTTGGGCCTAAATGCTCTCCAAGGGCTCTGACAGCTCTCATATTCCAGAATCTTCTACAAGTCGGCTCTGAGTCAAGCCCCCTGAGCTCAGCCCTGCCTTGGGCACTAACAGGTGAACTGATCAACTATGGGAGTAACACTGGGGCTTGGGGGTCATCCTAGGACTCAATGAAAACTCCTCACCATGGCCTAGAGGTTTGGCCTCCTTGGTGTCCTTCTTCTCTTTCCAGCCTCCCCTCTTCCCACCTATGTGTTATCTCCACACCCCCACGTTCCACTGACCCCCTTTCCTGACCTAGAACATACCAGATTGTCTATTGCTTCCCTACCTGCACACTTGCTAATCACCACACTCAGAGTGCAATTTCCTATCTCTTTGCTGACTAACCCTTCCTTCTGACTTGAGCCAAAATGTCACCTCTTCCATGAAGCCTTTCCCCTGGCCCCGATCATGGGCCAACTCCTACTCTGAACCACCTTTGTCGCGTTACAATATGCATCACAATGGTTACCTGTGCTACTTTAAAAAAAAAAAAAAAAAAAAGCTGTCTCTCCTCTCAAATTCCTATGAGCTCTGTGAGCTTAGAGACCTTGTTTATCCTGTCCACGGCTCTACCTCTGGCGTCTAGTAGCCTAGGAAACTTGCAACCCACAGATATTTCTTGAAAAAATTTCCCAGCAGCTACCTTGTTTGTAGACCTACTGGGGGCGCAGCACAGACCTCCAAGGGTCTCATGTGGCCTTGTTACTCCCCCTTCTCATTTCTTAGGTGAGGTGACAGATTTGGTCATGCCAAATGTTTTCCTGAACCAGGCAGCTGGACTGTGCAGAGGTGGGCCTGGCAAGCAGATCTGCCTGCTTCACGCCTCCTTTTTTCGCCTGCCACCGCTCTCCGAAGAGGAGCAGCAGCTGTGGCCTCTCCTCGTGTTCCCATAGCAACCAGTGCTTACCTCCCGCTCACACTGATTCCTAATTGCCTGATTACGCATCTTCTCCCCCGCCAGCTCCAGAGCTTCTTGAGAGCAGGGTCCATGGCAGGCTTTGCTCACCATTGCATGCTCGGGGCTCAGTGAGTATTCGTTAAATGAACAAAAATGAATGCATGACCGTCCATGCCCATGGGTTTTTTAAAGCTTTCATCACAAACAAGATACCTACCAGCTTGTAGTGGCTGGAGGGAGGGGCGCTGGAGGACTCCTCCGCTCACCTCTGCTGAGTCTTTTGCGTGGCTGGCCCCCCTTCTCTTCTCTCCCCTGCTGCCTGGGGAAGCTCTTTAGAAAACAGGCCAGGCAGCCTGCATGGTTGCGGGCGGGAGGGGGATGCGGAGCTGCTGCAGTGCCCTCCCCTAACAATCCCCCATGCACACACGCGCGCACACACGGCTCCCCTCCCGCCACCTCCTTCTGAGGGAAGCCATCTCAAATGGCTTTTGCTGTGAGAATTACCAGCAACAATTGAGTTTCATATTCACTCCTAATGCTCAGTTCATGATCTCACCAGTCAGCGTCTTCCTCTCCCTTCCCACTGCAGCCATCTCAATCTGCTCGCTGTCATCTTCCACCTGAGCGACTCCAACCACCACCCCCTCTCTCTGCCCCTACCCTGTTTGCCTTCCTCCTCCCTTCCCGTCCTCCACAGCACAGACAGAATGAGGGTCCTAAACAGAAACCAAACAGCTTCGCAAAAGAGTCATCATTTTTTGCGGCAGGCCAAGCCTGTCCAAGCCTCTGGGGCCGCTTACCAGCCGTAGTACCCCCCCCGATCTTGAAAAGGAAATTTCCCAGCAGCTACCTTGTTTGTAGACCTACTGGGGCGCACAGACCTCCAAGGGTCTCATGTGGCCTTGTTACTCCCCCTTCTCATTTCTTAGGTGAGGTGACAGATTTGGTCATGCCAAATGTTTTCCTGAACCAGGCAGCTGGACTGTGCAGAGGTGGGCCTGGCAAGCAGATCTGCCTGCTTCACGCCTCCTTTTTTCGCCTGCCACCGCTCTCCGAAGAGGAGCAGCAGCTGTGGCCTCTCCTCGTGTTCCCATAGCAACCAGTGCTTACCTCCCGCTCACACTGATTCCTAATTGCCTGATTACGCATCTTCTCCCCCGCCAGCTCCAGAGCTTCTTGAGAGCAGGGTCCATGGCAGGCTTTGCTCACCATTGCATGCTCGGGGCTCAGTGAGTATTCGTTAAATGAACAAAAATGAATGCATGACCGTCCATGCCCATGGGTTTTTTAAAGCTTTCATCACAAACAAGATACCTACCAGCTTGTAGTGGCTGGAGGGAGGGGCGCTGGAGGACTCCTCCGCTCACCTCTGCTGAGTCTTTTGCGTGGCTGGCCCCCCTTCTCTTCTCTCCCCTGCTGCCTGGGGAAGCTCTTTAGAAAACAGGCCAGGCAGCCTGCATGGTTGCGGGCGGGAGGGGGATGCGGAGCTGCTGCAGTGCCCTCCCCTAACAATCCCCCATGCACACACGCGCGCACACACGGCTCCCCTCCCGCCACCTCCTTCTGAGGGAAGCCATCTCAAATGGCTTTTGCTGTGAGAATTACCAGCAACAATTGAGTTTCATATTCACTCCTAATGCTCAGTTCATGATCTCACCAGTCAGCGTCTTCCTCTCCCTTCCCACTGCAGCCATCTCAATCTGCTCGCTGTCATCTTCCACCTGAGCGACTCCAACCACCACCCCCTCTCTCTGCCCCTACCCTGTTTGCCTTCCTCCTCCCTTCCCGTCCTCCACAGCACAGACAGAATGAGGGTCCTAAACAGAAACCAAACAGCTTCGCAAAAGAGTCATCATTTTTTGCGGCAGGCCAAGCCTGTCCAAGCCTCTGGGGCCGCTTCAGAGAGGGAAGACAGAGCTACCAGTCCGTTAGTTTAGTCCTTAAATGTTTGACTCCAGACCAGGCACTGAGCTAGAGGCCTGAGTTCGCAAGGATGGGACCAAAATGAGTTCCTATCCTGGTGGAAGGAACAGAAAAAAAAAAAAAAAAAAAAAAACCCTTGTGTGAGCTGCACTATGCACAGGATGCCATGGGAACATACAAAAAAGTATGCCTGCACCGGATCAGGGAAGGCGGCCCTGGGGAAGGAACATTTAATCTGGCCTTTCCATCAGAAATTTTGGTTGGCAACAACAGAAATCGTCTCTGACTAACTGAAGAGAAAAAGGAATTTGTTGGGTTGGAGGGCGGGTAATCTATAGGGGGCTTACACCATCAAGGGAAAGGCTGGGGGGCCAGATTTGAAAATAGATGTAAGCAAAAGCAGCATTGGGGTTGGGAGGGGTTGGGAAGGTGTGGGACGCAGGAATAGTTTGATCAGGATGCTCTTGCTGAAACGGATGAAAGTTGTTTCCTCTGTCTTTATGCTTCTGGCTCCAGATTCAAAGTCCAAACAGAATGTCCAGTGGCCAAGCTTAGTCCCATGCCTTCTCCTGGCTAGCCTCACCTGGGGATAGGAAGACTCTTAGCTTCCATGACAGGAGGCAGACACATAGATTTGCTGTTTTACCAACCTTACCCCTAATGAGGCAGAGACAATTCACGTAAAAAATAGGAGTCTAGGGAAGGGAGAGGAATGGATGCTGTGGGGTCACAAACCAATGAATGGTCACTTCCTCCCTGATGACAGGAAAAGAAAGGGAGGAGGGTCCAGGCAGAGACAATGAAATGGACAAAGAGCCAAAGCCTGCTGTGTTTGAGGCAGGTGGGCAGCATCGTGTGACTGGAGTGTCAGGGAGGAAGGTGAAGTCCCCTCAAGAGATGAGACAGGAATGGGGGAAAGATGGCCCAGAGCCTGCCCCGTGGAGTTGGGCTTAGGCAGCCAGCCTCCAGAGGAGAAAGTGGAGGCGGACCAGATGACATTTTAGGGGCTTTACACTGGAAATGTCAAGAATGGATCAGAGAGGGCAAAACTGGAGATGGGGAGACCAGCAAGAAACTCCTCCAGACAAGAGATGGTGAGGCCTGAATTCTAGCATTGGTCATGGACAGAGAAGAGATGACTGATGGAAGAGCAACTCAGGACGTGGAATTAACTGAAGTGTGGGGGACTAAGAGAGAGGTGATTGTGAAGGGATGCAAGAGGGAGGAAGACGGTTTAAAGAGTCTGCCCCTTCCTCAGGGTGCCTAACTAACTCTCTTAATACCTATTCATTCAGTAATGTCAGCCTAGTCTGATTCATATGTGCCAGGCACTGTGTTATATGAGAGACAGAGAGAGAGAGAGAAATACAGAGCCACACCCTTAATGACCCCTCTGGTAGTCTGTTGGTCACAGTACAAACTGATTGTTTAGTCGCTAAGTTTTGTCTGAGTTTTTGCGACCCCATGGACTATAGCTCGCCAGACTCCTCTGTCCATGGAATTCTCCAGGTAAGAATACTAGAAAGTGGGTTGCTATTTCCTGGTTGATATAATTGCTATGGAGATCAATCTGGAAATACGTTTCACTCTTTTAAATATGCATACCTTGGCACATTGAATTCTAGAAATTTTTCCTAAAGACATAACGAGTGTGTATAGCTAGACATATGTACAAAAGTTAAAAAAAAAGAGTAAGAAAACTGGAAACAACCTCAATGCACATCAATAGGAAACTGGTTAAAGAAACCATGGCACTCCTTTACAGGGGATTACCAGTTGGAAAGGACAAGAGAGAACCCCCTTGTCACCCATGGCAGCCTGGCTTCTGGGCTTGACAGACCCAGAGGAGGAGAGGGGGAAAGCTTCAACTTTTATTGAAGTTTGGGGCCTTGTCTCTAACGTTGGACTGGATATGTTAATTCTGGAGAGTAGTTGGAGAAAATTGTTTTTTTCTTAATTCTCTGAGTGAAAAATACATGGATCTTCATGAGACTTCACCCAAGAAACAGAGGATAAATAGGTCAAAGAGAGAAAGTGGAGGCGGACCAGATGACATTTTAGGGGCTTTACACTGGAAATGTCAAGAATGGATCAGAGAGGGCAAAACTGGAGATGGGGAGACCAGCAAGAAACTCCTCCAGACAAGAGATGGTGAGGCCTGAATTCTAGCATTGGTCATGGACAGAGAAGAGATGACTGATGGAAGAGCAACTCAGGACGTGGAATTAACTGAAGTGTGGGGGACTAAGAGAGAGGTGATTGTGAAGGGATGCAAGAGGGAGGAAGACGGTTTAAAGAGTCTGCCCCTTCCTCAGGGTGCCTAACTAACTCTCTTAATACCTATTCATTCAGTAATGTCAGCCTAGTCTGATTCATATGTGCCAGGCACTGTGTTATATGAGAGACAGAGAGAGAGAAATACAGAGCCACACCCTTAATGACCCCTCTGGTAGTCTGTTGGTCACAGTACAAACTGATTGTTTAGTCGCTAAGTTTTGTCTGAGTTTTTGCGACCCCATGGACTATAGCTCGCCAGACTCCTCTGTCCATGGAATTCTCCAGGTAAGAATACTAGAAAGTGGGTTGCTATTTCCTGGTTGATATAATTGCTATGGAGATCAATCTGGAAATACGTTTCACTCTTTTAAATATGCATACCTTGGCACATTGAATTCTAGAAATTTTTCCTAAAGACATAACGAGTGTGTATAGCTAGACATATGTACAAAAGTTAAAAAAAAAGAGTAAGAAAACTGGAAACAACCTCAATGCACATCAATAGGAAACTGGTTAAAGAAACCATGGCACTCCTTTACAGGGGATTACCAGTTGGAAAGGACAAGAGAGAACCCCCTTGTCACCCATGGCAGCCTGGCTTCTGGGCTTGACAGACCCAGAGGAGGAGAGGGGGAAAGCTTCAACTTTTATTGAAGTTTGGGGCCTTGTCTCTAACGTTGGACTGGATATGTTAATTCTGGAGAGTAGTTGGAGAAAATTGTTTTTTTCTTAATTCTCTGAGTGAAAAATACATGGATCTTCATGAGACTTCACCCAAGAAACAGAGGATAAATAGGTCAAAGAGAGAAAATGAGGGAGAAAACGAGGTTGTTTTCTGTTTGTACAGTTCAAGTTGTGTGCTAAAAGTTATAGTCACAACTTATCTCTGGGGAGGTAAGATAAAGAAAGGAAGCATGGCTTTTACTGAACACTTTAAACACTTGGGCATTGTTGGAATGATTTGCAATGTGCACAAATCACAGAAATCAGAAATCCGTTCAAACAATGAAGACACTTGCATTTGCGGATGGGAATAGGAAAGATGTTGACAAGTTGCTTGATTCCTGGAACTCCTGAAGTAGGAGGTCTGTGCGTCAGCACTATGGCACGCTGGGCCCCGTACTCCTTTGCACCCTGAAGGACATTTAGCACCTTCCTGGGCCTCTACTAACTAACTGCCAGTATCAACCTCCCACCCCAAGCTGTGACGACCAAAATGTTTCCAAGATGTTGCCAAATGTTCACCAGGGCGGGTGGAGGGTAAATCACCCACTAGGTCAGAATCACTGCTCTAGAGGGATCTTCAGACTACACGGTTCTGAGCCTCTGGGCCTGATTGCTTCACTAATCCCGTCTCTTACATGGTTCTCTGCCAAGTCCTCTCTATGACTCTATCAATCTGGGAGTCTGATGTGGCTTGATTCTGATTCTGCCACTTACTAGCTGTGTAATCATGAGCTTTCCCAAGCCTCATTTTGCCTACCTCTAAAATGGGACTCATAGGAGCAACATTACAGCCAGGACTGCTGTGAAGGCAAGGTATCTGGGAAGTTGTGAATGCAGTTCTGGGGCTTGGAAGGCACTTGGTCAATATCAGGACCCAGGGGACCATTGAGAGGGGGTGATATGGCTCTCATTTAGGCCAGAGGCTCAACCCAGATGGGCTCCTGAGTATTCTCTCCCTGGCTACCCACCTCTGATTGAAATAGAGGAACTGTCTCTTATGAAGACCAAACTTCTGTTTGTACTTTGGCTCTCCTGTCATTCTGCCTCTTCCAGAAAATCTGACCACACCTGTAATCCCTCTTCAGGACAGTCTACCTCTCCCTTTCAACTGGATCTTTACCAATTGCTTCGAAAGGGCTCAGGTCTCTTTCGCTGGAACCAGCACACCGCTTTCCTTGATCCTACTTCCTTCTCCAGCTACTGCCCTGGCTCTCTCTTCTCATCTCACTCCTTAAAGGTACTTCACACTAAGCCTGTTCCAAACTGATCACGCCATCTTCCTCCCTAAACCTGCTGTTTCCTGTCCCTTCTCATACCTAGGAAAGGGCACCACTTACATCTCAGTCTAGGAGCCACTATCAACCTTGCCCTCTCTTCTCATAGCAACCAGAGCGCATTTCCAAGTCAAGAGTTTGGTCATGCCATTCCCTGGTATAAACCCCTTCTGTGGCCTTCCATGCTTTGGGGGATAAAGACAAACCCTTCATGATGATGTGAAGCCTTATCTAGCCTCCCCTGCTGACCATCCATCCTTGCCTTGACCCACTTTGTCTTCCCCTTTGCCCTCTGGCTGCCTTCAGAGTTCTTTTTTGTTTATGTTGTTCCCTCTAAAATATTCTCCCTTCCTCTGTTCACCTTGTTTGTTTCTACTCTCCTTCAGATTTCAGCCTACTTGCCTGCCCTTCTCCACCCTGATCTCTGTGCAGGTCAGAGGCCAGGATTATAGGTTCTCACTTAGTACCTTATTTCTCTCCTCCGTCATCCTTGTCCCAGCTGTAGTTTCATGTTTGTTTGATTCCTTGATTCATATCGGATGCCTATTCCTCACTCATGAGATCCGTGAAGGCACAGGTCTTAAGCTGTCTTTGCTTATCACAAAGCCCCTGCATCTAGGAGAATTGTTGACTGATTACTGAGAGAATGAGGCATATAGGGGGCCTGTCAGCAGAGGAGCTGACATGTAGTAGGTGATCAATAATCGCCACTTTCCTTGCAGTCCCTGTCTTCCCTGTGCTCTGGAGCCCATGACTCCATGTTCCCTGGCCTCCCTCTCCTTCACGGGACTCATCTGATGGTTGATGCTTGGTGCTCCAGGAACCCCCCTCCCTCTGACTGCTTCCCCCCCAGCATCTCTTCCTCTGCCCACCTCTGAAATGTCACATGTCCTCAGGTTCCATCTCAAGGTCCTTTGCTTCCCACACTACGTATGCTCTCTTCAGGCCTCTCATCCATGGTCGTAGCTCTCCACCACCATGTACATGTAGACAGAGGGTTTCCTGTCCCAAGGCCCTGCATTACTGCCACCTCTTCCTCCAGAATGTAATAGAGGCAAAGAGTAGACAATGTGTCAGTATATGCTTACAATGATCTCCCCACCCGCTAAAGCACACATGTGCTCTGTTGCTCAGTCATGTCTGACTCTTTGCGACCCCATGGACTCTAGCCCACCAGGCTCCTCTGTCCACAGGATTTTCAGGCAAGAATACTGGAGTGGGTTGCCATTTCCTTCTCCAGGGCATCTTCCAAACCCAGGGACCAAATCTGGGTTTCCTGTGTGTAGTCACCTACTCAAGTGCACTAATGGAGGGGCCCCATGCTAGGATAGAGCGCTGCCTCCTCCCGGTGGGGCATCTTTCTAGGCAGAGAGAAGGGCTGTGTGCCAGGTGCCAGGTCCCACCTGTGCTGGACCCTAGCAAATACCTCACACTCAGAATAAGTGGGGAGGATGCACTTGCACCAGGAGCAGCACTTGCACCCAGGCAGCACTTGCACCCAGGAGCTGGGGGTCCACACATCAGCCAACCCCTCCTGGGTGGAGGGGAGTTGGGTCACCCCATCTGTAAACCACAGGGCAGCCTTTGACAGAGAGGGCAGCTCATGAGAACACGTGCCTGTATTTTATTGTCCTTTCATTCTGAAGGGGAACACGCAGCCAGCCATGGCCAGTGGCAAAGCTATCAGTGGGGATGAAGGCACAGGCTGAGGCCCCGTGAGCCAGGGCAAGGAGCTGAATACTCTCACCACATTGCAGGGGACCAGGCCACCCTGTTTCCAAACCCAGGGCCTTTCGAACAAAGGTCAGAGATGGGGAGGCCAGATGGAGGGGTGCAGGAGTCCTACTTGCAGCCCTGCCGCTGCCGTGGCACAGCCTCCTTACAAGTGAAGTCCAGGTCCCTGCTCTGTGTGCCATGAAAACTGACACAAAGCACAGAATGTTCTAAGTTAGAGCTGAGCAGGTCCTTTAAGACCGCAAATTCCACCCACCTCGTGCTTCTAATGGGAAAACTGAGGCTTAGATGAAGTCAGAGACTGCCCTGTAGCTATTAACGAACATGCTGAACTATCTGACTTATCTCTTGGCCAGTTGCCTCGGGCCTACTCAGTCCCACAGAGCTGATAGTCTCTTCCTGCTTATGTTCTAGAGAGGAGAGGCAGTCCATGATTTTCTCTTTTGAATTAGGTAAAATGTGTAACATGAAAGATGGAGAAAGAGAAGACAATGAAGGGGGAATGAGAGTGCTGGGGGTTTAGAATTTTAGGTGGAGTGGTCGGGGAAGGTCGCCTTGAAAAGGAGGCATTTGAAGCAAACCTGAAGGAGGTGAATGCCTGAGCCAGGCTCTCTACGCTGTGCTGAGGGCATGCCCGGGACAGGTCCTCAGACTCTCACTGGTTTACCCCAAGGCCACAGTGGGAGGGCTTCCTGAGACATTGCCACATGGATTTTGACCTGGTCACAGGGTCAGGAATAGGTATATCTTCCAAAACTGAACCTGAGCACAAACTCAAAGGCCTATAATAGCTTACATCAGATAATGATAATAATAACAAGAGTGGATACACACTGCTATATATAAAATAAACAAGGACCTCTTGGACAGCACAGAAAACTACACACAATATTCTGTGATAATCTATATGGGAAAAGAATCTAAACAGAATATTTATGTATATATAAACTGAGTCAGTTTGCTGTTCCCCGAAATGTTGTAGATCAACTATACTTCAGTAAAAAAGAAGCTTTAAAAACTAACAACAACAATGATAATAACGGTACCTCTGAATGTGCGCTGAGCACCTGCCGTGTGCCAGGCACTGTTTCAAGCATGTTATATGTGTTATTTCATCATCACAATGACCCTATGAGGTAGCTGCTATGTTTATGCCCATTTGATAGATGAGAAAATGGAGGTTTAAAGCAGTTACCAACCTTGTCCAAGGTCAAAAAGCTAATGAGCAGCAGAGTCAAGCTTGTATCCTAGGGTGCAGGTTTTGTATACTGCCGCAAATTTTAGCTGCCTAGGCAGATGTTGTCTGGAGGCAGAAGACAGGCTCCACGTTCTCTTGGGCTCTCTGCTGTGGTCCCAGGGCAAAGCAACTCCGAGGCAGTTGACATTCCATGTCTGACCCACATGGCAGCTGACCTGGGTGTAAGACTGCTTTGGGGGCCTCCACAGGGGAGGTGGGCTTCTCCTTTACTGAAACACGAGCTCCTTGTCTCTTTGGCCCACTGCTCCATCACCAGTGCCTAGGGGAGTGCCTGGCACATAGTAGGTGATCAGTTAATACTGGAATCAATGAGCAAATAATGGAATGAATGCACACTCCATTCTCACTTCCCAAAGGCTGGCCATCTTTCAAATCAGCCAGGCATTCTGGGTTTCTTCCTCCTTGAAAATGTGAGGCGAGTAAAGGCATGGAGGAGCAAGGAGTAAGGCAGACCCAGCTGGGGCAGAGCCCAGAGTTAAGGACTGGGAAGGAGATGGGAAGGTATACAGAGGGGCCCTGAGATTGCTGTGATCCCTGACAGACAAGGAAACTGAGGTGCAGAGAGGTAAATGGCATGCCCGAGATTGGGGTCCTCAACCCCTGGGGTCTAACGCCTGATGATCTAAGGTGGAGCTGATATCATAATAGTAGAAATAAAGTACACAATAAATGTAACAAGCTTGAATCATCCTGAAACCATCCCCTGTCCTCCGTCCGTGGGAAAATTGTCTTCCACAAAAACAGTCTCTCGTGCCAAAAAGATTGGGGACCGCCACCTCAGATGACAGGGGGGCATTGTGGAGTGCAGCTGGGATTGACAAGGCAGGCTGCTTGTTTGCTGCAGTCCCCAGCTGGGGTGCAGTCAGAAGCACTCCCTGCTCTTTGCTGCCTGCCCTCACCCACCCCAACCTCCTGGGCTCTGCTCACTCCACTGCTCACAGCTGTCCCCAGCAAGGAGAGCTGCCCCTCTCCTTGGGAGCCAGCCCTGCCACTTTAGTCTCCCTGAGAAGTATGGACCCCAACACTGCAGCCCCTCTCTCCCATCACCCACCTACAAATTCATGGCCAGGCCAGACCCAGCATGGAAGAACCGGCAAGGAGTGAGACAGGTGCAGGTTCAAGACCTGGCTCTTCCACTTAGTACTCAGAGAGGCAGATCTACCTCGTGGACCCTTAGTTTTTCCCTCTATAAACAGAGGTTACCGTCACCCATCCCGTAAGGTTGCTGTGAGGACTAACTGAAATCACTCAGGGGAAGAAGATGGGTTCCAAGCAAGCTAGGAACTGGGAGAGGTGTTCACAGTAATCCACCATGTTAAAGCTTACACAGCTTTAATTTCCATTCACTTTTAGGGTCGTCCAGGACATCAAGCCTTGCTTTGGAGTAGGCGATCAGGATGAAACCGTCCTTATCATATATATCTTTGAGACCAGAGTTTCATGAAGAATTTTCCTCCCAGCCCCATCCCCCACCTCATGCCTTGATGGCAGCAACAAAGAAAGGAAAATGACTGGTCACAAGGACAGAAAAAGGGGAGGCAGCTCAGCAGGGACACCATGCTGAGAAGGTGCAGTTCAAAGCCATCAAAATTTTGTCTCTGGTCACCCTTAGAGGTGGCCTCCCAGAGTCCTCAACAACAGCCTCTCCCATTGTGGAGTCACAGCACTGGAGGCGGACTGGTTCCCTTGAACAGAGCACATCTCTTCTTTGTTGTTACCCACACGGTCTTCTCTTTGCCTTTAGTGGTCTGTTAATTTTCCACAAACTGTCCAGGTAGAGATTTACCTGTATTTTTTTCTGCTCAGTCCTTGGAGCCAATGTCCTTTATCCTTGAAAACTCATACATTCTTTCAATTCTGAAAAAGTCTCAGCTATTATTTCTTTTGTTTTTCCTCATTTCTTCCCCATCATCTGTATGCACCTTCTTTGAAACTTAAGCTGGAGCAGCTCAGTACCCGCCTTCGTGCCTTTTAACTGTTCGTTCAAAGGTTGTGTCAATGCTGGTGTGACTCCCTCAGTACTAGCCTCCAATTCACTAATTCTTTCCATGACTTGGTCCTGGCTATAGCTACCTCCATTTATGGAAAGTTTTCTGTTTCATTTGAATGATTTTTTTTTTCAAAGATTTGTAATTGATTTTCATTTCCTATCTCTCTTCTTGCTTTTGTGCAATCGTATCTTGTCCTCTGGAGGACTATCAGGCCTTCATTTATCTCTGTGAACACCCTAGACATGCTTATTTTCAAAATCTGTCAGCCTGCTCTCCAAAACTTCATCTGGAATAAATTTATGTACTGATTGTAGATTTTGTTGGCTCTCTCCAAGCGTTAGATTTCTTTATATGTTTTGGAATTTGGGGTTGCAGCCTCATTTGGAGAGGAAGAGTTGGTACTGTTTTTTGCTTGTGTTTATGTTCTATTGTCTGTCTCTGTCTCTTCCCGCTACCCTTTCCTCCCCATCCAGTGCTTTCATGGTTGCTAACACGGGTCCCCCACACCCCCCAGGTCACAATCTGGTCTTATACTGGGAGCTCGGGGCTTTGCCCTAGGGGCTGGTAGGGGTCTTTGGCTCCAATGTGGAGTCCTTATGGCTCACTTCATCCCCTGGTCATGAGTCAGGGTCTGGCTCCTCCAGCTTTCCATGGCCAGCCCAATCCACACTGCCTTGTAGGCAGAACTCTCAGGAGTGGGTGTTTCCACCTCTTACTAGGAGGGTCCTCTCCCTCCTCCCACTAGCTTCTGGAGTGAGCCTGGTTCCAGCCCATAGTGAAGCCATTGTAGCTCCCCAAGAGCTGAGTTCTGGGTGCCCCACCACCTGTGCTCCAGCCTTGGTGCTGACAGGCTGCTGCAGCACTTGCTGCTATGTGCTTCTCTGTGTACCAGGCGTCTGGTTCGGAGACAGGCTATTTCTCTTTTTATAGTGTATTGATGATCCATCACTCTGAGTCTGGTGCAAAGGGATCTGTGACTACCTTAACTGGAAGTGCACTGTGATTCTATTGTGTGTGGTCTGTGTTCTATGATTCTAAATTACGTAACCAATCCCCTAGCACTGAGGCTTTTAGGTTGTTTTCCATTTTTGACTAATGCAAACAGGAAGGCAATAAACTTGTCTAATTCCTAGTGCAAAGTTGGAGAACGAAGGATGCGGCCATATTTCAACTGGATATGGGTTGCATTCATATGTACCACCCCAATCATCATCACCACCATCACCAGCACACTGTCCGCAGTATCTGGTCTGTGAACAGAACTGCGGAGGCCCTAGAAATGAATGAGACTTTGCTTCTGTGATCTCTACCTCGGTGTTCAAGGGTGAGGCATTCTCAGACCACTTCTTCCCTGTTTCTGGCTCATCTGGAACCTAGGATCCCTCCTATGGGTTATTTCAGTTAATCTGTGTGATGTCCCAGCAGCAAGGGTAACATTAACCTCACTTCACCAAGGACAG
The DNA here is from genome assembly GCA_022376925.1 of Tragulus kanchil. NCBI lineage: Eukaryota > Metazoa > Chordata > Mammalia > Artiodactyla > Tragulidae > Tragulus > Tragulus kanchil. Next base: position 71,668,794 of record JAIOJX010000001.1, on the reverse strand, counting down.
AACCGAGGCTCAGAGACGTGACAGGATCACCTTAGCTGTCACTCGTAGGAAGGAATCTACACAGCTGTTCCCCGACCACTGAACTGCAGAGACGACGAGGCCTTCAGGTCTTCTCTGAGTCAGGGATTCAGGAGTTTGGTCTCCTCCATGGGGCCATGACCTTCAGGGTTTGTGGGGAGCACCTACATGTCTGGGTATAGAAGGCTCCAGGGCAGCTTCCACCCTGTGTGGGATAACAACCAGCTTTGCCACTTGACCTCAGCCACTCGCTAGTCAAGCAGCCATGGACTCTGCTTCCTCTGCTTTCTCAACAGAAGCAGTTGGGTACAGGAGAGAGCTCACAGACCCAAGATTCAGATGTATCTGGAGGTTTTTTTCTTTATATCAAATACTTTCTTAAGACTTGAAGTAAAGTTGATTTACAATGTTGTGTTATGTTGTGTGAGGTTTTGATGTGTAGCAAAGTTAGTTGCACATACATATATATTCTTTTTTTTTTTAAAACCTTTTATTTATTTATTTTTGGCTGTGCTGGGTCTTTGTTGATGTGTGGGTTTAGCTGCTCTGTGGTATGTGGGATCTTCCCAGATCAGGGATCGAACCTGTGTCTCCTGCATTGGCAGACGGATTCTTATCCACTGAGCCACAAGGGGAGCCCATATATATATTCTTTTTCATATTATTTCTCCATTATATTACAAAGTCATTACAAGGTAATGAATATAATTCCCTGTGCTATACTGTAGGTCTCTGTTTATAGACGTGGCTTTCAATACCAGCTCTGCCACTTTTCTGCTGCTTGAGCTTGGGTTAAGTCACTTCACTTTTCTGGGCCTCAGTTGCCACATCTGTAAAGTGGGCTTAATAAGGCCTCTCTTGGAGTGATATTGTTAAGATGAGAGGAAGTCCTGTGTGCTCGGCAAATAAAATAGATTCAAATAAAGTCTGTTTCTGACAAGAAGGGTGTAAGGTCACTTTTCCAAGCCTGCCCCACCAATCAGCTGGGATCACTCCATCCTGACTCCACATCCCATATTCTTCCCAGTGCAAGAGCCCGGCCTCCCTCAGTCCTGTTCTTCTGTCACGTTATGTTCCCTCCTGCCAACGATGAGTAATGAACCCAAGGAACCTGAAGTTCTGACCCCTGCACACCCTTTGTCAGCCCCTGTTTGCACCCGTGGCAATGCTCGGCACAGCTGGGCTGCCTGACTCTGGCACAGGCAGCCCGTGGATGCCCAGGGGGCTCCACCTGTGTCCCTGGACCCAACACAGGTGTGAGCCCAATGCTCAACTTAGCAAGCTGTGGCACATGGGGTCGGGGTGAAGGCTACAAGGCTTCAATCACCAGAGGACATGAGGCTGTGATCACAGGTCCCTGGGCCTCTGGGCTGCTCACAGCCTGGGACTGGAGCCTGCAAATAAATCTGTCTGCTGTCTCAGGGCGGTGTCAGCAGCCTCTTAGAAGTCAGAGCACACCTTCCTATTCTAACAGCAGCTGCATTTGCAATGCTTCTGAGGGCCAATGAGGGCCTGGGCGGGCCTTGGGAATTCCTGAGGATGCCCAAAGCAATTCAAAGCCATGAGCTTATCCACCCCGCTGGCCTGGAGAGAGTGGCAAGTAGGGTAGAGACCAACCATTCCACAGATGGGTATCTGAGGAGGCCGGCTTCAGGCCCATTGTGGCCTAGGGTAGAAGTCATGGCCATGTGGGGATCGCCTTTGTGCAGGGCTGTGGCATATGAAGATATTTGATATGAAGCTCAATGTGTGAGGCGGGGACCCTTGGAGCCCCAGATGCTCTCACAGTTTAAAACCTGGATCTCCAAACAGGCAAGGTGTGTATGACTCAGGGAACTGAGACTGGAGCTCTGTAATACCCTAGAGAGGCGGGAGTGGGTGTGAGGAAGGAGGGAACTTCAAGAGGGTGGGGACATACGTACACCTATAGTTAATTCAGGTTGATGTATGACAGAAATCAAACCAATATTGTAATGCAATCATCAATCAGTTAAAAATAAATTAATTAATTAAAAAAACAGGCAGAAAGACTCTGTCCCTGATACCCAGCAAGATGATAGCTGAAGACCCAGGCTCTCCCAGCCTGGATCACAGGCAAGCTCCTAAGGGTCTCCGTCCCCTGGTCCACGACACACAGCCGAGGCTTGTTCAACTACCATCCCCCCCGGAGTCCTTCTACCTTTTCATTTTCCTCCCAGCCCAACACTCTGTTGTCCTGAGGAGTCCCCAAGAGAGGAAAGGCCTGGTGGGGAATCCCCTTGCCAAAGAGTCTGATGGATAGGTTTTGCCCTGTCTTAACAAGCAAGGGCTATGTTGTTGCTTTATGCTTTGCACAGGTGATGGTGGTGGTTCCTGGCTCCACTGGGCACAAGGGCCTCTAGAAGCAGCACCAGTGAGCCTGGGAGACCATGCACAAACCTCCACCCTTTGTTGGCAGGAGAGGTCTTGTGGGGTGGTCTTCTCTCCAAGAAAGGGCACTTGGCCTGAGTATCGCCAGGCTCTGTAAACAAGCAATGAACCCTGGAGCCAGTAAACCTGTTCTTAGAGGAGGTCCACAGACCTTATTCCTAGATTTATCCATCGTCACACTTCTTGGCTTTGTCCCTTGGGCGATGAGTGCAAGGACAGATGGGTTCTGGGGAGTTTGAACACACAATCTGTTCTTCCCCTCTCCCAGCCTGATCAAAGCCTGCCCTGGAACCTGACTTTCCTGTTCCTTTACCACTGGGTTAAGGGGGATGGCCAGGGACTAGAGGGCTGAGACAAGCCACCCAAGCCCAATAGGACAGAAACCAGTGACCTTTAGATGGGAATGGGTTGCTATCAGTTACAAATCACATGTCTTGATTCAGAGACTCACCAAGTAGCAATGTCAAGACAGTTCCATCTGCCTTAGCCCCCTTGCCTTGCAGCTGAGCAGCCTGAGGTCCAGAGAGGGCAAGAGATCACACAGCCAGAAACTAGCAGATCCCAGGTCTCCAGACTCTCAGTTCAAGCCCCTTTCTGCCATACCCATGGCCTTTCCTGAAGAAGTAGTAAGTGGGAGAAGCTGGGGGTGGGGGATGCACAAGGCAGGGAGTCAAGAGGAAGAATGTGGGAATGGAAAGTCGCTGGGAAGCAAAACCCCCAGCGCTGAGTGGCAGCCCACCCTGGAGACATCAGCCTAGCTATCAAGCTGCTTCCATTGCTAAGGATTAGCACAAACATCCCCCAGCTGGGGGCCTCCCTGCTGGCCAGCTGTGCAGGCTTTGGGTGGCGCGCCCCAGATGCGGGAGGCCCCAGGCTGGAGGCTGGACTTTCTCTCTAGTGACGTTGTGTGCTCTCCCGGCATCCAGAGGGCATGGGCCAGACTCTGGCTCATCTCTGCTGTCAGGTCCGGTGAAGGACAGTCAACACTCCTGGCTGATCAAAGGCACTCCCACCCTCTAGGCCCAGGAGTGCTGGAGGCGAAGGGGAGTGAGGAGAGCCCAGATGCCATCTTGCCATGCTTTGAAGTCCCAGTGCAACCTGGGAAGGAACTGGCTTTAGAGTGGGACCTCTGGAGGACAAATTAAACAAAAATCCCTGCCATGTGTTTCAACGGAGGCAGGAGAGCCAAGTCCTAACACCTGTGGCCAGTACCTTCACCTTTCAACACCATGGCCTCCCCAAACTGAGTCAGTTGGGCTCCACAGAGTAAGGGCCAAACCAGCTCTGCCATCTCATGACTCTGACTTTCTCTTCCTTCTCCCTGAGCTCAGGTGGGTAGGGAGGCCCAGGGCAGGCTGGTACTCAGGGGTAGATGGAGCCTGCCACTGAGGACAGGATGGATGGGATAGCTTGCAGTAGAGTCAATTTATTCATTCATCCATCACTGAAAATGTACCATGTGCCTTAGTCCAATGACTTGGAAATAGGACGCCATAACGTGTTGCTCCATGACCCAAGAGAGCTAGATTCTGAATGGGCCCAACTCCTCATTGTGTGTCAGATCTGTTCTAGAGCTGGATGACTATGCCTGCTCTTAGCTTTCAGCTGACATGGGCCGTATCTGGTAAGGGTTTTGGTTGAATCTGACTCTAGCTCATTTAAACTGGAAAAGGATCTCCTGAAAGACTTTGATGGCTTCAGAGTCTGCTTAGGGAAGGTGGAGAACCACACTCAGAGAGAGCGCAGGCACCCAGCAAGGCAGGGAAGAATGTCACAGGGCCAAGGGACAGTTAGGCTAGTTTATTACCTTTGGCACTGCCCTTCATCCATCTTTTACCAGATAACACTGAAATTGGGACTCATTTCTTAAATGTCCATGTGTCTTTACATGGGGAGAAAACGAGTGGCTATTAGGGACCAGAGCTTCCCAGATGGCACTAGTGGTAAAGACCCCGCCTGCCAGTGCAGGAGACATAAGAGACCAGGGTTCAATCCCTGGGTCAGGAAGATCCCTGGAGAAGGGAATGGCAACCCACTCCAGTATTCTTATCTGGAGAATTTCATGGACAGAGGAATGTGGTGGAGTACAGTCCATGGGGTCACAAAAGAGATGGACACAACTGAGCACACAGGTTAGGGACCTAAGGGAGGGAACTCTTTGAGCTTCTGACCTTCTCCCCTCACAAATTCCCCTATCTCCCTGCCGTTTCGCCAGCTACTACCACTTTGGCCCAAACTAACTTTGTTTTAGACCCAAAACCCTGGATCCAACACCCTAAAGTACCCCCAGGCTTTCTGAAGTTGCCATATGGCCAAACTACTTCTTTTTTCTCCTCATGTGTGTCCTTTAGAGTCACATCTGGAGGGGCCACCACCCTAGCCATGTCCCTGACTAGTCCGGATCACCTGGCCCCAGGCAAATTCAAAACCCTGTGAACTAGAACATGACGTCACCTCAAGGCCGCCTGCTGAGGGAGACATCTGAGGTAGGAACAGGATGGCCCAAACCCACGATGGTGCCCAGGAGAGTCAGTCAGAGGGCAACCAATTTGCTCAAAACTCTAAGCGCTGAAAGAGCCTGGTGTCAGCTTGCCAAGGAGCCAGCTATGTGGGGGACCAGGCCAGGCTGGGGGTGGGGGCCACGCTGGGGACCTACTGATACCGAGCTCCACGCATACCTGTTCCAAAAACCCTCTAATCAATCAGAGACAAAGGACATGACCTGTCCTCCCCATAGCCCGCTGAGATGACGTATTCTATCAAGATAAGGGCCATGGGAGAAAAGTGAAGCTTTTCTGCAGGCATCACATCTCAGGACATTAGGGACATTATGTGGCTTGCTCAAGGTTATGTAGATAATAATGAGCAGTCTTGGAACAGCCAGGTCCTCGAGCAGGCGACAAAGTGCTCTAGCAAGGACCACATCAAACCAGCTCTCAAGATAGCTTTCAGGACTCCCTTCTCCCCTGGGTCTCCTGCCTCAGGCCTTAACTCACTTGCTGAGAAGCACAGTGTGTCATCACTTGAGGAGATCTGAGAGACTGGTTGTCCAGTCCAGCCCACATACCCAAGTACACACACATGCACACACTCATGCCCATGTAGAACACAGATGGGAAAGTGAGGCTTGAGGGGGAAAGATGCCTCCCCTTTTGTGATGCCAAAGACGCACGCTGATTCAGTAGGCTTAGAAGCCAGACCTCTGGACTCCTCTGGCAACGATTTCTGTGTGTCCAGGCCTGGCTGCATCCTGCCCTCCCAACCTTATAACCAAACCCCAGCAGCTATGACTCCCTGCTCCTCTCCTCATTCTGCCCTAACTTCTGCAGTCAGCGCCCAGCCTACAATCTGAAAAGCCCCACATGAGCACAGAGCACAGCAGGGTCAGCGGCTGCTCCCAAGCCCCACCCAGTGGAAGAGCCACTCGCTTCTGGCCCACATCCTGCCCTTTCAACAGCATGTATGAAGAAAGCAATTGGTAGCAGAAAGAATCCTTGGAAGAAGGTAGGTCTGGCTGAGGCAGCCCAGACTGCTAATGGAAGAGGCAACTCCTACCCCTTCCATCAAAGCCTTGGAATCCAGAACGGCAAAGGCCCCAGGGAGGAAGTAAGAGGAAGCTGAGTTGCTAAGTGACCTGCCCCAGCTCCTCCTCCCCGGTTCAGATGCCTGGCTGGCTGGAGAGGGAGGCCAGCAGAGGAATGATCATAACCATTCCTTGCCGAGTTTCCCCGCTCACTGACTCTCCACCTTCTCTTGTCTCGCCACACAAAGGGTCATTAGCCCCATTGGCCAGATGGAGGCTCAGAGAGGACAAGAAACCTGCCTAAAGTGGCCAGCAAAGAGGAATGGTACCTGTTCCAAAACCCTCTAATCAATCAGAGACAAAGGACATGACCTGTCCTCCCCATAGCCCGCTGAGATGACGTATTCTATCAAGATAAGGGCCATGGGAGAAAAGTGAAGCTTTTCTGCAGGCATCACATCTCAGGACATTAGGGACATTATGTGGCTTGCTCAAGGTTATGTAGATAATAATGAGCAGTCTTGGAACAGCCAGGTCCTCGAGCAGGCGACAAAGTGCTCTAGCAAGGACCACATCAAACCAGCTCTCAAGATAGCTTTCAGGACTCCCTTCTCCCCTGGGTCTCCTGCCTCAGGCCTTAACTCACTTGCTGAGAAGCACAGTGTGTCATCACTTGAGGAGATCTGAGAGACTGGTTGTCCAGTCCAGCCCACATACCCAAGTACACACACATGCACACACTCATGCCCATGTAGAACACAGATGGGAAAGTGAGGCTTGAGGGGGAAAGATGCCTCCCTTCTGTGATGCCAAAGACGCACGCTGATTCAGTAGGCTTAGAAGCCAGACCTCTGGACTCCTCTGGCAACGATTTCTGTGTGTCCAGGCCTGGCTGCATCCTGCCCTCCCAACCTTATAACCAAACCCCAGCAGCTATGACTCCCTGCTCCTCTCCTCATTCTGCCCTAACTTCTGCAGTCAGCGCCCAGCCTACAATCTGAAAAGCCCCACATGAGCACAGAGCACAGCAGGGTCAGCGGCTGCTCCCAAGCCCCACCCAGTGGAAGAGCCACTCGCTTCTGGCCCACATCCTGCCCTTTCAACAGCATGTATGAAGAAAGCAATTGGTAGCAGAAAGAATCCTTGGAAGAAGGTAGGTCTGGCTGAGGCAGCCCAGACTGCTAATGGAAGAGGCAACTCCTACCCCTTCCATCAAAGCCTTGGAATCCAGAACGGCAAAGGCCCCAGGGAGGAAGTAAGAGGAAGCTGAGTTGCTAAGTGACCTGCCCCCAGCTCCCTCCTCCCCCGGTTCAGATGCCTGGCTGGCTGGAGAGAGGGGAGGCCAGCAGAGGAATGATCATAACCATTCCTTGCATCTGGACAGCCTTTTCACACACAGCTCACTGACTCTCCACCCCTTCTCTTGTCTCGGCCACACAAAAGGGTCATTAGCCCCATTGGCCAGATGGAGGCTCAGAGAGGACAAGAAACCTGCCTAAAGTGGCCCAGCAAGTTAGTGGTGATGGTAGTTGCTCTTCTACACTCCAGGATTCCTCTTCTTGGGCACATGTTCTTCGCTTTCTTCCTTGCCTACAGGCCCCAGCCCTGGGCACCTGAGCCCTGCCCCTGCTAGGGGACGAAGGGTATGGTTGTCCAGACTGGGAGGGACAGTGAGAGAGCGACAGTGTCCAGGATGGGGAGGGTACTGAGGACCAACATGACAAGATAAACAGCTCTATCCTTTTTCGGAGTTTTCCTCCCTGCCCTCTCATCTGAGGAACTGTCTTCCCCACTTCTTTTAGAAGAGATCGGCTGGCCACACATTCTCTTAGCTTTCTTTAATCCGAGAATATCTTTACTTCCACTTCACTCTTGCAGGATATTTTCACTGGAGATTGAATCTGGGATTGACAGTTCTTTCCTTCTGGGATTTTAGTAATATGGTGGCGTTTCCTTCTGGCCTCCATGGTTTTCGGTGAGCACTCCACTGTTATCTGTGCCTGGGTCTCTTCTGACTCCAAGGACCTGCTTGTAAGGTGGCTTTATAAGGAGAAGAAAGACGTCTGGGGACTGGAAGTTGAGCCATAGTTCCACCACTTCTGAGCTAAGGGACAGTGGGTAAGTCTCCCCACTTTCTCCTCAGTTTTGGCCCTGTTGCCATGAGAATGTGCCAGGGGGACAGATGTCACACTACAGGCCTCTCTTGAGGGCCCCGCATTCTCTGTGTCTCTAAGAATAATCAAACTCCCCAGGAGGGGGAGTCTTTGGTGAAGAGGAAACAGAGAGATCCTGTGGAGATGCTCTCTCACTCTATATGCCCATGGGGGAGGTAACCCAAGTCATACACCTTTTACCTCCTCCTATGTGCTGAGGTCGGGAGGGTTCTTAGGATGTTTCTGGCGTATCAGCACAGCTCCCAAATCCTGATCAACTAAGGCGAGCCCCTCATTCCCTCTCACTCAGGCCATTCTGTGGGGATGGGGCCGCCTCTAGGAACACCCCATGTCTCTCCCCCCACACCCTACCATACATGCCAACTGCCAGGTCTCCCCACATGTGCATGCTTTTTCAGGCTTCCATTTTGTTTCCTCTGCCTGGCTGAGGAACCCTTTTGCCCCTGTCCCCCGGGCAAGATCTTACAGAAATAATGGTAGCTTTTACTTCATCTCTCTATGCCTCTGTTTTCTCATCTGTATGCTGAGGATAATAATAATACCTACCTCATAAAGTTGTTGTGAGGATTAAATGAGCTATTCCTTGTGAAAAGCTTTGAACAATGTTTGGCCCATAGCAATAAGTACTCCATAGCCATCAACTCATCGTTACAATCATCAGTGACACGATTACAGGATAGCGATTAAGTACACAGACCCTAGAACCAGTCTGTGTTCACATCCCGGCTCCAATACTACCTGTGTCACCTCAGTCGAGTCACTAAACCTCCATGTGCTTCAGTTTTCTCAAAAGCTTTAGAAGTTGGGGAGGGTGATAATAGGTCCCATTTCATAGGGTGTCTCAAAGATCAAATAAGACAGCATAGATGAGCACAGAAATGTTCACTATTATTTTGATGATAGCCATCATCATTTCAGTTTTCTTCGTTCTCAGAGAGGAAACAGGTGCGCCTGGGGAGGTTTCCACTGCAAATGATGCTAGGGAGGTCCATCCATGAACCCATGTAACTCTTGGGCCATGCCAGGCTCCTGGTTCTGGCTAGGAGACACTCTTGTGAGATTTCCCACATACGTGACTTTGAAGACCTCTTCGCTATGCCTAAATTGCCCTCTGCTGTGAATCAGTTCCAAGGCCCTATCTTCAGGATGCCTCCCCCAGTTCCTGCATGTCCACAAAATGCCAGAGGTCCTCCAGGGCACCCCTGACATGTCCTCTGAAGCTCCATCAGCACGTTGCCCTGGGGCTGCCCCGGGGGGAGGGAGTTCTGCACTAGGGCCCTAGGTTTGAGTCCTGCTCCTGCCCCCTGGCTTGCTGTGTGACCTCAAGTCAGTCCTTTTTCCTTTCTGGGCCTCCTTTTTCCATTGTAACATCAGAATCATGGCCAAGATGGTCTCGAAGACATCTCCCAGATGGGTAAGTCTGAACATGACTCCCTGAGATCATCCCAGGGCTAAGATAGCCCAGTGACTGACACTGAACGTGGGATGAATTGAATCAGACGGAACTGAAGTGCCGTGATTACAGAAACAAGAACAAATGCCCCAACTCAGTGCCCACCCCTCTGCTGTCTGCCGGCTCCATGGCCCAGCCCTGGCTGCCTGGGTCCCCAACCTCTGTAACTGAGGGGTTGAGGACAGAGCCTGGCTTCTGCCTGGAGGCTGCAGTGTTGAGGCCCTAGCAAGAATGTTCCAGGTTTATTTTGGTCCTCTAAATTGGAAGGCTGGAGGCTCTAATTTAACCCTGCCTGCCTGGAGCAGGAGCCCAGGCTGGGGTGGCCCGCCTTGCTGCCAAACATGAGCCCCCCACCAGACCACAGCCCAACCTCAGAGCTGCCTGTGGCCGGCCCTGCATAGCAACACCCTAGACAACAAAGGCCCCTTAACCCTCCTCCTCTAGCAGCGACAGTGGTGGTGGCTGCTCTTGCTCTGGGGCGAGGTGGGTTGGGGCCCAGAACAGGACGTGGGGTGGCTGACGAACACTCAGAAGGCACAGACAGTCCCTGTACCCACACCGGGCACACTCCATCAGAGAACCTTGGCAGGGCCACATGAGCTGCCCCCTCTGAGCTGGGCCAGACTGAGAAGTGTGGCCAATGGAAACTAAGGCCAAGAGCCTGGAGGGCCACTGGGCTTTGAGGGAAGGGCCAGCTGTTTTCCATCTTCACTGATGGCTAAGGGAGAGGAAACAGGCAGGGAAAACAGCGAAGAGGATTGAGGGTTCAAAAAGCTAGGCTCAGAGTCTGCGACAACTCTGGAGAGGTGATTAGACCTCCAGCCACTCGCTGCAATCCGCCCTCCACCCTGCCTGCTGAGGCATCTTGCCAGCAAAGACTTGATCAGATTCTTTCTTTAATTAAAACACTTCAATGGCTTCCTGCCGCCTACAAGAGAAAGTCCAGCCCTCCATTCAAGAACTAAGGCCCTTCATACTGTGGCCTCAGCCCACCCTCCTACATCTCTCTCTGTGCCTCTCCCCACCCCAACCCCCTACAATATGGCCACGCTAGCTGCTGGGCTTTCCCCAGTTGTTCTCATTTTCTTTCAGGCCTCCATTTTGTTCCTTTTGCTGGGAATTCTGGGAAATCCTTTCACTTGTCCACTGGGCAAATTCTTCCTTATCACTACAATACCAGCTCAAATGTTTCCTACTCTCTTACGAAGTTAACTGTTTTTCTCCTGTGCTTTCACAGCGTTACCATCAGATCTTTATTCATCCACCCAGCCTAATGGAGCATCCAATGCCAGCATTAGCTGCCAAACACTGTTCTAGGCACCAGGGATACAACGATTAATGACAGTAAGTCACGGGCCCTGCCCTCATGGAGCTTACATTCAGAAGAGACAGCAAATGAGTAATCAAAGGCATAAGATAATTTCAGACAGTGAGATGTACAGTGTGCTGATAAATGTTCAACAGCCAGATTTGGAGGGATGGAGTCTTGATCTGCAGCATCTACTGATTTCTGTGGTATAAATACTCCTATCATGTCTAATTCCAAGTGACCAACAAGAAGTCCCTGAATACTGAGTTGGGAAAGGTTGGTGACAGGTGGCTTAAGCACATTGTTGGTGCCTGCCAAAAATAAAAGGAAACAAAGTAACACAAGAGAGTGTAACTGAGGCACAAAGATGGGGGATGTTGCTACATTACGTTAGGTTAGAGGGGTGAATCCTGGAAGGTCTCTCTGAAGAGGTGACATTTAGCGGATGAGCTGAATGCCAGAAGCCAGCCACACAGAGATCTGGGGGAAGCTCTTGGCACACTGGATTTTTAACGTACTTTTTCTAGATGCCCAGCATTACTCATTATTAGAGAAATGCAAATCAAAACTACCACAATGTATCACCTCACACCAGTCAGAATGGCCATCATCGAAATGTCTACAAACCAGGGGCTTCCCTGGTGGTCCAGTGGGTAAAGGGTTCGCCTTGCAGTGTAAGGAGCACCGGTTCATTCCCTGGCCCAGGAAGATCCCACATACCATGGAGTGCCTGGGCCAGTGTGTCCAATCATGAGCCAGTGCTCTGGAGCGCATGCGTGCAGAGCCAGTGCTCTGCAATGAGAGAGGCCACTGCAATGGGAGACCCACACAGGCCAAAGAATAAAGATGGATGCAAACAAATGATGACTTAGGGGCCAAAAAATTTTTTTTTAATGTCTACAAACCATAAATGCTGGAGGGGGTGTGCAGAAAAAGGAACCCTCTTGCACTGTTGGTGGAAATGTAAATTGATACAGCCACTATGGAAGACAGTATGGAGAGGGGTTTTTTTTTTTTTCCTTAAAGGAAACTAGGAATAAAACTTGCATATGATCTAGCAAACCCACTCACTACTGGGTGCATACCCTGAGAAAATCATAATTCAAAAAGACACAAGTACCCCACTGTTAATTGCAGCACTCTATACAATAGCTAGAACATGGAAGCCACCTAGATGTCCATCAACGAATGAATGGATAAAGAAGCTGTGGTACATATATACAATGGAATATTACTCAGCCACTAAAAGGAATGCATTTGAGTCAGTTCTAATGAGGTGGATGAACCTAGAGTCTATTATACAGAGTGAAGTAAGTCAGAAAGAGAAAAAGAAATATCATATACTAATACATATATATGGCATCTAGAAAAATAGTACTGATGACTTGTTTGCAAGGCAGGAGTAGAGATGCAGACATAGAGAGAATGGACTTGTGGGCACAGGGAAGGGAAGAGAGGGTGGGACATATTGAGAGAGTAGAACTGACCCATATACACTATCACGTGTGAAATAGCTAGCTGGCAGGAAGCAGCTGTATAGCACAGGGAGCTCAGCTCAGTGCTCTGGGATGACCTAGAGGGGTGGGCTGGGGGGCGAGTGAGACAGAGGCTCAAGAGGGAGGGGAAATATGCATATTCTTAACTGACTCACATTGTTGTACAGCAGAAACCAACACAACATTGTAAAGAATTATCCTCCAATTAAAAAATAGAAAAAATAAAGATGTACAATGAAAAAAACCTTTTTCTATTGAGATATAATTTACATACAGCCAAATGCACTGATCTTAAGTGTTGCAGCTCCATGAATTTTTACATATGTATCAATCTAGGTGACCCAACACCTAGATGGAGAGGTAGAACATTTCCAGCACCCTAGAATGCTGTCTCTGGTCTCCTTCCCATCAGTTATTGTCCTCCTGCCCCAAAAGCAACTACAATTTTGATTTCTATCCCCATGGATTAGTTTCACTGGTTCTTGAAGTTCAGATACATGGAATACAAATGTGGCATTCTATAGTATGTTTTTTTATGCACTGGACTTCTTCTCAACATAATGTCCAGGAGATACATATAGGAGACTGTTATTTTCATTGCTGTGCAGGGCTCCATCATATGAATATGCCCTAGTACACTCAGTTGTAATGGTCTGCGTCCCTGCCAGTCTCCTTCTCAAGTTTGAGAGATGGCCATGTAGAATGGCTGAAACATGGTAGGCTTTGGGGCCTGTCTGATATGGGATCAGCCGTTCTGGAACTGAGGGACTTGCAGAAAGAAAGTCCTATCTAGAGACACGCACCCCAATGTTCATTGCCTGACATTTGAGTCGCCTCTCCACTAGGCAGGGCCGGGATAGAGTCAGGGAAAAAAATGAGGCAAGGTACTCCTGACCCTGCCAGTGCCCATAGGGGATCAATGTGCGGTCTCAGCTTCTCTCCACTCAGCTTGGGGAGGGAAGCCAACAGGGATCATTTTCTCCACTTTACAGATGCAGGAACCAAGACTCAGATACTAACCAAGGTCACATAGCCTGGCAAGTGTTGGAAGACCACTTCAAACCTGGGTGTCTTTGAGTCGAAGCCAGTGGGTTGAGGGCATCTCATGCATGCCCAGGCCAGGGACCTTAAGGGTGCTGATCCAGCATCAAGAAGACAGAAACTGGGCAAGAAGGTTGGGGCTTTGGCCTGGAGGAGGACCTTGGGCCTAGAGCCTCGGACTGCAGAGGGGGCTACCTGGGAAGCTCCTTCCAACAAATCCCGCATAATGCGGCTCACCTACACATCACAGCCTTTCTTCTCCCTCCACAGCTTCCCAGAGAAGAGAGCAGGCGGGAGAGGAGGAGTGCCTAATGATAAACATGTGTCCTCGACATTCCAGCTGCAGCGTCCTGCCTGCGCTCCCCCTGCCTCCCCGCCAGCTTGTGCCCATGTATGGCCTTGTCCTTGGTGCTGCCACCTCGGGCCCTCCCCCACCCCAAGTCTGCCCTCCTAGGGCCTGAAGGCCAATCTGTCTGCCTTCAGACATTTTTCCTCCATTCACTCCATACTCGTCTCTTTCCCTGACCCTTGGGAGTCCCAGTTGGGCAAGCTCAGGGACAGGTGGGGGCCCTATGTGAGGCACAAGAACCTACAGCTGCCTGTTCTGGTCCCATGGCAGGTTCCCTGAATTTTGCAGTGTCAGGCCCTTCCCTTTGCCTCTGTCCCCATCTGTACAATGGGCTCATCTCTGAGGGCCTTGTCAGTTTCAGTTTCTCACTGGGCAGCAGTGGTGGAGCATCTCCAGGGACCCTTTTCCCTGATGGAGGGCAGCATCATTACCTGCAGCTTGAGGTTGAGAGAAGAGCCCTGGAGAGACCGAGGAGACTGCTTGAATTCTGCTAAGGATGGAGGGCTTCTGGGCATAAGAAGAGACTGGGATCTGGTCTCTCTGGCCCCCTTTCCTGGGACCCTTCACTCAACATGCATTCAAGAAAATATTTTGGAACAGCAGCACCAGCCCAGGTGATGGGTTGCGTGCTTGGGACACAGCAGTGGGATCCTGCCCAGAGAAATTGCAACAGGCCCCAGAGTCCTCAATTACAGGTTAAAATCCCATCCATACCATCACCTTTCATCCCTGAAGAAATGTGGGGCCCAACTGTCCAAGGGTATATGGAAAGTGAGAACCTAAGGCAGGGGCTCAAATCCAGAGCCCCTGACCACTACCATCACCTCAGCCCTCTTGCCACAATTCTTCTCCCTCAAATCTTAGCCTCAATGGCTGATCTGGAAGGGGCTGTGATCATGCCTAAGAGCCTGGAGATTTACAAAGGAAGCCTTAGCTGGGCACAACCCAGTCCACTGGTGCAGCAGGGACCACAGAGTGCCTCCTTTCATCATTTATTTGGATATCTGTTTCCTATGCTGGACTGGGGGTTCCTTGAAGACAGAGCCTGTGTCTTGTCCATCACTGAATCTCCAGGGCCTGGACCAGGCAGTCAGAGAAGCAATTCAGTGGGTGTGTGTGGTATGGAATTAACTACTTTGCTCACTCTGTATATGGGTTCTTCTAAGTACTATGCCCTTGATGCATGAGCTCTGGAGGCCGGGGGCTTGGGTTGGCATTGTGGTCCCATTGCTCACTCCCCACAACTTTGGGCAATGATTTAACCTTTCCTGGCCTTGCTTGTTGGTAAAATGGGGATGCTTGCAGGACTAACTTCATGGGTTTGCTGTGATTCATCCTAAATAATATCTGGTGCATAGCAAGTTCTTAATAGGTGTTCACTACTGTAACCATTACTATTGCTACTTAAAGTTGAGAATGTTGAAGGGTATTTCCTGTATAGGCTGCCAGAAATTGATATTTCTTAAATATGAACAGCAAAGGGTTGGGCACTAGCCTCGCTCTTTGTAAACTTTCTCCTGTTTAGGAATCACCTTTAGATCTTACGAAAGTGCAGATTCCAACTCAGCAGGTCTCGGGTGTGAGGCCAGAGACCACATTGCTAACAAACTCCCAGATAGCACTGACACTGTTGGTCTAGGGACCTCACTTTGAGGAGCCCTCATCATTATCAACCACCAGGGGGATCTACCATCTACTGGGAAAGCCAGCGTCAGGCCCTGTGCCAAGTGCCGCCTATGGATTATCTCACTGAATCCTCGCAACAGCCTTGGTGGATACGTTCTGATGTCCCTACTTTACAGATGAGAAAGCTGAGGTTCAGAGACATCAAGTCACTTTCCAAAGGTCCCACCGCTTAGAAGTGGCAGAGGCAGGATTTTAACTCAGGCCAGGCTGACTTTCATGCCCATCGTTTCCCATTCTGGAAAACAGTTTCTCTGTGGCCTAGCATCTCCTAGAGGATGTCTGTCCTGCTGAAAGAAGGCTTCAGCACAGAAGTCAAACCAAGAAGGGCAGCAGAAGCCACTCCAAGTTTGCTAGACTGGGGACAACTGATTGTCACTGGACCAAAGCCCAAGATTCTGAGGTCTCAAGCAGAGGGTCTGTTCATGCACTTGAGGTAAAGCATCAGCCATCAAGGACACACTGTGTTCTCCTTGGCCTTGTGTCATAAGAGAAGGCCACAGCTGAGGCAGAGGGAGCCTTGAGTGTCTTGTAGCTCCATGGCTCAGGGCTACCCTGTCCCAGCCAAGCCTGCAGATACCCTCACGCCTTCAGATTTCTTGATCGCCCTTGTTCTCATTCCCAACCAGGCCCATGGAAACCTTTTGTTCACACGGGGCATAATACAATACATATGTGCTACTGTCGTGGGTCTTTCCTAACCCAGGAGCATGGTCCTGTAGCATGTCTGAGAGATGGATTTATAGGGTCTGAGAATGGGCTAAAATTGTAGGCCAGACTGTGTGTGGATGTGTTTTCTGGGGGTGGATGTCCATAGCTTTTACCATTCATTTTGCCATGCAGCAAAGTTTGATTGAATGCCCTCTCTGTTCAGGGCACTGAGCTAGGCATTAGAGATATAGTGGTGAGTAAGACAGGGGCCTGTCACCTTTAGATCTTACGAAGTGCAGATTCCAACTCAGCAGGTCTCGGGTGTGAGGCCAGAGACCACATTGCTAACAAACTCCCAGATAGCACTGACACTGTTGGTCTAGGGACCTCACTTTGAGGAGCCCTCATCATTATCAACCACCAGGGGGATCTACCATCTACTGGGAAAGCCAGCGTCAGGCCCTGTGCCAAGTGCCGCCTATGGATTATCTCACTGAATCCTCGCAACAGCCTTGGTGGATACGTTCTGATGTCCCTACTTTACAGATGAGAAAGCTGAGGTTCAGAGACATCAAGTCACTTTCCAAAGGTCCCACCGCTTAGAAGTGGCAGAGGCAGGATTTTAACTCAGGCCAGGCTGACTTTCATGCCCATCGTTTCCCATTCTGGAAAACAGTTTCTCTGTGGCCTAGCATCTCCTAGAGGATGTCTGTCCTGCTGAAAGAAGGCTTCAGCACAGAAGTCAAACCAAGAAGGGCAGCAGAAGCCACTCCAAGTTTGCTAGACTGGGGACAACTGATTGTCACTGGACCAAAGCCCAAGATTCTGAGGTCTCAAGCAGAGGGTCTGTTCATGCACTTGAGGTAAAGCATCAGCCATCAAGGACACACTGTGTTCTCCTTGGCCTTGTGTCATAAGAGAAGGCCACAGCTGAGGCAGAGGGAGCCTTGAGTGTCTTGTAGCTCCATGGCTCAGGGCTACCCTGTCCCAGCCAAGCCTGCAGATACCCTCACGCCTTCAGATTTCTTGATCGCCCTTGTTCTCATTCCCAACCAGGCCCATGGAAACCTTTTGTTCACACGGGGCATAATACAATACATATGTGCTACTGTCGTGGGTCTTTCCTAACCCAGGAGCATGGTCCTGTAGCATGTCTGAGAGATGGATTTATAGGGTCTGAGAATGGGCTAAAATTGTAGGCCAGACTGTGTGTGGATGTGTTTTCTGGGGGTGGATGTCCATAGCTTTTACCATTCATTTTGCCATGCAGCAAAGTTTGATTGAATGCCCTCTCTGTTCAGGGCACTGAGCTAGGCATTAGAGATATAGTGGTGAGTAAGACAGGGGCCTGCCTTCAGGGAATTCCCAGTCCAGGGGGAGTCAATGAATGAATAAGCAAACCCCAAATATCTCCACATGAGAGATGCCTAGTCCTGTGTCATTCACTCCATAAGTTGGCACTGCTCACAGTTTTGAAGGGATGCCTGAGTGAGACCCGGAGTAGGGGCTGGGGGTGGAGCACAGGACTTGTTCAAGGTCATATAGAGAATCTGTGGCAGAGCCTGAAAACAGACTCCTGGGGTCTGGGACTCTTGGTGCAGGGCACAGACTGCCACGTGCATATAGCACTGAAGTGGGCACAGGGCCCATGAAGCTGCTTTGGGCTTGACGCAGTTTTTTATGGCTAATAAAGCCACTCCCATCTCCATCCCCATTCTTAGTTCATCCATTTCCAAGGCAGACTGCCTATGGGGGAGCCTCACCCCGCGCCCGTCTCAGCCCACAGGCAGCTGTTCTGCTTCTAGCCTGCTGGGTGGGCTCTAGACCTTCCTGAGGCCTCACTCCCTGAGAAAGTCCAGCTGGCGGGCCCAGCTGGGGGTTTGAGGGAGGATGGGGCCCATCTGGAGGGGCCTTGGAGTGAGCCAGAGGGGCCAGCAGGGAGGGAGAGCCCCTTGGGAACAGATCCTGCATTGGGAGAACTCCCTCAGAAAGGCACAAGGTAAAAAAGGAAATGCCAGGGTATCTGGGTTGAGACTCATGACAGTCTTCTGAGACCTGAAAGAATATCAAGGGGCCCCCTTCACCCTCCCCAGGACATATTTCATCCTCTAAATATATCAAATCTGTGTGGATCTCCAGTTTCCCAAGGCTCCTAGATGGCAATGGACCACTCTCCTGCCCACCACTCCTTGGCACCCTTCTCCCATTCTCTTTCTTCTCTGGTGGCCACTGTGGCCCAGGCACTGGGCAATGTCTGGGGAGGAGTGAGCCTATAGTTGAAGAAGTCTCCTCTCCGTGGAAGGCTTTCTGTCTCACGGAAGCGATAAAGCCTACATGATTTGCTCCAATATGCCATGGTCAGTGCTTTGGGTCTTCTGAGGAGGGAGAGAGTAAGTCTGCTGGCGGTGGAGGCTGCGAGAGTAAGAAAAGGACTCTCAGAGGAGCTATGGATAAGAGGGGAAAGGGTCTATGGGCAGAAGGCCCTCTCTGGCCTTCAAGGCTTGGTCCAAGCTGCTTAAATCCCCAAGTGATGGTCAAGCCCCTTCTACCATATTCTGTCCAAATTCTTGACCTGCGTCTGCTTTCCTGATTCCTGAGGCAGGACGCTCATTCACTCGCAAGAAAGAGATCATCTCAAAATAGCCCTTACTCTAAGAAAGTGCTTTCTTGAGTTGTGCTGAACTTCATTTCTTCGTGGCTTTTATGCAAGGGTGACAGCACTGCTGCCTCAGGCCACCTACATTTCTTCTCTCTCTGCTCTAAAAAAGTCCCTCAGAGCTCTGGAACATCATGCCACCAAAACCCCTGAGCCTTCTCCAAGCCAAACGGCTCTTTCCATTCTCCCTCCTGAAGTCAGAGTTCCAACTCCCCGTCCCAGTCTGCTTTAGCTTCCCTGCTCATTCTCCAGTAGGTCCACAGCTGATAGCCTATTCCAGGGCAGGCTGTCACCTCCTTGTTCTAGAAACTTCTATGTTCCTTATAGATGCAGCGTAAGATTCCTTAGACTCTTACTTAGAAGCAGACTTCCTCAGTCTGCTTCCAACCCTCTTGCCTGTTCCCTCTGGCCAACTTACATCTGCGGACTGGATTTTAGGATCTAAGAGTAAAAGATCGGACATTTCTCCCTGTCATATTTACTTTATACACTTCAGCCCCTCCTTCTTGTCTGCCAGGCACTCATCTCTGTGAAGCCATCCTGAAAGACCTTGTGAGATGCCTGGAGGTGAGACGTCAGCTCCCCTCCTGCTGCCCTGTGATCCCAGGAGCCTAAAGGACTCTGTCTAGGAGTTGATGGTAGACTTATGGAGGGAAGAGGCAGGGTGCCAACTCTTCTGCCTGGCCTGCCATCAGCCAGCCAACTTTTTCAGGGGCTGGTTACAGGCCCTGAGTGTGATGGGGGTGCAGCAGAGAACATTCAGTGACACCAGACACTGCCTCTGTCCCCATGGGAGTTTCCAGTCTCACAAAGAGAACCACCAGGTGAGCTCTTAATGTGATGACATAGGCTGAATAAGGTCCTCCAAAGGTCCTAATCACTGGAATTTGGGAGTGTTCCCTTATTTGGAAAAAGGGTCTTTGCAGATGTTGTTAAGGATGTTGAGATAAGGAGATCATCGTGAATCATCTGGGTGGACCCTAAATGCTTTTACACTCTAAGAAGGAGGTAGATACCATGTAAGAGGGAGACGGAGGGAGGTTTGACACAGAAAAAAAAGAGGTCATTTGACCACAGAGGCAGGAATAGAGTGATTTGGGCACAAGCCAAGGAATGCTGAGGGCCACAGAAAGCTGGAAGAGGCCAGAAACAGTCTCCTTTTCTCTAGAGTCTCCAGAGGGAACCTGGCCCTGCTGACACCTTGATCCTGACTTCGGAGTTTTGGCCTTGAGATCTAGATGAGAAGACGTTTGTATTGTTTTAGATTTACGGTAGTGGGTTAGAGGAGCCACAGGAAACTAACACAGTCAATGAGGGAGACAAGGAGGCCCAGACCAAAACCAAAGAAAGACCAAGACCAGAAACTGGTGGCTGCAAATCTCAGGCAAGGCTTACTGGGAGAGGGGAGCCTGGAACTGGAGTCACAAAGGCAAGGGTAGGAGAGGCAAGGAGCGGGGAGATAGGGCAGATCAGGCCTGCTAAGACCAGAGGCACTGCAGCTGCAGAGGGGAAAGGGGTGTGTGTGTGTGTGTGTGTGAGAGAGAGAGAGAGAAAGAGAGAGAAGGCAGCATCCTACAAAGCTGCCATTTTACCTTCCTTCCAGGGGGAGATGAACAGCACCCTGCATCACCAGGTGGGTGGCCTCCTGTCAGGCTCGAGAAGGCTAGATGTGGGGTTTCAGGCCCAGCAGCACCACAGACCAGTGCCTGCCAACTCCCTGAGCCTCAGTCTCATAGCTGATAAATTGGGAATGCGAATATCTGCAACACTTCCGAAGACATTTTCTCCTTTTCCAGTTTTGCTTTGTTGCCTAAATTCTTCTACAAGATGTTAACGGGCAAAAATGGGCTGCTTCTCTTTACATGAAAGGATCCAAGGGGGATGGGGATAATGCTGAGATGTACTCCCCACTCTAGGATAGCAGTGAGGTTGAGGCAAGGTGTTTAGTGGGTCTGATTCCATGCTCCACGGGCCCTCCAGGCTTGCTTCCCAGAGCCTCGCAGCCAGAGAAGCTGCCCTGCCTCTCCAGACGGCCTCTTTTTCCTCTGCATCTCCTTTCTCCTGACCCCTGCCAGCCCAGCTCCCAGGCAGTGGCAGAAAGCACGGAGGAGAGCCGAGCATGGCTATTTATAACAGGGGATGTGATAAACACTTCGAAGAGATATTTCCCAATAGACCAAATTCAACGGAGATTACATATGCAATTAGATCTTCTGAGCTCCCTGCTATCTTCATGCAGTGAGGCTGCTCAAAACGTGTGTGAACACGTCTTTCTTTATAGTCAGACATTTATACGTTACAAGGACATAAACTGAAATGTTTCAGGTGCGCAAGCCAATCCCTGCCTTCCTCCCTTCCCGCCATCGCCCTCCAGCCACCATGGGCAGTGGTGGAGGGGTCCTAGGGGCTTCTACTTCTCTGCAGCCAGGTGATCCTAGGTAAACGCCGGCATGTCTCTGGCTCCTGCTGCACCTCAGTTCCCCCTTCTGAACAATGGGAACAACAATCCCTGGCCCTCAGGCTGCCATGAGAATCCTGTGAGAAAATGTCTGAAAGCTCTCAGGCTGGGCCAAGGTGGGTACTCTAGCCATTTTGGACTCTAGGCTCCCCTTCTCTTTCTGGCCCTCAAGCAGGAGGGAGTTAGGCTCCTGGTTCATCTGGCCTCCCCTCCGTCCCCCCAACCCCTTCTCCCCCAAGTGCTAATGCTTTCTTTCTAATTTATTAAGCTGTTAATGGGCCTGAACACTGGTAATTGTCTCATGCCAAGGCTGAAAGCTATCTGCCCTCAACCAAGGCTCACGCCTCTCCCTTCTTCCTGGTCCAAGTGCCAAAACCTGCTGATCCCCAGTGCTGGCTCCTCCCACCACAGCAAGGTCTTTGGTCTGTAAAAATGCCCAGGACCAACTCCCCCAAAGTCTTAGAGCTGGCAGCCCCTGGATCCCGGCCCTCAAGACTTTGGCTATCATACCTGGCACACATGGTCCCAGCAATCCCTGCCCACTCTGTCCAGGGGACCTGAGCAGATAGCGTGGTTGCAGAAGAGAGGGGAAGCGAGGCCCAGCCCCTGCTGTCTCTCCACCAATTTCAGCCACTCTCTCCACATGCCCAAAGCTGCCACCGCCAGCCCCTCACCCGACTCTTCCCATCTCCAGGCTTCTGCCCATCCTGCGCCTTTCCCTCTTCTGCTCCATCTCCATGTAATAGATCCTTGATTCAGGGTCCAGTCCAAGTATTTTCCCACTCTGCGTAGGAAACCCTTGCCAAGGCTTGGACTCCCAGGGACTCATGTGCCACCCCCTCCTGGTGTGAGAGTGAGCCGTGGGCCTGGGATCTCTTTGGTCCCCAGGGGCCAGCCTGGAGCTTAGCCCAGAGGAGATGCCCTGGGGCTTTTGGCTCACCGTGATGGAATCAAACCCTAGCAGCAGGGCGGTCATTTCAAAAGAGGGTGAGGCAGGTGGCATCTCCTCCCCAAGACCAAGCAGAGACTGATCAAGGAGTTGGGGCACCTTCCAGACAGTGGAGGAGACAGGCAGCAAAGAGCAGGAAGTTGTATGCCAACAGGGGATGCGTGGAGAAGAGACAGCTAATAGGCAACTCTAAGGGTATTCAGCAAGCACTTAAAGAGACTTATCACGGGCTGTGTATGTGCTGTGTATGTGGCTTGGGATCTGTTCTAGTGTGGGGGATAGAAAAACAAGCCCTGGAATCAGAAAACCACTGCACAACCAGCTGTGTGATCTTGGCTGAGTCGCCCGTCCTCTCTGAGCCTCTGTTTCTCCATCTGTATAATAGAGATAGGAATCCTTACCTAACAGGGCTGTTGTAAGGCATGATATGACATGAGGACTAGGTGAGAGCACCTATGTACAAGTGTTTGGTATTCCCTTAGGCACCCTGATAAACTACCATTTCCTTCTCCTACCATTACCACTGGGAAGACAAAGTCTATCTGGAGACTTTATTCAGCAGAACCCCAGCAGTAGTAACTGTTGTGGGTCTCAGAGTTGAATAACAAATTCTTAAAAGGACATCCTATGTGAAGGACAAGCACGAAGAAACAAGGTAAACTGATGCGGTACAGCCATAGGTTAGACATTAGGAAAAATTCCCAGCTGATGACTTAGAATTAAGAAAGCGTTAGAGAAGAAGCAGCCTCTAAAAATCTAACATCTGAACTGAAACCTGGATGGCATGGAGGAATCAGCTGTGAGAAGAACTAGGGGGAAAGTGTCCCAGACAGAGAGAACAGCAAGTGCAAAGGCCCTGAGGCAGAAATCAGCTTTGTGGGGGTCAAGGCACAAAATAGGTAAGTCCAATTGCAGAAAAGTAAGATGAGAATGATCCCAGATGGAACCAGAGGAGTCCATAGGGCCCAGAGGATGAAGAGCCTCACAGGCCATGGATAAGGACTTTGCATTTTACTCTGAGTGACATGGAAAACCCTGGGAGCGTTTTGAGCCTGGAAGTGACATGACTGACTTAGGAGTAGAACAGATCACTCAACTTTTGTGTGAATAACAGTTGGCAGGGAACAAACATAGAAACAGGGAAACCACAAGAAGGCTTCTGCAGTGATCCACGCAAGAGATGATAGTGGCCTGGAGGGGGTGGTAGCAGTGGAGGCATGGAAAAGTGATCAGATCTGGGATTTATTCAGAAATGAAGATGGCAGGATTCACTAATGAACTGGAATGAGAAAGAACACTTATTTCACATCTCTTATTAGTGCAGTCAGCACGTCAGTGAATCCTCTTGACGGCCCAGTCAGGTCAAGCAGAGTTATCGTCTTTAGAGTAAGGAGGAAACCTGGGCTCAGAATGGCAAGTGGCTTGCTCAAAGTCACACAGTAAGGAAGTGGCAGACCAGAGCTAGGAGCCGGGTCTGCGTGATTCCAAAATGGATGTGCTTTCCCGGCCACCGTGACCCAGGAGGCCTCTGCTAAGCCAGGCCTTCGGAGCACACGTTCCCACGGAGCAGTTGTCTAAAGAGGCGTCTCCTGCCACTGCTCTGTTCTAAACCTGGCTTTGAGCTCTGCTCTCCCGGCCTCATCCCCCATGCCATCCCACTCCACCTCACTCCTCAGACCAGCCATTTCTGCAGCTGAAGGGGGAACATCCTTAGTGGGTGTGTCAGTAAAATGCAGGAGCCATCCACTGCCTCTCTGGTGATATGAGATGAGGTGGCCCAAGCCCCGCTGTCCAGAGCCTGGCATTCTGCCTTCCCTCTTGGCCATGGGTGCCACCTGTGGCCCAGATGCTCAGCAGGCTGCCCAGGCTGCCCTGGTGCTCCCTCCTCCCACCAGCCTGCATGCAGAAGCCAGCATCTCTAAGCAGAGCCCTGGCCAGCTCTCTCTGTCATCCTTACAGTCCATTCCTAGGGGCCCACACCAATGGGATGAGTTCTACCTTGCAGAAAAGTAAGATGAGAATGATCCCAGATGGAACCAGAGGAGTCCATAGGGCCCAGAGGATGAAGAGCCTCACAGGCCATGGATAAGGACTTTGCATTTTACTCTGAGTGACATGGAAAACCCTGGGAGCGTTTTGAGCCTGGAAGTGACATGACTGACTTAGGAGTAGAACAGATCACTCAACTTTTGTGTGAATAACAGTTGGCAGGGAACAAACATAGAAACAGGGAAACCACAAGAAGGCTTCTGCAGTGATCCACGCAAGAGATGATAGTGGCCTGGAGGGGGTGGTAGCAGTGGAGGCATGGAAAAGTGATCAGATCTGGGATTTATTCAGAAATGAAGATGGCAGGATTCACTAATGAACTGGAATGAGAAAGAACACTTATTTCACATCTCTTATTAGTGCAGTCAGCACGTCAGTGAATCCTCTTGACGGCCCAGTCAGGTCAAGCAGAGTTATCGTCTTTAGAGTAAGGAGGAAACCTGGGCTCAGAATGGCAAGTGGCTTGCTCAAAGTCACACAGTAAGGAAGTGGCAGACCAGAGCTAGGAGCCGGGTCTGCGTGATTCCAAAATGGATGTGCTTTCCCGGCCACCGTGACCCAGGAGGCCTCTGCTAAGCCAGGCCTTCGGAGCACACGTTCCCACGGAGCAGTTGTCTAAAGAGGCGTCTCCTGCCACTGCTCTGTTCTAAACCTGGCTTTGAGCTCTGCTCTCCCGGCCTCATCCCCCATGCCATCCCACTCCACCTCACTCCTCAGACCAGCCATTTCTGCAGCTGAAGGGGGAACATCCTTAGTGGGTGTGTCAGTAAAATGCAGGAGCCATCCACTGCCTCTCTGGTGATATGAGATGAGGTGGCCCAAGCCCCGCTGTCCAGAGCCTGGCATTCTGCCTTCCCTCTTGGCCATGGGTGCCACCTGTGGCCCAGATGCTCAGCAGGCTGCCCAGGCTGCCCTGGTGCTCCCTCCTCCCACCAGCCTGCATGCAGAAGCCAGCATCTCTAAGCAGAGCCCTGGCCAGCTCTCTCTGTCATCCTTACAGTCCATTCCTAGGGGCCCACACCAATGGGATGAGTTCTACCTTGCAGAAAGGATGCAGAACAAAGAAGAAAAGTTCATTTCATCTGGCATGATGCTTTTTATCCCCACCCAAACCGAGCATAACGGACACTCACTATGTGGGGAAGAGAGGCAGCAAGCCCCCCTGGGGATACAGAGAGGCAGCAAAACACCCACCCCTGTCTCCCCTTCCGCATCCCAAGCCTCCAGTCTCCTCCCAAAAAAGCTGAGAAACACTGCCCGGAAAGGAAGGTTGACTCTGTCGTCCTGATCTTATAGTACACCTGGGGGAAACTCAGGCACAGAGAAGGGACTTTGCTAAGGTCACATAGCAGAAATGAAACCCAAGACTTCAATTCCAGAAGTATGCTTTCGCCTCCATAGCATGACTGCAGCCCAGCTGGCAAACGCCTGGCATGGGCACAAGTGTGCCCCCACTAGCCACAGCTGTTTTATGCAAGCGCCCAGGCAAGGGGACATGGGGGTGTCTGTGTCCAGAATCTCTCATGAGCCCGTGTGCCCAGAATATGAGGTTCCATCCTGGATCACCCCAAAGGAGAGGATTGTTCTCCGAGCTGGGTGGGCCTACAGCCCAGAAATGCATGCCTCTCCGCCAACCTCTTTCATCAGCCACCCACCTCCGTCCCTGGGGCCTGATGTCTCCCCAGGTCACCCAGCATCCCCACCCTGCCCTCTCCTGGCAGCCCCATGGTTGACCCCAACTGAGGCCCCCTCCCACTGCAGCCAGGAAGAGCAGGAGGGCACACAGAGGCCACGAGGAAACTTGTGCTGAGCCGGCCCTTAGGGACCTCACATTGGTGAGCAAGAAAGGGGCCATGGCCTCTGGGGGCAAGGGAGCCAGTGTGGGATTATGGGCTCCTCGCTCGGAAATGATTGGTCGTGACAAGCTCACTGCAGGAACAAAGCCATGTGAAATTGACCTCATCACCAGTGATCAGATCAGATTGTTTAGTGTGAGGGGAATGCGAGGGGGATGTTCATCTGGGCGATGACCTAGTTAGGGCCTTAAAGAGGCAGAGCAGCTGCCCCACTCTGGGGAGGAGGAGGCAAGAGGCCTCCCCGGGGGAGGCCCCTGCTGAGCTGCAGGTGGAGGAAGGCTCATTCCCAGGCAGGCTCTGGCCAGGCCACTGCAGGCTCCTTGAGCCCTCCAGCATCCCCAGGGGCCATCTCAGGGGAGTAGGGCCTGGCCTTCGGGGCCTGAGGGATATCCTACAGAGGGGGCCAAGGAAGGAGCCATGGGCAGAGCTTCCATACCTGTCCAAGGAGAACTGCAGCTCCTTGGATCAGAGACTGAGGAAACTGACGAAATGTGACACAGACCTTAGGGAACAGGAATGGAATTTATTTAATGATTTAGATCCTTGTTTGTTGGCTCTGTCTCAGGTACTATTTTAAAGACATATATGAACTCAAGTAACCCTCAAAACAATCCTATGAGGTGTATGCTATTATGATGTCCATTCTACAGATGAGCACATTGAGAGTCAGAGGTGACATCACTTGCCCGACATTACAAAAGTGTTACATGGCCACCTGGTCGTGGAAGCTGTGCCTGTTCAGCGCTATGTTCTACTGCTTCTGTGGTAACAGGGTCAGCGAAATAAAGATGCCACTAGGAAAAGGTGGCCTGTGCCCCTGAGGCCTTTCTTTCCCATCAGGCCCTTGGGGCAACAGGGGGCCCAGGGGCTGGGACAAAGACGAGGGGTCCTGTCAGGAACTCCAGGAACAGGTGCCTGCTTTCTCCTTGGATCCTGTTTCCTGACACTTGCCTGGGGACCGGAGCGGGAGTGGGAGGGAAGGGACATGTGGCCAGTCAGGCAGAGCTGGGCCTCCTTCTGCCAAGCACCGCCTTAGGGAACATGACTCCTGCTGCCTGAGGGGTACGGGGGGATGCCAGAAGGGGGGCAGGGCTTCTTGTGGGGCACATGGTATTAACCCTTCATCAGCGATACGTGTGCAGAGGCACCATAGGGCTTGGCACACGGGAAAAAGGCACCCACAAACGTGCAGCAAATAGCAAACCCCACTAAGGGTAAGCCAGGGCAACAGCTGCAGTGTGAAGGTCTGGGCTGGTGGGTGGGAAGAGTTGCAGGGAGGCTGATCATCTCCTCTTGAGAGCTGGAGGCACAGAAGAGATTCTGTCACCCCCAAAGGGTTTAGAAGTACCTGAAGCCAGTAGAATCTTGTGCTGAGGGCTCCAGGGATGGTGGCTCTGATGGAGACAAGGGGTAGGTGTGGAACTCATCTGCCAGCCAGACCTCTGCCAAGCTCCATGCAGGCTGAGGCATCTAAGTTGGCAGGACCTCCTGACGTCATCTGTTCTCCTTGGGGGTATGTAACTTAAAGGGACCCCTGCTGTTCCCCAGTGTCTGTGACCAGAGGGGTAAGGGTGACTGAATGCTCTGTGTCTTCCTATCTTTAGGGTAACTAGCCCTGAATATACCTCCTGGTCAGCTTTCTCAGCTCTCTGGCTCCCTTTCGCCCAGTTCTGTGGGCAGCTGGGATCTCCTGTGAAGGCTGTCGGGTCTCAGGCAGGAATGGGCCAGCCTGCCTTCCAGCCCCTTCCTATCTTCCCTCTTTCCTCAGACTGGACCAGTTTCCTCCGCCACCCCACCCCCCCCCCCAACCCCACCCTTGCACCTGGTACGGCTTCATTTGACCAACGGGTCCCTCCTGAGGAGGTCCCTCTAATGCTCTTATCAACTCCCTCCCCGATTTGGTTCATGTGGGGCTCGCCTCTCCTAGAATACAGTGGAACTGCTCTGAACTGCAAGGCCTCTCCCTCTTTCCTGAGAACCCACACTAAGAGGTTGCAGGCTCCCTTACTTCTTTGGGAGAGACTTCGGAAGGACTGTCAAAGGGCAGAGGGATTCTGAGGCGTTTAGGATCTGTGGGTGGCAGCCATAGGGTTAGACATTTCAGTTCACTTCAGAAAGGATTTCCTGTCAGGTGAGCTGTTCTGCAAGAGAGCAGCTGTCTCAGACCCTTGGTGAGACCCCCGTCCCTAGAGGGGTGTAACTTGAGGTTGGATGGACAACCATGAGAGATGCTTTTGAGGGCCAGTGAAAGAAGGGTGAGGCTCTTCTATCCCCGGGTCTCTCTGTGTGTTTATTTTGTTGTTGTTACACCCACAGGGGTGTTTGCCTTCTAGTCAGCCCTCTGTACCGCAATGTCCATGCAAGTTCTTGAAGTTCAAGTCAGACACAAGGCTAAGAGCAAATCCGACACATGACTAGAGGGGGAAAGAGAGAAGAAGACTGTCAGGGAGAAAAGAAAAATATGAGAGAGAGAAACAGAAGGGGGAAGACAAGGAAAATGAGAGAAAGAAGGAGAGATGCAGGAGAAAAGGGGAGCTCAAAGAAAAAAATATATATACCAAGCCAGAGATAGGGAGAAAGTTGAGAATATTTTTATTTTTTAGCCTGGGGTTTCTGTAGAAGCCTTATCCCCAGCTAACCCTGTAACCCTACCCATGCCTTCAAAGGCATGGGAGTGGCAGGGCATTTCCAGCTGCAGGGGTCTGTGACCAGAGGGGTAAGGGTGACTGAATGCTCTGTGTCTTCCTATCTTTAGGGTAACTAGCCCTGAATATACCTCCTGGTCAGCTTTCTCAGCTCTCTGGCTCCCTTTCGCCCAGTTCTGTGGGCAGCTGGGATCTCCTGTGAAGGCTGTCGGGTCTCAGGCAGGAATGGGCCAGCCTGCCTTCCAGCCCCTTCCTATCTTCCCTCTTTCCTCAGACTGGACCAGTTTCCTCCGCCACCCCACTCCCTCCCCAACCCCACCCTTGCACCTGGTACGGCTTCATTTGACCAACGGGTCCCTCCTGAGGAGGTCCCTCTAATGCTCTTATCAACTCCCTCCCCGATTTGGTTCATGTGGGGCTCGCCTCTCCTAGAATACAGTGGAACTGCTCTGAACTGCAAGGCCTCTCCCTCTTTCCTGAGAACCCACACTAAGAGGTTGCAGGCTCCCTTACTTCTTTGGGAGAGACTTCGGAAGGACTGTCAAAGGGCAGAGGGATTCTGAGGCGTTTAGGATCTGTGGGTGGCAGCCATAGGGTTAGACATTTCAGTTCACTTCAGAAAGGATTTCCTGTCAGGTGAGCTGTTCTGCAAGAGAGCAGCTGTCTCAGACCCTTGGTGAGACCCCCGTCCCTAGAGGGGTGTAACTTGAGGTTGGATGGACAACCATGAGAGATGCTTTTGAGGGCCAGTGAAAGAAGGGTGAGGCTCTTCTATCCCCGGGTCTCTCTGTGTGTTTATTTTGTTGTTGTTACACCCACAGGGGTGTTTGCCTTCTAGTCAGCCCTCTGTACCGCAATGTCCATGCAAGTTCTTGAAGTTCAAGTCAGACACAAGGCTAAGAGCAAATCCGACACATGACTAGAGGGGGAAAGAGAGAAGAAGACTGTCAGGGAGAAAAGAAAAATATGAGAGAGAGAAACAGAAGGGGGAAGACAAGGAAAATGAGAGAAAGAAGGAGAGATGCAGGAGAAAAGGGGAGATCAAAGAAAAAAATATATATACCAAGCCAGAGATAGGGAGAAAGTTGAGACAGTGATCTGCTCCTGGCTTCATGCTCCTTTGTCTCCCTCATTAGCTCTGGGGTTTCTGTAGAAGCCTTATCCCCAGCTAACCCTGTAACCCTACCCATGCCTTCAAAGGCATGGGAGTGGCTCCCGGGGCAGTTGTGCCAGCTGCAGGGGTCAGGGCCTCGGAACACTTCTTTGGGCAGAGTGGCTTCCGGTGGGGCCACAGGAGCTCCAAGACCCAGGAAAAGACTCTGATGGAGGAGGGCCTTCACAGGTCTGCTACCTGGCAGAGGGAACAGACTGGGGCGCTGGTGGCCCTGGGGAGCCCCCTATGGGTGCATTCAGCTCAGTTGTGGGAAGAACTTGAGAGCTAGCAGGGGCCCTTCACATGGCCTCTGTATGCAGAGTTGTGCACAGAGGCTCGTTGGTCACCCATAGTTGTAGTGGTGGTGGGAGTCTTGGCGGGAAGTGAGACCAGAGAAGTTCAAAGCTGGAGACAGAGTGACTAATTCTGTGATTCCCATGTCCTCAGCAGGCAACACATCTTCCCAGCCCCAAAGTGGGGTAGGATCTTACTGTTTTACTTTAAATAGCTCAACTTTCTGATAAGGCTTTTATTCACCCTTTTAGAGTGGAATATTTTCCATGTTTCTATCTTAAGAATTTGTGTGTGGCTACACAGTCATTTCGGATCCCCTGGTAGCTCAGCTGGTAAAGAATCTGCTTGCAATGCAGCAGATCTCACTTTGATTTCTGCATTGGGAAGATCCCATGGAGAAAGGCAAGACTACCCACTCCAGTATTCTTGGGCTTCCCTGATAGCTCAGATGGTAAAGATTCCACCTGCAGTATGGGAAACATGGGTTCGATCCATGGGTTGGGAAGATCCTCTGGAGGAGGGCATGGCAACCCACTCCAGTATTCTTGCCTGGACAATCCCATGGAAAAAGGAGCCTGGTGGGCTACAGTCCACAAGATTGCAAAGAGTCAGACATGACTGAGCAACTAAGCACAGCACAGCACGTAGTAATGTCTGTAGCCATGTAACTATATGTCTATAATATCTACGTATTTATGAATGTCTACATCTATCTGTTACCTCTGTATCTCTGCATTTCCATATCTCTTTATGTAATAACTCTGTATCTACATATTGATCTGTCTCTTTGCTGTGTATCTACATAGGTTCTGTATCTATCTATGTCTCTCTCCCTTTAGATAAGTGGCTGATGGAGATCCCGGAGAGTTTAGGGCCTCCTGCTTCCTGAGTTGCCCCTCTCCATGGCCACTGCCTGCCCTCCCATCCCTTTCCAACTGGACACTGGCCATCCTGGGCCCGGGCCAAGGGGTTACCGTGAGGAAATAGGCTGAAATCCAGAAAGCCAAACTCCGAAGCCAGTAGCAACTGCTTTGCTTGCATCTCTGGGGGTAAGGAAGATGGGAGAGCAGGAAGAGGCTCGTGGGGGAGTGGAAGTGGTGCTGTGGGGGCACAGGGAATGCGATAGGGGCTGATCAGTCATGAGTTTGAATTCTGGGAGGCAGGACATCATGTGAGTAGCCCACACTGGCATTCTCTTGCTGTGTGATCTTAGGGCGATATTCTGCCCCTCTCAGGCCGTCAGTGTGCCCATCTGCACTATAAGCCTCTTGACGGGTCCTTCCAGGGCTGGCACCTTTAGCAGGGCAGCAGTCACCACACTTTTTAATCATGGATTCCCATCACTAGAGCTTTTTGAACACAGCAACTCAATACATCTATGAAAGTGTTGCTCAGCTGTGTCCCACTCTTTGGGGCCCCATGGACTATAGCCTGCCAGATTCCTCTGTCTATGGAATTTCCCCAGGCAAGAATTCTGGAGTGATTGCCATTTCCTTCTCCAAGGGATCTTCCAAACCCAGGAATCAAACCCGCATCTCCTACATTGGCTGGCAAGTTTTTTACCATCTGAGTCATTGGGGATTTTTTTACTACCTAATATAGGGATTTGTTAATACATAATGTAGTGGTTAAGAACACAGCCTCTGGGACCAGTCTGTGAATATGTATCCTGGTTCTTCCACTGAGTGTGTGGCTTGATGTCTCTGGGCCTTAGTGGTCCCTGTAGAAAGAGGAGATAGGAGTTCTACTGACTGTCATTAAGTGATTGTAGGGACAGAGTGAGTACATAGATGCTGTTCTTAGTATACGTGTATTACTTTACTAATTGATGATGTAGGTCACAAATGCATGTCCAATGTTAAAAGATGAGGTAACAAGAAAGTAAATAGGGCTTCCCTGGTGGTCCAGTGGGTAAGGACACTGCCTGGCAGTGCAAGGGGCGCCAGTTCGATCCCTGGTCTGGGAAGATTCCACATGCCGTGGAGCGGCTGGACCGATGTGTCCAACTACTGAGCTGGAGTTCTGGAGCCCATGCGCCCATAGCCAGTGCTCTGCAGCGAGAGAGGCCACCATAATGGGAGGCCCACACAGGCCAAAGAACAAAGATGCAGTAAATGAAAGACCAATAGAAGTAGCCAAAAAAAAAAATTAAAAAAGAGAAAAAAGAAAGCAAATGCTCTCTATATTGTAATATTTCCTTCTCATTCCTCAGTGGGTTGCTTAGGGCACTTGGTATTGTAACTCTTCCAGAATTTGTTTATGATTCCTTCTCTGGTTTTCCACCAGAAGCATAAGTTTGAGGCTGGGCCCCTAAGGTGACAAGCATGCTG
The DNA here is from genome assembly GCA_022376925.1 of Tragulus kanchil. Lineage (NCBI taxonomy): Eukaryota > Metazoa > Chordata > Mammalia > Artiodactyla > Tragulidae > Tragulus > Tragulus kanchil. The sequence goes on along the minus strand of JAIOJX010000001.1, from coordinate 71,636,298 downwards.
ATCTGGACCTGGGCCTGCCCGTCACCATGCAAGCACTCCGGGAGACAACTGTGTGATCTTAGGGCGATATTCTGCCCTCTCAGGCCGTCAGTGTGCCCATCTGCACTATAAGCCTCTTGACGGGTCCTTCCAGGGCTGGCACCTTTAGCAGGGCAGCAGTCACCACACTTTTTAATCATGGATTCCCATCACTAGAGCTTTTTGAACACAGCAACTCAATACATCTATGAAAGTGTTGCTCAGCTGTGTCCCACTCTTTGGGGCCCCATGGACTATAGCCTGCCAGATTCCTCTGTCTATGGAATTTCCCCAGGCAAGAATTCTGGAGTGATTGCCATTTCCTTCTCCAAGGGATCTTCCAAACCCAGGAATCAAACCCGCATCTCCTACATTGGCTGGCAAGTTTTTTACCATCTGAGTCATTGGGGATTTTTTTACTACCTAATATAGGGATTTGTTAATACATAATGTAGTGGTTAAGAACACAGCCTCTGGGACCAGTCTGTGAATATGTATCCTGGTTCTTCCACTGAGTGTGTGGCTTGATGTCTCTGGGCCTTAGTGGTCCCTGTAGAAAGAGGAGATAGGAGTTCTACTGACTGTCATTAAGTGATTGTAGGGACAGAGTGAGTACATAGATGCTGTTCTTAGTATACGTGTATTACTTTACTAATTGATGATGTAGGTCACAAATGCATGTCCAATGTTAAAAGATGAGGTAACAAGAAAGTAAATAGGGCTTCCCTGGTGGTCCAGTGGGTAAGGACACTGCCTGGCAGTGCAAGGGGCGCCAGTTCGATCCCTGGTCTGGGAAGATTCCACATGCCGTGGAGCGGCTGGACCGATGTGTCCAACTACTGAGCTGGAGTTCTGGAGCCCATGCGCCCATAGCCAGTGCTCTGCAGCGAGAGAGGCCACCATAATGGGAGGCCCACACAGGCCAAAGAACAAAGATGCAGTAAATGAAAGACCAATAGAAGTAGCCAAAAAAAAAAATTAAAAAAGAGAAAAAAGAAAGCAAATGCTCTCTATATTGTAATATTTCCTTCTCATTCCTCAGTGGGTTGCTTAGGGCACTTGGTATTGTAACTCTTCCAGAATTTGTTTATGATTCCTTCTCTGGTTTTCCACCAGAAGCATAAGTTTGAGGCTGGGCCCCTAAGGTGACAAGCATGCTGATCTGGACCTGGGCCTGCCCGTCACCATGCAAGCACTCCGGGAGACAATGTGCTTTTCCAGGAGTCCTCTCCCTCAAAGGGGCTAAAGGCACAGAGGAGCCCCATCTGCCCAGACCCTGAGAACCAGTATGGTCTGGGGGCCTTACTTGCAGCACACAGGCTCTGCTACCCACACCTCAGGGTGTCCCCTGTCCCCGTTCACTTCAGCGCAGGGCCTGGGGTCGAGGGGTAGCCCCTTCTTCTCTTCCTCACCACAGCCAACCTCTCCACCACAGGGCAAGCTAGCCAAATCCAGGACACACAGCCCACCCCGAATCGCTATTTCTTGGATGGATAATGAGAGCTTGCCATTACTGAGCACGCTTGCACTTTCTTAAGTGCTTTACCTGCATCTTCTCTTTGAATCTTCCCAGGGATCCTATAAAGCAAATGCGCTTCCAATTTGACAGATGCGAACATCACCAATCAGTGAGAGGGCAGGGAAACCAACTTCCGGCAGCCTGGCTGGAGAGCAGCCTCTTCACCACCTTGTGAGGGCAAATGAACAAGGGAGGGAATGGTTTCCCTGTACCCCTTCACTCTTTCCTAAGGCACCTGCTCTCCCTTCCTGAATGCTGGATTTGCTCTGATTCCCAGGCCCTGGCTCCCCACCCTCTGCACACCCTGCCCCAGGCCCCGGGCTCCTGTACCCCATCCCCGCTCCCTGGCAGAACCCCCTCCTCAGAGCCCCGCCCCCATGGGCCGCCGACCCGCAGGTAATCCCCTACCCCCAACCCCCGCAGCTCCGGCCCCTTCCAATTAGCCCAGTCTCGGATCCCCTCCGCTGGGAACGGCCGCCCCCCTCCTACCCCCTCCCCCACTCCGCTCCCACGTGGGGAGCCCCGCTCCCAGGCCAGGCCGCCCCATTCAAGGCGCCCTCCTCCATTGTCCCCGCCTGCCACTCACGCGGTGCATTAGCATTTCTAAAGCCCACTTCTCCTGATCGCCGCTTTGGCCTCAGCCAAAAAGGGGATCACTCTGAAACAGAAGTTTAGGGAGAGGATGCTCCCCAGGCTGCTAAAACAGCTTCCTTTTAGGCTCTCAATTGTCCAGGCCTCAGTCTGTTTGCCTATAAAATGGGGAGAATTGCAATCCCACATTTCAGGTTTGGGACACCTGGAATTTGTCAGCTCCAGAGTGGATTGCTTAGGGCACTTGACTAAGAAATGGAGCGGCCTCCTGGAACCGGAGTATGACTGCCTGTTCCTTCCCCTGGGCTTTTCGGGCCCCACTAGTCTGGACCCCCCATTCCCCACCCACGTGCCAGGAGAGATAGGGAGTTTTGCCAAAACTGGTTTTCCCTGCCCTAACCTAAGCGGCCTTTGTTAAGGCCCTGGCAGGATAGGGCATGAATGGGGGTGACTTCGTTGCCCAGGCATCTGCAATCTGCCTAAGTAACTTGGATGGAGAGACAGCGCCACCCAGTGGCTTTGTGGGCTCTAAGCTCATCTTCTAGGGGTGGGTCCTCATATACCTGGCTTCAGGGACCTCAGGAGGCCTCTCACCAAAGAAACCCTCTCTACTTGTGCGATTTTATTTGCATTGGTTTAGCTGCTCCAATTCCAAAGCCAAATAAAGAGCCATAGGTTAGAGTCCCAACCGGCTCAGCTCTGCCACAGCCCTGCCCCCATCATTCCTTTCAGCTAGCAATGGTCCTCTAGACTGCGGCCATGGGCCAGTATTTTCCCCTCCCTGATCCTCACTTTTCTCCACCTGGAAAGTGACAGAATATTTCCTAGCCACCTTCTGCTTTTCCTGGTGGGCTGAAGAAATGTGTGGGATAGGGGAGGGGGCCACTTGAACCCCAAGAACAGACCTTCCCAGACCAAATCCATAGGCTTCACTGCCTTCCTAGAGATCCACCAGCTGCTAACCAGCCCCTAAGAATACTAGGAAAATGGGAGCCACTCCTCCCAAATGCCTACTTTTTTTGGTTCTTACTCCCTGCTTCTACCTTCTTCCTGCCTCCCCTCTTCGCCCCTTGCTTGTTCAGGTGTGGGCTACCGGATGCCTGGATTTCTCTTCAAGCCTGATAGGGAGCAAAATAAGGCAAGAGTAACTCCTGTCTTCAATTAAAATCCACCACCCACCCCATTCCCCTCTGGGGCCCTTTCTGAAGCTGGTCTGGCTGAAGCAGGCAATGAAAGCAGAGGGGACGGACAATCAGCCCAAGAGACTTGGGGTGCTCTGTCTCCATTCTCCCACCTGGCCTCCTCCCGTGGGCCCTCCCTCCGTGCAGGTAAGGTGATGGCCTCCAAGGTCCCTCTGGTTTGGGGAGAGAGAGTAGGTCGATTGGGCTGCTAATGTGTCTGGAGTCGGCTTAGGCTCCTGGAAGAACCAGACTGATGGAGAAAGAAGGAGATAGGAGGAGGCTTGGTCAAGAAGGAAGGAGAAGAGGGTGCTCAACTCCAGTATATAGTGTGGCCACTAAGCATGGTTCAGTCTGGACTTTCTCCCAGTCAGGAGGCAACGGAAAGGGCTAGGAGTAGTCCCAGACACATGGATTGGCAATAGTCGGCAGGGCTCGTCTGGTTTTGGCCTTTCTAGCTCTTCTCTGAGGAACTGTAGGGGTTTCTAGGACCAATGGCTATACGCATAGGGTGCTGTGTTCAAGGGGCAAGGGCAACCCTCTTCCCAGAACAGCTATACTTGACCTGTTATTATGATTATTATTATTATTATCATTATTATTATTATTATTATTATTATTACTACTACTACAGTTTCAGATGAGATGTTGTTCAGAAAAATTATTCTGCTACTGAAAAAAAAGTTTAAAAAACCCTGACTTGATGCATCCTGACAATTTACAAAGGGTGAAACTGAGGCCTGGAAAGGTAAACCGAGGTAGTCCTTGTGCCTAGCACAGGACCCTACAACCCACAGAGTCTCCAATAAACATTTTAAAAAGAGCTATTAAATATCATGACATTCTCAAATAATTTTAAAGCATAATCAAATTCACTTTCATGTGACAAGACCTGCTGTCTTTTCAGATTATCTAGAACAGTTGTCATGAGCAGAAACGAAGAAACTTGGAAATTTCTCAAGTGCTGAGAATTACCTAAAAACATAGCAACTCTCATAATTGAAGTGTAAGCAAAGGGGTAATTCATAAAATTGTTCTTACCTGCTGTCTAAGCCAGGAAGTATGCATATTCTTGAGCAAATTTTAGTTAATTTCTGTCATGGGTTTAACATTTGCTGCTGATCTTTTACATGAAGAAAACATGGAAAAGGAAAAACCTTTTGCTTTGAGGTCGAAATGTGAAAGGTGCAGTTGTGAACACAAAGGCATATATATTCATACCTCTAGAGGTGCTTTGGTTCTGGGGGGCTCCTCCTTGTCTCTGAACCACTATTGGGGTACCTGAAGCCCTCTCTCAGTCTTCTGTGGACCATTTTGCAACTCAGAGCAAAGAGAGAAAGTGGTTTGGGATTAAAATGTGTCTGAGGGTCATGTAGGATCATCTCTCTCTAGGCATTCATGGGCTGGCTATCAGGAAAGTGATCCAATGTTAGGAGTTGCTTCACTAGGACATAATGATCAGGAGAATCCACCTACCAAAAATGGGATTGTGTGTTCCAAAAGCAAATAGGAACAGTTGGTGGTCTAGGCCCAGGTTGAATTATCTATACCTCTGCTTTGTCCCACCCTCCCAGCCCACCTGCCTACGTGCCCAGTATGGACAAGTCAAAAGAGCTTTCTGCTATTGCCTCTCATTGAATGTGACTTCACGCAAACCTCTTTCCTCTCTGAGCCGCAGTCTCTTCATCTGTAAAAAGGGGATTCAGAGTAAACCATCTACTAAGAAAGTTAAAAGACTACCCAAAGAATGGAAGAAAATATTTGCTAGTTATGCATCTGGTAAGTCTGTACTGTGTTCAGTCATATCTGATTCTTTGCAGCCCTATGAACTGTATGTAGCCTGCCTGGCTCCTCTGTCCGTGGGATTTTCCTGGCAAGATTACAGGGGTGGGTTGCTATTTCTGCCTGCAGGGTATCTTCCAGACTCGGGTACTGAAACTGTTTCTGCTATCTGTACTGCAGGCAGATTCTTTACTGCTGAGCCACTGGGGCAGCCCAGTAAGAAAGAGTCTAGTATCCAGAATGTATGAAGAAGTCTTACAACTCAAGAACAGAGATAAATCACCCAATTAAAAAATGGATGAGAAGTTTGAAAAAGTAGACATTTTCCCAAAGTAGGTATACAAATGGCCATTAGCTCCTGAAGAGAAGTTCAACATCAGTCATGAAAGGAAAACAAATCAAAACTACAAAGAGATATCACTTCATATCAACTAAAATGCCTAGAATTAAAAAAAAAAAACAACCCTGGGAGAAAAACAAGTGTTGATGAGGATGTATAAAAATTGGCATGCTTGTTCACTGCTGGTGGGAATATAAAATAGTCCAGTCACTATAGAAAACAGTCTATCAGTTCCTCAAAAGTTTAGACATGAAGTTACCATGGGAGCAAGCAATTCCACTCCTAAGTATGTACCCAAGGCAAATGAAAACATAAAAGTGTTAGCTGCTCAGTCATGTCTGACTCTTTGTGACCTCCTCTGTGAATTCTCCAGGCAAGAATACCAGAGTGGGTAACCCTTCCCTCCTTCAAGGGATCTTCCCAACCCAGGGATTGAACCCACATCTCCCACATTGCAGGCAGATTTTTTTTTTTACCAGCTGAGTCACCAGGGCAGCCCCAGAATACTGGAGTAGGTAGCCTATCCTTCTACAGGGATCTTCCCGCCCAGGAATTGAACCGAGTCTCCTACATTGCAGGCGGATTCTTTCCCAACTGAGCTACCGGCCCCCCGGAAAAAATTTAAAAACACTGAAGGTTTTCCCTACACTTGCAGAAAAGGGATTCAGAGTAAACCATCTACTAAGAAAGTTAAAAGACTACCCAAAGAATGGAAGAAAATATTTGCTAGTTATGCATCTGGTAAGTCTGTACTGTGTTCAGTCATATCTGATTCTTTGCAGCCCTATGAACTGTATGTAGCCTGCCTGGCTCCTCTGTCCGTGGGATTTTCCTGGCAAGATTACAGGGGTGGGTTGCTATTTCTGCCTGCAGGGTATCTTCCAGACTCGGGTACTGAAACTGTTTCTGCTATCTGTACTGCAGGCAGATTCTTTACTGCTGAGCCACTGGGGCAGCCCAGTAAGAAAGAGTCTAGTATCCAGAATGTATGAAGAAGTCTTACAACTCAAGAACAGAGATAAATCACCCAATTAAAAAATGGATGAGAAGTTTGAAAAAGTAGACATTTTCCCAAAGTAGGTATACAAATGGCCATTAGCTCCTGAAGAGAAGTTCAACATCAGTCATGAAAGGAAAACAAATCAAAACTACAAAGAGATATCACTTCATATCAACTAAAATGCCTAGAATTAAAAAAAAAAAACAACCCTGGGAGAAAAACAAGTGTTGATGAGGATGTATAAAAATTGGCATGCTTGTTCACTGCTGGTGGGAATATAAAATAGTCCAGTCACTATAGAAAACAGTCTATCAGTTCCTCAAAAAGTTAGACATGAAGTTACCATGGGAGCAAGCAATTCCACTCCTAAGTATGTACCCAAGGCAAATGAAAACATAAAAGTGTTAGCTGCTCAGTCATGTCTGACTCTTTGTGACCTCCTCTGTGAATTCTCCAGGCAAGAATACCAGAGTGGGTAACCCTTCCCTCCTTCAAGGGATCTTCCCAACCCAGGGATTGAACCCACATCTCCCACATTGCAGGCAGATTTTTTTTTTTACCAGCTGAGTCACCAGGGCAGCCCCAGAATACTGGAGTAGGTAGCCTATCCCTTCTACAGGGGATCTTCCCGGCCCAGGAATTGAACCGGAGTCTCCTACATTGCAGGCGGATTCTTTCCCAACTGAGCTACCAGGGAACCCCATACCCAAGAGAAACAAAAGCATGTGTCCACACAAAAACTTGTACATGAAGGTTCATAGCAAAGGTATTCATAATACCCCAAAGTCCATCAACTGGTGAATGACTAGACAAAATGCTGTATATCCAGACAATGGAATACTATCTGGCAATAAAAAGGAATGAAGCATGATACATACGCTGCAGCATAGATGAACCTTCAAAACCTAAGTGAAGGCCAAATGTGAAAGGGCACATTGCCTATGATTCTATTTATTTAAAGTGTCCAGGATAGACCTCCCCACAGAGACAGAAGACAGATTAGTGATTGATGGGGGCTAAGGGAAAGGGGTGTTGAGGAGTGACTGCCAGTGGGTGCAAGGTTACTTTTGGGGGTGATGAAAATGCTCTGGAATTAGACAGTGGTGATGGTGGCACATACCAAAAACCACAGAGCTGCACATTTTAAGAGGGTGAATTTTATGGTATGTGAATTATATCTGAATTTTAAAATAAAGGGTGAACTATAGCAGTAGTTTACAAATTTGGCTAAATTACAACTACTCCAGAAGCAACCCGCCTTCTGGTGATTCCAGGCCTGAAAGTCTGAATGTTTTACACACTCCTGGGGGTTCAGATGTAGCCGGGTTTGGGGATCACTGGCCTAGCTCTAATATTCTAGGCCCCTGCCTGTGACTCTAAGAAGAGGTATCTGTAAACAGCTGCACACAGCCCCTTTCTCTGTGGGCTCTGGGCCCCTCTTGGGTTCTGCACACTCTGAAACAGCCAGACCTCACACCCCAAGAAAGACCTGCCACATTGGCCCCAGAAACAGACCCTTCTTGTGCTCCTGGGGCTGCAGGGTGGTTTCTAATCTCTGAGTTGGGGCTGCTGGTGTTGGCCTTCCCAGTTTTGGGGCCTCCTTGGCCCTCCTCTGCCTCTCCTTCCAGGGCCTCCTTCAGCAAAGCCTGAGAGCTACTGCTCTCTGCTCCGGGGGCGCCAACGTCAGGGCTGCCCGACTAGCCATGTGTTAAAAGAACTCACACTCCACTGGGGAATCTGGCAGGGGAAGGGGCAACAGGGATGACCCTCAGGTGTCTGGGAAATCACAAGCCTGGGGCAGTCTGGCTCTGATGCCTGGACCAGATTCTGAGGAGAGAGCTTTTAGAGAGACAGTCCAGGCCCAGTCTTTAGTGGATGAGTGGTTCTGGTCCCCTTTGGTGTGTGAAGACAGAAGTGTGTGCAGAGGCCTAGTGAGGCACTAGGCTCAGCTGTGAACCAAAACGCTGAGGCCTTGCCTGTAGTTTCTCTTTGCTTGCCTTTTCCAAAGGCCAGCTCATTTTCTCTCCTCACAGTCACTATAACAAATTAATGTCCTCCCCCACCCCGCTGATTGAGGGCTGACCCTATGTTGGGCCCAGTGCAAAATGCTTTGACATGCTTTCCTTCATTTCATCCTCACAAAAACCTTTTACAGGAGGAAGGACTCTTCTCATTGCATATGAACAACAAGGAATTCAAAGCTTAGTCACTCGCTTGATTAGTATTTTTTTGAGAACTTGTTGTATGCCAGGCACTATGCTAGGTGCTGGGTCTACAGAAATGAATGAGGTCTGGCTCTCTTGGAAACAACACTCTATCAAGCAGGAAGCAGATTTCTAGAAAGAAGTCAAACTGGGATAGCAAGCGAGGTCCACTTGAGTCCATAAGTCCTCCTCCTTCAGGCTGTCCAAACTTGGCCAGACATTCCCTCCATGCATTGTTCCCAGCAAGACTTCTCAGGGCTGCCCCATAGCTGCATCTTTCTAGGCACGTGCGAAGGAAGCATACAAGTTTTCACAAATATCAGTGATTCACATGCCACCGTCATGACTTTTCCCATCGTCCCATCTCACCTGTGTCATTATTTAATTGCTGTTTTTCCTCAAGTGGACTCACTTCTGAAAAAGGAACTTTAATATTTTCAATAGTGTCACACTAGACAATGCTATGCATGAGATCATTTGTGGTATGCTAGTTGCATATTCTCCTAAAAATACCTTAAAATAAATATATCACTTGTTCAGTTGCTCAGCCATGCATCCAACTCTTTACAATGGTGCAGGTCAGATTTCCCTGTCCTTCACTATCTCCTGGATTTAAATCATGGGAACTCATGGGGGGAAGGGGCAACAGGGATGACCCTCAGGTGTCTGGGAAATCACAAGCCTGGGGCAGTCTGGCTCTGATGCCTGGACCAGATTCTGAGGAGAGAGCTTTTAGAGAGACAGTCCAGGCCCAGTCTTTAGTGGATGAGTGGTTCTGGTCCCCTTTGGTGTGTGAAGACAGAAGTGTGTGCAGAGGCCTAGTGAGGCACTAGGCTCAGCTGTGAACCAAAACGCTGAGGCCTTGCCTGTAGTTTCTCTTTGCTTGCCTTTTCCAAAGGCCAGCTCATTTTCTCTCCTCACAGTCACTATAACAAATTAATGTCCTCCCCCACCCCGCTGATTGAGGGCTGACCCTATGTTGGGCCCAGTGCAAAATGCTTTGACATGCTTTCCTTCATTTCATCCTCACAAAAACCTTTTACAGGAGGAAGGACTCTTCTCATTGCATATGAACAACAAGGAATTCAAAGCTTAGTCACTCGCTTGATTAGTATTTTTTTGAGAACTTGTTGTATGCCAGGCACTATGCTAGGTGCTGGGTCTACAGAAATGAATGAGGTCTGGCTCTCTTGGAAACAACACTCTATCAAGCAGGAAGCAGATTTCTAGAAAGAAGTCAAACTGGGATAGCAAGCGAGGTCCACTTGAGTCCATAAGTCCTCCTCCTTCAGGCTGTCCAAACTTGGCCAGACATTCCCTCCATGCATTGTTCCCAGCAAGACTTCTCAGGGCTGCCCCATAGCTGCATCTTTCTAGGCACGTGCGAAGGAAGCATACAAGTTTTCACAAATATCAGTGATTCACATGCCACCGTCATGACTTTTCCCATCGTCCCATCTCACCTGTGTCATTATTTAATTGCTGTTTTTCCTCAAGTGGACTCACTTCTGAAAAAGGAACTTTAATATTTTCAATAGTGTCACACTAGACAATGCTATGCATGAGATCATTTGTGGTATGCTAGTTGCATATTCTCCTAAAAATACCTTAAAATAAATATATCACTTGTTCAGTTGCTCAGCCATGTCCAACTCTTTACAACCCCTTGGGCTGCAGCAGGTCAGATTTCCCTGTCCTTCACTATCTCCTGGAGTTTGCTCAAACTCATGTCCGTTGAGTTGGTGATGCCATCCAACCATCTCATCCTCTGTCTCCCCTTTCTCCTCCTGCCCTTAATCTTTATGAGCATCAGGGTATTTTTCAATGAGTCGACTCTTCACATTAGGTGGCCAAATATTGTAACTTCAGCATCAGTCCTTCCAATTAATATTCAGGGTGATTTCCTTTAGGATTGTCTGGTTTGATATCCTTGCTGTTCAAGGGTCTCTCAAGAGTCTTCTCCAGCACCACAGTACAAAAGCATCAGTTCTTTGGTACTCAGTCTTCTTTATGGTCCAGCTCTCACATCCATATATGACTACTGGAAAAACCATATCTTTGATTATACAGACCTTTGTCAACAAAGTGATGTCTCTGCTTTTTAATACGCCATATAAGTTTGTCATAGCTTTTCTTCCAAGGAGCAAGCATCTTTTGATTTCATGGCTGCAGTCACTGTCCGCAGTTACTTTGGAACCCAAGAAAATAAAGGCTGTCATTGTTCCCATTGTTTACCCTTCTATTTGCCATGAAGTAATGGGACCAGATGTCACATGATCTTTGTTTTCTGAATGCTGAGTTTTAGGCCAGCTTTTTCACTCACCTCTTTCACTTTCATCAAGAAGCTCTTTAGCTTCTTTGCTTTCTGCTATAATGGTGGTTTCATCTGCATATCTGAGGTTATGGATATTTCTCTTGGCAATCTTGATTCCAGCTTGAGCTTCATCCAGTCTGGCATTTCACATGATGTGCTCTGCACAGAAGTTAAATAAGCAGGGTGGCAATATACAGCCTTGATGTACTCTGTTCCCAGTGTGAAACCAGTCCATTGTTCCATGTCCAGTTCTAACTGTTGCTTCCTGACCTGCATACAGGTTTCTCAGGAGGCAGGTAAGGTGGTCTGGTACTCCCATCTCTTAAAATTTTGCACAGTTTGTTGTGATCCACTTCACTATTGACATATAAATCTTCTTTTAGGGTCACTTAAAATCCTTTCAATAACCCAGAAGATAAGCACCATACTTTGGAGAAACACTTGAAGAGAAAGAGCTGCTTGGAGATGAACTAGCATGGAGACTGCCTTCATTGCGAGACCACCTTGGTAATCCTGCTTTGGGTTATACCCTAAGTCTTTAGGGTCCAAAATGGATCCAGTTGAAGGTTTTATTCCAACAGAGGGAGGAGGAAGTGCAGTTGAAGATCCACACACTGCCAGGTGACTCCTCAATACTTCCACTCCTTCTCATCTCCAGCCAAGTCTTTCCCCTCACAGAATGTCAGAGGCAAAGAGTGAAGGATTTGAGTCTCTGGACTGACTAAAGAAGGCAGAATTTGAGCAGCAAAGCTTCTGGATATTACAGAAATCTTGAGGAGGCTTTTGAGTTCCCTCAGGGCTAAGATCAAGGCACACCATAGCTGGGAAAGGCAGGTATCCTGACTCACAATGACTGAGTGATCCTGGGTGAGTAACTTCACCATGTCTCAAATGGGAAAATGAAAGAACCTTCTTCATAGAGTGCTTGTGAGGGTTAAGTAAGACAAAATGTTTGAGTGGGCTTCGGTAATGGCCCAGCCAAATATTTTCATTTTATGATCATGACTTCTACAAATTCAATAAACATGCTTTGGCCACTATGGTGCACAAAGCATCATTCCACACCCTTTTGGGGAAGGGAAGAAATGGGAGTGGAGGGGTGTGAATGAATACAATGAAGTCCCTAGAGTCTAGGAGGGGAAGCAGACAGACAAACGATTGGGGTTAAGCCCTATGAAATGTCCAATCATTTTGGACCCACAACCCAATACTACCTCTGATATCAAGCAAAGTGAAATAAATACAAATGGAAGTGGAGGAGGGGACGATTTTCTCTCACTGGAAAAATTTGGAAGGGTTTCTATGAGGAGGTGACTTTTGATGGATCCTTGATTTAGATTGTAATCAGCTGCAAACCGGGGACAAAGAAAAGTCTTTCAGGCTAAGAGCAGAGAGAGTGGCGACAGTGGCCCGAGGGTGAGGTCGGGGGCAGCCTGTGTGTGTGGGAATGAGGTTCCTGGGCACCTGGGCAAACACGCTGTTGGGAGTGCTTGGTGGGACCGTTAGGGAGGGTCTGAGATACTGGCCTTGCCTTCCCTGGGAGGAGTTGGCAGCTACTCATTAGTATACAAGGGCTGTGGTAATTTCTCTCTGCTTAGTGGGGCAGGTGGCCTGAAGTGAGGCAGCAGCCTTCCCATCTTGCAGCTAAAGGTTTCTTCTGGCAGTAGGAGAAATTGTAAGCAGCCAAAAGAAAGAACTTTCTGGAAGTGAGCTGTGAGAACCTGTTCCAAAATGGTCAAGGAAGGCTGAGGAATCTTTTCCCCTGGAGACCTTGAAAAGCAGGAGAGATTCTCATCTGTCTGGTTTTGGAAGAATTCTGCTCAGAGGCAGGGGGCTGGACTAGATGGCCCATTTGGGTTCTTTCCCATCTGCAGCCTGGGTGATCTCATTGTTCCCTCTTCCGCTGGATGGGGTTGCCTCACCCCAGCTCAGACTCATGGGGATTATTCCTGTTGTTAGAGATCTCCCAGGCCCCCAAAGCCACAGCTCCTCTGGTTGGTGACTCACGACCTTGTCAGCAAGATCATTCAGTGTCTAGCTTCCATCCTCCTTGCTGTCAGCTTGAGTAAGACTAGCCTTTCTCCTTTGACGGGGATGAAACATAGGTTATTGTCCTTATATAGCCATGACTTTCCATGTTCAGCCCTAACTACCAGCCTTCCTCTCACCTCTGAAGACAGTCAGGGCCTCATGGATTGAATAGGGTTTTAAGTTGAAGGGCCTAGGTTTGAGCTTTGATTAGTTGTATGACCTTGGGCAAGTCATTGAAGGGCAAGGATGAAGTCTACTAACATTTGTGGAGTACTTTCTATATGCTCAAAAACATACAAGTATGTTGAATGAATCAAATGTAGGTATTATCCCTATTTTCTTGGTAGGAAAACTGAGGCTCCAAGAGGTAAAGTTTCCTGCTCACTGTTGTACAACTAGTTACTAATAAAGCTAGAAATGGAACTCAGACCTGATGGATTCTCAAAGCTGTGCCTTTTCCATACCCTGTGGTGTTACTTCTTGCTTCACCCCTCAATCTGTTCCCTCATCTGTAAAATGGGGCTAATCCTCTCTGCCCCGCAGAGATATTGGGGGAATTTAAAACATACATACTGTATGTGTGATGTGCAAGATGAAAAGGGCTGGGCAGACTCTAGAGAATTGTAAGTCTCAATCCCTGGTCAATACTCTGGGCTTCTGCCACCATCTTTGAAAAGTTTTTCTGAGGACAGCAGGCAGAGTTGGGCTCTCCCTTTCTCTATCATTGAAGGATGGAAGAGAATTCTCTTCTTGTTGAACTAGAGAACCCTAGCTCTAATAGAACTGAGTTGGAATTCTTTCTTTAGCGTGTTTGCCTCTCTAATTCAACTGTACGCTTCTCCAGGGCATAGTGCCTGACATACAGCCAGTGTGTGCTCAGGAAGGGTGACTTGAGTGAATGAATGATGCAACAACCTGCCCTCACAAACCTGTTGCTTCTCTGCCACTAGTCCAGCCTCTATCCTCCCTACTCAGAGCCCAGCTTCCTAACTGGGCCCACTGCTTGTCTTCCAACCCCATGGTCATATTTTGACCTTAACCAGCTTGCATTCAGTCCTCAGTGTCATCCTACCAGGAATGCCCTTCCCCACAATATCCTCTTGTCAAAGTGCATATTCTACCTCGTTCATGAAACTTTCCCTGACCACCCACCATGTCCCAGACTAAAGGTGATCTCCATTTCCCATGAGCCCCATTGCATAAAGTACCTTTTAGACAGTCATGTGCATCTTACTATGTGACCTTGGGCAAGTCCTTACCCCTGATCTGGGCCTCAGTCTTCTATCAGTGCATATGTGTCCTACAACTCTTCCAAGTCTGCCATCCTGTGACCTGGCTTCTTTGGTGCCCAGGAAGGGTAAGACACAAAAGAGTCCCAGTTGGGGCCTTCAGCTCTTGACAGCACGCGCCCAGCTCCCAGGCCCGAAAATCAGCTGTTCAGATATTACAAGCTAATTGACTTGTTTAATAAAGGGATAAATAAATATCTACTTAACATGATTACTGTCAGAGGCCTGAGCTACAGAACCTTTCTATTGCTGGGATTTTATTGCAAGAGAGGCTAATTAGTTCTAATTAACCAACTCCCAGGTGCTTAAGGCAGAGGCCAGATCCAGAGGAGAGGAGGGTATGAGGGAGTGGAAGGCAGGTGGGGAAAGGGAGGCCAAGGTGTTCTATACTCCCCACTCTCAGCTGCTTACCTGCCACAGCCGGGCTCAGGACTCCTCAGGAAGCCCAAGCTCAGTGACACCTCAGGCATCTCACGGCATCTGGAATGAGGGAAGGAAGCTCCTTAAGAACCTACTGTGTGCTGGGCACTGTACCAAGCCTATTTTCTGCATGATCTCATTTGATCCTTGCAATGACCTGCAATGGCAAGAACTCTTCCTTGTCCTGTTTTCTAGATGGGGAAACTGAGATACACAGAAGTAAGCCCCTTGTCTGAGCTCACACCACAGAGAAGCAGAACAGCTGGGACTGGATCTGATTGCAAGGCCAGGATTGCTGTCTTTGGCCTCTGCTAAGCCTCCAGGTGACAGCTCCAGAGGACTTGTGCTGCTCAGAGAGGGATTTGGATAGGTGGTGACCTCAGTGGCCCCAAATCATTTTGACCTTAACCAGCTTGCATTCAGTCCTCAGTGTCATCCTACCAGGAATGCCCTTCCCCACAATATCCTCTTGTCAAAGTGCATATTCTACCTCGTTCATGAAACTTTCCCTGACCACCCACCATGTCCCAGACTAAAGGTGATCTCCATTTCCCATGAGCCCCATTGCATAAAGTACCTTTTAGACAGTCATGTGCATCTTACTATGTGACCTTGGGCAAGTCCTTACCCCTGATCTGGGCCTCAGTCTTCTATCAGTGCATATGTGTCCTACAACTCTTCCAAGTCTGCCATCCTGTGACCTGGCTTCTTTGGTGCCCAGGAAGGGTAAGACACAAAAGAGTCCCAGTTGGGGCCTTCAGCTCTTGACAGCACGCGCCCAGCTCCCAGGCCCGAAAATCAGCTGTTCAGATATTACAAGCTAATTGACTTGTTTAATAAAGGGATAAATAAATATCTACTTAACATGATTACTGTCAGAGGCCTGAGCTACAGAACCTTTCTATTGCTGGGATTTTATTGCAAGAGAGGCTAATTAGTTCTAATTAACCAACTCCCAGGTGCTTAAGGCAGAGGCCAGATCCAGAGGAGAGGAGGGTATGAGGGAGTGGAAGGCAGGTGGGGAAAGGGAGGCCAAGGTGTTCTATACTCCCCACTCTCAGCTGCTTACCTGCCACAGCCGGGCTCAGGACTCCTCAGGAAGCCCAAGCTCAGTGACACCTCAGGCATCTCACGGCATCTGGAATGAGGGAAGGAAGCTCCTTAAGAACCTACTGTGTGCTGGGCACTGTACCAAGCCTATTTTCTGCATGATCTCATTTGATCCTTGCAATGACCTGCAATGGCAAGAACTCTTCCTTGTCCTGTTTTCTAGATGGGGAAACTGAGATACACAGAAGTAAGCCCCTTGTCTGAGCTCACACCACAGAGAAGCAGAACAGCTGGGACTGGATCTGATTGCAAGGCCAGGATTGCTGTCTTTGGCCTCTGCTAAGCCTCCAGGTGACAGCTCCAGAGGACTTGTGCTGCTCAGAGAGGGATTTGGATAGGTGGTGACCTCCCATGGCTGTGGTACTCAGCCAAGAGGTCTTCCTGAATGAGCCAAACCGGACACAGCCAGAGCTGGCAGGGTCCTGAGAAAGCTAGTCAACATTTGATTCAAGACCTCTTCCTTTGATTCAGGTCAAAGATCTGGGCTGGAAATCCTGAATGACTCAGATCCCCGCCCATGAGGAGCTCACATTCAAGGGAAGTCTGTGAACATTTGGAAAGCAAGTCATGTAAGTGTAAAAATGTACGTGAAGAGACACAGCTCTCTTCTATTGCATAACTTCTCTGCTTAGATAATTTTTTCCTAGGCTTTAAGGCCCTAAGTCAGAAAATCTGGATCTCCTCCCAGGATACCACTTACAGTGGAGGAAGGAGCATGGACTGCAGTCCCTGTATTTGAATCAGGATCTGCCGCTTCTCTGTTGCCGTCATTGTTCAGTCGCTAAGTCGTTAGTTGTATGATGTTGGTCGTGTCTCTCTGCCTCTCTGGCTGGCCCACCACCCTTCTGGACCTAGTTTCACAACTCTTACCTGCACATGCTATCTCCTAACTGACTTCCCTGCTTCTCAGAAATCCATTCCTCACACCACAGCCAGAATGAGCTGCTGGCTCATGTGAGAGCCCCACTCTAAGCCCTTCAAAGTCCTCACCACGGCTTGCAAGGCTTCCAGGGTCTCTGGCTTCATTTCAGTCCACACTCTTACTTAGTGAGATTTGCCACACTGGGCTTCTCAATGTTGCTTTAGAAATCCGATCTCATTTCTACCTCTGGGCCTTTGTACCTGCTGTTCTGGTTACCTCAGTGCTGTGACTCTAGCCATTTGCATTGCTGGATTCTTCTGATTCTTAAATGTCAGATCTTCGGGGACCTTTTCCCTGTTTGGCCTACCTTAAACAGCAGTAGTCCCTTTGTTCTCAATTTCAACACTTTTTGATTCCATCCAAACACCATAATTTGTTAAATCCCTTTAAAAATGTGTTCCTTATTTGTTTCTTCCCACTAGGTATAAGCACCATTAGGGCAAAGACTTTCATACCACCACTGTGTCTTGGACAGCATTTGGCACATAGTAGGTGCTCAAGACAAACTTGGTAGATAGGCATATGGATGGGTGGATGGTTGGAGCCATGAATGAATGGCCACTTCTTCAAGCTGTTGTGAGGATTACATGAGCTGATGCATGTTAAAAGTCTGGCACAGAGCCCGGCAAAGAACCCAGCTCAATAGCTAATGCTCAAATCTGCGTGTGACCCACTGGCTGGCACCTAGATATTTCCTGAACCAGCTCCACCCTAGTCAACTAGTACTCCATCCTTCCACCCTGGAAGCCCGAACTCCTAATGCCCTGGAAACAAACCTGTGCTCACCCACAGGCAGTTGTGTGCTAGAGCTGAGCTCCACTTGTTAACGATTCAGGAATTTTACAAGCAGATTATTAAACTATCAGTAGCTTCAGAGTGGCCACCGTGGGAGCATTTACACCACAGAAATTGGCAAATAGGACAAACCGCACCCCCAACACACAGAGTCAGGTTTCCAGTACACCATCGCTATGCTTCTCTCCTGCTGTTCACCCCATCAGAGGGCCCTGCCCCATGGTTTCTGCCTGAGTTCAGCCTGCCAGTCTCCGAAGTTCAGATCAAGCACGGACTCCCCAGAAAATCCTTGCAGCCTCTCCAATCTCACCTCTGCTGACAGTCTCAGTGCCACAGGTGAGGGGACCTCAGCCAGCATTTCTGTATATTGATTTTTGTCTTCTTTTTTCTCTAGGTGAACATGGAAATTTTATCCCTAAAGCTTACTTTTAAAACTGTGAAAGCAGGGACTTGACTGATACACATTTCTTCTAGTCCCTCAGGGTGCCTAGCACAAGACTGGGGACTGAAGAGTTGTCAATAAAGTGTTTACAGCAGCAAGTATCCAATAACAGATAAATGTGGAGAAAGAAGATGTGGTTCATACATACAATGCAATATTAGTCATAAGAAAGAATACCACTTGCAGGAACATGGATGGGTCTAGAGATTGTCATACTGAGTCAAGTAAGTCAGACAGAGAAAGACAAATACCATATGATATCACTTATATGTGGAATCTAAAAAAAAGAGATACAACTGAACTTATTTATAAAATAGAAAGACACACAGACATAGAAAAGAGACAAACTTGGTAGATAGGCATATGGATGGGTGGATGGTTGGAGCCATGAATGAATGGCCACTTCTTCAAGCTGTTGTGAGGATTACATGAGCTGATGCATGTTAAAAGTCTGGCACAGAGCCCGGCAAAGAACCCAGCTCAATAGCTAATGCTCAAATCTGCGTGTGACCCACTGGCTGGCACCTAGATATTTCCTGAACCAGCTCCACCCTAGTCAACTAGTACTCCATCCTTCCACCCTGGAAGCCCGAACTCCTAATGCCCTGGAAACAAACCTGTGCTCACCCACAGGCAGTTGTGTGCTAGAGCTGAGCTCCACTTGTTAACGATTCAGGAATTTTACAAGCAGATTATTAAACTATCAGTAGCTTCAGAGTGGCCACCGTGGGAGCATTTACACCACAGAAATTGGCAAATAGGACAAACCGCACCCCCAACACACAGAGTCAGGTTTCCAGTACACCATCGCTATGCTTCTCTCCTGCTGTTCACCCCATCAGAGGGCCCTGCCCCATGGTTTCTGCCTGAGTTCAGCCTGCCAGTCTCCGAAGTTCAGATCAAGCACGGACTCCCCAGAAAATCCTTGCAGCCTCTCCAATCTCACCTCTGCTGACAGTCTCAGTGCCACAGGTGAGGGGACCTCAGCCAGCATTTCTGTATATTGATTTTTGTCTTCTTTTTTCTCTAGGTGAACATGGAAATTTTATCCCTAAAGCTTACTTTTAAAACTGTGAAAGCAGGGACTTGACTGATACACATTTCTTCTAGTCCCTCAGGGTGCCTAGCACAAGACTGGGGACTGAAGAGTTGTCAATAAAGTGTTTACAGCAGCAAGTATCCAATAACAGATAAATGTGGAGAAAGAAGATGTGGTTCATACATACAATGCAATATTAGTCATAAGAAAGAATACCACTTGCAGGAACATGGATGGGTCTAGAGATTGTCATACTGAGTCAAGTAAGTCAGACAGAGAAAGACAAATACCATATGATATCACTTATATGTGGAATCTAAAAAAAAGAGATACAACTGAACTTATTTATAAAATAGAAAGACACACAGACATAGAAAAGAGACTTATGGTTACTGAAGAAGGAATAAGGGGAAGGATAAATTCGGAGTTTAGGATTAACGTATACACACCACTATATATAAAATAAATAAACAAGGACCTACTGTATAGCACAGGGAAGTATATTCAGTATCATGTAATGAACTATAATGGAAAAGAATCTGAAAAGAAAATTGTATGTATGTGTGTGTGTGTGTGTGTATACATATATGTACACACATATATGACTGAATCAGTTTGCAATACACCTGAAACTAACAGAACATTGTAAATCAACTATGTTTCAATGAAAATTTTTTTAAAAGGTGACTCAGCAGCAAGTTTATAGAGTGGCAGGAGCCTAGACTAGAAAACCAGGAGCCTGCATTTGGCACAGCTTAGCCCCTGACTTGCAGCATGACCTTAGTCAAGTCCCTTTACCTTTCCAGGCCTCAGTTTATCTATTTAAAATGATGTTGCTGATTTTTAAAACTTCCTTCAAACTTTAGGATTCCAAGGACTTGTACATGGACTGATACACAAACTAGTGTTTATAATTTGATGTAAATGTATTAGATATCTTCAAAGAAGCAATTCCAGGTATCCCTTATACCACATTCACAAGAGAAGACTTAGGGACAGTTGAACACAAGGCATTATTATCCATTCTGCAGGTAGAGATAGCTAGGATTTACCAAGCCCTTGTGATGGGCCACGTTAGTATTCTAAACACTTGACGATGATTAACCAGTTTAATGTTCACAACAACAACACTAAAAGGGTAAATATATTATCAATGTCCATTTTACAGATGGGAAAGTTAAGGTTCAGAGAAGCGAAATAACTTTCCCAAGTCACACAGTTGGCAAGTAGTAGAATCGAGGCTTGAACTAGTCAGTCTGATTCTAAATCCCATACATGTGACCACTGTGTTCAGCTCCTTTGTACAATTTCTCAGTGGAAGTAGCTGCCCTTCAGAGGCCCTGGAGCCCCGAGACAGACAGTTAGCTTTCCCATCTGCACCCCAACAAGTCCTATTGTAGTGCAAGCTTTATCAATAGGAAGAATGCCTTAGAGGAAATGTCACATCTCCCTTCAGCTCCCAGCTGTGTGACCCTGGGCAGGTCCCTCTGCCTCTCTGAGCCTCAATTGTTTCCTCTATTTCACACAAGTCTGTTGTGAGAATTAAGAGGGAATAAATTAGTAGGTATTGATAGTCTCTGTATGTATTAATATTTACATTTTCATTAAATTACCTTTTCTCATTCTTCTAGAAATTTTTTTTCCCCATTTTACAGAGCAAAAGCATCCTCAGAAAAGGGTAGTAATTTTCTCAAAGCCTTGCTGTTAGGTGGCTCAGAAACAGAAAGTAAAACCCAAGACTTCAAGTTCTTTTAGTTTAAATACACTTTTTTTTTCAGAACAGTTTAAGATTCACAGAAAATATTTAGAAGACCATACAGAGCTTCCAAATACCTGAACCTAATTGCCCCATCTTATATTAGTGTAGTATATTTGTTACAATTAATGAACCAGTATTTATACATTAGTATTAAAGTCAGATTTCCTTAATTATAACTGAATGTCCTTTATTCACGCCAGAATCCCATTACTACATTATATCTAGTCATCATGTCTCCTTAAATCCTCTGGGCTATGGCTATTTCTTAGACTTTTCCTTGTTTTTGATGACCTTCACAGTTTTGAGGAGTGTTGGTAAAGGTCTTTTGTAGACTGTCCCTCAGTTAAATTTGTCTGATATTTTTCTCACAGTTAGACTGCCATGAGGGGTTTGGGGGAGGAAGCCCACAGAAGTAAAGTGCTCTTCTTATCACATCATATCAAGAGTACATACTCTCAGCACGCCTCATCATTGTTGATGTTGACGGTAATCACCTGACTGAGATGTGTTTGTCAAATCTCTCTGCTGGAAAGTTACTCAGTGTTTTTGGCCCTTTCTATACTGTACTGTTTGGAAGGAAGTTGCTATGTACAACCCATACTTCAGACGTGTGGAATTGGGAGATAAGCATTGCCTCCTTGTGGGAAGAGGATCAACATAAATTATTTGCCATTCTTCTACACAGGAGATTTGCCTCTTCTCCCCCATTTGTTTATTTATGTATGTTTTCATTCATTCATTCACTCCCTTATTAATAGCACTACAGACTCATGGTGGGCTTCCCAGGTGGCATGAGTGGTGAAGCACTCACTTGCCAATGCAGGAGCCATAAGAGGTGTGAGTTAGATCCCTGAGTTGGGAAGATCCCCTGGAGGAGGGCATGACAACCCACTCCAGTATTCTTGCCTGGAGAATCCCCACGGAAAGAGGAGCCTGGCGGGCTACAGTCCGTAGGGTCACACAGAGTTGGACACAACAGAAGCAACTGACCACAGTACGCAGACTCATGGGTATTGGTTATTATACTTTGGGTTATAATCTGATACAATATTCTTTATTCTGTTGCTCAGATTGTTTCAGCTTTGGCCTTTGGGAGTTCTTTCAATCAGCCCCTGTGTCTCTCTGATGTATCATTGTGGGTTTTACCTTTTTTGGCATTTGCTTCCTATCTGGTACTAAAAGACGCTCCCAGCTTGTCTCATTTATTTCTTGTGCCATCCCTGGAATCAACCGCTACTGTAAGAAACTCTGGTTTCCTTATTGGAAAATGGTATTAGAAACCAAGATCCAGACACTGGATAGGTTCATTGCTACTGGGCCTTCTCGACTAACAGAGTAAGAAGATGTATGTGTGTATGCTAACTAGTGTGACGTAACAGTAAGTGCTCCTCTGTGTAACTATTTGTACCCATATTAAACTAAACATGAGTTTACACTAATATCTCTCATTCTAATCCTTTGCTCATGGATCACTCCAGCCTTCTTCTTGCTTATTTGTATATTTCCACTCCAACAGGGAGCAACCTGGCTCCTGCCATCCTCCACTCCAATTCATGCTGTTTTTAGCCTTCCTCCCTCACTCCTTCCAGGTTCCCAAGGCCTACCTGGCAGCTGCCATGAGGAGTGAAAGAGAGTGAAAAAGTCGCTCAGTCATGTCCAACTCTTTGGGACCCCATGGACAGTTGCCCGTCAGGCTCCTCCTCTGTCCATGGAATTTTCCAGGCAAGAATACTGGAGTGGGTTGCCATTTCCTATTCCAGCAAATCTTCCTGACCCAGGGATTGAACCCAGGTCTCCCACATTGCAGGTGGATTCTTTACTGTCTGAGCCACCAGTTCATCTCTCTTGGGCTGTAGGTGGTCCTAGGTGGTGGTGGTGGTGGTGGTGATTTATAACCTGGGAAGCTCTTGCCATCAGGCTGTCCCTGGTTTGGTTTCCACAGGCAGCCCCAGGGTAGCCTCCCCTGGGTCCTTCTCAGGGCCCAGGGGGGGTTTGCCCAAGGACCTCTCTACGGGTGACTGAGCTGTTAGTCCTGCAGGAACTCATTGCTGGCGTGACAGCAGCCCCTCCCCCACTGCCTAGTATGCGAGCCTCACTGTCTCCACCCCCTCAGCCAGCCACGGGCTTTGCTTGCTCAGCCCTGCTCTCCCTCACAGTTCCTGGCCGATGGTCTGGGATGACATGTGGCAGAGGGTGCAGAGAAAACTGGAATTCCAGGCATGGGCAATATACAGCGTGGAGGGGCTGAGGCCAGAGTTCACATTCATCCAGCTCAGGGACTGTCACCTTGGAGCAGTGTACTCTACGATCCCCATGCAAGCAGGGCCCCTGCCCCAGCCCCATGCCTTGGGAGGCCCTGTGCTTCGGAGGCCATTCCTACAAATGTGCTAACGTCCCTTCTTGTGCTGAGTTCCAGCCAGGGCCAGCACTGCCTCCTGGGTAGAGTGTTCTGAGTCCAAACATGGACCCAAGGAGGCCCCAGTCCCTGTGTCTCCCTTTTGGGAAACTGCCTGACTACGCCATGCATGGGGTCAACCAGATGCCCTGAGCACCCAGACTCACATCTATAATGTCTTTCTGGGATTCTGGAGCTGAGCTGGCACAGTATTTTTTTTTTTTTCTTCACAAGACCGTAGGAGAGAGTAGGTTGCCAGAATGTTGCTAACATGCTGATTTGAGATAACTTGAATTGTTTATATAGCAGGGGTCTTGCACTCATACACTCACACAAATATATGTCTATTTATTATAGACACATATACATTTTTTCCCTGGGCTTATATACTCTAGGGCAGCCCTTCCTTAGAGTTTATGGAGTTAAAAGCACAGAATGTCCAAGCCTAGAGAGTTTTGAAGCCTTTTAGCCCAAGGCATTCCTGATGTGTATGTGTCACCCCTCCCCCACCTCCACTTGCCCCAGAATCAGCTCTGGATCTGTCTGAACCTGGAATTGCTGGGGATGGAGAGAGGAATAAGCCCCTGTAGTTGTCTTCCAGGGTCTCCCAGTCTAATGAGGAGACACAGGTACAGAAAATGTCACTTTGAATACCATTAAAAGAATAGTCAGAGCAATACTAAGAGCTGCTACCTATTGAGCGCTTACTTACAGTCCTTACAGGCGCTGCTCTCCGTGCTTTGCACACATCAGCTTATTACTTTCTCTCAATGAGCTCATGAAGCAGGTGTGTCCCTATATGCCTACCTATAGCAGAGGTGACTGAGGTTCACAGCTATAAAGAGGCATATGTCTAAGAGCCCAGAGTGCCCTTTAGCTCTGTTCAGCTCCCCCGCCCAAGTCCTATAGATGCTGAAGCCTGAAGAAATGGAGGCCAAGTGGGCTGAGGCGACTTTCCAGAAAGAAAGGACTTGAATCCAGTGCCGTCTGCCCTCAGCCCTGTGGGGAAGCCACTGCGCTTTGCCAGAAACTCACTGGCATGTGTCCATGGTCCTGGCTCTCCTCTCCTGTCATGGTCTCATCTCCTGGCATGGCCCCAGCCCCGGCCTGGGCTGGGCCAGCCATGTGGCTAAGACATCTCCCTTTCAGCTCAGCCAGGCCTGCAGCTGGCCCACCCCTCGCGTGCCCCCTCCCAGGCCCAGCCCCCTCTCCTCGGTCAAGACAGGGCCCTCCTTCCGTTCAGCATTCCTGCCAGCTGGTGTGTGAGCCCTGTGCAAGGAGGCTGGGTTGCCATGGCAGCCGGGGAGGGCTGGTGGGGTGGGGGGCAGGCACTGTGGGCCAGAGCTGCTGACCTCCCTAGGAAGGCAGGCTATGGCCCTGGGCCTGGTAAGTGCTTCAGCAGGTCATCTCAGAAGGCCGGCCCCCAGCCCGCCCTGGCTCTCTGCCCGCACCGGGTGTGCTTTAAGAGCCTTCGCCACACAGAGAAAGGGATGAGCTAGGAAGAAAAAATGCCCAGGCCCTTCAGAGCTCAAGCCCAATATAGCAGAACTAATTTGAAATGTCACTTAGGGCAGTCTCACTCCCAGCCAGCGAAAAGCTGGTTTATTTACATAGTCGGCCGTGGCAAGAGGCCAAGAACCCTGCCATGCCAGGGTGTAGGGGATGGGCGGCTGGGAGCCCCGGCTGTGGCCCCTTGGCCTGAACCTCACTCAGAACCACCATCTGGAAACCCCTGTGGGCAGAAGGGCCAGATCCCATGGACCCCACGCAGGCCTCCCTCCCTCCAGCCAGTATCCTCCCCAACTCAGGGCCCCAGGTCAGAGCAGGAACTTCAAGTGACTGCCTTGGCACCAGTTCTGTGCCAGGCACTCTGCTGCACACTCGACATGGTTTTCTCCTTGAACCTTTGCCAAGCTCTGAGGAGAGGAGTGATCAGCCCCCTGTCACAAGTGAGGAAACTGAGTCTGGAAAGGATGGATGACTTTCTGGGGTTACACAGCCAGGAGGTGGCAGTTGAGATTCAAATCAAGGTCAGTCTGACTCCTGAGTGCATGCTTCCCCCCTCCCACGCCTGCTCCCCTATATCCATAGCCTGTATCTTCATTCTTTGGCTTCCGTCAGCCCAGCCACTACCCAAGACATGGCCTGTGTGAGGCACTGGGCCTGTCAGCTGATTGTCAATGGCCTTTTTTAAGCTCAGCCTCTATGGCCCCTACCCGTGAGCCTCTGGTCTGAGGATATACAGGCCAGGAGCAGGTCAGGGTACATTCAGGCCCCCAGCAAGAGAATGGGGTCTGTTTCGAATGCCCACCTGTGTGCTTCAGTCGAGAGGACATTGAGGTTCATAGCTGAGATGGAGCACAGAGAATTGATAGTCCTGTCTGTACTTCATTCTGTTATGGACCAAACTTGGGTTGAGCCTCTACTATGCGCCTGGAACTGTGCTGGGTGGGAGGGGGTACAAGGGCAAGAAGGATATAGCCTCTGTCCTCACAGAACATCTAGTTACTATCCATAGCAATAAGACAACGAGGGCTAACATCAAGTGGTCTATGCCGGGCACTATTTTAAGCAGTGGATACATCTATATCATCCCTTTACCAAAGATGTGAGGCAGCTACCCTCTGCCAGATAAGGAAACAGAGCCATGAGAAAATGTCTTGTCCAAGGTCACACAACTAGCGAGTGATGAAAGGTGGGGTTTGAAGCCAGGCAGATTGCCTTCAGAACCCACACTGTCAGCCCAGCATGATCTAGAGGAAGGGGAAGAGGGCTGAACACTGCAAGAGGAAGACTCATGACTGGACAGAGAACAGTTTCGCCAAGGGTACTTTGGTGAGCATGCATGGGAGAAGTTTTTCGACTGGAGACTCTTCCTACCCATGTCTCCAGTGGGAAGGAGCTCAAGGGTGGCCCAAGCTACCCTCAGAGAATTCAGCCCACTCTATCAGATTTTGTCTCTGTTTTTCTTAGGTTTCTTGTTCTGGCTGATTGTTAGAGCCCAGAGGTTCAGTCAGCCAGGGGTTAACGCTCCGAGGGACCCACTGGAGAAGGGCCTGCTCTCTGTACCAGGACCCTGGGGAGAGGATGTGGCTGGGATCAGCTGGGAATCATTAAGAATGCTGGCAAGGCTGACTGAGGTGGGGAGGGGAGTGGAGAAGGCCCAGAACCTCAGGCCAGGGTGTGGTAGGCGGCCAGTCAGCAGACTCCGAGCTGAGGGGGCAAACACAGGGTCGGACAAGGAATCGAGCTGCTTGACTCAAAGTGGAGACCCTGCTCTGTAAATGGTCCTCCCTGAAGCTCAAGATAGAGCCCATTCCTACCCTAGCACCAACCAGCTGTACATTCCCTTCAACAGAAAGCAGCACACAGGGACTGCCTTTGCAGGTGCCGTGAGTTCTGGAGAGTTTTATCCAGTATGTGCTTTTTGACCTAGAAACCTGAGGAGTGGGCAGGGCAGTGACTGCTGTGTGGGTAGGAGGCCTGGCCAAGCTTTCCAGGCAGTGGGCTCAGAGCTGGCACTTAGGCTGCCTTGAGGAAAAGGGGCAGCGTGAGCTGGCATGTTGGTGGCAAAGCTGCTGACTTTGGGGGCCTGATGTGGGGACGAGGGGAAAGCACAGATCCTGCTTGAGCTGAACCGGAGCTGCAGTTATGTTCCACAGAGCCCGGGGGATGGTGGGACATGTCCCCAGAGGCTGCTGAGAACTGGGAGAGGCTCCACAGAAGATTGATCTTGATCTTAGGGTTCCTCCAACCTCCTTGGGCAACTTGGGGTCCCAAGAACCTGTGAGCACCCATAGGACAGGCACTCTTCAGTCCACACTAAGACTCCCATGACATCTCAACTGGCCTTGAAAAAAACAGTTGGTCAGCAGAAGGAAAAAGACACTTTGGACAACCAAAACCTGAGTGAGCTGGGAGGGAGCCGGGAGGACATGGCTGGAGCTACCTTGAAGGTTCTCAGAAATGTCATCTAGTTACCTCCGGGCCTGTGACAGGAACTCTCCAGGTCCTGTCTCCTTGGACTCCACTCGCCTACCTCAGCTTTCTCCTTATAGTCCTCCAGTGGCTCTCTGTTCTCCTCAATGCTCCCCATCTGCCCATTCACACCTGCTACCTCCTTGCGCATGAAGTCTTCTGACCCCCATGTTCAGACGCTACATCAAAGTGCAGAGTACAAGTCCCCATCTCTGGCCTGTCATCCCCAGCGTAGGCAGCTAGGAGCCGGCAGGGTCCCTGTGAGCCCTGTGTGGGCAAGGCAAATATATCTTCACAGACTTCTCTGCCTCGGCAGAGGGCTGCCAACTTGGGATACTGCGGGGGAGACAAAGTGCTGAGAAGGAGGGGTCCAGTTCGACAGGATGGAGCTGCTCAGCTGTACCCCAGCTCCCAGCAGCCTCAGCAGCGAGGGCTGTCAGGCTCATTGGAGCACTTACAGAAAAGCGCGTGGGCACGGAGCAGGGTGTCCCCGAGCAAAGTCTGTGGCAGCAAGCAAATGGGCTCAGGTTCCCCTTCCTATGCATGCTTCTCCTTCAGCTTCTCACAGAACAACTCTTGCTGGCCCAGGTCCTAAGTTCCAGGTAAGCACTGGGCACTGCCAGTAATTGGCAGAACCCTCTGGTTTTCTCTGTCTCTAGATCTGTCCCTCAGAATCCCCGCTGGCTTCCCATCTGGGAATCAGGACAGGCTTTATGCTCTCCCTTCCTTATGTCCACATCAATCAATCACCAAATCACCAGGCCCTGGCCATTTCATCTCCTAAACCTCTCTCCTCTTTTTCCTGTTTTGTGTCTTTCACTACAACTGCCCTTACCATCAAAGCACCAACAATGCTACCTATCTATTACTAAAAGCTTCAGATATGCCAGGTTCTAAGCCAAGTATTTACATATATTTGGCTTCCTTAATCCTCCCACCAGCAACCCTCTGGGAGCTGTACTCTTATTAACTCCATTTTACAGATGAGAGAAACTGAATCCCAGAGCTGTGAAGTCCCTTGTCTGATGGCACACACTTAGTACAGGGCAGAGCTGGGATTCCGACTCAGGCAGTCTGCTTCCACAACACAGGCACATCCAGACTCATTATGCTCACTGTCCTCCTTCCTTCCTTCCTTCTGGCAGCCTCACCTCTCTGTCACCAGCTGCCAGAGTGGTTTCTCCAGAGCCCAGCGCCAGCCATGTCTGTTTGACTCCTGATGCAGTGCCCTATTCTGGCTTTCATTAAAGCATCCACCCATTCCTCCTCACCGCCCTTGCACTAGCCCAGGCCGCTGGCATCTCTGGCCTCCCAACTTCTCCATCCAGCTATCAGCTGCGTGGGAGCAGGGCTGGTCTGTCTTGTTCACCAGCAAACTGCCCAGAACACAGATGCTCCAGCTAAAGCTTCACCAAGTCAACGAATGGAAGAATGGTCTCCTCGTCTCCTATCTGACACCCTGTCAGTGCATTTCCGTGCTACTGCCAGAGGAATCTTTCGCAATACAACCCCGAGCTGGTCACTTCTCTGCTCTGAACCTACCCCTGACAAATTTGACCCCTAGATTCTACTTCTAGGAATTTATCCTATTGCTATGCATGGACACATGACAAATGACATCTGCACAGATTATTCATCACAGCCTTGTTTCTAATTGCAAATGATTGGAAATAACCTGAATGTCCATCAGTTGGATAGAGTCTCTGTAATTCTTGTGAAATGAGGAGGCCCTTCAGCAGCTCGCATGAAACAGCCTCCAAGGCATAATTGGAAAAAGGAAAGTACAAAAGGATGGTTGTGGTAACATACAAAACAAAAAGGGAAGATACATAAATGTATTTGCTATATATGTTAACCTACTCGCTTTTACATTTTTGGACTGTGTGAATATATTGTTTACCCCCAAAAATGTAAACCTTGGTATTTAAAAATATAATCACGTAAACCACAATCAATACAAATTATAAGCTAACAAACTAAACAATCTCCCATCAATTATGCACCCAAATTTTCCTGTGCTAGTTCCTCAATCTAAATTTTGCTTCCCCTGCCTTCTAGCTCCCGAAATGTCTGCCTATGTGCTGTCTGTTACGGTAGTCATAAGTTGCATGTGGATTTTGAGCATGTGCAATGTGACTAGTCCAAATTGAGAAGTGCTGTAAGTATTAAAATACACACAAGGATTAGACATTCAATGTGAAAAATAGTGGTACATGTCTCCATGATTTTTCTCTATTGATTACATGTTGATATGATATTATTTGTTTTATTGAAGTATAGTTGATTTACAGTGTTTCGGGTATATAGAAAAGTGATTTGGTTTTATATATATCCTATACATATATAGATAGATAGATATTCTTTATCAGATTCTCTACCATTATTGGTTATTACAGGATATTGAATATAGCTCCCTGTGCTATACAGTAGTTCCTTGTGATTTATCTATTTTATATATAGTAGTGTGTATCTGTTCATTCCCAATTTACACCCTCCCCACTTTCCCCTTTGGCAACTGTGAGTTTGTTTCATAAGTCTGTGAGTCTGTTCCTGTTATGTAAACATTTGTATCATTTTTTAGGTTCCACATACGATACTCATCTTTCTCTTTCTGACTTATTCCAGTTAGTATGACAGTCTCTAGGTCCATCCATGCTGTTGCAAATGGCATTATTTCATTCTTTTGAATAGCTTAGTGATAGTCCATTGTATATACATACCATGTCTCTTTTATCCATTCCTCTATTGATGGACATTTCAGCTGCTTGCATGTCTTGGATATTGTAAATAGTGCTGCTGTGAACATTGGGATGCATGTATTCTCAAATTAGAGATTTCATCTATTCCCAATATATCCACAGGAGTGAGATTACTGGGTCATATGGTAGCTCTATATTAGTTTTTTTATGTAAGCTCCATACTGTTCTCCATAGTGGCTATACCCATTTACATTCCCACCAATAGTGCAAGAGGGATATAATATTTTAAATATATTGGCTTAGAAAAAATACATTATTAAAAAGAATTTCACTAGCTTCTTTTTTCCTTTTTTTAATGCAGCTACCAGACAACTCAGAGTCACATATGTGGGTCACCTTTGTGACTTGCATGGTATCTCTATTGAACAGCTCAGTTCAGTTCAGTCACTCAATCATGCCCGACTCTTGGCAACCCCATGGACTGCAGCAAGCCAGGCTTCCTCGTCCTTCATTATTTCACAGAGCTTGCTCTAACTCATGTCTACTGAGTCAGTGATACCATCTAAGCATCTCGTCCTCTGTCATCTCCTTCTCCCTTCTATTTTCCCCCAGTATCAGAATCTTTTCCAAGGAGTCATCTCTTTCCATCAGGTGGCCAAAGTATTGGAGCTTCAGCTTCAGTATCAGTCCTTCCAGTGACTATTCAGGGCTGATTTCCTTTAGGATGAACTGGTTTGATCTCTTTGCTGTCCAAGGGACTCTCAAGAGTCAGTGCTAGTCTAAATTCTATCAGCTATTCCAGGGTAATTTGAAGGCCACCTTTTCTGTGACACTCTCCTTGATTCCCTTCACAGAATCTCTTTTCCTGCTACTTGCCTCACAGCATCACTGAGGAGGGGCAAGCAGGCAACTGTGTGTACCTCACCCATTCAGCAATGTGTAAGTTCCCAGAGGAACAGGCCCAATTGCCTTCCTCTCTGCATCCTTCAGAGCCATTGCCAGGCAAGCCCAGAGCTGGTCACAAGCAACAGCTCAGCTGGTTCAGCGTTGATGAACTAAAGTGCAACCAGGGTGGGGCAGGACAGCCCCAGAGGTCCTCCCAGGACCAAAAGCCCTGCAAACAGCAGAGACCACTTCCTAAGATCATCTCTTCCACCCCACGGCCTCAGGGCCCAACTACTCAGCCTCCAACTCCTAGAGAGGCAGGAAGAGCAGAGACTATTGTAGAGGAAGCCTGGGATTTAGTTGCAGGTGCAGAGTATTCCCAATAATCCACAGGAGTGAGATTACTGGGTCATATGGTAGCTCTATATTAGTTTTTTTATGTAAGCTCCATACTGTTCTCCATAGTGGCTATACCCATTTACATTCCCACCAATAGTGCAAGAGGGATATAATATTTTAAATATATTGGCTTAGAAAAAATACATTATTAAAAAGAATTTCACTAGCTTCTTTTTTCCTTTTTTTAATGCAGCTACCAGACAACTCAGAGTCACATATGTGGGTCACCTTTGTGACTTGCATGGTATCTCTATTGAACAGCTCAGTTCAGTTCAGTCACTCAATCATGCCCGACTCTTGGCAACCCCATGGACTGCAGCAAGCCAGGCTTCCTCGTCCTTCATTATTTCACAGAGCTTGCTCTAACTCATGTCTACTGAGTCAGTGATACCATCTAAGCATCTCGTCCTCTGTCATCTCCTTCTCCCTTCTATTTTCCCCCAGTATCAGAATCTTTTCCAAGGAGTCATCTCTTTCCATCAGGTGGCCAAAGTATTGGAGCTTCAGCTTCAGTATCAGTCCTTCCAGTGACTATTCAGGGCTGATTTCCTTTAGGATGAACTGGTTTGATCTCTTTGCTGTCCAAGGGACTCTCAAGAGTCAGTGCTAGTCTAAATTCTATCAGCTATTCCAGGGTAATTTGAAGGCCACCTTTTCTGTGACACTCTCCTTGATTCCCTTCACAGAATCTCTTTTCCTGCTACTTGCCTCACAGCATCACTGAGGAGGGGCAAGCAGGCAACTGTGTGTACCTCACCCATTCAGCAATGTGTAAGTTCCCAGAGGAACAGGCCCAATTGCCTTCCTCTCTGCATCCTTCAGAGCCATTGCCAGGCAAGCCCAGAGCTGGTCACAAGCAACAGCTCAGCTGGTTCAGCGTTGATGAACTAAAGTGCAACCAGGGTGGGGCAGGACAGCCCCAGAGGTCCTCCCAGGACCAAAAGCCCTGCAAACAGCAGAGACCACTTCCTAAGATCATCTCTTCCACCCCACGGCCTCAGGGCCCAACTACTCAGCCTCCAACTCCTAGAGAGGCAGGAAGAGCAGAGACTATTGTAGAGGAAGCCTGGGATTTAGTTGCAGGTGCAGAGACCTAGGGAAAGGATGCTTATTTACATAAGTTATGAGCATTTACGTAGGTTATGAGCATGTGTAGTGGGCAGAGTCAGAGAGCCAAGTTCAAAATCAAGTTCTACCTTGTGAAAATACCAAACCCATTGACTTGTACACTTTAAGTGGGTGAATTGTGTGATGTGTGATTATACTTCTATAAGGCAGTTATATCCACTTATAAGCTCTAGAATCAGGAGCAAATAGTTTCACCTCTCTGTGCCTTAAGTTTCACATTGATGGGGGAGGTGATAATAACCTTTCTTTCTTTGCAGCTGAAGATGAAGAAGCTCTATAGTCAGCAAAAACAAGACCTGGAGTGGACTGTGGCCCAGATCAGGAACTCCTTATTGCAAAATTCCAACTTCAATTGAAGAAAGTAGGGAAAACCACTAGGCCATTCGGGTATGACCTAAATCAAATCCCTTATGATTATACAGTGGAGGTGACAAATAGATTCAAGGGATTAGATCTGATAGAGTGCCTGAAGAACTATGTATGGAGGCTTGTAACATGGTACAGGAGGCAGTGATCAAAACCAGCCCCAAGAAAAAGAAATGCAAAAAGGCAAAATGGCTGCCTGAGGAGGCCTTACAAATAGCTGAGAAAAGAAGAGATGCGAAAGGCAAGGGAAGAAAGGAAAGATAAACCCATCTGAATGCAGAGTTCCAGAGACTATCAAGGAGAGACAAGAAAGCCTTCTTAAGTGAAAAGTGCAAAGAAATAGAGGAAAAAAATAGAATGAGAAATACTAGAGACCTCTACAAGAAAATTAGAGATACCAAGGGAATATTTCATGCAAAGATGGGCACAATAAAGGACAGAAATGGTATGGACCTAACAGAAGCAGAAGATATTAAGAAGAGGTGGAGGGGCTTCCCCGGTGGTCCAGTGGGTGAGGACACCGCCTTGCAGTGCAAGGGGTGCCAGTTCGATCCCTGGCCTGGGAGGATCCCAACGTGCCGCGGAGTGGCTGAACCGATGTGTCCAATTACCAAGCCAGAGCTCTGGAGTGCTTGCGCCCGGAGCCGGCGCTTTGTGACAACAGAGGCCACTGCGATGGGAGGCCCACACAGGCCAGAGAACAAACATGGATGAAAATAAATAAAAATGAAAGACCACTAAAAGTGGTTGAAAAATTAAAAAAAAAAAAAAGAAGAAGAGGTGGAAAGAACACACAGAAGAACTATACAAAAAAGATCTTAGTGAACTGAATGACCACAACAGTGTGATCACTCACCTAGAGCCAGACAGCTCAGACTGAGAAAACAGGTGGACCTTAGGAAGCATTACTACACACAAAGCTAGTAGCAGTGGTGGAATTCCAACTGAGCTATTTCAAATATTAAAAAGATGATGCTGTTAAAGTGCTGCACTCAATATGCTAGCAAATTTGGAAAATACAGCAGTGGCCTCAGGACTGGTAAAGGTCTATTTTTATTCCAATCTCAAAGAAGGGCAATGTCAAAGAATGTTCAAACTACCACACCATTGTACTTATTTCACATGTTAGCAAAGTAATGCTGAAAATCTTCCAAGCTAGGTTTCAACACTATGTGAACCAAGAACTTCTAGATGTGCAAGCTGGATTTAGAAGAGGCAGAGGAACCAGAACTCAAATTGTCAACATCCATTGGATCATAAAAAAAGCAAGAGAATTCCAGAAAAAAAAAACATCTATTTCTGCTTCATTGACCACACTAAAGTCTTTGACTGTGTGAATCACAACAAACTGAAAAATTCTGAAAGAGATGGGAATACCAGACCACCTCACCTGCCTCCTGAGAAACCTGTATACAGGTCAAGAAGCAACATTTAGAACTGTACATGGAACAATGGACTGGTTCCAAATTGGGAAAGGAATACATCAAGGCTGTATATTGCCACCCTGCTTATTTAACTTCTGTGCAGAGCACATCATGTGAAATGCCAGACTGGATGAAGCTCAAGCTGGAATCAAGATTGCCAAGAGGAATATCAATAACCTCAGATATGCAGATGACACCACCCTTATGGCAGAAGGCAATGAGGAACTAAAGAGCCTCTTGATGAAGGTGAAGGAGGAGAGTGAAAAAGCTAGCTTAAAATTCAACATTCAAAAAATGAAGATCAAACATCAAGGAGGATTCCCAGGCTCTGTCTTGGGCAACCCGATAGATGAGGTTGCCAGGCCCTGAAGCAGGAACAGAGGGAATAAACGTGGGGCAGGTTGAGTGGAAAGGTCGAAAGGCTACATTTGGAGCCCAGCTGTGAGGTCTGAGCTGGAGTGATTTGAGAGTTGTCAACGGATTTCTAGATTCTTAGTCTAGTACGCCTCTTTGTACTGCTTCTAGCCTACCTGAAATATCTTCTACAAATGGAAATTCCCTATGATGCAGGCCATCCTGACCAGCAGAGAAGCCCCCATTGGATTTGGGATCTACGTGCAGTTCAGCCAGGAGGAAAGGAGGTTTCTATAGGTTTCATACAAATGCAGCAAGACTCAGAGTGGACAGCCAGTGGGTTGGACAGAAAGCTAAGAGATCACCTTAGGCAGCCTCATTCCAGGCAGGATTCCCCCTGAACCCAGATTTCCCTAAGGTCCATCCCCCTCCCCGATCCTAGTCAGTCAGGGAAGAGCTGGAAGAACTCTGGGTAAGGCAAGGACCAACCGGAGTGTGATTTGCATATAATTTGCATAAGACAATCTGTTCTCTGGTAATTTTCAAGTGAAAATGTTATCACTGCTCCCTGGAGGGTCATTGTGTGATTTTTCTTTCCTTTGTTCTTCCATACACACAGACTGCCCCAGGTCTGCCCTCTAAGAGGGCCTTTTGGGGAGGAGGGACCAGAGGAGGATGGGAGAGGAGGGTCCCCCCCACCCCCCGCACTAGTTTCCTCTGACTGAGTTCAGGTCTGGGGCTTCCTCCTCAGGGAACCATGCAGATGGAAGCTTCTATTGACCCTTGCTTAGGCCCCTTCAGAGGCATGCCCTCCCCCTTAGGTGTAGGCTGCTGTCTGCCTCCCCCTTGCCCCCAGTTGCTGCCCTGCTCCGGGGCTTCCCTTGGGGCTCAGACAGCTCACAGCACAGGCCTGGCTCAGGGGACATTTTCTAATAGGCGGATAATTGCCTCTGTTAATTGCAATTTGATTTTAGCAATCTTTCTCTGAGAGCCTGGAGGCCTCAGTCCCAGATATGGAGAGAGGGTACGGGGCAGAGCCTGCAAGCTAGGGTCTTACCTTGAAATTTACCACCTGCTGGAGGTCCCCTAGACTCTGTCCCTGTCCGGTAGGGTACGGAGGCCTGAGCTGCATCTCACCCCCATGGCCTCAATTCCTTGAGAAGGACACACTACAGATGGCCTCAAACACCACTAGCCCCTGAGGAGCAGTTTGACAGTGGTTCTGGAAGGGGTGAACTGGCAGGCACCCCAGCGTCAGAGCAGGGACCCCATTGCAGAGTCTTAACGGTTTCCTGCTGGAGCCAAGAGGCTACTGGAAACCATCTCCATCCCTCAAGGGGCTTCCCTAGTGACTCAGATGGTGAAAAATCTACCCTCAATGCAGGAGACCTGGGTTAGATCCCTGGGTCTGGAAGATTCCTTGGAGAACAGCATGGCTAATCCACCCCAGTATTCATGCCTGGAGAATCTCATGGACAGAGGAGCCGGGCAGGCTACAGTCCATAGGGTCACAAAGAGTCCAACACAACTGAGCGACTAACACTCTCACTTTCCATCCCTCAAACTTGTTCCTGGTGCTGCCACCATCTCCTCCTCCTCTCCAGCTGACTCTGTCCTCCAGGGACCCTCAGAGTGTGACTTTTGGAGTCTCGCTGCCTGATGCTCCTAGAATAAGTTCCTTTATTTCTCTATGCTTCAGTTCCTCACTTTTAAAGTGGGGGAATAATTGTACATCCATTGTGTTGTCATGAGGATCAAACAGTTGGCATACGCCAAGTTCTTCACCCAATGCCTAGTACATTTGAGTTTCTCTGAAAAGATAGCTGGATTCTGGTTTTCACTATGAGCCATACCTTCAGGCACCATCTCCAGGTCCTGAGACCTTCAGCCTGTGACCAGGGGGTCCCTGGGGGCCAAGGAAGGAGGAAACACCCTTAGGTGAAGTCCTTGGATGGAACAGGCCCTGGGGTAGGGTTGGGGCTGGGAGGGGAAGTCTTTCAGCTCAAAGTCACCTGAGTGGGAGCTGGTCTTTTTAGACATCAGAGTGACCCCATCCACTCTCTTCTGCCTTTGCCTACCTATCTGAACTGGTCACTCCTCCACCAGAGAAGAGGACTTTTTGGAAGATGAGGCCTCCAGAGAAGGGGAAATTTTGTGAGTCAGGCTGAGTCCTTGGAAAGGTACATAGAGACAGGGCGACCTGGACTCTGGTTCCTTTTCCCTATG
Organism: Tragulus kanchil; assembly: GCA_022376925.1. NCBI lineage: Eukaryota > Metazoa > Chordata > Mammalia > Artiodactyla > Tragulidae > Tragulus > Tragulus kanchil. The sequence continues at coordinate 71,599,691 of JAIOJX010000001.1, read as the reverse complement.
TATTTTGTGGACCTGGGGCCCCCGACTCCACCTCTCAGTCTCAGTCTGCACCTCTGCCCTAAAGGAGTTGTTCAATCTCCCATGTGGGGTGACCATGGGGATTAGCCAGAATAACACTGGCAGCATATAGGTAGGTGCCTAGTGAATAGCTGTTGCCTCCCTGCCCCCTCCCCTCTCCTCACATGTGAGGGGAGCAGCTATCACCCCATGTTTATGCATGTGTTGCATGCCTCTCCCCACCCAGTTCCTCAGTGCAGAGGTGGAGGTGTCAGGCCCCAGCCTTCCTTCCCACTGCACACAGGCCTTCTCTGTTGCTGGGTAGGAGATGGGGGAAGGAGGGAGAGACAGGCAGTGGTTTGAGGCCCAGGAGGAGTGTCTCGGCGCCTGCCCACCACTTCTGGCCTGCTGTTCTAGGCAGCATGCTAATTAAGCCAGAAGGACCCGCAGAACAGAATTGCAGGCCCCCTGCCTCAGTCCGGCCCCCAGTGGCCTGGTGTGGAAATGGGCTGCACAGACAGGCCCTTTGCTTGGGCTTTGGGGGTGGGGTAGAGCTGGGCGGAGCAGCAGCTCAGAAAGGAAACAGAAGAGGGCTTGGCAGGGGTCTAGGGAAGCCTGGCCTGCAAGCAGGGCAGGGACCAGGAGCTGTGAGGGAAAGGCCATGATCTCTGCTTGATCCCGCCTGTGCTGGGCCTGGTCTGGCCTGGTCCTGCCTGTAAAGGAGGTGTTGACAGAATGATAGGGTGGGAGGTCCCAAGATGGGGGCCAAGGAAGGAAACACCCTTAGGTGAAGTCCTTGGATGGAACAGGCCCTGGGGTAGGGTTGGGGCTGGGAGGGGAAGTCTTTCAGCTCAAAGTCACCTGAGTGGGAGCTGGTCTTTTTAGACATCAGAGTGACCCCATCCACTCTCTTCTGCCTTTGCCTACCTATCTGAACTGGTCACTCCTCCACCAGAGAAGAGGACTTTTTGGAAGATGAGGCCTCCAGAGAAGGGGAAATTTTGTGAGTCAGGCTGAGTCCTTGGAAAGGTACATAGAGACAGGGCGACCTGGACTCTGGTTCCTTTTCCCTATGTATTTTGTGGACCTGGGGCCCCCGACTCCACCTCTCAGTCTCAGTCTGCACCTCTGCCCTAAAGGAGTTGTTCAATCTCCCATGTGGGGTGACCATGGGGATTAGCCAGAATAACACTGGCAGCATATAGGTAGGTGCCTAGTGAATAGCTGTTGCCTCCCTGCCCCCTCCCCTCTCCTCACATGTGAGGGGAGCAGCTATCACCCCATGTTTATGCATGTGTTGCATGCCTCTCCCCACCCAGTTCCTCAGTGCAGAGGTGGAGGTGTCAGGCCCCAGCCTTCCTTCCCACTGCACACAGGCCTTCTCTGTTGCTGGGTAGGAGATGGGGGAAGGAGGGAGAGACAGGCAGTGGTTTGAGGCCCAGGAGGAGTGTCTCGGCGCCTGCCCACCACTTCTGGCCTGCTGTTCTAGGCAGCATGCTAATTAAGCCAGAAGGACCCGCAGAACAGAATTGCAGGCCCCCTGCCTCAGTCCGGCCCCCAGTGGCCTGGTGTGGAAATGGGCTGCACAGACAGGCCCTTTGCTTGGGCTTTGGGGGTGGGGTAGAGCTGGGCGGAGCAGCAGCTCAGAAAGGAAACAGAAGAGGGCTTGGCAGGGGTCTAGGGAAGCCTGGCCTGCAAGCAGGGCAGGGACCAGGAGCTGTGAGGGAAAGGCCATGATCTCTGCTTGATCCCGCCTGTGCTGGGCCTGGTCTGGCCTGGTCCTGCCTGTAAAGGAGGTGTTGACAGAATGATAGGGTGGGAGGTCCCAAGATGGGGGCACTGCAGGGCCAGCATGCTGGGAGGTGACTGCCTGGTACCTTGTCCTGGGGCTTCTGGTCGGTACCACTTACTGTTGATTTGTGTGACTTGGGGCAAGTCCCTTCACTTCCCTGAACCTCAATTTCTTTCTCTCTAAAATGGGGCTGGTGACAATACATAGTGAAAACACACAGGGGGGAAAAGGCACATTAGATTGAGGAGAGTAATTACCTCTGGGAAGGGCAGGAGGAGGAGCTTGGGACAGGAGAGTACTTAAGGGCCCTTATCTCTATTTGGGTTGTTATTCCTCAAACAAGATACGGAGCAACTTTAAGATTTGAAAAAGCTGGGTGATGGGAACAGAGGCGTTTGTTAACATATTTTTATCTTGCATCTTGCCTACATGTCTGAAATATATCACAATAAAGCAAATGTCCAGTGACAGCACTATACACAGGATTCAAAATGTGCTAAACCCCAGGCATCTCTCACCCGAATGGAACTGATGTGTTCTGGAAGCCCCACTGCTGATGCCGACCATGAGTTAGAGATATAATGCAAATTCATGCTGTTTAGGCTGAGTAGCAAAAAACATTCTTCAAATTCACGTACACATTTTGTGATATGTGATTTTAATAGGCATGTGTAACTGAGGACTAATGCCTTCCAAGGTGGCACTAATGGTAAAGAACCTGCCTGCCAATACAGGAGACATAATAAGACCCAGGTTTGATCCCTGGGTCAGGAAGATCCCCTGGAGGAAGGGATGGCAACGCACTCCAGTATTCTTGCTGGAGAATCCTATGAACAGAGGAGCCTGGCGGGCTACAGTCCATAGAGTAACTTAGCACACAGCACACTGAGGAATAACTTAAGTATGATAAGTACAGTAGAATCAGTGAGTAGGGATGGAGATAGGATCCCCACCTAGATCACTGGGTCTCAACTCTGGCTGCACTTTGAGTCACCTGGAGAGCTTTTCCAAATTAAGAATATCCAGCCCCCACCCCAAGACCAATTAAGTCAGAACCCCTGGCCCTGGGGGTGGTGCTGGAACTTCCTATGTTAGAAAAACTCTCCAGAAGGTTCCCCTGCATATCCAGGCCAGAGAATCCCAGGGCTTGGGCCAACAGAAAGCATTCCCAGTGCTCCCTAGCTCTCCCTCTCATCTGCTTTCAGAGAGGGCCCTGGACCTGGGCACAACCTCTCAAGGGCCAAGTTATGTTACTCTGCAGCTGCTTTCTGTCATTCAGGCCTTCAGAGCACATCCCCCTAAGCCCTGACCCTCCTCCCCTGCCCAACCCCAAGGAACACTGCTAGTTGTTTTTTGTTGTTTTTTTTTTTTAATTGAAGTATAGTTGACTTACAATGCTGTGTTAGTTTCAGGCGTACAGCCAAGTGGTTCACATGAGTATATATATATCTGTATCTATATATGAAGAGCCAACTCACTGGAAAAGACCCTGGTGCTGGGAAAGATTCAGGGGAAGAGGAGAAGGCAGTAACAGGATGGGATGGTTGGATGACATCACTAACTCAATGGACATGAGTTTGAGCAGTCTCTAGGAGATAGTGAAGGACAGGGAAGGCTGGCATGCTGCAGTCTATGGGGTTGCAAAGAGTTGCACATGATTTAACGACTAAATAACAACAATATATAATACATAATATATAATATAGTATAATATATTATATAACATTATTTATTGCATATTACATAATATATAATATGTGCAATATACATGCTATATAGCATGTATTATATATATACTAGTGTATACTATATGTACTGTAGTATATATTATATATATGTGCTATACTGTGCTAAGTCACATCAGTTGTGTCTGATGCTTTGGGACCCTATGAACTATAGACCATCAGGCTCCTCAGCCCATGGGATTCTCCAGGCAAGAATATTGGAGTGGGTTGCCATGCCCTCCTCCAGGTAATCTTCCCAATGCAGGGATGGAACCTGAGTCTCTTGTGTCTCCTGCATTTGCAGGCAGATTCTTTACCACTAGCGCCACCTGGAAAGTCCCATACAGTGATGTGTATCTGTTAATTCCAAACTATGAATTTATCCCTCCTCCCAGGACTGAAGGTTTCAAGAGAGTTGAGATAGAAAGAGATCATCCCCATACCATGAGGCTGGGTGAGGCTGTACTTAGAAATCATCCTGTCCATCAGTCACTTCTCCATCTGCATCTTTTGTGCCTCTGGCCCCAGTGGACGTCGCAAGCTCCTTCTCAAAATTCCTTCCTTGGCTTCTGTGAAGCCTCCTTGTCTTGATTCTCCTCTGACACCTATGGCTATGCCTTACACACACACACACACACACACACATACACACACACACACAGCTTTCTCTGCTTCCTCCTGCTGTGTATTCACCATCTCCTGACAGCCCCCATCCCCAGACGGCCGAGGTCCTACATTGGGTGCACTGTTCCTGTCTTAGGACATACTCTACTCCCTCGGGCCCCACTGCTGCCTTCTTAATAGAATCGTTTTCAAACTTCTCTCTAGCACCCCTCCTTTGCAAAACTGTCCCACACCTTCAGTTATGGTGGACATCTTCTGGAACTGTCTCTAGCACCTCAAATTCAACATGTATAAACTAGATTCATTGAGTCTTCCATATCCTCTCCACCAGCCAGTTTCTTGTCCAGTTCCTATTTATAGCAGTCCTCTTCTCAGATCTTTCCTGGTCCTGCTTTCCCTTCTGCCATACTTCAAGAAGTTGACCTCAGTTCACAGACTGGTGGTGAGTCTTCTTTGCTGGTAGTGACTCCTGCTCCCACGGGATTACCCTCCCCCACCCTCACCTTAGTCCTCATCACCCTGGCTGACCATCTCAGCAGCTGCCTCCCCAGATAGTGCTCCTCCCTCTCCTCCCTCTCCATGGTGCTTCCTGACTCCTCAGTGCCTGTGGGCAAGTTTCAGTTCTTCAACCTGGGAGGCATGATCCTGCTCAATGGACTCCAACTTCCCTTCCTAACCTTGAACCCTCTGATCCTAAAGGAAACCTTCCTCTCCAGGGGGACCGGTAGCATTTGACTTTTACTGAGTCCCAGGGGTTCCTCACTTCCCCAACCTATGGGGACATAAACTCACTTGCTTGTACAGTGATGTGTATCTGTTAATTCCAAACTATGAATTTATCCCTCCTCCCAGGACTGAAGGTTTCAAGAGAGTTGAGATAGAAAGAGATCATCCCCATACCATGAGGCTGGGTGAGGCTGTACTTAGAAATCATCCTGTCCATCAGTCACTTCTCCATCTGCATCTTTTGTGCCTCTGGCCCCAGTGGACGTCGCAAGCTCCTTCTCAAAATTCCTTCCTTGGCTTCTGTGAAGCCTCCTTGTCTTGATTCTCCTCTGACACCTATGGCTATGCCTTACACACACACACACACACACACACACATACACACACACACACAGCTTTCTCTGCTTCCTCCTGCTGTGTATTCACCATCTCCTGACAGCCCCCATCCCCAGACGGCCGAGGTCCTACATTGGGTGCACTGTTCCTGTCTTAGGACATACTCTACTCCCTCGGGCCCCACTGCTGCCTTCTTAATAGAATCGTTTTCAAACTTCTCTCTAGCACCCCTCCTTTGCAAAACTGTCCCACACCTTCAGTTATGGTGGACATCTTCTGGAACTGTCTCTAGCACCTCAAATTCAACATGTATAAACTAGATTCATTGAGTCTTCCATATCCTCTCCACCAGCCAGTTTCTTGTCCAGTTCCTATTTATAGCAGTCCTCTTCTCAGATCTTTCCTGGTCCTGCTTTCCCTTCTGCCATACTTCAAGAAGTTGACCTCAGTTCACAGACTGGTGGTGAGTCTTCTTTGCTGGTAGTGACTCCTGCTCCCACGGGATTACCCTCCCCCACCCTCACCTTAGTCCTCATCACCCTGGCTGACCATCTCAGCAGCTGCCTCCCCAGATAGTGCTCCTCCCTCTCCTCCCTCTCCATGGTGCTTCCTGACTCCTCAGTGCCTGTGGGCAAGTTTCAGTTCTTCAACCTGGGAGGCATGATCCTGCTCAATGGACTCCAACTTCCCTTCCTAACCTTGAACCCTCTGATCCTAAAGGAAACCTTCCTCTCCAGGGGGACCGGTAGCATTTGACTTTTACTGAGTCCCAGGGGTTCCTCACTGTCCCCTAACTGTTTTGGTCTATATGGGGGACATAAACTCACTTGCTTGTAGGGACTGGGTAAGGAAAAGGAGTTAGTGACATGAGCTGAGTTGAGGACACAACCAGGAGTGGTGAAGAGTGAAAAGAACTGAGAAGTGCAAGTCCCCCAACTGTGTTCATAGGGGGTGTGACTCTTCAACCCCACCATTCATGCCATGTAGGAATGAGGGCCCAGTGTTTCCAGAGCCTCCATTGTTGTTGTTGTTGTTGTTTTTGAAAGAAGCCAGAAATCCAATACTTGAAGGTGAAATGTCAAGGTTTCACAATCTTGGCAAATAGTTCAGATTTTGTTGTTGTAAAATTTTGTACTGGGTCACATAAAACATAACTGCAATTGTGTTCTGCTCATGGGTTCCAGGTTTGCAGTATCTGGTCTTTCCTCACACCATCCCGTACTTGGGGGTTCTCTCCTTGCCCTTGTGTCTCATGCCCGCCAGTTCTCAAGACCCAGATGAAGTCCCATCGAGCTAGCCCAACCCTCCCTGGCCACTCCAACTTCCTGTGACATTTAACCTTCAACATGATGTCCCTGTTCCCGGCTGGGATGCTTACGGAGGCAGCTGAGCATGGAGGTTAGGGGTTAGAGGTATGGGGCTGTAATTAGGCTGCCTAGATTTGAACACCAGCTTATCTACTTATTAGCTGTGTGATCTTAGGCAAGTTTTCTGCCCTCTCTGTGACCCAGTTTCTCTCTCATGGGGTTGTTTTAAGGATTATATGGGATAAGCCATGAAAAACACTTGGAATAGTACCCGGTTTGTATAATAAACACTCAATAAATGTTAGCTGTTCTTATCATGAATGCCTGGGGTCATTCACTGGCTGTTTATATGCTCAGATTGTGTTTACTGAACGATAAGCTCAGAGAGGGCAGGAAGCATGTCTTATAGCTTCTGTGAGATAGAAGCTCCCTCATCTGCACCCTCCACCCTGAACCCCACTACACCTAGTCCACACACTCAGATACACAATCAAGGCTTGGGAAAATGTTGGTTGTAACAGATTGAAGTCAATCAGAAAGCCTATATTGTATGGGAACTCTGTCCCAGGCACTATGCTAGGTGTCAGCAGCAAGACAAAAAGGCACCAACTCACACTGTGGGGTTAGGCTCCCCAGGCTGCTGCCCCCTAGGAGTCTGAGCACCTGTCAACTACTTCACCTTCCTGACCTTTATTTTAGCATCTTTGATGTTAAGAACACCCACTGAGTGATGTTGTTGGAGGCACTAGGGGAGAGGTAAGAGTATCCAAGTCTCCACAGCAGTAGCCTTTCTTTGAGATTCAAATGAAAGTATTCAAGTGTGGATTCCTGGGAGAAGAGTGCCTCTCTCCCAATGGGACTCTGGCAGATCAGCCTCCTCTGGCCGTGCCCTTCAGCTTCTGAGCCTGTAGAGGTTCATTTACAGGTTATCTCCTTGCCCCCAGGTGCCATCTCCAGCCCTCATTCTCAGAGAATTTGCTTCCCCCAGGAATGGGGTAGGGGAGCAGATTTGACTGGATATGATGAAGGGGATTACCTCATAAGCAAATTTCAAGTGACTTTTAGACACTACAGTTTCAAAAGTTCTTGAGTGATTTTTATCATCTAAGTAAGACCTCCTATTGGGCTTACTCTCCACTCCTCACTCCTTTGCTACCCTGTAGCATCTCAAAAAATATACAGAATGTTTTTATTATATGTATATATATACATATATGGTTTATACAATATTTTATATTATAAATAAATATATATCATATATTGCATAACATATCATATTGTATATATAGTGTATGTGTGTATATTGTACATATGCACAATATACTGCATACATTGTATATACTTTAAATATATGTATATGATATATATATATGTATATATATATATATATATATATATATATATATATATATATATATATATATATTCCACCAGGGACTAGTCCCTGGCAAACCAGTGGTTAAGAATCTGCCTGCCAATGCAGGGGACACGAGCTCAATACCTGTACCGGGAAGATTCCACACGCCTCAGGTCAACTAAGCCGGTGCAGCACAATTAGTGACCCCATGCTCTGGGGCCCACATGCTGCAACAAGAAAAGACACCACACTGAGATGCCTGTACACCACAACCAAGAGGAGCCCCCACTCGCTACAACTAGAGAAATCACATGCACAGCAATGAAGACCCTGCACAGACAAAAGTAAATGAAGAAAATACTTCCTAAAAATAATAATAAAAAAAAATGTATTCCTTCCCTTTCTCTTCATTATGCTGAGCAATTTGACTTTCTCCAGTCCCTGCTTGGTCATAGGAGTGATGTTGTTGGAGGCACTAGGGGAGAGGTAAGAGTATCCAAGTCTCCACAGCAGTAGCCTTTCTTTGAGATTCAAATGAAAGTATTCAAGTGTGGATTCCTGGGAGAAGAGTGCCTCTCTCCCAATGGGACTCTGGCAGATCAGCCTCCTCTGGCCGTGCCCTTCAGCTTCTGAGCCTGTAGAGGTTCATTTACAGGTTATCTCCTTGCCCCAGGTGCCATCTCCAGCCCTCATTCTCAGAGAATTTGCTTCCCCCAGGAATGGGGTAGGGGAGCAGATTTGACTGGATATGATGAAGGGGATTACCTCATAAGCAAATTTCAAGTGACTTTTAGACACTACAGTTTCAAAAGTTCTTGAGTGATTTTTATCATCTAAGTAAGACCTCCTATTGGGCTTACTCTCCACTCCTCACTCCTTTGCTACCCTGTAGCATCTCAAAAAATATACAGAATGTTTTTATTATATGTATATATATACATATATGGTTTATACAATATTTTATATTATAAATAAATATATATCATATATTGCATAACATATCATATTGTATATATAGTGTATGTGTGTATATTGTACATATGCACAATATACTGCATACATTGTATATACTTTAAATATATGTATATGATATATATATATGTATATATATTATATATATATATATATATATATATATATATATATATATATATTCCACCAGGGACTAGTCCCTGGCAAACCAGTGGTTAAGAATCTGCCTGCCAATGCAGGGGACACGAGCTCAATACCTGTACCGGGAAGATTCCACACGCCTCAGGTCAACTAAGCCGGTGCAGCACAATTAGTGACCCCATGCTCTGGGGCCCACATGCTGCAACAAGAAAAGACACCACACTGAGATGCCTGTACACCACAACCAAGAGGAGCCCCCACTCGCTACAACTAGAGAAATCACATGCACAGCAATGAAGACCCTGCACAGACAAAAGTAAATGAAGAAAATACTTCCTAAAAATAATAATAAAAAAAAATGTATTCCTTCCCTTTCTCTTCATTATGCTGAGCAATTTGACTTTCTCCAGTCCCTGCTTGGATACAGCCCCAAACTCCTCATGCCCTACTCAACAATGGACCATTTCACTTTCATCCTTTCTGTTTGGCCTAGAGAGGCATGTGGCAGGCAGTATAGAGATGTATCCTCCTCGCATACCCTATGTGAATTTTGTCTCATTCCCTTGGACCCCAGAGGTATCTATAGGCACTTGTGTTAAAAGGATCTTTTTCATCTCTTGCATGTGTCCTTGTGCGTATGTGTGTGACAGAGAGAGAGAGACACATCTAGTACGTGCCTGGCTTGTGAGCAGTGTCCAAATGTAGTGGCCGCCCTTCCCCTCATCCCACACTTCAGGTTCAGAGGCCCCAGAGAGGAGAGAGATGCCATCCACCCAAACCAAGAGCTCAGTCCCAAGAGAAAGAGCCAGACACCCTCACCTATGCTTTGGTGGAGATCTTTACCAAGTGTCAGCTGAGCAGAGGAGAAAGGTGGTTTGACCTGGGGCTAGTATGAAATGCTGGTCCAGAAAGTGCCATTTGAGCTGTGTGTCTGAAGGTGCGCCAAGGGTGGGAGGCGTCCGTGTGTGGGTGTGAGGGACAGGGCTGGGAGGTGACAGAGCTGGGACCAGACTGTGACTGGCCTGGATGGCCGAGGGAAAGAATTTGGACTTCATCCGGTAGGCACGAATGAGCCCTCCGAGGTTTTGTAAGCAGAGGAGTAACCTGATCAGAGCTGTGTTTAAGGAAGATTAATTAAAAATCATGTCTGCTGTGTTTAATTCCTGGCTAGCCCTGGGCTTTGGAAGAGACAGGAGAGGAAGAACCCAATGAACAGGCACTTCACAACATAATGGCCAATAACCATATGAAAAGATGTTCAAAGCTACTGAGATGCAAATTAAGGCAACAATGAGGCCCCATATTTGGCCTATCAAATGAGCGGGGATTAAAACTGATAACACTTGCTGCTGTGGAGGGGACCCGTCCTTACTGCCCACTGCGGGGAGGAGAGGTAGGGGTGACAGTCATAAATCACTCTGACCTATTGGAAGGGCAGTTGGATAAGAGCTACAAGAATAAAAGTGCCCGTTGTGTGACCCAGAAATCCCACTTCTAGGTACAATCCTAACGAAATCATTGTGTATGGGAGCAAAACTCTTTGCCCCTAAAGTGCTCCCACCCCAGGAGTTACTGATAAAAGCTTATAACTGGATCGAATGGGGAAACTGTGAAAATGGTCTGACGGCAGCCTCGGATGCTAGACCTTAACATTTCTGAATCCTCAAAGGCTGAAGGCGGGAGACAAAACCACAATTTCTCTTTCCAACTGCCCATGGGGTGTTGTCCAAGTCTCTAAAGGGAGCCGCTGAAATTTGTCCTGGGGGCAGACGGTGCCTTTGTTCCTCTGGGAGCCACAGGCAGGCCTTTTGGTCATGCAGATGTACCTCAAGTACCTATTCACTGTCTTGGGGGGGCCCTGACTCCAAATGCAGATACTCTAAGCAGAGCCGGTAGTCATTCTGTTTAATAATGTAAAATGTCAGCTTAGCTGTGGGCCTGGCAGCACCTCTGAAGAATCTCTTGTGATGGTAAATGATTTTCAGCTTCCTTTGGCCGGGCTTTGAGACAGCTTGGGGGCAGGTGGGGTGGGGGTCGGTGACAGTCCTGGCACGGGAATAGAAAAGACAGAAGAAAAGAGTCTTAGGTTAGAGGAAGCTAGGGTCCCAGCAAAACGGGGCGGCAGGCCTGGATTAAAGACCCAGCGGCCAGCCGTGAGTCCTGGGAAAGGGCAAAGACGCTCAGAGCCTTGAGGATGCTACCAATTGGAATATCCCCATGCCAATGTGATCCCAAGAGAAGTTCTGTAAACAAGGGCAATTCATGTGGTTCATGAAGGAAAAATAAGTTTGATATTTGCTTAGGGTGACATTCAAGTTTTAAAATGTGGTGGTAGGGGTATGGATAGAAAGATTCTTATTAGGGGAAATAGTAGACTAGGTAAAATATGAACACAGAAAGTCTTGAAGGTGGTTGCAATTCGCTGAAGTTTGTGTAAAATTACACTGTGTTGTCTTGAAGTCACCGGTAAAGTTGGTCAACTGTCAGAGTAAAAGCAGCTCTGTTGCCCCTTCCCTGTTTACCCACTTCCGTTCGCCTCTAACCTTAAGAACCTAATTATAGGAATGAGATCACTAGGCAATTTAACCCGACTCTGACTTACGCTCTCCTGAACACACATTATGTCTTGCCTAACCTGTTGATTCTTTTCCTAGATCTACCGGCAACAGCCCCCTGAGGAATCCTGCAGGCAGGTTACATGGCAAGATAACATCTGAAAAGAGTCAGCCAGTCTGCATGCAGTAGGGATGGATGTGGAACGCAGCCTCCTGCCTTCATGATTCATTGAGATTCTTCCCCCCATTTTTCCCTTTCAAAACTGTCATGGCTGAGCAGAATCTTGGTCTCTGGAGAGCAGTCCACCTTCTCCCTAGATTGCGGACTTTTCTGATGAAAGCACCTTTCTTTTCTACTGACACTTGCCTCTTGAATTATTGGCTTTTGAGCAGTGTGCAGTGTGCAGCCAAGCTTGAGCTTGGTAACAACAGACCAGGCTTAGTTGTCTGTTGGGTAATGGAGTCAGAGGCTGTTGTTTACATGTGTACCCAGGAGCACAGAAATGACTGAGCAACATGGAAGGAGAAGTAGGGATTAGGATCTGAGTGGACAGGTTCTGAAGGTGACAAAGGACAAGCAGAAGGACAGAATCCCCAGGGAGGGTTCTAGGCACCTTTGGACACCCAGATGGACTTCAGATTAAGGCTGTTTGACTGTTTAAGAGTGATCATGGAAGGGTGGAGAACTTGGAGATGCTCAAGTCCTAAATGCATAGGATATTCAGGCAGAAGGTTAGGCAACCACTCAACATTATGGTTTACAAAGTGCTTCCGATGATGTAGAGAGATGCCAGGGAGAGATCGTGGAGTAAAAAAGAGAAACACAAAATTGTAGTACAATATGACCTGGATTATCTTTTACAAAAAAAGGACTAGAAGAAAATATACCATAATGGGTGGAAGTGTGGAAGAAGAGCCCTGGCCTGCAGTCAGAGAAATTCAAGGGGCAGCCATGATTGAATCAGGGATGGAAGAGATAGAAGAGTTTCAGGCAATTTCTTTCATTGTCATTCCAGGAACAGGAAGAGTATGGCAAAGCCAAGGATGTGAGAAGTCTAACACGCTGGGTCACAGGTAGTGGTCAAGATCAGACCTCTGTGACTTCTCGGAGACCTCTAGTCACTGAATGGAGGATACGTTTATAGACAGGAAAAGGGGGGAGAGCAGTTAGAAGCTGATGACAGCCATTCAAGAGAGGCGACAAGTGTCTGCCCTCCTGTGAGGCAGTGGAAAGAGAGGGAGCAGAGAATGCAAGGGATATCAAGAAGGTATGTGGGCAAAAAATATTGCCTGCCATTTCGATAAACAAGAAAAGGTGCTCACCATCAAGCCGTCATCCACTGCAGCATCCCTCCCCCATGGTATTCCTCAAGGGGGATTCAAGATGGAGAAAAACAGGACCTAGATAGTTAAGACGTATACCTGGGGAATAATTTCACTGACCCCAGAAGCTTGTACCTTCCTATACAAGGAAGAGATCTATAATATTTAGCTTGAAAAGATGTCTGATTTTTGTGTGATTATCAGTAATCTTTTGCTGTTTGACTACGTATTTTTTTCCCAACAAAAACTCCTGTATATCCTGGTTCCTCCCTTAGGTCTTCAGAGCAGTTCCTCAGAGAGGCTGAGAGGTAGCCTTCTGAGCTAGTCATCGGTGGTGCTGGAAATGGTGGTGCTCAGTCACTCAGTCATGTCTGACTGCTTGCAGCCCCATGGACTGTAGCCCACCAGGCTCCTTTGTCCATGGGATTTCCCAGGCAAGAATACTGGAGTGGGGTGCCACGTCCTCCTCTAGGGGATCTTCCCGACCCAAGGATGGGACTGGAGTCCCCTGAGTCTCCTGCATTGGCAGGCAGATTCTTTACCACTGGACCACCTGATAAGTCCTCAGCAAGGTCCCAAATAAAACATAACTCACAAGGTTTTAGGTTCTGCTTTTTTCTTCAGTTGATAGGTCTAAGAGATTGATGACAAATTGTTATGTGCATGAGGGAGAGGGTGGCCAGAAGGAGGACTCCCACGTCTCTATGAGGGTTCAGACCCAGCTGACACAGGGCCACACCAAGAGAAGGCAGAAGCAGTACTCACATTCTTACAGCTTCAGTAGCAATGAGGAAACAGCTCCTCCCAACACCATCCATTAGGAGAGTCTTAGGGAAGGACTCCGATTGGTTGGCTTAGGTCACGTGCATACCCTCTGTAGCCAAGCAGTCTGGATCTATTACCCAAAGAAGGATAAAAAGGAGTGCAGCAAAGACAAAACTGATAATCACCGCATATTGTCTAAACTCAACAACTAAAGCTAAGGTGAACTCTAAGTGTGGATTTTGACCAAAACAAGGTCATGAATGTGGGTCCATAGAGAAAGAAGGTCATCACATCAGAAGCTCAAGTTAAAATATCACCAAATCCACTCTCCCATTTCCAAACTTCCCATCCGTTACCTCTTCCTCAACTTCACCACCACTGCCCGAGGTCAGGCCCTCAATATCTCTCACCTGGCCTCTTATCCCCACCTGCTCCTTGTTCTCGCTGCCTCCAGGTCTGCCTGTTTCAAACTACTATGCACACCACTGCTGCCACAGGGATCAGAGGTAGCATGCCTTAGTGATAAAAATTTTAGCTTTCTCGAAGTATGAATCCTAGTTCTGCCATTTACCAGCTTTATGACCTGATGAGTCATTTCACCTCTCTGGGCTTCAGTTTCCCTAGGAAAGTTCACAAACTTGCTGAAAGGATTAAATGAGTTACTATTTGTAAGGTGCTTAGAACAGGGTCTGACGTAATCAGTGCTATGCAAGTGTTGTCAAAGGTACAACTCAGGGGGCTTCCCCTGGTGGTCCAGTGGGTAAGGACACCGCCTTGCAGTGCAAGGGGCGCTGGTTCGATCCCTGGCCTGGGAAGATCCCATGTGCCGCGGAGCGGCTGGACCGATGTGTCCAATTACCGAGCCGGAGCTCTGGCGCCCGTGCGCCCAGAGCCGGCGCTCTGCAACGACAGATGCCACTGCGACGGGAGGCCCACATGGGCCAAAGAACAAAGACACATGAAAATAGAGAAATGAAAGACCAATAAAAGTGTCCCGCCCACTCCCCTCCCTCTCCAACCCGACCCCTGCCCAAAATAAATAAATAAATAAATCTTTAAAGGTACAACTCAGTCATTCTCCCACTGAAAACCCCAATTTACATCCTTCACTTCCCACGAACTCGCCTCTTCCATGAAGTCTTCCCTGCCTGCCCCTTGAGGCTGTGCTGTACCGAAGCACATTTCCCTCTGAACATACCTGTCTCCAGGAGCAATGGCGGGGAGGATCAGGGTTGTCCGATCCATAGCTTGGTCCCCAGCATAGAGCACAGCATCTGGCATGTAAGCAGGGCCTTGGTAAATGCTGACTGTGAGGATGGCTTACATTTCAAGAGTTCTTTGCACTTTACAAAGTGCTTTTCGTATCTGTTACTTCACTGAAGCCACACTACTGACCTGTAGGGTGGGCCTCATGGCCTCTGTTGGATAGGTGAGAGAGCTGAGATTCTAAGAAGTCAAGGGGCAGGACCAGTCGGGGCTGGGGTGTGGGCTTGGACAGTCTGTTGTCAAGACAGTGGTGTCCAATTCCAATTTCTTGTTTTGAGCCTGAGCTCTGGCTGCAGTTTTCTCACCCGCATCACGTACAGGTTGGGCTAGGAGGACCCTGATGGCCCTTCCAGCCATAGCATTCCGTCAGTGACTGGTGCTTCCTCGGCCTCCGCCCCTTCCCCGACTGCAGCAGCTGCCTCACACCTGGGATCTGCCCCTAGGAGGATAAATGAGGCTTGGGAGCAGGGGCAGGGAAAGGTGACAGTGCTGGCCAGGCCCCAGTGGAGACTGAGCAGTTAGAGGACTCATTAGATGTTAATGAACTGCAATTGAGTGTATTGATTATCTCTCAAATCATTTCCTCCTAATTTAGTCCTCCAGAGTCAGCAGGCCCTTGGTTCCCCTAGGCTTTCTGCCCACCTCCCTAATCCAACAGTTAAGGGCCTCAGGTGGGGCTGCCAGGTTCAAGGGGTTGAAGAGGGCAGCAGGAGGGGAAGCACTAAGGTATGAACCCTGCTTCTGTCTGCTTCTGCCCATTCTGCCTGCCTTTCCTACCTGGCAGGACCAACTTCCCCCTGGGGGTGCTGTACAGAGGGTCCTGTGCTTAGTGTCAGGCTCTGCTATCTGTGTTTCAAAATTCTTAATTTTTGTCAAGAGGTCCTGCATTTATGTTTTGCACTGGGGCCTTGCAGATCATATAGCATACAGTCATAGGATAGAATGTGGTTGGATAAGTGGCACCCACTAGAGCATGCAAAATGGCAGCCCTGACTGTCAGGTCCTCTCAAGCCCATGGAGTTTGGTTCTGTGGATTGTTGTCCAGAGATGGGAATACACTTGCTCAAAGTCACATAGCCCCACCAGTCACTGGCAGTGTGAAGACTAGAACACAGACAGTCGTTAATTTTTCTCTCCTGTAGACTCGCTCCAGATCTCAAAATCTCCCAAGCTTCTCTAGAACAAGCTCAGTTCTGTCACCCTTATTTGACAAAGGATCTTGTAAGTGCTGGTAGTTGGAGATCTTTGAGGAGCTGAAGCTTCTCCCACCACCACTCCCATTGAATGAGACTGGCTCTTTCTAGTTTCCCTAGCAGGTGCCCATGCTTGGCCACCTCCAGCGTCAGAGAGCTCATTAACTCACATGGCAGATCACTGTTAGACAAAATAAACATTTCTGCAAAGCACTGTAAGAAAGGCATGTAACAATTTACCTCTTTAATATTTTCCCTTTGGTACTGGTTATTTTCTTGAGGAACACCTAGAATTAAGTCAGCACCATCTTCTCTCAACACGCCCAGATTGAAAGCCAGCAGAGCAGACTTTCCAAAGATGGGGATTAGTGGAGGCCAGCTGTCCATCTTGGGTCCCCATCAGCACAAGGCATCAGAGTGTCCGATAGGGAGGCATAGAAAGGGGCATCACAGTTGAAACCATTTGGTTTGTGGGAGAGCACCCAATTGTGTGGCTCCCTGGCCAGGAGTCAGTGCCCTTGGATGTGAGGAGTAAGGTGAGCTTTGGGGCTGTGAGATGTCCCAGTTCCCCTAACCTTCTGTGAAGTCTACCTGGGCTTGTCACAGAAATGACACAAGAGAAATGGAAGCTAGGGCACGGGAGGGCCCTGGAGACCTCTGAAGTGTTCTTAAGGAGAAGGACACACTGGTGCTGCCTCTCCCTCCACCACTAGAAGGGCTGCCTGACTGTGAGGCATGGGTTGCCTCTGAACAGGGACCCATCGATAATTCTCTAGCCCCAGATGTTCCACCTTGGCTGTGCATTGAAATCATCTGGGAGCTGCTTAGAAGCACCTGTGCTCAGTCACATCTCTAGGGACTTAAATTTTATCAGTTTGGAATGTAGTCCAGACATCAGCATTTTTAAACAGTTCCCTTGTGAGTCGAACGTGCAGCTAAGGCTGAGAACCATCTATCTAGAGCAGAGTTTCTCCAATGTTAATGTTAAGACAAATCACCCAGGGGTCTTGTTCAATAAGGATTCAGATGCAGTAGGTCTAGGGCAGAGTCTCAGATTCAGCATTCCTAGCAAGCTTCCGGGAGATGTCCCTGTTGCCCTCTCCAGATAGTATTCTAAGATGTGTCTAAAACAAGAGCACCCCTGGTTTCCTCTGAAGTCTGGGACTGAGTATGAAGAATGGGGCCTGAATGTTGGAGATGAACTTGACCTTTGAGGACACTGAAAGCCTTTGTGGGATGAGAAGCTAGGCCCAGCTCATCGAGACAAATCCTAGGTTTGATCCCAAGACAGCAGTACAGGCCAAGTAAGTGGATACTTATGGCCAACACAGGAAGCTCTGTGAGCCAGTCCTTTGGCATTCAGAATTTCTTGAACACCTAGAATTAAGTCAGCACCATCTTCTCTCAACACGCCCAGATTGAAAGCCAGCAGAGCAGACTTTCCAAAGATGGGGATTAGTGGAGGCCAGCTGTCCATCTTGGGTCCCCATCAGCACAAGGCATCAGAGTGTCCGATAGGGAGGCATAGAAAGGGGCATCACAGTTGAAACCATTTGGTTTGTGGGAGAGCACCCAATTGTGTGGCTCCCTGGCCAGGAGTCAGTGCCCTTGGATGTGAGGAGTAAGGTGAGCTTTGGGGCTGTGAGATGTCCCAGTTCCCCTAACCTTCTGTGAAGTCTACCTGGGCTTGTCACAGAAATGACACAAGAGAAATGGAAGCTAGGGCACGGGAGGGCCCTGGAGACCTCTGAAGTGTTCTTAAGGAGAAGGACACACTGGTGCTGCCTCTCCCTCCACCACTAGAAGGGCTGCCTGACTGTGAGGCATGGGTTGCCTCTGAACAGGGACCCATCGATAATTCTCTAGCCCCAGATGTTCCACCTTGGCTGTGCATTGAAATCATCTGGGAGCTGCTTAGAAGCACCTGTGCTCAGTCACATCTCTAGGGACTTAAATTTTATCAGTTTGGAATGTAGTCCAGACATCAGCATTTTTAAACAGTTCCCTTGTGAGTCGAACGTGCAGCTAAGGCTGAGAACCATCTATCTAGAGCAGAGTTTCTCCAATGTTAATGTTAAGACAAATCACCCAGGGGTCTTGTTCAATAAGGATTCAGATGCAGTAGGTCTAGGGCAGAGTCTCAGATTCAGCATTCCTAGCAAGCTTCCGGGAGATGTCCCTGTTGCCCTCTCCAGATAGTATTCTAAGATGTGTCTAAAACAAGAGCACCCCTGGTTTCCTCTGAAGTCTGGGACTGAGTATGAAGAATGGGGCCTGAATGTTGGAGATGAACTTGACCTTTGAGGACACTGAAAGCCTTTGTGGGATGAGAAGCTAGGCCCAGCTCATCGAGACAAATCCTAGGTTTGATCCCAAGACAGCAGTACAGGCCAAGTAAGTGGATACTTATGGCCAACACAGGAAGCTCTGTGAGCCAGTCCTTTGGCATTCAGAATTTGCATCTAGAAGCCAAAAACAGCTTCCAGTCTCCTTATCCGCCTGTCTCAGGAGCCCAGGCGTGCAGTGGTCCACCCTCCTCTTCCAATAGTCAGCAGCACTGGAACTCCAGATCCTCCACCACCCTCAGGAGTGAGGTATCTTTGAGCTTCCTTCAACCTCCCTACAAACTGGCCCCCCAAGTCAGGCCTCCAGTGGTGATGGGTGGCAGAGGGCCCAGACATATCCTGCTTTGCTCTCTTGGGCTGTCACTCTTCCCAGAGTCCCACTTAAGCCAGTGTTTTGTCCCTGGGCAGTGGAGACAGGCGTCCCTGGAGCTCTTCTGCGCCACACTCCATTTCTTCATCAGCTGTCGCCAGACAGCCCACATAATGTTGGCATTTCATGCTCAATATTCTTGATGAGAATGGAACATCAAAACCTCAGCGGGGTGGACACATGGAGTCTAAGTGAGGCTCTCGCCAAAGGAGCTATCTTCTCTGAGCAAGGAATCAACAAAGGTCCTTTTGCAAGACTGTCTCGTATTAGTATTGCCATCCCTCTTGTTGTTGTTTTCTACCCTTGCCTCTAAGTAGAAATAATAAGTCGTGTCTTGCTTTCTTACGTATATATCCTCTCCCTCTAGCTGATAGCAATCTTTATTTCTTGCTATAATAAATATTGATTGGCTCTGTTAGGAGGCGTCAGGGCTTTAATCTTCTGGCTGCCTGTTCCCTGGCTCACAACGTGGGTGTTAGGGAAGAAGATTGTATTATCTGCTCACACACCTGTTTTGCCGCTCACCTCGCTCCTGCAGCAAAACTTGGGCTATTAATGCCGTGGGGAATTGGCTTTCCTATAATGTTGCTTTCTCTCTCCACTTTTCTTATGGCTCCAGGGAAAAACACTTTTCTGGTCTGCCAGCCCTGGGCTGTTACCACCCACGCAACTCCCTAGGGCCCAGGTGAAGGGAAGAGATGCATAGTCCTTCACTCAGGTGTTCATTCATTCATTCATTCTGTCATCAAGCATTTGTCAGGCACCTACTGTGGGATCAGCCTATGGCTGGGTCCATAAGTGCAGAGCTCCATGGGGCACACTCCCGAGCCTCCCAGGGCTCCTCTTCTGGTGGCAGAATGATCCCATTACAGGGCTATCAGCATGATAGCAGGAAGGCAGAGGCACCATGGCAGTGGTACAGCAGAAGCAAGGGAGATGTCAGGTTCCTGGAGGGGGCGCTATTGAGCCTCAACCTTAAAAGTTCAGGTACAATTGATAGAGCGCGTCTTGATTAATGGTTCCTTTGAGACCAATCTGAGACTCTCAAGAAATGAATGGCCCTGAAAGGGGAGGACACGCGCCTAGAGCACTGTCTACTTTGGCACATCTGACATCTCCCTTACTTTCAGTCACATCTCCTGGCCCTGCTCTTGACCCACTCTGTGACCTGGGACAGGCTGCAGTCCCTCTCCGGCCTCTTTCTCTCTTAAAATGACCCATCAGCCCCACAACCTCTTGGAGCCATGCATGCCCACATCCTTCCACTAGGGGCAGCTCCTCTCAGAGGCAGAAACCCAGCTTGTCTTCTAGGTGGAAGACATCTGTGGCAACAGTGCTGTCCTGGTGGCAGGGTACAGGTCCTTGCACTCAGAGGTCTTCAACACTGACAGGAAGAAAGGAGTGAGGAGACAGCGACTTCCTTGATCTCCAAAGGAAGTCCAGGCCTACCAGCATCGGGGCCCTGTCAGAAGTGGGAGGAGAAGAGAAAGAGCATTCATGGTGCTAGGCAAGGTAGAGGGCATATTCACGTGTGTGGTGGCATTGAATCTCTAAGCCAACCCTGTGCAGCAGAGGGAGGCAGGCCCACTGCCACAGTGAGGAGCCTGTGGTGGTGCCAGGGTTGGATAACAGAGCACTGCACGGCACAGTGGGAACAGGCCTGGGCTCTGGCTCAGACGGCCAGACTTGAAGTCTGGCTCCACATCTTTTTAGCTGGGACATCTAGGACAAGTTATTTCACCTCCAGTTTCCTTGACTCTAAAATGGAGATAATAATAGTGCCAACCATGCTGAGGATTAAACAAGCTAATATATGAAAATAACTTGGCTGGCGCATAGGAAGTGTTCAAAGGTCATTGGAACTATGGGTGAGCTCACAGAGTCACTGCGTAGCGGGGCTACAATTTGAACCTGAGGCTGACCTCCTGTGTGAGGCCTCGGTGCTCATGTCCCTGCTTGCTTGCTTGCTTGCTTGAGCCGCCGCTCAAGCTTCTCTTTTGAGCTGGACTGAACGAAACAGCAGCTAGGGACTCCTGCCTGCTGGTCTGCTGAAGCTGGATGCTTGACTTCAATGTAAGCCATAAATGCTAAAAGGAAGGAGGCAAAGCAGGGCTGGAGGTGATGGATGCTTCTGGACGCAGAAGGGGAGCTGCTCCAGAGACTTCTCTCAGGGTTATCACCCAGCAGCCACTCTCCACCTCTAGTGACAAAGCCTGAATGTTATCCATGGCAGCAGTGCCTCACCAGAAGATTATATTTCCTAACGCCTCATATAACGCTTGACTAAATTCTAACCAGTGAAATAGGAAGTGGACATGGGACTTCTGAAGCGGCTTCTTAGGAAGCTGGCTCAGCCAGGATAGATGCCCTTGCCCCTTTTTGTCATCTAGAGTGGTGATGTGAGGATTGGAGCTCCAGCAACCGTTTTGAACCCTGATGGACCTCAGAAATTAAGCTGGTGGTAGGATGTTAGAGTCCCCAAGACTCGGACACAACTGAGCAACTGAACAACAGCAAAGACGTGAGAGCAGAAAGCTGGAAGAAGTCAAGGTCCTTGATGGCTTCACAGGGCCACTGCACCATCCATGAACTGCCTTGTACATGAGACTATAAAGCTCAGTGTACGTAATGCAATTTCTGATTCAGAAAGCTTCATGGGGAAGGAATGATTTTCATAGACTCTTAGGATAAATTATTCTAGGCAGAAGGAACAGCCAGTCCAAGCCTTGGAAGTTTGAAATGTGTGACAGTTGAGAGAGCTGGCAGGGATAACCGAGGAGGTGGGATATACAGTGGATACCCTAAGTTCTGGCCACACAAGCCTCCTGGATAAACACGCCACAGTGTGGCTGCCTGGCCTCCTCTTGAATAACCCTTGGACCAGCAGCTTTCCTTCTAATTGCTCAGGAATTCTTCTTTTCCTTTAGAATGGATCTGAATAAATGCTTTTTTCAGGTAGCCAGCTGCTCTGATCTCCATTTCCCAGATGAGGAAACTGGGATTTAGGAGGTATATTGACCTGACCTAGGTTACACAGCTAGTAATGACAGAGCTGGGATTTGAATCCAGGTGGGCCTGGGTCCATCACCCTTTTTCTATTACTGGTTCTCAAACTCTAGCATACAGCGGAGTTACCAGAAGGGCTTGTTAAAACACAGATTACTGGATCCTACCCCAAAGTCTGATGCAGTAGGTCTGGGACAGAGTCAAGAGTCGGCATGCTAATAAGGTCCCAGGGGATGCAGATGCTGTTTGCCTGCAGACCTACTTGGAAAACCACTGGCTTGGAGCACTGTTGGGACAGGGGTCTCCTTGGAGCATGTGTGGAATGGACATCCGCAGGTTCAAGTTGAGAGTAACAGGAAGCAGGCTGGCACAGAGAACCAGGGAGGGGAGTCAAGCAGGAGAGCCTGGGCAGACCTGAAGATTCGAGAGAGGAAGGGTGGAGTGAGGAGCATGCTGGGTCTCCAGGGCCACCAGATGTTCTTCGGTGGTCAGGGTGCTGGCCTGAGTGCAAGGGCAGCCTGGGGCCAGCAAGGGGAAGGTCTGTCTTGCTTAACCACTTGGTTAGTGAGAACCCTCTCCTCACACCACTTTCCTGTAGTGAAAAGAAAAGAACTGAAGAGCTTGGCTGAAATCTGCAAATGGTCTTCATAGGACACTGGGGGACTTGGGAGAGGCCAGCAAGGGCATACTGGCTTCCACCCTTCTGAGTGTCATGAGGAACTCCCAGACAATGTCACAGTCAAGTCTCTCCTTACTTGTCTAGGAATTTCTCTAGCGTCAAGGAAGGCAGCCTCAGGTAGCCTGCTGGAAGGAGTCAGAAACTCACCAATACTTGGCTGGGCCTTTCTGGGCTTCAGTTTGCTCATCTATAGAATGAAAACTGGGCCTCCCAGGTGGCACTGGTGGTAAAGAACCTGCCTGCCAACGCAGGAGGTGTAAGAGACGAGGGTTCTATCCCTGAGTTGGGAAGATACCCTGAAGGAAGGCATGGCAACCCACTCAAGTATTCTTGCTTGGAGAATCCCATGGACAGAGAAACCTGGTGGGTTACAGTCCATAAGGTTGCAAAGAGTCGGACAGGACTGAAGCGACTTAGCACCCATGCATGCAGAATGAAAACTAGGAGTCCTTATCCATCCTTCCTGCCTCTGTCGGTGATCATTGAGGCTCCTAAGAGACGAAGTTCATGGAATACTTCCTGAACCCTATACGGACGCAGAGATCACTGCATTTGTGCTTAAAAACCTCCACTAGGTTCTTTGTTGACAGCCCAGACTGGGCTGGCCCAGCAGCAGCTTCTCCCTCTTGCTGCTGATCAGTTTCTCACATTAACCCTGACTTTCCTGAACCCCTGCCACCCTTCCCTGGGTAGTCCATCGAGGCAATGTGACTTAGCAAAAGGGTGTTTCCTCTGGAGCCCTGGAACTCCTGAGCCTTCATATCTACTGCCTGCCAGGCCAGGATGGGTGGCACCAGGCCCAGCAGGAACGCTTAGAATTCCAAAGTAGCCAGCTGCCAGCAGGTTCCAGCTGAAATGCAAACAGACACAACCCTTAGTCCCCGGGCTGGATTTCTTCAGTTCCTTGGCTCACAGCCTCCAAAAGGGCTAACATTAACCCACTGGGAGGAGAGACGGGATGAAGACCATTTTCGTAGGCCAGGAACTGATCTGAATCTCATTGCAAAGCTCCAACCAGATGTGAGAGATTCCAGAAGCCCCCAAGAGGGTGCTCGGACTGAAGACTATGGTGTAAATATTTTCCTACACATGCATGCAGGGGAGTTTTGTGTTTGCGTCGTAAGAGTTGTGTCCTGTTGGCTTGTCAGTTTTCAGGCTCTAAATTCCTAGAGGGCAGGGAATAGATTTGCAGGAATGAGGAATTGAAAATGGTGATGACGGGGATGACAGTGATGAGGATTATAGTGTCGGGGTTGACGCTGGTGGGCACAGACTAAGGAGATAGGAAGAGGCGATGGAGGAGGGGAGGGGAGGAAGGAGAGGGGGGAGGGGAGGGGGGGAGGTTGATGCAGACGGAAACAGTGAGTGAGAAAGTGGTGACGGTAAGGATCTGAGTTGTCTACGTCCCTCTGAAGCCTTTTTCTTTTCTTTTTACTTTTCCCTCTTGTCTTTGTATTTGTCTCTTTCCCCTCGTAGAATCTTCTTCAGGGCAGGCCCTGTGCCTCGCTCACCTTGGTGTCCTAGTACCTAGTTCAGGATCCTGCACAGAGAGGGTGTCTACAGGGCCTGCTGATGAATGGAAGAGTGTGAGTGGTAAGGACGACCATGGTGCCTAAGAGGAAGCAGCCACATCGGAGCCTCCAACATGGGGCAGAGTCTCCCCGAGATGAGACATGGGCTGCCCCCAGAGGCGCAGCAGCAGATGGTGCTCCATGCCAGTGGTGGGTGCTGAGTGGGGGACCCCCTGGGGCAATTTGTTGATTTGCCGAGCCTGCCTGCTGGGTGCTTAGCAAAGGGTGTGTCCTCTGGAGCCCTGGAACTCCTGAGCCTTCATATCTACTGCCTGCCAGGCCAGGATGGGTGGCACCAGGCCCAGCAGGAACGCTTAGAATTCCAAAGTAGCCAGCTGCCAGCAGGTTCCAGCTGAAATGCAAACAGACACAACCCTTAGTCCCCGGGCTGGATTTCTTCAGTTCCTTGGCTCACAGCCTCCAAAAGGGCTAACATTAACCCACTGGGAGGAGAGACGGGATGAAGACCATTTTCGTAGGCCAGGAACTGATCTGAATCTCATTGCAAAGCTCCAACCAGATGTGAGAGATTCCAGAAGCCCCCAAGAGGGTGCTCGGACTGAAGACTATGGTGTAAATATTTTCCTACACATGCATGCAGGGGAGTTTTGTGTTTGCGTCGTAAGAGTTGTGTCCTGTTGGCTTGTCAGTTTTCAGGCTCTAAATTCCTAGAGGGCAGGGAATAGATTTGCAGGAATGAGGAATTGAAAATGGTGATGACGGGGATGACAGTGATGAGGATTATAGTGTCGGGGTTGACGCTGGTGGGCACAGACTAAGGAGATAGGAAGAGGCGATGGAGGAGGGGAGGGGAGGAAGGAGAGGGGGAGGGGGAGGGGGGAGGTTGATGCAGACGGAAACAGTGAGTGAGAAAGTGGTGACGGTAAGGATCTGAGTTGTCTACGTCCCTCTGAAGCCTTTTTCTTTTCTTTTTACTTTTCCCTCTTGTCTTTGTATTTGTCTCTTTCCCCTCGTAGAATCTTCTTCAGGGCAGGCCCTGTGCCTCGCTCACCTTGGTGTCCTAGTACCTAGTTCAGGATCCTGCACAGAGAGGGTGTCTACAGGGCCTGCTGATGAATGGAAGAGTGTGAGTGGTAAGGACGACCATGGTGCCTAAGAGGAAGCAGCCACATCGGAGCCTCCAACATGGGGCAGAGTCTCCCCGAGATGAGACATGGGCTGCCCCCAGAGGCGCAGCAGCAGATGGTGCTCCATGCCAGTGGTGGGTGCTGAGTGAGGACCCTGGACCCAGGGGGGCCCTGCCAGGCAGCAAGCAGCAGCAGCAGATTTGGGGATTTGTTGATTTGCCGAGCCTGCCTGCTGGGTGCAGGCTGTTTTTCCATAATCATCTTTTGTCTGGCTGAACAATAGAGGTGAGGAGGGCAGCCAGGCAGGTGGGACAGAGCTTGACAGGAGCGAGAGGAAGAGGAGCGCGGCCTCCTACAATGCTTGCAGCCAGCCGCCCCCCTCCAGGCCTCCTTTCCCAGCTCAGGCCCTCGGCTGCAGCCCCCACGGTGACCCCAGAGGCTGCGGAGAATCCTCGAGGCCCCACCCCCACCGAGGCTGGCTCACATACCTCCCCACACACCTCTTTCCCTCAGAAGCTTCCAGGCTTTTGATAAATGCCGGCCGGTTCAGCCCCCAAGGAAAGCAGACCGCTCCTGGGAGGAGCCTGTCGACATTCGACACTCAGGGAAAAGGATGGCCGGCCCGGGGAGCCGGGTGGGGGTGGGGAGGACAGCCCAATTCCCCGCAGAACAAAAGGAGAGATTTCTCTCTCCCTTGCACCAGCTGCTGAGTCCCCAGCCCAGGCTCGATCATTTTTCAAATTGCAATAAATTAACATTTTCTGGAGCAAGAAAACCACACAGAAAGGCCTAATTACCAAATTTGGGGCTGGCCTCCAGCCCCTCTGGGCCTGCTTCCCCTCCCCCTCCTAGCTGGGGACTGGGGAAGACAGAACCCCGGAGGAACAGCTTCTTCCATTTCTCTCACACCTTTCCCTGGGCTGGCTGCCCCCCTCCCCCGCTCCCTGTGCGCAGTCCTGCCTGTCACCTCCTGTTTGCTGACATTCTCTCCCACCCCACAGAATGTCGTGCACGCCTGCTTCTTCCCATTTGGCAGAAAGAGAGCCGAAGGCCCTGGGAAAAGGGGGAGGAGGGAGGATAACATAGCTGGGCCCGGCGTTGGACCCCCGAGGCAGAAGTTATACGTCCTGACACCCCAACTCCCCAAGCCTAAAATGGAGATGTGAAACTTAGAAGGAAACACATAGACTCTCAGGATCGCACTCCGGGCTCAGCGGGGCGGGGACTCCCCTATGGTAAGCCTCCTGGGGAAGACATTCCAGGAAATAACTCTGCTCTCTGGAAGTTTTCCCTTAAATGCAAAATCCCTCCCTGTTGAGATACACAAGTGTTCACTTATTAAAGATGATGTGACTTACATTGGCTGAGTGCTTACTATGTGTCAAGTAGCATGCGAAGTACTTTCCACGCATCATCTCACTGAATTCTCATGCCTCTGCATAGGTATCACCCTCCCTGTGCGACAGATGCAGAAACTGAGGCTCAGAAAAGTGAAGTGACTTCTCCAAGGTCACACATCAGAAGGAGGGTTCCTGTCCAGGCCTATTGGGTGCTCAAGCAGGGCTTTCTTCTCCCTTAGCTACCCTGTTACCTTTCTCTGCCCTCTGTTCAGGGGCTCAGATGCCTGCTTTAGCCTTCCCCAGGAGCCCCTTTCTCCTCAGACTGAGATATACCCACATGTATGAACCAGCTCCACTGTCCTGTTCCCAGCAGCCCTGACAGAAATACCTGGTCCCCTGTCTTAGTAGTGGGGAGTGGGGGTCTTTGCCTTGGGATAGAATAGGGGGCTGGCTGGAGCTAGAAGCAGTAAGAAGGTAAGGTGGAAGGAATACAACTAAACACACTCACACTGGAGGTGGGGGTGCTCACGGCTTTGTCCCAGAGTGCTGAGGAGTTGAGGTGGATATTTCAGAGGGGAACTGTTTTCTTGGTTTTTTCCTAAGGGCAGAAAAAAAATAGAGCATCATGAGCCCGAGGACCCTGGACTCCTTCAGTTCTGAAGGGTTGCAGTTTGATGGCCCGAGGCTCCTCACAATCTGGCTCCCACGGACCTTCTGGAACTTGTTTCCCACTTCTTGTCTCAATATACGCTCGGCTTCCACCCAACTCTCCATTTTCCCGATCCATACCTTCACTCATACTTTCTGCTGCCTGGACCACCTGCCTTTCTTGCCATCATCTATGCAGAGTTACTTGTCAGTAAAGGAAGGCCCACCTCCACCACCACTTCCTGCAGGGAGGTGTCCTCCTCACCTTGACACCTGCCTCCTCTCTGCTCCGCCAAGCTGAGAGCAACTCTGCCCTGCTCAGAAGCCCCACAGCACTTTCTCCAATCCTCTCTTAACGGTACTAGCTGCAGCTGTCCGGACACACTGCCCAGATCCCTTCTAGACTAGGAACTCTCTCGAGGGAGGAGCTGTGTCAGATCCATTTTTGTGTTTCTGGGCCCCTCGGTTCAGATTGCTCAGAAATATATTGAACTGCTACTTCACACGCCACCTTAGCAGTTTGGGGTCGGAGATATCTGGGCTTAAAATCCTGTTCTGGTTCTTCTATGCTGGTGCCCTTGAGCAAATTGCCTTCCCTCTCTGAGACTGAATTTCCTCCACCTTTTGGGAATCAAAACAGTACTTCCTCCCATTGAGGGTTACAGTCAGTGTTGAACTAGGGACTAAAAGCCCCCAGTAAAATATGTAGCAAGTGGTTGGGGTTCGATACATGTGTGCTCATGATGCCTCCTTTTGACCAGGGTCTGATGGACGGTTGGATAAAAGAAGGAATGAAGAAATAAATTAATGCACCATCTTCCGCATGGCTGAAACCTGAGGTGCTGGGCCTTCTCAGGCCGGGTTGCCTTGTTTTATAGGCAGACCCACCCAGCAGCCCACAGCCACAGCCCTCTGCTCTGTTCCCGGCCACCCCAGGCCCATAGTTTACACGCTGAAATTCCCAGAAGCTGAGACTTCCAAACAAATCCCCCCAAGTTTGGATTTATCAGCCATGCTATTAAAACAGTAATTTTCAGCTGCCTAATGTTTCCAACTTCTGCTCTAATCCAGCGGGTAAATATTTACGGAGCCTGACACCACTCCTAGGCCACTTGCTCTGCTGCCAAACATTCATTTCCCTTGCAGCTCCACTGGGTTGATATTTTTAGGATCAGGGCAGGATGGTGTGTGTGTAAGGGGGTGGGAAAGAGGCTCAGCCTTCCTTATGGCGAGTTTCCAAGTAGGGAGAGACATAGGAATAATTAGGCCTTGCCACTTCCTGCTGCCCGCAAGCCCCCACAGCAGGGCACGGAGGTGCAGGCTCATTGCGGTGAAATCCAGGCCCTTAGGCATCCCTCTCCTCAACGGCCTTCTCGCCTACACACACAGCCACTCAGAGCAAAGCAGCGCACAGGCCAATGTGCTCTATACAGACATCAGAGAAGTGTAGAGAAGAAGAAGACAGACTTGGGGGCCTACCTCAGTTTTGCCATTTGCCAAGTGGGTGGTCCTGAGCCTGTCCCTGCATCATCCTGAATTTTTCCCTCGCAGATTGCTCAGAAATATATTGAACTGCTACTTCACACGCCACCTTAGCAGTTTGGGGTCGGAGATATCTGGGCTTAAAATCCTGTTCTGGTTCTTCTATGCTGGTGCCCTTGAGCAAATTGCCTTCCCTCTCTGAGACTGAATTTCCTCCACCTTTTGGGAATCAAAACAGTACTTCCTCCCATTGAGGGTTACAGTCAGTGTTGAACTAGGGACTAAAAGCCCCCAGTAAAATATGTAGCAAGTGGTTGGGGTTCGATACATGTGTGCTCATGATGCCTCCTTTTGACCAGGGTCTGATGGACGGTTGGATAAAAGAAGGAATGAAGAAATAAATTAATGCACCATCTTCCGCATGGCTGAAACCTGAGGTGCTGGGCCTTCTCAGGCCGGGTTGCCTTGTTTTATAGGCAGACCCACCCAGCAGCCCACAGCCACAGCCCTCTGCTCTGTTCCCGGCCACCCCAGGCCCATAGTTTACACGCTGAAATTCCCAGAAGCTGAGACTTCCAAACAAATCCCCCCAAGTTTGGATTTATCAGCCATGCTATTAAAACAGTAATTTTCAGCTGCCTAATGTTTCCAACTTCTGCTCTAATCCAGCGGGTAAATATTTACGGAGCCTGACACCACTCCTAGGCCACTTGCTCTGCTGCCAAACATTCATTTCCCTTGCAGCTCCACTGGGTTGATATTTTTAGGATCAGGGCAGGATGGTGTGTGTGTAAGGGGGTGGGAAAGAGGCTCAGCCTTCCTTATGGCGAGTTTCCAAGTAGGGAGAGACATAGGAATAATTAGGCCTTGCCACTTCCTGCTGCCCGCAAGCCCCCACAGCAGGGCACGGAGGTGCAGGCTCATTGCGGTGAAATCCAGGCCCTTAGGCATCCCTCTCCTCAACGGCCTTCTCGCTTCTACACACACAGCCACTCAGAGCAAAGCAGCGCACAGGCCAATGTGCTCTATACAGACATCAGAGAAGTGTAGAGAAGAAGAAGACAGACTTGGGGGCCTACCTCAGTTTTGCCATTTGCCAAGTGGGTGGTCCTGAGCCTGTCCCTGCATCATCCTGAGTTTGTTTCCTCTTGTGTGGAGGTGCAGGTAAGCATGCCCATCCCATAGTGAGAGAACTTTAAAGGACACCAAGCACTGGGCATGACTTGTCATAGAGTGCTCTAGTGAGAACATTCAGAGCAGCCCCCATACCTGCTGACATCCCAGCTACACTACACGGGTGGTCATCTCTTAGCACCTCTGTGCCCCTGCTCATACTCTTCTTTATGTCTGGAATCTTCCTAGCATGACTCAGAACATAGAGCTACCTCCTCTGAGAAGTCTTCCCCCATGATCCTAAGAAAAACAGTAAGAGTTTCTCTCAGGGGCTTCCCAGGTGGTCCAGTGGGTAAAGAGTCCACCTTGCAGTGCAAGGGGCACTGGTTTGATCCCTGCCCTGGGTAGATCCCACGTGCCATGGAGCGGCTGGACAGGTGTGTCCAATTGCAAGCCAGTGCTCTGGAGCACATTCGCCCAGAGCCGGTACTCTGCAACGAGAGAGGCCACTGCGATGGGAGGCCCACACAGGTCAAAGAACAAAGACGGATGAAAATAAATAAATGAAAGACCAATAAAAGTGGTCAAAAAAAAAAAAAAAATGTCTCGCTCTCGCTCTCTCTCAAAGACTGAGAACTTCTAGTGAATGAAGGCTGAGTCATAGGGCAACATAAGGTACTCAATGAATCTTCCTGGCAAATATGAATATTTGTTTAATATTTACGGATTAGTTAGAAGAGGGGAGAGAGCAGAGAATGATTGGGGACTGGAGCAATCCAAGACACTTCTTAAGTCCTCTCACAGGAGAAAACAATAGGAAGAGGGGAAAGTGTATTGACTTCCAGCATTTATTGACTGCTCCATGCAAGCCAGGACATCATTCATCTTGTCTCCGCTGCACCCCAGAATCTTGAACAGTTGTGACATTTCATGAGTTCCAAGTGTGTCACAAGCAGTAGATGTTTAACATGGAATAACTCAATCCTTATAGCAGCCCTACCAGGTAGGTGCCCCATTTTAGACCTGAGGTAACTGGAGGACAAGAGGTGAAGTCCCTCAAGCAGGTAAGAAAAGGCAGAACTGGGTTTTGAACCTGGACAGTCTGATCTCAGAGCTAGGACTCTCACTAGACTTATCCCACCTCCCTTAGTAAATACTAAAGGAACGTTTGTTGAATGAATGAATCAATGCCTATTGCATTAGGAGCTGTACAGGTCCCCGTTACATACAGTATTTTATTGACTCCTCACAGCACCCTTTCCTTGGAGGCGAGATGCATTGTTCTTCTTTGTTCAGTTGAAGACGCCAAAGCTCAAAGATGTGAAATGACTTGTCCCAGTCCACACAGCTGGGAAGCAGCAGGGCTTGGATTTGCTTTCCATTCCCCTCTCTTGCCTTTGCTGTCTTGCCTGGCTGGAAGCCCCAGAAAGTGACCCATGAGGTGCTTTAACCTCATTGCTTCGTGGCCAGACAGGAGCAAAACTGTTGGACTCAGAGATTTCAGTACGCTAATAAGTCAGGCTGGAAATGACCATGGGTACCAACCACCCGCCCCTCCAGATTGAGGATGGGGAGCTGGGCCCAGAGAGATGAGCAGTTTGCCCAAGGTCACACAGCAACTAAGTCAGCAAATCTGAGTCCACACCGGGCCCTGTTCCCCCTCCCTCTCTCAGGTCTCCCTAGGCCACCCAGGGCTAGGGCTCAGCTAGCTGGGTCACAGACATTTCCCTAGGGATGGGCTTCTGCAAGCTGAGAGACGTGTCATGAGGAAGGAGAGTCCAACAGGGAGCACATGGGTGGCTTCAGGGGAAGAATTCCAAACAGATTGAACTGCAATGGAGCCCCTGTTGTTAGCAATCCTAGTATCATGAGGATGCCTGGGAAGATGGTGTTGATGATGGTGATGATGAGAACATTCAGGAAGGGGGAAAAGGAGGAGGAGAATCAGGCATCATGGTGTGCTGTGGCCAAGTCCATCAGGCCGCTCACTTCCCCTCTCAGACCAGAGTCTGCCCCGTTCTAAAGAAAGGACAGCCTGAAAAGGACCACAGTGGGAGGCTGTGTAGGCTGAGCCCTGCTCAAGGAGGTCCAGTGCAGGTGAACAGTGCGGGAAGGTGGCTGAAATTCTGGCCTCCTAGCAGCAGGTCATACGCCCTGCCCAAGACTTCTTCCAAGAAGAAGCGTGCCTTTTCCTAATATCATTAGGTCTCCTCAAGGGTTGGGGGTAGCCTGGAGCAGAAGCACATGGGAGCACATACTCGAAGTGGGGTAAAGACTGGGTGCCACAACTCATTTCTTTCCTGGTGAGGCCAGCATCTAGATCTCTTATCTCCCTCCTCTGCCTTCTCTTTGGAACCAAACAGCTGTGACCTTGAACCTAGCCCTATTATTTACTCACTTCCTGGAGACTGGACCTCGGTGCAATCACTTTGCCTCTCTGAGCTTCAGTTTCCTTATCTGCAGGATAGAGTGATGTGGGGAGAACTCAATGACATAGAGAACAGGGTGAAGAGTGTCCGACGCAGAGTAGGTGATAAAAACAAAATGAATTCCCTCTCCCCATTTCCCTAGGAGTTAAATCTTTGTTCTGCTCTTGTTTGGGACCCAAACCTTTCCAGACACCTCCCACAATGCCCAGACAACAGGAATTGGAAAAGAAAAATTGACTGCCGGACCTCCAGAGATCCAGAGTGCCAACGGAGGAACTGCTAGGCAGTTTCTCCTGAGCATTTGTGGCCAGGATCTAAATGTCTGGGCAGTTCCCTCTGGGAATTAGGAGGGCTGTGAGATCCTTGGGCCTTCCCTTCCCCCTCTGCTCCCCCTCCCCAAGGCTGCTGAGAGGCTGGGGTGATGGATGGGGCCCTGCCTTCCCCTCACCACTTCTTTGATGAGAAGAAAGAAACGTCCACCTGAGTCTCAAATCAAAAACAGGTGAATTGCCTCGAAGTCAGGCTGGGCCCTCTCTGGGGTCTGTAAGAGGTTTGGGGGCTGAGGGGAGAAAGGGAGAATGTGATAAATCACACTGTCAGGTGGGGGTGCTACCCTCCAGCTGTGGCAGGGACCGCTGGCGGCGCAGGTCTGCCTCACGACTAGGATGGGCATGTGCCCATCATAAGAGGCAGGAGCAGACGACCGTCCCCACGCACTCCCACCTCCAATTCCAGCCCTAGCTCCCCCACTCCACCAGTGCCTGCCGGCCCCTGGGATGGTGCAGGGCGTGGTAACACCATCACACCCATGAGCTGTCGGCTGGCAGACAGAAGCCTCGGGGCCTAACCTCAGCTTTTGGCCACCTTCCTGCATGTACTTGGCTAAATCTTTGACCCTCTTTGGACCTTGGCTTCCTTATTTGGAGAAGGAAATGGCAGCCCACTCCAGTAGTCTTGCCTGGAAACGTCTACGGATAGAGGAGTCTGGCAGGCTACAGTCCACCGGGTCTGAGGGACTGAGAGACTAACACTTTCACTTTTTCTAATTTGTACTTCAGGGAGCGTAGATTCTAGAAAGCAGATCATGGGCCTTAGGTATGTACCTCAGAGCTACAGCTCAGTGCAAAGTGAGAACTACTGCAGGGCCCATCATTTATGTTTGACTTCCCTCTGCCCCGATGTCTTCCTATATCAACTCTGCTACAATTATTTGCCCCGAGAGCTGCCCAGGCCCCCTGAAGTCAGTGAGCCAGTGTGTCAGACAGACACCAAGGCCCATGCCCAGCGCCAGCCCCTCTCTGTCCTTGTGACACACAGACACTGGCAGAGCCCTGTCTCTCACACCAAGGGTCCCTAGCATTCTAAAGAGGGGTGGGGAGGACAGCGGGGAATCTGGGAGAAGCTGTGCTCAGGCCTCTGGGGACTGACAGTCACTGCTGACAAATTAAAAAAAAAAAAATTAAACAGGAGCTGGGAGAATTCTCAGAGATCCAGCCCTCCATTGTGTCCAGGGGCCGACTGAAGCCACGGAGCGGACAGGAAAGGCCGCACAGCTGGGCAGGGCCCCAGCCGACAGCAGGCCCCAGTCTGGACCCCTCCCCTACCCTTGGAGGCTGCCTCTGCGAAGTGAACTGGAGTTTCTGACCCAGAGCCTCCTCCACTCAAGTATTCCAGCCGCCACGGCTTCCCCCCAACTCCAACTCCCCCACCCCCAACTCAGCCGGCGAGGCCACGCAGGGACCGAGGCCCAGGCCACCGGCCACCGGGTGAGAGGCCACCGCGGAACAAGGGCAGAGGGAAACAAGGGTGGGGGCCTTGGAGAAGGGAGAGGGAAGAGGGGAGGCCTGGGAAGAAGGAGGAGAGGAGAAGAAGGCCACGGGAAAGGAGAGGAGAGGAGAAAGGAGTGAAAGCTGAAAGTTGATAAGGCAGAAAGGAGAGGGAAAATGGGATTGAAGCGGGAGGACAGGCCAGGAAAGGAATGGAGGTCGAGCAGGTAAGACTCTGCAGCATCAAGGAGACTGGGTCTGCAGTGGGGCAGAGGAGAAGGTTGCGGCCCAGGGGTCTCCCCTCCCTGCGTTCATGGAGCTCCCCCAGGGGCAGTGGGGGCGAATTGAAAATGAAACACCTCGTCCCTGGGCCCAGGGATGTGACCCTCGGCAGAAGAGGATTAGGGAGGCTTCCAAGAGGAAATGGGAGGGGGCCAGGAGTGGGGGGAGCGCAATACAAACTCCTGCTGCCCCCACCCCCTCCGCCCCAGTCCAGGAGCGCGCGCGCCTCAGAGCCCAGTGGAGCCGTGGAGCGCCAGCGCCCCCTCGTGGCCACGGGCTCCTGAATTGCCGGGTGGCAGCGGTCATCTGGAAAAACTGGGTACGAAGGGGCACCAATTGGGCTTTGGACACGTGAAGGAGATAGGTGCAGCACAGAGCGCAGGGGATGGGTCAGGGACTTTACCAGAGACCCCCAAGACTTTCAAGCATCACTGGAAACCAAAAGAGTTATGCTTCGGGGGGTTTTCCGTCAATGCCTGCCATCGATTTAAGCAGAGTACACAAAGGATAGACATGAAGCTCTAAGGTGGGGGAGAAAAACAGTCACCTGGAAAAGTCAGAAACCCAGGGTTCCACCTTGTCTCCACGGCTGTTCTGCTGTGCTATTTCGATCATACTCTTGCCCTCTCTGGGCCTCAGCCTCCCCATCTGAAGCCGGAAGGTCTTGGCCTCACTGATTGCTAAGAGCCTATCCGGCTGTAACGTTACAATGTTAGATTCCTGAAGATGGAGCTTGAAAAGAAATTAGTTAAATGCTAGGCAGAGTGAGTACTCAGTGGTGATTTGGAGAGGCCCAGGCCACCGGCCACCGGGTGAGAGGCCACCGCGGAACAAGGGCAGAGGGAAACAAGGGTGGGGGCCTTGGAGAAGGGAGAGGGAAGAGGGGAGGCCTGGGAAGAAGGAGGAGAGGAGAAGAAGGCCACGGGAAAGGAGAGGAGAGGAGAAAGGAGTGAAAGCTGAAAGTTGATAAGGCAGAAAGGAGAGGGAAAATGGGATTGAAGCGGGAGGACAGGCCAGGAAAGGAATGGAGGTCGAGCAGGTAAGACTCTGCAGCATCAAGGAGACTGGGTCTGCAGTGGGGCAGAGGAGAAGGTTGCGGCCCAGGGGTCTCCCCTCCCTGCGTTCATGGAGCTCCCCCAGGGGCAGTGGGGGCGAATTGAAAATGAAACACCTCGTCCCTGGGCCCAGGGATGTGACCCTCGGCAGAAGAGGATTAGGGAGGCTTCCAAGAGGAAATGGGAGGGTGCCAGGAGTGGGGGGAGCGCAATACAAACTCCTGCTGCCCCCACCCCCTCCGCCCCAGTCCAGGAGCGCGCGCGCCTCAGAGCCCAGTGGAGCCGTGGAGCGCCAGCGCCCCCTCGTGGCCACGGGCTCCTGAATTGCCGGGTGGCAGCGGTCATCTGGAAAAACTGGGTACGAAGGGGCACCAATTGGGCTTTGGACACGTGAAGGAGATAGGTGCAGCACAGAGCGCAGGGGATGGGTCAGGGACTTTACCAGAGACCCCCAAGACTTTCAAGCATCACTGGAAACCAAAAGAGTTATGCTTCGGGGGGTTTTCCGTCAATGCCTGCCATCGATTTAAGCAGAGTACACAAAGGATAGACATGAAGCTCTAAGGTGGGGGAGAAAAACAGTCACCTGGAAAAGTCAGAAACCCAGGGTTCCACCTTGTCTCCACGGCTGTTCTGCTGTGCTATTTCGATCATACTCTTGCCCTCTCTGGGCCTCAGCCTCCCCATCTGAAGCCGGAAGGTCTTGGCCTCACTGATTGCTAAGAGCCTATCCGGCTGTAACCGTTTACAATGTTAGATTCCTGAAGATGGAGCTTGAAAAAGAAATTAGTTAAATGCTAGGCAGAGTGAGTACTCAGTGGTGATTTGGAGAGGCCGCTTGTAGACATACAACCCTGAGGTCCCAGCCCTCAGCACTGCCTCCTCCAGGGCCCTCAGCACTGTGTGCCTGCCCCAGATCTGCTCAGAGAGGGCTGTGGGGTCCAAGTCAGGCCTGCTCAGAGGGCTGCTTTCTTTCTCACAAGGAAACAAGGGCAAGAGGCCAGCACTTCCTCAGTCCCCCACCAGGACAGGGCATGCAAGACTTCTCACCCATCCATTCAGAGCCCAGGGCTTCAGGGTGGATGGAAAGTGCAAGGTCAGCAAGATCTCGCCAGTTAGCCCAGCCCAGGGCAGGAGCCTTAGCCTGGAAATGGAGAAACCGGAGCCTGGCTTGGCTCCCCTAGAGAGGAGCGGAGCAGGGGGAGGGAGCGCAGGGAGGTGAAGGGCGCCTCTAGGAGACCGCTGGCTGGGGCCGCCTGCCCTCGCCTGGCATGAGAAAGCTACGAAAGGAAACACGGAGCCCTGGCCTGAGACGGGGTAGGGTGGCAGGATCACCCATTTAGAGAAAAGAACCAGAAAGAAGGCTGAACCAGTGTCTGTGGTTTCAGAGTCAGTTTGGTGCTTGAGTCTGTCTGCTAACCTGTCTGTGGCTCAATTTCCTCATCTGTGATGGGGAGGCATTAGCACTCACCTTGCAGAGTTGCAGTGAGGATAAAATGACCTCATCTTTGTAAAAAGCACTTCGACTATTTCCCAGCACCTAGTGGGGTTTTCTTTCTTTGTATTTTTAACCCCCAGAAATCCTGTCCCAGAGCGCACACACCAAGGAATCCAGGGATGTTCTAGCCGCAAGACCCTTATATTCGGCTAAAGGAATTAGACATGAAGCTCTAAGGTGGGGAGAAAACAGTCACCTGGAAAAGTCAGAAACCCAGGGTTCCACCTTGTCTCCACGGCTGTTCTGCTGTGCTATTTCGATCATACTCTTGCCCTCTCTGGGCCTCAGCCTCCCATCTGAAGCCGGAAGGTCTTGGCCTCACTGATTGCTAAGAGCCTATCCGGCTGTAACGTTACAATGTTAGATTCCTGAAGATGGAGCTTGAAAAAGAAATTAGTTAAATGCTAGGCAGAGTGAGTACTCAGTGGTGATTTGGAGAGGCCGCTTGTAGACATACAACCCTGAGGTCCCAGCCCTCAGCACTGCCTCCTCCAGGGCCCTCAGCACTGTGTGCCTGCCCCAGATCTGCTCAGAGAGGGCTGTGGGGTCCAAGTCAGGCCTGCTCAGAGGGCTGCTTTCTTTCTCACAAGGAAACAAGGGCAAGAGGCCAGCACTTCCTCAGTCCCCCACCAGGACAGGGCATGCAAGACTTCTCACCCATCCATTCAGAGCCCAGGGCTTCAGGGTGGATGGAAAGTGCAAGGTCAGCAAGATCTCGCCAGTTAGCCCAGCCCAGGGCAGGAGCCTTAGCCTGGAAATGGAGAAACCGGAGCCTGGCTTGGCTCCCCTAGAGAGGAGCGGAGCAGGGGGAGGGAGCGCAGGGAGGTGAAGGGCGCCTCTAGGAGACCGCTGGCTGGGGCCGCCTGCCCTCGCCTGGCATGAGAAAGCTACGAAAGGAAACACGGAGCCCTGGCCTGAGACGGGGTAGGGTGGCAGGATCACCCATTTAGAGAAAAGAACCAGAAAGAAGGCTGAACCAGTGTCTGTGGTTTCAGAGTCAGTTTGGTGCTTGAGTCTGTCTGCTAACCTGTCTGTGGCTCAATTTCCTCATCTGTGATGGGGAGGCATTAGCACTCACCTTGCAGAGTTGCAGTGAGGATAAAATGACCTCATCTTTGTAAAAAGCACTTCGACTATTTCCCAGCACCTAGTGGGGGTTTTCTTTCTTTGTATTTTTAACCCCCCAGAAATCCTGTCCCAGAGCGCACCACACCAAGGAATCCAGGGATGTTCTAGCCGGCAAGACCCTTATATTCTTAGGCTAAAGGAATTAGTTCCACTCTCCACCCCATTCCCCCGCTACTCTCGCCATCCCTCACCCTGTTACGAATGGGTGCATTTCAGTTCAGAAAGGAAAAACCACTTGCCCAAGGTCACACAGCAAATCATAGCTCAGCTGAGGTTTCTTCACTGCCAGACCTGAGCCTTGATTTTTGTTAGTCCCCGGATGGGTGTCCTCTGGGGCCTGTGCTTGCCAACCCTGGCCCTGCATCTTCCATCTCAGATGGGAATTTGAACAGGTGTTTCAATCAGTAGACTATGGCCCTGAGATCAGAGCTGGGGAGCCTCACCTTCACTTTACTGGAGATTCTGTCTGGCACTCAGTTCGCTTCCCCACTCCTGCACCCATTCGGCCCAGAGTTTTTCTCCCGCTGGAAAGAACTGTGTAGATCACTTGGCTCCTTAGCCTCCCCTTCCATCTGCCATCTGCCATCACCAGCCTCCCCCTCTGGACCTTCTCCTTTAACCTCCTTGCCCCTAACTCTGTTTCTCCCAGGTATTAAACCCTCAATAACCTAGACCCTCCCTGGCCTCTTGTCCCCTTTCCCGGGAGGCTGGCCATGTATGGCTTTTCAAAGCTTACTTAAGCTGGTGATTGACATGGAACAAGCTAACCAGGGAAACAGGCCTCATTCCCAGCACAGGGGCCAGCCAGCCCTCCTGCCCTGCCCACCAGGCCCACTGCACCAGCAGGTGTTACCTTTTCCAGACCCCACCTTGGGTAGCCAGGCCAGGAGAGGGTCCTTACCCTCTCCAGGCCCCTGGGAATAGACACCTGGAGGCTGCCACCATCAGGGCCTAAGGAGCGCCCTCTAGCCCTTCTAGCCCCGCCCCCTCCCTCCCTGCAGCCCAGCTTGGGCCGGGTTATTCCCTTGCGCCAGGGCTAGACCTGTTTCCAATGATTCACGTCTATGCATTCCCATCTTGCCCCTGGGAGCCAGCTCTGCACTCTTAATAGATCTTACGGTTAAGAAGTTTTTTCCTGCTACTCAGCGTTAGTGCTTAAAGTGCAGTTACACTCTGAAAATTGACCATAAAATGACACCATGGGGTCCACATTTATCCTCCAGCCACAATTCCAGACCAGCTTGGTTCAGTTTTCAGGTTGAAAAATGGCTTTTGGGGGCTTCAAACTCCACCCAAGTCCTAAATCTACCTCGGTGCTTCCCCCTCGGTGGCGCCTCCCTCCCCCAGGCCGGAGGAGAGGCAGGTCTTTGGACTGCTGAGGTGGCAAGCCGGGCCCGACTCAGCTCAGTCCATTTCCTGCCAGAAAGGGTAGGGGGAAGCAATTGTAGGAGCATGAGGGACCAGGCCTGATTATACAGGCAGTATGATGGGCATAGCCTCCCCAGGCTCAGAAGCCTCCAGCGACCCTTCCTGCTGTGATGGATGCTGGAATGAGCCTCCTCCTCCTCTCTGGGCAGGACAGCAGACAGGCCTGAGAGAGACAGAGCTTCCTCAGTCCCGAGTTCTCTGCAGGGCCTCTGGGAGACAAAGTCAGAAAGGGAGGGATACTGGAGGTCTCCAGAGGCCCTCCAGCCCATTCCACTGTCTCTAGCAAGGACCGCCCTCCATGATATCACTCTTGGCTGCTTAGCAAGATATGGCAGTCCTTCTGCCTTGAGTGTGTCGCCCCTCAATTGTGTGGCCAGGGTCAGGGAGACCCATCCATTCAAGGCTAAGTAAGGGCTGGACTCGGACCCACCCCACTCTGGTGGTCACCCCAGTCAGGAGGAGGTGGCCCTGGCAGTACAGATGTGGGGTCGCGGGCTTCCGGGCTGGGCGCTGGGGGCCATTGCTCCAGGCCTTGGCCGCCTGTGCTACAGCTTGGGCGGGTTACCTGCAGGATGACCCTCCAGAGCGCTTCCCCGCCTGTCTACTCTAACAGGCTTGGTTATCTGGTTCCCAAGCCCACAGCAAATTAGAAGCAGTAAATCAAAGGAGGGCAGAGGCTGCTGAAGCAGGCACACTAAAAGTCTGGGTTCCCAAGCCCACAGCAAATTAGAAGCAGTAAATCAAGGGATTATGCATTCCCATCTTGCCCCTGGGAGCCAGCTCTGCACTCTTAATAGATCTTACGGTTAAGAAGTTTTTTCCTGCTACTCAGCGTTAGTGCTTAAAGTGCAGTTACACTCTGAAAATTGACCATAAAATGACACCATGGGGTCCACATTTATCCTCCAGCCACAATTCCAGACCAGCTTGGTTCAGTTTTCAGGTTGAAAAATGGCTTTTGGGGGCTTCAAACTCCACCCAAGTCCTAAATCTACCTCGGTGCTTCCCCCTCGGTGGCGCCTCCCTCCCCCAGGCCGGAGGAGAGGCAGGTCTTTGGACTGCTGAGGTGGCAAGCCGGGCCCGACTCAGCTCAGTCCATTTCCTGCCAGAAAGGGTAGGGGGAAGCAATTGTAGGAGCATGAGGGACCAGGCCTGATTATACAGGCAGTATGATGGGCATAGCCTCCCCAGGCTCAGAAGCCTCCAGCGACCCTTCCTGCTGTGATGGATGCTGGAATGAGCCTCCTCCTCCTCTCTGGGCAGGACAGCAGACAGGCCTGAGAGAGACAGAGCTTCCTCAGTCCCGAGTTCTCTGCAGGGCCTCTGGGAGACAAAGTCAGAAAGGGAGGGATACTGGAGGTCTCCAGAGGCCCTCCAGCCCATTCCACTGTCTCTAGCAAGGACCGCCCTCCATGATATCACTCTTGGCTGCTTAGCAAGATATGGCAGTCCTTCTGCCTTGAGTGTGTCGCCCCTCAATTGTGTGGCCAGGGTCAGGGAGACCCATCCATTCAAGGCTAAGTAAGGGCTGGACTCGGACCCACCCCACTCTGGTGGTCACCCCAGTCAGGAGGAGGTGGCCCCTGGCAGTACAGATGTGGGGTCGCGGGCTTCAGGGCTGGGCGCTGGGGGCCATTGCTCCAGGCCTTGGCCGCCTGTGCTACAGCTTGGGCGGGTTACCTGCAGGATGACCCTCCAGAGCGCTTCCCCGCCTGTCTACTCTAACAGGCTTGGTTATCTGGTTCCCAAGCCCACAGCAAATTAGAAGCAGTAAATCAAAAGGAGGGCAGAGGGGCTGCTGGAAGCAGGCACACTAAAAGTGTCAAGAAGTGAGAGCTGATGGCCTGACAGCAGGGGAGTAGGCAGCAAGACTAGTAAAATACAAAACAACCCCAGCCAGGTACAAGAGCTCAAAGATGGCAGACAAGCCAGGGCCATTTCATGCGGGGGAAACAGCGCTAATAACGCTGGGAGATTAATGACGACGTCCCTGAAGTTACAGAAAGAGCTCGATTATACTCAGTTGAAGGAGGCAGGGAAGATAAGGAACACATTTCCTAAACACTTTCATCGAAAATGAGTTATCTTTGTGTTTTTTTAAGTGCACACTCACGGGACTAAAACCTCGACTCTGAGGCAAAGCCTGAAGTCGAGTGCCTCATTCCACAAGCACCGCAGAGCAGAGGTTGGCCAAGTTCCCCATCCCACCAAGAACCCACGCACGGCGGGACGTGTCTGCTGGCTTGGGAGCCAGTCCCGAATAGAACATCATCTCCACCAGTTACGATTTGCGGACCCTCAGCAAATTACTTGCCTCTCCAACCTCAGCTGTTTCCTCTGTAAAATGTTAACAATGCTACCTGCCTTGTGTGGCTGTGAGGATTACATCCAAAAAAGCAAAGCCCACGCCTAACCTCCAGTACACAGTCGGGGCTCACTCACTGTTCCCTCCTCTCTTGAGAAGTTCTTCCTAACTGTGACTCAGCCTGTCTCTCCCAGCTTGTAAAAAATACTCAAGAAGCAATGGCATGGCATGGGGTCCTCTCAGCCCTTTCGATGAGGCCAGTGAAGCTCATAGTGATGCTGGCTATGGGCAGAACTCAGGTGTGCGTGAGATGTGGCAGAAGGAGGAGTTGAAACCATGGGAACTAGGGTGAGAGGCTAAGGAACCCTGCTTCCTCTTCCTCCTCCTTCTCCTCTGGTTTCCAGAGCCTTTGACTTTAAAAGCAGGTACCCCAGGCTTTGTGATCCCAGTCAAGGCCCTGTGGTACTGAAGCCAGGAATGGTGAATAAGGGTTTACCTCCTAGAGGTCAGGTGTCAACACGTGTCATGGAAAAAGAACCTGTGGTACAAGCAAGGTGCCCACTGGTGGCACAGGCCAGTGTCTGCAGGCAGGCAGGTGTGCCTGGCACCTGATGACCTGGGCACTCGTATTCCAGAGACACATGAGACAGGGTTGCTCTGCTCAGAACCTAGCTTCAAACATGGCTCCATTGTCTTTGAGGAACACCCTCCCATCTCTGCCATTTGGGTGTGGCGGCAAACGATGGGGCGATTGAAGGGAAGGAAGGTGCCTGGATCTGTCTCAGGGGACAAAGCAATGCTGGAGGGGCTCTGAAATAGTTTCCAGTTGAACTAGTCTGGTTTGGAATCCAGATTAGTACCATCTTTTGAGTTTTAGTTCCACCAGTCACCCTGCATATTTAACTTGTATATAGAGTACATCATGCGAAATACCGGTCTGGGTGAAGCACAAGCTGGAATCAAGAGTGTGGAGAGGGAAGAAAATAGCTCTAGTCATTGCTCTGTGAGAAAAGGGGACCCTTCAGGGCTGCTGTGTGATGGTCGGCAGGGGTGGGGAGGGGGGATATACATATGACTAATCTGGGAACATACATATCTGTAAACAACAAAACTCTGTAAAAGTTAAAAGCAAAATAAATGTTAAAAAAAAAGAGTGTGGAGAGAAGCATCAATAACCTCAGATACACAGATGACACCACCATTATTTCAGAAAGTGAAGAGGAACTAAAGAGCCTCTTGATGAAGGTGAAAGAAGAGAGTGAAAAAGTCAGTTTAAAACTCAACAATCAAAAAAACGAAGATCTTGGCATCTGGTCCCATCACTTCATGGCAAATAGAAGGGGCAATGGTGGAAGCCGTGACAGATTTTATTTTCTTGGGCTCCAAAATCACTGCAGATGGTAACTTCAATCATGAAATTAAAAGACGCTTGCTCCTTGGAAGAAAAGCTATGATAAACCTAGACAGCGTATTAAAAAGCAGAGACATCGTTTTGCTGACAAAGGTCCATATTGTCAAAGCTATGGTTTCTCCTGTAGTCATGTGTGAATGTGAGAGTTGGACCGTAAAGAAGACTGAGCACTGAAGAATTGATGCCTTCGAACTGTGGTGTTGAAGACTCTTGAGAGTTCCTTGGACTGCAAGGAGATCAAATCAGTCCATCCTAAAGGAAATCATCCGTGAATATTCACTGGAAGGACTGATGCTGAAGCTAAAGCTCCAATACTTTGGCTACCTAATGAGAAGAGCAACTCTCTGTAAAACACCCTGATGTTGGGAAAACTAGAAGGCAGAAAGAGAAGAGGACAACAAAGGACCAGATGGTTGTGTGGTATCACTGAGTCAATGGACGTGAGTTTCAGCAAGCTCTGGGAGATAGTGAAGGACAAGGAAGCCTGGCGTGCTGCAGTCCATGGGGTCACAAAGAGTTGGACACGACTGAGCGACTGAACCAAAAGTACATGAGCTTTGGTTACAGACGTATCTGGGTTGATATCCCAACTTCACCACTTTTTCTATGACTCTAGATAGGCTTCTTTGATGGCTCAGATCATTAAAAAAAAAAAAAAAAAAAAAAAAAACAAAACACACCTGGATTGTGGGAGACCCAGGTTTGATCCCTAGGTTGGGACGATGCCCTGGAGAAGGGAATGGCGACCCACTCTAGTATTCTTGCCTGGAGAATCCCATGGACAGAGGAGCCTGGTGGGCTACAGCCTGGGGTCACAGAGCTGGACACGACTGAGCAACTAACACTGTGACTCTGGGCAGGTTGCTTCTCCTTCATAAACCTCAGTTTCCTCTTCTACTTCCCAGAAATGTTGAAAAGACCATGTGAATTTAAGAACTTAGCATAACGTCGGGCATATGGCACAAACTCAGTAAATGGAATGAGTCTGCATAGCGGCCAGCACTCTGAGTACAATACATAGACTGGCTCAATTTTTCCTCAGCAAGCCTACAGCTAGCCACTGTTATTATTATCTTCGTTTTAAAGATGTGGACACTGAGGTTCTGGCTATATAAGTGACTTTCCCTATGTGCCACAGCTAAGAAGCAGGATTCAAACCCATGCATCATGACTCCAAAGTTTTTTGCCAACTCTGTGTGGATTGATTAGGTGAATGGGTACCAATATGCTTTGTCACCTCTAAATTACTATATCCACGTGAGGGGGGTGAGTGTTGTTAGTATTTA
Source organism: Tragulus kanchil (assembly GCA_022376925.1). Lineage (NCBI taxonomy): Eukaryota > Metazoa > Chordata > Mammalia > Artiodactyla > Tragulidae > Tragulus > Tragulus kanchil. The sequence continues at coordinate 71,555,383 of JAIOJX010000001.1, read as the reverse complement.
TAACTCATGTTACCAGCTAGTCCCTGGAGACATCTTGGATGGGAGGCCACTGAGTGAGAGACCTCCCCTGGCCCTTGGTCCTAAGGATTCTAGGTTGCCCCCGGTGCCATCCAGCAGGCTGGCTGTCCCTCCTGAGGCCTCCTACTTGATGCGTTTCCAGAGACCCACATTCCTCTTGGCCTGGGCCTTGGTGTGTGCAGCTTACTGACCAGCGCCCGACCTCTGGATCTCAAGCCTGTGAAAGCTGGCTCAGTGTTGCACAGCTGCCAGGAAGGGGACATTAAAGGCACAGCACGTGTGTGAGGCAGCTCCCTGCTTGGTTTTCCAGCTTGTGGGTTTCTCCATGCACGGGAAGAGGAGACAGGGACTTTGGCAAGCAGACAGGCCTAGGAGCCGATGGGCTGGGGAGTGGCTGGGGAGAATGAGCGGGGAAGGTGGACGGTGACAGGAAAAGACGGCAAAGGCCTGGAGGGAAGGAGGGAGAGAGGAAAGAGGTGACGTTGGTGTGGGTGGCTGGCTCCCTGTGTTACTCTGCTTCTGGAGAGAGGACCTGGCAGAGCTGGATGCTTAATGTCAGGCCGTCAGAAGCTTGTGGGCCATCGTCCTCTGGTGTTTCTTTTATTCATTCATTCATGCATGTGTGCATCCACACATTCGTCCAACTCTTCATTGAACCACCAAGTATGGAATAGTAGCTCAGGAACCAGACTGCCTGTGTCAAATCCTGCCTGTATTTTTATTGCCTTTGTGACCTAGGGTGAGTTACTTGCCCCCTGGTACCTCAGAGTCTGCATTTGTAAAATGGGTATCATAGTAGTACTTATCTCAGACGGTGATGGTGAGGATTCAATAGGTTATTCCACGTGAAGTTCTTAGGATAATGCCTAGCATACAGTAAATGTTCGATAAATAATTTTTGCATGTATGCATACACACGTGTGTATACACACACAGAGATTACATGCCAGGCCTTATGTTAGACACTAGAAACACGGGGCTAATAAGACAGTCCCTGTCCCTGTGGAGCTGACATTCAGTTCTAAACTGAATAAAAGTAAAGCTCTTGCTGCCATTTCTAGAATCTTCCCAGAGTGCCAGGAGTAGAACAAATGTTCAAACCGGTCTGAAATGAAACCTCTACTTCTCTCTGCTGTGCCAGCTATGAACTGTGGGGACCTCGCCCCACAACCCTAAAAGGAAACAGCCCATAAGCTCAGGCAGATGGTATGACCAATGTGGACTTTGTCACTAACTGAGTTCCAGAATGTTTCTCTGTGACTGGAATGGTGGAAGAAATTACTCAAGAAAGTGGACCAGGAAAGAAAATCTGTTAAAATAAATTTTCTCTCTCCAACGTTGACATTCTTGGGCTCTCTGGATTAGCCCACACTTGTAGGCATGCCACTGGTGTCTTTACATGTATTCATGCATAGACATATGTAAGAACATGTACGCACAGATACGCATTGTCATGGACAGAGATAGAGCCAGAGAGAAAAAAAGGTTCACGAGAAATGAAGAAATGGAAGGGGCACAGGAGCTCAGCGAAGGCCTGGACACCAGGTCAGGGTGAAGGGATCCAGCAGTCATGGCCTCCAGGACCCAGAGAGCCTGGCTACTCTGCAGTGGTCACTGCCCCAACAGAGAGCCAGCCCACAGAACATATTGTATCTGTTTCCCAGAAAGCATGACTGCCTGGGAAGGTAGGCAGCATTATGATTGAAAAAAAAAAAAATTCAATGTCAGATAAACATGGGAAATGTCAAGTTAAACCAATATAAATAGTTTTGTTTGTTTGCTTATTGCAAGACTTTGCAGAACCTTCAATAAGCTCACTATAAACAAACCGCTGATGGGGTGTGTGTATGTGTGTCGATCTATTGTGTTTCCCAAACAAATCTGACCACAAAAGCCTTTTTCCACAGAATATCTCCAAGTAGTGCTCACTTTGGGGAATGTCATCTTGAGTGCTTCTCTAGGCCCAGGCTTCCTCTATGGCTCTGGTATGCTGGAATTTTCTTGCTCAGTTTCTTAAGTCCTGATATGGAGGGTGAGGCTTTTGTCACCCAGCCTCTCACCTGGGTCCCTGTGGAGCTGACATTCAGTTCTAAACTGAATAAAAGTAAAGCTCTTGCTGCCATTTCTAGAATCTTCCCAGAGTGCCAGGAGTAGAACAAATGTTCAAACCGGTCTGAAATGAAACCTCTACTTCTCTCTGCTGTGCCAGCTATGAACTGTGGGGACCTCGCCCCACAACCCTAAAAGGAAACAGCCCATAAGCTCAGGCAGATGGTATGACCAATGTGGACTTTGTCACTAACTGAGTTCCAGAATGTTTCTCTGTGACTGGAATGGTGGAAGAAATTACTCAAGAAAGTGGACCAGGAAAGAAAATCTGTTAAAATAAATCTCTCTCTCTCCAACGTTGACATTCTTGGGCTCTCTGGATTAGCCCACACTTGTAGGCATGCCACTGGTGTCTTTACATGTATTCATGCATAGACATATGTAAGAACATGTACGCACAGATACGCATTGTCATGGACAGAGATAGAGCCAGAGAGAAAAAAAGGTTCACGAGAAATGAAGAAATGGAAGGGGCACAGGAGCTCAGCGAAGGCCTGGACACCAGGTCAGGGTGAAGGGATCCAGCAGTCATGGCCTCCAGGACCCAGAGAGCCTGGCTACTCTGCAGTGGTCACTGCCCCAACAGAGAGCCAGCCCACAGAACATATTGTATCTGTTTCCCAGAAAGCATGACTGCCTGGGAAGGTAGGCAGCATTATGATTGAAAAAAAAAAAAAATTCAATGTCAGATAAACATGGGAAATGTCAAGTTAAACCAATATAAATAGTTTTGTTTGTTTGCTTATTGCAAGACTTTGCAGAACCTTCAATAAGCTCACTATAAACAAACCGCTGATGGGGTGTGTGTATGTGTGTCGATCTATTGTGTTTCCCAAACAAATCTGACCACAAAAGCCTTTTTCCACAGAATATCTCCAAGTAGTGCTCACTTTGGGGAATGTCATCTTGAGTGCTTCTCTAGGCCCAGGCTTCCTCTATGGCTCTGGTATGCTGGAATTTTCTTGCTCAGTTTCTTAAGTCCTGATATGGAGGGTGAGGCTTTTGTCACCCAGCCTCTCACCTGGGTCAGCAACCTGCTCCCTGTTCTCTCAGGCTCCACATCCTCCCACCTCTTTCTAAATTCGTCAGTGAAGGGTCAGAGGGTGGCTTCCCAGTACCCCTTCAGACCTTCCCACAGAGGCCAACCTGAGAAGCAGAGCCTACCTTCAGAAGCCTCCAACATCATAGGCTTGATCTTGAGGTGGGTCAGCTGAGGTGCCGGCCTACCCAGTGCCCAGAGGCCTGGACTGTTCCACATGAAGGGATTCCTGTTCATTACCAGCCTCAACTCATTAGAGCAGCGCCAGGCCCAGGAGGATGAAGGGAGAGGGCTGTGCAAATTAATGAGCGACCAAATTAAACATGTTCTCTCAGCCAGCAAGCTGTTCCAGCTGATTGGCTAAGGCCTGGGGATTTGAAAGTGGGAAGTCCCCGCCCCATGGGCCAGAGGCCTTAAGGCACTCACCTCCTTCTGCTCCTTCAGGCAGCCTGGCAGGAGTAGGGTTGCCAAATATAGCAAATAAAAATACAGGATACGCAATTAAAATCTCAATTTCAGATAAACAACACTTTGTTCTTCAGTACAAGTGTGTCCCATGCAATATTTGGGACATACTTATACTTAAAAAATTATTCACTCTTTATCTCACATTTCATTTTAATGGGGTGTCTTGTATTTTCTCAGGCAACCCTAGCTGGAGAGGCCTGAGGCGTTAGGGACAGGGATAAGCACAGTAAGTTCAAGAACTGAACTTCCCCAGTCCTTCCAGTGTAAAGGGCCAATTCTTTACCTCTGAGGATATGATTCCCTTGCACCCTTCAGGAGGCACCGGAGGCCAGTGAAAAGGCCCTGACTGGACCAGGAAGCAGGAACATGTCCGTGTTGATGCTAAGTCACTTCAGTCATGTTCAACTCTGGTCAACCCTATGGACTGTAGCCCGCCAGGCTCCTCTGTCCATGGGATGCTCCAGGCAAGAATACTGGAGTGGGCTGTCATACCCTCCTCCAGGGGATCTGTCTGACTCAGGGGTCGAACCTGCACCTCTTATGTCTCCTTCATGGGAAGGTAGGACCTTTACCACTAGTGCCACCTGGGAAGCCCCAGGAAGTAGGAGATCCAAGGGCAAATCCTACCACTGCTCTTAGATCACTGGATGATCCTGACCAGTCACTTCCCCACCAGGGCAGATTCTGCCTGTCTCTGTCAGAAATGCTTCTGAATGGCTGGAGGGAAAACATGGAGGGACTGTCCACCTCTGTCCCCCCACCCAAGAGCAGGCTCAATAGATACTAATGCTGGGAACATCAAGGTTCACGGCATCTTTTCCAAGGGGCACATGCCTGTGTGTTGCTCCCCCTTTCCTGGCAGAGGAGGTGCAATCACAGTATCACTCTGCAGTGCATGTGAGGGAGCAGGGTGTACCCATTTTGTAGCTGGAGAGAATGAGGTCCTGAGAGGTTCCCAGCTGAGTCAAAGCAAGAACCGCAGCTTCCTTCAGAAGCTCAACCCTTTCTCCTTCCTCGCTCTGGGTGGATCCAGATGGGGGCGGTCAGCCTTGCCCCACGTGGGCGCCTCTGTTGTTAGTGATGTCACCAGAAAGGCAGCTAGGAAGGAGCAACCAGCCGCTCTCCTGCCCCCCACCCCACCGACCCCCTATCCTGCACCTCGGTGGGCAGAGAGCTTAGGGTTAGACATATTATCAAGCCAGATGTGGATTTGGGTTCTAATTCTCTTCTTTTTTTTACCCCTGAGGTCTAAATCCTTTAAGTCTTTCGTTTTGCTTCCTGAGGAAGGGAAACACATGGACTTGAGCGGGTGGGGCTTCTCTGCTCCCAGCTGCTGCAGCCAAGCTCCTGAGGCTCCACCCCAGCCCCAGATCTCTCTCCAGCCTTAGCCAGCCAATGGGGTCTCCAGCAGGGTCGCCCAGGCTCGGTCAGCGGCTATCTCTGGGTTGTAACAAGGTTTTCCTGTGGGAGAAAGCTGATTGACATCTTTCTCTCGGAGGGTCAGGGCCCCTCCTTCTGTGACACCCCCATGCGTCCCCATCCTCCAGCACCTAAGAGTGCACACACTCAGTCAACTTCTTGTTGGAGATGGACTCCCTAGATAGGGTCAGAAAACATAGATGATAATCATGGCTTCTTTCTGAATGTTAGGGCTGAATGGCATCTGATAGATCATTTGTTTAGTCTAACCCCTGTTCTGTGAAAACGGCAAAACTGAGGAAGGTGAGAAAGGATTTGAAAACTCAGGTGTTCAACACGTGCCAAGAGCCATGCAAACCTGACAAGAAAGCCTGAAGGAGCCCATTTTACAGATGAAGAAACTGAGGGCTTTAAGGTAACTGATATGTCCAAGGCTACAAAGCAAGGTAGGGATTGAACCAAGATTTGTGCCCTGGATCCTCTGACTCCAAAGTATGAGCTCTTGCCACCCTCAGAACACCGCATCTGCATTCAGTGAGGTATGCTAGGCAAGATCTCCCCAATAAATGATGATCTACTCTGGTGCTCAGAACCCAGGGCGCCCAACAGCTAGTTGGTGGCTACAGCGCAGGCTTTCTTCACTTTCATGCCACAATGACCCTCACTCTCCAAATGTTCTCCTCCCCAGCTCTACCTGCCACAGGCCAGGAAGTCCCACTTGAGGTCTGACTCCATTTCCTAGTCCCATGGCCTGCCATCATTGCCCTCTGGAAGGGACCAGCCGAATCCTTCTCATCTCTAAAGTACTATCATCTACGTTGCATCACATAGGTCCCACTCTGGGCGGTTCTCTATTTTACACTTGAAGAAACAGAGACTCAGGGAGGTTATGCACACAGAACCTTGAACCCAGGTCACCCGACTGATTCCCTTCCCAGAGCTCTCTTTTCATCTTATCTCAGACACCTCAACTCCAGCCCCCATTGGAATTTCAGGCATGAAAATAACAGGTGGCATCTGTCCAAAACTCCTTCCCTGGTTCCAGTCCCTCACTCGGTGCGCCTCGGCCCTCCCCGGGGATCTGTCATCCCTGCTACAGCCCCGTCCCACCTTTTTATCTGGGAAGGGGGAGTCAGTTCTGGTAACAGGCCAGTTTTTCATTGACTGAGACCTGTGCCCCTAGGTGCCCCTGCTGGCAACTGCCCCTCCCCATGACCCTGGGGCCATAGTAGCCAGACCAGGGCTCGGCCAATGGTCTTATCTAATATACTCCCCTCCTGGTTTCCAAATGTCCTTATTCCAGCTGGCAGGGGAGCTCAAGTGGGAATTCCCACCCTTCAGATCCCTACCCGCGTTATCAGTGGCACTTGGGGAAGAAGGCTACACAGAGACCTAAAGAGGGTAGGGGAAATGCAGAGAGGAAAGGGGAGAAACAAAGCCGGGTAGAAGGAGGAGAGAGACAGAGGCCCAACAAAAGCAACAGAAGGGAGGGTAGGGACTGTTTTTCACGCCCATTGTTCCATTGCTTCCCCAGGCAGTGCAGCTGATCTGGTAGGTGGTACCATTCCTTGAGGAGAGGCGGCTGCCTGTTTGCATCACCAGCACCCAGCAGGGTGCCGGACACATAGTAGGTGCTCAGCAAATGGTTGCTCATCTGAAAGAAGGAATGAAAGGCCATCTGTTCTCACCAGCTACCCCACCCATCGCGACCTCACTTCCTGTGAGCTCCATGTCCACTCTGAGGAGCTGTAGCACTCTTCATCTGCCTGAGACTCTTGCTATGTCCTTATGTCATAGATTCCTAGACCTTCAGACTCGGCCAAGCCCTCAGACAACCCAGGCCCACCCCTCACAGTGCAGGTGCGAGCACTGAGACCCAGAGCTGAAGAGGCACTCATACTGTGTCACTCAGCAGAGCTAGAAGTAGAAAACTGGCTTCGGGCAGGCATTCAGCGCATGGCTTACATGTCCCTGGACCTCCCCTTGAGCCCAGATGCTGCTGTGCCATGGCTGAGGTCAGAGGTCTTTGTTCTGGAGGAGAAGGAATGACAACTTCCTGTCCTCACCGTCTGGTGGGCAACTTTGGTTAGCCGGGGGCCCTGTTTCCAGGAGGGACTTCCCAGGTGGCACTAGTGATAAAGAACCCGCCTGCCAACGCAGGAGACACAAGAGACATGAGTTGGATCCCTGGGTCAGAAAGATTCCCTAGAGAAGGGAATGGCTACCCACTCCAGTATTCGTGCCTGGAGAATCCCATGGACAGAGGAGCCTAGTGGACTATGGTCCAGGAGGTCACAAAGAGTCAGACAGGACTGAAGTGACTGAGCACACACAGTACACCACTTCCAGGAGAAACTGCAGGAAAGATGGCACCGAGGCTGTCCTCCCCAGTGGGCCAGGGGGTAGGAACCCTGGAATGAAGGCAGTGCTGATTCAGACACTGTCACAGTGTCCCAGCCCATCCTCCCTAACCCCCCTCTCCAGGCCACTGTGGGGATCCACTCCCCACTAGGGTTGAAGCCCTGCACTTGGGCTCTGACAGCCCAGATTTTCTACTTACTAGCTGTGAGTCCCTTCGCTTCTCCAAACCTGTTTCCTTATAAATAAAAAGGGGGCTAACTCCAATTCCTGCCACAAATGACTTATGTGAGACTTAAACGGGACAGTGAACACCCTAAAAGCTGATGGCAAATGTCATCATACGGTAAACGCTCTGTAAATGTGGCTGAGGCCACTGTTCTCGTTCACCACCCTGCTGCCCCTGCCCCCTCTAATCTTGATGCCTTCTCGCTTGCCCCTGGAGCTCTCTGCTGCCTCCAGTCACCAGAGAGGCAGGTTCTTGTCCCCAGTCCTCCAGGTCCCCTTGGGTTCTTGCTGCAACCTTGGGCAGCTCCTTCCCCTCATTTCCTTCATCCATCAAAGGCCTTCGTGGTGCCTCCGAATGTGTCCAGGGAACCGTGGCTCCTCCCAGGTTGAATACTGCATTTCTAGAAACCATCTTCCTAGGTGAGCCAGGTCAGTCTAGAATCTAGACTAGATTTTCATGTTTGAAAGAGAGAGAAAGAATGCATCAGTGTCTCTTTGTTTATGTATGCTCCTGAGGGAAAGGCTGTGTAGTCCCAATCCTGACCCTTTTCTCAGGCTAGTTTTCCTCCCACAGGGCGAGGAGCCTGTGGCCAGCTGGGATTCAATCTGCTGGCTTCCAGCTGCTCCTAACAGGCCCACCTGTGATCCTGAGACCAGTACTGTCTCCTTGGCCCCCTTCTCCCAGCCTCAGGAACTGCCTCTTTCCATAAGTATCTATCAGATTCTTTTCCCATCTCTTCTCCCTCTTTCCCCTCTGATTTTGGGTGGGTGGAGGACTCCCTAGTCCCTCACTGGCCCACCAGACACACACACACACACACAGCATAGCACAGCCAGCTCACGCTCTCCTCTCCTGCTTTCACAAATCCCTGATTACTCATTTCTTATCTCAAAAGTCTTGGTTCCTGCACCGAAGAGCACACTTCCTCTCTGTCTCTGCCTCCCTGAACCCGTTTGTGAAATGAGGGTCATCACACCTCCTACCTGGCAGCCTTGCCGCGTCTCTGGGCTTCCCTAGTGACTCACGGTAAAGAATCTGCCTGCAGTGTGGGACACCGGAGTTCAGTCTCTGGATCAGGAAGAAGGGAATGGCTGCCCACTCCAGGGTTCTTGCCTGGAGAATACCACGCACAGAGGAGCCTGGCAGGCTGCAGTCATGGGATCGCAAACAGTCGGACATGATTGAGAGACTTCCACACACGCACACTGCCCTGGGCCACTGCGAGAAGGAGAAATGGGCTGGAGTAGGGGTACTGCAGTGGCTGGCCCTGCTGGCAGAGGATCATGGGATTGCAGGGCCCTGGCAGCAATGCAGAGGCAAGAGAGCTGTTCTACTCTTGAATGCTAGAAAACTCCTCTCCCCAGAAGCACCACCAAGGGACTCTTCAGGGCACTGGGTTCCCTCTGTCCTTATGGAGTGTTCACACAGAGATAAACGGGGACCTCCTGATGTGGGGGCCCTGCAGTGGGGGCTACAGGTATGGTGCAGGGAAGGCATGACTGAAGGAGGTACTTGGTTTCATGGAGGACAAGGGTGCACTGTCCGTGGCCCTGGTCTCAGTGTTGCTCCCTAACTGTACAATTGCAACTAGAAAAGGTGCTTCTTAGGGAGCCCCTTAGGGACAGGCCTGGGGTAGGGCCAGGGCCCGTGGCCAGCCAGATGGCTTCTATTAGGTGCCGAGTGGCCCAGGACAGCAGAGCTGCTGATCCCAGGTTCACCAGGTGACCTGGCTCTCCAAGCAACAAGCGGCAGTAAACAACAAAACTCCATAAAAGCAAAACAAAGAGTACACAAAGCCAGACTGGAGCTTCCCAGCTTCCCATGGTTTTCCCTCACTTTTTGTACCACTTCCCACTCCTGGGCTTTGTCTTTCACTCCTGGTTCCTTCTGCTTCTCACCCTCTGAATCTTGCAGGGTCTCCCTTCAGCTCTCTGCTCGGCGTCTGGGTCCCTAACGTCTACCCACCCCTTACTCTGCATCTTTGGCCTCAACCCTTCCTGCCCCTCCCTCTGCCTGTCTTCAGAGAGGTACCTTCGGGGGAAGGAGCTTTGGTTGTTGCCGTGTCAAACCCCACCCTTGCTCTCTAACTCTTGCTCTGGGCCCTTTTCACCCGTCTAGAGTCACTCCTCCTCCTCCTCTCCTTTCTTGTCTCTCCTGGCTGGGCTGCCTCTTCCTCCTGGGCAACTGCAGGACCTGAGATGGGCAATGTGGGGAGCAGATGTGGCATGCCTGGCCCCCACCCCCGCCCAGCAGATGCGGTGCGCTTCGGGTGGATGAGCAGCCACGTGAGCCCTCCTGGGCCAGGCCTGCCGCTCACGCACATTCTTAGCCTGCCCAGCCCCGCTGGCTTCAGCAGGGGTTTTGATTGACAACAGGAAAGAAAGTAAAACACATAAAAGGGAAAAAAAACACGCAGCCACCCAGCGACTGAATGGAAGAGCAACTAACGAGCTACCTGCAGCTGCCTGGGCTTGGAGGGTATTGCATGGAATGGGGCAGGAGCCAAAAAGCAAACCCTCTTAAGTATTTAGGGTCTTAAACCCTGGGTACCAACTTTATGCACAGGCTCTAGGTCAGACAGTGCTGGACTGGGTCCTCATAGCAGCCTGGCATCCAGATGAGGAGACTGAGGCCCAGGAAGACTAAATGACTCCCCTAAAACCCCAAACATCCATCTCTCCTTACCCTAAAGGGCTCTCCTCTCACTGACCTGCCCAAGGGTTCCAGGTTCTTCTCTCTCCATCCCTCTGTCCTCTGTGAGGTACCCACTGACAGAGCAAATGACCCAGGTAAAGCCCAGTCTTGACAGTTGCTGAAGAATTGCCTTCCTCCAAGCTCTCCATTGCGGCACTCCTATCAGCTGCTTCCACTCTAGACCAGGCATTTTGAGATGATGTCGGCCCCTGCTCTGGTCACAGGGCAAAGCTGTGCACCCTCTCTGCTCTGTTTGTTCCTGGATCCACGAACTTCCTGGGTTCTGGGCCCACAGGTCAGCATCTGCTCAATTATCTGAACCTGCCTCAGCGGCCTTCCTGAGCACCACCCCACACACCTGCCCCAAATCAACCTCTTCTCTGCAATTCTACCCCCAGCTCCTTCCCCGGCTCACAGCCTGTATCCCACCTCTACTCTGGCCCAAGCCTGGCCTCTTCCCTTCTTTGCTTTGATCCAGTTTTTCCGATGAGGCATCTTCTCCACAGTTTCCAGATGAAGAAACAGACCTGGAAAAGGGGAAGACATCAGCCCCCACCCCCAATCCCTCTGGAGCCGGGAAGCAACTATCACAGGGGGTTGAAGCTACATTGCAAGGTTCCTGGGATCAAACTTCACCCCAGGACTCATCCAGAGCCCACGAAGGGCCTCCAGCAGTCAGTCCTGATATGCAGGTAACAGACTTTGATCCCCAGAGTGACTAAGACTTGATACTGAAACAAATACATTCCCTATTCCCAGGTGGCACGAGTGGTAAAGAATCAGCCTGCCAGTGTAGGAGACCCAGGAGACCCAGGTTTAATCCCTGGGTCAGGAAGATCCTCTGGAGAAGGAAATGGCAACCCACTCCAGTATTCTTGCCTGGAGAATCCCGTAGACAGAGGAGCCTGGCGGGCTGCAGTCCATGGGGTTGCAAAGAGCTGGGCATGACTGAGAGTCAACATACGTGGCAAGCCAGCAGGTGAGGGGCTCCCAGAACACAAACCCCTCCTCCTGCTTTACCAACCCCCTCACCCAGCAAATAGGGCCGTGGCCTTACACAGTACCTTTGCCCCAGAGGTACTGCCATCTTCACTCAGTTGGGTCTGACTCTTTGCAACCCCATGGACTGTAGCCCGCCAGGCTTCTCTGTCCACGGAATTCTCCAGGCAAGAATACTGAAGAGGGTAGCCCTTCCCTTCTCCGGGGGATCTTCCCAACCCAGGGATCGAACCCAAGTGTCCTGCATTGCAGGCAGATTCTTTACCATCTGAGCCACCAGGGAAGCCTCCCTTTATCATTATGCCAGCCTTATTTCTGTAATTTTCTAATGCAAAGCTGGCCGTCCATGGGGTCACAAAGAGTCGAACACCACTGAGCCACTGAACAACAGCAAACGACCAGAAAGGGGAAGTGATGCGCTAAGGTCACACGGCTCTGCAGCGCCCCTTCCTGCCCTCACACTGAGCTTCTGGCCTCACTGTGGTGACTTCTTGGAGGAGAGCCCCTCTCTGGGAGAGAGGAAAGAGGAAAAACCCAGCAATCTGCTGGGGGTGGGGTGGACAGCAGAAGGAGCCTGGGGATAAATGCCTTCTCTGGAATCCTCCATCACAAGGAAGCTGGATCTGCTCAAGGTGGAGGTCTCAGGCCTGGGTCACGTGCTCTGAGGGAGAATCACAGACTCCTCCCTCAAGTGTCTGCCGGGAGTTTCTGTGACTGACACCTCTAGAGCCCAGACATTGTACTGGGAACGGCTTGTGCTGAATGAGGCACCGTTGCCCTCTCCTTCCTTCCTGTCCAGAGCCTCCTATCCAGGTACTGCCAGGCAAGGCCTTCGCTCTCCCCTTCCACTGGTCCCACCCCAGTCCATACGCCTGTCACCTCTTGCCTGCCAAAGGCAATAGCCTCCTCCCTAGTCTCCCTGTTTCTGCTTCTGATCCCTACAATTAATTCTCCACCCAGCAGCCAGAGGGGTGGAAAAAATGTGTACATCGGTTTGTGACACATTTGTGCTCATCACTTACCATTGGCTTCTCCGCACTTAGAGTAAAGCTAGGCTCCTTACACAGCCCTCAGTGGGGCTCTAGGATCTGGTCCTGCAGCGCCCACTCATCCTAAGCGTCTCCTGCTTCCTTCACATTACACTGACTCTCCTACACCCAGACCCTCATCATTCTGTCTTCACTCTTGCTCACTCTTCTTCTGAAATACCTTGACTTCTGCCCACGCCCCTCCTCCCTGCCACCACTCCACAAGACCCAGCAACAACAAAGCAGTGATGCTCAGCAAGATGAGCTTTCTAGTTCTGGAAGGGAGGAGAGCACCCGTGCTCTGCCCCAATGCTCAATCGCTTCCGTCGTGTCCGACTCTCTGAGACTCCATGGACTGTAGCCCACCGGGCCCCTTTTCTGTCCGTGGAGTTTCCCAGGCAAGGCTACTGAAGTGGGTTGCCAGCCCATCAGCTGACGTTTCCTTCATTTAGGGGTAGCTTGTCTTTGGAGAGGGGTGATGGTAGAGTGTTTTAGGGGGCATGGGAGATCTGGATGAAGAAAAGTTAGGAGCATTAGTATGGTGCCTCAATCAAGCACAGTGGGCATTGGTGGGGGGCCAGAAGTACCTCAGCACGCACCCCGTGCCAGGCAGTTCAGATCTGTTTTCTCCTTTCAGCCTCATGACCGCAGTGTGTTCCACTAGGTCCATTCCACAGATGAAGAAACTGAGATGATGAGAAAAATGGAGTGAATTGCCCAAGGTCACACGAACGAGCCTAGCTGCCGGCACAGGTCCGCTGGACTCTTTTCAAGCCCGGGGCTCCAGGGCCCAAGCGGCTTCGGAACCATCAATTACTGAATTGAAGCAATTGAGGGAGCCGGCGAGGCCAGGCAGCCGGGTTGGGTGACTGCTCTCACCCCTCCTCTCCAGCCAGCTGAGGCGTTTAGTCATTTACACTTTGAAGGCAAGCCTATTCTCACCAGCGGCTTCCCTGCCTGCACATTTGCATTTGGAGCCTTTCATCTGATCTCTCGGAATTAAAGGCTTTGTCTCCCATTAAAAGAATTCCAGGCCCTAGGAGCCCAGGGAGGGAGGGGAGAGGATGGGGCTTCGGACCCCTGAAAGCCTTCCTTCCCACCGTGCTGGCCGTGAAACCACTCTACTGCCTTTGGTGGTTGGGGCAGGCCAGACTAGGAAGACCTGGGTTGGGGCGCAAAAAGTGAGGACTGCCTCAGAGCCCCTGTTCCATGCTTTAACTCTACAGCCTTCCCTCCCATCTGAGCCTTCCAACCACCTAGGATGTAGTGGGCCAGTGTCCGAGTGGACGATAAGAAGTCTGCCCTGACGGCTTTGGGATTCTGGCTGTGAGGCTTTTTAGCAGTGTGCTCTCAGGCAGCTCGGCCATACCTCTGAGCCTCAGTTTCATCATCTATAAAATGGGAGGAGGGGGGATCTGTAAAAAGTGGGTCCCACCCGCCGAGGGCAATATAAAGGGTTCTGTATTAAGAGTCAGAGAAAGACACATTCCAGATGTGTCTGCCCTTCTAGTTCCCTTGGGCAAGAGCTTTCTCCTCTGTGGGCCTCAGGCTCTCCCTTGTAAAAAAGGGCCGTTTGGTTTCAAGGGCTTGCCTCCAACTCTGAGATATTATGGGATGCTGAGCCTCCAGCCCATTCAGCCTGCTCCCTCCTCCTTGCCCTGGGGGCCAGAAGTACCTCAGCACGCACCCCGTGCCAGGCAGTTCAGATCTGTTTTCTCCTTTCAGCCTCATGACCGCAGTGTGTTCCACTAGGTCCATTCCACAGATGAAGAAACTGAGATGATGAGAAAAATGGAGTGAATTGCCCAAGGTCACACGAACGAGCCTAGCTGCCGGCACAGGTCCGCTGGACTCTTTTCAAGCCCGGGGCTCCAGGGCCCAAGCGGCTTCGGAACCATCAATTACTGAATTGAAGCAATTGAGGGAGCCGGCGAGGCCAGGCAGCCGGGTTGGGTGACTGCTCTCACCCCTCCTCTCCAGCCAGCTGAGGCGTTTAGTCATTTACACTTTGAAGGCAAGCCTATTCTCACCAGCGGCTTCCCTGCCTGCACATTTGCATTTGGAGCCTTTCATCTGATCTCTCGGAATTAAAGGCTTTGTCTCCCATTAAAAGAATTCCAGGCCCTAGGAGCCCAGGGAGGGAGGGGAGAGGATGGGGCTTCGGACCCCTGAAAGCCTTCCTTCCCACCGTGCTGGCCGTGAAACCACTCTACTGCCTTTGGTGGTTGGGGCAGGCCAGACTAGGAAGACCTGGGTTGGGGCGCAAAAAGTGAGGACTGCCTCAGAGCCCCTGTTCCATGCTTTAACTCTACAGCCTTCCCTCCCATCTGAGCCTTCCAACCACCTAGGATGTAGTGGGCCAGTGTCCGAGTGGACGATAAGAAGTCTGCCCTGACGGCTTTGGGATTCTGGCTGTGAGGCTTTTTAGCAGTGTGCTCTCAGGCAGCTCGGCCATACCTCTGAGCCTCAGTTTCATCATCTATAAAATGGGAGGAGGGGGGATCTGTAAAAAGTGGGTCCCACCCGCCGAGGGCAATATAAAGGGTTCTGTATTAAGAGTCAGAGAAAGACACATTCCAGATGTGTCTGCCCTTCTAGTTCCCTTGGGCAAGAGCTTTCTCCTCTGTGGGCCTCAGGCTCTCCCTTGTAAAAAAGGGCCGTTTGGTTTCAAGGGCTTGCCTCCAACTCTGAGATATTATGGGATGCTGAGCCTCCAGCCCATTCAGCCTGCTCCCTCCTCCTTGCCCTGACCCAAGCCTGGACTCGGTCCCCCAACCCATCATTATAATATTTTTGTCCTTGTTCCCTAGGCCACCCCGGCAGCACATTAGCCTCACTTAGGTAGATTTACAAAAATATCCTGATCAATCTCCAGAGATGCTGATTTAATTGTTTTGGGGTGGGGCCAGGACTGAGTTTTTTAAAGCTCCCCAGGTGATTCTAAAGTACAAACTGGGCTGAGAACCACGGCCCCAGGTCTGCCAGTACTTCAGATACAAGCCAATCAAAGATAGATTGGGAACCTGTCCCGGTTCTGGCACTTAAACCAGTCGTGACATGGGTAAGTAATTTACCTCCTTTGTGCCTCAGTTATCTCAGGCTTGAAAGATGGGAAAGAAAGTGAAAGTGTTAGTTGCTCAGTCCTGTCCCACTCTTTCCAATCCTATGGACTGTAGCCTGCCAGGCTTCTCTGTCCTTGGGATTTCCCGGGAGGGGGTTGCCATTTCCTTCTCCAGGGGATCTCCCATACCCCAGAATCCAACTGGAATTTCATATATTGTAGGTGGATTCTTTACTGATGAACCACCAAGGATGGGGAAGGAGATTAAATGAGATAATGTGTGCAAAGCACTCAAACCTTTAGAGCGCTTGGACAGAGACAGTGTCTCTAAGGTCTGATTTTGGACTTGCGGTTGACAATGTATGTTCTCTAACCCTGGGCTTCTCACCACAAACATATGAGTAGATTTGAGGTCCAGAGTGGGGAAGTAACAGATCCAAGGTGGTGTAGCTAGAAGGATCCTTAAAGACCATTCGGGCAGAGTGGGAGATGATATAGTCCTTAAGTGTGCAGTCTCTGGAGCCAGACTACTGTGGGTTCAAATCCTGTCTCTGTCTCTTCAGTTGCATGAACTTGAGCATGTAACTTCTGTTCCTCAGTTTCCTCATCCTTAAAATGGGAACAATAGTAGGACTTGCCTCATGGGCACTCATTAAGCTACTCCCGCTTCCAAGCTCCAACTACCTCCTACACTGTCTGGAGGGTCAGCTCCAGAAGGGGAAGAGACTTGTTCACTCAACCGTAAAAAGGGCCGTTTGGTTTCAAGGGCTTGCCTCCAACTCTGAGATATTATGGGATGCTGAGCCTCCAGCCCATTCAGCCTGCTCCCTCCTCCTTGCCCTGACCCAAGCCTGGACTCGGTCCCCCAACCCATCATTATAATATTTTTGTCCTTGTTCCCTAGGCCACCCCGGCAGCACATTAGCCTCACTTAGGTAGATTTACAAAAATATCCTGATCAATCTCCAGAGATGCTGATTTAATTGTTTTGGGGTGGGGCCAGGACTGAGTTTTTTAAAGCTCCCCAGGTGATTCTAAAGTACAAACTGGGCTGAGAACCACGGCCCCAGGTCTGCCAGTACTTCAGATACAAGCCAATCAAAGATAGATTGGGAACCTGTCCCGGTTCTGGCACTTAAACCAGTCGTGACATGGGTAAGTAATTTACCTCCTTTGTGCCTCAGTTATCTCAGGCTTGAAAGATGGGAAAGAAAGTGAAAGTGTTAGTTGCTCAGTCCTGTCCCACTCTTTCCAATCCTATGGACTGTAGCCTGCCAGGCTTCTCTGTCCTTGGGATTTCCCGGGAGGGGGTTGCCATTTCCTTCTCCAGGGGATCTCCCATACCCCAGAATCCAACTGGAATTTCATATATTGTAGGTGGATTCTTTACTGATGAACCACCAAGGATGGGGAAGGAGATTAAATGAGATAATGTGTGCAAAGCACTCAAACCTTTAGAGCGCTTGGACAGAGACAGTGTCTCTAAGGTCTGATTTTGGACTTGCGGTTGACAATGTATGTTCTCTAACCCTGGGCTTCTCACCACAAACATATGAGTAGATTTGAGGTCCAGAGTGGGGAAGTAACAGATCCAAGGTGGTGTAGCTAGAAGGATCCTTAAAGACCATTCGGGCAGAGTGGGAGATGATATAGTCCTTAAGTGTGCAGTCTCTGGAGCCAGACTACTGTGGGTTCAAATCCTGTCTCTGTCTCTTCAGTTGCATGAACTTGAGCATGTAACTTCTGTTCCTCAGTTTCCTCATCCTTAAAATGGGAACAATAGTAGGACTTGCCTCATGGGCACTCATTAAGCTACTCCCCGCTTTCCAAGCTCCAACTACCTCCTACACTGTCTGGAGGGTCAGCTCCAGAAGGGGGAAGAGACTTGTTCATGGTCCTCACAATGAGCTTGAGGCAGAGTTCTGCCAAAAACCCAGGACTCCCAGGCAGCCTCCTAAGGCCCCACACTACCGCTTTTTTTCTGTTACTTCTGTAGTCCTCTCCACTCACAAAGAACGCTACAAACTTGTATGGCCAGGTCACTGGCAATTTTCTCTCTCCCAGTGTTCATGGAGAAAAGCAGAAAAGGAATTCTCATTCTCTCTAAGGCGCTCTTATTTCCTTTCATTTTTTTTCTGTGCACTCTCTCAAGCTGGCTCTCACTTGTGCTGTCGCCTCTCTCCCCTTCCATTTTCTCCCTCTTCAGTTCCCTCTGGTAACTCAAAACCATCTGAATGGATTTAAATAAACCTCTCCTCAAATAGTCTCCTTCAAGGGGGAGAGGATGGAAAGTTAAGCCTGAAGGGAGAATTTCTCTGATGATTATTATAGTGAGGGCTGAACGGTGTGTGTGGGGGGGTGCGGGGACAGGAGATGGGGCTGATTGTGTGGTGTAGGTGTGGGGGGGTGCAGGGCTTGGATACTAGGGGCATGAGCTGAGGAGAGGGAATGCTGCTGGCCAGGGCAGAGCAAGGGATTCCATGTACGGGGACTCAGAGGAGCTGACACCTGGGTAGGCACAGCCAGCCAAGTTTGAGAGGTCCAGAAAGGCCCATCAAATCCACTCCAACCCCTGTCCCTCCCCCAACACACGCACACACGCACACACATGCACACACACACACACACACCAAATGGGGTTGAGCTTTCCAAGAGGTTCAGGAAACACTGAGTAGCAAAAGATGTTGTTCAAAGGTCAAAGTGATACCTGGTAAGGGAAGCCATTGGCTGCAATCAGTTAACATCATGTCTGAGTTTATCATTTACCATACAAGTTGTTTATCATATCTGTGGTGCCCAAATAAGGGACAGTAAGAATAGCAGCCAAATAAATGCCTCTGAGTGCTTAACAGGTGCCAGGTGCTGTTTGGGCTGCCATCCCGAGAAGATGGAATACAGTAAAATAGTAGGACTTGCCTCATGGGCACTCATTAAGCTACTCCCCGCTTCCAAGCTCCAACTACCTCCTACACTGTCTGGAGGGTCAGCTCCAGAAGGGGGAAGAGACTTGTTCATGGTCCTCACAATGAGCTTGAGGCAGAGTTCTGCCAAAAACCCAGGACTCCCAGGCAGCCTCCTAAGGCCCCACACTACCGCTTTTTTTCTGTTACTTCTGTAGTCCTCTCCACTCACAAAGAACGCTACAAACTTGTATGGCCAGGTCACTGGCAATTTTCTCTCTCCCAGTGTTCATGGAGAAAAGCAGAAAAGGAATTCTCATTCTCTCTAAGGCGCTCTTATTTCCTTTCATTTTTTTTCTGTGCACTCTCTCAAGCTGGCTCTCACTTGTGCTGTCGCCTCTCTCCCCTTCCATTTTCTCCCTCTTCAGTTCCCTCTGGTAACTCAAAACCATCTGAATGGATTTAAATAAACCTCTCCTCAAATAGTCTCCTTCAAGGGGGAGAGGATGGAAAGTTAAGCCTGAAGGGAGAATTTCTCTGATGATTATTATAGTGAGGGCTGAACGGTGTGTGTGGGGGGGTGCGGGGACAGGAGATGGGGCTGATTGTGTGGTGTAGGTGTGGGGGGGTGCAGGGCTTGGATACTAGGGGCATGAGCTGAGGAGAGGGAATGCTGCTGGCCAGGGCAGAGCAAGGGATTCCATGTACGGGGACTCAGAGGAGCTGACACCTGGGTAGGCACAGCCAGCCAAGTTTGAGAGGTCCAGAAAGGCCCATCAAATCCACTCCAACCCCTGTCCCTCCCCCAACACACGCACACACGCACACACAT
Source organism: Tragulus kanchil (assembly GCA_022376925.1). Classification (NCBI taxonomy): domain Eukaryota; kingdom Metazoa; phylum Chordata; class Mammalia; order Artiodactyla; family Tragulidae; genus Tragulus; species Tragulus kanchil. The sequence goes on along the minus strand of JAIOJX010000001.1, from coordinate 71,536,229 downwards.
GCACACACACACACACACACCAAATGGGGTTGAGCTTTCCAAGAGGTTCAGGAAACACTGAGTAGCAAAAGATGTTGTTCAAAGGTCAAAGTGATACCTGGTAAGGGAAGCCATTGGCTGCAATCAGTTAACATCATGTCTGAGTTTATCATTTACCATACAAGTTGTATATCACATATCTGTGGTGCCCAAATAAGGGACAGTAAGAATAGCAGCCAAATAAATGCCTCTGAGTGCTTAACAGGTGCCAGGTGCTGTTTTAGGTGTTTCACATGCACGAATTCAGTAAATCGCACAATCCAGAGAAGATGGTACAAATAAAACTCTCATTTTACAGATAAGAAAAATGAGGCCCAGAGGTGTTAAATAACTTGCTCAAGATTATACAGCAACTAAGTCTCAGAGATGGGTTTAAACGTGACAGGTTAGCTTCCGAACCTGTGAACTTCAAACTCTGCGAGGTGGGAATGAACAAAACAGGCTCTTCCCTCAAGGAGCTGTCATTGGAAAAAGGATCCTTCTGACAGCAAGAAACAACTTCTCATGAAAGCAAATGATGCCAGGTAAACAACTCTGGGAGTCAAGAATCTGCATTTCAATTCTGGGCCATTTGACCTTGGGCAGATAAGCCAGAACCCTGCATCATAGGCTTATTGGGAGGAATCCATGGATATGAAAGTGTCTCGTAGCCCATACAGGGCTGCGGGCAGGGATCTTAGGTATATAGGCTTTTATACATTCACCTGCTCATGACCTCATGTTCTGTTCCCCACCTTCCAGTATATCTACTCTGTGCCCCACTATAAGGTTATGTCCCTCAAGTCACCAGCACTCAGCCCTCAGGAACCCTGCCATTCCCTGGAAAACACTCCTGCTTACAGACACATGCACACACACACACACCTTGTGCACGCACACAGCCCTGTGCTTGCACACATATGCCTATCGATAGATACATATCCCCTCCCTTGAATCCCCATTTGTAGGAGCCCTCCCCATCTATAGGGCCCAGAGATGTGACTCTTCCACAACCCAGCTAATTATTGTGTAATGAGGACTGCAGGCCGGTGGGCATGGTGATGGGGCCCAGAGCTGGGTGGTGTGGGGTAAACAATACAGTGTGGAAGGGCCTGGTCAGGAAGGTAGCAGAGGCTAGTCAGACCCAGCCTTTTAAGCAATCCGTTTAGCCCTGCAGCTAAGGAGCCCATTAGTGGCGGCTTCTCATTTCAGATTTCCCAGCATGCCATGGACCGCAGACTGCACACTGTTTATTTGGAGAAGCCTAGCAAAATTGTTTGTATAATTAGAGCAGGGACAAGGGCTGCCCTTGAAGGGGTTCTCCGCAGGAGACCTAGGCTTGCAGCAGACGCCAGCTCCAGGGCCCCACCAACCGCCCCAGGATCGCCCGGCTGGGGCCCAAGAACAACACAGGCCAGTGGGCTGGCTGGGCTGCAGGGCCTTTACAGTGGCCTCGCTGGCCCCCTCTCTCGGTAGTAACTGGACAGACCACCATTGTTCCACCAGAGCCCCCAAGATCAGTCAGAGAGGAGAGAAGGCCAAGGAGCCATGAAGTCATGATAAGGTATGAAAAGCCCAGGCTTTGGATTTAGATCTTTGCTTCCATGGGCCTCTCTGGGCCTGTTTCCTCATCCGGAAAGTGGGGATGGTAATACACCTATTAGTGCATGGTGGCTTGCAGGGAGAAACTAACAGGGATAGCATCTGGCAGGGTGCCACAGTGTCCCTTCTTTCCCTCCCTGTTCTAGAGTGGATTTTGATTCCTTGTTTCATGTTCATCCAGATAATTGCTTTCTGAATAATCAGCTTTAATTCTGCCCACTTAGGTGTTTCAGCTAGCTCTAATGATCAGAGCATCCCTGAAACCCATGGTAGGAGGGTCCAGGCAGCTCGCTGCCTTCTTTCTCAAGGCAGCCCTGTCTTTCTTCTGCATGTGTGCGTGCCAGGTCACTTCAGTTGCGTCTGATTCTTTGCAGCCCTATGGACTGTAGCCCACCAGGCTCCTCTGTCCATGGGATTCTCCAGGCAAAAATACTGGAGTGGGTTACCATGTCCTCCTCAAGGGGATCTTCTGGATCAGACCCACATCTCTTAGGTCTCCTGCATGGGTAGGTGTTTTTTTGGTTTTTTTTTTTTTTTTTTTGCCACTAGGGCCAACTGGAAAGCCTGTCCTTTCTCCTATGGCCTCTGACTGTCAGGAGTTTTGATAGGATCTAAATTTGTCCTCATGAAACAACTCCCCATCTCTACCCTTTCTCATCCCCATAACCAACCTGAGTTCTACTCCTTATCTCCAGTCAGGCCATTCTTGAGTCTTAGAGCTCTGAGCCAATGGCCCTTGATCAGGACCGCAGACTGCACACTGTTTATTTGGAGAAGCCTAGCAAAATTGTTTGTATAATTAGAGCAGGGACAAGGGCTGCCCTTGAAGGGGTTCTCCAGGAGACCTAGGCTTGCAGCAGACGCCAGCTCCAGGGCCCCACCAACCGCCCCAGGATCGCCCGGCTGGGGCCCAAGAACAACACAGGCCAGTGGGCTGGCTGGGCTGCAGGGCCTTTACAGTGGCCTCGCTGGCCCCCTCTCTCGGTAGTAACTGGACAGACCACCATTGTTCCACCAGAGCCCCCAAGATCAGTCAGAGAGGAGAGAAGGCCAAGGAGCCATGAAGTCATGATAAGGTATGAAAAGCCCAGGCTTTGGATTTAGATCTTTGCTTCCATGGGCCTCTCTGGGCCTGTTTCCTCATCCGGAAAGTGGGGATGGTAATACACCTATTAGTGCATGGTGGCTTGCAGGGAGAAACTAACAGGGATAGCATCTGGCAGGGTGCCACAGTGTCCCTTCTTTCCCTCCCTGTTCTAGAGTGGATTTTGATTCCTTGTTTCATGTTCATCCAGATAATTGCTTTCTGAATAATCAGCTTTAATTCTGCCCACTTAGGTGTTTCAGCTAGCTCTAATGATCAGAGCATCCCTGAAACCCATGGTAGGAGGGTCCAGGCAGCTCGCTGCCTTCTTTCTCAAGGCAGCCCTGTCTTTCTTCTGCATGTGTGCGTGCCAGGTCACTTCAGTTGCGTCTGATTCTTTGCAGCCCTATGGACTGTAGCCCACCAGGCTCCTCTGTCCATGGGATTCTCCAGGCAAAAATACTGGAGTGGGTTACCATGTCCTCCTCAAGGGGATCTTCTGGATCAGACCCACATCTCTTAGGTCTCCTGCATGGGTAGGTGTTTTTTTGGTTTTTTTTTTTTTTTTTTTGCCACTAGGGCCAACTGGAAAGCCTGTCCTTTCTCCTATGGCCTCTGACTGTCAGGAGTTTTGATAGGATCTAAATTTGTCCTCATGAAACAACTCCCCATCTCTACCCTTTCTCATCCCCATAACCAACCTGAGTTCTACTCCTTATCTCCAGTCAGGCCATTCTTGAGTCTTAGAGCTCTGAGCCAATGGCCCTTGATAGGGGCAGGTCCCCACCTAACAGAGGACCCGATCCTCTGGGTAAGGCTGAAACCCCTGTTCCTTGGACCAACCTCAGGGCCACACTCTCTCTCCCTTCCTCACCAGAGCTGCAGTCTTGAAGATCTGAAAACCATCTAAGCTGCTTCCATTCCTGGCCCTGTCTGGTCATTGGTGGGATAAGGAACAATTATTGTCTTAGCTCTCATGGGAGGGGCTAAGGTTCCCATTTGGGCCTTCATTTTGCTATCTGTGAAATGAGGGTTGGGCTAGATAAACTCCAAGACATCCCATCATCTTAGTGAACACTCACAGTTTCCCAAGGTGAGTAGGGCAAGGAAGTAATCAGGTCCCCAGGTTACAAGGTGGCAAGGGGCAGAACCAGAATTCCAGCCCACGTTAGCCAGATTCCACAGCTCACAGGAATCCTAAAGAGGAAGACACACACACAAAACAAAGGAAAGTCAGAAGAATCAGCCTTCTGACTGAGAGGAAGCTGCACTCATTCATGTATCCATCTATTTCTTCTACCATTTGTTTTTATTAATATAACGAAATATTTCAGATATACAAAAAGGTCTCAAGAATAATATAACAACCCCCATTACCCATCATTCAGTTACAGAAAGAAAGCATCACATATAATTGGAGCCCTCTGTGGACCTTCTCTGATCCTATTCTCTTTCTTAATCCTCCCCAAGGTAGTTACTTACTCTCCTGATTTCTATGTATTGAAAGGTTTGCACTATGGTATTCTGTGTAAAGTTAGCCATGTGCCTTCTCACTGCATTATTAACTCCACTCTATTATTTCTCACTCCAGTATCAACAAGGTAGCTAAAGGTCATTCATTTTCACTGTCAAATAATATCCCATTGTACACATACACCACGACTTATTTATCTGTATTCCTTATGAATAGCAGTTAGGTAGTTCTGCATTTTTTATTCAAACAACGAGTACTGTGACAAACACTATGTATGCGTCTCCTGGTGGACTTGGCTGTGAGAGTGTTACCAGGGTCTTGCTGGATCTGAGGGTGTGCACTCCTCTTCACCCTTACAGCATGGTGCCCAGTTGCCCTATTCATTTGTATTTCATAGCACACCTGTTAACTCAATATTTACTATGTTTCAAACCACAGGGTCTCAGCAGAGCTGGAGAAGCCTTCTCCTTGAAAGTGAGAAGAAAGAGGGTAAGTTCAGTTCAAAAGGACTTGGGGAGATGTGAATTGTCAATTGCCAAGAATTTGCAGAGAAGTCTATGGGGAAGAGTTTTCCAGAGGCTGGTGGGATTTTCCTTTGGTAGATGTGGCAAATGAGCAGACGTTTTCTCCCTCCTAGGCAGCTTCCTACAGGATGCAATTGGGAAAAGTCAGGACCGGCAGGCAGCGGGCCCACGCGGTGGTCCTGGTTTCGCTTCAAATTCATTGTATAACCTTGGCTAAGTGCCTTCCCCTCTCTGGGCCCAAGTTTCTCCTCAATACATGAGGTAGGGAGACAAAATGAAGTCTCTTTATTCATTTAAACTTTGTTTGTTTGACCTTTATTGTCTACAGTCAAAAGATCAGCACTGGAAGTGTCAATGTATCACATTACACCCAGAGCCTTGATTTTTCTCCTCTTTAACATGGGCTTGCTAATCTGGGCTGGACTCACCTCCCAAGCCTACCAGGATTACTCTCTAGAAGGGTTCCCTGTGATCCTTTTAAGTGCTGTTCTCCTATAGGGGCAATCTGGTAAGGAGGCAGAGGGATGGCAAAAGTGACCCCTGAATTCCCTCCCAGTTTCTACCTTTTCACTTCTTTATTCCTCCCATTTCTGCTGGGCCTCTTCTCCAGACCCTGTTCCTATTTCAAGTCAGCCATCTCTGCACACAAGGTATAAATATAAAAAGTAAATAAACCCAGAATGAGCCCCAGAACTGAAGCAAATTGCTGACAAGCACTGGCCGCTGATTAGCATGCATAGTGGACGTGCAGCTGGGCATATCGGAGAGAAGTGCATTTTGCTGCTGGATAGAGCTATCGGCATGGTCCAGCCTCAGAAGGGATGCAGGCGGAGGGAGACCCCAGAGACAGAAGGTGCTCTGACTCTTCCCAGGGAGCCTGTCCGCCTGGAGGGCCCCAGGACTCCTCTCTCAGGCTGCTCTGTTTCCTACACGTGCTGCCCAAACCTGAGCAGGGGTTCTGCCTCAGTAAGCTAGGAGCCAGGCCCTAAAGAAGGTGGTGCAGAAGGTGAGCAAAGCAGAGCAGAGGGAGATGAGGGTCAGATAGGCCCAGGGTGAGCTGGGTGACCTTGAGCAGGTACATTCAGCATCCTAAACTTCCATGTTCCCATCTGTGAAAGGAAATGAATAGTGAGGATCTTGGAGGTCTGTGATGGCCCAATGAATAAAAGAGAAGGTCAAGCGGTCATAAGCACATCATAGAAGCATAAAGGACATGAACCCTCTTCTTCCTCTGAGTTGTGGAACAGGCTCCCCCCTGCCAGTGTATGGCCTCGGGCCTAGGGGAACACTAGGAAGAGTAAGGAGCCAGAGGAGCAGCAGGGGAGGGGAATCCTTAGAGGATAAACTCAGAGAAACAAGGAAAAAATAAATAAAAACGTCTGCGAAATGCTTTACATCTTATCACTTCATTTAAACTTCCCAGCCATCCTCTCCAGGTGATGACTGAAGCCCAGAGAGATTAGTAACTTGCCCAAAGCCACACAGTAGTAGCCGGCCTAGTATATGAAGCCCAGGCAGTTTGACTTCAGGTAGGTTTGCTAGAGAAAACATAGAACCCTTGAGTTTAATATTCATTTCAGATTAACAACAAATTCTTTTCTCGTGTATGCTGATACTAAAAAATGACATACTTTTTCTAAAATGTATTCACTGTTTGTCTGAAATTTAAACATAAATGGGCATGCTGTTCTTTTATTTGCTGGATCCAACAACCCTAACCCCAGTGGCTGCACTTTTCATAGTACCTTGAGACACCTCCCCACACTCAGAGGTCTCCTAGGATGAGGCTGCTTACCTCCCATGTTTGGGTCTCCTGCTCACCTACAAGTTCACACCTCGTAATTTTACTGTTGGATAGAGCTATCGGCATGGTCCAGCCTCAGAAGGATGCAGGCGGAGGGAGACCCCAGAGACAGAAGGTGCTCTGACTCTTCCCAGGGAGCCTGTCCGCCTGGAGGGCCCCAGGACTCCTCTCTCAGGCTGCTCTGTTTCCTACACGTGCTGCCCAAACCTGAGCAGGGGTTCTGCCTCAGTAAGCTAGGAGCCAGGCCCTAAAGAAGGTGGTGCAGAAGGTGAGCAAAGCAGAGCAGAGGGAGATGAGGGTCAGATAGGCCCAGGGTGAGCTGGGTGACCTTGAGCAGGTACATTCAGCATCCTAAACTTCCATGTTCCCATCTGTGAAAGGAAATGAATAGTGAGGATCTTGGAGGTCTGTGATGGCCCAATGAATAAAAGAGAAGGTCAAGCGGTCATAAGCACATCATAGAAGCATAAAGGACATGAACCCTCTTCTTCCTCTGAGTTGTGGAACAGGCTCCCCCCTGCCAGTGTATGGCCTCGGGCCTAGTGGAACACTAGGAAGAGTAAGGAGCCAGAGGAGCAGCAGGGGAGGGGAATCCTTAGAGGATAAACTCAGAGAAACAAGGAAAAAATAAATAAAAACGTCTGCGAAATGCTTTACATCTTATCACTTCATTTAAACTTCCCAGCCATCCTCTCCAGGTGATGACTGAAGCCCAGAGAGATTAGTAACTTGCCCAAAGCCACACAGTAGTAGCCGGCCTAGTATATGAAGCCCAGGCAGTTTGACTTCAGGTAGGTTTGCTAGAGAAAACATAGAACCCTTGAGTTTAATATTCATTTCAGATTAACAACAAATTCTTTTCTCGTGTATGCTGATACTAAAAAATGACATACTTTTTCTAAAATGTATTCACTGTTTGTCTGAAATTTAAACATAAATGGGCATGCTGTTCTTTTATTTGCTGGATCCAACAACCCTAACCCCAGTGGCTGCACTTTTCATAGTACCTTGAGACACCTCCCCACACTCAGAGGTCTCCTAGGATGAGGCTGCTTACCTCCCATGTTTGGGTCTCCTGCTCACCTACAAGTTCACACCTCGTAATTTTACTGTTGAAAGTCTATAGCCAGCCCTTTAGGAGTTATTTTAATGGAGGGAGGGTTGGATCGCAGATGTTGGTGGGGCCCTGATTGGCCAGGGAGGGTCACTGAAAAGGAAGTGCCCAAGGAACAGGTTGTCCTTCTAGGGGTCCAAATCCCAGACGCCCAAGTCCCAAGTCAAAGGGTAGAACCATGGAAAGGGTGTTTGTGGTCTGGAGTGGGCAAACCTGAGTTTGGATTCTGGAACTGCGATTTGTTTGCCATGTGGCTTGTCTTAGGACTGCTATTAAAAAAATGCCATAAACTGGATGGCTTAAACAACAAACACTTATTTTTCTCCATTAAGGAGGTTGGGAAACGAGGATCAAAGCACCGGCAGATTTGGTGAGAGCCTGCCTCCTGGCTTATAAATGGCTATCTTCTTGCTGCGTCTTCACGTGGGGGTTGGGAGGTGTTGAGTGAGCAATGGTAAGGAGAGAAGAAGCTCTCAGGTCTCTTCTTGTAAGGGCACTGATGCCATCGTGATGACCCGACCCTTGCGACCTCATCGAGATCTAATTAGCCTCCAAAGGCCTCACCTCCTAATACCATCTTGTTAAGAGTTAAGGCTATGAATTCTAGGGGGATGCAGTCAGCCCATTACAGACTAGGCAAGTTGCTTCCCCTCTCTCTTTCCTCATCTATAAAATAGCAAATACTAGCAGAGTTTTGTGAGGAGTAAAGGAGCTAAGGGGTAGCACACTAGAAGCCCGTAGGATCTGGCACCTATGTTACCCATTAGCCTCAGGTTGTCCTCTCCTCCTATCAACCCTTACCCAGCATCCTCTGCCCCCAGCAGCACAGGCTTATAATTTCTCTTGGGGTGGAGAGAGAGCAAGGCCAGGCAGCTGATGAGGGTCCAGCCTTCGAGGTCACTTCCTGTGCAGCTGCCATGCTTGGCATATGGGAACACCTGCTCCCACCCTCCTGCCAGCCACAGCTCCTGAATAATTCACAAAAATACCAATACTCCAGCCGTCCTTTTTGAATGGGAGAAGGTCTGGACAAATGGTTTCTCACCTTAACTCTGCCCCTTTGGGTCTCCTGCTCACCTACAAGTTCACACCTCGTAATTTTACTGTTGAAAGTCTATAGCCAGCCCTTTAGGAGTTATTTTAATGGAGGGAGGGTTGGATCGCAGATGTTGGTGGGGCCCTGATTGGCCAGGGAGGGTCACTGAAAAGGAAGTGCCCAAGGAACAGGTTGTCCTTCTAGGGGTCCAAATCCCAGACGCCCAAGTCCCAAGTCAAAGGGTAGAACCATGGAAAGGGTGTTTGTGGTCTGGAGTGGGCAAACCTGAGTTTGGATTCTGGAACTGCGATTTGTTTGCCATGTGGCTTGTCTTAGGACTGCTATTAAAAAAATGCCATAAACTGGATGGCTTAAACAACAAACACTTATTTTTCTCCATTAAGGAGGTTGGGAAACGAGGATCAAAGCACCGGCAGATTTGGTGAGAGCCTGCCTCCTGGCTTATAAATGGCTATCTTCTTGCTGCGTCTTCACGTGGGGGTTGGGAGGTGTTGAGTGAGCAATGGTAAGGAGAGAAGAAGCTCTCAGGTCTCTTCTTGTAAGGGCACTGATGCCATCGTGATGACCCGACCCTTGCGACCTCATCGAGATCTAATTAGCCTCCAAAGGCCTCACCTCCTAATACCATCTTGTTAAGAGTTAAGGCTATGAATTCTAGGGGGATGCAGTCAGCCCATTACAGACTAGGCAAGTTGCTTCCCCTCTCTCTTTCCTCATCTATAAAATAGCAAATACTAGCAGAGTTTTGTGAGGAGTAAAGGAGCTAAGGGGTAGCACACTAGAAGCCCGTAGGATCTGGCACCTATGTTACCCATTAGCCTCAGGTTGTCCTCTCCTCCTATCAACCCTTACCCAGCATCCTCTGCCCCCAGCAGCACAGGCTTATAATTTCTCTTGGGGTGGAGAGAGAGCAAGGCCAGGCAGCTGATGAGGGTCCAGCCTTCGAGGTCACTTCCTGTGCAGCTGCCATGCTTGGCATATGGGAACACCTGCTCCCACCCTCCTGCCAGCCACAGCTCCTGAATAATTCACAAAAATACCAATACTCCAGCCGTCCTTTTTGAATGGGAGAAGGTCTGGACAAATGGTTTCTCACCTTAACTCTGCTCCAACCACTGGGAAGTTCAACCTTGAGAAGAGAGACTCATAGCGGGTAGAGGATAAGGTAGAAGTAAGAATGAGGGGTATGGCTTTGGGGTATCACCCTCTTAGATCCCCATGTCTCTCCAAACACCATTTCTCCAACCAGGGAAACTGATAAACTTGGGAAAAGTTGAGAGCATGTCTCTCCAGCCACTTTTCTTCTCTGAGCCTGTTTCCCCATCCGTGAGGGGAAGGTAGTCTCTATATCATAAGATTCGTGTGAACCCAAAAATCAGAAGATGGATGAGAAACAGTTTCTTCAAACTAACACTGCCCTTATCATTTCTGGGCCTTTGTTTCACCATCTGTAAAATGAAAAATAGAATGTCTGCCTTCTAGAGTTGCTTTAAGGATTAAGCAAGAGGTCTTCTGAGTTCACAGGACAGTTACTTCTCACTCTCATCCACCCTTGCCTGCCTCATTCCTGTTCTTTCTTCGGATGACTCTAAAGGTTCCCTCTTTGGTGAAACTTCCCCACCTGCACCATCCTTCCAGACTAGTTTGGGTAGTTCATCCCCTGACTTATTGCCGGCCCCCCATCCAGGCTCTGATTCCCACATACTCTCACGACTCACTTCTGTGTCTGTCTCGCTAGTAGGCAGCGAGTTCTTCTTCTTGTTCCCCATCTCCCCCTGACCAGCATAGGGCCTGGCACAGAGTCTGTGCTCAGTAACCATTTGCAGAACGAGTGAAAGTACCTCGTAAACACCACTGTGCTGTCCAGATATGAGGGGTTAGGAGCCGGGCATCCCTTTGAAACTCAAAATTCTGCGTATCGTCGACTGCAGCAGCACCGGGGAGCCAGATGTCTCCCAACTGGGCAGCGCTCCATCTTGAGCCTTTGACCCTGGGATCGGCCGCTGGGGCCTTTGGGTGACACTGGGGCTGGCAGGCTGGGTGGGGGGCACCTGGCAGATACTGGACCTCACTGGGGCAGTCTCGGCGCTTGCTGCAGTCTGTCTCCCGGGCCTCTGGCCTGCTGTTCTGCCCCGCCAAGCCCACTGCGTTCAGTCGCAGGCACCTCATTATCGCAGGGATGCAGCCAAGCTGGAGGCAGTTCAGAGAAGAGCAGGGAGAGCGCAGTGGGGGAGGAGGGGGCCTGGTGCTGGCGGTGCAGGGTGGGAGGGTGGGTGGGGGGAGGAGCAGTCCCAGTGAGGTTGAGGCATTAAGCTCAGAGGGACCCAGCAGGGAACCTGAGAAGCTCAGCATCTGTGCACCAGCATCTGGAGAAAGTCCTTCCCAGCAAGGGAAGAAATAAGCACGTGGAGGAAAAGGGTGGGAGACCCAGGCACAAAGCAGCATTGGACCCAGCCCACGTCCTCTCCTGCCGTCAAACGCCACCCTCCTGTGGCCATCTCTGCCATTGTGGCTGTGACTGAGGAGATGCCACTTCCTCAGAGTGGGAGGCAAAAGCATACAGCAGGGGCCCTCCCTACCCACTCCCATCTTATGGATGGTGACCCCTGCCCAGAGAGGCAAAGGGACTTGGCCAAAATACCATAGGCAATTTAGATTAGATGTGAGCCTGCACTGAACCAGAGCCTCTGCACCCCAAGTTTTGTCCTGTTTCCACATACTTTTCTCTCTCCAGGAGCTGTTGCCCACACTCGACCCTGCCATCTGCCCGGAGATACACCCCACCTCCCCAGATCCACACCCACACACCACACATACATAAACACACTTGCACACGACTGTAGGTAACCGACACACACGTGTCTCCTAGTGGGGTGTTCTGTCGGCTTGCCAAGAAGCCTTCCATGAGGGTGACGAGCGAGATGCAGATCAAGCCTAAGACACCTCGCTCGTGCCCGGCCCTCTGGCCGCTCAGTCTTTGCCCTTGTGGCCTTTTCACTGTGAATGCTCTGCCTCTGGAATATGGCCTGGCTCGCCTCAGCTCATCATGAGACTGTCACCTCCATGTCACTCTTCTCTGAAGCCTTCTACCAAACTGGTATATGTTCTTCCTAGGACTAAGTATACTTTTAAATCAGTTTGTCATCTTCCCTACCCTCTCACATCGAAGCTCATTAAGGGCTAGCTTTCTGCTGCAACCTCAGCACCTAGAACACTGCCTGGTATGTGCGCGCACGTGCATGCACACACACACACATTGAATGAACAGTTGAAGAACCAAAACCAAAATAAGATTCTCTTTCCAGAAAAAAAGAAAGCTGTCCAGTTTGGGTAGAGAAAATATAAGTTCACACCCGATCTAGAAGAGTCTCTGGGGCTACCTCATTCCTTTAACAAGTATTTCTTTAGTACCAAGCACTGTTTCAGGCACTGGAGGCACAGCAGGGGACAAATCAAAGACTGCTGTTTTCATGGAGTTCACATTCCAGGGGGAGCTGATAGACAATGAATAAGACAAGGATTAATAAATCATAGGGCATGTTGGAAGGTGATAAGTATACTGAAGGAAAAGTGGCAAAGGGCACAGGAGTACTGGGGGTGAGGGTGGGATGAGGGGAACTCTGTGTGGAAATTTAAAGAGAATGACTGGGCTTCCCTGGTGGTCCAGTGGGTAAGGATACCGCCTTGCAGTGCAAAGGGTGCTGGTTCGATCCTTGGCCTGGGAAGATCCCACATGCCGCAGAGCAGCTGGACCGATGTGTCCAACTACCCAGCCAGAGATCTGGAGCACATGTGCCCAGAGCCAGTGGTCTGCAGTGAGAGAGGCCACTGTGATGGGAGGCCCACACAGGCCAAGGAACAAAGATGGATGAAAAGAGGGCTTCCCTGGTGGTCCAGTGGGTAAGGACACCGCCTTGCAGTGCAAGGGGTGCCAGTTCGATCCCTGGCCTGGGAAGATCCCACGTGCTGTGGAGCGGCTGGATCCATGTGTCCAATTACGGAGCCGGAGCGCTGGAGCACATGCGCCCAGAGCCGGTGCTCTGCGACAACAGAGGCCACCGCGATGGGAGGCCCACATAGGCCAAAGAACAAAGATGGATGAAAATAGATAAATGAAAGACCAATAGAAGTGGCCCGCCCGCCTCCCTCCCTCCCCACCCCCCAAAAAAAATTAAAAAAAAAAAAAGATGGATGAAAAGAGATGGATGAAAGACCAATAGAAGAGGCCAAAAATAAAACAGAATGACCATTTCAGCAGAAGTCCCAAGACACGAAGGTAAGTCCACCTGAAGAGACTGGAGCAAAGGGAAAAAGAAACACCAAACCCTGAGTTTGGTTGGCGGGACTGAGGCGTAGCGAGGAGGTCTGGGAGGCTGAGGTAGAGTGTCATAAACTGGGATCAGTGGGGAAGTGTAATGCTATCACAATGTAGGCGGCCCTCTATCACTCTCCCATGCTTGGGAAGCCAGGAACCAAGGACACTGGGACACCGAGAAGTACCTGCCAAAGCATGTCTCCAAACCCACCTCCTCCTCCTTTCCTGAGACTTCTAACCTGTGCCAGCACCGCCATTTGCCTTGTTTGTCCTGCCTGAGGCACACGGGACACTTTAACCAGCTTGGCTGAGGACAAAGACGGCTGCTAGAAATAACCCTTATATTTGGGTAGTAATCTGTGGCTTGCACCGCATCTCTTAATCCTGTCACAGTCCTCCCAGCCCACAGAAGCAGTTAGGGTAGGTGACATGAGCCCCATGTGACAGATGGAAAAAATGAAGTATACTGTGTAGCGCTAGTGGTAAATGATTCTCAAGTATGTACTTCTTATGGAATCTCTATCAGAACTCTGGAGTCTCAGCCTCTTTTGGATGGATGAGAAAATGAAGACTCAGAGAGGTTAAGTGAGATTTTCCAAGGTTACACAGTTAGGTCATAGGAGAGATGGAACTGAAATCCAGGTCTTTCTATGCCTACCGTCTCATGTTTTCCCTGATGCCACGCAGCCTCTGAGGAACAAGCTGGAGGTTGGGAGGTGATGCCCGCGACATAGTGCGGTCATTTAATCTGAGGAGGTGCTCATTAAGCTGTGTAGCATGAAGGAAAGAATGTGGGCTTTATCAATCAGGTAGACTGAGTTGAAAACTTCAGAGTTGCTGTGTGACCTTGGGCAAGTTGCTCGCCTTCTCTGAGCCTCATGTCTAAAGCCACCTGAAGGCAGGCATCTGCTTTGCACAGCTGCTTTATGGGTTCAGTTTGATCCCCTGCGGGAAAGTGCCCCACTTGGTGCCTGGCACAGAGTAGATGCCCAACTGGGTCCTTGCTGAGAGATGTTCATGGGGTTTTGTGTAACTGAAGAGGCAGAGCCAGCAGCAGCATGGCCAGTCTCAGCTGCCCCCACATGTGGGTGAGATTAGGGCTGGGCCTGGGCCTCCATGAGGGTCCCAGCTGGTGCTGTGGGCTCGTCAACACCAGGCATCAGACCTCTTTGCCCTGAAGAGTCTTCTGGGCCTAGAATGATAGCAATGCCATTGCTCAGTCAGTGCACCTTTTAACTTGGAACCCAGGGGTAAAAAAAAGAAGCGGCAGGGGCCTAGTGATAGAGGCCCAGCCCCTCTCCCTGCAGCTCTCTCGTCCTGCCTCCCCTCTTGTGGGGCCAGCAGAGTAAACAGCTCCGCTCTTTCCAGTTCCCCCCCTCCCCCACTCTAGGATCCCCTGGGAAGGCTCGGGGCTGTTTAATGGGGTGGAGCTGTCTTTAATCTCCCCCATAATTGTTTTCTGGATCCTCATTAGAAACCATAATGTCCTATTAATATGCTGATGAGATTTCATTTAGGGCTAAGGAGGGAAGAGTAGCTGAGCTGATGTCGGGGGGGGGTGGGGTGCTGGGCCTCACCAGCGGGATCCCCTGAGGAGGAGCAGAGTGGCACTCACAGTGTTGCCCCTGCCCGCCCCAGTCCTTGGGAAACTTGGACGACTCAGTGCCAGGACCCATTGTTCCCTCCACACAGGCCCCCGGGGATCTGAGTCAGCTGCCACTAGGACCGGCAGATGCACACACACCCCTCCACACCCCACCCTTGAATACCACCAAGGGGCCCCACCCCAGTGACCAAGGTTAGTCACCAAAGCCTACGTTCATTTCTCATTGGTTCCTACCACTGGCATCCATGCTGAGCACACTGGGACCTACACCAAGTTAGGCCTCCAGAGAGCTCTCAGTCCATAGACAGAAGCAAGGTATGTAAAGTGGCCAGCATGGAGCTGGCCCTCGGTAAACTGGCTATGAAGACACGTCCTGTCCTTGTGTTGTTCCTAGTCTGATGGGTGAGCAATTAAAATCCAGTGCTGTGATGAAGGAGTTCAGGCATAACAAAGGAGGGAGGGGCAGGCTGGGTGTGTGGGTGCCACTCCAGAGCTGTTCACAGATGTGGCCCGCCACAGACCTGCGTGCCTTTCCACATCTCGGCCTGCCAGAGTCCTGCCACCCTTCAAGACCAGCTCCCCAACTCTCCCATCTGCCTCTGCGGTCTCCCTCAGTGTGCTCTCTCTCAGAGCAAGGCTGTGAGCTCTGGCAGAGGGTCCTCACCCACCCAGCCATCAGACCTCTTTGCCCTGAAGAGTCTTCTGGGCCTAGAATGATAGCAATGCCATTGCTCAGTCAGGCCTTTACTGGCCATAAAAGAAGCGGCAGGGGCCTAGTGATAGAGGCCCAGCCCCTCTCCCTGCAGCTCTCTCGTCCTGCCTCCCCTCTTGTGGGGCCAGCAGAGTAAACAGCTCCGCTCTTTCCAGTTCCCCCCCTCCCCCACTCTAGGATCCCCTGGGAAGGCTCGGGGCTGTTTAATGGGGTGGAGCTGTCTTTAATCTGCTCCATAAATGTTTTCTGGATCCTCATTAGAAACCATAATGTCCTATTAATATGCTGATGAGATTTCATTTAGGGCTAAGGAGGGAAGAGTAGCTGAGCTGATGTCGGGTGGGGGTGGGGTGCTGGGCCTCACCAGCGGGATCCCCTGAGGAGGAGCAGAGTGGCACTCACAGTGTTGCCCCTGCCCGCCCCAGTCCTTGGGAAACTTGGACGACTCAGTGCCAGGACCCATTGTTCCCTCCACACAGGCCCCCGGGGATCTGAGTCAGCTGCCACTAGGACCGGCAGATGCACACACACCCCTCCACACCCCACCCTTGAATACCACCAAGGGGCCCCACCCCAGTGACCAAGGTTAGTCACCAAAGCCTACGTTCATTTCTCATTGGTTCCTACCACTGGCATCCATGCTGAGCACACTGGGACCTACACCAAGTTAGGCCTCCAGAGAGCTCTCAGTCCATAGACAGAAGCAAGGTATGTAAAGTGGCCAGCATGGAGCTGGCCCTCGGTAAACTGGCTATGAAGACACGTCCTGTCCTTGTGTTGTTCCTAGTCTGATGGGTGAGCAATTAAAATCCAGTGCTGTGATGAAGGAGTTCAGGCATAACAAAGGAGGGAGGGGCAGGCTGGGTGTGTGGGTGCCACTCCAGAGCTGTTCACAGATGTGGCCCGCCACAGACCTGCGTGCCTTTCCACATCTCGGCCTGCCAGAGTCCTGCCACCCTTCAAGACCAGCTCCCCAACTCTCCCATCTGCCTCTGCGGTCTCCCTCAGTGTGCTCTCTCTCAGAGCAAGGCTGTGAGCTCTGGCAGAGGGTCCTCACCCACCCAGGCCTCCTCTCCAACTGCCATGGGTCAGTGGCTTGCTACTCAGCAGGAGCCCTGGCCCCTCACTTCTTTCAAACTGCCTTGGCTGCTCTGGCTCCTGGCTCACACTCCCCATTCCTGGTTTCACAAAGCCATTCAGGTCAGGAGCCTTAAATCATCCAGCTCTGCATGCCTGAGTTGGTCAACTGGCCCCATTGTGCAGGGCTCCCTGTCTAACCCTCCGCTGAAAGCCACCCCTGGGAAGATCTGCCGCCTGTGACACTCCTGTTCCCCTCCACCTTTGCCAACAAAACTCACCTTCACGGCTCTTTGGTCTCTGACTGGAGCATATTTGCCTGGCACTTCACAGTTTTCAGGCTGGGCTCTGAACTTTTGAGAGCCAACCAGCCAGCCATTCCGGTCTCCAGCAAGTAGAAAGAGCAAGTGTTCAGGTCCTGGCCCCTCTCCCTCACTTATTTGTTGCATGGCCTTAGGTAAGTTAGGGCTTCCCCAGTGGCGCTAGTGGTAAAGAATCTGCCTGCAATGCAGGAGACTCAAGAGACATGGGTTCAGTCTCTGGGTGGGGAAGATCCCCTGGAGGAAGAAACGTCAACCCACTCCAGTATTCTTGCCTGGAAAATTTCATGGACAGAGGAGCCTGGTGAACGACAGTCCATAAAACCTCCAAGAGTCCAACACAATTGAAATGACTTAGCGTGCACGCTTAGGTAAGTTGTTTCAGCTCTCCATGCCCCAGTTTCTGTATGGGCATCACAGAGTTCTTGTGTAGATTCAAGGAAACAATGAATAGAAAGTGCTTAGGATGATGCTTAGCACACAGTAAGTGCCCAATAAATGCCAGCAGTGCTT
Source organism: Tragulus kanchil (assembly GCA_022376925.1). Lineage (NCBI taxonomy): Eukaryota > Metazoa > Chordata > Mammalia > Artiodactyla > Tragulidae > Tragulus > Tragulus kanchil. The sequence continues at coordinate 71,519,009 of JAIOJX010000001.1, read as the reverse complement.
TCTCAAAGGTTCACACAGGATATCTCCACGCCCACTCTGTTGCTGCCCCACCTCCAGGCTCTTCCCTGGGCCCCAATTCATCTCATTCCCACTGTTCAAATTCCGTCTTTGAAATCGGACAGACCTGGTTTCACTTTTCGTGGCCAGTGAGTATTTCTCTGAGCCTCAGTTTCTTTATCTGTAAACTGGATTGTGTACCCTCACTTCACCAGGTTGAGGTGAGGATCAAAGGAGATGGCGGCCATCAAAGAGACTGTCACAATATGTGTCTCATGTAAGAATTTCTCTTGCCACATTCATAGAGCTCAGTCTGAGGCGAGCTTCACTTGGGCCTGAGGGTGGGGTGGGTACAAGGGAAGAGAATGGCTAGGAAAACTAACATGGATGCCAAGGAGGCCTTGGCAGGGGTAACCAAACTCACCAAGACAGTGCCTGACGGGCACAGCAAGCTTAGGCATGACATAGGCAGTGGGCCCTGACGGGCGTGCTGATCTGACTCTGGGCCCAGCAGAAGCCACAGTGTGAAGTCTTGCAGAAATCTGGTTATTCTCAGTGAGGTAAGGGGATGTTTCCTAAAGGACTCAAGCCAACAAGGAAGGTATGAAGGAGAGAGACTGGTTGGGAGGAGATTCTTTTGGGTGGCAATGCAGAGGTAGAGGTGGAGGACACTGACGGCGCTTTCTGTTTGCTTTATAACTTAATTTTTTCTGCAACTTGATTGACTTCTACAATGCTGCCATCTGAAGATATGACACAGTCTTTGAGATTATGACATGCATGTGAGATAACTGCTTTTTTTCTCCCCACAGCGAGCAGATCAACTGTAAACGTGGTAATCTTGTGGTTGTTATTGTTTAGTTGCTCAGTCGTGTCTGACTCTTTGTGACTCCATGGACTGTAGCCCACCAGGCTCCTCTGCCCATGGGATTTCCCAGGCAAGATCCTGGAGTGGGTTGTCATTTTCTTCTCCACGGACAGCACTGATTACCTAGAAAGAAGTGATGCGGTGGTCTGGGGCCAAGGGCCAAAGAGATTTCAAAAGCCAATCCCTCTCTGTGACTAAGGCCTGTCTGATGAGATTTCTAGTCCTTGGCCTCTTCCTGGATGGACCTGGGTGGACCCTCCCTGGATAGGGCTTGGGGCATGGCAAGGTCTGAGGCAGCAGACAGGGCGATCTGGGAACCATTGATGAGAGATGTGCCTGTGCTTCAGCCTCCTGGATGCCATTGCCACTGAGTGAGGCCAGATCTTGGCGCAAGATGGCCTTGAGTGGGGGGGTGGTCACTCCAGTAGCAAACAGACAGATCCAAGGTCAAGGTTCAAACCTGGAAGCCAGGGGCCAGCCTCTCTCAGCCAGTCATCAGGGTTTTCCAAAGCTCAACTGTTCTCTGAGGAGTTGCTCCGATCAGGGAATCATCAGTCTAGCACATTTATTAAGCACCAGACACGGGAACTGGGCAAACACAAGTGAATCCTTGCTTTCTGACCATGGACATCTCTAAGCTGAGGTAAAGGGGCACAGGCTGGGTGAAGGATAGAGATGGCATCAGAGCTTTATCTCGGCTCTGCCACAGATTTGCACAATACGGCTCTTCCCTTCTCTGAGCCTCAGTGTCCTCATCTGTACCCTGAGACAAGGTGGGGAAATCAATGCTCCATAAAGACCTATGAGCCTGAATTGGTAAAGGGGGCTCAGTGATCATGAGAGGGAATGAATAGAGCCCAGGGTCTCAGAGTAGACAGAGCTGGGAAGCTTTTTCTGAACCTCAGCCTCCCTGGCCCTCCCACATTTCCCAGGGAGGCCCTGCAGGTTAGACTCCACGGGGCTGAGACCATACGCAAACCCCACTCTTCTTGCCTTCCCTGGCATGTAGTGGGGGCTCTCCAGACATCTGTTTCCCCACCAGGCTCTTTGCACTTAGGTTTCGGCCCATAGAGGAGCAGTCATGGAGAACTGATGTGGTTCTTTCCCTTCAAGGCTTCAAACCCTCTCTGATGACCATAGGTGGCCAATTAGCAGAGAACAAAACACTTCCTGCCCTGGGCCCTCACCTTCCACTGTCTGCATCTGCTCAAAGCTTAATGGTCATTTGATCTGTCTCTGGGGGGACAGAGCACGGGGTTTCCACGGACTGCCTGGCTTCAGGCGGCAGCTTGAGTCCTGAGGGAGGCCAAGGGATGGGGTAGCAAGGTGCCTTGTGGCTGCTGGGGAAGCCCAAGATGGTAGGAATACAGTACATTTGGGGGTAGGGGTCAGCGTCTGGTGCGGTTCCTGCTGCTTACCTGGGAAGTGATGCTCCCCGGTTTCTCCTCTGCAGCTCTGCAAGGCCCTAGCTGAGCCCAAGTTGGTGGTAAGCACAGTTGGGGTGGAGGGAGACAATGAGCCCTTAGAGCATCTTCTTGGTTTAAGAGGCTGCTGAGACCGGAACTTCTGAGGATTCTGGTTCTGTGCTCTTGCGGGTGGGATGTGGTTAAAGGCCTCCATGCCAAGCTTTCCCAGGCTGGTCTGGAAAACTAGTTTGACTCTCTGCACGCTGTGGAGCTAGAAGGGTGAGGAGCTGGGTTCTATCCTGGGGCCTGCCAGTGATGGACTCCTTTGTGGTTTTTCCATTTCTGGGCCTCAGTTTCCTCATCTCGTCAAGTGAGAATCACTGCCCAGCTTACAGAGTCAGGTGGCGCTGCTTGGAAAAGTGTCCTGAGAGCTCAGGTAAGTGGGAAGGCTAGAGTAGGGTGGGGCATAGGCAGAATGTGGGGAAGAGATGAGTCTGGAAACGTGAAATCAATTCCTTAGAGGAGTATCCACTGATTTCTCACTCCCACTTCAATTTGAAATCCAGCCCTGACATTTATGGGCGGTGTGGCCTTGGGCAAGTCTTCCAACATGTCTGCACCTTAGTAAACCAGGCCTTAGATCAACCCTATTTACTGACTCTTGAGATCACGGTATAAACGAGGTGAGCTTTGTAAACCTCTCAACTAGCTTTGTTAAAAAGCCTGCAGGAGTCCTTAAGCACAGCTGCCACTTTAGCACAGGCCCATAGAGGAGCAGTCATGGAGAACTGATGTGGTTCTTTCCCTTCAAGGCTTCAAACCCTCTCTGATGACCATAGGTGGCCAATTAGCAGAGAACAAAACACTTCCTGCCCTGGGCCCTCACCTTCCACTGTCTGCATCTGCTCAAAGCTTAATGGTCATTTGATCTGTCTCTGGGGGGACAGAGCACGGGGTTTCCACGGACTGCCTGGCTTCAGGCGGCAGCTTGAGTCCTGAGGGAGGCCAAGGGATGGGGTAGCAAGGTGCCTTGTGGCTGCTGGGGAAGCCCAAGATGGTAGGAATACAGTACATTTGGGGGTAGGGGTCAGCGTCTGGTGCGGTTCCTGCTGCTTACCTGGGAAGTGATGCTCCCCGGTTTCTCCTCTGCAGCTCTGCAAGGCCCTAGCTGAGCCCAAGTTGGTGGTAAGCACAGTTGGGGTGGAGGGAGACAATGAGCCCTTAGAGCATCTTCTTGGTTTAAGAGGCTGCTGAGACCGGAACTTCTGAGGATTCTGGTTCTGTGCTCTTGCGGGTGGGATGTGGTTAAAGGCCTCCATGCCAAGCTTTCCCAGGCTGGTCTGGAAAACTAGTTTGACTCTCTGCACGCTGTGGAGCTAGAAGGGTGAGGAGCTGGGTTCTATCCTGGGGCCTGCCAGTGATGGACTCCTTTGTGGTTTTTCCATTTCTGGGCCTCAGTTTCCTCATCTCGTCAAGTGAGAATCACTGCCCAGCTTACAGAGTCAGGTGGCGCTGCTTGGAAAAGTGTCCTGAGAGCTCAGGTAAGTGGGAAGGCTAGAGTAGGGTGGGGCATAGGCAGAATGTGGGGAAGAGATGAGTCTGGAAACGTGAAATCAATTCCTTAGAGGAGTATCCACTGATTTCTCACTCCCACTTCAATTTGAAATCCAGCCCTGACATTTATGGGCGGTGTGGCCTTGGGCAAGTCTTCCAACATGTCTGCACCTTAGTAAACCAGGCCTTAGATCAACCCTATTTACTGACTCTTGAGATCACGGTATAAACGAGGTGAGCTTTGTAAACCTCTCAACTAGCATGAGGGCAGGGAGGGACTTGTCATTAAGGGGAAATGCCTGCAGGAGTCCTTAAGCACAGCTGCCACTGGTTTCCAGTCCCAGACTCCACCCCTACCCTCGCCATGAATAATGAACTGGTATTGATCCTTTGGTCGGGAAATTCCCTGTGACCCATGATAAAAATATACCCAGTCTGGGGGGGGGGGAATATATATATATATATATATATAGACATATATATATATACACACACACCAAGTCTGTGAGCCTCAAGCTCAAGACAGGCTTGCACCAGCCAGAGCTGAGCTAGCTCATCTGCACACCCCCACCCAGCCCACAACCTCGAGGGAGAACTCGCTTGGACAGGGCATCAGAGACTGAGCCACAGCTGGTGCCTACCGTCTCCTGCACTCCAGGGCCAGGGACAAAGGGCTCAAAGATGCATGCTCATCTGTGGCAGGAGTCCCTGTAGCCAGACCCCTGGAAGAGGATCTAGAGCAATAACCTGGATTTCAGTCCTGCTTCCACCACTTACCGTAAGTGCCTCAGTTATGCCAGCTGCAAAATGGAGTTAGTAATTCCTTCCTCAGGGTTAGTCCTAGATTCAAACAAGCTGAGGTATGTAAAGTACCCGGTGCAGTGCCTGTTAAGAGGAGGTGCTCAATAAATAGCAGTACGTGTCTTCCCAATTCTTCCTCCTGTCTCCTTGTCCTTGCTGTGAAACTTGGGACAGTTTCACAGAGGAATGAACTGTAGTGACTATTTTTTAAAATAAGACTCTCATGGAAATAAAATTCACAAACCATAAAATTCACCCTTTTAGACTGCACAGTCCAGTGATTTTTAGGGAATTCACAGTTGTGCAACTATCACCATTATCTAATTTCAGAGCATTTTTATCATCCCCCAGAGAACTCAATGCCTTCCCCACCCTATGGCTCTGACAACCACTAATTAATTCCCTGTTTCTATATGATTTGCCTTTTCTGAAAATTTCATACAAATGCAACCATGGAGTATGTACCATTTGTGTCTGCTTTCTTCCATTTAGCATAATGTTTTCAAGCTTCATCCATGTTGTAGCATGAAGCAGTACTTTGTTCCTTTTCATGACTGAGTAATGTTCCATTATATGGATAAACCACATTTTGTTTATCCATTCATCAGTTGATGGACATTTGTTTTTTCCCCACTTCTTGGCTATTATGAATAATGCTGCTATGAAGCTTCATGTACAAGTTTTTGTGTGGACATATGTTTTCATTTTTCTATACCCAAGAAAAATAAAAACATGTGTGTGTGTGTGTGTGTGTGTGTACATATATATATATGAGTGAAGTTGGATCATATAGTAATTCTATGTTCAGTTTTTTGAGGACCTGCCAAATTGTTTTCTAAAGTCATGCCATTTTATATTTCTACTATACATGTATGATGGTTCTAATTTTTCCACATCCTTGTCAAACCTTGTTGTTAATTGTCTTTTTGATTATAGCAATTGTAATGTTATCAAAGTGATATCTCCGTGTGGTTTTGGTTTCTCTGATGGTTAATGATGTTGACCATCTTTTCATGTGTTCGCAGCCAGTGGTGTATTTTCTTTGAGAAATATCTATTCAGATCATTTCCCAAGTTTTCAATTGGACTGTTTTTCTTTTTATTGTTGAGTTGTAAGAGTTCTTTATTCTGGATATAAGTCCTCTATCAGATATATCACTGGCAAATATTTTCTCCCATCCAGTAATATGTATTTGTCTTTTTTGTTTTCTTGATGGTATTCTTTGAAGCACGGAAGTTTTTAATTTTGATGAGCTCCAACTTACCTATCATCTGTCACTTGTGTTTTTGGTGTCATGACTAAGAAACCATAAGAACTTAATCTAAAGTCATTATTTTAGTCTAAGGGCTTTTTATTTTGCTTTTACTTCTTGCATTTAACACATTTTGACTTGATTTTTTAATATGTATGAAAGGCCCAACTTTATTATATATTTTACCAACAAATATCCAATTTTCCCACTACTATTTGTTGGAAAGACTATTCTTGTCCCCACTGAATTGTCTTGGCACTCTTGTTGAAAATCAGTTGACTGTGTATGTACCATTTGTGTCTGCTTTCTTCCATTTAGCATAATGTTTTCAAGCTTCATCCATGTTGTAGCATGAAGCAGTACTTTGTTCCTTTTCATGACTGAGTAATGTTCCATTATATGGATAAACCACATTTTGTTTATCCATTCATCAGTTGATGGACATTTGTTTTTTCCCCACTTCTTGGCTATTATGAATAATGCTGCTATGAAGCTTCATGTACAAGTTTTTGTGTGGACATATGTTTTCATTTTTCTATACCCAAGAAAAATAAAAACATGTGTGTGTGTGTGTGTGTGTGTGTACATATATATATATGAGTGAAGTTGGATCATATAGTAATTCTATGTTCAGTTTTTTGAGGACCTGCCAAATTGTTTTCTAAAGTCATGCCATTTTATATTTCTACTATACATGTATGATGGTTCTAATTTTTCCACATCCTTGTCAAACCTTGTTGTTAATTGTCTTTTTGATTATAGCAATTGTAATGTTATCAAAGTGATATCTCCGTGTGGTTTTGGTTTCTCTGATGGTTAATGATGTTGACCATCTTTTCATGTGTTCGCAGCCAGTGGTGTATTTTCTTTGAGAAATATCTATTCAGATCATTTCCCAAGTTTTCAATTGGACTGTTTTTCTTTTTATTGTTGAGTTGTAAGAGTTCTTTATTCTGGATATAAGTCCTCTATCAGATATATCACTGGCAAATATTTTCTCCCATCCAGTAATATGTATTTGTCTTTTTTGTTTTCTTGATGGTATTCTTTGAAGCACGGAAGTTTTTAATTTTGATGAGCTCCAACTTACCTATCATCTGTCACTTGTGTTTTTGGTGTCATGACTAAGAAACCATAAGAACTTAATCTAAAGTCATTATTTTAGTCTAAGGGCTTTTTTATTTTGCTTTTACTTCTTGCATTTAACACATTTTGACTTGATTTTTTAATATGTATGAAAGGCCCAACTTTATTATATATTTTACCAACAAATATCCAATTTTCCCACTACTATTTGTTGGAAAGACTATTCTTGTCCCCACTGAATTGTCTTGGCACTCTTGTTGAAAATCAGTTGACTGTGTATGCCTGAGTTTATTTCAGGACTCACAATTCTATTCTATTGGTCTCAATGTCTATCCTTTTATCAGTATCACACTGTCTTAATTACTGTAGCTTTAGAGTGAATTTTGAAATAGAGTGTTCCAATTTTGGTCTTCCCTTTCAAGTTTGTTTTGACTATTTTGGATTCCTTGTCATTTCACATGAATTTTAGAATCTATTTATCCATTTCTAAAAGAAAAGCTGTATATTTTATAGAGATTACACTGAATCTGGTCTTCCCTGATGGTGATAGTTGTAAAGAAGCCACCTGCAATGCAGGAGACACGGGAGACTGGGGTTCGATCCCTGGGTAGGGAAGATACCCGGAGGAGGGCACAGCAACCCACTCCAGTATTCTTGCCTGGAGAATCCCCATGAACAGAGGAGCCTGGCGGGCCATAGTCCAAAGGGCTGCAAAAAGTTGAACATGACGGAAGCAACTTAACATGTACACACACTCTGAATCTATAGATCAATTTGGAGTTTTATTGTCATCTTAATAGTAAGCCTTCTGATACATGAGTATGTCATGTCTGTCTATCTATTTAGGTCTTCTTTAATTTATTTGAGCAATATTTAATAGTTTACAATGTATAAGAATTTTACTTTACTCATTAAATATATTTTTAGGTATTTTATTCTTTTTGATGCTACTGTAAATGGAATAATTTTCTTAATTTATTTTTCAGATTGTATATTACTAGTATAAATAAATAGTTAATTTTTATATATTGATTTTGCATCCTGTAATCTTGCTGAACTTGATTATTAGTTCCAATAGTTTTGTCTCTGTGTGTGTGTGTGTGTGTGTGTGTGTGTGTGTGTATTCCCTGGGGTTTTCTATATAAAGGTCATATCATCTGTGAATAGAGATGGCTTTACCTCTTTTCCAGTTTGGATGCCTTAATGAATATATATTCCTTGACCAATTGCCCTGGCTAGAACCTCCAGTACAATGTTAACAGAAGTGTTAAAAACAGACATCCTTGTCTTGTTCCTGATCTTAGGGCAAAGCATCTAGTCTTTTACCATGAAGTATAATGTTGGCTATGGGTTTTCGGTAGATGCCCTTGATCAGATTGAGGAAGAGTCCTTCTATTCTTAGTTTGTTTAGTGTTTTTATCATGAAAGCTTGTTGGATTTTGTCAAAAAGCTATTTCTGTGTCTAATGAGATGGCTGCATTTAATTTGTCTTTCATTCTATTAACGTAGTGTACATTGACTCATTTTTGGATGTTAAGGTGCAATCTTGAATTCCTAGGATAAATCCCACTTTGTCTCAATATATAGATCTTTGAATAAGTTGTTGGATTTGGTTTGCTAGGATTTTGTTGAATATTTTGGAGTCTATGTGCATTGGACTGTAGTTTTCTTGTGTTTTTGGTTTCAATATCAAGGTGATCTGTCCTGACAGAATGAGTTGAGAAGTGTTCCTTACTAATCTATTTTGGGAAAGAAATTGTGAAGAATTGGTATTATTTTTACTTTATGTTTGATAGAATTCACTAGTAAAGTCATCTGAATCTGAGCTGTTCTCTCTGGGATTTAGAAAAATTATTAGTTCAATCTGTTGTTATAATCTATTCAAAAAATTGTAATTTCCCTCACATAAGTTGCAGTAATTTCCTTCTAGAAATGTGTCCATTTCATCTAGTTTATTTAATTTTTTGGCATGCAATTTTTCATAATGTATCTTTTTATTTTTATAATATTTCTTTTTATTTTTATCTCTATAGGGATGGTACTCATGCCCTGCTTTGGCTTATCATTTTAGTAATTTGAGTAGTCTCTTTTTCCTTGGTCAGCTTACTTAATAGTTTGTCAATTCTATTGATATTTTCAAAGAAACAATTTTAAATTTTGTTGATTCTATTGTTTTTCTGTTCTTTATATGATTAATTTCTGTTCTAATCTCTATTTCCCTCCTTCTCCTGCTTGAGGTATAGTTAGTCCTTCTTTGTCTATTTTTTTAAGATGAAAACTTAGGTTATTATTTGAAATCTTTCTTCTTTTCTAATATGGGTACTTACAGTTACAACTGTTCCTCCAAGTATTGCTTTAGGTGCATCGCATACATTTTAGTATGTTATTTTCATTCATCTCAAAGTATTTTCTTTGTTTTCTTGTTAGTCTTTCTTTGACCCATTGACTATTTAGGAGTGTGTTGTTTACTTGCCACATATTTGTGAATTTCCCAATTTCCTTGTTTTATTGATTTTTACTTTACTTTCGTTTTGAATGAAGAACATACTTTGTATTATTTCAATTCTTTGAGCTTAGTGAGACATGTTTTATAATTAAATTGATGATCTACCCTGGAAGATGTTCCATGTGCATTTGAGAAGAATATCTGTAAAGCTGTTGTTGAGTGGAGTGTTCTATAAATGTTTATAAGGCAGCTGGTTGATAGTATGTTATTCAAGCCATCTACATCTTTGGTGATTTTCTACCTGGTTATTCTATCCATTATTGAAAGTGGGGTGAAGTCTTCAAAAATTATTGCTGAATGGATTATTTTTCCCTCATGCTTTATGTAATTTGGAGCTCTTTTGTCAGAGGCATATACATTTATATTTTTTGATATCTTCCTGATGATCCTTTTGTCATTATAAATTGACCCTTCTATCATTATAAATAAGGCTGAACACAAAATTGATTTAGAAAATTATTAGTTCAATCTGTTGTTATAATCTATTCAAAAAATTGTAATTTCCCTCACATAAGTTGCAGTAATTTCCTTCTAGAAATGTGTCCATTTCATCTAGTTTATTTAATTTTTTGGCATGCAATTTTTCATAATGTATCTTTTTATTTTTATAATATTTCTTTTTATTTTTATCTCTATAGGGATGGTACTCATGCCCTGCTTTGGCTTATCATTTTAGTAATTTGAGTAGTCTCTTTTTCCTTGGTCAGCTTACTTAATAGTTTGTCAATTCTATTGATATTTTCAAAGAAACAATTTTAAATTTTGTTGATTCTATTGTTTTTCTGTTCTTTATATGATTAATTTCTGTTCTAATCTCTATTTCCCTCCTTCTCCTGCTTGAGGTATAGTTAGTCCTTCTTTGTCTATTTTTTTAAGATGAAAACTTAGGTTATTATTTGAAATCTTTCTTCTTTTCTAATATGGGTACTTACAGTTACAACTGTTCCTCCAAGTATTGCTTTAGGTGCATCGCATACATTTTAGTATGTTATTTTCATTCATCTCAAAGTATTTTCTTTGTTTTCTTGTTAGTCTTTCTTTGACCCATTGACTATTTAGGAGTGTGTTGTTTACTTGCCACATATTTGTGAATTTCCCAATTTCCTTGTTTTATTGATTTTTACTTTACTTTCGTTTTGAATGAAGAACATACTTTGTATTATTTCAATTCTTTGAGCTTAGTGAGACATGTTTTATAATTAAATTGATGATCTACCCTGGAAGATGTTCCATGTGCATTTGAGAAGAATATCTGTAAAGCTGTTGTTGAGTGGAGTGTTCTATAAATGTTTATAAGGCAGCTGGTTGATAGTATGTTATTCAAGCCATCTACATCTTTGGTGATTTTCTACCTGGTTATTCTATCCATTATTGAAAGTGGGGTGAAGTCTTCAAAAATTATTGCTGAATGGATTATTTTTCCCTCATGCTTTATGTAATTTGGAGCTCTTTTGTCAGAGGCATATACATTTATATTTTTTGATATCTTCCTGATGATCCTTTTGTCATTATAAATTGACCCTTCTATCATTATAAATAAGGCTGAACACTGAAGAATTGAAGCCTTTGCATTGTGGTGCTAGAGGAGACTCTTGAGAGTCCCTTCGACTGTAAAGAAATCAAACCAGTCGATCCTACAGGAACCCTGAATATTCATTGGAAGGACTGATGCTGAAGCTAAAGCTCCAATACTTTGGCCACCTGATACAAAAAGCCTACTCAGGGCTTCCCCTGGTGGTCCAGTGGGTAAGGACACCGCCTTGCAGTGCAAGGGGCGCCGGTTCGATCCCTGGCCTGGTAAGATCCCACGTGCCACGGAGCAGCTGGACCCATGTGTCCAATTACCGAGCCAGAGCTCTGGAGCACATGTGCCCAGAGCCAGTGCTCTGCAGCAACAGAGGCCGCTGCGATGGGAGGCCCACAGGAGCCAAAGAACAAAGATGGATGAAAATAGATAAATGAAAGACCAATAGAAGTGGCCCGCCCGGCCCCTCCCTCCCCACCCCACTCCCCGCCAAAATAAATAATTTTTTTTTTTAAAAGCCTACTCATTGGAAAAGACTGCAATGCTGGGAAAGACTGAAGGCAAAAGTAGAAGGGGTGGCAGAGGATGAGATGGTTAACATCACCAACTCAATGGACATGAATGTGAGCAAACTCCAAGAAATAGTGAAGGACAGGGAAGCCTGGTGTGCTTCAGTCCATGGGATCAGAAAGAGTCGGATACAACTTAATGACTGAACAATATCATTATAAAACATTGTTTTTTTAAGTAACAATTTATCTTAAAGTCTATTTTGTTGATATTAGTATAGTTACTCCAGCTATCTTTTGGTTACTATTTGCATGATACCTTTTTCCATCCTGTAATTCTCAACCAACTTGTACCTTTAAATCTAACATTTGCCTCTTTTAGACAATGTGTAGTTGACCATGCATTTTTAAAATCTTCCTGATGATCCTTTTGTCATTATAAATTGACCCTTCTATCATTATAAATAAGGCTGAACACTGAAGAATTGAAGCCTTTGCATTGTGGTGCTAGAGGAGACTCTTGAGAGTCCCTTCGACTGTAAAGAAATCAAACCAGTCGATCCTACAGGAACCCTGAATATTCATTGGAAGGACTGATGCTGAAGCTAAAGCTCCAATACTTTGGCCACCTGATACAAAAAGCCTACTCAGGGCTTCCCCTGGTGGTCCAGTGGGTAAGGACACCGCCTTGCAGTGCAAGGGGCGCCGGTTCGATCCCTGGCCTGGTAAGATCCCACGTGCCACGGAGCAGCTGGACCCATGTGTCCAATTACCGAGCCAGAGCTCTGGAGCACATGTGCCCAGAGCCAGTGCTCTGCAGCAACAGAGGCCGCTGCGATGGGAGGCCCACAGGAGCCAAAGAACAAAGATGGATGAAAATAGATAAATGAAAGACCAATAGAAGTGGCCCGCCTGCCCTCCCTCCCCACCCCACTCCCGCCAAAATAAATAATTTTTTTTAAAAGCCTACTCATTGGAAAAGACTGCAATGCTGGGAAAGACTGAAGGCAAAAGTAGAAGGGGTGGCAGAGGATGAGATGGTTAACATCACCAACTCAATGGACATGAATGTGAGCAAACTCCAAGAAATAGTGAAGGACAGGGAAGCCTGGTGTGCTTCAGTCCATGGGATCAGAAAGAGTCGGATACAACTTAATGACTGAACAATATCATTATAAAACATTGTTTTTTTAAGTAACAATTTATCTTAAAGTCTATTTTGTTGATATTAGTATAGTTACTCCAGCTATCTTTTGGTTACTATTTGCATGATACCTTTTTCCATCCTGTAATTCTCAACCAACTTGTACCTTTAAATCTAACATTTGCCTCTTTTAGACAATGTGTAGTTGACCATGCATTTTTAAAATCCAATTCAAGTTAAGGTTTACTAATTCTTTCTTCTCTCAGCTCAGATCTGCTATTGACCTCCTCTAGTGAAATTTTCATTTCAGTTACTGTACTTTTAAATTCTATAATTACTATTTGGTTCTTTTCTTTGTGTGTATGTTAAAATACATGTAGCATAAAAATTACCATTTTGCCCATGTTTGTGTTAGCAAGTATAATTTTATTATATATATACTTATTAAAATTTAGTTTTACTTTGGTAAAATATATATAACAAAGTTTACCATTATAACCATTTTAAGTGCACATATTAATGCCATATTGGTATTAAGTATATTCAGATTGTTGTGCAACCATCACTACCATTTATCTCCAGAACTTTTTAATCTTCTATACCCATTAAATAATAACCACCTTCCTCTCTTTCTTTAACTCCTGATAACCACCATTCCACTTTCCATCTCTATGAATTTGATTACTCTAGGTATCTCACATAAGTGGAATCATACAATATTTATCTCTTTTTTTCTGTCTGGCTTATTTCATTTAGTGTAACGTTTGTCCATGCTACAGCATTTGTCAAAATCTCCTTCCCTTTTTAAGGCCAAAAAACATTCCATTGTAATTATATTTTGTTCATCCCTTCATTCATTGATGGAATTTGAGTTGTTTTCATCATTTGACTATTGTGGATAATGCTTTTATGAACATAGGTTTATGAATATTTGTTCAAATCCCAGCCTCCAATTATTTTGGTATTACCCATACCATACAATATGCTTGATCATAAAGTAATTCTATTTTTTTCCTTTTACTGTTTTCCACAGCAGCTTCACCATTTTACATTGCCACCAGTGGTGCACAAGAGTTCCATTTTTCCTCACCTTAACCAATACTCACTATTTTCTACTTTGTGATTTTCTAGTTTGGAGTTTTAAAAAAAAAGTCAGCCTAATTATTGTGAAGTAGTATCTCACTGTGGTTTTGATTTGCATTTGCTTAATGATTAATGATATTGAGCATCTTTTCATGTGCTCATTGACCATTTGTTTATATTCTTTACAGAAATGTCAATTCAAGTACTTTGACCATTTTTTAATTGGATTGTTTGATTTTTTGGTGTTTTGGGATTTTACAAGTTCTTTATTTACTCTGGATTAATCTCTGATAAGCTATGGGATTTGCACATACTTTTCCCATTCTATAGGTTGCCTTTTCATTCTGTTGATTGTATGCTTTGATACACAAAAGTTTTTAATTTTGAAGCCCAGTTTGTCTCTTTTTCCTTTGTTGCCTGTGCAACAATCCAATCCCATCAAGATTTCCTCCCATATTTTCTTCTAAAAGTTTGAGAGTTTAGCTCTTATGTTTAGGTCTTTGATAAATTTTGAATTAATTTTTATATATGGCATTCAGTAAGGGTCCAACTTCATTCCTTCACATGTGTATATCTAGTTTTTTCTGGCACCATTTTTAAAAAGACTATCTTTTCCCCATTGAATGGTTTTGGCACCTTTGTCAAAAATTATTTGGCCATATACACTAAGACTTATTTCTGGGCTCTCTATTCTATTCCATTAGTCTATATGGTCCTTATGCCAGTATTCCACTGTTTTGGTTACTGTAACTTTGTAGTAAGGCATGAAATCAGGAGGTGCAAGTACTCGGACTTTATTCATCTCTTTCAAGAGTATTTTGCCCATTTGAGCTCCTTGAACTTGCATATGAACTTAAAGATGCTTTTCCTATTTCTGAAAAAAAAAACGATTGGTATTTTGATAGAGATTGCACTGAGTCTGTAGATCTCTTAGGGTAAATATTGTCATCTTAACAATATTGTTTTCAATCCATGAACATGGGGTGCCTTTCACTTTACATGTTTTTCATTTCAGGAACCTTTTGTAGTTTTCAGTGTTTGAGATTTTTGACTCTTTGCTTAAGTTTAGCCACCAGTGGTGCACAAGAGTTCCATTTTTCCTCACCTTAACCAATACTCACTATTTTCTACTTTGTGATTTTCTAGTTTGGAGTTTTAAAAAAAAAGTCAGCCTAATTATTGTGAAGTAGTATCTCACTGTGGTTTTGATTTGCATTTGCTTAATGATTAATGATATTGAGCATCTTTTCATGTGCTCATTGACCATTTGTTTATATTCTTTACAGAAATGTCAATTCAAGTACTTTGACCATTTTTTAATTGGATTGTTTGATTTTTTGGTGTTTTGGGATTTTACAAGTTCTTTATTTACTCTGGATTAATCTCTGATAAGCTATGGGATTTGCACATACTTTTCCCATTCTATAGGTTGCCTTTTCATTCTGTTGATTGTATGCTTTGATACACAAAAGTTTTTAATTTTGAAGCCCAGTTTGTCTCTTTTTCCTTTGTTGCCTGTGCAACAATCCAATCCCATCAAGATTTCCTCCCATATTTTCTTCTAAAAGTTTGAGAGTTTAGCTCTTATGTTTAGGTCTTTGATAAATTTTGAATTAATTTTTATATATGGCATTCAGTAAGGGTCCAACTTCATTCCTTCACATGTGTATATCTAGTTTTTTCTGGCACCATTTTTAAAAAGACTATCTTTTCCCCATTGAATGGTTTTGGCACCTTTGTCAAAAATTATTTGGCCATATACACTAAGACTTATTTCTGGGCTCTCTATTCTATTCCATTAGTCTATATGGTCCTTATGCCAGTATTCCACTGTTTTGGTTACTGTAACTTTGTAGTAAGGCATGAAATCAGGAGGTGCAAGTACTCGGACTTTATTCATCTCTTTCAAGAGTATTTTGCCCATTTGAGCTCCTTGAACTTGCATATGAACTTAAAGATGCTTTTCCTATTTCTGAAAAAAAAAAAGATTGGTATTTTGATAGAGATTGCACTGAGTCTGTAGATCTCTTAGGGTAAATATTGTCATCTTAACAATATTGTTTTTCAATCCATGAACATGGGGTGCCTTTCACTTTACATGTCTTCTTTCATTTATTTCAGGAACCTTTTGTAGTTTTCAGTGTTTGAGATTTTTTGACTCTTTGCTTAAGTTTATTCCTAAATATTTTATCCCTTTTGATATTATTGTTAATGGAATTGTTCTCTTAATTTCCTTTTTGATTTATTTGTTGTTAATGTGTATATATACAGTTGATTTTTTGTTGTTAATTTTGTATCTGGCAACTTTGCTGAATTTGTTTATTATTTCTAACACATTTTGGTGGAATCTTTAGGATTTTCTACCTGTATGATCATATCATCTGCAAACAAATACTTTGACTTCTTCCTGTCCAATTTGGATGCCCTTTAATTCTTTAGGTATGATTTCCTCCAGTTTTTAAAAAACATATCCCTGTATCTCTAGTTCCAGGAGTTTTGTTGATTCTTCAGGATTTTCTATGTTGGCAAACATGTCACCTGTGAACAAAGACATTTTTATTTTTTCCTTCCCAATAGGTATACATTTTTGTCTCACTGCATTAGCTAAGTCTTCCAGTACAATGTTGAGTAGGAGTGATGAGCGCAGACACCCTTGCCTTGTTCCTGATATTAAGGGGAAAGCATTTAGTTTCTCAGTATTAATTATGATGATAGCTGTAAGTTTTTTGTAGATGTTATTTATCAAGAGAGTTTTTTTATCATGAATTGACAAGTGCTTTTCCCGTATCTATTTTTTTTTTAATTTTTTTAAAGATTTATTTATTTATTTATGGGTGGGGTGGGGAGGGAGGGGAGCAGGTGGACTACCTCTATTGGTCTTTCATTTGTCTATTTTCATCCATCTTTGTTCTTTGGCCCATGTGGGCCTCCAATCGCTGTGGCCTCTGTTGTCGCAGAGCACCGGCTCTGGGCGCATGCACCCCAGCGCTCCGGCTCGGTAATTAGACACATGGATCCAGCCGCTCCATGGCACGTGGGATCTTCCCAGGCCAGGGATCGAACCGGCGCCCCTTGCACTGCAAGGCAGTGTCCTTACCCACTGGACCACCAGGGAAGCCCTTTCTGTATCTATTGATATGATCATATACTTTTTCTTCTTTAGTCTGTTGCTATGATAGATTACATTAACTAATCATTTTGTAATAGCTGACTTAAAGTCTTTGCCTAGTAAATCCAACCTCTGTTCTTCTTCAAGGACAGTTTCTATTGGTTACTTTTTCTGTGTAAGGGTCATACTTTTTTTCTTTGCATGTCTCATAATCTTTTGCCGAAAACTTAACATTTCAATGCTATAATGTGGCAACTGTGGAAATCAGTTTCTTCTCACTCCTCAGGGTTTAGTTTCGTTACTGCTTGTTTTAATTGTTGTTGTTCATTTAGTGACTTTGCTAACTAATTCTATAAAGTACATTTTCCATCATACGTGACTACTGAAGTGAATACTTGGTTAGCTTAGTGGTCACTAATGATTGAACAGAGATTTCCTTAAATACTTTGAATAAATCATCATCAATTCTTTGATGAGAGGCTCTGTATGTGTGTGCGTGCACGCGTGCGTGTGTGTTGCAACACTCCTTCAATGTTCCTGCAGTTTGCAACTCTGCCCTAACCATCACTTTCTACTTCCACCAAGCCCTAAGTTCAGAGGGCCTTTTCAGATGTATTCAGTGCATGCATACAGCCCTGCAAAGGGGAGTAGCCTCCTAGATCCCCAGGAATATATTTTAAAGCCTCCTTATGAACTTCTTATTTCCCAGATCTTCCTTTTAAGTTTTTTGACCAAATAGTCTCTTGTCTTCCCCAACTGGTACTGTTGCTGTGGTATTAAACAATTGCTAACTAGTTGCTTTCAACAAAGACTCTAGAGGTAGGAACTTTCCCACTGAGTGAACTCAGAGCCAGGTCAAATAAAAACTCTGTGAATGATACTTTTCCAAGGAACTTCTAGACAGGTCATATAGAAACAATTCTCTAGGAATTGGGCTTTTTGATGATCTTCAAACCTAGTATGGTCCCTCTGGGTGCTACTACACTGCTGGTTTTCCATACGGTTATGGAGTTTGGGAGAAAGAGATGGGAATAGGATAAATCCAAACCTCACAAATCTCGCTGTTCTTAACAAGAATCAGCAGGCTTTTTTTCCCAAAATAATGCTCCTCCTATCATTGCAAACTTTTGGTTACTTTCCAAGGTTCTGAAAAAGTTGATTTTAACCATTTGTTCTGGAGTTCTTACTGCTTTTAAGGAGTAACAGATTTTTGGAAGCCTTTACCCCACCATTCCTGATGTCCTGCTCTGAGTGACTCTGTCTGAATAGACAGACATCTGTGAATGAATGTGCAAAAGATGGATATATAAAAGTTCATGACTTATTTAAGACTGGCAAATGACCCTGAGTGACTGGACCATATGGAAAGTGAGGAGGATGTATATTATTCACAGCATTCTTCATGTTGCATGTAACTCAAACCTAAGTGACATAGGCATCAGATTTTTTTTTTTTAAGAAGGATATTAATCAGCTCACAAACTTGATAAGGTCATGGGTATGTCTAGCTCCAGGCACAGCTGGATCTGGAGTCTCATACAGTCATTAAGACTCAGTCTTGTGCTCTCATTCCCTCAGTTTTGCTCTCTTGTGGTTACAAAATGGTGGCCAACTGGTCCACGTTAACATGCTAGAAGCTCCAAATTCAATGTAAAGAGAAATGATCTCTTCCTAAAAATCCTGTCAAAAGTCACAGAGCTAAGTTTCTAAATTAATTTTGACCATTTCTAAACTAATTGTTTTAGCCAAAGAGAACCAGGTGATCTGCTTTTAACTTCTTATTTCCCAGATCTTCCTTTTAAGTTTTTTGACCAAATAGTCTCTTGTCTTCCCCAACTGGTACTGTTGCTGTGGTATTAAACAATTGCTAACTAGTTGCTTTCAACAAAGACTCTAGAGGTAGGAACTTTCCCACTGAGTGAACTCAGAGCCAGGTCAAATAAAAACTCTGTGAATGATACTTTTCCAAGGAACTTCTAGACAGGTCATATAGAAACAATTCTCTAGGAATTGGGCTTTTTGATGATCTTCAAACCTAGTATGGTCCCTCTGGGTGCTACTACACTGCTGGTTTTCCATACGGTTATGGAGTTTGGGAGAAAGAGATGGGAATAGGATAAATCCAAACCTCAC
This sequence comes from Tragulus kanchil, assembly GCA_022376925.1. Taxonomy (NCBI): domain Eukaryota; kingdom Metazoa; phylum Chordata; class Mammalia; order Artiodactyla; family Tragulidae; genus Tragulus; species Tragulus kanchil. The sequence goes on along the minus strand of JAIOJX010000001.1, from coordinate 71,500,037 downwards.
AAATCTCGCTGTTCTTAACAAGAATCAGCAGGCTTTTTTTCCCAAAATAATGCTCCTCCTATCATTGCAAACTTTTGGTTACTTTCCAAGGTTCTGAAAAAGTTGATTTTAACCATTTGTTCTGGAGTTCTTACTGCTTTTAAGGAGTAACAGATTTTTGGAAGCCTTTACCCCACCATTCCTGATGTCCTGCTCTGAGTGACTCTGTCTGAATAGACAGACATCTGTGAATGAATGTGCAAAAGATGGATATATAAAAGTTCATGACTTATTTAAGACTGGCAAATGACCCTGAGTGACTGGACCATATGGAAAGTGAGGAGGATGTATATTATTCACAGCATTCTTCATGTTGCATGTAACTCAAACCTAAGTGACATAGGCATCAGATTTTTTTTTTTTAAGAAGGATATTAATCAGCTCACAAACTTGATAAGGTCATGGGTATGTCTAGCTCCAGGCACAGCTGGATCTGGAGTCTCATACAGTCATTAAGACTCAGTCTTGTGCTCTCATTCCCTCAGTTTTGCTCTCTTGTGGTTACAAAATGGTGGCCAACTGGTCCACGTTAACATGCTAGAAGCTCCAAATTCAATGTAAAGAGAAATGATCTCTTCCTAAAAATCCTGTCAAAAGTCACAGAGCTAAGTTTCTAAATTAATTTTGACCATTTCTAAACTAATTGTTTTAGCCAAGGGAGGTAGAACCAGGCCTGAATCACGTGCTTTTCCCTTGAGTCAAGATTGGAGTCAGCCCCTAACTGAATCAGAGTCTGACCATGGGAGTAATGTAGTTCCTTAAGGAATATATAGATATTGGATGTATAGCACAGGGGACTATATTAAATACCTTATTATAGCTAATATGAAAAAGGCTCTGAAAAAGAATATGTGTGTATATATATGTGTGTGTGTGTGTGTGTGTGTATAATAACTGACGCCTTTTCCTGTACTCCTGAAACACTGTGAGTCAACTTTACTTCAATAAAAAGCAATAGTTTCTTTTTTTTTTAAGTCTACATGATTTTTATTTTATTTTATTTTTTTGTTGGGGGGGGCGGGCTGGGGAGGGAGGGGGGCAGGCAGGCCACGTCTATTGGTCTTTCATTTATCTATTTTCATCCATCTTTGTTCTTTGGCCCATGTGGGCCTCCCATCGCAGTGGCCTCTGTTGTCGCAGAGCACCGGCTCTGGGCACATGTGCTCCAGAGCTCCGGCTCGGTAATTGGACACATCGGTCCAGCCACTCCATGGCATGTGGGATCTTCCCAGGCCAGGGATCGAACCGGCGCTCCTTGCACTGCACGGCGGTGTCCTTACCCACTGGACCACCAGGGAAGCCCAGCAATACTTTCTTTTTTCAAAAAAGAAGTTGGATAATAAGGGTTAATCAAGTAAAAACAATAACCACGCTCCTTGTGAGAAGTGGTAGAAGCTGAAACTAGGAAGCTCTAGAGAGAACTTGCCATTTCAGACATCATTCCACAGCCTGATAAACCACTCCACAAATATTCGAGGAGGACTTGCTTTGTGCAAGGGTCTGTGCTGAGTACTGGGATACCAACCCTCAAAGAGGCTCCAATCTAATTTTAGACACTGCCAGTCTACAAGTTCCCTGCTGAGACTTTCCCAAGACATCATTTTGGCCAAATCTTTACTTGCCTAGACTAGAAAATTTGTGCTCAGCAAATCAGCGACAGAGCTGGACCAAAGACCAGGTTGGCCTCTTTGTACTACAGACAAGGACCATATTTATTTAAGTTGTCTTTCCAAACCTCTTGTGAGACCCTTCCCAGAGTCCCCATACCCCTGCTGTACCTCTAACAGAATAGTTACTGTCCCTGGGTTGACTCAGATTAACCCTTTCTTTGGGCTCAATGTGAATTCTTTCCCTTGCTGTCTTGCTTTTAGTCCACTTCCAAAATGTCTGCCTCCAACCTCTATACTATTGGGTATTGCATTCCACCTTCTCTTGGGATCCATTAAGATTCATTTGCAAGTAGCCAGTTTTACACAGGACCCTCTGTGAGCAGCCCACAGAACTGTGTTATTCATTCAGACGTGTTTGACTCTTTGTGACCCCATGGACTATAGTCCACCTGGCTCTTCTGCCTATAGAATTCTCCAGGCGAGAATACTGGAGTGGGTTGCCATGCTGTTCTTCAGGGGATCTCCCCTATCAAGGGATCAAACCTGGTCTCCCACATTGTGGGCAGATTCTTTACCATCTGAGCCAGCAGGGAAGCACAAGGGCAGGTGTCAAATATCTATGAACCCCTGGATGTTTGTCACAACGCCAGACTCTGGGGAGCGTGGAAATTCCTCTGATCCCCACTCTCAGGGGTGCTCCTTGATGGGCAGAGCTGCCACTTGTCCAACTTCCGTCCTAACCAAGGAGAAGACAGTAAAGCATAGGTCACAGAATCACCCTGGGTGTCACCTGAGTAAACTGACTCTGTCCTCCTCAGGACCTGGAGGATAGAATTTGGGGGCAGGGTTTTACTCATACAAAATCAGAACTAGGAAGTTACATAAACCACCATCTAACTGCCTACTCTGCCCATTTGACAGATGGGAGGCTGAGGTTCAAAGAGGGGAAAGGACTTGCCCAAAGTCACAGAGGGAGTTAGCTTAGTCCTAAATCAGCATTTTAACCCATAGAATCAGGGAGCCTTCCATGGGCTGTTTCCTTGGTACCTACTTTTTCCTGCAAGGGAGCCTTTTCCTCCCTACAAGGAAAGCACACAGCCGAGCCTCTCCCCTCACCCACATCATCCTTGCCCTGCCCATGTGTCTGCCTCACCTTCTCACCCTGTGCCTCATGGGACTGGGGTTGGAGTCTGACCCTGAGGCAGCTGCTCCAGTTCCAGGTGTCTTTTTCTTGAAAGTAGAGGACCAACTATGACTGAGGAGAACTGTGACCAACTGTGGAGACAAGGAGAACAGAGGGGTCATGTGGGGTCAGGGGGAGTAGGGTGGTGATGAGTAGCAGGTATTGACGGCCTACTTTGTGCCAGGCGTCACACCAGGCATCTCGTATTCTCTCACTGACCTTAACAAGTTGAATAAGTGTTCTCTTCCTCATTCTGCATATATGGAAGCTGAAACTCACAGAAGGCAGGTGACTTGCCTAAGGTCATCTAACCGGTAAGCAGAGGAGCAAGGATTCAGATCCAGGACTGTTGGCTGCTGGAGTCTGAAGTCTTTTTCTTATGTTGTCTCAAAACATCTCTTTGGAGACTCCAGTTCTCGGCTGGGTCCCACTCAGGGGCTCAGAGCTGGAGGCTCATCCTTCAGACCTTTATGTACATACCCTGTGGGAACAGCAGGTCTGGACCAAGTCACAGCAGGCCCGGAGCTCCTAGAGGAATGTCAGCGGACTTTGATACTTCCTGGCCCAGGGCCTCATTTCTCTCCATCCCAGGCCTGTAGAGCTGGGCTTATTTTCAGGGCTGGATGAACATTTTCCCCAAAGAGTGTGTATAGTCCACAGCTGAGCCAAATGGAGGCCCCTCCCGCCTGTAAGAGAAAAGGGGAAGGAGGGAAGGGGAGCAGAGCAGCCTTACAGAAGGGATAGCTTTGCTGAGTTTCAGCCTCATATCCTGGAGCTATTCCTAGGTAGATTGTGGTCAGTGGAATTATGCTTTTATCAGACTGCTGGGAGTTTCAATAAAATCTTTATGGCCGGGAAAGTTCTCTTTATGGAAATCAGATTATTGAAGTGCCTGCTGGTGGGGGGAGGGCTTCACCAGCCTGCCTTGTTCCCTCACTCAGCTCCACCACTCCCCTCCCCACAAGCCGCCAGCTCCCAGGGACATTTGAGCTCCACACACTGAGACATGAAGAAGGCTTTGGCAGGTAGAGGGGCACTGAGAGTTTGCCTCAAAGGTGCTGGTGAGACTGCGAAATTAATGTTGCTAAATAGCTCGCTCCCATTCTCCCACCGTCACCCTCATGGAAGAGCCCTGGTGTTGCCATTTCTGGGTCAATCTTCCTCTGCTCCTGGCTCACGCTGCTGGCAGGTCCCAGATTCTGGACCTTAGCACACAGCCAAGTCCCTCTCCCCCTTACCCACCATCCCCAGCCCTGCCCATCTGTCTAGAGAGCCTTCCTACCCAGCATCCTGTGGGGCTGGAGCTTGGGTCAAACCCCAAGGCAGTGTTGCTCAAGCTCCAGGGAAGCTTTCTTGAGAGGGCCCTAGCCTGTAGCTCTTTCTTGGGGGGTGGAGGAGCACCTATAGTCGAGGTCCCACACACTCTACCCCATAAACTGCCTGCTTGGGGAAAGCCTGCCCTAGGAGGTTTTCCTTGTGGCTTGCTGGGAGGTTTTAATTTAGCAAAAGGAAAGTGATTTGGGCCAGTCTCTTTCAGGGCTAGAGCCTTTTAAAAGCCCCCTGAAATGTAGTGCTTTTGCCTACCCAAGCTCTCTCGCTGCCTGCGTCCCAGCATCCTCCCTGGGAGAGCTTCTATCAAGTGTCTAATTCAAGAGGCATCCTATCCTCAGAGGAATGATTGAAGGGGCTGGAAGAGAGAAGCCTGAAGTGGCCAGATTCTTTGTGTCCAGCCCTTTGAAGGGTTGCCATAGGGCAGAGGAAGCCAATGCATTCTGCATGGTCCCAGCAGTAGAGCTAAACCAGACCCCTGTTGGTATTTTTACTCTATCATCTGGAATCATCCAAACAACAGTATGAAGTATAAGGAGTATTTTCCCCAGCTTACAGACGAGAAGACAAAGACCCAGCTCCACACAGCTAGGAAGGGACGGGGTTGCCTTTCAAAGACAGGCCGTGCCATGCCGTACTAATCAGTTGTGTCTGATCCTTCACGACTCCGTGGACTGTAGCCCACCAGGTTCCTCTGTCCATGGGTTTCTCTAGGCAAGAATACTGGAGTGGGTTGCCATGCCCTCCTCCAGGGGATCTTCCTGACCCAGGGATCGAACCTGAGTCTCTTATGTCTCTTGCATTGGCAGGCGGTTCTTTACCACTAGTGCCACCTGGGAAGCTCCAAAGTCAGGCCATCTGGTATCAAATCTAGCAGTTTTGACATCCTGACCAATGGACAAAGGCAACAAGTAGGCAGTATTGAGTTCTGCATAGGTGGCCAGTTGAAGTTACCACAACCAGTCACCCCAATCCCGCGCAATTTTCTGGAACCCACTCCCTGTTGGATCCCATCTCTCCTCAACCCCAACCCTGCTCCAGACCTCTGGCCTGTACCCCAGCTTCACATTTGCCTCTGGCATTCCTCTTTGCCTGGGGGTGACAGTCATTCTCCCCAGTGGACTTGCCCTTCCACTTTCCTCCGTTTAGACCTCTCAGAACTGAACCTGCCCCAGGTAGTTTGCCCTGTGCTCCCATCTTGTCCACTCTCACCCTCTGAATTTGACAATAAGGAAGAACTTTGTAGCAGAGTTGTCCAAGGACGGACAGAAAGGGCCGGCTGCTCAGAGCCCAGGCATCAAGTTAGGGACTGTGCAAGCTGGAAATCCTTCCAGTGATTTCTCTTGACTTATGTATTCATTTTCCTATGTGAGGCCTTCTATGACTGTGCCAGGTTTTGTTATTCCCACTTGGCAGCATCCTCCCTGGGAGAGCTTCTATCAAGTGTCTAATTCAAGAGGCATCCTATCCTCAGAGGAATGATTGAAGGGGCTGGAAGAGAGAAGCCTGAAGTGGCCAGATTCTTTGTGTCCAGCCCTTTGAAGGGTTGCCATAGGGCAGAGGAAGCCAATGCATTCTGCATGGTCCCAGCAGTAGAGCTAAACCAGACCCCTGTTGGTATTTTTACTCTATCATCTGGAATCATCCAAACAACAGTATGAAGTATAAGGAGTATTTTCCCCAGCTTACAGACGAGAAGACAAAGACCCAGCTCCACACAGCTAGGAAGGGACGGGGTTGCCTTTCAAAGACAGGCCGTGCCATGCCGTACTAATCAGTTGTGTCTGATCCTTCACGACTCCGTGGACTGTAGCCCACCAGGTTCCTCTGTCCATGGGTTTCTCTAGGCAAGAATACTGGAGTGGGTTGCCATGCCCTCCTCCAGGGGATCTTCCTGACCCAGGGATCGAACCTGAGTCTCTTATGTCTCTTGCATTGGCAGGCGGTTCTTTACCACTAGTGCCACCTGGGAAGCTCCAAAGTCAGGCCATCTGGTATCAAATCTAGCAGTTTTGACATCCTGACCAATGGACAAAGGCAACAAGTAGGCAGTATTGAGTTCTGCATAGGTGGCCAGTTGAAGTTACCACAACCAGTCACCCCAATCCCGCGCAATTTTCTGGAACCCACTCCCTGTTGGATCCCATCTCTCCTCAACCCCAACCCTGCTCCAGACCTCTGGCCTGTACCCCAGCTTCACATTTGCCTCTGGCATTCCTCTTTGCCTGGGGGTGACAGTCATTCTCCCCAGTGGACTTGCCCTTCCACTTTCCTCCGTTTAGACCTCTCAGAACTGAACCTGCCCCAGGTAGTTTGCCCTGTGCTCCCATCTTGTCCACTCTCACCCTCTGAATTTGACAATAAGGAAGAACTTTGTAGCAGAGTTGTCCAAGGACGGACAGAAAGGGCCGGCTGCTCAGAGCCCAGGCATCAAGTTAGGGACTGTGCAAGCTGGAAATCCTTCCAGTGATTTCTCTTGACTTATGTATTCATTTTCCTATGTGAGGCCTTCTATGACTGTGCCAGGTTTTGTATTCAGCTTCTTGTTTCCCATTCTTGGCAGATCCAGGAATGCGTCATTGACACTTAAGAAGTCCCGTCTTTGTGCCCAGCTCTACCATGGTTACCCTTTGTCCATATCTGGATGCCTCTTCTCCCTTTTTAAACTTCATTTCAGTTCTGGCTTCACCTTCATTTCAGAAGAGCTTGATGCCTACTCCTGACAGAGAGAAGCTCAGTATTGCTGGAGTCTGCAGTCGAGGATGACTACTTGAGTGGAGGATGGGAGGAGAAGTCAAAGGATAAGAATGGAGAGGTAGCCTGGGGCCAGGCCAGGTAAGAAGTTTGGACTGTATCTTGAGGCTGTTGGGAGACATTGAAAGTTGTTAAGCAGGAGAAGGGAGATGATCTATCCATAATTTACAAGATCACTCTGGTCACTGGGTGGATTCTGGATTATAGAGGAGCAAGAGTAGAAGCAGGGAGACTGTTGAAAAGGCCACTGTGTGGTCCAAGTAAGAGGCAGTGGAGGCTTGGACCATGGTAGTGGCTGTGGAGATGGAGTGAAGTGGACTTTTTCTGCTATATCTAGAGTGTAGCAGTAGAGATGCTGGGTGGTTGATTAGTTGGAGGCATGATAGGGAGTGTGAAAGCAAATCCTGGCTTGCACAATTGAGTGGTTGGTGATATGCATCACTGGCGCAGAAATCATAAGAAAAGGACCAGTCTGGAGACCAACTGAGTTCTGGATTGGCCATGTGGAATTTGAAGTGCTCATGGACTATCCAGATTGAGAGAGAGGTCAGGAACTGCCAGATCCTAGAGCTCAGAAGGGAAGTCTGGAGGGGGCTGGAGATGTGTGAATATGAGCAAAGAGACAGGCATTGAAGCCATGGGAGCGGGTGAGCTGGCCCCAAGCGAGGACAGAGCATGAGAAGAGGAGAGGGCTAAGGTTAGGGTCTGGGGAGACTTCTGGAATGAGTAGAGCAAGAGAAAATGTCAGGATGAGCATTAAGAGACAGGCATTGAATCAGGGACGAGTGCCAAGGGAGAGCATGCCAAAAGGAGAGTGTGCATTTTCATGGAGGCCTTCTTGACTGTCCAGTTTTGTATTCAGCTTCTTGTTTCCCATTCTTGGCAGATCCAGGAATGCGTCATTGACACTTAAGAAGTCCGTCTTTGTGCCCAGCTCTACCATGGTTACCCTTTGTCCATATCTGGATGCCTCTTCTCCTTTTAAACTTCATTTCAGTTCTGGCTTCACCTTCATTTCAGAAGAGCTTGATGCCTACTCCTGACAGAGAGAAGCTCAGTATTGCTGGAGTCTGCAGTCGAGGATGACTACTTGAGTGGAGGATGGGAGGAGAAGTCAAAGGATAAGAATGGAGAGGTAGCCTGGGGCCAGGCCAGGTAAGAAGTTTGGACTGTATCTTGAGGCTGTTGGGAGACATTGAAAGTTGTTAAGCAGGAGAAGGGAGATGATCTATCCATAATTTACAAGATCACTCTGGTCACTGGGTGGATTCTGGATTATAGAGGAGCAAGAGTAGAAGCAGGGAGACTGTTGAAAAGGCCACTGTGTGGTCCAAGTAAGAGGCAGTGGAGGCTTGGACCATGGTAGTGGCTGTGGAGATGGAGTGAAGTGGACTTTTTCTGCTATATCTAGAGTGTAGCAGTAGAGATGCTGGGTGGTTGATTAGTTGGAGGCATGATAGGGAGTGTGAAAGCAAATCCTGGCTTGCACAATTGAGTGGTTGGTGATATGCATCACTGGCGCAGAAATCATAAGAAAAGGACCAGTCTGGAGACCAACTGAGTTCTGGATTGGCCATGTGGAATTTGAAGTGCTCATGGACTATCCAGATTGAGAGAGAGGTCAGGAACTGCCAGATCCTAGAGCTCAGAAGGGAAGTCTGGAGGGGGCTAGAGATGTGTGGAATATGAGCAAAGAGACAGGCATTGAAGCCATGGGAGCGGGTGAGCTGGCCCCAAGCGAGGACAGAGCATGAGAAGAGGAGAGGGCTAAGGTTAGGGTCTGGGGAGACTTCTGGAATGAGTAGAGCAAGAGAAAATGTCAGGGAGGCTGAGCATGGTTGGATCAGAGAAGCAAGAAGACATTTAGAGAATACAGGGACAGAGATGCCAAGAGGAGAGAGCATCGCCAAAAGGAGAGGGTGACCCATTGTGTCAAATGTGATGAAGTCAAATACAAGAAGAAAGTGTCCAGCAGACTTGTCATTAGAAAGACATTTAAGAGCATTTTCAGCAGTGATGCTTATGGAGACTGGACTACAGTAGTTGAAAAGGTGGAGACAGCTGAGTCTGTCTTCCCTAAATTCTGTCACATTCCACTGCTCTGTTTAGGAGTGAAAAGCACCGAGCAAGCTTCCACTGCTTTCCATGATACCGAGGTCTCTTGGTCCCTCCTCCACTCCTCTACACACACACACACACACACACACACACACACACTCTTCCTCCGCTTCTTTTGCTACAACAGACTGAGTTATAGGGTTGCTCCCCCTCCTTCCCACTTCAGACTTAGAAATAAATTGCTCACTGCCCCAATGGTGAAACCTTATCTGGTCTGGTAAAAATGTGTGTCTGGAGCAGCTGAGCTCCACGTTTCAGCCAAGGGGGTAGGCTGGCTGCTGGCTGGCTTGCCTGCAGCCCAGGGTGGAGGCAGCAGTGGGCAACAGAGAGAAGGACACAAAGCAGAGACTGCGATGGGTGTGAGGAGCCGGAAAGGGGAGGGGAATGAGGAAAGATGGGGAAGTGGGAATGCAGTAAGTGGAAGCACTTGCTGAAGTCACAGATTTGCATTTAAGTCTTGGCTTCACTACTTCCTCCCTAGGTGGCAAGTAACTTTAATATCTGAGCCTCAATTTGCTCATCTGTAAAATAGGTTTAATGATAATAATATCTACCTCACTGGTACTCTTCATTAGGCAGAATATCTTCTTACTATTACTAGCATTCTTATTCTTATTTCAGGATGATGCTGGTGTTGGGAGACCAGGCAGCTCTCCTGGGACCTTGCCAAGGCTAGGGAAGCAATCACCCAGGGAGGGCCCTGTGGTCTCTTCTTGGACTTCCAGGGAGGGCTCAGAGGAGGCCCCAAGTTCAGCAGTTCCTACAGTCAGTCCCTTTAGCTTTGGCCCAGAGGCAGCCTCCGGAAAGAGGGGCAGCCCAGCTTCCCTCAGCTGCATATCAAAGCTCATAGATTCTCTGGCCTAACTGGTGAGCCATGACCATAGCTTTGCACAGAGACCTCTGACCAGCTGCTTGCCATATGCCACCTGGGTTTCAGGGTTAGGGGAGTTTCTGATTCCACAGGAGGGCAAGGAGGCCAGAGGAGCTCACCAGACCTCCCCCTCAATGTCCTGTCCCCATGGGCTGGATATAGAGGCCAGTCCCACTTTCAGGCCTCATGCTGGCCGTTCCTAGCTTCCCCCTCCCCTGGACCCATAGAGTCTTGAGGAAACTCCAACCCATGTCTGACCCCTGTGCCCTGTACTCCTACGCCTAACCCCACCCTTCTGCCTTGTCAGGAGGTTTCAGCAATAGATCTACTGCTGAGGTAATCTTGATAGATAGAAAAGAATCCATTACGGCCCTGGGATGGTATGAAGTGGAGAAATGAGACACACTGTTCAGGCTGTGGGGGTACCACCTCCTCTTGATTGATGGGGCAGGAAATTGGGGCCTGAACCAGCACAGAAGCCAAGTCAAGAGGGTACCGGGTCTTCTCCAGGGGCTATGGGACGAGAGGCAACTGCAGTAGACCGTCTGGATGTAATCAAGCTTGTTATGACCTCATGGGGAGAAAAGAGGAGACCCCAGAATTGAGGGCTTTGGGCTTCATCCTCACAAGTAGGGGAGAGAGAGGAGCCATGTGGGGATGATCACAGAACATTTAGTGGTGTGAGAGACATATAAGTATGGATGAGTTGGAGGAGATGGGAGAAGCTAAAGGGGCAGCTTCAGGAAAGCAGCCATCCTCCATTGACTTGGATTCAGAGCTTGGGGAGGACCAGTCTGGGAATCAGGTAAGGAGCTCCCCATCCCTATGTCATGGGTTCCAAGTGCAGTTCTTGCTTGGAAAGGCCAGGGAAGCAGCATGTGGCAAGGTGGATTTTAGATGGGTTCTTTTCTCTGCTTATAGCATTGGGGTGGTAAGCCAGGGAGCTGGTAAGGCCTCCAGATGGGAGTCCCACAGTATTCAGTGTTGGAAGACTGAGTCCTTATGGATGATCCTTTAAGGAGGTAGGCAGGACGAGCAGGAAAGGTGGTGTCCACAATGCAGTGCAAGAGGACTGGGGAAGGGCTGAAGCCCAGGTCCCACGAGGACCTGATGAAGGAGCCGGCACTGAGCATTCCTGGCATTGAGCAGAGAAGACAGGGCAATGGGATCTCTCTTGACAAAGCTCTAAAGGCTGTCATGGCCAGAGGGAGCAGAGACTCCTGGGAGAAAGCTGCAGGGAGCCAGAGTGCTTCACCTCAATACAAGAAGGAATTTTCTCAAGATCTGTCTGTGCTCAAAACTAGGGAGGAGGGAAGTAGTAAGTGTCACACATCACTGGAGGTGCGTGAGTAAGGACTAAATGACCGCTTTGTGGAGATTCAAAGAGTAGATGGCTCCATGAACAGACCAGTCAGAAGCATTGAAATTGAAACTGTGATCAAAAATCTTCCAACAAACAAAAGCCCAGGGCCAGTCGACTTCACAGGCAAATTCTATCAAACGTTTAAGAGAAGAGTTAACACCAATCCATCTTAAACTCTTCCAAACAATTGCAGAGGGAGGAACACTCCCAAACTCATTCTACGAGGCCACCATGCTATAAGCAGAGACCATCACCCTGATACCCCAAACCAGAAATATCACAGCAAAAGAAAATTACAGGCCAAAATCCCTGATGAACATAGATGCAAACATTCTAATGAAAATTCTAACAAACAGAATCCAACAACACATTAAAAGGATCACATACAATGATCAAGTGGGCTTTATTCCAGGGGTGCAAGGATTCTTCAATATCTGCAAATCAGTCGATGTGATACACCATATTAACAAACTGAAAGATTAAAAGCCATGTGATAATCCCAACAGAGGCAGAAAGAGCTTCTGAAAAAATTCAACACCCATAAAATACACTACAGAATATGGGCATAGAAGAAACCTACCTCAACATGATAAAGATCTTATACAACAATCCCACAGCAAACATTATTCTCAATGGTGAAAAACTGAAAGCATTTCCTCTAAGATCAGGAAAAAGACAAGGATGTCCACTCTGGCCATTATTATTCATGGGTTACCTTTGTAAGATGGAACCCAAAGAACTAATACTCACTCCTCAAGTTCTCTGAGGGGCTGTGACTTGAGTTTGTACCTCCCAGAAACAGCTTGCTGCAATAGCATCATGTGGCCATTTAATATGTAACTCTGCTGGTCTCTCTTTATCTGTCCTACCGGCCTCCAGCCTTTCATGCCATCAGCATTTCCCCAAAGTGGACATGTTTAATGATTCTTTTTTTTTTTTTTTCATACCACATGGCTCCTAACAGTATCATCGGTGGGAGCTTCATAGTTAGGGCTCAACTCATAAATCTGTGATTGGTTTAAACATTATGGTCAATTGTAGGGATTCTCAAGGATAATTTTGACTATCTGCAGTTGTGCCTTACATGTTGACTTGAGATGCTGTGCCTGTGTAGAACATTGCTTCACAGACTGCTCAATAATGCTGCAAGGCACAAAGCAGAATCCCTGCTGGGGCAGGGACAGTTGGAGGCCTGGATCCCTCCATGAAAGTGTGGGGCTCCCATTCCTCTCTTAACACAGGCCAAATCACCCTCCCAGATTGGCCCTGCCCCTTAGCTAGAGATCCTGTTGGCTCTGCCTCCTAAAAAATTTCAAAGTCCAACCATATTTTTACCTCCTCACAACTTCCACCTTGGCCCAAACCACCATCACCTCTCATGAGGCAATCCCCAGAGGCTCCTTACTTCATTCCCAGCATTCCTCCTGCCATCCATGCATCTTCTTATCTCACAGCCACCCTTGTATTTCTGTTAAGACATAAGTCAGTTCCCGTCACTCATCTGCTCAAGACCCTCCAATGGCCCCATTCTCCTCAGAACAAAAACCTAATGACTTAACAAGGATGCCCAATATCTGTCCCCCAGGCCACCTCCCTGGCTCTTCTCCCACTGCTCTCCTTATTGTTCATCCCAATCTACCGTTCATTTCCCAAACCCATGAGGCCCACACCCAACTCTATGAATTTGCTCTTCTTTCCCCTGGAGACACTTGGCTCGTAGAACTTGAGATGATACACTCACATCCTTCAATCTCTGCCTCAATGTCACCTTAATGGAAAGGCCTTCTCCCTACCCACGTGATACAAAATAGTGACTCTGCCACCCTATCCTACCCAGCATTCCTTACCCCTCTTATCTGCGTTTCCTTTCTCTGTATCACCATTTGTATATTTATTCATGCATTGCCTTTATCTGACCACTAGACTACATGGTAGTGTCTTCTGTTCTCTGCTATATCCCCAGCACCTTGAACAGTGCCTGGCTTGTAGTAGGTGCTTGATACATATTGAATGAAGGAGTGGCTAGAACATATCCCTGGGCACTGGACTCAACCTCATTCTGCCTGTGGAAGCTAACATCCTCGTCTTAGCTGTCACCCTAGCCTCACTCTCCTGTCCTCTTGGTGTCTGCTTTCTGCCTACCTGGTCCTCTGGCCTGATATCCTTACCTGTGAGACCCAGGACTGTGGCCAGGCACCTCCTGGCCCATTGGGCTTTCAGGCCTGCAGCTTGGCAGGCAGGTCTACTCTGCATGCTGCTACTACTGGTGCCATATCAATGAAAGGCAACTGATGACTTACCCAGCAAACCCCACTAAGGAGTTAAGAAAAGAGGGTTGGGGGAGGACTTGGAGTTTATGCTATTGGAGCCTCCCTGTGTAGAGGTAAACCTAGAATGCTGAGCTCTAGAAGGAAGCAGCTCCTACCTCCTCAGACATATCTGGTGTTTGGCTGAGTCGGAGATGACACTGGAAAAGGGACAGGACAAAGACCTGGCTCCAGAGGTACAGAGAAAGCCTGGGAAGGGGAGCAGATGCAGGGCTTGTCAATGAGGGTGAACGACAGCTATATTGCCAAGAGTTTGAGGTTCAGGAACTCTGTTCCTGGAACAGTGACTGGACCCAAAGCACCCAGGGGGTAACCTGGCAACCAAATCAGGACCCATACAGAGGAGCTGCCTGCTTTGAGTGAGCAGAATCACTGCAGCTCACACTGTGGGCAGAGAGGGGAACTGAGTGCATGTATATTAAGCAGGGAGAGAATTTAGAGTGCCAACCACTCTACTAGACACTTTGTCTGCCTTTTTATCACAACAAACTTGGGAAATATGCAAATTTATTCCCTTTTTACACATGAACAAATTAAAACTCTGATTTGAAATGACTTGCCCAGAGTCACAGGTACAAAATGACAAACCCAGTGCATGGGTCTTTCGATCAAATATTTATTGAGCATAAGCTATGGTGTGCAAAGCAGAGTATGCACTTTGTACCCATTGTCTAATTTGAGCATTGTGATAGCCCTGTGAGGTAAGTGGGTGTTCTGCCTATTTTAAAACTTAGGCAACTGAAGCTCAGAAGTGGTTAAGAGACTTGACCAGGTAGTGAGGTGAGACTTAGTTTAAGCCACTATCTATCATAAGGGAAAGGAAAGGAAGGGAGGGAGGGCAGAAAAGAGGGAAGGAAGGAAGGAAGGAAGGAAGGACAAAGGCAGTCAACTTTGGGGGACAGATTGGTCTCAAGTGGTGGTCAGTGCCATGCATATTAGAAGGAATGGGGGAAGTCAGATGTGTCTAGGCAGTGGGTGAGGCTGGACTCCCTCTCCCCTCAGGCCCTGCAGGGTTGTCCAGAGTGCTGAGCACCACATAAAGCACCAGGTAAAGCAAGGCAGGCTTCATGCACATGTGGTCTGGGCACTTGTACAGGGTCCTAGACTCAGAAAAGTCACACATTGGGCTTAATGCTCTGGCCTCACCACCTTAAAATTCTGAATAATTTTTGAAGAGGAGCCCTGAATTTCAATTTGGCACTGGGCCCATGTCCCTAAGAAGCCTAAGCTCAGAATCAGGACCCTAGGTACAGAGAAAGCCTGGGAAGGAGCAGATGCAGGGCTTGTCAATGAGGGTGAACGACAGCTATATTGCCAAGAGTTTGAGGTTCAGGAACTCTGTTCCTGGAACAGTGACTGGACCCAAAGCACCCAGGGGGTAACCTGGCAACCAAATCAGGACCCATACAGAGGAGCTGCCTGCTTTGAGTGAGCAGAATCACTGCAGCTCACACTGTGGGCAGAGAGGGGAACTGAGTGCATGTATATTAAGCAGGGAGAGAATTTAGAGTGCCAACCACTCTACTAGACACTTTGTCTGCCTTTTTATCACAACAAACTTGGGAAATATGCAAATTTATTCCCTTTTTACACATGAACAAATTAAAACTCTGATTTGAAATGACTTGCCCAGAGTCACAGGTACAAAATGACAAACCCAGTGCATGGGTCTTTCGATCAAATATTTATTGAGCATAAGCTATGGTGTGCAAAGCAGAGTATGCACTTTGTACCCATTGTCTAATTTGAGCATTGTGATAGCCCTGTGAGGTAAGTGGGTGTTCTGCCTATTTTAAAACTTAGGCAACTGAAGCTCAGAAGTGGTTAAGAGACTTGACCAGGTAGTGAGGTGAGACTTAGTTTAAGCCACTATCTATCATAAGGGAAAGGAAAGGAAGGGAGGGAGGGCAGAAAAGAGGGAAGGAAGGAAGGAAGGAAGGAAGGACAAAGGCAGTCAACTTTGGGGGACAGATTGGTCTCAAGTGGTGGTCAGTGCCATGCATATTAGAAGGAATGGGGGAAGTCAGATGTGTCTAGGCAGTGGGTGAGGCTGGACTCCCTCTCCCCTCAGGCCCTGCAGGGTTGTCCAGAGTGCTGAGCACCACATAAAGCACCAGGTAAAGCAAGGCAGGCTTCATGCACATGTGGTCTGGGCACTTGTACAGGGTCCTAGACTCAGAAAAGTCACACATTGGGCTTAATGCTCTGGCCTCACCACCTTAAAATTCTGAATAATTTTTGAAGAGGAGCCCTGAATTTCAATTTGGCACTGGGCCCATGTCCCTAAGAAGCCTAAGTCTTATGCTTTCCACCCCTAATCTATCCTGTATGGGGTTCATGAGCAGTGGCCCCAAAGCACACCTATGATGCTGTCCTTCCTCCACTTGAGAACCTCCCATGCTTCCCTGTTGCTGATTGTTTCACTCCTAATGGCTCAGCTTCCAGAGCCTTCTAAGTCCACACCTGGTCTGTGTTCTCAGGACACCTTCACACAGACTCCTTCTTTGTGGCCCCCCAATATTCTGGACCTTGCATGGGTCCTCCCTCAGGGTGTTGCTAAAGCCTTCAGTGCTGGCAGGCTGGGGAAGGTGCCCAAGTGCCAGGGAAAGAATTCTTCCTTTCTGCCAGCGCGCATGCTCCGCAAGTGCAGGAGTTTTAGTCTGTTCCATTTACTGCTCAGGGGCTTCCATGGGGGCTCAGATGGCAATGAATCTGCCTGAAAAGTAGGAGACCTGGGGCAGGAAGATCCCCTGGAGAAGGAAGTGGCAACCCACTCCAGTATTCTTGTATGAGAAATTCCATGGACAGAGGAATCCGGCAGGCTACAGTTCATGGGATCTCAAAGAGGTGAACATGACTGAGTGGCTAACACCTTCAGTTTCCATTCACTGCTGTGTTCACAGAACCCAGGAAAGGATCCAGCACATTGTACTGTGAGGTACTTAACAGGTAGCGACTAAATGAATGAATTTAAGACTCTCTACAATCTGGCTTTAACACGTGATCCAGGCCCGACTCCTGTGCATTTCAGTCCAATGGAAAAATTCCTTGTGATGTCCCTCTTCTCATACTCAGGGTTTCAAATCTGAGCTGTTTTTAAGACTCAGCTCAAAATTCCATTTCCTCAATGAAGATTCCTTCACACATTACAGCTGGCAGCGACCTCTCCTATGACTCTCCATTGTTATTGGGATCTTTCTCTGTCTCTCTCTTGGCTTAAAAAACAGAAATTGAAATTCTCATTGTTCTAGAGGCTGCAAGTCCAAATCAAGACAACAGCACCATTGGTTTCTGGTGGGAGCTCTCTTCCTGGCTTGTACAGCTGCCTCCTTACTGTGTACTCACATGGTTGTGGGCCTGGAATTAGAAAGACAGAGAAAGGAGGGGGGAGAGAGAGAGAGCGAGCGAGTGAGCTCTCTGGTGAGAACTTTCTTCAGGCATCTGTCACTTTTTGTGATGTAGCAAGAGGAATCAAATAGACGGTATCAAATCTTTTTTCTAACAGTGATCTTGATAGCTTACTTACCTCTCCGAGTCTCAGTTCCTTCAACTGTAAATTCCTTTGACCTCATAGTGTTGTACAATGAATTAAATGAAACAGTTCAGTGCTAAGTGCATTCCATAAGAAGAATGTTATTAACAATAACAATAAAATCAAAAGACTTGTTCCTTGGAGGGAAAGTTACGACAAACCTAGACAGCATATTAAAAAGCAGAGACACAACTTTGCTGACAAAGGTCTATATAGTCAAAGCTATGGTTTTTCCAATAGTCATATATGGATGTGAGAATTGGACCATAAGGAAGGCTGAACACCAAAGAATTGATGCTTTAGAACTGTGGTGCTGGAGAAGACTCTTGAGAGTTCCTTGGACAGCAAGATCAAACCAGTCAATCTTAAAAGAAATCAACCCTGAATATTCATTAGAAGGACCAATGCTGAAGCTAAAGCTCCAATACTTTGGCCACACTATGTGAAGAGCTGACTCACTGGAAAAGACCCCGATGCTAGGAAAGATTGAGGGCAGGAGGAGAAGAGGGAGACAGAGGATGAGATGGTTGAATGGCATCACCGACTCAATGGACATGAGTTTGAGGAAATTCCAGGAAATGGTGAAGGACAAGGAAGCCTGGTGTACTGCAGTCTATGGGGTCACTAAGAGTCTGACATGACTTAGGGACTAAACAACAATAATAATAGTCAAATGTGTCACAAGACTTTCTTTGTGTCTGTACAACTACCTTATGAGGCAGAAACACCGTTATGCCCACTTTACAGATGGAGACATGGACTCAAGAGGTTTAGGAAACTGCTCAGGATCACACAGCTAGCAAGTGGCGAGGTGGCGATGGAGAAGCCCAGCAGTTGGCCTTGGGCTCCCTTTCTTTCCCGTTCTTCCCCCAGGGCTTCCTCTGGACTGAGCCCCCCCCCCCCACTCCACTGAGGCAGCAGCTATGTCAGCTCCAGAGCTCAGCCTGGCCCAGGCCCACTGAGAGGGACTGCATTTGTTCCGAATTACTGATGGTTTGTTTTGAAACACAAACCGTTGGTAATCAGAGGGACCAGGTAGACAGCAATGCTTCTCTTCCTCTAAACTAAAGCCTTTGGCCCAGCGCACCCGAGGGATATTCTTTACCTCTTTCTTTTTCTTGGACCTGAGGAGGGCATGGTAATAATGTGGTCTCAATGAGATCTAAATAAAAGCAAACAAGGGCTAATTCAAAACCGCCTGCCTTGCCACCCACACCCTCCCTTTCACTGCCTCTCTGCCTTCCTTTCCACCACCCTGGCCTTGGATTGGTGGCAGCCCAGTGATACTCCAGGGAGAATCTTAAGGGATGCCATGAAACTCTCCTCTAATTCTCTAAACAAAATGAATTTGATTTTAGCTGAAAAAATTAATTGAAACCATATCATCCTTAACTGAGAGGATCCAGGGGAGGGGTGCCCAGAAAACCAGGAACTGTGGGACTGGGCACACAGGGAACAGGGAGAATTGAGGTGGTTTTCTAGATTATGAACCCCCAAACAACCTCTATCTCAGCTGGGCTGGGAACCACAGTCACTAAACCACCATCCTCAGGGATTAATTCCTCAGCCTCTCTCCCGGCCCCCATGCCTCCATCCCCATTGAATACCAGGTGCTGACAAGGTCACTCTCATAGGTTCTATCGAGGGAACAGAGTTCTCTTCCTTCTGTGGGTGAGGAGAAGGTAAGGGAGACCCAGAATCCAGTTTCATTTAGCTTAGTAATTCCTCTCTTCAGAGTTCTCTTCTCTACCCAGTTCCAAGTTAGGGCTGGCCATGAGAGGAAATTGCATGAGATCTGGGAAAGGGAAAATGCAACAGCAGTCATTGAGCTGTGCAGGTTAATGTTGCTGAGGACCTGCTGAAGTTGGCCTATGTCCTTCCCACTCTGCTGGTTCAGCTCACCAACACAGGTCACCGTCCGGTCTGAGAGCCCTTTCAGCTACCCAGATTTTCTTGCGCGTCAGTGGGTCCTGGGGCAGAAGCACATGCAGCAGGCTTCTTCTGCAGGTCACTCAACCCACACACTCAAGACTGGAGGTGGTGAGAAGCAGATGTAAGTTCTGATTTGTCCTCTCTCTCTCCCACTTCATGTACTACCACCAGATGCAGTGGCCACAACTTCGCACAAGCTTCTTCATCCACTCCCAAAATAGCAGAAACACTAATCCTCATAATAAATGCCCAACTCCCATCCCGAACAGATACAGGCTATTCTTTACCTCTTTCTTTTTCTTGGACCTGAGGAGGGCATGGTAATAATGTGGTCTCAATGAGATCTAAATAAAAGCAAACAAGGGCTAATTCAAAACCGCCTGCCTTGCCACCCACACCCTCCCTTTCACTGCCTCTCTGCCTTCCTTTCCACCACCCTGGCCTTGGATTGGTGGCAGCCCAGTGATACTCCAGGGAGAATCTTAAGGGATGCCATGAAACTCTCCTCTAATTCTCTAAACAAAATGAATTTGATTTTAGCTGAAAAAATTAATTGAAACCATATCATCCTTAACTGAGAGGATCCAGGGGAGGGGTGCCCAGAAAACCAGGAACTGTGGGACTGGGCACACAGGGAACAGGGAGAATTGAGGTGGTTTTCTAGATTATGAACCCCCAAACAACCTCTATCTCAGCTGGGCTGGGAACCACAGTCACTAAACCACCATCCTCAGGGATTAATTCCTCAGCCTCTCTCCCGGCCCCCATGCCTCCATCCCCATTGAATACCAGGTGCTGACAAGGTCACTCTCATAGGTTCTATCGAGGGAACAGAGTTCTCTTCCTTCTGTGGGTGAGGAGAAGGTAAGGGAGACCCAGAATCCAGTTTCATTTAGCTTAGTAATTCCTCTCTTCAGAGTTCTCTTCTCTACCCAGTTCCAAGTTAGGGCTGGCCATGAGAGGAAATTGCATGAGATCTGGAAGGCAAAAATGCAACAGCAGTCATTGAGCTGTGCAGGTTAATGTTGCTGAGGACCTGCTGAAGTTGGCCTATGTCCTTCCCACTCTGCTGGTTCAGCTCACCAACACAGGTCACCCTCCGGTCTGAGAGCCCTTTCAGCTCCCCAGATTTTCTTGAGCGTCAGTGGGTCCTGGGCCAGAAGCACATGCAGCCAGCTTCTTCTGCAGGTCACTCAACCCACACACTCAAGACTGGAGGTGGTGAGAAGCAGATGTAAGTTCTGATTTGTCCTCTCTCTCTCCCACTTCATGTACTACCACCAGATGCAGTGGCCACAACTTCGCACAAGCTTCTTCATCCACTCCCAAAATAGCAGAAACACTAATCCTCATAATAAATGCCTTATTTCAGATCACTCGCTCTATCAAACCTGAACAGATACAGTGCACAATAAATGCTATTTTATTAGTATTATTAGATTGGAGGTTTCACAGACTGGGACCAGGTGTTCAACATCTGTGTGTGTACCAAGGGGGTAGCAGTGAAGCTACAAGTTGCTTCCGTGGTGTTTTCTGAATGGAAGGGAACTGAATCAAGGCTCTAAACAATTGGTCAGTACTTGCTGTGACCCATCATGAGCCAAGTCCTGGAGAGGGCAGGGTGGATATAAATTGAATGTAGCTAATATGTTCCCATCCAAGTGGATAGAAAACAGTAACAAGCAGCAGTGACTGATGGCCAATGATAATAAGAAAAGGCAGCATTTACTGACTGTACTGCGTGTGTTACCCATTTATTGTTCACATTAGCTTCTGAGGCAGGTAGGAGATGTGAACTTTAAAAACAGTGAGTAGCTCACCGAAGTTCACACAGAAGACAGTGCTAGGATTCCAATAGAAGAGCTCAGGCTCCAGAGTCTGTGTGGATCTGTGAGTGTTGGACCAGATGGGGACTTCTGTTGTGAGGGAGCCCCGAAGAATCAGAAGCAAACTGCTAAGTGTGAAAGTTCAGAGGCTGATGAAGGAAAGCCCTGGGCAGGGACCAGGGCCAAAGGAGTCTTCCTGGTGGGATCATGAGGCTTGAGCTTGGCCTTGAAAGCTAAAGAGGACTTGAGCTAATTTCCCTTCACCCTGTATTCCATCTGCTGCTGAGGTATATGGATGCTTCCACTGGAAATATCTTTGATCAGTCCCTCTTTTCCCGTTCCAAGCCTCCTGTCCCTGCCAGACCGCAGATCTTCCCCATCTCTGGCTTGGACCTGTGGCCCAGACTCTCCTTCCCTGATTTGCTGACCTCCAGTCTTACCTGTTCAAATCCACACTGGCTTCAAGAGTTATTTTTTACAAACTCAGTTCTGATCATAGCATGTTTTCACACCTACACCATCCATTAGGGTCCCATGGGACAAAACAATAACTTTAAGATTGAAGCATATAAAGCTGCTGATAGTCAACTGCTTTTGACCTACAAAATGGCACATTCTTGTCATTCCTTTAATATTGGTAATACTATTGATAGCCATAGTTTATTAAGCTCTGACACTGAGTTAAAGCTAGACACATGCCTCCAAACAAATCGTTCCCACAAGTCTCCCACTTTCTTCCCCTACCCCTGCCACCATTGTCTGCCTGCCTCTTTGCACTTTTTTTTTTGTCTTAATCTGTCTGCACTGCTGTTTCCCTGTCTACTTTGATTTCACTCCATTGCTGAGTCTACTGCTTGTTTCCCATAGTCTTTATCTACCTCCCAAAGTTTTCTCTCTGTCTCTTGTCTCTACTTCAAAGATTCTCTATTGGGGCTTCCCTGATGGTCCAGTGGGTAAAGAGTCCACCTTGCAGTGCAAGGGGCACGAGTTCAATCCCTGGCATGGGAAGATCCCATGTGCTGCAGAGTGGCTGTACCAGTGAGTTCAATTAGGAGCTGGTGCTCTGAAGCACATGCGCCCAGAGCTGGTGCTCTGCAAGGAGAGAGGCCACAGCAATGGGAGGCCCACACAGGCCAAAGACTAAAGATGGATGAAAATAAATAAATGAAAGACCAATAAAAAAGAGGCCAAAATTAAAAAAAAAAATTCTCTATCTCTGTCTCTTTCTTATATGCCCATCTTAGTATTTCTCTCTTCTCCTTTGTTCTCATTCTTGTCTTCCTCTGTCTGTATCTATGTTTGTTTGTGCCTCCCTCTTTTCATGTCCGTGAGCATGCATGCATGCACGTGTGTCTCCAGACCTGTTTCCTGACCTCCCAAGATGCTGGTATCTGTGAGGCCCACCTGAGGCTGGGGCCCAGAGCTCCCCTGACTGGGAGCTGGGAGGACAGAACAGATGGGAACAGGCATCTGGCTCAGGGGGCCCAGTCCTCAGGCCCAGGGCATTCTCGCAAAGTCAGTTCCAGGAGCTTGTGGCCTCCCCTGGGGCTGTGGTCTCATCCTGCCCGCAGCCAGCAAGGCAATTGGTGTAGATGGCAACCGCCCAGATGTAAAACCCAGCTGTGCAAATTAGCCCGAGGCCTGTAAGAAATTAGACTGGATCTAAAAGAGATCAGGCTATGGAAAAGGGGGAAAAAAATGTTAGTTAAAAGAGAAAATTCCTACTCCCACCTCCAGGTCATAGATCACAGAAGAGAATCCTCAAGCCATGAGGGACTTCAAGGGGCCATCTGGCTTGGCCGCACCTCAGAACAGGTCAGGCTCCAGCCAGCCAAAATGATGTCTGTCTTTCCACCTTTTCAAGAACGCAAGCCAGAGATTCTTCAGCATCATCACCCAGTATCTTATTTTGGGAGTGAATCGCTGCACTGTGAAGAAGTTTCTAGAAGAGTCCATACCCCTGGAGTCACTCATACTGGGACTCAAATGTGCACCTTTATCCCAAGTTGCCCCTCTCAATCTTCTACCTCTCAGCACCCAGCCCCGCTATTCACCCAGATGCTCAGGCTTTGGAATCCTCTTTTCTTCCTTAATTCATCAACAATCTCAATAGCTCTGACTCCCAGCTGACTGCCTACCCGACCACCACACCTGCCTCCATGGGCTCAAAGTCCCTATTGTGTCTTATCTGGACATGTCACCCCTCCTCGCAGGGCTCCCTGACTCTACCCTGGTCCCCTATGCTCCATTCTCCAGAGAAGCTGGATCATGTCATTCCGTTGCTCAAAACCCTCCTTTGGCTTATCATCACACTAAACCCCAAATATTCCGTGACTGATGAAAACTGCTGTCATCTAACGGCAGCTCTCTCCCTCTTTACCCACTCTGCTCTGGCCATGCTACCCCCTTGCTTTGCACTGGACATACCAAATTCATTCCCTCCTCAGGAACTTTAGTCCTCCAATCCCCTCTGCTGAGAATGTTCTTCCTGCAAATCTTCACACGGCTCCCTCCCCTGCTTCATTGCCATCTCTCCTCAAAGGTCATCTCTCCTAAGAGGCTTGCTCTAACCATCCTGGCTAAAACAACATCCGCCTCAGCTCTATCCCTGACAGCACTCTCTTGTCCACAGCCTTCCTATATTTTTCATTAAAGCACTCATCACTGCTTGGCATTATGTTTTATATTTATTTGATAATTGGCTGCCTCCATCACCATCTACCCAGTGCCTAAAACAGTGCTTAGCATTTGATAGGTACCCAGGGGTCATTGAATGGGCGAATGAAATCTTATTGTTTATAAGCTGTGTGACTTTGGGCAAATTACATAACTTGTCTGCATTGTAATTTTCTCATCTTTAAGATGGGAAAAATGACACCTCCCTTGTGAGCTATTGTGGAGAAAAAATCAGATAGATATAATGATCCTAGTGTCTGTCACTAGAAATGAGTGGTTATTAAAATAGCCAGTATAGTTTCTTTTTTTTTTTAACTATTTATTTTGGCTGTGCTGGGTCTTTGTTGATGTGTGGGTTTAGCTGCTCTGCGGTATGTGGGATCTTCCCAGATCAGGGATTGAACCTGTGTCTCCTACACTGGCAGACGGGTTCTTATCCACTGAGCCACAAGGGAAGCCCCATAGCCAGTACAGTTTCTACCTGACTTTTCTGGTTTTGTCCTCAGGAGAAGCAGAGAAAAGCTACTTGCCCTATCTAGGTTGAATAATTCTAATCCTCTTCATTTTTGTGATGTGGTGGTCCAGGAAGCAAGGGATGAGTGAGACCACTGGTAAAGGAACATGACAATAAGCTGCTAGCTTCTCAGAATCCACCCAGGCCAAGCATGAGTCTCAGAGACTTTAAATGAACTCTTAAATATGATAAAAGAGAGAAAAAGAAAATCATGGTTGGAGGATTAAAAGATACCAAGAAAACAGTACATGAATGAGAATATCAATAAAGAGACACAAATTATAAAATTAGAACTGAAAACTACAATAACTAAAGTGAATGTGAGTCACAGATGCTCCTTTTTCTCTACTTAAGGGCCATAGGACAGGTGGTCAGGGTCTCTGCATTTGAGTTGTAAATTCCATGAGTTTCCAGGAGGAGACATTTCATTGCCATTAAGAAGCTTTGGAGTCAGACACATCTGGGTCCAATTCTAGCTTTAGTACATAACTTTAGGGAGTGGCTTACCCTCCCTGGCCTCGGCAATGATGATTCTAGTAGGCTGACAGGAAGAAGAAATGAGATAGTACATGCTTAGCACTACTTAGCGGTGCATACCAGGCCAGTGCCTGGCGTGTGCTCAGAACTCTGTAAATGATAGGTATTATTACAATTATTATTATGATCTCATCCATTCCCATTGTCTAGGTAGCTCTGCATTCCAACAATTTTCTAGAGTTCTGTCTCAAAACTTTTAAGTCATCCCACCCACCAGCCAAGGAAACCACTCCAGCTTCAGACGAGTTCCAGCACATGGAAATTTTGCCCTACCCAAAGCAAAAGGGCACCAGTTTTCCCTATAGTCAAGAAGATCCAGGCTGGAGACACTGCCCCCACTGTCTGGTACCTATGAGCAAGAAGTAAAGACTTGAGTGATGTTGGAAAGATGGCAGAATAGGCAGCTCCAAACACCCATCCCTCCATAGAAACACCCAAAGGCACGCAGAAACTCTAAGTATATAGCAACAAAACAAACAATGAATCACAAAAAAGTCCACATTTAAGATTCTTCTGGTTTTAAAGGAATACTCTGTCAAAACACTAACTGAATATAAAGTAAAGGAACAGAGACTTCAGTGACCACTCATGATAAGAAATATGATCTTTGTGCAAATAGCTGGAAAAGTCACTAAACAAATGGACAACTGCCCACCAACAATTAAGAACAGCAACCACTGAGGAAGATGAAGAATGTGATTTCCAGGGTTACAACATTATCGTATTCAAAAGTCCACTTTTCACCAAAAGTCACTAACTACATAAAAAGAAAAGGAAAGTGTGGCTCATACAAAGGGGAAAAATGAGAATGCTCAGATACTGGACTTACTAGACAAAGACTTTCATTCAATTGTGTTAAACATGCCCAAAGCACTAATAGAAACCATGAGCAAAGAACTAAAGGAAACCAGGAATATGATGTATGAACAAAATGAGAGTATCAGTAAAGAATAGAAATTATAAAATGAAACTAATCGAAATTCAGCACCTTAAAAGTATAATAACCAGAATTCACTGGGTTCAGGTTTGGCAACAAATTTGAGTAGGTGAAAAAAGAATAGTTAATTTGAAAACAGAACAATGAACAATTAAGATGATCCAATCTGAATAGCAGAAAGAAAAAAATGAGAAAGGTGAACAGAGCTTAAGAGATTTGTGAAACACCATCAAGCAGAGCAACATAAGTACTATGGGAGCCCTAGAAGAAGAACAATAAAAAGGGACAGAAAGAATATTTAAGGAAATAATGGCTAAAAACATGCCAAACTTAACAAAAGATCAAGTTTACCCACCCAAGAAGTTCAATGAACTCCAAACTGTTGAAGGCCTAAGACAAAGATCTTGAAGGCAGCAAGAGAGAAGTGAATTACAGCTGAAGAGATCCTCAATAAGATTATCGATTTCTTATCAGAAATCATGTATACATGTGACTAATCTGAGAACATGCATGTCTGTGAACAACAAAACTCTGTAAAAGTTAAAAGTAAAATAAAGGTTTAAAAAAAAAAAAAGAAGAAGCCAGGCCAGGATATATAGCTCACAGAATCAAGGGATATTGAGATCAGAAGAGATCTGAGCAGTCATATAGATCAGGGGACCAAGTCCCACTCTATTTAGGCAACTTACCCTTCCCAAAAACCCCGCCCACATAAAAAAGAAACAGCTTCAGTGACCATTTGATAAGAAATATGATCTTTGTGCAAATAGCTGGAAAAGTCACTAAACAAATGGACAACTGCCCACCAACAATTAAGAACAGCAACCACTGAGGAAGATGAAGAATGTGATTTCCAGGGTTACAACATTATCGTATTCAAAAGTCCACTTTTCACCAAAAGTCACTAACTACATAAAAAGAAAAGGAAAGTGTGGCTCATACAAAGGGGAAAAATGAGAATGCTCAGATACTGGACTTACTAGACAAAGACTTTCATTCAATTGTGTTAAACATGCCCAAAGCACTAATAGAAACCATGAGCAAAGAACTAAAGGAAACCAGGAATATGATGTATGAACAAAATGAGAGTATCAGTAAAGAATAGAAATTATAAAATGAAACTAATCGAAATTCAGCACCTTAAAAGTATAATAACCAGAATTCACTGGGTTCAGGTTTGGCAACAAATTTGAGTAGGTGAAAAAAGAATAGTTAATTTGAAAACAGAACAATGAACAATTAAGATGATCCAATCTGAATAGCAGAAAGAAAAAAATGAGAAAGGTGAACAGAGCTTAAGAGATTTGTGAAACACCATCAAGCAGAGCAACATAAGTACTATGGGAGCCCTAGAAGAAGAACAATAAAAAGGGACAGAAAGAATATTTAAGGAAATAATGGCTAAAAACATGCCAAACTTAACAAAAGATCAAGTTTACCCACCCAAGAAGTTCAATGAACTCCAAACTGTTGAAGGCCTAAGACAAAGATCTTGAAGGCAGCAAGAGAGAAGTGAATTACAGCTGAAGAGATCCTCAATAAGATTATCGATTTCTTATCAGAAATCATGTATACATGTGACTAATCTGAGAACATGCATGTCTGTGAACAACAAAACTCTGTAAAAGTTAAAAGTAAAATAAAGGTTTAAAAAAAAAAAAAGAAGAAGCCAGGCCAGGATATATAGCTCACAGAATCAAGGGATATTGAGATCAGAAGAGATCTGAGCAGTCATATAGATCAGGGGACCAAGTCCCACTCTATTTAGGCAACTTTACCCATTCACAGGGCCAAAAGCAGGACCAGAACCCAAGTCCCCTTATTTATAGTATAATTAAATACCTGATTCAGCAGAAATGCCTTTGAGACAAAAAATCAATAAAATTACTAATAAAAAAAAAAAAAGAAATCATGGAAACCGGAAGTCAATGAGTTGATATATTTAAGAAAGAATACTATGAACAATTATACAGCACAAATTACATATTCTAAAGGAAATGGACAAATTCCTAGAAATATACAAATGATAAAAATTTACTGAAGAAAAAATTTTAAATCTCAAAAGCCTTATAACAAGTAAAGAGATAGAATTGGTCCATCTGTTTTGTGTGTGTGTGGTTTTTTTTAGCGCTTCCAACAAAGAAAAGTATAAGACCACCTGGCTTCACCAATAAATTCTACCAAACATTTAAGAAACATTTAACACCAATACTTCTAAAATTCTTCCCAAAATTGAAGAGAAAGCAACACTTATCAACTCATTCTGTGAGGCCAGCTTAACTCCAATGCTAAAGCCAGATCACAAAAAAATTACATCATTGTACTGGGCTTCCCAGATGCTGCAGTGGTAAAGAATCTGACTGCTAATGCAGTGGTTTTGATCCCTGGATCCAGAAGATCCTACGGAGGAGAAAATGGAAACTCACTCTAGTATTCTTGCATGGGAAGTCCCATGGACAAAGAAGCCTGGTGGTCTATAGCCCACGATGTCACAAAGAGTTGGACATGACTGAGCACACACGTGTGCACATCATTACATTAAATCACAAGAAAGCATTAATGACATTACATTAAATCACAAGCTAATACTATACACACACACACACGAATTCTCAATAAACTACTAGCAAACTAAATCCTACAACATATGAGGATTCTAAACCATGACTGAGATTTACCTAAAAAATGTAAAGATGATTCAACATAAGAAAATGAACACCATAATAACAGAATGAAGTTTGAAAGAGACAGATAATCTCAGTTGATGCAGAAAAAGCATTTGATGAAAGCCAAACCCTTTAAATGACAAGAATATTCAGAAAACTAGAATAAGAAGGGAATTTTCCCCAACATAATAAACCCACATATGAAAAACCCACAGCTAACATCATACTCAACAATGAAAGACTGAAAGCTTTCTCCCTGAGATCAGGAACAAGACAAGATGCTAGCTTTTAATCTACATTGTACTGGAAGTTCTAGCCAGAGCAATTAGGCAAGAAAAAGAAGTAAAAGTATCCCAACTGAAAGAAAGGAGTAAAACTATTTGTATTTATAGGTAACATGATCCTATATATAGAAACTCCCAAAGAATCCACAAAAAAGTCACTAAAGTTAGAAAACAAACTTATCAAAGTTGCAGAGTACAACTTCAGCATGCAAAAAATTGGATGTGTTTCTATATACCAGTAATGAATAATCTGAAAAAGAAATTTAAAAAATAATTTCATTTAAAATAGCATCCAAAAGAATGAAATATCTAAAAATAAATTTAACAAAGGAAGTGAAAGATTTATACACTGAAAACTATAACATTGCTGACAGAAATCAAAGACCTAAATAAATGAAAAACCAGCCTGTGTTCATGAATTAAAAAACTTAATATTGTTAAGATACTGATACTACCTAAAGCAATGTATGGCTTCAAGGCACTCTCTGTCAAGTTCCAATGATTTGGGGGCAAAAATCAAAAAGCCCATTCTCAAACTATTCATATGGAATTGTGAGGGGCCCCATGTAGCCAAACAACGTCAAAAAGGAAGAACAAAGAGGATTCACATTTCCCAATTTTGAAACAATTTTGAAGCTATACTAAAGTCCAGGCTGAGGTGGCAGTGTCTCAGATTAGGCAAGGACCAGGGTGATTCTCTCTTTCAGAGGGGCCAGTTAGAGTCTCAACAGTTTTTTACTGTTTGTATGGTAACATTGGCAGTAGCCTCACCTTTCAACTGGTGACATGCACTGTCCCATACTTTTATGAGGAAAGAATGAGATAGCCACAGAGAAATTCAGAGAAGCAGCTTGAAGTAGGGGAATGCCACAACCAGAAGAGCCCCTAGAGACCAAAGTCCATTCAGCTCCATTTTACAGATAGGGAGACTGAGGCTTGGAAATGGGAGAGGAGTCACTCAAAGTCACACAATAATTAAACTAGAATAAGAAGGGAATTTTCCCCAACATAATAAACCCACATATGAAAAACCCACAGCTAACATCATACTCAACAATGAAAGACTGAAAGCTTTCTCCCTGAGATCAGGAACAAGACAAGATGCTAGCTTTTAATCTACATTGTACTGGAAGTTCTAGCCAGAGCAATTAGGCAAGAAAAAGAAGTAAAAGTATCCCAACTGAAAGAAAGGAGTAAAACTATTTGTATTTATAGGTAACATGATCCTATATATAGAAACTCCCAAAGAATCCACAAAAAAGTCACTAAAGTTAGAAAACAAACTTATCAAAGTTGCAGAGTACAACTTCAGCATGCAAAAAATTGGATGTGTTTCTATATACCAGTAATGAATAATCTGAAAAAGAAATTTAAAAAATAATTTCATTTAAAATAGCATCCAAAAGAATGAAATATCTAAAAATAAATTTAACAAAGGAAGTGAAAGATTTATACACTGAAAACTATAACATTGCTGACAGAAATCAAAGACCTAAATAAATGAAAAACCAGCCTGTGTTCATGAATTAAAAAACTTAATATTGTTAAGATACTGATACTACCTAAAGCAATGTATGGCTTCAAGGCACTCTCTGTCAAGTTCCAATGATTTGGGGGCAAAAATCAAAAAGCCCATTCTCAAACTATTCATATGGAATTGTGAGGGGCCCCATGTAGCCAAACAACGTCAAAAAGGAAGAACAAAGAGGATTCACATTTCCCAATTTTGAAACAATTTTGAAGCTATACTAAAGTCCAGGCTGAGGTGGCAGTGTCTCAGATTAGGCAAGGACCAGGGTGATTCTCTCTTTCAGAGGGGCCAGTTAGAGTCTCAACAGTTTTTTACTGTTTGTATGGTAACATTGGCAGTAGCCTCACCTTTCAACTGGTGACATGCACTGTCCCATACTTTTATGAGGAAAGAATGAGATAGCCACAGAGAAATTCAGAGAAGCAGCTTGAAGTAGGGGAATGCCACAACCAGAAGAGCCCCTAGAGACCAAAGTCCATTCAGCTCCATTTTACAGATAGGGAGACTGAGGCTTGGAAATGGGAGAGGAGTCACTCAAAGTCACACAATAATTAAACTTGGTGAATTTCAATAGGACTACTGGGCTGGAAGACTTCTTAAGTGTACCCTAGTTCTCCCAGAAATCCACTATTTAATGAAGTCATACTCTCAACAGCATTCCCAATGGCAGATGACTGTTAGGTTGAAGTCTAACCATCTTCCAAATAGGGGGAGGGGGTCACTACCTCCCAAGGCTCACCTGGGTTTCTAGCCTCCTGAGGATAAGTGGGCTGATTGTGAAAAGTTCCCTCCTATTCAGTGAGTCCTGAATGACCATGGTAAGGACCATCTCATGTTAAGCCTCCAGGGAGACTTTAGAAAGTCTTGTCTCCCACCAGTGGTCACCTTACTCCCTGCTCTCGCTCTCCTCTGAGCACCTCCCCATTATACCTGTGCCTGGGATTTTGTTCCAGCAAAGGAGTCAAGGGTCTCCTTTTCCAGTAGCTGGCTCAACATATACTTTCTGAGCATCACTAATCTCTAAACGCAGTGGATGACTTTCCTCTCAAATCCCTCTTTGGGTAGTAACCAGAAGTGGAAAATCTTCAGGGTCCTTTGGGGTTATTAGAAGGGCCTTCATCCAGGGTGGCCTGAATGTAGTCAGTCTGAACTCACACACCCACACTGGAGCTGGTAGGAAAAGGTGATTCAGAGCCCCTGGGGCTCTGGGCATTGCCAGCACCTCCAGAGCCGGCCTTTGCTTGGAGAAGAGCCCTCTGTACTCCCCTGCCCCATATCTAGCAGTCTGATGTCCCCCCCTCTGCTTTCCAGCCATGGCTGAGGTGGCAGTGTCTCAGATTAGGCAAGGACCAGGGTGATTCTCTTCAGAGGGGCCAGTTAGAGTCTCAACAGTTTTTTACTGTTTGTATGGTAACATTGGCAGTAGCCTCACCTTTCAACTGGTGACATGCACTGTCCCATACTTTTATGAGGAAAGAATGAGATAGCCACAGAGAAATTCAGAGAAGCAGCTTGAAGTAGGGGAATGCCACAACCAGAAGAGCCCCTAGAGACCAAAGTCCATTCAGCTCCATTTTACAGATAGGGAGACTGAGGCTTGGAAATGGGAGAGGAGTCACTCAAAGTCACACAATAATTAAACTTGGTGAATTTCAATAGGACTACTGGGCTGGAAGACTTCTTAAGTGTACCCTAGTTCTCCCAGAAATCCACTATTTAATGAAGTCATACTCTCAACAGCATTCCCAATGGCAGATGACTGTTAGGTTGAAGTCTAACCATCTTCCAAATAGGGGGAGGGGGTCACTACCTCCCAAGGCTCACCTGGGTTTCTAGCCTCCTGAGGATAAGTGGGCTGATTGTGAAAAGTTCCCTCCTATTCAGTGAGTCCTGAATGACCATGGTAAGGACCATCTCATGTTAAGCCTCCAGGGAGACTTTAGAAAGTCTTGTCTCCCACCAGTGGTCACCTTACTCCCTGCTCTCGCTCTCCTCTGAGCACCTCCCCATTATACCTGTGCCTGGGATTTTGTTCCAGCAAAGGAGTCAAGGGTCTCCTTTTCCAGTAGCTGGCTCAACATATACTTTCTGAGCATCACTAATCTCTAAACGCAGTGGATGACTTTCCTCTCAAATCCCTCTTTGGGTAGTAACCAGAAGTGGAAAATCTTCAGGGTCCTTTGGGGTTATTAGAAGGGCCTTCATCCAGGGTGGCCTGAATGTAGTCAGTCTGAACTCACACACCCACACTGGAGCTGGTAGGAAAAGGTGATTCAGAGCCCCTGGGGCTCTGGGCATTGCCAGCACCTCCAGAGCCGGCCTTTGCTTGGAGAAGAGCCCCTCTGTACTCTCCCCCTGCCCCATATCTAGCAGTCTGATGTCCCACTTTTCCCATCTAACCCCACATCTCATCCCCACAGACATTTCACCAAGAAGACCCATTGTTTATGGTAGTCGAAATAAATCCATTTTACAGGTGGGAAAACTGAGACTCCTAGCATGGTTGCACTGCTGCAGATTGTGGGTTTAGTACTTGGAGCCTCCCAGGAGCCTGCAGAAATGCTGCCCTCACTCACTCCCACCCTTCTGAGAGCTTGGCCTGAACTACTTGGATGCTCCGGGCAGACCTTGTATCACCTGACTCTGACATGCCCAAAGCTGGGGATAAAACCTTGGCCTAGAGAGGGCTCAAAGCCTGGAGGCACTGCTGACGGTGGGCTTGGTGATTATCATTATTATTAGCAGTTGGCTTTCCTGCCCATGCACATTTGCCTGTCGCCCTGTGTGCTTGCCTCTACTCATCTGCCAGCCCACCGTGAGGATGACATCAGTTCCAAGGGGCATACTGGGATCCACCCCAACCCAGCCCAGCCTGCCCAGGCCACTGTTGTCCCTACAGGACCCCACTGACGCCAAATCTGCCTCTGTGCTTGGCAGGAGGTAGGGGAGCAGCTGGTCCTTACCTCAGCCCACTCCTCTTGCCCTGTCCTGTTCTTTCTCTTCCATCTCCCTTCTCTGGTCATGGAAGAACTTACTTATAAATTCTGAAAACCCCAGCCCCCATAAATTCTCAATTCTTTCTGCAGATATTTCCTGTGTTGGGGTTTTCGGCAGCATCTGCTGGTTTGAAGTTCCCTCTTTATTTGTCCTGGGGGCACCATTACTCTCAACTTTAGCAGTTTTCCTGCTCTGTAGTTCTTGCCAGACTCCATCAGAGGAAGAGAAAATTGGTGAAAGAATAATTATTATTGTTGTTATAAATATATATTTCATTTTGGTTTCTTTTTTTCCCCCTCTAGACCTTGATGAGAATCCCAGGCAGAGGCTGGCAAAGGGATGCCTTCTTTGTAGATCTCAGGGCAGTGGGCTTGCCCTGTTGGAGCCTGGCACTTTGCCCTCCCGATAAAGGCATCTGCCAAAAGGCCATTCTTTGCTATTCTACCCAAATTTACCCAATTCTCTAGCAGCTTTCTTCCCACTAAAACTCCTAACTCAATTTCCCAAGTCTCCATTAAGCCTCCTTAAGCCAAAAGCAAAGCACCTACTGCGAATGAGACACTTTCGAATGCACGGGCATGATTATTTTTCACTGTGTCCATATAAGGCAGGCATTTTTGGTCTCATTTTACAGAGGAGGAGACTGAGATTCTAAAAGAAGACAGTGGTTGGAGGGGATCCAACTAGCAAGTAGAAAAGCTGGGATAAATCCAGGTTTGGTTGACCCCAAAGCCAATCAATATTGATTCTACTGGACTACACTCCCTCTCCCATTTTGAGCTCCTCAAAGACATATTTTATGAACTCCAGAATCTCACACTTGGAATCAAGTTGCCTTGGCTCGCTCGATATTCGTTTCAGAAGTCCATATGACTATATAGATTCTCAGAATTTAAGAACTTTATAGATCAGTTGTTTAAGGACTTAATACTACAAAAAGAAAACTGAGGCCCAGAGAGGGCATGTACCTAGCACACAGCCTTTTAGTGGTTTTCTTCATGGACTATAAACCCTTTGAGGACAGGAACCATGCTTCCCCTTACATTTCTTATACATGTCTCCCTCTGTCCCCCAACACACACACACTCACACACACAAATACACTTGCACACAATACTGGACACAATATTCAGCACAAATAATACAAACTATGACTTGTTCAGTGACACTGATAACTGGGTGCCAGTGAATCTTTCTTAACTGTCAAGGTAACCTGTGATGGCCCAATTTCTGGATGAGATCACTGATACCCAAAGAGAGAAAGTGGTTTGTCCCAGATCATATAGTAAGGAAATGGCCACGGCAGGATTAGAACTCATGGTCAGACAGTCTGTGAGACCAGGCTCTTGTCATCATTCCACACAGTCCAGCTTTAGCAATAAAACAATAACAGCAGCTAACATTTATTGAATGGGTACTATGTGAAGGACAATGGTAAGTGTTTCATTTCAGTAGTAGGTTTTCAGTTTTACAATAACCCCATTAAGCTTCCTCATTTTACAGATGAGAAATCTAGGGTCTAGAAAAGCTGAGAAATTTGCCCCCAAAGCCAAAAAATTAGTGAGTGGCTGAGCCAGATTGATTTGTTCCCAGAGTGCTCTTCATATTTCGTAGGAAACCCTCTTTATCTTCAGCTAACTGATACTGGGTGGGGGCAGAATTCCACTTAAAGTGAATCTGTTTCACTTAAAGCAAATTGTATAAAAAGATTCTCTTTGAATTTATCACCAAAAATGGAGCCAATAATTATGAGAAGCAGTTTATCTTGTGTTTCACAAATTGAGACTGAAATTGCAGTTCTGTTCTAGTTCTTAGGGTAAGCAAAGAATGACTCAAGCATTAGATTCTTTATGGTGTGAATTTTTGGACAAAATGGAATGACTGCACGACATGACATTTTTACTTTGCTTTATACAGCATGATCGTAAAGAAGATCATTTTATTGAAAAATAATCTGAGGACTTTGGCTTCCTCAAAGACGCCTCTTAGTAACTTAAGAGTCAAATTGTTATTCTTTGAAGCCTGTATCTTGTTCTCATCCTTGTTATCTTGCTCTTCTTCAACTATTAACTGATTGAATTCTGCCCAGTTCTCATGTGTCCGTGGCTTTTCAGAGATTCTGGCTGTTTTCCAATATCACTTTTGCTGACTTCATGAACTCCTGAATCTTTTCTCATATTTGGAGTTTCACGCTGTAAAATGATTGGCATTGTATATACTCTATATTTTCTGATGTTGATAACCCTCAGGAAAGACTGATCTTCGATGTTGGTGTCAAACTGGGAAGAAGGCCAGAGTAATTTTATAATTGGCCAGTTCAGTAGTGAATATCTTCATGGTCTCTTGCTTTGCTACTGAACCTTCTCACTCTAGGGATTTGGAAATGAATACTCGGATAATAAAGACCCCTTGTGCTACCTCAGTAACCTCTTAACAATGAACAAGTAATTAGTAATCAGTAAGCACAACAAATAGGGAAGCACTGGATTTCTATCTTAGTGCCACCACTTCCTAGAGGTGTTACTTTAGGCAAGTTACTCTGGTACTTCATCTTAGTGAGCCTTAGTCTCATCTCTGTACAATGAAAATACGCTAGTATTTTAGTGCCCTTCCTTTGACCTCAAGCAAGCAAGCTAATCCAATTACAGCTTTTCCATTCCCCTTGCTAGTGACTGGTTCAGGAATGAAAATGTAGTCCAACCCCAGCCAAGGAGACATGAGCGGAAGTCTACCTGGGGAATTCTGCAAAAGATTTCTTTCCTCCTAAGGAGACATAGAGAGAGCTTTTCCTTTTCCTTGAGGTGATGATCTGCCTTGAAATGATGTTTCAAACTGCCTTAAGCAGCAGTTTTTCTGAGGATGGCAGAACCAAGAGATGAAAAGATCCTAGGTCTCAGCTGTCTGAGGATGTTGTGGAGTCATGGAGTTTGCCATGCTTGAAGCCAGCTCTACTGGTGGATGGTCTGTTATTAGAGATCATTCACTTCCTAATTGTCTAAGCCAGTTTGAATCATTTCATTCCAATCCCAAAGAAGGGCAATGCCAAAGACTGTTCAAACTACTGTACAATTGCACTCATTTCACATGCTATGCTCAAAATCCTTCAAGCTAGGCTTCAGCAGTATGTGAATCAAGAACTTCCAGATGAACAAGCTGGGTTTAGAAAAGGCAGAGAAACCAGAGATCAAACTGCCAACATTCATTGGATCATAGATAAACCAAGGGAATTCTAGAAAAACATCTACTTCTGCTTCATTGACTATGATAAGGTTTTTGACTCTGTGGATCACAACAAACTGGAAAATTCTGAAAGAGATGGGAATACCAGACCACCTTACCTGTCTTCTGAGAAACCTGTATGCAGGTCAAGAAGCAACAGTTAGAACTGGACATGGAACAATGAACTGGCTCCAAATTGGGAAAGGAGTATGACAAAACTGTACATTGTTACCCTGTTTATTTAACTTATATGCAGAGTACATCGTGGGAAATGCCAGGCTGGAAGAATCACAAGCGGGAAACAAGATTTCTGGGAGAAATATCACAGCCTCAGATATGCAGATGATACCATGCTAATGACAGAAAGTGAAGAGGAACTAAAGAGCCTCTTGATGAAGGTAAAAGAGGAAAGTGAAAACTCTGGTTTAAAACTCAACATTCAGAAAACTAAAATCACAGCATCAAAGTCCCATCACTTCATGGCAAATAGAAGGGGGAAAAGTAGAAGCAATGACAGACTATTTTCTTGGACTCCAAAATCACTGTGGACGGTTACTTCAGTCGTGAAGTTAAAAGATGCTTGCTCCTTGAAAGAAAAGTTATGACAAGCCTAGACTACATATTAAAAAGCAGAGTCTTTCCTCCTAAGGAGACATAGAGAGAGCTTTTCCTTTTCCTTGAGGTGATGATCTGCCTTGAAATGATGTTTCAAACTGCCTTAAGCAGCAGTTTTTCTGAGGATGGCAGAACCAAGAGATGAAAAGATCCTAGGTCTCAGCTGTCTGAGGATGTTGTGGAGTCATGGAGTTTGCCATGCTTGAAGCCAGCTCTACTGGTGGATGGTCTGTTATTAGAGATCATTCACTTCCTAATTGTCTAAGCCAGTTTGAATCATTTCATTCCAATCCCAAAGAAGGGCAATGCCAAAGACTGTTCAAACTACTGTACAATTGCACTCATTTCACATGCTATGCTCAAAATCCTTCAAGCTAGGCTTCAGCAGTATGTGAATCAAGAACTTCCAGATGAACAAGCTGGGTTTAGAAAAGGCAGAGAAACCAGAGATCAAACTGCCAACATTCATTGGATCATAGATAAACCAAGGGAATTCTAGAAAAACATCTACTTCTGCTTCATTGACTATGATAAGGTTTTTGACTCTGTGGATCACAACAAACTGGAAAATTCTGAAAGAGATGGGAATACCAGACCACCTTACCTGTCTTCTGAGAAACCTGTATGCAGGTCAAGAAGCAACAGTTAGAACTGGACATGGAACAATGAACTGGCTCCAAATTGGGAAAGGAGTATGACAAAACTGTACATTGTTACCCTGTTTATTTAACTTATATGCAGAGTACATCGTGGGAAATGCCAGGCTGGAAGAATCACAAGCGGGAAACAAGATTTCTGGGAGAAATATCACAGCCTCAGATATGCAGATGATACCATGCTAATGACAGAAAGTGAAGAGGAACTAAAGAGCCTCTTGATGAAGGTAAAAGAGGAAAGTGAAAACTCTGGTTTAAAACTCAACATTCAGAAAACTAAAATCACAGCATCAAAGTCCCATCACTTCATGGCAAATAGAAGGGGGAAAAGTAGAAGCAATGACAGACTATTTTCTTGGACTCCAAAATCACTGTGGACGGTTACTTCAGTCGTGAAGTTAAAAGATGCTTGCTCCTTGAAAGAAAAGTTATGACAAGCCTAGACTACATATTAAAAAGCAGAGACATCACTTTGCCAACAAAGGTCTGTGTAGTCATAGCTATGGTTTTTCCAGTAGTCCTGTATGGATGCAAGAGTTGAAGCATAAAGGAAGCTGAGTGCTGAAGAACCGATGCTTTCAAATTGTGGTGTTGAGAAGGCTCTTGAGAGTTGAGGACTGCAAGGAGATCAAGCCAGTCAATCCTAAAGGAAATCAACCCTAAATATTCATTGGAAGGACTGATGCTGAAGCTCCAATACATTGGCTACCTGATGTGAAGAGATGACTCACTGGAAAAGAGCCTGATCCTGGGAAAGATTGAGGGCAGAAAGAGAAGAGGATGAGATGGTTAGATGGCATCACTGACTCAGTGGACATTAATTTGAGCAAACTCTGGGAGATACTGAAGGAAAGAGGATCCTGTATGTTGCAGTCCATGGATTTGCAAAGAATTGGACACGACTTAGTGACTGAACAACAATTGTAAACCAGGTTGAATCATGGTTTCTTTTACTTGCCACTGAAATAAATCCAAATTGGAAAAGAAAAAGTTACATTGTCACTGTTTGCAGATGACATTATACTATACATAGAAAATTCTAAGGATGCTACCAGAAAACTACTAGAACTCATCAATGAATTTGGTAAAGTTGCAGAATACAAAATTAATACAGAGAAATCTGTTGCATTTCTATACATTAACAACAAAAGATAAGAAATAGAGATTAAATAAACAATCCCATTTACCATCACATCGAAAAGAATAAAATACTTAGGAATAAACCTACCTTAGAAAGCAAAAAACATGTACCATGAAAACAATA
The DNA here is from genome assembly GCA_022376925.1 of Tragulus kanchil. Lineage (NCBI taxonomy): Eukaryota > Metazoa > Chordata > Mammalia > Artiodactyla > Tragulidae > Tragulus > Tragulus kanchil. The sequence continues at coordinate 71,461,257 of JAIOJX010000001.1, read as the reverse complement.
AGATGCGATGAAAGAAATCAAAGATGACACAAACAGATGGAGTGATACACAGTGTTCTTGGATTGGAATAATCAATATTGTCAAAAATAACTCTACTACCCAAGGCAATCTACAGATTCAATGCAATCCCTATCAAATTATCAATGACATTTTTCACAGAACTAGAAGAAAAAGTCTTAAAATGTGTATGGTGACACAAAAGACCCCAAATAGACAAAGCAATCTTGAGAAAGAAACAGCAAAGCTGGGGGAAATAGTCTCCATGACTTCAGACTGTACTATAAAGCTACAGTCATCAAGACAGTATGGTGCTGGCACAAAAACAGAAACAAAGATAATTAGAACAGGATAGAAAGCCCAGAAATAAACCCATACAACTATGGTCAATTAATCTATGACAAAGGAAGCAAGACTGTACAATAGAGGAAAGATAGGCATTTCAATAAATGGTGCTGGGGAAACTAAATAGCTACATGTGCAGAAATGAATTCTTTAACATCATACACAAAAAAACGAGCTCAAAATGGTTTAAAGACCTAAATGTAAGGCAGGACATTATAAAACAGAGGAAACCATAGCCAGAACATATTCGAACATAAATTGCAGCAATTTACTTAAGCTTTCTCCTAAGTAATAAAAATGAAAACAAAAATAAACAAATGGGACCTAATTAAAATCAAAACCTTTTTCACAGCAAAGGAAACCATAGACAAAGTAAAAAGACAACCCACAGAATGGGAGAAGATATTTGCAAAATGATGTGACTGACAAGGGATTAATCTCCAAAATTTACAAACAGCTCATGCAATTCTGTGTCACAAAAACCATCAACCCAATCAAAAACAGGAAAGAGACCTACACAGACATTTTTCCAACGAAAACATACATATGGCCAACAAACATATGAAATGATGCTCAGCATCACTAGTTATTGCTGTTGTTGGTTCCTTTTAATAATTATTTTTATTTCTGCTGTTGTTGTTTTTAGTTGCTAAGTCATGTAGTGCTTTGTGACCCCATGAACTGTAGCTTGCCAGGTTCCTCTGTCCATTGGATTCTCCAGGCGAAATGAAAATCAAAGCTACAATGAGGGCTTCCCCTGGTGGTCCAGTGGATAAGGACACCGCCTTGCAGTGCAAGGGGCACCAGTGCGATCCCTGGCCTGGGAAGATCCCACGTGCCGCGGAGCGGCTGGACTGATGTGTCCAATCACCGAGCCGGAGCTCTGGAGCGCATGCGCCCAGAGCCAGTGCTCTGCAACGACAGACAACACGGCGATGGGAGGCCCACAGGAGCCAAAGAACAGAGACGGATGAAAATAGAGAAATGAAAGACCAATAGAAGTGGCCCACCCGCTCCCCTCCCTCCCCAACCCGACCCCCGCCCAAAATAAATAAATAAATAAATCTTAAAAAAAAAAAAAAAGCTACAGTGAGATATCACCTCACACCAATTAGAATCAAGAAAAATCTACAAACAATAAACGTTGGAGAGGCTGTGGAGAAAAGGGAATCCTCTTACACTACTGGTGGGAATATAAATTGGTACAGCTACTAAGGAGAATAGTACGGAGCTTGCTTAAAAAATTAAAACTAGAATGCTGCAACATGATCCAGCAATCCCATTCCTGGGCATATACTCGGATAAAATCATAATTCAGAAAGATACATGCACTCCAATGTTCATTACAGCACTATTAATATTTACAATAGCCAGACTTATGGAAGTCAGACAGAAAAAGACAAATATGATATCACTTATATAGGGAATCTAAAAACAAAAGATACAAATGAACTTATTTACGAAACAGATATAGGGCTTCCCTGGTGGTCCAGTGGGTAAAGAGTTCACTTTGCAGTGCAAGGGGCGCCAGTTTGATCCCTGGCCCGGGAAGATTCCACATGCCATGGAGCAGCTGGGCTGGTGTGTCCAATTACAGGCCAGCGCTCTGGAGTGCATGCACCCAGAGCCAGTGCTCTGCAGTGAGAGAGGCCACTGCGATGGGAGGCCCACACAGGCCAAAAGAATAAAGATGGCTGAAAAATAAAACGATGACTAGAGGCAAAAAAATTTTTTAATGTGGAAAAAAATAAACAGATATAGACACACAGACTTACAGCACAAACTTATGATTACCAGGGGAGATGAGGGTAGGGATAGATTGGGAGTTTGGGACTGACATGTGCATACTATTATATTTTAAACAGACAGCCAACAAGGGCTTACTGTGTAGAACAGGGGACTCTGGCTAAATATTCTATAATAGCCTAAATGGGAAAAGAATCTGAAAAAGGATAGATACATGTATCTGTAAAACTGAATCACTTTACTGTATACCCAAAACTTCACACAACATTGTTAATCAACTATGCTCCAATATAATATAAAATTTTTTTAAAAAGCATCCTAAGGGACACAAGTGTCTGTTTCACAGTTTTTAAAATTAAATAAGATAATCCATGTAAAAGGCTTAGTTTAGCACTCAGTACATGTTACGTTAAGTACTTACTTACTTATTTGCAGCTAAAAATGAGGTTTTCTTGCAATTCTTTTTTTAGGGAAGGGACAATGTAGCAAATGTACATCTTTTTACACATACCCATGGTTAGCGTTTTGCTGGGGTTGGGATAAAAGGCAAACCTTGATTCTCTCCAGGAACAATCAAGGGTTGATGTCCCCTAAGGAATCAGATTGGTTGAGTTCAACTTGGTTGTTTTGACACACTGGTTATGTCAGTAAAGAAAGACTAAAGAAATAAAGAGATGCACATCAGCTACAATACAGAAACTTCTCAGCTGAGACCATGTCTAAGAGTTTTTTTAAAACAGGTCTCAAGGGGAGCATTTACTAAAACTGAAATTTTTCAGCCTAATAGAGAGTTGAGGTCACAGTAGAGTTCCTTTTCCAATATTCATCTCAGATGATGGCACCACTATCCATTCAGAAACCAGAAAGTATTACTTAATAATATCTTTGACGCCCTCATTCCTCTCCATCCTCCCTCATACACAGCACAACCCGAAGTCCTATTAGTAAAACAGTGAACTAACAATGCCTCAAAGTAAGAGCTCAGCAGGTACTTGGTACATATTAAGTGCCCAATAGGTAGAAGCTGCTATCATTCTCAGGCAACATACCAGCCCCAGGATGGGCGCCAAGATATTCTCTTGGTTCCCTTGAACATATTGGTGCTGGCTGATATTTTCACAAGGAAAATGAACAAGGAGAAGAAAAAGGAAGTACCATCATTTACAAAACCACATACAGCCTAAACACAATCTGTCTGGATTAATTCCAGTTTAATCCTGGTATAGAAGCTAATGAGCTTGGTGATCTCCAAACTCTGTCTCTTGAAGTAACAATATTACACTCCTGATGATTAGACACAACCCCAGAGGTCCTGATGACCTGTTTTACTCTGCCCCCTTGCTCCTTGCCTGTTTCAGCCATGTGACTTCCCCAACCCAGAAGTGCGGACTCCTGTTTCATTCTTTGCACAAGTGACAACTTCCTAACGCTTCCACTTACAAGTCCCCAACAGCTCTGGTCGGCAAGACACAGCTAGCTCACAACTCACTGACAGAGCTGTGGTGATGGATATTTTTGTGCCTCACAGAAAGAGGAGGCCTTCGTAAACCTAGGATAGCAGCCCTGCTGCCGACAATGTTGCTGCTCGAGCCAGAGCCCCTTTTCCATCTGACACATGAATCCTCCACCACTGTGAGCACTGTGGCTAATGGCAAGAACTCAGATTTGCCCTTGGCTGATGGAAGCCACCTAGTCCAGAGTCTCATGGGAGGCTATACCTGCTGCCAGGAGTACGTAAGCGGGGCAGAACAGTAAGTAACTCATAAAGGAATACAAAAGTTCAGTCCCTCCTTTCAAGATGGTGTAACTCTGTGGTGTGATTGATGTTCCAGAGCTCCACAGCTACTCTAGATCAGGTTAAGACTAGACTTTACCACAAACCAAATCCTTTCTTGCCCAACTCTTCCCTATCCTTCTCCCCTGCCTCACTTTTGGGCTTTTCCATAAAGGCATGGTGATATTGAGTCATATACCCTGATCCCTGCTTCAGGCCCCACTTCCCAGGAACCTGACCTAAGACACTCCCTCACAGATGGAATTTGTATAAACACTCACTGTAGCAACCCCCCTTTTCTTCCTTCACAAAAGAGGATCTCTTAGGGAAATCCATAGGTCCAGGCTGAAAATAGAACCTGGCCTTAGTCACACAGTAACCCAGACAAGCACATAACCTCCAAGAAGAAGGGCAGCCTTTCTTCACACTGCTCCCAGCCTTAGGGCTTCTCAGAGTTGGATAAACTACTCCAGGCAAAGGTGCTAGAGCCAGGGCACTCTCCTGAGGATAGCTGGTCATGAGCATGGAGAAAGCAGATTTCTAAGATGACAGGGGAAAGAAATGTTAAGAGCTCATCAGCGCCTCCAGGCTGAAGATAATAGCTTCTCAGGCCAGCATCCTCTGGGTGCGGCCCTCATCTCTGGTAAATTGATGTTGACCTAAGTAGTGAAGAGCTGAGAGAATGGAGAAAAACAAGATTTGATTCAGAGATGGGCCACCCATCCATTTCAATCCAAATCTTCTTAGTCTAAGACATCCCTGTGGTCTTGTCAGGGCAAACCAGGACCATCATCGATCTCTTGTTCCTCTTCCAGCCACCTCATAATCTGCACTTCTCACTCAATAGAACATTATGTAAATTTTACGTTTAACAGGGTCTGGTGGTGCTGTAATTGACATCTAGATTAGCCTTAGGAAAGGATTTCCTGACATTAGCAGGAAAATGTTCAGCATTACCTCAAACAGTTAGTAAATGTCATATTCCAAATAATGAAGACACAAACAACTCACCCCTCCCACCACTTTCCAAGTGTTAGCAACTTGAATCACAAAATCAATCAGGAAAGATAATATCGTTAAAGTACCTTGACATCTCAGTTGTAATGATTTCTGAATCCTTATCACCCCCCGCCCCCCCTGCCCATTCGTCTTTGGCCATCTGTCTGCTTAATGTTTGCTCTTTGAGAGTGATTCTCCTCTAGGTGTCTATGGCCTTGCTTTGCAGATTTCTCTACCCCTCCCTTCTCAGCAGCCTGTCCTGTGTGGAACTCAGAATGATTCCAGTAAGAGGAATTTAGGTGAGACCTAAGGAATAATGTTCTGGTTTTAAAAGATGTAAGGCACTGGGGAAAAGCGGAGGGAAGTTATGGGAATCTCCATGTGGGTGGAGCTCTTAGATCCAACCCTCGCAGAATCATAGATTCATGGAGTTTCAGGGCTGCAGCGAACATAGGGGTCATGGAATCTAACTTCTTATCCTGAATTTGCATCTTTTCTGCAGCCTTTCTACTAAGTGCTCAGTTCAACCACATTGGTGCAACGCCAACCGTGGAGAGCTCACTCCGTCTCAAGACAGCTAGTTTTCTGAAAGAACAGCTTGGACTCTGAGAAAGTTCTCCCTTGTACTGAGTCCACATCTGCCTCCCTATAACTACCACCTTTTATCTCAGTCCCCTGGGGCCACACAGAACATGCCTACTCCTTGTGTGGTCTAAAGTCTCAGAGGTCACACCCCCAGGCTTAATAGCCCTAGTTCCTCCAGCTGCTCCTCACAGAAGTGAGCTCCAAGCCCCTCCCCAACTGCCTCACTACCATGCAGACATGCACCCGTTTGCCGCCCCCCTCTCCCGTGTAGAGGAACCAGAACTGGACACAGCTTCCAGAGGGCAGAGGAAGGCTATTTCCTACTTTATGTGGTCGCTTTACCCCTGTTGATACATCCTCAGTTCACAGGAAGTTTCCAGGTGGCGTTTCTGCTCCATGCTTCCTTTCACTCCTTGGAAGGGTCTCTACTGGGGAGGTCAGCTCATCACAGCGGGATCTGGCTGGGTATCCTTGTGTGACCTTGGGTGAGCAAGTCCAACTTTCTGAACCTGTAATGAAGATTCTAAGAGTATCCACCTCCTATGGTTATCATAGGAAGTAAATGAGATAATGAACAGAAAATGCCTGACACATGGCAAGAGCTCAGTATACGTTAGCTCTCTCTCCCCTTTCCACTTCTCAGTCCCAGGGCCTGGTTAACAGCTGAGGGCATCTCCAGCCCCCTGTGTGAAGGACAAGACAATAGGTGGAGTAACAGGACAGTAACCACATGGCCCAGATTTCCAAGAACAAGCTTCATTTTAAATATTCTGTTCCGTGATCACATTAGATGATACAGCCTGATTTTTCAGTTTGAAAAATATGGTCACTGGAGTTGATGATGACATAGCAAGGATATCTTATCTTGGGCCAGCAGTCATAAAATGGCAGGGCTTGTGTCCAGACCAGGAAACAGTGTCCACACTATGGTAAAATTGGCCATTGATCTTAGAGCGAGCAGGAGCCATGGTAGAAGAAAATTCAGGACTCTTTTTTGCTAGCTCTGGGATCCAACCTAGGCCCTTTTTCATTTCCCTGCTCTAGGGTGGACTTAGGAGGGCAGGACCATCTAAAACAGAGGACTGAGTGTCCCTCACAGTCAGTGGGCTGCCTGGTCTCACTGGAGGTAAGCCAGTGAGGAAGAGAGCTTTTTGATGCCGGGACAACCTTACCCCACCTCCTTGCCCACTCCACTCCTTACTGCTCCTACTTGCCTATCTCTTCTTGCACCACCTCACTCTGCCTCTGACTGTGTATCTGTAGCCTTCCCTAGGTCACCCCCACTTTATGGCAAATACTGAGATGATCCCCAGGGAAGTTATCATGTATACTGTCCAAGGAGGTCTTCGGACAAAACAGCTGGGGTCAAGCAATCCAGGGAAGAGCCAGGCTAGGACTAGTCCCTGCTTATCAGAAATTTGCGCATGTGATCTCAAGTAAAGCGCACTCCTCTGAGGCTCAGTATTCCCATGGATCAGATGGCAAGTTTGGAGTAAGTGGCCTCTAAAGGTTCTTCCAGTTGGAAAGTTCCCTCATTTTTACATGTATGTGTGAGTATATCCCATGAGGTCTCTGCACATCCTTGTTTTCTCTGAACCATCAGTCTATTTGTCTGTCTTTCTGTCGCTCTCCTTCCCTCCCCTCCCCTTTCTCTGCAGTTCCCTCTCCTTCCCTGGTCTGTCTCACCCCCACCTCCCTCTCAGATGTTCTGCCCTGCTTTTCACCATTGCTCAGGATGCTGCTTTTCAGCAAGCAGCCACTTATCTGAGTTCCGGGTGTCCCAGGCCCCTCAGCCTGGTCACTCAGCCACAGGGTTCCCCACACACTCAGGGTACCAATCAAGCCGACTTCAGGCCTGAGAAAGGGGGTTGGGCAAGCCAAGAAGCAAGGCCTTAGGCTACCTACCATGGTCCTCTGCTGCCACCTGTCGTTGGTCTGGAGTGACATCACTTTGGGAGCTGTCTGGACCCACAGGGGCCATGAACGCTGCTCCAGCCAACAGAAATCCATTATGCGCAGTGTCCTGCCAGGCCTGATTTAAAGCTCATCCTGTAATCCGTCTTGCGCCCCCTCTGGGCCTGTCTCCGGTTTCCTTGTCTGTGAAATGGATGGAAGTTATCTTCAACTCTGGCAAAGAGGTGAGAAGTGGGGGCTCAAGGGACACCTGACTTTGCATCCTGCCCCAGCGCTTGGCTTGGTAGGTGACCTGGGGTGAGTTCTTCCTCTTCTTTGAAGCCTGTGGGGAGACACAATTGAGAGGAAAAGGGCAAGGTGGATTCCTGTCTCTTTAAATTTCAAGGACTCCCACTCCTTATTTTGCTCCTACTTGCCTATCTCTTCTTGCACCACCTCACTCTGCCTCTGACTGTGTATCTGTAGCCTTCCCTAGGTCACCCCCACTTTATGGCAAATACTGAGATGATCCCCAGGGAAGTTATCATGTATACTGTCCAAGGAGGTCTTCGGACAAAACAGCTGGGGTCAAGCAATCCAGGGAAGAGCCAGGCTAGGACTAGTCCCTGCTTATCAGAAATTTGCGCATGTGATCTCAAGTAAAGCGCACTCCTCTGAGGCTCAGTATTCCCATGGATCAGATGGCAAGTTTGGAGTAAGTGGCCTCTAAAGGTTCTTCCAGTTGGAAAGTTCCCTCATTTTTACATGTATGTGTGAGTATATCCCATGAGGTCTCTGCACATCCTTGTTTTCTCTGAACCATCAGTCTATTTGTCTGTCTTTCTGTCGCTCTCCTTCCCTCCCCTCCCCTTTCTCTGCAGTTCCCTCTCCTTCCCTGGTCTGTCTCACCCCCACCTCCCTCTCAGATGTTCTGCCCTGCTTTTCACCATTGCTCAGGATGCTGCTTTTCAGCAAGCAGCCACTTATCTGAGTTCCGGGTGTCCCAGGCCCCTCAGCCTGGTCACTCAGCCACAGGGTTCCCCACACACTCAGGGTACCAATCAAGCCGACTTCAGGCCTGAGAAAGGGGGTTGGGCAAGCCAAGAAGCAAGGCCTTAGGCTACCTACCATGGTCCTCTGCTGCCACCTGTCGTTGGTCTGGAGTGACATCACTTTGGGAGCTGTCTGGACCCACAGGGGCCATGAACGCTGCTCCAGCCAACAGAAATCCATTATGCGCAGTGTCCTGCCAGGCCTGATTTAAAGCTCATCCTGTAATCCGTCTTGCGCCCCCTCTGGGCCTGTCTCCGGTTTCCTTGTCTGTGAAATGGATGGAAGTTATCTTCAACTCTGGCAAAGAGGTGAGAAGTGGGGGCTCAAGGGACACCTGACTTTGCATCCTGCCCCAGCGCTTGGCTTGGTAGGTGACCTGGGGTGAGTTCTTCCTCTTCTTTGAAGCCTGTGGGGAGACACAATTGAGAGGAAAAGGGCAAGGTGGATTCCTGTCTCTATTTCAGGCAAGCAGCACGTTCCTGAGAAGCTGGAAATGGACAGATCTCCTGGCCCTACAAACCTTAGGCCAGGCCACACCTTCATCTGAGCAGCCAAGCCTTTCCATTCATTCATCCACGCACTTACTCATCCATTCATTCCACCCAGCAGCCCAGGGCTGTGGAAAACATCACTCTGCTGAGAATCAGGATCCTTGCCTTGTTGGCTCAGCTCTGCCACTGGCTCCCTAACCTGAGGCAAGCCTGTGCCTCTGTTGGAGCCGTCATTCTCTCTTCTGTGATATGAAGGGGTTGGTATAGACTAGGGGAAGTCCCCCATTCTGCCATGCTGAAAGGATGCTTTTCTGATTGCAGGGGTCCTGCCAAACATGCCAGGAGCTGGAGCAGTGACACGTCCCCTCTCAGGTACCCCCTGAACTCCTTTCGTCCACCCCCTAGATCTCTTGCTGACCTCCACACAACCAACCAACAAGGACACCCTTGCTGAGTTCTCCTTTTCTTTCTGCAGGGCACTGTCAGTTCACATGGCTGGCACAGAGGACTAGATGTTAAGTAGCCCTGCTCACTTGGGTCCAGGGAGATCAGCGGTTCCTGGCCCCAACAAGCCCTTTAGGTTTCCTCCTGGTGGTGCCAGTCCTAGAGTCCCTAGAGGATGAATAAATGGGCTGAAATTTCTCTGAGTCTGATCTCAGAGTCCAAATTCCTGCCTCCTCATGTTTGAAGCAATCAAAACTGCTGCTGCCCGGAAAATGGAACCTGAAAACAAAACTTCTTGGGGTGAAGAGAAGTCCATCCCGGGAACTCAAGCTCTGCTCCCAGAAACACTTAGCTGAGGCCAGGCGCCCTGGGCCAGCTGTAGCCTCTCCGTTTGGCTGCATTGCCATCAGCAAGGTGCCATGTGCGGAACTGCAGCCAGGTAGCAGCCTCTCAGGGGGAGCTGCCTGGCGGTCTGGGAGCTGTTCCTCATCTCCCCACCCCTGCAAGCCTCTCACCCTCCTCCCAGCCGCCCATGAGGGAGGTCCTGCCCACATCTGCTGCTGGCCGTCACATCTGCAATGGATTACAGGGCTGGCCCCGACTCAGGCTCATCCCAGATGTGGATTCCCCTGGAATGTGCCTTCTAATTGTCCACCCTCTGAAGGGTCCCGGCCCCCTCCTCTTTGTCCGCCCCTGCTGCACCCCAGCTAGCGTGCTGGGGCCTTCCTCCTTTCCCACAGCTTGCGCCGGAACAGCCACAGCCGGGACCAGGGCCAGCCCGGTGGGGGGCCCTGCACTCTCCTCCAGCCTGGTGGGGGGGGGAGCTGGGGAGCGGGAGGTCTCAACCCATCCCCCTTCTTTTTTCCTGGGGCCAGGCACTGGAGGGCAGAGAGGGAAACTCTGGAAAACTCACTAGAGGTGAAAGAATTTGGCTCTGCAGTGCAGGCTTCCCTAATCCCTGGCCCTTCCTGGGAATGCCATTAACCTCCTCAGCCTCGCTGATGGAAAGAACAGCTCTTCCCTGGGCCAGGCCAGCTCCTCAGAGGCTCCCAGATGACAGCCTGGCTGGGCAGAGCGGCTCCCCTGGGTTCTAGCCGGTATCTTCATCCCTTGGCAGCTGCCACAGCCTCCCAAGTGGTGGCATTGGCTCTGGTCTCTCTCACTTTAGGCAGTCCCTCACAGAACCTCTGGAGCTATTTTAAGTCACAAATCTTAGCCCGGGCTTTAGCTCTGAAATTCAGCTCTGCCACTAACTGGCTGTGTGGTCCTGGGTAACTGACTTAACCTCTCTGAGCCTCAAAAATCCTCTTGTGTGAAATGAAGATACTACTATTATTCCTTTCAGCTGACATTTATTGAGTACTTTATATGGGCCAGGCTCTGTTTCAAGTATGTTACATTTGTTGTTGTTCCATCTCTAAGTCGGGTCTGACTCTGGGACCCCTTGACCTGCAGCATGCCAGGCCACCCTGTCTCTCACTATCTCCCAGAGTTTGCCCAAGTTCATGTACATTGAGTCAGTGGCTATCCAACCATCTCATCCTCTGCTGCCCTCTTCTCCTTTTGCCTTCAATCTTTACCCACATCAAGGTTTTTCCCATGAGTTGGTTGTTCATATCAGGTGGCCAAAGTATGTTGCATATCTTACCTTACAAAAGTCTCTGTTTTCACAGATGAGGAAACTGAGCCACTGAAAAGTTGCATAAGAGGCCCAAGGTCACACAGATAGTAAGTAGGGGAAGCAGGATTTGAACTAGGCTGGCTCACACCTGAGCCTATAAATGAGAATGCTTCCACTAGCAGAAACTAATGTAACCTGTATTATTATTTAAAAAATCATCATCTGATTATCTCCCTGTTGAAAAACCAAGAGGTCCCCTGTGTTTACAAAAGTAAATCAAATTCCCAACCTCACCTTTAAGGTCTTTTAGAATCTCGTCCCAATCTGCTATTTCACCTTTGCTCTGCGCTCTTTCATCTGCCTCTTTCAGACCACATTTACCATTTCCTCTCTTTGACAGTCACGGCTCTATGCCTGTGTATTTCATGGTTCTCTGTGCCTCAGTCCTTTTCTCTGTACACCTGCTGTTCTTCTACTCATTCTTCAAGGTGAAGGCCAACTGTCAGAACCCCTGAAAAGCCTTTTCCAGACAACTGATTCCTCCTATGTGCACCCATAATATTTTGTCCATGTATCTATTAACCATGCATTTTACATTATACTCTAAGGGGAAAAAGCCTTGTGTCCTTCCTGGGCTTCGGCATCCCTGATGGCTAGCCTTAAAGGACCCTTCCAGACTTGCCTTCCTATGACCTTGAGGTCAGTGCTTGAGCAAGCTTTAGACTGGATGTGATCCCGGCCAACACCTTGGGGAGAGTATATAATATATATGGAGGCAAAGAGACAAGATGCCTTGGGAAGGAGGGATCAGACCCAGAATCCTGACACCACTTCTCCCTTTCTCTCTGCCAAGCCTCCTGCCTTCTCTTTCACAACCCTCATGAATATGTACTTCCTCCAAACAGTCTTTCCAGACCCTCTAACAGTTCTAGAAACTGCTCATCCTGCCACAACACCCCAACCTGAAAATGACTGCCTCCAATAAACCTACCCTTGGGCAGATCAACCACGGTGGTTGGTTGAGTTCTAGGGTGTCCCAGTCAGGGACCTTCATCCATGCGACTGTGTATCTGAATGTCTGTCCATATTTCTGTTAGGATTGGTGTTCTCCATTTGGAACGCCATTCCCCAGAAGCCCACCTTGAGAGCCTAAACCTCAGGATCCCAATCCGTCCTTCCCCCAGACATGGAGAACAAACCAGGGCACAGCAGATCTGGGAGGGCCTTTAGAGCTCGTCTGGTCCACCGCCACCCAGTTGTCCCCAGGTGGTACAGATGAACAGCTGCAACTCAGAGAAGGTATTCAAGGTCCCACTGCTAATCACAGTGCTCTCTCCATGGCACCAGCAAATCAGCCCTGTCCCCTGAGTTCAGGCTCAAGACCTGAGCTGCTTCCACTGGAATCAGAAATAGGCCTGGCCATCCCAGTCCAGCCAAGACTGTCTGGACCCCTTCAAATCCTGTTCCTCTAGGAGGCCTTCCCAAGTTAGCCGCACCCTGTTCTGACTATCTCTCCATGCTGCCTCCTCAGTATGCAGACCGTGACAGCACACTAAGCTGCTGAGGGTGGCCCTGCTGCCCCTCTGCCACGTGTTGTGGCATGTGTCCCTCCTGGAGTCTGTCTCCCCTCTCCCCTCTTTAAACAACCGACGGACTGACAGATGGACAGACTGACTGGTTGATTGCCTAGCTGCCCAGAGCTGGTTGACAGACAGACAGGCTGTCTAGCTGTCTGACTGACTGACAGTCTGTCTTTCTGGCTAATAGAGATGGACAGGTGATGGACAGGCTGACTGACAGACAGATGAACTGACTGAGTAACTATGGGAACACCCCAGAGGGTCCAGAGAAACCAGCAAGTCAAGCAGAGAGACAATACATACGGAGTAATCCCTCCGCAAGCTTTTGTCAAGACACCTCCAGCTGTCTGTCACCAATGAGACACAATGAGACAGTGGGAAGGAGGGGGAGAAGAGCTCATGGAAATCAGACGCGTTGCTGACCTGCTGCAGGAGGGACTGGAAGACTGACCTGGCCTTTCGTTAGGATCCTAAAAAGAAAATGACTGCCTCCAATAAACCTACCCTTGGGCAGATCAACCACGGTGGTTGGTTGAGTTCTAGGGTGTCCCAGTCAGGACCTTCATCCATGCGACTGTGTATCTGAATGTCTGTCCATATTTCTGTTAGGATTGGTGTTCTCCATTTGGAACGCCATTCCCCAGAAGCCCACCTTGAGAGCCTAAACCTCAGGATCCCAATCCGTCCTTCCCCCAGACATGGAGAACAAACCAGGGCACAGCAGATCTGGGAGGGCCTTTAGAGCTCGTCTGGTCCACCGCCACCCAGTTGTCCCCAGGTGGTACAGATGAACAGCTGCAACTCAGAGAAGGTATTCAAGGTCCCACTGCTAATCACAGTGCTCTCTCCATGGCACCAGCAAATCAGCCCTGTCCCCTGAGTTCAGGCTCAAGACCTGAGCTGCTTCCACTGGAATCAGAAATAGGCCTGGCCATCCCAGTCCAGCCAAGACTGTCTGGACCCCTTCAAATCCTGTTCCTCTAGGAGGCCTTCCCAAGTTAGCCGCACCCTGTTCTGACTATCTCTCCATGCTGCCTCCTCAGTATGCAGACCGTGACAGCACACTAAGCTGCTGAGGGTGGCCCTGCTGCCCCTCTGCCACGTGTTGTGGCATGTGTCCCTCCTGGAGTCTGTCTCCCCTCTCCCCTCTTTAAACAACCGACGGACTGACAGATGGACAGACTGACTGGTTGATTGCCTAGCTGCCCAGAGCTGGTTGACAGACAGACAGGCTGTCTAGCTGTCTGACTGACTGACAGTCTGTCTTTCTGGCTAATAGAGATGGACAGGTGATGGACAGGCTGACTGACAGACAGATGAACTGACTGAGTAACTATGGGAACACCCCAGAGGGTCCAGAGAAACCAGCAAGTCAAGCAGAGAGACAATACATACGGAGTAATCCCTCCCAAGCTTTTGTCAAGACACCTCCAGCTGTCTGTCACCAATGAGACACAATGAGACAGTGGGAAGGAGGGGGAGAAGAGCTCATGGAAATCAGACGCGTTGCTGACCTGCTGCAGGGAGGGGACTGGAAGACTGACCTGGCTGCCAGCGCTGGTGCGATCCTCGTAGGCACCTTGCGGAAAGGCAGAAAGGAGTCAAGCCGGCTGGGTACAAAGGGCTCCTACCCCTCAGCATGCAGAGCCTCGTCGGGGCTCGCAGGAAGAGGAGCCACATCCTTCTCCCTGTCACAGCCTCCACCTAGTTGACATTTAAAAATAATAGACTCCATCTGGCGTTTTCCAAAGAGAAGGGCCCTCTATAGGCTCACAGGATTTTGAGCTGGTTCCTATTAAGCTCTTTGCAGTTGGAAGTTGCTCCATTTCCCACTCAAACCCTCATCGTTTTGCTGACAAGTGGAAGTGTGTTGGGGGGCGGCTGTCTCACGTTTTTCGGGCTTGGTCATTCCATCTCCTCTGTGCCCATCACCGCGGTCTTCCTGTACTCCTGGGAGGGGCAGGTGTACATTGGAGGAAAGATGGGGTTTTCTTTCCTCCCTCCTTTCGAGCCTTACCTAAAGAAGCCCAGGGACGAAGGGCTTGCCCCATGGAGGAAGGAATTGGGATCCTCACTCCCCTGCGCACAGTCTGGCAAAGAGGTACACGCAGGGCCTGTAAGAGAGGGGGCCCTGGAATCTGGGAGTCCAAGGGAGGGAGGAAATCCCACTTCCAGACTGCAAAGTCCATGGTCAGTCACACATAATTGCAGTCATAAAAACACATTTGAAGCTCGCAGGCCTGTGCAAAACAAAGTGATTAATAAGAGAAGACATAAAGCAAATTAGCACACCAGACAAGCAAATTGTTTTCAGGGCAATGGAACCAACCCCAGGGCAGGCCATGCTGCTGGCCGAACTGACTGACAGTCTGTCTTTCTGGCTAATAGAGATGGACAGGTGATGGACAGGCTGACTGACAGACAGATGAACTGACTGAGTAACTATGGGAACACCCCAGAGGGTCCAGAGAAACCAGCAAGTCAAGCAGAGAGACAATACATACGGAGTAATCCCTCCGCAAGCTTTTGTCAAGACACCTCCAGCTGTCTGTCACCAATGAGACACAATGAGACAGTGGGAAGGAGGGGGAGAAGAGCTCATGGAAATCAGACGCGTTGCTGACCTGCTGCAGGGAGGGGACTGGAAGACTGACCTGGCTGCCAGCGCTGGTGCGATCCTCGTAGGCACCTTGCGGAAAGGCAGAAAGGAGTCAAGCCGGCTGGGTACAAAGGGCTCCTACCCCTCAGCATGCAGAGCCTCGTCGGGGCTCGCAGGAAGAGGAGCCACATCCTTCTCCCTGTCACAGCCTCCACCTAGTTGACATTTAAAAATAATAGACTCCATCTGGCGTTTTCCAAAGAGAAGGGCCCTCTATAGGCTCACAGGATTTTGAGCTGGTTCCTATTAAGCTCTTTGCAGTTGGAAGTTGCTCCATTTCCCACTCAAACCCTCATCGTTTTGCTGACAAGTGGAAGTGTGTTGGGGGGCGGCTGTCTCACGTTTTTCGGGCTTGGTCATTCCATCTCCTCTGTGCCCATCACCGCGGTCTTCCTGTACTCCTGGGAGGGGCAGGTGTACATTGGAGGAAAGATGGGGTTTTCTTTCCTCCCTCCTTTCGAGCCTTACCTAAAGAAGCCCAGGGACGAAGGGCTTGCCCCATGGAGGAAGGAATTGGGATCCTCACTCCCCTGCGCACAGTCTGGCAAAGAGGTACACGCAGGGCCTGTAAGAGAGGGGGCCCTGGAATCTGGGAGTCCAAGGGAGGGAGGAAATCCCACTTCCAGACTGCAAAGTCCATGGTCAGTCACACATAATTGCAGTCATAACAAACACATTTGAAGCTCGCAGGCCTGTGCAAAACAAAGTGATTAATAAGAGAAGACATAAAGCAAATTAGCACACCAGACAAGCAAATTGTTTTCAGGGCAATGGAACCAACCCCAGGGCAGGCCATGCTGCTGGCCGCCTCCCTCCTACCTTCCTCCTGCCCTATCAACTTTCTGATCCTTCTCACTTCCGCCTGGCAAGGGCCAGCTGTTACCCACAGCATAGGCAGAAGGAGGGGCAACACAGGAGGGGACCCAGCCTTGGGTAGTTTGCAGTGAATGCAAATGAAAGGGTGTGGACTGAGAGTCAACAGACATGAGTTCTCATCCTGGCTCTGCTGTGGATCAGTTCCTTGGTGCTGGTGACTTCACAGGACACCCATTTCAGATCAACATGAGGAAGAACTTTCTGGAAGTTTGAACTTACCAAGGAGGGAACTGAACTCTTATACTAGCAATGGGCAAACAGGCAGTGAACTTAACTCATCCATTGGGATGCTGTTGAAACAACACTTTGAATGCTTACTTGCTAATCTGTGGTTCTACGGCTCTGTGGCCTTAGACAAGTCACTTGACTACTCTGAATCTTGAGTTCCTTCCATGGAAGAAGAGAATACGGAAAGCCCTTTCCACCTCTCTCACCAAGGTATTGTGAGTCCTTAAAGATATGCTGTGTGCACGAGTTCTATGGGAACCATGGGGAAACAAACTAGTGAAGGTTTTTGCAGCTTTGGCGCAGCCAGGAGAAAATCACCCTGGAAATAAGGAAACTAAGAGAAAAACAAGTCAATTTGATTCACATGGGCTCATTAGCCAAGATCATACTGAACAGCAACAGATGGGAGATCTGCTATGGACTTTGGAACACTGGGTCTGTGAAGACTCCTTAACTTCTTGCTGGTATCATTGCCCACAGCTGTAATGCGCTCTGTCCATTGGAAAGATAATGAAAGCAACTGAAAGTCATAGAGGGTGATGATTGAATAGGGCTGTGACTGATTCCCAGCCCGTGCTAATATCATTCCCTGTAAACACCTGGAGGCTTCAGCACTGAATAAAAGCAGACTGGTGAATGTGTTTGGGGCCTTGACCCAAGAGGTCTTGAGCCCCTCTATTCTCATCCTTTCTCTGTCTGTGTGTATTTCTTAGTCTCGCCATACCTGTTATTCTCTGTGCACCTGGCTGACGAGCTGCAGCAGGGAATGACTAGAGAACCTTTAAGGAATGATTCTGGGTATCACTGTTTTCCACCCTCTGTGCTGAGCTAGTACAGATGGTGATATTTGTAGAAATCACTAGTCAGTCACCTGATGTTTCTGTAACATCACTTTGAACTGTTCCTAAAGCCTTTCATGGTCTTTGTCTCTCTCCTCACCCACGCCATATTTAGTTCTTCATACATTTTGTTTTCAAAAGCATTAAAAGCAGAAGCTAGACTGCAAGCTCCATGAGGGCCTGGACTGGATTTCATGCATCCTGAGCAGACTAGGCACTGGATTAGAGTTATGGGTTACATATACCACAAACAGTTCTAGCTAACTTCCTGATATGGGAAGGATGCAGTGCATAGAATCATCTAGAGGACTGAGATCTAATCACTGAACAAGAAAGGTGAGGTCCAGCCACAATCTTCCCTCAGAGGTGACCTGCTACATGCTGTCTCTAACACTCCCACCTCTGGACACTCATCCCTGTTCCAGCAGATTCTCAGTTCTGCTGGAATCATCCCGGATAATCTCTAGCCATTGGTAGGGTTCTCTGGCTATGTTCAGGTCACCTGACTGTGCCTGTATCTGTGAGGGACCTGGAAAGAGAACTCTCTTTGGCTTCTGGACTCCTTCCTATCTATCTTGACAACCCCCATCCCACCCTCACCAAACAGGGGTTTTAGAAACTAGTCAGTCACCAATGCCCACTCCTGCCTAGTGCCACAGCAGTTATTCAGTAGTTGTGAGCTAAACACCTAAATCAGCATTTACGAAGGTCTTCATAGTCCTCTCTGGCTCCAGTCTACAGCATTCACTACATGCCACATGGCTGTGGTCAGTCCCTCAAACTTGCTTTACTGTAATGCACCTCAGAGAAGCCTCTAGGACGTCAGTCTGAAATGAGCCGTCTTCACCCAGGCCTTCATCCCACCTTGTCCTACCTTCAAGTCTCCAGACTGTTTCCAACTTCACCTCCTCTTTGGGCTCTAACTTTTTTTTCTTCTTATTTTCCAATCTATGACCTCTCAGCAATCAATCCTGAGTCTATCGCAGCAACATTGTTGCAGGCTGCTTTTGGTAACATCCCATGCCACACACACCAGACTGAGGGACCTTCCAATTCCAATAGCATAGCTCTCTGCCCGTCATGAATCAGCTTCTCCCCCAGAGTATAGTCCACTTCCACTACCAAGGCACCAGACCTGTTAGGAAGGACCTCTGGTTGGGGAGGGAATTTGGGGCAGATGGCCAAAAGGGTTCACTCTGCTTGAGTCAGATGTTGCTCAAGAAATGACTGTCATGTCTCTGTCTTTATTTTTCTCTTTATCTGCAGCCTCATTGCCTTGGGACCAGGCCCTGAATTTGCTGGAAACCTATTCCAGAGAGCCTTGGAGAAGCCACGCAGCAGTGAATCCTATGCTGCCCAGCCTGGGGCCCCTTCAGGCTGGCTGGAAGCTTTCTTCCCATCTAAGCTAAGGCTTGGGGCAGGTTGCCCGCAGGGGGCAGGGAGGGGAGGACAGTTCCTAATCCTCACTGTCCTTGGTGTTGCTGCCAGCAATTCCATACTCCTCCCTATATCTACTTCTGCATTAACCACCAAAACTTGAGTTTGGGCCTAAAATGTAGGCTCATTTGCTCCAGCCTACATCTAATCACTCATAATAGCCTCCACTTCAATGCCAAGTAATTGTATCAACAGGAATAATTCTAGCAGGTCGTGACACAGGCAGCTAGTCATCAAAGATTTGTGCTTCCCTTCCACAGTATAACGTTTTTGCTGGAACCAACCACCCAGCCAGGGACTACATGCATCTCTGAAGGACAACAGGAAGAAGAGCACCCTTCCCTGCAGACCACATTGGACTGATGTGAGCTACCGGTACACATTCACTCTGTTAAGCCTCTGTGATTTCAGGGTTGATGTAGTGGTCAAATATCTTAAGCCAGTCATAGTAGCCTGAAAGCTATCTCCTGAGGACTGACTTTAAGAGGCTCCAGTCAGCAGTTTTCATCATGCTTGGTTCTTTAGGGCTTCTAGGCTCCCCTCCCTACTGCCTTATAGGCGTCTAATCCTGTCCAAAAAATAGAACTTTGGATCCTCTCTGTCAAATGGCCAAGAACTTGACAATATGCTTCCCCAGCACTTTCTCTCTTCCAAAGGACTTACACTAAAATCAGCCACCAACCATGGCTGAAGGATTTTGTGCTTTCAATCATGCACTCTCTTATGGATGAGACCCTGCAAGCTCTCTAATGTGCCTCCTTGGCCCGATTTTTCCCCCTACCTTAAAGGAACCTGTTAGGAAGGACCTCTGGTTGGGGAGGGAATTTGGGGCAGATGGCCAAAAGGGTTCACTCTGCTTGAGTCAGATGTTGCTCAAGAAATGACTGTCATGTCTCTGTCTTTATTTTTCTCTTTATCTGCAGCCTCATTGCCTTGGGACCAGGCCCTGAATTTGCTGGAAACCTATTCCAGAGAGCCTTGGAGAAGCCACGCAGCAGTGAATCCTATGCTGCCCAGCCTGGGGCCCCTTCAGGCTGGCTGGAAGCTTTCTTCCCATCTAAGCTAAGGCTTGGGGCAGGTTGCCCGCAGGGGGCAGGGAGGGGAGGACAGTTCCTAATCCTCACTGTCCTTGGTGTTGCTGCCAGCAATTCCATACTCCTCCCTATATCTACTTCTGCATTAACCACCAAAACTTGAGTTTGGGCCTAAAATGTAGGCTCATTTGCTCCAGCCTACATCTAATCACTCATAATAGCCTCCACTTCAATGCCAAGTAATTGTATCAACAGGAATAATTCTAGCAGGTCGTGACACAGGCAGCTAGTCATCAAAGATTTGTGCTTCCCTTCCACAGTATAACGTTTTTGCTGGAACCAACCACCCAGCCAGGGACTACATGCATCTCTGAAGGACAACAGGAAGAAGAGCACCCTTCCCTGCAGACCACATTGGACTGATGTGAGCTACCGGTACACATTCACTCTGTTAAGCCTCTGTGATTTCAGGGTTGATGTAGTGGTCAAATATCTTAAGCCAGTCATAGTAGCCTGAAAGCTATCTCCTGAGGACTGACTTTAAGAGGCTCCAGTCAGCAGTTTTCATCATGCTTGGTTCTTTAGGGCTTCTAGGCTCCCCTCCCTACTGCCTTATAGGCGTCTAATCCTGTCCAAAAAATAGAACTTTGGATCCTCTCTGTCAAATGGCCAAGAACTTGACAATATGCTTCCCCAGCACTTTCTCTCTTCCAAAGGACTTACACTAAAATCAGCCACCAACCATGGCTGAAGGATTTTGTGCTTTCAATCATGCACTCTCTTATGGATGAGACCCTGCAAGCTCTCTAATGTGCCTCCTTGGCATACTCTCCAAGATACTTCTTATTTTATTTTTTTTAATTGCAGTATAGTTGATCCACAGTGCTTCAAAAGTATACTCAGTGCTTTCACTGCTGTGGGCCCGGGTTTGATCCCTGGTTGAGATACCACAAGTCAGGCAGTACAACCAAAATAAACCGATACAATGTTTCAGGTATACAGCAATGTAAATCAGTCATATATATATACATAAATATATTCTTTGTCAAATTCTTTCCCATTATAGGTTATTACAAGCTATTACAAGATATATAGTTGCCTGTGCTATATAATACGTCCTTGTTTATTACTTATTTTATATATAGTAGTGTGTATCAGTTAATCCCAAATTCCTAATTCATCCCTCCCCCTTTCCCCTTTGGTAACCATACGTTTCTTTTTTCTGTCTGTGAGTCTGATTCTTTTTTTGTAAATAAGTCCATTTATATCGTTTTTGAAGATGCCACACATAAGTGATATTTGTCTTTCTTAATCGGAAACATTTTTTAAATGTTTTAAAAAATTATTTATTTTTAATTGAAGGATAATTGCTTTACAGTATTGTGTTGGTTTCTGCCATACATCAATATGAGTCAGCCAGAGGTATATATATGTTCCCTCTCTTTTCAACCTCCCTGCTCTCTCCTACTCTATCCCACTCCTCTAGGTTGTCATAGAACACTGTTTTGAGCTCCCTGAGTCATGTAGCAAATTTCTTTTTAAAAAATATGTATTCTCTAGGACATCTGAGCCATCCTCAAAACTCTCAGGAGGTGGTCTTCTGCCCCCATCCCTACAGCATACCCACTCCCAGACAGGCCAACAAGCTTCAGAACTTTTGATACTTGGTAGTATTCACCATGGACTTCCCTGATAGCTCAGCTGGTAAAGAATCTGCCTGCAATGCAGGAGACCCTGGTTCCATCCCTGGGTTGGGACGAGCTCCTGGAGGAGAGCATGGCAACCCACTACAGTGTTCTTGCCTAGAGAATCCCACGGACAGAGGAGCCTGGTGGGCTACTGTCCATGGGGTTGTAAGGAGTCAGATATGACCGAGCGACTAAGCACAGCACAGTATCCACCACAGACTGCATTCCTTGCTCTATCATCTCTCCCAAGTGCCTGTATCCTACTGACTTCAGAATCGGCTTGTCTCTTCCAACCAATTGTACCATATTTCTTGAGGAATATGGAGGGACTTATCTCTCCAGAAGTTAACTGATTGCCTTTAAAGACTGTGTCTATGTCTGATGTCCTGAGGAAAACTTAGGCTTGAATCGGCCTAGAAAAATTCCCAGCACAAATAGACTCCTAGCTCCTTAGTGAAGCATCCATTCCCAAATGTGATCCTCCTCCAAAGACTGAGTGCCAAACTCACATCTGTCTCTATCGCATCCCTCTCCTACTGGGAGAGGCTCCCCAGCACCATTCTTGCCTGGGCTGAGTACACTTTGTCTCCTCAGCCCTGGGCCCATTCTACAAATACTTTTGGGTCACGGGGGCCATTTCTGGATTCAGTTCTTCAATATTCTTTGTTTGGGGGTGCAGCTAGACTCTGAGTCACATTTCAACAATCCTAGACAGGGACCAAACCCTGACTCTCCTGACACACACCATGTAACTGCATTATTATACTCTTTAACATCAGAAGAGTGGGCTAGAATAGCTGTTTATTGGAGGGGAGAGTCTTACTATTATTACCTGCTTAATCACAGGCACAGACTACAGAACAGTGTGACGAACAGGTCTTTACTCAGAACTCTGCTTGCTATTGCAATCTAGAAGCCCCCCTTCTAGAATTAGCTCCTCCGTTTGAGTCATGGCCATAGGAGGCCTCCGTTCTTACCTTTCAGGGTCACCCACAGACCTGCTCTCTCTTGGTGTCTCAAGGAGCTACTCTTCTGAGATCCCTCTCTGACTACCCTCCAACCCAGGGTCCTTGGCCTTTTTAACCGGTTATCCTCTCAGGACATCATCTCTTCCCCTTTTTTGTCTTAGGCTTGGATATCATTCACACTATTGTATCTGGCTTGCCCCTGAATGGAGTTAGAAAGGCTTTGGACCCTTGCAGGTGGAAAGGGAAATGAAGGAAAGCATTTCTCACTGGCCCAGCCTCAGGGTCAAGCAATTACAAGACAACCAGGCTTTTCACACTGTCAAGAGTCACTGCCTCTTAGCATGTCCCCTGTGTGTAAGGCTAAAGAATCTTGTATTGATCATCTTTTTGTGATGCAAGTGACTCCATTTGCACCACAAAAAGTCCCTTCTGGTTATCCCAGACTGATAGTTCAGGGCCCAGGAAGGGTGCAGGAGTGAAAAGTCCTTCTGGTCCCATTGAACAGCTCCATTCAATGGGATGTTACAATGGGTTTCTTCTCGACTTCTTCAGACTTCATCTCTGTCCCACTGCCTTCATTTATTCCATTCAGTCAGTTCTCAAAACTCATTGTGCCAGGTCCTAAGCAAGGTGCTGGGGGTGCAGAGACAAAGAGGATGGAGCGCCCAGACCTTTGGGGGAGACACACAATGGAAACAGACAAGCATGACAGAAGGAAGCAAAAAGGAGTGGGGACATGGAGAAGGATCCCCTCAAGGAGACTGGCAGACAGAGAGCTTCCCAAAAGAGGGGTGTACCTGAGCTGAGACCATCCAGGCAGAGGTAATGACTAGAGCAAAGGTGGGGGTGAGGCGGGGTGAGAGCAGCAAGCCACAGCCAAGCAGTTCTATGTAGTGTAGTGTTCTGGAACAGAAGGTGCTGGGGAGGGGGGTATGACAAGAGATAAGACTAGGAGTACCGGTAGGAAGCAGGATCAGGAAAATCTTGGGGCCAAACTAAGGAAGGTATAATTTCATCTGGCTCCTATTTCATCCTTGCTCCAAGGGCAGGGATCAAATATTGAATGAGGACATGCTGTCCAACCAGTCAAAATAAGGCAATGGCTAGTCAGAACAGAGCCTGGTGGTAATCCATCTGCCTGAACAAACAAGTGGTAAGAGAAGGAGTCTTATCAAAGCTTTAGCCCTACTTTTGACCCCAAGATTTGCCTAACTCTGCGGTGGGGGGCGGGGGAAGGTCTGGTAATAACTCAGATTAAGTTTCCCAAGAGTCCGGGAGGTGAGAATAAAATCAGGGTTAAGAATTTGGACCCTTGCAGGTGGAAAGGGAAATGAAGGAAAACATTTCTCACTGGCCCAGCCTCAGGGTCAAGCAATTACAAGACAACCAGGCTTTTCACACTGTCAAGAGTCACTGCCTCTTAGCATGTCCCCTGTGTGTAAGGCTAAAGAATCTTGTATTGATCATCTTTTTGTGATGCAAGTGACTCCATTTGCACCACAAAAAGTCCCTTCTGGTTATCCCAGACTGATAGTTCAGGGCCCAGGAAGGGTGCAGGAGTGAAAAGTCCTTCTGGTCCCATTGAACAGCTCCATTCAATGGGATGTTACAATGGGTTTCTTCTCGACTTCTTCAGACTTCATCTCTGTCCCACTGCCTTCATTTATTCCATTCAGTCAGTTCTCAAAACTCATTGTGCCAGGTCCTAAGCAAGGTGCTGGGGGTGCAGAGACAAAGAGGATGGAGCGCCCAGACCTTTGGGGGAGACACACAATGGAAACAGACAAGCATGACAGAAGGAAGCAAAAAGGAGTGGGGACATGGAGAAGGATCCCCTCAAGGAGACTGGCAGACAGAGAGCTTCCCAAAAGAGGGGTGTACCTGAGCTGAGACCATCCAGGCAGAGGTAATGACTAGAGCAAAGGTGGGGGTGAGGCGGGGTGAGAGCAGCAAGCCACAGCCAAGCAGTTCTATGTAGTGTAGTGTTCTGGAACAGAAGGTGCTGGGGAGGGGGGTATGACAAGAGATAAGACTAGGAGTACCGGTAGGAAGCAGGATCAGGAAAATCTTGGGGCCAAACTAAGGAAGGTATAATTTCATCTGGCTCCTATTTCATCCTTGCTCCAAGGGCAGGGATCAAATATTGAATGAGGACATGCTGTCCAACCAGTCAAAATAAGGCAATGGCTAGTCAGAACAGAGCCTGGTGGTAATCCATCTGCCTGAACAAACAAGTGGTAAGAGAAGGAGTCTTATCAAAGCTTTAGCCCTACTTTTGACCCCAAGATTTGCCTAACTCTGCGGTGGGGGGCGGGGGAAGGTCTGGTAATAACTCAGATTAAGTTTCCCAAGAGTCCGGGAGGTGAGAATAAAAATCAGATTTGGGTTGATTTAATGAAAATAGGGAAATTGGCTATTTCTTGCACACCTGTGTTTGCCAATATACCATAATAAGGCAACTACTTAAAACAGTTTTCCTGGGCCTGGAGTCCTCAGGTGTTCACCTGTGGGTGTGGGGGAAGGGCAGGTTAAGAAAAGAAAATTATTCTGGCTTTGCCCACTGTAGTTAACTCGGAGTGGGCTAAAATCCTGTGGGGACCTCCCCTTTCCTTAGGACATCATTCAGTTAAATAATCAGAGTGCCCTCTGGTGGGCTGCGGAGCTCCCAGGGCTGAGGAAACCTTAAATCTGCAGATTGGTGTGCCTTTTGCTAGGTGATGTTCTGGGCTAGGGGACTGGTGGATGATACTTCCTCTGAGTTTCCCCTGAGCTCTCACCCACTGCAGCTGGTTTCACAACGGAGCCAGGTGGGATTGGCCAGTGGCAGAGTTAAATGGTCATAATTACTACAGATACGAGCTGTGGAACAGGCTGCCCTGAGTCTGTGAGGGTGGGTGGGTGGCTGGTCCTTCTTGGGGGAGGTGGAATCCCTGAGGTTGCCTCTGGTGTCCTGTTACACCCTCTGGCTGTCTTCACACTTGGACTTAGTAAACAGTAAAAAAGGGCATTTGCGCCTTTTCTGAAGCTCTTTCCCAAGTGGGGCCCCCATGTAGGTGGTACCCGATCAGAAATGCAGTTGCTAGAGAAACGACTGAGAGCAAAAGAGCTTTGAGTCCAGACCACCAGAATTCAAAGCTCAGTTCTACCACTTCTTAGCTCTGTAAACTTAGCCAGTGTGCTTAACCTCTCCATGTCTCAGATTCCTTGTATGTAAAATGGGGCCACCTATCTCTGGTGATTTTGGGGGGATTAGATGAGATAATAGGCATAAAAACTTAGCACGGAGGCTGGTGCATAGTAAGTGCCCAATCAGCAGTAGCTGCTGTTGTTACAAGGGAGCCTGTAGTAGGGAAGGGAAGGACCATTTTTGCAGAGAGATTGACAAGTGTGGCATAAATGCTAAAGGGAATGGGTCAGTGTTCCTTATGTGGCCTCTGTCCCTGTGGGAATTGGGGGCTTGAGCTATCTGTAGTGGTCCTTCTGGTTGCCCGGGCAAAGCTTTGCTCTTTCCCTTGGTTTCATGCATCTAATGGAATTAAAAGACATTTGCTCCTTGGAAGAACAGCTACGACAAACCTAGACAGTGTATTCAAAAGCAGAGATATCACTTTGTTGACAAAGGTCCATATCGTCAAAGCTATAGTTTTCCCAGTAGTCATGTATGGATGTGAGAGCTGGACCATAAAGAAGGCTGAGTGCTGAAGAATTGATGCCTTTGAACTGTGGTGCTGGAGAAGGCTCTTGAGAGTCCCTTAGACTGCAAGGAGATAAAACCAGTCAATCCTAAAGGAAATCAACCCTGAATACTCACTGGAAGGACTGATCCTGAAGCTGATGCTCCAATACTTTGGCCACTTGATGAGATGACTTGTTGGAGAAAACCCTGATGCTGGGTAAAACAGAATGCAAAAGGAGAAGGTTGGACGGCATCACTGAGTCAATGGCCATGAGTTTGAGCAAGCTCCAAGAGATGGTGAAGGACAGGGAAGCCTGGTATGCTGAAGTGCATGGAGTCACAAAGAGTTGGATAGGACTGAGCAACTAACTGAACATGTCTCTGATAAGAGAGTGCTATACCTTAGGCATCTTGCCTGATGTCCTGACAAGCCAGGACGAATAGGCCTCAGGTGCCCACTGGGCTGGTGTGGTGGCACGGGTGGAGGCGCAGGCTACAGTCTTGCCAGAGGCCCTGAGGTGATCCTCAGGTGATGCCCAAGGGTCTTTCTGCTTTTAGTCACTTCTAGGACTGTAGCAATTGGTTCTGGAACTCTGTCAGTGCCCAGTGAGCATAGGGATTGGCCTTCATCTGGTGCTGAGAGGGTTGTAAATTGCAGGCAGGCCCCAGCCCAGTGATGTCTCTCAGGTCCTGAAATGGAGAGCTGCTGGAGAGCTCTGTGTCCCCAGACTGATGATTGTGAGTTAGCAGTTCTGGCTTCCCCCATGATTAAAATCTAATGGCACAATCCCCAAGAATGCTCTCAGGCAGTCCACAACTGCTCCAGGCTGTGCTGGTTGCTGAAAAATTCCACAAGCTGGCTCTTCCCTCTGTCTGTAGTGGTCCTTCTGGTTGCCCGGGCAAAGCTTTGCTCTTTCCCTTGGTTTCATGCATCTAATGGAATTAAAGACATTTGCTCCTTGGAAGAACAGCTACGACAAACCTAGACAGTGTATTCAAAAGCAGAGATATCACTTTGTTGACAAAGGTCCATATCGTCAAAGCTATAGTTTTCCCAGTAGTCATGTATGGATGTGAGAGCTGGACCATAAAGAAGGCTGAGTGCTGAAGAATTGATGCCTTTGAACTGTGGTGCTGGAGAAGGCTCTTGAGAGTCCCTTAGACTGCAAGGAGATAAAACCAGTCAATCCTAAAGGAAATCAACCCTGAATACTCACTGGAAGGACTGATCCTGAAGCTGATGCTCCAATACTTTGGCCACTTGATGAGATGACTTGTTGGAGAAAACCCTGATGCTGGGTAAAACAGAATGCAAAAGGAGAAGGTTGGACGGCATCACTG
The DNA here is from genome assembly GCA_022376925.1 of Tragulus kanchil. Classification (NCBI taxonomy): domain Eukaryota; kingdom Metazoa; phylum Chordata; class Mammalia; order Artiodactyla; family Tragulidae; genus Tragulus; species Tragulus kanchil. Next base: position 71,433,983 of record JAIOJX010000001.1, on the reverse strand, counting down.
AGTCAATGGCCATGAGTTTGAGCAAGCTCCAAGAGATGGTGAAGGACAGGGAAGCCTGGTATGCTGAAGTGCATGGAGTCACAAAGAGTTGGATAGGACTGAGCAACTAACTGAACATGTCTCTGATAAGAGAGTGCTATACCTTAGGCATCTTGCCTGATGTCCTGACAAGCCAGGACGAATAGGCCTCAGGTGCCCACTGGGCTGGTGTGGTGGCACGGGTGGAGGCGCAGGCTACAGTCTTGCCAGAGGCCCTGAGGTGATCCTCAGGTGATGCCCAAGGGTCTTTCTGCTTTTAGTCACTTCTAGGACTGTAGCAATTGGTTCTGGAACTCTGTCAGTGCCCAGTGAGCATAGGGATTGGCCTTCATCTGGTGCTGAGAGGGTTGTAAATTGCAGGCAGGCCCCAGCCCAGTGATGTCTCTCAGGTCCTGAAATGGAGAGCTGCTGGAGAGCTCTGTGTCCCCAGACTGATGATTGTGAGTTAGCAGTTCTGGCTTCCCCCATGATTAAAATCTAATGGCACAATCCCCAAGAATGCTCTCAGGCAGTCCACAACTGCTCCAGGCTGTGCTGGTTGCTGCTCAAATCCACACACTTCCAAAACCCTACCAAGCTGGCCTCAGTCATGAGCTCTTCCCTCTGCTGAGTCATCAGAACAGTAGCTCTAATGACAGCAATGCATTTATCGAGCATATCCTGAGGAGGCAGAACAGCCTTGTGAAGAGGGTGAGCTTTAGAGTTAGCTAGACCTGGATTCCAATCCAAACACTGACAATCTTTTTTAACAACTTTATTGGGATATAGTTCACATTATCATGTAAATTCATATGTTAAAATATATAATAAAATGGTTTTTAGTCTGTATGTAGAATTGTGTGACAATCAATTTTAGAACATTTTCATTACCTCAGAAAGAGACTCCAACCTATTAGCAACCACTGCTCATTCCCCAATCCCTGTGAAAGAACACCAGACCAGACAGTAGTTAAAGCAGTGGAAGCAGATTTTATTCAGGAACTACTGCAATAGGGGAAACCAGATCTCAGTATAGAACTGGGCTCAATTTCAAATATAACAAGGACAAGGTTAGGGGGTTGATGAATGGAAAATTACTCAAAAGACATGCCAAGGGTAAGGGGATTCTTGCTAAACTTGATCTAACAGGATTCTTGTTGAGAGTAAGCAAGGGTGATCAGATATCACCTGGTTGGGATAATAGGGACTGAGGAATTTGATATCAAGGGTGATCAGACATTAGGAGTGGGGGATTCTTGCTAGAGCTGAGCTATGCAGGCCTGAGAACAAGGCCCAGGGACAAGACCTAGTCAAGAAAAGGGCCTAGAGGAAACGGACTAAAGTTTGGTCAAGGAGAAAGTCCTTACCACCCTGCCAGCTCCTGGCAACAGCCTATCTGTGTCCTGTCTCTAAGGATTTGCCTATCCTGGAAATTTCATATAAATGGAATCATGCAATATATGGCTTCTTTTACTTAGCTTAATGTTTTCCAGGTTCATCCATGTTGTAGCACCTATCAGTATTTATTTCTTTGATTGTATTGCATGAATAGTCAGTATTTTATGTATCTATTCATAAACTATTCAGCATTTTTGTTGTTTCTGCTTTTTGTTATTGCTAATACTGCTGTGTGAACATTTGTGTACAGTCCACAACTGCTCCAGGCTGTGCTGGTTGCTGCTCAAATCCACACACTTCCAAAACCCTACCAAGCTGGCCTCAGTCATGAGCTCTTCCCTCTGCTGAGTCATCAGAACAGTAGCTCTAATGACAGCAATGCATTTATCGAGCATATCCTGAGGAGGCAGAACAGCCTTGTGAAGAGGGTGAGCTTTAGAGTTAGCTAGACCTGGATTCCAATCCAAACACTGACAATCTTTTTTAACAACTTTATTGGGATATAGTTCACATTATCATGTAAATTCATATGTTAAAATATATAATAAAATGGTTTTTAGTCTGTATGTAGAATTGTGTGACAATCAATTTTAGAACATTTTCATTACCTCAGAAAGAGACTCCAACCTATTAGCAACCACTGCTCATTCCCCAATCCCTGTGAAAGAACACCAGACCAGACAGTAGTTAAAGCAGTGGAAGCAGATTTTATTCAGGAACTACTGCAATAGGGGAAACCAGATCTCAGTATAGAACTGGGCTCAATTTCAAATATAACAAGGACAAGGTTAGGGGGTTGATGAATGGAAAATTACTCAAAAGACATGCCAAGGGTAAGGGGATTCTTGCTAAACTTGATCTAACAGGATTCTTGTTGAGAGTAAGCAAGGGTGATCAGATATCACCTGGTTGGGATAATAGGGACTGAGGAATTTGATATCAAGGGTGATCAGACATTAGGAGTGGGGGATTCTTGCTAGAGCTGAGCTATGCAGGCCTGAGAACAAGGCCCAGGGACAAGACCTAGTCAAGAAAAGGGCCTAGAGGAAACGGACTAAAGTTTGGTCAAGGAGAAAGTCCTTACCACCCTGCCAGCTCCTGGCAACAGCCTATCTGTGTCCTGTCTCTAAGGATTTGCCTATCCTGGAAATTTCATATAAATGGAATCATGCAATATATGGCTTCTTTTACTTAGCTTAATGTTTTCCAGGTTCATCCATGTTGTAGCACCTATCAGTATTTATTTCTTTGATTGTATTGCATGAATAGTCAGTATTTTATGTATCTATTCATAAACTATTCAGCATTTTTGTTGTTTCTGCTTTTGGTTATTGCTAATACTGCTGTGTGAACATTTGTGTACAAGCTTTCTGTGGACATGTCTTCATTTTCTAGGAGTGGAAATGACAGTTTACATGGTAACTTAAACTATTTGAGAGACCACCAGATCATTTCCCATAGTGGTGGCAACATTTTACATTCCAACCAGCAGTGGACTAGGATGCCAATTTTTCTATATCCTCACCAACACTTGTTATTATTTGTCTTTTTGATCATAAAAATCCTACTGGATATCTCATTGTGCTTTTGATTTGCATTTCCATGATGGCTAACATCTTTGGGGTTTTCTATGTATAGTATCATGTCATCTGCAAATAGAGTTTTACTTCTTCTTTTTCAATCTGGATTCCTTCTGTTACTTTTTCTTCTCTTATTCAATGTCTATTAATGTCTATTCTTTTTTAAAAAATTTTATTTATTTATCCTTTTTGGGGGGTGGGGTGGGGAGGGAGGGGGATTGGCGGGCCACTTCTATTTGGTCTTTCATTTCTCTGTTTTCATACGTCTTTGTTCTTTGGCTCCTGTGGGCCTCCCATCTTGGTGGCCTCTGTTGTCGCAGAGCACTGGCTCTGGGCGCACGCGTGCCAGAGCTCCAGCTCGGTAATTGGACACATCAGTCCAGCTGCTCCACGGCACGTGGGATCTTCCCAGGCCAGGGATCAAACCGGCGCCCCCTGCACTGCAAGGCCACCGCCTTACCCACTGGACCACCAGGGGAAGCCCTCAATGTCTATTCTTATGTTAGTACAACACTGCCATGGCTATTGTAGCTTTGTAGTAAGTTTTGAAATCAGAAAGTGTGAGTCCTCCAACTTTTTTCTTCTCATTTAAGATTGTTTTCACTATTCGGGGCCGCTTGTATTTCTATATGATTGTAAGGATCAGCTTGTCTCATTCTGCAAAAAATCTAAGTGAGATTTTGGTAGGGATTGGGTAGGACCTGTGGATTTATTTGGGAGCATTATCATCATAATATCAAGACTTCCAATTCTTGAACATGGATGTCATTCAGTCTTTTGAGGTGTTCTATTTGTTTCAGCAATATTTTACAGTTTTCAGCATACAAGTCATACTTCTTTTGTTAAATTTATACCTAAGTATTTTTACTGTTATAATCAGAATTTTCTTAATTTCATTTCAGATTACAAGTGTGTAGAAATACAATTAATTTTTGTATATTGATCTTGCATCCTGAAACTTTGCAGAACTTATTTGTTAACTCTAACAGATTTGTGTGTGTGTGTGTATATATTTGATACGACTTCCTACAAACAAGATCATGTCATCTGTAGACAAAGTTTTACTTCTTTTTTCTAATTTGGATGCATTTATTTGATTTTTTGCATTATTTTCCTGGCTTAAACTTCCAGTACAATGTTAAATAGAAGTGGTGAAAATAGGCATCCTTGTTTTATTCCTAATCTTAGGAGATGTGGGTTTGTAGGAGATGTGATGTGGGTTTTTCATATATAGTTTTTATCAGATTGAGGGTGTCCTCTCCTATTCCTGGCTTGTTTCATGTTTTTATTACAAAAGGGTATTGGATTTTTGTCAAATATATCTCTATATCTGTGAAATAATCACATGAATTCTTTTTCTTTATTATATTTATAGGGTGTATTACATTGATCAGTTTTCAGATGATGAACTAACATTGAACTCTTGATATAAATCCCACTGGGTCATTGTGGATAATCCATTTTAAATGCTGCCAAAATAGATTTGTCATTATTTTGTTGAAAACTTTTATGATTATACTCATTGAGAAATAACGGTCTGTAATATTCTCTTTTTGTAGTGCCTTTGTCTGACTTTGGTATCCGGGCAGTACTGTTGTCATAGAATAAGTTGGGACATGTTCTCTATTCTGTTATTTTGGAAAAATCTGAAAAGGATTGATGTTATTGCTTTTTTAAACATTTGTTAGAATTCACCAGTGAAGCCATCTTGGCTTAGGTTTTTCTTTGTGGGTAGCTGCTGTTGTTGTTTTTAATTCATTCTTTTCACTGTTATAGCTCTGCTCAAATTATCAGCTTCTTCCTAGGTCTGTTTCAGTAGCTTACGTCTTTCTAGGAATTTGTCCATTTCATCAAAGTTGTCTTGTTTGTTGGCATACAGTTATCTGTAGCATTTCCTTATAATTCTTATGTATCTAAGAGGTCAGTAGTAATGTCCCCTCTTTCTTTCCTGATTTTAGCAATTTGAGTCTTCTCTATTTGTTTCTTAATCAACCTAACCAAAATTTTGTCAGTTTCCTCTGTCTTTCCGAAGAACTGACTTTTGGTTTCATTGCTTTCCTCTATAGTTTTTCTACTGTCTGGTTTTGGTTTTGTTTTTTTTTTTTTAATTTCCATTCTAATCTTTATTACTCCCTTTCTTCTTGTTGTTTTAGGTTTAGTTTGTTCTTCTTTTACCCAGTCAAACACTGACAATTTTCTTGCTGTGTCATCCGGGGTAAGTCATTTTATCTCTCAGGGCTTTAGTTCCCCATTTGTAATATGCTAGGGCCTACCACAGAGAATTGTTGAAATGATGAAATGAGATAATTGAGTCTAGCCCTAGTACTCAGCCTGAACACAAAGTCAGCATTTAATAAGCGGTAGTTCCTGTTACTTTCTTGTGCCAGGTCCTGTACTTAGCACTTTATCTATGCAACAATTATGATCCATCATGTCTTGCAAGAATAGAATTATTGGATTAAAAGAGAAATCTCCTTATGGCCAACCCAAACACACTTGAAATGTAGAAAATGATGTAAACCATTTCTCCACTGCTGGCCAGCTAAGGGTCATTTAGTCCATAGAGTTTGCCTCAGGTAGGTAACTGCAAGGCTTTCATCCCTCAGTGCCCCACTTTACTTCCTCTGTTTCTCCTTTAGCCCCACTTACACCCCCATAGCCTGGCCCTGTTCTTCTACCACGTGTTGTGGTTGAAAATGGCAAGATCTGTTGCCTCCCTGTGGTCAAGACCAGCAGGAAAGGCTCTTGACTCTGGGAGAAGAGGAAAATTTCTCATTCTTCAGATAAGTATCTCTGGACCAACAAGTAAAATGTTCTCAACAGCTGCTGTTGTTGTTTTTAATTCATTCTTTTCACTGTTATAGCTCTGCTCAAATTATCAGCTTCTTCCTAGGTCTGTTTCAGTAGCTTACGTCTTTCTAGGAATTTGTCCATTTCATCAAAGTTGTCTTGTTTGTTGGCATACAGTTATCTGTAGCATTTCCTTATAATTCTTATGTATCTAAGAGGTCAGTAGTAATGTCCCCTCTTTCTTTCCTGATTTTAGCAATTTGAGTCTTCTCTATTTGTTTCTTAATCAACCTAACCAAAATTTTGTCAGTTTCCTCTGTCTTTCCGAAGAACTGACTTTTGGTTTCATTGCTTTCCTCTATAGTTTTTCTACTGTCTGGTTTTGGTTTTGTTTTTTTTTTTTTAATTTCCATTCTAATCTTTATTACTCCCTTTCTTCTTGTTGTTTTAGGTTTAGTTTGTTCTTCTTTTACCCAGTCAAACACTGACAATTTTCTTGCTGTGTCATCCGGGGTAAGTCATTTTATCTCTCAGGGCTTTAGTTCCCCATTTGTAATATGCTAGGGCCTACCACAGAGAATTGTTGAAATGATGAAATGAGATAATTGAGTCTAGCCCTAGTACTCAGCCTGAACACAAAGTCAGCATTTAATAAGCGGTAGTTCCTGTTACTTTCTTGTGCCAGGTCCTGTACTTAGCACTTTATCTATGCAACAATTATGATCCATCATGTCTTGCAAGAATAGAATTATTGGATTAAAAGAGAAATCTCCTTATGGCCAACCCAAACACACTTGAAATGTAGAAAATGATGTAAACCATTTCTCCACTGCTGGCCAGCTAAGGGTCATTTAGTCCATAGAGTTTGCCTCAGGTAGGTAACTGCAAGGCTTTCATCCCTCAGTGCCCCACTTTACTTCCTCTGTTTCTCCTTTAGCCCCACTTACACCCCCATAGCCTGGCCCTGTTCTTCTACCACGTGTTGTGGTTGAAAATGGCAAGATCTGTTGCCTCCCTGTGGTCAAGACCAGCAGGAAAGGCTCTTGACTCTGGGAGAAGAGGAAAATTTCTCATTCTTCAGATAAGTATCTCTGGACCAACAAGACTCTTTATTGCTATCTATTCCTTCTCCTTAAAAAAGTCAATACATTATTGTAATAAAGGGCATCCTCCTCATCTGAGATGAAATTGGAGAAGAATAGTAGACTTATGATATGAAAAGATGCCCTTCTTTTCTCGCCAGGAGTAAGAATGATGAAGAATAAGCATCCTAGTGGAATCCTTTGTGTTCTTGCAAAGCAGAGTACAGCCACCTGCTTCAGTGAGTTAGGAGAGTCTGGGGCAGGTGGGGACATCAGGAGTCCGCACACCAGGCAGCAGCTAGTCACATGAAACAGATCTTGGGCATTGTTAGCTAACTTCAGGTTAGTCATCATGTTGGATGTCCCAGCATCACTCTGAGGAGGACTGTCCCTGGATTCCCCAGTTATACACTAAGCTCATCCTCTTCTCAAGAACACTAGTGTATTTTTTGTCACAGAAACATCTCTAAGTTCAAACTCTGAGGTAACTGGAAACTGTTCTGTGGGAGGAGGCTTCCTAGCGCTTTGGAAAGAGTTGCCCACCCCTATCAAAAATCAAAGATCCTCTTCAAAATTTGTCCCACCACCCCACTATCCTTCCCTATGTTCTCCTTTCTTAAGCAGCTTTGAAAATAAACAGCTAATCTGATCATCATCATTATTGCCCTGAGTTGGGAGTATCATCTCCTACCCTAATTACTTCTCTGATGGGTAGAGGCTGTTATGATGCGTAAGGTCAGTGATTCTTAAAGTGTGGTCCCTAGGCCAGCAGCATCAGCATTCACCTGGAAATTTGCTGGAAATGCAAATTCTTGGCCTCACCCCAGACCTACTAAATCAGGAATTCTGGCGTGGGCCTTAGCCATCTGTGTTTTAACAATTCCTCCAGGCAGTGCTGATGCCGCTTGAGTTTTAAAAATCATTGCGTAATGAGTCCAGCTTCCGTTCCCCCTTCCAGCTGCACTTTGTAAAGTGGTAAGCATTCTAACCAGTTCACTACTCAATACAGAATTACTGTCCAGAAATACAGTAGCTTTCACATGTTGTAGCAAAACCTGATCTCTGAACAGTCATTTGGGTGCCTTACACAGGTGTTGCAGTGTTTTCCTGTATGTTTGGGGTACTGTGTTGGCACCATCACCTGCCCATCAGCAGATGGAGACATGCTTCTTAGCTTATCTGGAAACAGAACCCTTATCCACCCATCTGGGCCCTTGCCACTGATCCAAAACTGGTACCAATGGTCAGATAGGGTTCCCTTTCAAATATCAGGAAGGCAGGTGGTAAACTGGGGGCATCCCCCTTGTAGCATTATATGCATAGACTCAAAAGACCACATACTTATTCTACCTGCTTCTATTTTGGCCAGAGGGACCACTCCATGTTTATTAAAGTTCTTTAAATTTCAATTCAGAGAATTTTTAGATAATGACAGGAGTAACTCTCTTGATTCCTGCCAATTGAAATAATTTCCATACAATCATCTCTCAAACTCTCTTATGGGTAGAATTCATTGAAGCAAAAATGCCTTCCAGCACACCTGTATCATCATGGATGCTCTCCGATTCCAGGTAAGGCTAACCAGGCATGACAACTGGCACATCAATATGTTGCCCAGACGATGAGTGTCTTATTCTAAGCGAAAAGATCGATTCAATTCATTCTAGGGATTTGATAGCTGATTTATTTCCTTATAGGTTACTCACAAAGGCAATGATTTTTACTGAATACTTGAGACACAGTTGTCATATTTTACCTTAAATTCCTCAGTTATTTTAGACCAAAGAAACTTCATTAGCTCTATATCAATTCCTTCTCCCAAACTGTTCAGTGTTATACATTGCCCACATACCCTCATATTTCTGAGGTCATTCCACCCACCTCTGTGGCGTGTTCAGGGTATTGTAGCACCTTATGCAATACTCTACTCATTAGAGACACTCTGTGCCTTTCCTAACACTCTTGCTTTGGGAGGCAGTGTTCCCATTCCCCACCAGAAGGGCTTATTCTTACACTTCCGCTCCAGCGTGAAGCTCCAAATTATACCACTAAAATGTGTCCTTTCTCCATCAAGGGAAGTGAAACTTGCCTAAATCAACAGAATTCAGATCTGTTCTGGACACAGATTATAGGAGTAGCTCAAGCTTGAAGTCATGCTCTTCTTGTTTAGAGAGAGTTCACTTTTTTAATCTTCTGTGCTTAGTCACTCAGTCGTGTCCAACTCTTTGCAGCCCCATGAACTGTAGCCTGCCAGGCTGCTCTGTTCATGGGGACTCTCCAGCAAGAATACTGGAGTGGGTGGCCATGCCCTCCTCCGGGGGTCTTCCCAACTCAGGGGCTCAACCCAGGTCTCCCACATTGCAGGCAGAGTCTTCACCTATCTGAGCCACCAGGGCATCTGGTCCCATAACTCCATGGCAAATAGTTGGGGAAACAAAGGAAACAGTGACAGACTTTATTTTCTCGGGCTCCAAAATCACTGCAGACAGTGACTGCAGCCATGAAATTAAAAGATGTAGCTCCTTGGAAGAAAAGCTATAACAAACCTAGACAGCATATTAAAAAGCAAAGACATCACTTTGCTGACCAAGGTCTCTATAGTCAAAGCTATGGTTTTTCCAGTAGTCATATATGGGTATGAGAGTTGGACCATAAAGAAGGCTGAATATTCATTGGAAGAACTGATGCTGAAGCTCTAATATTTTGGCCCTTGATGTGAAGAGATGACTCATTGGAAAAGACCCTGATTCTGGGAAACATAGAAGGCAGAAGGAGAAGGGGATGAGAGAGGATGAGATGGCTGGATGGCATCACTGAGTCAATGGACATGAGTTTGAGCAAGCTCCAGGAGATGGTGAAGGACAGGGAAGCCTGGCGTGCTGCAGTCCAGTTGCAAAGAGTCGGACATGACTGAGAGACTGAACTGAACTGAACTGAACATTTTAAATCAATTGCTTGTGGACTTCACAGGAAAAAATCCCTACATCTCTGTTACTTACCCAGTTGCTAATGAATACTACTAAGGCAGCCACCCAATAACATTCAATTTAGCACTGTTAAGAACACAAATTGATATACAGATTTGGAAGAGTAATAATTTGTCAATGATATTTCACTTCAAGTTGAAAACTCAGGTGTTTCTAGTTACTTGGGTAGTATGCTTCGTCCATCCAGTTTTAATCCTTCCTGTTTAGTGATAAATGTTTTTATGACTATATTTTTTCTGAGTACAACTTTGGCTGCTTCCCACAGATTTTGATGTTTTAATTATCATTGACTTCCAAATAATTTGCAATTTTCAGTTTCATTTTCTCCTTACCTGTCAAATTATTTGAAATAGTTTTGAATAGCCTAATGTATGAATATTTATCTATTATTGATCTTTTTATTGTATTAAATTGTGATTAATAAATATGGTCAGTATAACATAAATTAAGAAGAATTATCAAGACAGTAAATTTGTATAAATGTTCCACATGCATCCAAAGAGAATGTGCATTTTTTAACTGCTAAGTGCAAAGTTTTATACCTATACCCACAATTTACATCATCAAACTTGCTAGTATTGTTAGTCAACAGCTTTTATATTGTTAATGTTTTATCTAGTTATCTTTCCATTTCTGAGAGTGGTATGTTAAAGTCTCCTGCTTTACTTATGGAATTGTCAACATCTCTTTGTAATTTTTACCTTATATATTTGGTACTACTTTTTAGTTGCATATTTTGATTTTATGCTCTTGGTTATAACTTTCTGGAGATAATTCTTTGAATCATATGAAATTTCCCTTTTTGTCCCTTTCAATGTCCCTTTCATTTGCTAATAATAATGTTTAATTTCTTTCTATTATTTCTCTGGCATATCATTTCCTATCCCTTTATATTTTCAACCTTCCTGTGTCATTTTATTTGAGCTATAACTTTTCCTTTATAACCAAGCTAGACTCTATGTGGTTTAATGAGTAAATTTAACCTTTTCACATATATTTTTACTACTGATGTGTTTGGACTTAAATCTCGTTTATTTTTTGTTTTCTATTCACACTGTTTCTGTATTTTTATGAACTTATGTAAAAGTTTTCTTTTCTCATCATTTTCCCTATGGACTTGGGCCTAAACTTTGAAAAGGAGAAGGAAGCTCAGAGAGGTGAAATATTTAATTCAAGATCACACATTTGAGTGTGACTTTACCAACTTGGTGACTTTAAATGACTTTGCCAAGATTAAAGCCCAGTTTTAATTGACATGGAAAGCAACTGTCTCAGGTCCTTTCTGGAATGAGGTGGGGTATAAATAAGCAAACTTAAAATCTGGGCTCATTCTGGGACTTTTCTGGAGTTCCAGTGATTAACACTGCACTTCCACATCAGGGAGTGCAGGTTCAATCCCTGGTTAAGGAACTTAGATCCTCCATGCTCCGCAGCTAAAAAAAAAAAAAAAAAAAATCTGGGTTCTTTCTAATTAAGATAATAATAGCTAACCATTATTGGGAACTTATTATGTGGCAGGCACTATTCCAAAGAACTTCCCACTTTGGACACCTCATTGTCATCAATTTGAACAGACAGTAAACACAGTGTAGCTGGGAGTTATATTGGGCACAACTTCTGCCTACCCAGTATTAGAGGAATGTATTCCTTCTACATAGACACAGCAGCAAAGGTGAGTGCTCATCTTCCCAAGCATGCTAGGTGATTCACTAATCTTCATCTGGGGAGTCATTCATTTTTTTCATTTAACCAAAATTCATTGTACACCTCAATGTACTATGTATTAGTTTCTGCCCTCTTAGTGCTTACATTTTAGTGAGGAAGGCAGATAATAAACAAGAAAAATATTAAGTTTTCAGATAGTGGTAAGTTCTATAAGAAAATAGAATAGAATACTTTAGAGTGATCACAGGGTGGGAGCTACTTTAGACAGAATAGTCAGGTGAGACTATCTATATGAGGAGATCTATCTATATCACATAAGACTATAAATAGTACACCTATGTATCTCACTATAATAAAAGGTATTCAGAGAAAGGTTCTCTAAGGAAGGAATATTGGATCTGAGAAGCTGAATAATGAAAAAGAACAAACCAGGTAGGTAAGGGGTCAGGATTTCCAGGCAGAAAGAACATGTCTTGAGGTGGATCTTGGTGTGTTTAAGGTAAAGCAAGAAGGCTCATGTGGCTAGAGAAAAGCAGACAGACAGGAAAGCAGCGGGAGATAAAGTCAGAGAGGTGGTTAGCAGCAGGTTTAAGTAGGGCCTCATAGGCCTTGGTTATGAGTTAATTTTGTTCTAAGAATCGTAGGAGCCTCTGGAGGGTATTGTTGCTGCTGCTGCTTTTGTTTTTGCTGTATTATTTTGCTTCTAATCAGGGAATTTTTCAAACACATAACAAATTAAAAGGAATCATATGATGGCTCACCCAGCTTCAAGAATTAATTTATGACCAGTCTCATTTCATTTATTCCCTCTACTCCTCCCATACATATTGGATTAATAATCATAATCCAGATAACATATCCTTTAATCCATACATTCTTTATATATAACTTCAAAAGATGACCATTTTATAATATAACCACAAACATTGGTGGGATTTATATATTGGAGTGGTATGGTTTGATTTGCATTTAAAAGATCACTCTGACTACTTATGGAGAACTAATTATAGGTGATCAAGGGTGGAAGTGAAGAGACTGGTTAAGCTACCACAGCAATTCAAGAGACAGATGGTGATGGTTTGGATAAGTGGTAGCACTGGAGATGGAGACAAGTCAGGCTATGGTAGATAGAAGGTAATAGCAGCTCATGAAGCTATGTTGTGTTGTTCAGTCACTAAGTCATGTCCACTAAGTCTTTGCGACCCAGTGAACTGCAGCGTGTCAGGTTTCTCTGTCCTCTGCTGTCTCCTGGAATTTTCTCAAATTCTTGTCCATTGAGTCAGTGATGCTGTCTGACCATCTCATGTTCTGCCACCCTCTTCTCCTTTTGCCTTCAGTTTTTCCCAGCACCAGACTCTTTTGCAATGAGTCAGCTCTTCACATCAGGGGGCCAAAGTATTGGAGCTTTGGTAAACATTCAGGGTTGATTTCCTCTGAGATTGACTAGTGTGATCATGAAACTAAGAAATCTTTTAATTACAGGGTTTCAAAGGAACTCCTGCCCCAAGACCACAGTCATCTTTGTCAGCATTATCCAAATGCTTTGAGGAAAGAAGATGGTCACAGGGAACTCTACTCTGGGGTAGCCAAAGATGGTTACTCTATAGATCAGCCAAGCCATCTGGGCTAAGATATAAATAAAAATGCTACCCAAATACACCTCAACTTTATAGTTTCAAAGTGCATGCAGGATGCTGGTTATGACTTGGCAGAACACTCCTAGCACAGTTAGGATTGCCAAAATATGCTACTTGACCTAGTGGTCTGGGGTCTTACCTACTTGTGACGCTTCTGCAAGCCTGCCTAGATCACTGCTCCTGAAAGCCTGAGCCAGGATGGAACTCCAGGAACCCCAGGCTTGCCAAATTGCCAGACCAGCCAACAGCACTTGTAACCACAGAAAGTCCTGTCTGTGGTCAAAGAAAGAAAAGAAAAGTACAATCTAGAGAGGTGAGACTTAATGTAAGATTTCATTTGGGGACAGGACTAGGTCATAAGATAACATGGGAGATGGGAGGAGGATGTGAAACAAATCACAAGTTTGATGTCAAGAAAATAAACAACAGGTTGTGAAGCAATGCGCATACTGGGGTCCAGCTAAGTGGTTCAGAGTGTAAACTGAAAAGCATTCAACAGTGTTAGAGGCTGGTTCCAGCTGTGTGGTTTGAGGTCTGGATGTAGGTGGAGGTGGCTGGTATTAGGAATCCCATTAGGCAGGAAGAGACACTGCCAGATATTCCTCCACTTACCTGTCTCTCCTGGGGTTACAGATGAAGGTGCATGTCTCCTGAGACCTTCAGCTTCCTGAATATCCAGGCCTCTCTGAGCTTAGCCTGCAGAAAACAGATAAACAATTTATGGAGTTAGTCTTCTGTGGTCATGATTTCTAGGTCCTTGGTTGTCCTAGAGGAGTCTTAGCTTACTATTTTGAAGGATGGGTAAAGACTCCTTCATTTCCCCCAGATTTCTGCCAATAAAAATTCAGAGCATGCATGCCTCTGGCCCTGGTACAGACTGTCCCTATTTCATGAAGATCCATGCTCTGGAAATGAGGAAAGAATCTCACAGCTCCCAGTCTCAGGAGGAGGAAACTTCCTAAGCTAACACTCCAAGAATACCTTCCCAGAGCCACACGGTTGGTATTTCAGCTACTGGTAGGGTGGACTGAGAGGCCCTCATCAAGTGCTCTACTCTGGGGTAGCAAGTTAAGATCGAAGCCATCTGGGCTAAGATATAAATAAAAATGCTACCCAAATACACCTCAACTTTATAGTTTCAAAGTGCATGCAGGATGCTGGTTATGACTTGGCAGAACACTCCTAGCACAGTTAGGATTGCCAAAATATGCTACTTGACCTAGTGGTCTGGGGTCTTACCTACTTGTGACGCTTCTGCAAGCCTGCCTAGATCACTGCTCCTGAAAGCCTGAGCCAGGATGGAACTCCAGGAACCCCAGGCTTGCCAAATTGCCAGACCAGCCAACAGCACTTGTAACCACAGAAAGTCCTGTCTGTGGTCAAAGAAAGAAAAGAAAAGTACAATCTAGAGAGGTGAGACTTAATGTAAGATTTCATTTGGGGACAGGACTAGGTCATAAGATAACATGGGAGATGGGAGGAGGATGTGAAACAAATCACAAGTTTGATGTCAAGAAAATAAACAACAGGTTGTGAAGCAATGCGCATACTGGGGTCCAGCTAAGTGGTTCAGAGTGTAAACTGAAAAGCATTCAACAGTGTTAGAGGCTGGTTCCAGCTGTGTGGTTTGAGGTCTGGATGTAGGTGGAGGTGGCTGGTATTAGGAATCCCATTAGGCAGGAAGAGACACTGCCAGATATTCCTCCACTTACCTGTCTCTCCTGGGGTTACAGATGAAGGTGCATGTCTCCTGAGACCTTCAGCTTCCTGAATATCCAGGCCTCTCTGAGCTTAGCCTGCAGAAAACAGATAAACAATTTATGGAGTTAGTCTTCTGTGGTCATGATTTCTAGGTCCTTGGTTGTCCTAGAGGAGTCTTAGCTTACTATTTTGAAGGATGGGTAAAGACTCCTTCATTTCCCCCAGATTTCTGCCAATAAAAATTCAGAGCATGCATGCCTCTGGCCCTGGTACAGACTGTCCCTATTTCATGAAGATCCATGCTCTGGAAATGAGGAAAGAATCTCACAGCTCCCAGTCTCAGGAGGAGGAAACTTCCTAAGCTAACACTCCAAGAATACCTTCCCAGAGCCACACGGTTGGTATTTCAGCTACTGGTAGGGTGGACTGAGAGGCCCTCATTAAGTGCTAGGACCAGTAGATCAAGGTAAAAGCCACTGCCCTACAGTGGTGAAGATAAGAAACAAGTGACCATGAAACTCAGCAAGTTATCCTGGTCCTATTCAGGACCTCATGGGAAAAAGTTTATATGTAGCAGGCCTCTTAGCAGGGCTCATGATGACAATGATGATGTGTTTACCACTTATTGAGCACTTATCGTGTGCCAGATACTGTACTAAGTGCTTTATATTCATTGTCTCACTTAATCATCACAGCAATTCTGAAAGGATCTTGTTATCCTCATTTTACAGCTAAGGGAATCAAAAATCAGAAAGGATCAGTAACTTGTCCAAGATTTTTTCAGCTAGTATATGGCTGAGGCCAATTTCAAATACATGCAAAGTGAACCCAGAGCCTGAGCTCTTAACCTCTTTGCTATGTTGCACATAGAAGGTATCCATTCATAATGTAACAAGCTTTGGGCAGGAAATCAATAAGGTCTGCTGGAGTAGATCTCCCTGGATAAAACATGCAGTTCTGGGCTTCCCTGGTGGTCCAGTGGGTAAACAGTCCACCTTGCACTGCAAAGGGCACTGGTTCGATCCCTGGCATGGGAGGATCCCACATGCCACGAAGCGGCTGAACCGGTGTGTCCAATTACGAGCCAGTGCTCGGGAGTGCATGTGCCCAGAGCCAGTGCTCTGCTGCAGGTGAGGCCACTGCGATGGGAGGCCCACACCAGCCAAAGAACAGAGATGAATAAAAATAAATAAATGAAAGACCAATAAAAGTGGCCAAAAATTTTTTTTAAATGCAGTTCCATTCTGGAACATACTATGGCTTGAATTGGCAAGCAAGACTTTAAGATGAAAAGGGGGCAGGCACAAAAGCAGGATGGGGGAAGGAGCAGGTCCGGGGATTCAACTCCCCCATGACCCAGATTTGCTGATGGCTCACCCAACAGGTGTGGTGTGTGTTGTGTGTAGTAGATGACAGGGATCACTCAAATACATGCACTCTTCGTAGCTATAAGAAGGGCACAAGGGATTCCCTTGTAGCTCAGCTGGTAAAGAATTTGCTTGCAATGCAGGAGACCTGGGTTTGATCCCAGAGTTGGGAAAATCCCCTGGAGAAGGAGAAGGCTACCTGCTCCAGTATTCATGGAGAATTCCATGCCTTGTCCATGGGTCACAAAGGATCAGACACTGAGCGACTTCACTCTCACTTTTTTCCAACAGTCTTAGCAATACTGGAAAATAGTTGTGACCTCCATCCAGGTCACACTCTAGCCACATACATAGGGCACCCATTTGATGAGATTTCCCACTTTCAACATCTGAGGCAACTCATCATGTTCCAGTCCTTCTAAGCCTTCTAAAAGCACTAACTAAGTAGCAACACTCTAGAGACCTTGAGGAAGACTGCAGCATTTCAATAGAGGCCAGCTGACCCCGTGTTGGCTCTCAGTGGCAGTTCATCTTTGGTAGGGATGAATACATCCACTCTTCAATTTTTCTAGAAACCAGTGTAATCACCGTGCAGGGAAACATGAACATGGAAAGACTTATGTTTCGTCTTTTCTTTTCAGGCTAAAAATCCCTCAGCTTCGTTCCCCAATTATAAAGGTCAAGACATTACAAGGCTGCAACATGAATCCAGGAGCGTTTATGACTATTCTCGTGGGGGTTAGTGTGGCTTAGATAGGAATAGCCATTCCATGTGGCTGATAGCCTTTGCCATTCATTTCCATCCTGAGGTTTCCTATAGAGTCTCAAACTACCCTGGTTAGAAGTCCATATTCCACCTTCTACTAGTTAACCCCAAAACACTGTCACATTTTCTTTCAGTGAGCATGGCAGGTACACAGGACAATTATCTGCCTCTAAATTACCTGTAATACTGACCAAGGATAAAGCCTTCCAGAACAAGAGAATTTCTCTGAAAAAGACAAGAGACAGAAGAATTATGTCTGCACCAAGATTTTGACTATGCCAAATATTGATGTACCAGGGCTCATATTTCAATCAGATACCATCGTTGCCATAAATGCTACTTACCAGTTATTTATAGCTTTCTTCCTTCAGGTACATGGTAGAAATGCACTTGCCTTATCTCTTTGAAGTTAGGCATGGCCATGGTCAATGAAAAACAAGTGAAATTTATATTAAGGTCACTTCTGGGTAGAAACTTTAATGACGAGTGAGTTGATTCTACTTGTTCCTCTCCCTTGATACAAAAACCATGGAAATAAGTTGAGATGGAGGCTCTGTCAGCTAGGGTCTCTGATGACTATAATGAGCAGAGTGCTCAGCTGACGTGCAATGGGCATGTAGCATAAGCAAAAAAATAGACCTTTATAGTTTTAAGCACTAGTTTTGGGGATTGTTTGTTATTGCAGCATGTCTTAAACTATCTTGACTAATAAAGACAAGACCTTGATGCTGGGAAAGATTGAGGGTAGGAGGATAAGGGGGCAACAGATGAGGTGGTTGGATGGTATCACCGATTCATTGGACATGAATTTGAGCAAACTCCAGGAGACAGTGAAGGACAGGGAAGCCTGGCATGGGGCAGTCCACAGGGCCGCAAAGAGCTGGACATGACTTAGTAACTGAACAACAACAATTTTCTTGAGAGATGAGACACCCAGGAGTTCAAGGATACAGATAAGACCTATAGGGTTTCAACTTCTCTGACCATCCCCATTCTTGATACATCAGATTTTTGGGTAAAGAAAAATAAGGGAAAATATAACTTTGGCAGAATAATTTAGCCTCAATATAGTGACTTTAAATAACTACATCCTGTTTTGAATAATTTCAGATTCTTGGGCCAACTCAGAGGGCTATTTACAAAGCTAGGCATATGTGATGTTTGTAAATATAGGAAGATACCATTTCAATTACCTTTGAGGACCTTGTCACTTCAAAGCCTGAGTCATTTATGGAGCATGTGGTATTCCTCAGCACTCTAGTTCTTATTCTACCCCTTTCATCCCTTCCAAGTTTTCTATTTTGATTTTGGCTCAAATTTCCATTCTTGTTCTTACTCTTTGGATTTGATTTCCTTGAATTGACTTCCTTTCAAAGTTAAAACCTTTGGCATTTACTCATTTGTTCTTAGGGCTTCCCTGGTGGTAAAGAATCTGCCTGGAATGTGGGAGATGCAGGTTCGATCCCTGGATTGGGAAGACCACCTGGAGAAGGGAATGGCTACCCACTCCAGTATTCTTTCCTGAAGAATTTCATGGACAGAGGAGCCTGGCAGTCTACAGTCTATGGGGTCACAAAGAATCAGACACAACTGAGTGAGTAGCACACTTTCATTTGTTCTTGCCACTCCTGGGCACCACAAAATAACAGCAGTCACAATAATATCTTCAATTATTGAGCACCTATGATGTGTCAGGAACTGCGCTAACCATTGCTTCATTTAATCTAATTCTCAAAACAGCCCCGAGAGTAGGTATTATTAGAGTTTCTATTTTATAAACGAGGAAAAGTGAGGCTCAGAGTGACCATCAGCTAGTAAACATACAGTTCCAGAATTCCAATTAAATGCATCCTGTGCTAACATAACATAAAAGCCATATTTTACCACCTCTACAGTCACCCAGCTCTGGTCTTTGGAACTTAAACTATCAAAGCTACCCAAACATTGCCTTGCTTTCTGAAGGGGTTCATCTCCATCCTCAGTAAAGGATTGGGCCCCACAGACACTTTAGACAGTTTGAATAATCAAGGTTTCCCTTTGCAACAACTCCTAAATTGGCTTCTCTAGCCAGTCCCCCACCCCCACACCCCGCCCCGCCTCAGACCAAGAGGCAATAGTAAAGCTGCATCACATTCCCATATACTCCCCAAGCCTCATCTTCAAAAGCCCCTAGTCTGGCAAAGTCTTAGTCATTTCTGGCAGCCTCACCTGTGAAGCGACCTAATTATATACCTGAAAGGCAAAAAGTCCTTTTCATGAGCTTGGGCTTGTCAACCATGTCTCTAAGCCATCCAGGGACTTATTTAGGAGCTTTTGAACCTGGTGAGAGTATAGAAGGTCACAACCCATCTCTCTGTCTTTCTCAGCTATTTCTCTGATCTGTATCATTGAGACAGGCTTCCCAGTAGTGGCAGGAAAATCATACTATCATTAGAGCCTCCTGAACACTGGGTACAGAGTATTTTCACACGTGTGCTTATTTTTCTATGAAGTAGACTGTAGCCAAGATAAATTCTACTGGATGGGAATAAAAGCTTCTTACCAGCAAAGCTGCTCCAGACACCTGTAAAACTTACTTCAAGGGGACTCTGGACAATCCATGATCACAGGGTCAAAAACTCACATCTGAGAGGGGTGGAGGGGGCCAGTGATATGCATATGACTAATCTGGGATTATACATATCTGTAAATAACAAAACTCTGTAAAAGTAAAAAGTAAAATAAAAATCATTATTAATAACAAAAAACCCCCCTCACACCCTGGAACTGTTTCCCCTCAGCCCACATCAGTACACTTGGTCCTTTTCCTTGGAAATTGTAGTTGCAGATCACCACCTGGTTGTGAGCTCCTCCTTCCTGAGATACTGTGGCCCCGAAGACGAAGGATCTAAGTCAGATGCATACAGCATTAGAATGAGATTTATAGCTTCCCAGAATATCTTCTACAGATTAGAAGAATGGGAGGAGAAAGGTGCTGCTCCACCAGATCATATCAGGGGAAACCTTCAGACATCTTGGCCATTATACACCCTTAACATATGACTGAGGTCCAGGCACTAGCCATGCCTCCCTATGACTTCTGGTGGCCCACGGATCAGGCTTGCACATTACATGACATTGATATCCATGGTCGTTTACAAGTCCAAGAGGCCATTGGGACTACTGAACTTCCACTGAAACACTAACAGAAGATGCTCACTTCATGTTCTGTGTTGAGCCTAACCTCCCTCCTAGGGCCACAGAGCCTTATGGTGGTGGTAGATGTCCTTACTATGTGGCATACTTCATCTCTTGCTCCAGATTTTTAGCAAGAACTTCAGTTTTGTTTGTTAAATTTGTAGGTTTGACAGTCTTCAAATCCCTCCATGTCCATAGTAGATTATTTATTACCCACCACCAGAGTACATACTGAATACGATAGCAGAACCATGAAAGTGTGCCTCTGGATCTAGACATGACAACCACTAAGAAGGCTCCACCTACCTCCCACCACAAAGACAGTCTCTAAGAACTTCTTGGCCCTTTCCACCCTGAGATCTGTATCATTGAGACAGGCTTCCCAGTAGTGGCAGGAAAATATCAAGAGCCTCCTGAACACTGGGTACAGAGTATTTTCACACGTGTGCTTATTTTTCTATGAAGTAGACTGTAGCCAAGATAAATTCTACTGGATGGGAATAAAAGCTTCTTACCAGCAAAGCTGCTCCAGACACCTGTAAAACTTACTTCAAGGGGACTCTGGACAATCCATGATCACAGGGTCAAAAACTCACATCTGAGAGGGGTGGAGGGGGCCAGTGATATGCATATGACTAATCTGGGATTATACATATCTGTAAATAACAAAACTCTGTAAAAGTAAAAAGTAAAATAAAAATCATTATTAATAACAAAAAACCCCCCTCACACCCTGGAACTGTTTCCCCTCAGCCCACATCAGTACACTTGGTCCTTTTCCTTGGAAATTGTAGTTGCAGATCACCACCTGGTTGTGAGCTCCTCCTTCCTGAGATACTGTGGCCCCGAAGACGAAGGATCTAAGTCAGATGCATACAGCATTAGAATGAGATTTATAGCTTCCCAGAATATCTTCTACAGATTAGAAGAATGGGAGGAGAAAGGTGCTGCTCCACCAGATCATATCAGGGGAAACCTTCAGACATCTTGGCCATTATACACCCTTAACATATGACTGAGGTCCAGGCACTAGCCATGCCTCCCTATGACTTCTGGTGGCCCACGGATCAGGCTTGCACATTACATGACATTGATATCCATGGTCGTTTACAAGTCCAAGAGGCCATTGGGACTACTGAACTTCCACTGAAACACTAACAGAAGATGCTCACTTCATGTTCTGTGTTGAGCCTAACCTCCCTCCTAGGGCCACAGAGCCTTATGGTGGTGGTAGATGTCCTTACTATGTGGCATACTTCATCTCTTGCTCCAGATTTTTAGCAAGAACTTCAGTTTTGTTTGTTAAATTTGTAGGTTTGACAGTCTTCAAATCCCTCCATGTCCATAGTAGATTATTTATTACCCACCACCAGAGTACATACTGAATACGATAGCAGAACCATGAAAGTGTGCCTCTGGATCTAGACATGACAACCACTAAGAAGGCTCCACCTACCTCCCACCACAAAGACAGTCTCTAAGAACTTCTTGGCCCTTTCCACCCTGAGCATGTCCTGGCCCTCTAATTATAGGCTTCACTCCTTGATTCCTCAAACCACCATCATAGCCACAGACCACCTAGCAAAATGTAACAGAAATTTCATGTGATACAGCAGGAAATTATACCAGACCTACAGCAATAGGCATCAAACACCAGCCAAAGCTTGGCATGTGGGAAGTAGCAGATCCCTTTAAAAGACTAACAATATGGTCTTCTATAGCACTGGATTAGATACGACTTCTTGAAAAGCATCCATTGTGCAAGTACCTCATCTAGGCACATCTTCTGGCACTAAGCTGTGCCTACTATGTTTTTGGAGATGGTCTTTTTAATGATGTGTGAGGAATTAGGCTATGTAGTCCAAAATGGAGGTCAAAGAAGACCTTCCCTAATTTCCTGAAAGGTTGATGCTTCTGTGGAAGTCTTGAGCAAGGCCTTAACCATTCTTAAGAAACCTCAACAAAGAAGAGCAGTTTGACTGGAAAGTAGTAGCTATAAATTTGTAAGTGTGCCCAGCAACCCTCAGTATCCTCCATGGTTCACAGGTCCAGTATTCTAAAACTCAGGGCAATGTGATTGGCATTTTCTTACTCTCCCTCCTCTATCTTGAACATCTTTTTCTAGACTAGTCTAGAGATGGACCACATGCACCATTTGAAGTTGATTTGACAATTCTATCTACAATCCCTCTATCCATGGAGTGATAGCTCAGAATACTCAAAGGAAGAAGAAACAAGAATGTGTTAGGATATTATGGAGGTTGTATATCACATTTGGTCTAGGAGAACATGGAGATATATTCTGCTTTGTGGTTGAAGTTTTTAATCCATTCACATTTAATGTTATGATTGATATGGTAGAATTTGTGTCTATTGTTTTGCTATGTGCTCCAGGATTTTTTAGCAAGAACTTCAGTTTTGTTTGTTAAATTTGTAGGTTTGACAGTCTTCAAATCCCTCCATGTCCATAGTAGATTATTTATTACCCACCACCAGAGTACATACTGAATACGATAGCAGAACCATGAAAGTGTGCCTCTGGATCTAGACATGACAACCACTAAGAAGGCTCCACCTACCTCCCACCACAAAGACAGTCTCTAAGAACTTCTTGGCCCTTTCCACCCTGAGCATGTCCTGGCCCTCTAATTATAGGCTTCACTCCTTGATTCCTCAAACCACCATCATAGCCACAGACCACCTAGCAAAATGTAACAGAAATTTCATGTGATACAGCAGGAAATTATACCAGACCTACAGCAATAGGCATCAAACACCAGCCAAAGCTTGGCATGTGGGAAGTAGCAGATCCCTTTAAAAGACTAACAATATGGTCTTCTATAGCACTGGATTAGATACGACTTCTTGAAAAGCATCCATTGTGCAAGTACCTCATCTAGGCACATCTTCTGGCACTAAGCTGTGCCTACTATGTTTTTGGAGATGGTCTTTTTAATGATGTGTGAGGAATTAGGCTATGTAGTCCAAAATGGAGGTCAAAGAAGACCTTCCCTAATTTCCTGAAAGGTTGATGCTTCTGTGGAAGTCTTGAGCAAGGCCTTAACCATTCTTAAGAAACCTCAACAAAGAAGAGCAGTTTGACTGGAAAGTAGTAGCTATAAATTTGTAAGTGTGCCCAGCAACCCTCAGTATCCTCCATGGTTCACAGGTCCAGTATTCTAAAACTCAGGGCAATGTGATTGGCATTTTCTTACTCTCCCTCCTCTATCTTGAACATCTTTTTCTAGACTAGTCTAGAGATGGACCACATGCACCATTTGAAGTTGATTTGACAATTCTATCTACAATCCCTCTATCCATGGAGTGATAGCTCAGAATACTCAAAGGAAGAAGAAACAAGAATGTGTTAGGATATTATGGAGGTTGTATATCACATTTGGTCTAGGAGAACATGGAGATATATTCTGCTTTGTGGTTGAAGTTTTTAATCCATTCACATTTAATGTTATGATTGATATGGTAGAATTTGTGTCTATTGTTTTGCTATGTGTTTTCTATATATTTTATGTGGTTTTTGTTCCTCTGTTCTTCCATTATTGTCTTCTTTTGTATTAAATACACATTCCCTGGTGCTCAGACTGTAAAGAATCTGTCTGCTAGTGTTGGAGACATGGGTTTGATCCTTGGGTTGGGAAGATCCCCTGGAGAATGGAATGACAACCCATTCCAGTATTCTTTCCTGAAGAATTCCATGGACAGAGGAGCCTGGTGGGCTATAGTTCATGGGGTCACACAGAAACAGACATGACTAGATGACTTTCACTTTCACATATTTCTTAGTCTACCATTTAAGTTCTTTTGTTGTTATTATTTATTATATATTTGAGTCATTTCCTTAATGATTGCTCTGAGGATAACAATGCATCTCATAAAATAATCTGGCTCAGATTAATACTAACTTAATTCCAATAGTATATAAAAACTGTTTATTCCAATATAGCTCCCTCTTTTGTGTTATTGTCATTCCTCTTTATAGACTACCATGCCGTTAACACAGTTTTGTCATTATTGTATGTCTGTCCCTTTTAAAGTATTTAGGAGAAGAAAAAAGTAAATCTATTTTATACTGTCTTTAAATGTATCTGTATAGTTATCTTTGCCAGCACTCTTTGTTTCTTTGTATAGATTCAAGTTACCATCTAATACAGAGCTAGAACAGGATAGCACTGAGCAATACTCTGACCACTTTGATAGGTATCTTTCCTAAATATTGATTAGAATAAAACGTTGTGTACTGGTGAAGCACATTAAACTAGTAATAAAATTGAAAAAAAGAAAAGTTACCATTTAATTGTCTTTCTCTTCAGTTTGAAGGACTCTCTTCAGTGTTTCTGGTAGTGCATACCTACTGGTAACAAATATTCTTAATCTTAGTTTCTCTGGGAACATATTTTTCTTTTTTGAGGGATAATTCTTCTGAATATAGAATTTTTTTCTTTATTCATTAAGTGTTTATTGAACACGTGCTTTGTGTCAGATGCACAAATTAAATAGATCTTATGGGACAGGGCTTATTTTTTCCATACAAATTTTATTTATTATTGGATATAGAATTCTTGACTGGCCAGTTCTATTCTTTCAGCATTTAAAATATGCCATTATCCTGTCTTCTGACTGCTTTTATTTCTGATGAAAAAGTAAGGGATTCCTTGTATGTGATAAGTCACTTTTCTCTTGTGGTTTTCAAGGTTTTTTTCTTTTTCTTTGGCTTTCATCAATGTGACTGTGATGTGAATAATTTTCCGTCTGGCAAGCAATCATTCTACTTTTATTTAGACATGATTTTCTTTACTTCTTTGAACATCTTTCCAACACCTGATATAAAGTCTTTATCTAGTAAGTCCAATGTCCAGGTTTCTTCATGGACAGTTTCTAATAACTGCTCCCTTTTCTATATATGTGCCATACTTTCCTGTTTCTTTGAATGTCTAATATTTATTTATATCAGACATTTAAGGTAATATATTATAACAATTCTAGTATTAGATGACGCTTCCCCAATGTTTATTATTGCCGTGTTTTTGATGTTATTGTTGGTGGTGCTCAGTTGTTGCTAATCCTGCTCATTTGTTTGGTGAGTTTCTTACGTTAGTTCTGTAGACTTTGTAATCTCTGTGGTTTTTTTTTTTTCTTTTAATTTTTGTTTTTTATTTTTAAGACCTGTTTCCTAAAGATCACACCAAGTGTAGCTCTCATCAGTTTCAAAAATTGTTCTCTTTCCCCACTCTCCTTTAGGCCTAAAGTTGATAATACTTTCTTGTTATTTCTAGTCTTTGGGATCTGTAGCTATGTAAGAGAGATTTTCTGCCAGGAGCTGTATCATAATAAAGCCATTGTTGAACCATGGCTCACCTGGGAGGTGGCTGGGGAAATCAATATACTTATTTCCTTGCCCACCTGTCCTTTAATCTCTTTCCACTGCCTCTAACTGACCAAACCCCAAAAGAAGCCAGAAAGCGTTGATGAAGTTAACAGTAGTCAGCCTCCAGGTATACAGAGCAAGGTGGAAAAGGGTAATCTGATGTATAAAATGTGGTTGGATTTCTATTTACCTCAGCCAGCATTCTGGCACCTTTCATTCCGTAAGATTTGTCTTTCTTGAGCTAAAAAAATGTTTCCTTTGTTATTTCTTTGAATAATTTATTCTCTCTTAGAAATTATATTAGATGGTTGTTAGAACTTATGGACCTATTATTCCTATATCTTAATTTTTCTTTTACATTTTACAGTTCTCTGTCTTTGAGGGCTGCATTCTAGTAAAAATTTTTGAGCCCATTTTCCAGGTCACCAATTAACTCTTCATTTATGTCTATCCTGCTAACGTACATTAACTGAGTTTTTAATATTTTTATAATCATTTGTTCACTCTCTAAAATCTCTAATTTTCTTTTTCATAAAAACCTATTGCTGGGGGCTTCCCTGGTGGTCCAGTGGGTAAGGACACCACCTTGCAGTGCAAGGGGCGCCAGTTTGATCCCTGGCCTGGGAAGATCCCACGTGCCGCGGAGCGGCTGGACCGATGTGTCCAATTACCAAAGCCGGAGCTCTGGAGCGCATATGCCCAGAGCCGGTGCTCTGTGACAACAGAGGCCACCGTGATGGGAGGCCCACAAGAGCCAAAGAACAAAGACAGATGAAAACAGACAAATGAAAGACCAATAGAAGTGGCCCGTCCACCCCGTCCCTCCCTAACCCGCCCCCCCCAAAATAAATAAATAAATAAATGTAAAAAACAAAAAGAATGTAGAGGAGCTAGATTAAAAATAATAATAATAAAATTTTAAAAAAACCTATTACTGATCTATAAATGCAATATCCTTACTTAACTCTCTGAGAATATGAATTATTTTTAAGTCTTAATCTGTTATCTCTAGTACCTGCTTCTTTGGATTTAATTCTGTTTGTTGAGGTCACTGTCTCCCTTTCATGGTGCTGGCTTACCTCAAATGTTAGGTGTTTCTTCACCATGTGCTCATCTGTCCATGGAATATGTATCTGTTTACAGCACTCTGCCTCCAGTGATTAAGAGAGATGTGTGGAAAATTCTGCCAGGCAGGATGTATCAGAGACTGAAATAAGACAAAAATGACACCATCACCTTTAGTATTGTTGTGGGAGTTCTAGCTAATACAATAGACAAGAAAAATAAATGAAGTATAAATAATGGAAAGAAAAACACACATTATTATTTCCAGAGGATATAACTGTCCATACAGCACACTTAAATGAAATAGTTCAGACAAGTTCAGGATCAGGGTAAAGGCAAAGAGACAATAATATTCCTATGGCCTGGGGTTATGTTTCCAGGAAAGATGGAAACAACATATTCCTTGTCTCTCCCACTGAATGCAGCTATAAAACATATGCAAAACACATGGAATAGCTATTAAAAACCAAAAAGTATGGACTAAGCACACCACAGCACAGGGACTTCCCTGACAGTCCAGTGGTTTAGACTCTGCACTTCCATTGCCAGGAGCATGGGTTTGATCCCTGGTCAGGGAACTAAGATCCAATATACTGCATAGTGCAGCAAAAAAATAAAACCTGAAAAGTAAATAGCATGTGAATTGGGGAAACAAGAGTCACTGAGGTAGTAGTAAGTTTATCACTTTTTTCCTTTGCTATTCTCCAGCCTGGACTCAAAGTAGCCCAAAACTCAGAAGTAGGTTTCAATGCAGACAGAGAGGTCTTCAGAAAAGGCCATTTATTTAGTTCAATCTTCATGAGTAAGAAAGGGGTCGCCTAGAAGCCATAGTGATGGCAGTAGAGTCTTGCAGTCCCTTAAAACTCCAAAGAAGGAGGGCTTTTCTCCTTGCCCAAAGAGGCTGTGATCTCAAGAAGGTGGAATGAATCCGAACTGCTTTTATTTCCTTTCTCTGTCATGTTTCCATTAGGTTCCTGATATAAACATAATCATAGGAAATGAATGGTGGAACAGGATAAATAAAGTCCTTAATTTTCTGGCAGGAGGATCAAGAGGTGGCCCCCTAACTGGAAAGTACTGGGGAAATTGCAGAAAAGAAGGAGCTCTATAAAACTGATTCCATAAAATTGTTCATGAACTCCTAGGTATGACTCTGACTGTAAATGACATGCCAAAGATATATCATACAAACATTAATAAAAAGAAACCAGGAATGGCTATATTAACATCAGAAAAGGTGGACTTCACAGTAAATAAAATTACAAATAAAAACAGGGGCATTACATAATGATTAAAGATGCAACTCACCAAGAGCACACAATCCTAAATGTGTATACAAAATACATGAAAGAAAAACAGAGGATATAACTGTCCATACAGCACACTTAAATGAAATAGTTCAGACAAGTTCAGGATCAGGGTAAAGGCAAAGAGACAATAATATTCCTATGGCCTGGGGTTATGTTTCCAGGAAAGATGGAAACAACATATTCCTTGTCTCTCCCACTGAATGCAGCTATAAAACATATGCAAAACACATGGAATAGCTATTAAAAACCAAAAAGTATGGACTAAGCACACCACAGCACAGGGACTTCCCTGACAGTCCAGTGGTTTAGACTCTGCACTTCCATTGCCAGGAGCATGGGTTTGATCCCTGGTCAGGGAACTAAGATCCAATATACTGCATAGTGCAGCAAAAAAATAAAACCTGAAAAGTAAATAGCATGTGAATTGGGGAAACAAGAGTCACTGAGGTAGTAGTAAGTTTATCACTTTTTTCCTTTGCTATTCTCCAGCCTGGACTCAAAGTAGCCCAAAACTCAGAAGTAGGTTTCAATGCAGACAGAGAGGTCTTCAGAAAAGGCCATTTATTTAGTTCAATCTTCATGAGTAAGAAAGGGGTCGCCTAGAAGCCATAGTGATGGCAGTAGAGTCTTGCAGTCCCTTAAAACTCCAAAGAAGGAGGGCTTTTCTCCTTGCCCAAAGAGGCTGTGATCTCAAGAAGGTGGAATGAATCCGAACTGCTTTTATTTCCTTTCTCTGTCATGTTTCCATTAGGTTCCTGATATAAACATAATCATAGGAAATGAATGGTGGAACAGGATAAATAAAGTCCTTAATTTTCTGGCAGGAGGATCAAGAGGTGGCCCCCTAACTGGAAAGTACTGGGGAAATTGCAGAAAAGAAGGAGCTCTATAAAACTGATTCCATAAAATTGTTCATGAACTCCTAGGTATGACTCTGACTGTAAATGACATGCCAAAGATATATCATACAAACATTAATAAAAAGAAACCAGGAATGGCTATATTAACATCAGAAAAGGTGGACTTCACAGTAAATAAAATTACAAATAAAAACAGGGGCATTACATAATGATTAAAGATGCAACTCACCAAGAGCACACAATCCTAAATGTGTATACATCAAAATACATGAAAGAAAAACTGATATTGTAAAATACTGAAGGAGAAATAAATCCACAATTACAGTTGGTGACTTCAACAGTCCTCTATCATTAATTGATAAAACTAGAAGACAGGGGGGCTTCCCTGGTGGCCCAGTGGGTGAAGAGTCCGCCTTACAGTGCAAGGGGCACCAGTTTGATCCCTGGCCCAGGAAGATCCCATGTGCAGCAGAGTGGCTGGACCAATGTGTCCAATTACAAGCCGACGCTCTGGAGCGCGTGTGCCCAGAGCCGGTGCTCTGCAATGAGAGAGGCCACTGCGATGGGAGGCCTACACAGGCCAAAGAATAAGATGGATGAAAATAAATAAATGAAGGATCTTTAAAAAAAAAAAAAAAAACTAGAAGACAGAAAACCAGAAAGAATATAAAGCCGAACACTAACAACCTACTATATCTAACTGATTTTAATAAACACTCCATGCAACAGCATAACAAACAGCATAACAAACTTTCTTTTCAAGTGACTATGGAATATTCAAAAAGATATATCATATACTGAGCCATAAAAAATCTTATAAGAGACTTTTCTTCACAAACTGTAGAAGCAAGAAGAGATACAGTGAAATATTTAAAGTGTTGAAAGAGAAAGATCTACTAATATGGAATTCTATACTCAACAAAGTTTTTCTGTAACAATGAAGGAGGAATAGGACCTACATGAAGAAACAAAAAAGGGTGTAATAATGATGGTAAAATAATGTATTTTACTTTTCTTTTTTTAAGCTATAATTGGTGTACAATATAAGTTACAGATGTATAGTGATTCACAATTTTTAAAGGTTATCCTCCATTTATAGTTATTATAAAATATTGGCTATATTCCCCATGTTATACAATATATCCTGTAGCTTATTTTATATATAATATTTTGTTCCTTTTTAATCCACTACCACTATATTACTCCCTCTCTCTCCTTACTGGTAAGCCCTAATTTGTTATCTATATCTGTGAGTCTGCTTCTTTTTTTGTTATATTCACTAGTTTGTTGTATTCTTTATATTCCACATGTAAATGATATCATATAGTATTTGTCTTTCTCTATATGATTTACTTCACTTAGCATAATGCCCTCCAAGTCCATTCATTTTGTTAGAAATGGCAAATTTTCATTCTTTTTATGGCTGAGTAGTATTCCGTTGTGTGTGTGTGTGTATATATATATACACCACATCTTCCTTATCCATTCCTCTGTTTTGTTTAGTTTTTTATTTTTTTGGTCACTTCTATTGGTCTTTCATTCATTCACTTTTCATCTGTCTTTGTTCTTTGGCCCATTTGGGCCTCCCCTCGCAGTGGTCCCTCTCGTCACAGAGCATCAGCTCTGGGCGCATGCACTCCAGAGCTCCAACTCGGTAGTTGGACATATCCGTCCAGCCGCTCCACGGCACGTGGGATCTTCCCAGGCCAGGGATCAAACTGGCACCCCTTGCACTGCAAAGCAGTGTCCCTACCCACTGGACCACCAGGGAAGCCCTCCATTCCTCTGTTGATGGATATTTAGGTTGCTGCCATGTCTTGGCTATTGCAAATAATACTGATATGAACATTGGGGTGCATGTGTCTTTTCAAATTAGTGTTTTGTTCTTTTTTGGATGTATACCAAGGAGTGGAATTGACAGATCATATGGAAGTTTCACTTTTATTTTCTGAGAAAAAGCCACACTGTTTTCCACATGAATGTATCAATTTTTCTTCTTCTTAATTGACATAATAGATAACTATTTCTTCAAAATAATAATAGCAACAGATACATAGACAAATGGAAGAGAATAGAGAGCCCATAAATAAATCCATGTAAATATGGTCAACATACTTTAACAAATGTACTAAGAATTACACAATGGAGAAAGGAATGCATCATCAACAAATTGGGCTGGGAAAATTGGACATCTACATGCAAAATAACAAAATTGGCCCTTTATCTTACACCATAAAAAAATCAAATCAAAAAAGATTAAGAGCTTCAACTTCAGATCTGAAATGTAAAATCTTAGAAGAAAATATAGGGGAAAGATCTGGGCCATTATTTCATGCATATGATACCAAAATCACAGGCAATCAAAATACAAATAAACAAGTGGTTTGCAACAAACTAAAAAGTTTCTTCACATCAAAAGAAACCATTGAGAAAATGACAAGGCAACCTATGGAATGAAAAAAATAATACAACCATATATCTGATAGGGGGCTAAACTCCAAAATATATAAGGAATTCCTACAATTCAGTAACAAACAAAACAAAGCCTAGTAACAATTTTTTTAAATGATCTAAGAACTTGAATTTTTTTAATTGCTTATTTAATTTATATGCAGCATTTATATGCAAAATACCTGTCTGGATAAAGCACAAGCTGGAATCAAGATTGCCTGGAGAAATCTCAATAACCTCAGGTATGCAGATGACAGCATCCTTATGGCAGAATGCGAAGAGGAACTAAAGAGCTTCTTGATGAAGGTGAAAGAGGAGAGTGAAAAAGCTGGCTAAAACTCAACATTCAGAAAACAAAGATCGTGGAACCCAGTCCCATCACTTCATGGCAAATAGATGGACAGACAGTGAAAACAGTGACAGACTTTATTTTCTTGGGCTCCAAAATCACTGCGGATGGTGACTGAAGCCATGAAATTAAAAGACGCTTGCTCCTTGGAAGAAAAACTATGACAAACCTAGACAGTGTATTCAAAAGTAGAGACATCACTTTGCTGACAAAAGCCCATGTAGTCAAAGCTCTGGTTTTCCCAGTTGTCATGTATGGATATGAGAGCTGGAACATAAAGAAGGCCGAGGGCCAAAGAATTGATGCCTTGAGCTGTTTTGAAGAAAACTCTTGAGAGTCCCTCGGACTGCAAGGAGATCCAACCAGTCAATCCTAAGACAAATCAACACTGAATATTCATGGGAAGGACTGATGCTGAAGCTGAAGCTCCAATATTTTAGCCACCTGATGCAAAGAGAGAAATCACTGGAAAAGATCCTGATGCTGGGAAAAACAGAAGGGAAAAGGAGAAGGGGATGATAGAGGATGAGATGGTTGGCTGACATCACTGAGTCAACAGACATGAGTTTAAGCAAGCTCCAGGAGATGGTGAAGGACAAGGAAGGCTGGTGTGCTGCCGTCCATGGGGTTGCAAAGAGTCAGGCATGACTGAGTGACTAAACTGAAGGACTTGAATAGACATTTCCCAAAGAAGATACAAATGACTAACATAAAAAAAAAACATAAAAAAATGAATAACATATATTTTTAAATGCTCAGCATCACTAATAATGAGAGAAATGCAAATCAAAGCCACAAAGTGATATCACCTCACACCTGTCAGGATGGTTATTATCAAAAAACAAAAGACAAGCGTTGGTAAGATATGGAGAAATCAGAACACTTGTACACAGTTTCTACATTGGTAGAAATGTAAAATGGTGCAGTTACTGTGAAAAATATTATGGAGACTCCTCAAAAATTAAAAAATGAACTACTATTTCTGGTATTTATTTAAAAGAACTGAAATTAGTATCCTGCAGAGACATTAGCACTTCAATGATTATTTCAAGACTATTCACAATAGCCAAGATATAAAAACAACCTAAATGTCTAAGAACAGATGAATGAATAAAGAAAATGTAGTATATATATTCAGCCTTAAAGAAAGAAGGGAATTCTGCAGTATATTTTATTATGGGTGAATCTTGAAGAATATTATGTTAAGTGAACCAAGTCAGTCACAGAAAGACAAATACTGCATGATTTCACTTATGTGAAGTATCTAAGTCAAATTTACAGAAGTGGAATGCTGGTTACCAGAGGCTAGAGATAAAGAGAAAGCATGGAGTTGCTAATCAAGAGGCGTAAAGTTTCAGTAAACAGTACAAATAAGCTTTGGAGATCTGCTAGACAACATTGTTACTATGATCAACAATAATGTATTGCTGTTAGCTGTTCAGTCAAGTCCAACCCTTTGCAGCCCTATGGACTGTAACCTGCCAGGCTCCTCTGTCCATGGGCTTTTCCAGGCAAGAACACTGGAGTGGGTTGCCATTCCCTTCTTCTGGGGATCTTTCTGGCCCAGGGATCAAATTTCCGCATGAGTATTGAAGAGTCCGAGATGGTGAAGGAAAAAAAAAACTGACATCACTGAGTCAACAGACATGAGTTTAAGCAAGCTCCAGGAGATGGTGAAGGACAAGGAAGGCTGGTGTGCTGCCGTCCATGGGGTTGCAAAGAGTCAGGCATGACTGAGTGACTAAACTGAAGGACTTGAATAGACATTTCCCAAAGAAGATACAAATGACTAACATAAAAAAAAAACATAAAAAAATGAATAACATATATTTTTAAATGCTCAGCATCACTAATAATGAGAGAAATGCAAATCAAAGCCACAAAGTGATATCACCTCACACCTGTCAGGATGGTTATTATCAAAAAACAAAAGACAAGCGTTGGTAAGATATGGAGAAATCAGAACACTTGTACACAGTTTCTACATTGGTAGAAATGTAAAATGGTGCAGTTACTGTGAAAAATATTATGGAGACTCCTCAAAAATTAAAAAATGAACTACTATTTCTGGTATTTATTTAAAAGAACTGAAATTAGTATCCTGCAGAGACATTAGCACTTCAATGATTATTTCAAGACTATTCACAATAGCCAAGATATAAAAACAACCTAAATGTCTAAGAACAGATGAATGAATAAAGAAAATGTAGTATATATATTCAGCCTTAAAGAAAGAAGGGAATTCTGCAGTATATTTTATTATGGGTGAATCTTGAAGAATATTATGTTAAGTGAACCAAGTCAGTCACAGAAAGACAAATACTGCATGATTTCACTTATGTGAAGTATCTAAGTCAAATTTACAGAAGTGGAATGCTGGTTACCAGAGGCTAGAGATAAAGAGAAAGCATGGAGTTGCTAATCAAGAGGCGTAAAGTTTCAGTAAACAGTACAAATAAGCTTTGGAGATCTGCTAGACAACATTGTTACTATGATCAACAATAATGTATTGCTGTTAGCTGTTCAGTCAAGTCCAACCCTTTGCAGCCCTATGGACTGTAACCTGCCAGGCTCCTCTGTCCATGGGCTTTTCCAGGCAAGAACACTGGAGTGGGTTGCCATTCCCTTCTTCTGGGGATCTTTCTGGCCCAGGGATCAAATTTGGATCTTCCATATTGTAGGCAGATTCTTTACTGTCTGAGCCACCAGGGAAGCCCAGATGTATTGTACCCTTAGGAGTTTGTTAAGAGGGTAAATCTCATGTTAAGTGTCCTTACCACAATAAACCAAACTAAACTGATAATAGCAACAATATATTGGTTGATTACAGTTTATAGACAAGTGAAAAATGACAGTAATGATATAAGGGACGAGAAGGAAAATTTGGGAATAATGTATTACAGGTAACTACACTACCTGTGAAGCAGTATAGTGTTATTTGAAAGTGGCTTCCTTGGTGACTCAGATGGTAAGAAATCTGCCTGAAACGCAGGAGACTTGAGTTTCATCCCTGGGTTGGGAAGAGCCCCTGAAGAAGGGAATGGCTACCCACTCCAGCATTCTTGCCTGGAGAATTCCATGGACTGAGGCTTGTGGGCTACAGTCCATGGGGCCACAAAGAGTCAGACATGACTGAGCAACTTTCATGTTCTTAGATTAGATATAAATGTATATTGCAAACCCTAGTACAGTCACTAATTTTTCTACAAAAGAAGTACAGTTGACCCTTGAACAACATGGATTTGAACAGTGTGGGTACAGTTATACGTGGATGTTTTAAAATAAATACATACATACTACAGTACTACATGATCCATGGTTGGTTAAATTCACTTATGTGCAACTACATATATGGAAGGCCAACTGTAAAACTCAGATTTTCAACTGTAAAGAGGACTGGCACCCCAACCACCAAATTATCAAAGGGTCAACTGTATAATAAGTGCTAAGTTAAAATGAAAGAAGGCAAAGAAAGATAAAAATAAATAGGGCTTCCCTGGTGGTCCAGTGGGTAAAGACACCACCTTGCAGTGCAAGGGGTGCCAGTTCCATCCCTGGCCTGGGAAGATCCCACGTGCCGCGGAGCGGCTGGACAGATGTGTCCAATTACCGAGCCGGAGCTCTGGAGCGCATGCGCCCAGAGCCAGTGCTCTGCAGCGAGAGAGGCCATTACAGTGGGAGGCCCACACAGGCCAAGGAACAAAAGATGAATGATGAAAGACCAATGGAAGTAGCCCCCCAAAATAAATAAACAAAGAACGAAGTGTAACGAATGAAAGCAGTCATAAATATGGTAAATAGTAATTCAATAATTAATTAACATTGTCAATGGAAATGGTCTAAATATACCAATTAAAAAGCAAAGACTGGCAGAGTGGATAGAAAACAAAACCAGATCATATTTAGTCTACAAGAAACCTACTCTAAATATTAAGACACTGATTGATTAAAAGTAGATGAATGGAGAAACATATACCATGCTAACACTAATCAAAAGAAATTTGGAGTAACTTGTTTATTTCAAACAAAGCAGACTTGAGAGCAAGAAAAAAGTATTTCACATCATAATAAAGGGGTCAATTCTCCAAGAATGTGTAAGAATCCTTAATGTGTATGCACCTAGCAGCAGATTGTCAAATTATGTGATGCAAAAATAGAACTGCAAGGAAAAATAGATAAATACACTATTATAGTTTCAGACTTCAACAGACATCTTTCAGTAATAGATAGATCAACTAGGTAGAAAATCAGCAAGGCTATAGTTGAACTAAACAGCACCATCAATCAACTGGATATAATTGACATCTATGGAATATTTCATCCAATAACAGCAGAATACACATTCTTCTCAAGCTCACATGGAACATTCATCAAGATAGATCACGTTATGGGCCATAAAATGCACTTTAATACATTTAAGCTAGTAGAGATCATATAAAGTATTCTCCCAATCACAAAGGAACTAAACTAGTAATCAAAAACAGAAAGATAGCTGGAAAATTCCAAATTATTTAGATATTGAACAGCATACTTCTAAAGAAGATGTCTCAGAAGAAATTTTAAAATATTTTGAACTAAATTAATATGAAAATACAACTTAAAATTTGTGGGGTGCAATGAAAGTGCTAGAAGAAAACCTTTAGCATTGAATACACACATTAGAAAGTAAGAAAAATTTAAAATAAATTGTAAGAAAAGTGTAAAAGAAAGAGAAGATGAGGGAGGATCAGGTTTATTCATATTGGGCTTAGGTAAGAGTCACCACAAGGGATTTGGCTACACAGACATGATCGGGAGAGAGAGGCGAGCAGAGAGAGAGGGAGAAGGGTCAGAGAGGGCCAAGAGATGAGCCAGGGCCAAGAGGGAGGGCCAAGAGCCAAGAGGGAGAGAGGTCATGGCTCAAGGGGATGGACCTTAAGCATTTGGGGGTTGCCAGGGGAGTGGTTGGTGCTGAGGTGAGTCTGCAGGTAGGAAAGCTTTGTGTCTGCAGAGGTCATGGCTGGAAGAGACTGCGGGGAGGGTGGGGCTTCGAGGAGGGCAGGGCTGCGAGTTGACTCAGCTCTTTGCAAATTTTCAACTCCAATAATGGAATACTACACAGGTGTAAAGAGAAATGCAGAAGAATGAGCCCTAATGAGGTGGCTGGATCTAGAACGTATCATCAAAAGTGAAGTCAGTCAGAAAGAGAAGGACAAATACAGTATATTAACACACATATATGGAATCTAGTAGGATGGTGATGATGGCACACGCAGTGAAGCGACGGAAAGACAGACATGGACAGTGGACATATGGACATTGTGGGGAAGGAAGAGAGGGTGGGAGGTGTAAAGGAAGTAGCATGAAGGCCTGTACTATCATAAGTGAAGAAAATAGCTATAGTCATTGCTCTGAGAAAAGGGGATCCTTCAGGGGTGCTGTGTGATGGTTGGGAGGGGAGGGAAGGGGGGGATATACATATGACTAATCTGGGAACATACATATCTGTAAACAATAAAACTCTGTAAAAGTTAAAAGCAAAATAAAGGTTTAAAAAAAAAAGTATAGGAAGGAAAAGGGCTGACATTGTCATATCTGGTTGCTTCCTGCGTGACCAAGGGGCATCCATGGTGGGGAGTTTTGTCTTTAGAGTCTGGATGTTTGACAAGGGTGCAGAGGCAGTTCAATGTAGGATCTCTGCAACAAGTGGTATTGAAACAATTGCATATCCCATGTACAATAAGATAACCTTGACCTAAACCTCACACGTTATAGAAAAATTAATTCAAAATGGATCATAGACCTAAATGCAGAAGTTAAACTATAAAACTTTTAGAATAAAACAAAGGAGAAAATCTTTGTTACCTGGGACTAAACAATAGGATTTTAGGTATGACACCAAACTATGATCCATGAAGCCTGGTGTGCTGCAATCCATGGGGTCACAAAGAGCTGGACACCACTGAATGCCTGAACTGAACTGAATGATCCATGGAGAAAGTTGATGTTACACTTCATCAAAATGAAAAAAAAAAACTTTGCTCTGCAAAAAACACTGTGAAAAGAATGAAAGACAAGCTTGGAAATATATTTGCAAACTGCATATGCAACAAATCTCTCATATCTAAAATATATAATATTAAGTAAACAACCCAATCAAAAATCTTTAAAAGAGAACCTGAAAAA
Source organism: Tragulus kanchil (assembly GCA_022376925.1). NCBI lineage: Eukaryota > Metazoa > Chordata > Mammalia > Artiodactyla > Tragulidae > Tragulus > Tragulus kanchil. Next base: position 71,396,232 of record JAIOJX010000001.1, on the reverse strand, counting down.
GAATATGTGTGTGTGTGTGTGTGTGTGTGTGTATAATATAACTGAATGTCTTTGCTGTATACCTGAAACTAACACAACATTGTAAATCAACTATACTTCAATAAAAATTTTTTTTCAAATCTTTAAAAGACTATATACCAAAGAGGATATATGAAAAGCAAATAAGCACACAAAAAGATAGTCAACATCTTTATAGTAAATTAAAAACAATATGAAAAGCAAATTAAAAATCATACACCTATTAGAATGGCTAGGATTTTAACATATACAATAATTCAGTTACAAGTTACAATAATAATCCAAGTACTGGCAAAGATGTGCAGACACGAGTATACATTACTGATGAGAATGCAAAATGGTGCAGTCATTCTGAAAAACGGTGTGGCAGTTTCTTACAAGTTAAATATATCTTTCCATATATCTCAGTGTTTTGCTTTATTTGGGCTGCTAAACAAAAATACCATAGACTGGGTGATTTAAACAACAAATATTTATTTCTCACAGTCAGGAGGCTTGGGAAGTCCAAGACCAAGGAGCTAACAGAATCAATGTCTGGTGAGGGCCCACTTCCTGATTCATAGACAGCTATCTATATTCTTGCTGTGTCCTCACATAGCTAAGTGGGTAAGGGAGCTCTCTAGGGCCTTTTTCATAAAAGCACTAATCCCATTATGAGGGTTCCTCCCTCTTGACCTAATCACCTGCTAAAGGTCCCATGTTCAAATACCATCACATTGGGGATTAGGTTTCAAAATATGAATTTGGGGGAAAACAAATATTCAGTTTATAATACCAGTAGTGTCACTCCTGAATATTTCCCCTAGAGAATTAAGAATATACATCCACCCAAAAATCTGTATAGGAATGTTCATAGCAACATTATTCATAATAGCCAGAAAGTGGAATCAACTCAAATGTCCTTCACAAAGTGAATGGTTAAATTTTGATACATTCATACCATAAATACTACTCAGCAATTAGATGTAAGAAACTATGAGTATGTAGACATAAGTTTTCAATTACTTAAAGTAAATCACAACTGCTGGGTCATATAGTAAGCGTATGTTTAGTTTTTTAGAAACTGCCCAACTGTCTTTCAAAGTGGTTATACCACTTTGCGTTCCTGACAGCAATGAAAGAGAAGCTTTTGATGTTATCAGTGTTTGGATTTTGACCATTCTAATAGATGTGTACCGATATCGCACCTATTATTCTGTTTTTTTAATTTGCAGTTCACCCCATATCCTTATCAGTTTTTGATGTGGTCGGTGTTTGGATTTTGACCATTCTAATAGGTGTGTAGTGACATCACGCTGTTGTTTTAACTTGCAGTTTGCTAACATATGGTGTCAAATATCTTTTTATAGACTCACTTGCCAATTGCATATCTTCTTCAATGAGGTGTCTATTCAGGTATTTTGCCAATTTTAATTGGGTTGTTTGTCTTCTTATTGTTGAGTTTTAAGAATTTAAGAGGGTTTTTTTGGGGTATATTTTAGATAGTAGTCCTTTATCAGATGTGTGTTTGAAAATATTTTATACCAGTCCATGGCTTGTCCTCTCATTCTCTTGATGGTGTCTTTCACAAAGCACGTTTTCAATTTTAATTAAGTCTCGCTTAGCAAATGTTTCTTTCATGGATTATACCTTTGGTGTTATATCTAAAAGTTATGGCCATCTCCATAAGTTTTTTCCTTTGTTGTCTTCTAAGAGTCTTATATATTTTACATTTATGTCTATGATCCATTTTGAGTTAATTTTTGTGAAGGGTGTAGGGATTGTGTCTAGATTGTTTCGAGTTTTTGTTTTTTTGTTTTTTGGGTTTTTTTGGTATGTGGATATCCAGTTGTTCAAGCACAATTTATTGAAAATTCCATCTCAGTTTCATGACATTCCCTTTTCTCCTTTGACAAAGATTAGATGATTCTGTACTTCTGTTTCTTCACCCTCTACTCTGTTCCATTGATCTATTTGTCTAGTCTACACTATCTTGGTAACTGTAGCTTTACAGTAGGCCTCGAGGTCAGGCAGTGTCAGTTCCCCAACTTTGTTCTTCTTCAACACTGAATTGGTTATGTTGACTCTTTTGCCTCTCCATATACATTTTAGGATCAGTTTGTCAACATCCACAAAATAACTTGCTCGGATTTTGACTGAGATTGCTCTCAATCTACAGATAAAGATGGGAAGAACTGATACCTTGACAACACTGAAAATTCTATCCATGAATATGAAATATTTTTCCATTTATTTAGTTCTTCCTTGATATGTTTCCTGGAGTTTTCCTTGTTTAGATCTTGTACATATTTCAGATTTATAAATAGTTCAATTTTGTGCTAATGAAAATGTTAATGTGTTTTTAATCTCAAATTTTACTTGGTTATTGTTGGTATATAGGAAAATGATTGGTTTTTTGTATGTTAATGTTGTATACTATAATATTGCTATAATCAGTTATTACTTCCAAGAGGTTTTATTTTGTCAGTTCCTTCAGATTTTCTACATAGATGATTATTTCATTTGTGAATAAAGATTTTACATCTTCCTTTCCAATCCGTATATCTTTTATTTTCTTGTTTAGTCCTACCTTACATTAAATAGGACTTCTAGTACAATGTTGAAAACAAGTGGTGAGAGGACCATCCTGATCTTACTGGGAAAACTTCAAGTTTCTCACCATTATGTATGATGTTAGCTGTAGGTTTTTGTGATGGTCTCGCTTTAAAGCCAAATGTTTCTTTCATGGATTATACCTTTGGTGTTATATCTAAAAGTTATGGCCATCTCCATAAGTTTTTTCCTTTGTTGTCTTCTAAGAGTCTTATATATTTTACATTTATGTCTATGATCCATTTTGAGTTAATTTTTGTGAAGGGTGTAGGGATTGTGTCTAGATTGTTTCGAGTTTTTGTTTTTTTGTTTTTTGGGTTTTTTTGGTATGTGGATATCCAGTTGTTCAAGCACAATTTATTGAAAATTCCATCTCAGTTTCATGACATTCCCTTTTCTCCTTTGACAAAGATTAGATGATTCTGTACTTCTGTTTCTTCACCCTCTACTCTGTTCCATTGATCTATTTGTCTAGTCTACACTATCTTGGTAACTGTAGCTTTACAGTAGGCCTCGAGGTCAGGCAGTGTCAGTTCCCCAACTTTGTTCTTCTTCAACACTGAATTGGTTATGTTGACTCTTTTGCCTCTCCATATACATTTTAGGATCAGTTTGTCAACATCCACAAAATAACTTGCTCGGATTTTGACTGAGATTGCTCTCAATCTACAGATAAAGATGGGAAGAACTGATACCTTGACAACACTGAAAATTCTATCCATGAATATGAAATATTTTTCCATTTATTTAGTTCTTCCTTGATATGTTTCCTGGAGTTTTCCTTGTTTAGATCTTGTACATATTTCAGATTTATAAATAGTTCAATTTTGTGCTAATGAAAATGTTAATGTGTTTTTAATCTCAAATTTTACTTGGTTATTGTTGGTATATAGGAAAATGATTGGTTTTTTGTATGTTAATGTTGTATACTATAATATTGCTATAATCAGTTATTACTTCCAAGAGGTTTTATTTTGTCAGTTCCTTCAGATTTTCTACATAGATGATTATTTCATTTGTGAATAAAGATTTTACATCTTCCTTTCCAATCCGTATATCTTTTATTTTCTTGTTTAGTCCTACCTTACATTAAATAGGACTTCTAGTACAATGTTGAAAACAAGTGGTGAGAGGACCATCCTGATCTTACTGGGAAAACTTCAAGTTTCTCACCATTATGTATGATGTTAGCTGTAGGTTTTTTGTAGATTTTCTTTATCAAGTTGTAAATGTTTCTCTCTAACTTGCTGAGGTTTCATTGAAACAGTGAATAAGTGTTGGATTTTGTCAAATGTTTCTTTTTCATGATCTCATGATTTTTTCTTCTTTAGCCTATTAATGGCATGGGTTACATCTCAAGTGTTGAACAAATCTTGCATATGTGGGATATATTCCACATAGGTCATTTTTTTCTTGCTGTTTTCAAACTTCTCTTCAACTTTTGAAAATTTGATTATTAATTTGCCTTATAATAATCTTTTGGTTGATTTTGCTTAGAATGCTTTGAACTTCATGTGTCTGGATGTCTATGTTCTTCCCTAGATGTAGTAAGTTTTCAGTCAGTATTATTTAAATAATCTTTCTGTCCTTCCTCCATCCCTCTCATCTCTTCCACTTCTGGGACCCTCAAAATGCATGTACTTGTTCATTTAATGGCACCATAAGACTTATATGCTTTTTTCATTCTTTCTTCTTTTTTTTCCCCTAACTGACTGATTTCATATAATCCGTCCTCAAGTTCACTGATTCTTTGTTTTGTGTGATTGACTCCAATATTGATTGACTCTATTGATTTTTCAGTTCTGTCACTGTATTCTTCAATTCTAGGATTTCTATTTGATTCTCTTCTATGCTTTATATTTCCTTATTAGACTTCTCATTTTTCATGTATTGCTTTCCTGATTTCTTTTTGTTGTATGTTTTTTTTTTATGTTTTTTTTTTTAATTTTTATTTTTTACATGTATGTTCCCAGATCATTCATATGCATACCCCTGGACCCTCCCCTCCACTGTTGTATGTTTTTTACCTATGTGAATTATTTTAATGTTTAAAACTTTTAAACATTATTTTTAAGATGATTTTGAATTGTTCGTCATGCATCCTGTAGATCTCCACTTCTTTGGGTTGGTTACCTATGGTGGTGCCATGTTTTCTTGATTCTTCATGATTCATGTAGCTTTGTGTTGGTGTCTGTGGATTTGAAGGAATAAACACCTCTTACAGCCTTTACAAACTCATTTCAGCAGGTAAAATCATTGTCCTGTCAGGTATCCAGAATGATGATATTGTCTTTGGAACAGCAACCAGGTTGGAACTGAGTCATGTATTTCCAGGCCTATTACCAGGACCTTGGGCAGGCATGAATTCTATGTGGTCCCTGGGCACACAGGACTGCATCCAAGACATCAGTCAGTTGGACTGGAGCTAAGAGGAGAGTTTGCTTCTGGGTCCATAGATGGTAGATCTGTTACTAGGTATATAGATGAATGTGACTCTCATTGAGTCCCTGGAAGGACTCCTGACAGAACACTGGGCACTTTTCTGGGTGGACAGGATTGGCCCTGGACTGGGACTGATAGGAGCTAGAACTGAGTAACAAGGTCCATAGCTGGGACCTATGTCTGCAGGTCTGCCTCCAGGGGCATGAACAAGCATGCCACCTGTCAGATTCCTGGCAGAACTTTACTTACACTGCAGCTGAACAAGACTGGAGCTGGGTCACAATGCTGTTTCAGGATCAAGAGTCAGACCAAGTCAGCAAACCTGCTCTTGGGAGAAAAGAATGCTTTTTTTTTTTTTTTTTTTTTAATTTTCTGGATCCCTTTATGGGTGGGACTATTCCTGAACCAAGTCACAGGGAAACTTCACTCACTGCAATCAGCAGGCCTACCTCCTGGTGGGGCACTTACAGGCATATCTCCTTTCAGATTCCTAGGAGGCAGGTCTACTCCAAGACTGCGAGAGGAAGGGCCTGTAGTGAGGTTTCAGGGCTATTTTAAGATCTGTAGTCATACTAGAGTAAGGGAGACTACCTCAGGAGACTCATATGGAAGTGACCCCTGCCCAGTCTCTGGGTAGGCAGGACTGGCAGCAATATGGGCTACAGCTGGGTCATGAGCCATTTCAGGCTTTATAACCAAGACTAAGGTTGATGGGCTTGTTATCCAAGGCACAAGTAGGCCTGACTTCCATCGAGTGGCAGGACCAAAGCCAAATGGGGCTGTAGCCAAGTCCACAAAAGTAGGGTTTTTGGGCCATGTTTTCTTGATTCTTCATGATTCATGTAGCTTTGTGTTGGTGTCTGTGGATTTGAAGGAATAAACACCTCTTACAGCCTTTACAAACTCATTTCAGCAGGTAAAATCATTGTCCTGTCAGGTATCCAGAATGATGATATTGTCTTTGGAACAGCAACCAGGTTGGAACTGAGTCATGTATTTCCAGGCCTATTACCAGGACCTTGGGCAGGCATGAATTCTATGTGGTCCCTGGGCACACAGGACTGCATCCAAGACATCAGTCAGTTGGACTGGAGCTAAGAGGAGAGTTTGCTTCTGGGTCCATAGATGGTAGATCTGTTACTAGGTATATAGATGAATGTGACTCTCATTGAGTCCCTGGAAGGACTCCTGACAGAACACTGGGCACTTTTCTGGGTGGACAGGATTGGCCCTGGACTGGGACTGATAGGAGCTAGAACTGAGTAACAAGGTCCATAGCTGGGACCTATGTCTGCAGGTCTGCCTCCAGGGGCATGAACAAGCATGCCACCTGTCAGATTCCTGGCAGAACTTTACTTACACTGCAGCTGAACAAGACTGGAGCTGGGTCACAATGCTGTTTCAGGATCAAGAGTCAGACCAAGTCAGCAAACCTGCTCTTGGGAGAAAAGAATGCTTTTTTTTTTTTTTTTTTTTTTAATTTTCTGGATCCCTTTATGGGTGGGACTATTCCTGAACCAAGTCACAGGGAAACTTCACTCACTGCAATCAGCAGGCCTACCTCCTGGTGGGGCACTTACAGGCATATCTCCTTTCAGATTCCTAGGAGGCAGGTCTACTCCAAGACTGCGAGAGGAAGGGCCTGTAGTGAGGTTTCAGGGCTATTTTAAGATCTGTAGTCATACTAGAGTAAGGGAGACTACCTCAGGAGACTCATATGGAAGTGACCCCTGCCCAGTCTCTGGGTAGGCAGGACTGGCAGCAATATGGGCTACAGCTGGGTCATGAGCCATTTCAGGCTTTATAACCAAGACTAAGGTTGATGGGCTTGTTATCCAAGGCACAAGTAGGCCTGACTTCCATCGAGTGGCAGGACCAAAGCCAAATGGGGCTGTAGCCAAGTCCACAGAGAGGTAGAGCTGTTTCTAGGTCTGTAGCTGGAACATGGTCAGTGAGTATCCCATCTGGACACAGGCCTGCTTTCTCAAAACAACCCTCCTTATTCTTGGGCTCCAATGTGGTTTCAAAATCTCTTACCTGGATCCCATATATCCCACAAAAGCATTCTTGATCATGAATGGCTGCCAAATTATTTTTTCTAAAGTAAGATACAGCAGAGGACCTTCTTGTTGATATTACTCAGTTTTTGTGGCTTCAGTTGTGCATTTTATGATTCTATTTTCTATCCTTTCTTAGCATATACTTCCCTTTTTTTACTTTTTCTAATGGTTGCACTAGAGTTTGCAATATATTTTTAAAACTAATATAAATCTGCATCTAAATTATACTATATCATTTCATGGGTAGTGTAAGTACCCAATAACAAAATATTTCTAATCCTTTCCGCTTTTCCCTTATATCATTACTGTTATTCATTTAATACACATATACATAAGCATATTATATATATATAAGATATATATAAGCATGCAAATTGAATACATTGTGCCATTTTTATTTTGAACAAATTATTTGTTATATTGACAGATAAGAAAAGTAAAAATTTTATTTTACCTTCATTTATCCCTTCTCCAATGTTCTTTCTTTCTTTATATAGGTCTGAGTTCCTGACTATATCATTCTCCTTCTCTCTAAAGATCTTTTAACATTTCTTACAAGACAGGCATACTAGCAACAGATTTTCTTCATTTTTTACTTGTCTGAGAAGGTCTTTATTTCTCCTTAACTTCTGAAGTATAATTTCACAGGGTACAGACTTTTAGGTTAGTGGGTATTCTTTCTCAACACTTTAAATATTTCGCTCCACTCTTTTCTTGTACTATTTCTGAGAAGTCAGGTGTAATTCTTATTTTTGCTTCTCTACAGGTAAGGCTTTTTTCCTCCAGCTTCTTTCAAGATATTTTTCTTTATCTTTGATCTTCTGAAGTTTGAATATGATATGCTTACATGCAATTTTGTTGGCCTTTATTATACTTGATGTTCTCTGAGCTTTCAGGATCTATGGTTTGATGTCTGACATTAATTTGGGAAAATTCTGTCATTATTGCTTCACACATTACTTGTATTCTTTTCTTTCTTCTCTCAGTATTCCCATTATGAGTGTCTTATACCTTTTGTAGTTACTCCATAGTTTTTACCATGGTTCAGATGGTAAAGAATCTGCCTGTGGTACAGGAGACCTGGGCTCGATCCCTAGGTCAGGAAGATCCCCTGGAGAAGGGAATTGTTACCCACTCCCATATTTTTGCCTGGAGAATTCCAGGAACAGAGGAACTTGGTGGGCTACAGTCCATGGGGTCACAAAGAGTTGGACACAACTGAGCGACTAATATTTTCTTTCACTTTCATAGCTTTTATAATAGAAATTCTGATTGTTCATCTTTTCTTTCAGTCTTCTTTTCTTCTGTTTTCAGTTTTGGAAGTTTATATTATCATGTTCACAAACTAAGAGATTCTTTCCTCAGTCATATCCAGTGTATTAATGAGCCCATCAAAGGCATCTTTCATTTCTGTTACAGTGTTTTCGACAACTAGCATTCCTTTTTTCTTAGAATTTCCATCTCTCTGCTTACATTATCCATCTGTATTTACATGTTGTCTACTTTTCCCTTTAAAGCTCTCAGCATATTAATAATAGTTTAAAAAATTCATGATTGATAATTCCAAAACTCCTACTATATCTGTATCTACTTCTGATGCTTGTGCAGTCTCTTCAAACTGGGTTTTTTGCCTTTTAGTATGCCTTATAATTTTTGTTGAAAGCTGAACGTGATGTACTTGGTAAAAGAAACTGTGGTAAATGGACCTTTAGTAATCTAGTAGTAAGGTGTGGGGGGGGGGGGGGGGGGCAGTGTTCCATAGTTCTATGATTAACTCTCAATCTATGCTTCTGAACTATGAACTGCAGTGTTTTTCAGTCCCTTCCTCCCATCTTATGTAGAACAAGAAGGCTAGAGGGGATTTGAGTTGGGTATTTCCCTTCCCTCCATGTGGAAACTAGAGCTAACTGGAGTTGGCTGCTTCTCATCTCCAGGTAGATTAGGCTTTGCTAATAGTTCAGAAGGCGAGGCTCTGGTTAAGCAGTTTGTCCTGTGGGCAGACCCTGTCTAGAAGAATGGAATGCTCTGTCATACTTCAAAATGGCTCCTTTTCCTTCCCCTTGCTTGAAGGATGAGATTTTTCTCTGATACTCACTGTGAGAACCTAGTAGAACTCCTAAAAGGAAAATTCTCAAAATCACAAGGGAACCACTACAAATGAGTCTGCTCATCACTCTGAGCCTCCAACACTCCATGACAACAGTTCAAATTTTCTTATGCAAGTACTGGTTCCCACAGATGTTTCTGCTCATGAGTTTCTCCTCAGGTAAGTTGTGTTTCTCCATATCCGCCTGCCTGTTTATCCAATTTAGGGTGGAGGGCATAAGCTTTTCACTGTGGTCTCACAGATCTAAGAACAGTTTTGTTTTGTTTTGTTACAGGGGGTTCAAGACCTCTTGGGTCAAGGCCCTGAACACATTCACCAGTCCGCTTTTATTCAGCACTGAAGCCTCCAGGTGCTTACAGGGAATGATATTAGCACAGGCTTGGAGTCAGTCACAGCCCTATTCAATAATCAAATTTGATTATTCAATAAGAACAGTTATTGATTTCTCAGTTTGTTCATCTTTTTATTTCTTGTTAGGATGCTGTGGCCACTTCTAAGCTCCTTACATAATGTGCTGGAAACTGGAAGTCCTGTGTGTTAATTTTTAAAGATAAAATTTTAATAAGAAAAAAATTCTGTTGCACTTATAGTCTAAATGATGCCTCACACTACTTCGTGCAAATGACAGTGACACCCATGATTAGGCTTGATATATGGGTTATAAACTTGCAATGATAGCCTACAAGTAAATCCCAAGTTTGTCTGTATGTCCTTGATAATTTCCTCTTTATGGATCAGAGCTTTGTCATGGTGAAGGAGCTTGCATGACTCAATGAAGCTATGAGCCATGCTCTGCAGGGCCACCCGAGACAAATGGGTCATAGACAAGAGTTCTGATAAAACATGGTCCACTGGAGGAGGAAATGGCAAATCACTCCTGTATTCTGGCCATGAGTATCTGATGGACAACATGAGAATGCACAAACACATGACACTGGAAGATTAACCCCACAGGTCAAGTGTCCAATATGCTACTGGGGAAGGACAGGGGGAATTTACTACTAGCTCTGGGAAGAATGAAACAGCTAGGCCAAAACAGAAATTATGTTCAGATGTGTCTGGCAGTGAAAGTAAAGTCCGATGCCATAAAGAACAATATTGCATAGGAACTTAGAATGTTAGGTCCATGAATCAAGGTACATTGGATGTGGTTAAGCAGGAGATGGCAAGAGTGAATGTCAACATCATAGGAATCAGTGAACTAAAATGGATGAGAATGAGCGAATTTAGTTCCGATGCACAGTATATCTACTACTGTGGGCAAGAATCCCTTAGAAGAAATGGAATAGCATTCATAGTCAGCAAAAGAATCTGAAATGCAGTACTTAGGTACAATCTCAAAAATGACAGAAGGATCTTGGTTAGTTTCCAAGGCAAATCATTCAATAACACCATAACCCAAGTCAATGTCCCAACCTCTGATCTTAAAAAAGCTGAAGTTGACCATTCTATGACAACCTACAGCACCTTCTAGAACAAACACCGAAAAGAGATGTCCTCTCCATCTCCTTTCCATCATAGGGTATTGGGATGCAAATTAGGAAGTTAAGAGATACCTGGAGTAACAGCAAGCTTGGCCTTAGAGTACAAAATGAAGCAGGGCAAAGGCTAGCAGAGTTTCGACTCTGAGAGAACATACTGGTTACAGCAAATATTCTTTTCCAACAACACAAGAGATAAGTCCCACATGGACATCACCAAATGGTCAATATCAAAATCAGATGGATTATATTCTTTGCAAAGAGTCAACTCATTGGAAAAGACCCTGATGCTGGGAAAGATTGAAGGCAAAAAGGCAACGAGGCAACAGAGCATGAGATGGTTAGATACTATCAGTGACTCAATGGAATGAGCCAAACTCCAGGAGATAATGAAGGACTGGTAAGCTTGGCGTGCTATGGCTCATGAGGTTGGACACAATTTAATGACTGAACCACAAACTTTGATAATTTAGGGGTTTACTATTCAAATACTGCAGGTACATTGTTCACTATTACCTAAAACAACAGTTTCTAGAGGTCGTTGGCATCATTACTATTTTGAAACAATTAATCCTGATCTCCATTCCAGAATTACTGTTTTAAGAGGTCTAAGTGAGGCCTGAGGATTTGTTTGTTTTTGTTTTGTTTGGAGACTTGTTTGGATTTTTTTGTTTGGATTTTTTTCGTTGGAATCATTTTTAATATTTAAATACAAAAAGTGAGCACCGACTTTTTTCCTTTTTAGACATATATACACACGTCTAACAACTGAAGTATGTGGAGACAGTGAGCTCCTGCTCTGTCCTCCAGTCCTCATCTTGTGACTAAAGCTGCCAGCCCTCCCTCTGTCCTTTCCAACACACACAGAAATTCACAGTGGCTGCTTTGCAGCAGAGCTGTAACACATTTTGTATTTTCTCTTGCGTGGATTTTTTATTTGTTTTTTTTCTGCTTGTCAGACATTCTGATGCACAGAAAGATTTAGAAAATACTAATGTAGATCAGAATTCTAAGATTCAAATTCTACTCCATCAACATGCATTTCTTTGATGTGACCTGCAGGTGGTGCTGCTGTAGTATTCCAATATAACTCAAACCAAGAACTAAGGGGAAAACAGGTTAGAGAGGAAATTATAAATTTTCTTGATCCAACCTGAATAAATACCCTAATTGTTTAAGTGACAAAACAATAAGGTTAGTTCATAGCAATTGTAATATTAATATATTACCTAATATTAATCACGAAGTGATATAACATTTTTCACCCTTCAACTCAAATGAGCCTATATGGAGGTACCTAGCAGGTTCAGGTGTATAAATACTTGGGCTCCTCTCACAACACCACTGCCCTTAGCTACTGGAGATCCCTGAAAGTTCCCAGAGGCATGTGAGCACAAATGAAGGACTGGTAAGATTGAAGGCAAAGGCAACGAGGCAACAGAGCATGAGATGGTTAGATACTATCAGTGACTCAATGGAATGAGCCAAACTCCAGGAGATAATGAAGGACTGGTAAGCTTGGCGTGCTATGGCTCATGAGGTTGGACACAATTTAATGACTGAACCACAAACTTTGATAATTTAGGGGTTTACTATTCAAATACTGCAGGTACATTGTTCACTATTACCTAAAACAACAGTTTCTAGAGGTCGTTGGCATCATTACTATTTTGAAACAATTAATCCTGATCTCCATTCCAGAATTACTGTTTTAAGAGGTCTAAGTGAGGCCTGAGGATTTGTTTGTTTTTGTTTTGTTTGGAGACTTGTTTGGATTTTTTTGTTTGGATTTTTTTCGTTGGAATCATTTTTAATATTTAAATACAAAAAGTGAGCACCGACTTTTTTCCTTTTTAGACATATATACACACGTCTAACAACTGAAGTATGTGGAGACAGTGAGCTCCTGCTCTGTCCTCCAGTCCTCATCTTGTGACTAAAGCTGCCAGCCCTCCCTCTGTCCTTTCCAACACACACAGAAATTCACAGTGGCTGCTTTGCAGCAGAGCTGTAACACATTTTGTATTTTCTCTTGCGTGGATTTTTTATTTGTTTTTTTTCTGCTTGTCAGACATTCTGATGCACAGAAAGATTTAGAAAATACTAATGTAGATCAGAATTCTAAGATTCAAATTCTACTCCATCAACATGCATTTCTTTGATGTGACCTGCAGGTGGTGCTGCTGTAGTATTCCAATATAACTCAAACCAAGAACTAAGGGGAAAACAGGTTAGAGAGGAAATTATAAATTTTCTTGATCCAACCTGAATAAATACCCTAATTGTTTAAGTGACAAAACAATAAGGTTAGTTCATAGCAATTGTAATATTAATATATTACCTAATATTAATCACGAAGTGATATAACATTTTTCACCCTTCAACTCAAATGAGCCTATATGGAGGTACCTAGCAGGTTCAGGTGTATAAATACTTGGGCTCCTCTCACAACACCACTGCCCTTAGCTACTGGAGATCCCCTGAAATCTTTTTTTCTAAATGTTTTGGCCACGCTGGAGAGGCATGTGAGATATTAGTTCCCTCACCAGGGATAAAACCTGTGTCCCCTGCAGTGCAAGCATGGAGCTTAATCACTGGACCATTAGGGAAATCTCCTCCTGAAACCTTCTTTTAAGCTTTAAAAATAAAAAACCAGTGCCTGAGTGGAGGAATTTCAAGATTCAATAAACCTTCACCATAGACTTTAGTGTCCTTGAGCCTGGGCTCCTAAATCAGAGTATGAGTATATTCACTTTTCAACGATAGGCATCTTGAAAAGACCCCCTGAAGGTATGTACAGTACTGGAATTTCCATTTCCTGTTCTAAAAACACTTCTCAAGTAAGTAAAAATATACTTGGCAAAATGGGTTCTCTGGCCACAAATCTGACCCAACGATGGTACTTACTGGTGAAGTTCAGGATCTCATTTGTTCCAGGAAACCAGTTTGTAGGTCTCAAGATAGGTTTGTAGGTCTCAAGGTCAAACAGACATAAACCTAGGGAGTGATGGTTTATATTGCTTATCTCTGACCTTGAAGAGTACAGGTGCCATCAAAAGCAAATGCCCTTCAATAAAGCAGAGCTTCCCAACCTGTGTGCCGCATTACTTAGCCTTAGGTGGCTGGGCAGAACCTGAGGCAGTTTGAGCCTGAACCAGGCACCTCTGACTATGAGTCGTCTCCATTTGCCTCACTGCACTATACAAACGTTACCATTTTCTATATGTAATTTAGCATGATAGAGATTAGAAAGTTCCATAATAAATTCTACCAGGACTAGGGCAGGCCTGGGACAATCACTGGGCTTACTATCCCTAATACCCCAATATCCCCAAAGACCACCAAATACATTTGTTTCTTAATTGGGAATCACCCTCCTCTTGACAGTTTCTCTGGTAACCATGACATCTGCTGATTCAGTGTAAGGCTCAGATAAAATAAGGGTTCTGCTTGAGCATACTCCATTTTCCTGTTTCTTGCAGCTACAATGTTTTCCAGTTATGCCTTTAGGCCATGCGGCACAGTCCCTCCTGGTGGCCTGTTCGCTAAGCTACTATCAGACGCCCCCTTTGCTTTCTAATGGCACCCCCTGGAGAGGCAGGGGTGAGATATTAGTTCCCTCACCAGGGATAAAACCTGTGTCCCCTGCAGTGCAAGCATGGAGCTTAATCACTGGACCATTAGGGAAATCTCCTCCTGAAACCTTCTTTTAAGCTTTAAAAATAAAAAACCAGTGCCTGAGTGGAGGAATTTCAAGATTCAATAAACCTTCACCATAGACTTTAGTGTCCTTGAGCCTGGGCTCCTAAATCAGAGTATGAGTATATTCACTTTTCAACGATAGGCATCTTGAAAAGACCCCCTGAAGGTATGTACAGTACTGGAATTTCCATTTCCTGTTCTAAAAACACTTCTCAAGTAAGTAAAAATATACTTGGCAAAATGGGTTCTCTGGCCACAAATCTGACCCAACGATGGTACTTACTGGTGAAGTTCAGGATCTCATTTGTTCCAGGAAACCAGTTTGTAGGTCTCAAGATAGGTTTGTAGGTCTCAAGGTCAAACAGACATAAACCTAGGGAGTGATGGTTTATATTGCTTATCTCTGACCTTGAAGAGTACAGGTGCCATCAAAAGCAAATGCCCTTCAATAAAGCAGAGCTTCCCAACCTGTGTGCCGCATTACTTAGCCTTAGGTGGCTGGGCAGAACCTGAGGCAGTTTGAGCCTGAACCAGGCACCTCTGACTATGAGTCGTCTCCATTTGCCTCACTGCACTATACAAACGTTACCATTTTCTATATGTAATTTAGCATGATAGAGATTAGAAAGTTCCATAATAAATTCTACCAGGACTAGGGCAGGCCTGGGACAATCACTGGGCTTACTATCCCTAATACCCCAATATCCCCAAAGACCACCAAATACATTTGTTTCTTAATTGGGAATCACCCTCCTCTTGACAGTTTCTCTGGTAACCATGACATCTGCTGATTCAGTGTAAGGCTCAGATAAAATAAGGGTTCTGCTTGAGCATACTCCATTTTCCTGTTTCTTGCAGCTACAATGTTTTCCAGTTATGCCTTTAGGCCATGCGGCACAGTCCCTCCTTGTGGCCTGTTCGCTAAGCTACTATCAAGCATGAATATCTGTCTCCAACCCATATCCTCACGCACTGGCTCTTCCTCATTTGCTTTGGGTGTGATGTATCAGTGCAACCAGCAGGCGCTTAGGCTTAGAATGTCTAGGACTTAGGCTGGTTCAGTGGCCTAGGTTAGTTTGTTTCAGGTAAGACTTCATCTTAGAAACATGCCCTCAGAGTGAGATTATTCATCTCTGTCAGCAGAATGTGATGGAATGGAGGTTTACTGACTTTACCCATAGTAGAGACAGAAAAGGTTGGTGTTGGCTTTTCCTGTATCAGTTCACAGAAGTAATGTGGCTAGAAATATCATGGAATCTTTCCAGGGGTGGGGGCGGCTACCAGACTATATATAAGTAGCAAACTATCTTTCTGCCACCTGTCTTCCAACTTAGGAGGTTAGGAAATACATGAGAAATGCCACTAACCCAGAATTTCCATGAACATCTATGGCAACATAAACAAAACCTGGAGTTGGAAGTGAAAGGACATTACCCTGAGTCCTGGGATCATCAGGACTGTGAACACAGGTGAGCAAGCTCTGCCCTGGCCTCTGTCAGTTGGCTCTTGGAGAAAATGCAGCTTCCTTCTATCATTTCAAATCTTTAGTAAAGAAATGTTCATTCAGTCTTTTGTGGTAAACAGTGTTGAATAAAGGGGCAAAACTTCAAAGGGGGTATCCTGGGAAAAAAAACAATAAAAAATGAGCAAAAAATGCAAATAGGTATTTCTCCAAAGAAGACACACAAATGGCCGAAAAGCACATGAAAATATGCTCAGTGTGACTAATTATCAGGGAAATGCCATGAAAACAGCAATGAGGTATCATCCCACACTTGTCAGACTGGCCATCATCAAAAAATCTACAAACAATAAATGCTGGAGAGGACATAGAGAAAAGGGAACACTCTCACAATGTTGGTGGGATGTAAATTGGTATAGCCACTATGGAGAACAGTATTGAGGTTCCATAAAAAACTAAACATAGAACTACTGTATAATCTGTCAATCTCATTCCTGGGTATACATTCAGAAAACCATAATTTGAAAAGATGCATGCACCCCAATTTTTACTGCAGAACTATTTTCAATGATCAAGACATGGAAGCAATCTAAATGTCCATAGACAGAAGAATGAATAAAGAAGATGTCACAGGGATTTCCCTGGTGGTCCTTGTGGCTAAAACTCCACGCTTCCAATACAAGGGGATGGGGTTTGATCCCTGGTGAGGGAACTAGATCCCACATACTGCAACTAAAAATCCCATGTGCTGTAACAAAAATCAAGTGCAGCCAAATAAATAAATATTTTTAAAAGATGTGGTATGTATGTGTATATATATATGTGTGTGTCTATGTGTGTGTGTGTGAATATTACTCAGCCATGAAAAAGAATGAAATAATGTCATTTGCAACAACATAGATGGACCTAGAGATGATCATACTGAGTCCAGTAAGCCAGAGGACAACAAATATCATATGATATTACTCGTGTGTGAAATGTAATTTTAAAAAATGATACAACTGAACTTATTCACAAAACAGAAATAGACTTACAGATTTTGAAAACAAACTTATGGTTACCAAAGGGGAAAGGTAGGGGAGAGGGATAAATCAGGAGTTTGGGATGAACATACAGATACTACTATATATAAGATAGACAACCAACAAGGACCTAGTGTATAGCACAGGGAATTCTACTCAATATTCTATGATAACCTATATGAGAAAAGAATATAAAAAAGAATGAATGTATGTATATGTATAACTGAAACACCTGAAACTAATACGACATTGTAAATCAACTATACTGCTATAAAATCAAAATTAAAACATAATTTTAAGAAAGTCCCCTGCACCTTATTCCCCACTCAGTGAGGCCTGTACAGAGCTGTCAACATCAAATGAAGGTGAATTATAGTTCAGGACTTACAGGTAGTGACAGAAGGAAGCAAAGGGAGATAGTAGGAGGGATAAGCATATGGAACAGAGAAGCAATACTCACTGTAAACATGAGACAAACCTCCTTTCTTCCCCCAAATTATACCAAAGGTATGACTCTTGAAGCTAGAAATTTAACTCTTTGAGAAACTACCAACCATGACAACCATATCTGAGGGGAAATATTTAATAGTCTATAAAATGCTTACAATGTAACAAATGTAAAAGGAGACAAAATCATATGTACACTTCTGTTTATCATTTTGAAGTTATATATCTGTAGCTGTGCTGTGCTTAGTTTCTCAGTTGTGTTCAACTCTTTGCAACTCCATGGACTGCAGCCCGCCAGTCTCCTCTGTCTGAGGGGACTCTCCAGGCAAGAATACTGGAGTGGGTTGCCATGCCATCCTCCAGGGGAACTTCTCAACCCAGGGATTGAACTCAGGTCTCCCACATTGCAGGCAGATTCTTTACTGTCTGAATCATCAGGGAAGCCCAAGAATACTGGAGTGGGTAGCCTATCCCTTTGTCAGGGGGCCTTCCCAACCCAGGAATAGAACCAGAGTTTTCTGCTTTGCAGGTGGATTCTTTACCAGCTGAGCCACCAGGGAAGCCCATATCTACACCTATTTACCAATAAATATAGAGAGCGATACACTGAAATGCAACATTGAGTAAGCCAATGTGGCTGGAATACAGCAAGCAAATGGGTGAGAGTGGTAGATGAAATTAGAGGATAGTGTCAGTCAGTGCAGGCCTCTCTGACAAAGTGGTATTTGATCAGATACCTGGAGGAAAGCATTACAGATAAAGGGGATAACCAGTAAACACAAAGGCACTGTGGTGGGTTCATGCTTGGCTAGTTTGAGGACTAGCCAAGGCAAGTGGCATGGTTAGAGGAAAGTGAGGATTACAGTGATAGGCAAGGAGGGCAAAGAAGCATGGGAGGGGCAGATACTGTAGAGACTTAAAGGCCATGGAGAGGATATTCACTTTCAGAGAAATAGGGAACGATGGGAGTGTTTTAAGGCACGGAGAAACAAGATCTAGCTTATCTTTTAGAAGAATCCTTCTGGCTGCTGTGTGAGGGGAAGCTGGGGAGGTTAACAGGCTCTCTAACTACTCGGACTTTCTGAACCAATTCCAGTGAACCCTGCCCAAATATTAGGATCCCGGACTGCTATACAAATGTAAAATGAGACAAAATCAAAGGTATGACTCTTGAAGCTAGAAATTTAACTCTTTGAGAAACTACCAACCATGACAACCATATCTGAGGAAATATTTAATAGTCTATAAAATGCTTACAATGTAACAAATGTAAAAGGAGACAAAATCATATGTACACTTCTGTTTATCATTTTGAAGTTATATATCTGTAGCTGTGCTGTGCTTAGTTTCTCAGTTGTGTTCAACTCTTTGCAACTCCATGGACTGCAGCCCGCCAGTCTCCTCTGTCTGAGGGGACTCTCCAGGCAAGAATACTGGAGTGGGTTGCCATGCCATCCTCCAGGGGAACTTCTCAACCCAGGGATTGAACTCAGGTCTCCCACATTGCAGGCAGATTCTTTACTGTCTGAATCATCAGGGAAGCCCAAGAATACTGGAGTGGGTAGCCTATCCCTTTGTCAGGGGGCCTTCCCAACCCAGGAATAGAACCAGAGTTTTCTGCTTTGCAGGTGGATTCTTTACCAGCTGAGCCACCAGGGAAGCCCATATCTACACCTATTTACCAATAAATATAGAGAGCGATACACTGAAATGCAACATTGAGTAAGCCAATGTGGCTGGAATACAGCAAGCAAATGGGTGAGAGTGGTAGATGAAATTAGAGGATAGTGTCAGTCAGTGCAGGCCTCTCTGACAAAGTGGTATTTGATCAGATACCTGGAGGAAAGCATTACAGATAAAGGGGATAACCAGTAAACACAAAGGCACTGTGGTGGGTTCATGCTTGGCTAGTTTGAGGACTAGCCAAGGCAAGTGGCATGGTTAGAGGAAAGTGAGGATTACAGTGATAGGCAAGGAGGGCAAAGAAGCATGGGAGGGGCAGATACTGTAGAGACTTAAAGGCCATGGAGAGGATATTCACTTTCAGAGAAATAGGGAACGATGGGAGTGTTTTAAGGCACGGAGAAACAAGATCTAGCTTATCTTTTAGAAGAATCCTTCTGGCTGCTGTGTGAGGGGAAGCTGGGGAGGTTAACAGGCTCTCTAACTACTCGGACTTTCTGAACCAATTCCAGTGAACCCTGCACTTCACAAAGCCTCGTATCTAGGATAGGCACAGATATGTCAGCCAGACAGAATTTTACTAACCTTACAGTATCCCCAGTTTAACACCTTCCCAGCATACTCAGTGAACTCCAACATCCTTGCTGGATGGCCTACCTGTTCTTATCCCCTCCCGCTTTTTTCCTCCCTCCCTTTGCTCCAGCCACATTGGACTGTCTTCCTAGTTGCCCTTCTCTCTCACTCAGAAGATTCTTGTCTTGGGCCTTTTGAACTTGTTCCTTCTTCTAGAACATTCTTCTCTAAGCTTTTATGATGGTTTGTTCCTTCTTATCATTCAAGCATCAGCCAAAATGTCACCTTTCCAGAGGGTTTTCCCTGACCTTTCACTATAGAGTAGTTCTCAGAGCCCTCCTTCCCACAGTAACTAACTTTCTTCCTCCTCTGAATTTACCTTTCTTTATATTTATCTTGAATATTTACTGTTTAGGTTCATCACTAGAATGTGAACTCCATGAGGATAGGACTTTATTCAGCACTGCATCTTCAAGAACCTAGGATAGTGTTGATATAAACATTAATAAATGCTTGCTGAACAGATGAATGAAAGAAATATCAAGCCTTTCCATGCTTGATTTCTTTACCACTGCAGAGACAAGTTAGACTTTTTCTGTGATAAAATGTATAAAAAGTAAAGGAGGTTAAAAATAAAACAAAGGAAGAAAATTGAAAAAAGTATAGCAGAGCTTTACAATAAAGCATGGGTCACTGAAAGAGTGAGACAGCACCTATGTGAAATCCACAGCTAACTGGTGAAAGACTGGAAGCTTCCTGCTAAGAACAAGACACAGATTTCCACTCTTGCCAATTCTATTCAATACTGTATTGGCAAAAGAACTGTACACAGAAAATTACAAGACATTCATGAAAGAAATTAAAGAAGACTTAAACAGATGGAGAGATATTCCATGTTCCTGGGTCGGAAGAATCAATACTGTGAAAATGACCATACTACCAAATATCATCTACAGATTCAATGCAATACCTATTCAACTTCCATTGACATTTTTCACAGAACTAGACCAAAGAAAATAAAAAAAGACTGAATAGCCAAACTACTCGGACTTTCTGAACCAATTCCAGTGAACCCTGCACTTCACAAAGCCTCGTATCTAGGATAGGCACAGATATGTCAGCCAGACAGAATTTTACTAACCTTACAGTATCCCCAGTTTAACACCTTCCCAGCATACTCAGTGAACTCCAACATCCTTGCTGGATGGCCTACCTGTTCTTATCCCCTCCCGCTTTTTTCCTCCCTCCCTTTGCTCCAGCCACATTGGACTGTCTTCCTAGTTGCCCTTCTCTCTCACTCAGAAGATTCTTGTCTTGGGCCTTTTGAACTTGTTCCTTCTTCTAGAACATTCTTCTCTAAGCTTTTATGATGGTTTGTTCCTTCTTATCATTCAAGCATCAGCCAAAATGTCACCTTTCCAGAGGGTTTTCCCTGACCTTTCACTATAGAGTAGTTCTCAGAGCCCTCCTTCCCACAGTAACTAACTTTCTTCCTCCTCTGAATTTACCTTTCTTTATATTTATCTTGAATATTTACTGTTTAGGTTCATCACTAGAATGTGAACTCCATGAGGATAGGACTTTATTCAGCACTGCATCTTCAAGAACCTAGGATAGTGTTGATATAAACATTAATAAATGCTTGCTGAACAGATGAATGAAAGAAATATCAAGCCTTTCCATGCTTGATTTCTTTACCACTGCAGAGACAAGTTAGACTTTTTCTGTGATAAAATGTATAAAAAGTAAAGGAGGTTAAAAATAAAACAAAGGAAGAAAATTGAAAAAAGTATAGCAGAGCTTTACAATAAAGCATGGGTCACTGAAAGAGTGAGACAGCACCTATGTGAAATCCACAGCTAACTGGTGAAAGACTGGAAGCTTCCTGCTAAGAACAAGACACAGATTTCCACTCTTGCCAATTCTATTCAATACTGTATTGGCAAAAGAACTGTACACAGAAAATTACAAGACATTCATGAAAGAAATTAAAGAAGACTTAAACAGATGGAGAGATATTCCATGTTCCTGGGTCGGAAGAATCAATACTGTGAAAATGACCATACTACCAAATATCATCTACAGATTCAATGCAATACCTATTCAACTTCCATTGACATTTTTCACAGAACTAGACCAAAGAAGAACACAGTTCATATGGAAACACAAAAGACCTCGAATAGCCAAAGCAATTCTGAGAAAGAAAAGCAGAGCTGGAGGAATCAGCCTCCCTAACTTCAGACTCTACTACAAAGCAACAGTCATCAAGACAGTATGGTACTGGCACAAAAACAGAACTATAGACCAATGGAACAAGATAGAGAACCCAGAGATAAACCCACGCACCTATGGGTACCTTATTTTTGATAAAGGAGGAGAAACTATAAAATGGGACAAAGACAGCCTCTTCAACAAGTGGTGCTGTGAGAACTGGACAGCTACATGCAAAAAAATGAAATTGGAACATTCCCTGACACCATCCACAAGGATCAACTCAAAATGGATTAAAGATCTAAATGTAAGACCAGAAACCATTAAACTCTTAGAGGAGAATATAGGCAAAACCCTCAAGGACATCAATCAAAGCAAGATCTTCTCTGACCCACCTACTAAAATAGTGGAACTGAAAAGAAAAGTCAACACGTGGGACCTCATGAAACTTAAAAGCTTTTGTACAGCAAAAGAAATTACAAAAAAGCTCAACAGACACCCCACAGAGTGGGAGAAAATCATAGCAAATGAAACAACAGACAAAGAATTAATCTCCAAAATCTACAAGCAACTCAGACAACTCAGCCCAGGAAAAACAAACAACCCAATCAAAAAATGGGAAAAAGATCTAAAGAGACGCCTCTCCAAAGAGGACATACAGATGGTCCAAAAACACATGAAACGATGCTCGATCTCGCTTATTATTAGAGAAATGCAAATTAAAACTACAATGAGATATCACCTCACACCCATCAGAATGGCCATCTTCAAAAAATCTGCAGACAATAAATGCTGGAGAGGGTGCAGAGAAAAGGGAACACTCTTGCATTGCTGGTGGGAATGTAAATTGATACTGCCTCTATGGAAGACAGTCTGGAGATTTCTTAAAAAACTAAAAATAGAAGCACCCTATGACCCAGCAATCCCACTTTAGGCTTATATCCTGATGAAATCAAAACTGAAAGAAGCACCTATACCCCAATGTTCATTGCAGCTCTCTATACAATAGCCAAAACATGGAAGCAACCTAGATGTCCATCGATGAATGAATGGATCCAGAAGCTCTGGTACATATATACAATGGAATACTACTCAGCTGTTAAAAGAAATGCAGAAGACTCAGTCCTCATGAAGTGGCTGGCTCTAGAACCTATCATAAAAGTGAAGTAAGTCAAAAAGAGAAAGACAAACACGGTATACTAACACACATATATGGAATCTAGTAGGACGGTCTTGATACCACACGCAGGGAACTCATGGAAAAACAGACAGAACATAGACATAGGGACATCGTGGTGAAGAAATAGGGAGGGGGAAGCATGGAGGAAGTAACAAGGAAACCTACAGTGTTATGTGTGGAAAAGATAGCTAATGTCATAGTGCTAAGGGAATAGGAGTGCTTACAATGGCTTGGGGCGAAGGTCTGGAGGGGTGGGATGGGGGATCTGGGCAGGTGGGGACCATGGATATGCATATGACTGATCTGGGAACATATATGCCTGTGAACAACAAAACTCTGTAAAACCTTTAAAATAAAGAATAAAAAAAAAATACTGTATTTGAAGTTCTAAGGTAATTAGGTAAGAAAACAGAATAAAAGACATGCAGATTGAAAAGGAAGAAGTAAAAATACCTCAATTTTCAGATGGCACACTCTTGCATGTAGAAAATCCTAAAAAATTCATTGAAACCATCAGAAGCATTAAACGAGTTCAGCAAGGTTACAGGCAGCTTCCACTGTAACAGGGGCTGGTAGATGGGGAGCTGATGGAATAGCCCATTTACTTTCTTGGGCACCATTTCCATGGAATGAAACAATCCAGACACAAAGACTCTTTCTGCCTTCCTGGAAGCCCCTTCCCTACCCAGTCCTCATTGCCCCTTTGTGAAAATGTTGAAGGGTTATATTCTCATATCCTATGTGCCCCGTTAGTTGTGCCAGCCAAACCAGTCTGCAGTCAGAGTATAGTTATCTCAGGATAAGGAATTGGGACTCTGTAATGCACCTTTTCCTAAGCTCTTGTCTTCTTTTTCCCCACTCCCTCCCTCGCTCTGGTTTTGTTTTTCACGTTGTTTCTTAGCAAATTTCCTTTTGAGAAATTCCAATATTGTCTCATCTGAACCAAGGGAAATAGGATTTGTCTACATTCAGCTGCTGCAGGGCTATAGCTGGGAGGTCAGAGGTCCCTTGAGGCTAGGTGTGGGGGTGGCGGCAGCCAGCACAGCTGGAGATAGAGAGAAGGGTTAGAGCTGTGCAGATTTGTTTTTCTTGGATGACGGCTTAAGATACTGGAATGATAGGCTTTTGGCTAAGGATCCAGTGCATCTCACTAGGGAAGAATGTGGTTGCCTGGAGACTTGCCGATCTGATCAAGATGACTTTAGCTGGAAATTGGGGGAGGGGGTGCAAAACATGCCCATATCAGACTGTAACACCAGATACTATAGACAACAGCAGGCATGTCAGTGACAGAAGAATAATAGTGAGAGAGACACTCAGTAAATTGCAGGAGGAAATGACTGGAAAGGAAATTGGGAATGGCGCTTCCAGCCTCAACTATAATATGCTAGTGTGAAGAGTGAGAGCAGAAACAAATCAAATAGGGATTTTAAATAAAAATAAGCTAAAATATCAAAGATATTATTGGACTTAGAGGAAAAGGACTCATAACTGAAATATATCAAGGAGACTTCTAAAGACACAAATCTGAGAAGATTTGTGTTCCTTACCAGTTAGGAAGTTTGCCTTCTGCCTGCCTGAACTGGCTTTGTGGCATCCTGGGGATCAAGAAATGAATATCAACTCTAAGAATTGTGAAAATTCATCATTTGTTCATTTAATCAGTGCCCTGCTCTCCTGGTAGGGCAGCAAACAAGTCGTCAAGATTCCTGCTCTCATGGAGCTAATATTGAAAGTAAATAGACAATAAACTCTTGAACAAGTAAATTAAGATAACTTCAGACAGCGAAAAGGTCACAGAGAAAATAAAACTGACAGTAAAAGGAAGGGAGAAACTATTATAATTTGGGTAGTCCTGAATGGCCTATCTACAGAGGTGATTTTTGAACTGAGATAGGAACAAAGAAGGGGATGAACCATGAGAATATCTGAGCCAAGAACATACAAGCAGAGGAAACAGCAAAGGCAAAGGACTTGCGGCAGGGACAAGCCTGACTTGTTGGAGAAAATGGCGGGGGGGGGGGGGGGGGCCGGGAAGGCCATCATATCAGTTTTAGTTCTTCCAGAAGCCGACCCTGAGACAAGAATTAGAGTGCAAGTAGTTTATTGGGAATTGAGGGGAATACCAGTAGGTCAGTGGGAAGATGACAGAGAAGTAAAGGGTGTGTAAATAAGCCGGCTACACAGTGTTAACAGTTCTAATACCTCAGGGAAAACTCTTGGAAATGAGGCAAAGTACACATCTCAAAATTACCCAGCTCAAGAAGTAAGAGAGTTGAAGTCATTGGTCAATGGCTGTTTTCCATGATCAGAGTGACCTTCCAAATCTCCAGCAAAAGCAACCAGGCACAAAGATACAGACTTTGGCTGCTGGAAAGTGAAAATGCACCGAAACGACAGATCTAAGGATTATGACAAGGCTTTGACAGTGTGTGCTATAGCTAGTTAGCCTGGGGCAGATTCAGAAAAAGGACCAGCTGGAGAGTCAAGCAGGGCAGATCATCCAGGGCCAAGGTTAGTTGCAAATTAGTAGCTGGCAGGGGTGTTTGATTTGGTCTGCACAATGTTTTCTCTTATTTCTGTTTATTTCATTTTGGGTTTGTCTTTAACTGCCAATAATTAAAAGTCAGAAGGTTTTATATCTAGGCCTAGATTTCTAGCTATCTTGGAAAAAATATCAAAAGAACTGATAATTGAGGCTCTTCATTTGGCAAGGTGACAATATGTTGGAAATGAGTAGCAGATTTCCCATTTATAGAAGGGTAACATGCTGTCTCGTTAACCAGTCCTCTTTGAGTTTTGGATCAGTGGTCAAGGGCATTGAAGGCTGTGATAAGGAGTTAGAATTTCATTCTAGGAGTATGGACAGATTTTAAGCAGGCGATTGATAAAAGTATAGTCAGTATACTTTTGTACAGAAAGAGTCAAGGATGGAAGCAGGTAAACAAATAAGGAGGCTATAGAAGTAGCCTGGGAAATAAATGATGGGATGCGGGAAATGTGTCACAGTGGAGACGAAAAGGAGTGAAAGAATTAAGTATAATAGTTGGAGTGGATTTGACACAATGTGTGATGTAGGGGGTGAGGGAAAAGGAGACAGCTAGGATTAAATCTCAATTTCTGGTTTATTATATGTTTATATCAGGCTACAATTCACTGAGCTGGGGAAAACTAGAGGAGGAACTGGTTTGAGGGGAAAATCAAAAGCTATATTTTGAACATAGTACATTTGAGATGCCTATTAGACAAGTGAAGATGTTAAACAGGTATATGAAATATCTCTTAGACATGAGGGGTGAAGTCAGGGGAGATGACAGGAATTTGGGAGTTCTCAGAATACAGAAATAGGACTGCACCTTTCATTTCTGGCAACAATGTATGTGAGGTATCTTGACAATAACTTTCTCCTACAAAACCCGACAAAGATACAGACTTTGGCTGCTGGAAAGTGAAAATGCAACGACAGATCTAAGGATTATGACAAGGCTTTGACAGTGTGTGCTATAGCTAGTTAGCCTGGGGCAGATTCAGAAAAAGGACCAGCTGGAGAGTCAAGCAGGGCAGATCATCCAGGGCCAAGGTTAGTTGCAAATTAGTAGCTGGCAGGGGTGTTTGATTTGGTCTGCACAATGTTTTCTCTTATTTCTGTTTATTTCATTTTGGGTTTGTCTTTAACTGCCAATAATTAAAAGTCAGAAGGTTTTATATCTAGGCCTAGATTTCTAGCTATCTTGGAAAAAATATCAAAAGAACTGATAATTGAGGCTCTTCATTTGGCAAGGTGACAATATGTTGGAAATGAGTAGCAGATTTCCCATTTATAGAAGGGTAACATGCTGTCTCGTTAACCAGTCCTCTTTGAGTTTTGGATCAGTGGTCAAGGGCATTGAAGGCTGTGATAAGGAGTTAGAATTTCATTCTAGGAGTATGGACAGATTTTAAGCAGGCGATTGATAAAAGTATAGTCAGTATACTTTTGTACAGAAAGAGTCAAGGATGGAAGCAGGTAAACAAATAAGGAGGCTATAGAAGTAGCCTGGGAAATAAATGATGGGATGCGGGAAATGTGTCACAGTGGAGACGAAAAGGAGTGAAAGAATTAAGTATAATAGTTGGAGTGGATTTGACACAATGTGTGATGTAGGGGGTGAGGGAAAAGGAGACAGCTAGGATTAAATCTCAATTTCTGGTTTATTATATGTTTATATCAGGCTACAATTCACTGAGCTGGGGAAAACTAGAGGAGGAACTGGTTTGAGGGGAAAATCAAAAGCTATATTTTGAACATAGTACATTTGAGATGCCTATTAGACAAGTGAAGATGTTAAACAGGTATATGAAATATCTCTTAGACATGAGGGGTGAAGTCAGGGGAGATGACAGGAATTTGGGAGTTCTCAGAATACAGAAATAGGACTGCACCTTTCATTTCTGGCAACAATGTATGTGAGGTATCTTGACAATAACTTTCTCCTACAAAACACCTAAAAATACTGTATAAAAGATAACAAATATCTTTTTAAATACATTACTGAGCTCAAAAGGAATCAAGCTAAATCCCCAAGAGCCAAAACAAAGAGCCAAGCTTAAAAGAAGAGCCCTGGGCTGATGCTGCTTTATGAATGCCCTTGAGGCAACTATGGATTACTAACAAGTAGAGGCTGAAGGGTTTTGAGTTTATTTTGGACCTTTTTTATGGCTAGAGGAGAGATACACCATGAAACATCACATTTATCATAAAAAAGGCCCTTTGCAGTTTTGTCTTTTGGATTTACTTTTTAAATTTTTGTTAAACTTACTTTTTAATTGGAGGAAAATTGCTTTATCACTATATTTTAAGCTTATCCAATAAACCAATTTTAAAGTAAAATATCAACAAATTAGAAAACAACAAATAATTTAAAAACATCAATGTCTTCTCATGACTAATTTTTCCATATCCAAACCTGGAGCACACTCATTGTTCTATATGCTAGTCCAATTTTTAAAGTAAATTTTTAACATATATCATAAACAGAAAACTACATATTTTTTTCAGATTAATTATTTTTATTTTACTTTTTGCTTTTACAGAGTTTTGTTGTTTACAGATATGTATACTCCCAGATTAGTCATATGTATATCCCTGAATCCTCCTTCCTCCACCGCCCTCCCAGTCCCCCCACCCCACCCCTCCAGGCCATCGCACCACACCCCTGCAGGATCCCCTGTTCCCACAGCGCAATGACAATCGCTACCTCTTTCACATACGATAGTATAGGTGTCCATGTTACTCCCTCTACACCTCCCACCTGTTCATTCCCCACAAAGTCCATACGTCAGTTCTCTATGTCAGTTTTTCCATGGGTTCACTGCGTGTATTATCATTACCATCTTACTAGATTCCATATATATGTGTTAGAATACTGTACTTGTCATTCTCTTTTTGATTTATCACTTTTTATAATAGGTTCTAGATTCATTCGCCTCATTAGGACTGATTCTTCTGCATTTCTTATGGCTGAGAAGTACTCCATTGTATATACGTACCAGAGCTTCTTTATCCATTCATTTGCTGATGGACATGTAAGTTGCTTCCATGTTCTAGCTATTGTATAGACAGCAGAAATGAACACTGGGGTTCAGGTGTCTCTTTCAATTTTGATTTCATCAGGGTATAAGCCTAATAGTGGGATTGCTGGGGCCTATGGTGCTTCTATTTTTAGGAAAACTACATACATCTTAAATGTACAACTTGATGAATTTTCTTACAGTGATCACACCCTGTAACTAGCATCCAGATTTTTAAAAAATATAGAGGAGATACACCATGAAACATCACATTTATCATAAAAAGGCCCTTTGCAGTTTTGTCTTTTGGATTTACTTTTAAATTTTTGTTAAACTTACTTTTTAATTGGAGGAAAATTGCTTTATCACTATATTTTAAGCTTATCCAATAAACCAATTTTAAAGTAAAATATCAACAAATTAGAAAACAACAAATAATTTAAAAACATCAATGTCTTCTCATGACTAATTTTTCCATATCCAAACCTGGAGCACACTCATTGTTCTATATGCTAGTCCAATTTTTAAAGTAAATTTTTAACATATATCATAAACAGAAAACTACATATTTTTTTCAGATTAATTATTTTTATTTTACTTTTTGCTTTTACAGAGTTTTGTTGTTTACAGATATGTATACTCCCAGATTAGTCATATGTATATCCCTGAATCCTCCTTCCTCCACCGCCCTCCCAGTCCCCCCACCCCACCCCTCCAGGCCATCGCACCACACCCCTGCAGGATCCCCTGTTCCCACAGCGCAATGACAATCGCTACCTCTTTCACATACGATAGTATAGGTGTCCATGTTACTCCCTCTACACCTCCCACCTGTTCATTCCCCACAAAGTCCATACGTCAGTTCTCTATGTCAGTTTTTCCATGGGTTCACTGCGTGTATTATCATTACCATCTTACTAGATTCCATATATATGTGTTAGAATACTGTACTTGTCATTCTCTTTTTGATTTATCACTTTTTATAATAGGTTCTAGATTCATTCGCCTCATTAGGACTGATTCTTCTGCATTTCTTTTTACAGCTGAGAAGTACTCCATTGTATATACGTACCAGAGCTTCTTTATCCATTCATTTGCTGATGGACATGTAAGTTGCTTCCATGTTCTAGCTATTGTATAGACAGCAGAAATGAACACTGGGGTTCAGGTGTCTCTTTCAATTTTGATTTCATCAGGGTATAAGCCTAATAGTGGGATTGCTGGGGCCTATGGTGCTTCTATTTTTAGGAAAACTACATACATCTTAAATGTACAACTTGATGAATTTTCTTACAGTGATCACACCCTGTAACTAGCATCCAGATTTTTAAAAAATATAGAGCATTACCCCAGAACTCCCCCTCCACATTATGTCCTGTTTCTGGTCACTAGGTCTCAAACGTAACTCTAACAAAGGTAACTTCTAAGATCATAGATTGGTTTTATCTCTTTTGGAACTTTGTAGAATGGAATTATATTGTATGTAGTCTTTCATATTTGGCACCTTTCACCCAATTTTGTGTTTGTGAGATTCATATATCCATGTTACAATGTGTAGCAATAATTCATTTATTCTCATCACTATACACTACTCCATAGTGTGAGTATACATATTCTGGATACAAATTTTTGTTGGATATATGTAACACAAATATCTTTACATACTCTGTGACTTGTAGTTTTCACTTAGACTTCTTAGTGGTAACTTTTGATAAACAGAGGTTCTTAATTTTAATATAATCCCATGTACTAATATTAGCCTATTTGATTAGCACTCATGGCCTGATCATAAAAATCTCTGCTTATCTTACAGCATAGAAACCATCAACAAAACAAAAAGACAATATATAGAATGGGAAAAATATTTGCAAATGATGTGACTGACAAGGGTTTAATATCCAAAATATATAAACAGCTCACAAAACTTGATAACAAAAAATCCAAATAATCTAGTCAAAAAATAGGCAGAAGACCTTAATAGACATTTTTCCAAAGAAGATGGCCCACAAGCACATAAAAAAAATTTGCTCAACATCACTAATTATTTGAGAAATGCAAATCAAAATCACTGTCAGGTGTTATGTCACTATGGTCATAATGATTATCATCAAAAAGTCTACAAATAATAAATGCCGGAAAGAGTATAGAGAAAAGTAAATCCTCCAACACTGTTGGTAGAAATGCAAATTGGTATCACCACTATGGAAAACTGTATGGAGGAAGTTGCTTCCATGTTCTAGCTATTGTATAGACAGCAGAAATGAACACTGGGGTTCAGGTGTCTCTTTCAATTTTGATTTCATCAGGGTATAAGCCTAATAGTGGGATTGCTGGGGCCTATGGTGCTTCTATTTTTAGGAAAACTACATACATCTTAAATGTACAACTTGATGAATTTTCTTACAGTGATCACACCCTGTAACTAGCATCCAGATTTTTAAAAAATATAGAGCATTACCCCAGAACTCCCCCTCCACATTATGTCCTGTTTCTGGTCACTAGGTCTCAAACGTAACTCTAACAAAGGTAACTTCTAAGATCATAGATTGGTTTTATCTCTTTTGGAACTTTGTAGAATGGAATTATATTGTATGTAGTCTTTCATATTTGGCACCTTTCACCCAATTTTGTGTTTGTGAGATTCATATATCCATGTTACAATGTGTAGCAATAATTCATTTATTCTCATCACTATACACTACTCCATAGTGTGAGTATACATATTCTGGATACAAATTTTTGTTGGATATATGTAACACAAATATCTTTACATACTCTGTGACTTGTAGTTTTCACTTAGACTTCTTAGTGGTAACTTTTGATAAACAGAGGTTCTTAATTTTAATATAATCCCATGTACTAATATTAGCCTATTTGATTAGCACTCATGGCCTGATCATAAAAATCTCTGCTTATCTTACAGCATAGAAACCATCAACAAAACAAAAAGACAATATATAGAATGGGAAAAATATTTGCAAATGATGTGACTGACAAGGGTTTAATATCCAAAATATATAAACAGCTCACAAAACTTGATAACAAAAAATCCAAATAATCTAGTCAAAAAATAGGCAGAAGACCTTAATAGACATTTTTCCAAAGAAGATGGCCCACAAGCACATAAAAAAAATTTGCTCAACATCACTAATTATTTGAGAAATGCAAATCAAAATCACTGTCAGGTGTTATGTCACTATGGTCATAATGATTATCATCAAAAAGTCTACAAATAATAAATGCCGGAAAGAGTATAGAGAAAAGTAAATCCTCCAACACTGTTGGTAGAAATGCAAATTGGTATCACCACTATGGAAAACTGTATGGAGGTTCCTTTAAAACTAAAATAGAACTACCATATGGGGCTTCCCTGGTGGTCCAGTGGGTAAGGACACCGCCTTGCAGTGCAAGGGGCGCTGGTTCGATCCCTGGCCTGGGAAGATCCCACGTGCTGTGGAGCAGCTGGACTGATGTGTCCAATTACCGAGCCAGAGCTCTGGAGCGCATGTGCCCAGAGCTGGTGCTCTGTGACAACAGAGGCCACCACGATGGGAGGCCCACACGGGCCAAAGAACAAAGATGGATGAAAATGGACAAATGAAAGACCAATAGAAGTGGCCCGCCTGCTCCCCTCCCTCCCCACCCCGCCCCCCCAAGATAAATAAATAAATAAATCTTTAAAAAAAAAAAGAACTACCATATGATCTAGCAATTCCACTCCTGGATATATATCTGGAAAATATTAAACACTGATTCAAAAAGAAAATGCAAACTAATGTTCATAGAAGCACGATTTAGATATGGAAGTAATCCAAAAGAATGAAATAGTGCCAAGTTCAAAAACATGAATGGACCTAGAGAACATTATATTTGGTGAAGTAAGAAAAACAGGGACAAACAATTATTATATGTTATCATTTATATGTGGAAACTAAAAAAAACAATACAAATGAATCTATATACAAAAGAGAAAAAGACTCACAGACATAGAGCACAAACTTATGGCTATCAAAGAGGAAAGGGAGAGGGTGAGGAATAATTTAGGAGTACAGGATTATTCCTCTTCGTGGATCACAGCCTTTTCATTGTGAAGGGACTTGTATTGCATAACTCAATGAAGCTATGAGCCATGCTGTGCAGGGATGTCCAAGACAGAAAGGTAATAGGGAAGACTTCTGACAAAACATAGTCCACTGGAGAAGGAAGTGGCAAACCACTCTAGTATTCTTGCTTAGAGAATCCCATGGAGAGTATGAAAAGGCAAAAAGATATGACACTGTAAGATGAGCCTGACAGGTCAAAAGGTTACAATATGCTACCAGAGAAGAGCAGAGGGCAGTTACTAATGATGCCAGAAACAATCAAGTGGCAGGGCCAAAGCAGAAACAACACTCAGTTGTGGATGTGTCTGGTGGTAAAAGTAAAGCTCCAGTGCTGTAAAGAAGAATATTGTTATAGGAACTTGGAATGTTAGGTCAATGAATCAAGGCAAAATGAACATGATCAAACAGGAGATGGCAAGACTGAACATAAACATATTAGGAATCAGTGAACTAAAATGGACTGAAACAGATGAATTTAATTCAGATGAGCAGTATATCTACCACTGTGGGCAAGAATCCCTTAGAAGAAAAGGAATAGCCCTCATAGTCAACAAAAGAGTCCAAAATTGCAGTACTTTGGTGCAATCTCAAAAACAACAGAATGACCTGGGTTCATTTCCAAGGCAAACCATTCAATATCACAGTAATCCAAGTCCATGCTCCAAGCTCTGATACCAAAGAAACTGAAGTTGAATGGTTCTATGAAGATCTACAACATCTACCAAAAAGAGATATCCTTTTCAACATAAGAGATTGGAATGAAAAAGTAGGAAGTCAAAAGATACTTGGAGCAATAGGAAAGTTTGGCCTTGGAGTCCAATATGAAGTCGAGCAAAGACTAACAGAGTTTTGAAAAGAAAACACACACACACACACAAAGAAAAGAGAACACACTGGTCATAGCAAACACCCTTTTCCAACAATATAAGAGATAGCTCTACACATGGACATCACCAGATAGATGGTCAATACTGAAACCAGATTAATTATGTTTTCTGTAGCCAAATATGGAGAAGCTCTATACAGTTAGCAAAAACAAGACTGGAAGCTGACGATGGCTCAGATCATCAGCTCCTTATTGCAAAATTCAAGCATAAATAGAAAACAGTAGGTAAAACCACTAGGCCATTCCAGTACGACCTAAATCAAACCTCTTATGATTTTTCAGTGGAAGTGGCAAATAGATTCAAAGGATTAGATCTGATAGACAGAGCCAAAAGGACTACAGACAGAGGTTCATAGCACTGTACAGGAGGCAGTGACCAAAAACATCCCAAAGAAAAAGAAATACCAGAAGGCCGAGTGGTTGTATAAGGAGGCTTTACAAATAGCTGATTAAAGAAGAGAAATGAAAAGAGAGAAAGGGAAAGATACACCAAAATAAATGCAGAAGGCCTTTTTAAATGAACAGTGCAAAGAAATAGAGGAAAACAATAGAATGGGAAAGACTAGAAAACTGGAGATTGCAAGGGAACATTTCATGCAAGGATGGGCACAATAAAGCACAGAAACTGTAAGCACCTAACATAAGCAGAACACCTGAAGAAGAGGTGGCAAGAATACACAGAAGAGCTATACAAAAAGGTTTTAATGACCCGGATAACCATGATGATGTAGTCACTCACCAAGAGGAAGACATCCCAGAGCATGAATTCAAGTGGGCCTTAGAAGCACTACTAAGCACAAAGCTAGTGGAGGTGATGGAATTCCAGCAGAGCTATTTCAAATCCTAAAAGATGATGCTGTTAAAATGCTGCAGTCAATATGTCAGCAAATTTGGAAAACTCAGCAGTGGCCACAGGATTGGAAAAGGTCAATTTTCATTCTAATCCCAAAGAAGGGCAATACCAAAGAATGTTTAAACTACCATACAACTGTGTTCATTTCACATGCTAGCAAAGTTATGCTCAAAATCTTCAGGCTAAGCTTCAGCAGTATGAAAACTGAGAACTTCCAGATGTACAAGCTGGGTTTCAAAGAGGCAGAAGACCAAGGATCAAATTGTCAACATATGTGGATCATGGAGAAAGCAAAGGAGTTCCAGAAAAATATCTACTCCTATTTCATTGATTACATTAAAGCCTTTGATTATGTGGATCACAAGAAACTGTGGAAAATTCTTAAATAGATGAGAGTACCAGACCACCTTGCCTGTCTCCTGAGAAACCTGTATGTGAGTCAAGAAGCAACTATTAGAACCAGGCATGGAACAATGGACTGGTTCAAAATTGGGAAAGGAGTATAACAAGACTGTATACTGTCCCCTGTTATTTTACCTTACATGCAGAGTACATCATAGGAAATGCTGGCTGGATGAATCACAAGCTGGAATCACAATTGCCAAGAGAAATATCAACAGTCTTGTATGTGCAGATGATACCATTCTAATGGCATAAAATGAAGAGGAACTAAAGAGTTTCTTGATGAGGGTGAAAAGCAGTGAAAAGTTAACTTGAAACTCAACATTCAAAAATGAAGATCATGGCATCCCATCCCATCACTTCACAACAAATAGAAGGAGAAAAAGAGAAAGCAGTGAGAGATTTTTTTTCTTGGGCTCAAAATCACTGTGGATGATGACTGCAGCCATGAAATTAATAGATGCTTGCTCCTTCAAAGGAAAGCTATGATAAATCTTAGCAGTGTATTCAAAACCAGAGACATCACTTTGCCTACCAAGGATCGAATTTTTACTTTTTCAGCCTGAAATTATGACTTGCAACCATGAATTCAAGGTGGGCCTTAGAAGCACTACTAAGCACAAAGCTAGTGGAGGTGATGGAATTCCAGCAGAGCTATTTCAAATCCTAAAAGATGATGCTGTTAAAATGCTGCAGTCAATATGTCAGCAAATTTGGAAAACTCAGCAGTGGCCACAGGATTGGAAAAGGTCAATTTTCATTCTAATCCCAAAGAAGGGCAATACCAAAGAATGTTTAAACTACCATACAACTGTGTTCATTTCACATGCTAGCAAAGTTATGCTCAAAATCTTCAGGCTAAGCTTCAGCAGTATGAAAACTGAGAACTTCCAGATGTACAAGCTGGGTTTCAAAGAGGCAGAAGACCAAGGATCAAATTGTCAACATATGTGGATCATGGAGAAAGCAAAGGAGTTCCAGAAAAATATCTACTCCTATTTCATTGATTACATTAAAGCCTTTGATTATGTGGATCACAAGAAACTGTGGAAAATTCTTAAATAGATGAGAGTACCAGACCACCTTGCCTGTCTCCTGAGAAACCTGTATGTGGGTCAAGAAGCAACTATTAGAACCAGGCATGGAACAATGGACTGGTTCAAAATTGGGAAAGGAGTATAACAAGACTGTATACTGTCCCCTGTTATTTTACCTTACATGCAGAGTACATCATAGGAAATGCTGGCTGGATGAATCACAAGCTGGAATCACAATTGCCAAGAGAAATATCAACAGTCTTGTATGTGCAGATGATACCATTCTAATGGCATAAAATGAAGAGGAACTAAAGAGTTTCTTGATGAGGGTGAAAAGCAGTGAAAAAGTTAACTTGAAACTCAACATTCAAAAAAATGAAGATCATGGCATCCCATCCCATCACTTCACAACAAATAGAAGGAGAAAAAGAGAAAGCAGTGAGAGATTTTTTTTCTTGGGCTCAAAATCACTGTGGATGATGACTGCAGCCATGAAATTAATAGATGCTTGCTCCTTCAAAGGAAAGCTATGATAAATCTTAGCAGTGTATTCAAAACCAGAGACATCACTTTGCCTACCAAGGTCAGTACAAAGCTATAGTGTTTTCTCGTAGTCATGTATGGATGTGAGAGTTGGTCCATAAA
Organism: Tragulus kanchil; assembly: GCA_022376925.1. Classification (NCBI taxonomy): domain Eukaryota; kingdom Metazoa; phylum Chordata; class Mammalia; order Artiodactyla; family Tragulidae; genus Tragulus; species Tragulus kanchil. The sequence continues at coordinate 71,359,776 of JAIOJX010000001.1, read as the reverse complement.
GAAGGCTGAGAACTGAAGAACTGATGCTTTTGAACTGTGGTGCTGGAGAGGATTCTTGAGAGTCCCTTGGACTGCAAGGAGAGGAGATCCAACCAGTCAATGCCAAAGGAAACTGAATATTCATTGAAAGGGCTGTTGCAGAAGCTGAAGCTCCAGTACTTTGGCCACCTGAGACAAAGAGACGACTACTTGGAAAAGACCCTAATGCTTGGAATGACTGAAGACAAAAGGACAGCAGAAGATTAGTGACTGAACAATAACAGCGATCGCCATGTTCACTAAAGCAGGTTTTTACAATAGCCAAGACAGGTAAGCAGCCTAAGCCACCTAAGTGTCCATGGATGTATTAGTACATAAGGAATACAATATATATATATATATATATATATATATATATATAGTTGTTCATTCACTAAATCATCTCCAACTCTGTGATCTCATGGACTGCAGCATGCTAGGCTCCTCCTCTTCTATCTCATGTCCATTGAGTCTGTGATGCTATGTAACCATCTCATCCTCCTCCACCCCCTTCTCCTTTTGCCTTCAATCCTTCACAGCATCAGAGTCTTTTCCAAGGAGTTGGCTATTTGCTTCAGGTAGCCAAAGAATTGGAGCTTCAGCTTCAGCATCATTCCTTCCAATGAATAGTCAGGGTGGATTTCCTTTAGGATTGACTGGTTTAATCTCCTTGAAGTCTAAGGAATTCTCAAGAGTCTTCTTCAGCAACACAATTTGCAATCATCAATTCTTCAGCACTCAGCCTTCTTTATGGTCTAACTCTCACATCCATACATGACTACTGGAAAAACCACAGCATTGACTACATGGACTTTTGTCAGCAAAGTGATGTCTCTGCTTTTGAATACACTGTCTAGGTTTATCATAGCTTTTCTTCCAAGGAGCAAGTGTCTTTTAATTTCTTGGCTGCAGTCACCATCCACGGTGATTTTGGAGCCCAAGAGAATAAAATTTGTCACTGCTCTCTCTCTCTCTCTCTCTCTCTCTATATATATATATATATATATATATATATATATATATGTATATATAAAATAGTATATTATTTAGTCAGTCATAAAGTCTTGCCATTTGCAACGTGAATGAAATCTTAAGTCATTATGCTAGTGAAATACATTAGATGGAAAAGACAAATACCATATGGTCTCACTTATACGAGGAATATAAAAAAGCAAAATGAGCTCATTTAAAGAGAAAAGATCAGTGTTTGCTGGCTGTAGTGAGTGGGGGATGGGCAAAATGAATGAAGGTGATCAAAAGGCACAAACTTCTAGTTATAAAACAAATAAGCCACAGGGTTGATATACAGCATGGTGACTGTAGTTAATATTGTGTATTGCATATATGAAAGTTGTTAAGAGAATTGATCTTAAAAGTTCCTATTATAAGAAAAAAATTGTAACTATGTATGGTAATGAATGTTAATTAGACTTATTGATGGTGATCATTTCACAATACATACAAATATTAAACCATCATATTATACTTCTGAAACTAATATAATGTTATATGGCAATTAAATACCTCAATAAAAAAGATTAACATCTCAGTTTTGATGAAGATAGATGTCAAATCACTGAAGACAGAGTAAAGATTTCCTATTCTGCCTTTTAAAATAGTTGCTTTTAGATGATTTCCACAGATTAGTCTCCATAGAAACTGGATAGGAAAGGCCACCAGTGGCCAAAAGTAAGTAGTTTTCCTTGTAATATCAACTTATGCGGTCAGGGGATATCTGGCCCAGCAATTCAGGGCAGCTACCACAGTTTAAGTCTGCAAGAATTTGACTAGTAAATAAATTTGTAAACAAGAGAAAAAGGAGAAGGTAGTTCAAGGCAGTGGCATAGGAAGGCCGTGAACTCACTTCCATTCACACAACAAATCTATACCTACACATGCAATAAATTTCCTCTGAAAAATATCTGAACTCTCACATCCATACATGACTACTGGAAAAATCATAGCTTTGAGTACATGGACTTTTGTCAGCAAAATGATGCCTCTGCTTTTTAATACACTTTCTAGATTTGTCATAGCTTTTCTTCCCAAGGAACAAGTATCTTTTAATTTCTTGGCTGCAGTCACCATCCACGGTGATTTTGGAGCCCAAGAGAATAAAATTTGTCACTGCTCTCTCTCTCTCTCTCTCTCTCTCTCTCTCTCTCTCTATATATATATATATATATATATATATATATGTATATATAAAATAGTATATTATTTAGTCAGTCATAAAGTCTTGCCATTTGCAACGTGAATGAAATCTTAAGTCATTATGCTAGTGAAATACATTAGATGGAAAAGACAAATACCATATGGTCTCACTTATACGAGGAATATAAAAAAGCAAAATGAGCTCATTTAAAGAGAAAAGATCAGTGTTTGCTGGCTGTAGTGAGTGGGGGATGGGCAAAATGAATGAAGGTGATCAAAAGGCACAAACTTCTAGTTATAAAACAAATAAGCCACAGGGTTGATATACAGCATGGTGACTGTAGTTAATATTGTGTATTGCATATATGAAAGTTGTTAAGAGAATTGATCTTAAAAGTTCCTATTATAAAAAAAAAATTGTAACTATGTATGGTAATGAATGTTAATTAGACTTATTGATGGTGATCATTTCACAATACATACAAATATTAAACCATCATATTATACTTCTGAAACTAATATAATGTTATATGGCAATTAAATACCTCAATAAAAAAGATTAACATCTCAGTTTTGATGAAGATAGATGTCAAATCACTGAAGACAGAGTAAAGATTTCCTATTCTGCCTTTTAAAATAGTTGCTTTTAGATGATTTCCACAGATTAGTCTCCATAGAAACTGGATAGGAAAGGCCACCAGTGGCCAAAAGTAAGTAGTTTTCCTTGTAATATCAACTTATGCGGTCAGGGGATATCTGGCCCAGCAATTCAGGGCAGCTACCACAGTTTAAGTCTGCAAGAATTTGACTAGTAAATAAATTTGTAAACAAGAGAAAAAAGGGAGAAGGTAGTTCAAGGCAGTGGCATAGGAAGGCCGTGAACTCACTTCCATTCACACAACAAATCTATACCTACACATGCAATAAATTTCCTCTGAAAAATATCTGAAAACTAGATGAACACCTCCTGAACAAAGGATTATAGGGTATCATTGAGATGGATTGGAGAGGCAGAGACATGCTCACACTAAAAACCCCACCTCAGGCATAATGATTCACAATCAAGAGGGTTCTCAAAAATACAAAACTTTTTCCTGAGGAGTGAGAGGTTAGTGCCCCATATCGAGCAATCCAATCCTTGAATCTGGGACTGGAAGGACAAGTGCCTGAAATAGCTAGTTTTGAAAATCAACAAGGACTACATCCAGGAAAATAAACTACTATAGGGAATGAAGAACCCACTCTTAAAAGGGTTCCCATGCAAATTTGCTCAGCCTCGGACCCAGTGCAAAAGAAACCAGTTGAAAAATGCCAGACGATAAGTGAGAGAAACCTACTTACTAATCTTAAAACATCTGCTTTAGAGGCAGAAACCTATTGGGACTGTCTTTGAAAATGGAGGTGATGGTGAACACAAATTTTGCAGTCTTACTCTACTTTGCTAGTGTCAGTACTGGCAGATGCTTTGTTCTAACCTGCTGGTGCTGGTGGGCATGCTCCACCCATCCCATGCCACAGTTGGGCTGGGCAAGTAACTGACCTCCCTGTTCTGCAGCTAGGCCACAGATATATTAGGGAAGTCTCCTCTCCACCCATATCAGAGCAAGCTCAGCAAGCATTTGACCCACGCAACACTGCAGCCAGACCACAATCAGACAGGTGAATACCCAGTAACTCCGGCAACAAAGCTGTGCAACATCCAGGCAAGTGTTCTGCCCCCTCCTTGCACTACAGCTGTGGCCTTGCCACAGCCAGTGGGTATGAACAGCCCACAGAGGGAATGTCTTTCAAGCACAAGACTGGTGGTCAGGGAAAATTGTACTTCTGGGCCTCATAAGCCATCTTCTACACAAGGCTACTCCTTCAAAACTGGGAGAGGTAGTTGTTGCAATGAATAAAGAGAGACTAACTCAGAGAGTTGGGGGAAATGTAAAGACAGAGGAATTACAAACAAAAAAATGAGACAAAACTTCATAAAATGACTAATGAAATGGTGACAAATATTGTTCTTGGTAAAGAGTTTAAAGTAATGATCACAAAGATGCTTACTGAACTCAGGATAATGGATAAACATACTGAGCACTTAAAAAGAGAGATAGAAAATATAAGAAAATAGCAAGCAGAAGTCACAGAGCTGAAGAATACCATAACTGAAATGAAAAATACACTAGAAGTGTCAATAATAGACTATACGAAGCAGAAGAACAGATTAGAGAGCTGAAAGGCAAAACCATGGAACTCCCACAGATGGAGCGGGAAAATAAAAACAAATTAAAAACAGTGAAGATATCTTAAGAGACCTGTGTTATAACATTAAGTGGATTAACATTCACGTTGTAGAACTCCCAGAGGAGAAGAGAGAAAGGGAAAGAAAGCTTATTTGAAGAAACAATGCCTGAAAACCTCCCTAATCTGGGAAGGAAACAGATATCTAGGTCCAAAAATCCCAGAAAGTTTCAAACATGAACTCAAAAAGCTCCACACCAAGATTTATTATAATTAAAATGTAAAGATAAAATAATATAATTAAAATATAATTAAAAAAGATAAAGATAGGATCTTAAAATTAGCAAAACAACTTGTGACATACAAGGGAAAACTCATAAGGTTATCAGCAAACTTGTCAGCACAAACTTTGCAGGCCAGAGTGAGTGGCATGACATGTTCAAAATGCTGAAAGGAGAAAAACTTCCAAACAATAATACATTACCCTACAAGATTATCATTCAGAATTGAAGTAGAGATAAAGAATTTCCAGTAAACAAGTTAAAGGAGTTCATCACCACTAAAACAGCCTTAGAAGAAGTGCTAAAAGGACTTCTTCAGCTGAAAATAAATGGCACTAATTAATTATAAGATGACATACAAAAGTGAAAATCTCACTGGAAAAGGTAAAATATAGTAAAAGTACTGAAGTAATCACCTATAAAGCTACTATGAGGTCAAAAGACAAAAGTAGCAAAAATTAACTAAATCTACCATAACTAGTTAATGAATACATAAAATAAAGAGATGTAAAATGTGACATCAGAAACATAAAACATGGGGGAGGAGTAAAAATGTAGACTTTTTGGGGTGTGTTAAAATTTAAATTGCTATCAACAGAAAATATACTGTGCTTACCTAGTGGCTCGGACAGTAAAGAATCTGCCTGTAATGCAGGAGACCTGTGTTTGATCCCTGGGTCAGGAAAATCTCCTTGAAGAAAAGAAAGACTACCTACTCCAGTACTCTTGCCTGGAGAATTCCTTGGACAGAGGATACAATCCATGGGATCACAAAGATACATGACTAAGGGACTTTTGCATTCATGTTGTATACATAGGATGTTATATATGAATCTATGGCCTGATGAGAAAATTTCCCTTGGACAAAAAAGGAAAAAACAATCCATGTTATAACATTAAGTGGATTAACATTCACGTTGTAGAACTCCCAGAGGAAGAGGAAAGGAAAGAAAGCTTATTTGAAGAAACAATGCCTGAAAACCTCCCTAATCTGGGAAGGAAACAGATATCTAGGTCCAAAAATCCCAGAAAGTTTCAAACATGAACTCAAAAAGCTCCACACCAAGATTTATTATAATTAAAATGTAAAGATAAAATAATATAATTAAAATATAATTAAAAAAGATAAAGATAGGATCTTAAAATTAGCAAAACAACTTGTGACATACAAGGGAAAACTCATAAGGTTATCAGCAAACTTGTCAGCACAAACTTTGCAGGCCAGAGTGAGTGGCATGACATGTTCAAAATGCTGAAAGGAGAAAGACTTCCAAACAATAATACATTACCCTACAAGATTATCATTCAGAATTGAAGTAGAGATAAAGAATTTCCAGTAAACAAGTTAAAGGAGTTCATCACCACTAAAACAGCCTTAGAAGAAGTGCTAAAAGGACTTCTTCAGCTGAAAATAAATGGCACTAATTAATTATAAGATGACATACAAAAGTGAAAATCTCACTGGAAAAGGTAAAATATAGTAAAAGTACTGAAGTAATCACCTATAAAGCTACTATGAGGTCAAAAGACAAAAGTAGCAAAAATTAACTAAATCTACCATAACTAGTTAATGAATACATAAAATAAAGAGATGTAAAATGTGACATCAGAAACATAAAACATGGGGGAGGAGTAAAAATGTAGACTTTTGGAGTGTGTTAAAATTTAAATTGCTATCAACAGAAAATATACTGTGCTTACCTAGTGGCTCGGACAGTAAAGAATCTGCCTGTAATGCAGGAGACCTGTGTTTGATCCCTGGGTCAGGAAAATCTCCTTGAAGAAAAGAAAGACTACCTACTCCAGTACTCTTGCCTGGAGAATTCCTTGGACAGAGGATACAATCCATGGGATCACAAAGATACATGACTAAGGGACTTTTGCATTCATGTTGTATACATAGGATGTTATATATGAATCTCATGGTAACCAAAAAGCAAAAATTTATAGCAAATACATAGAAGAAAATAAGAAAGGAATCAAAACTAAACACTAAAGAAAGTCATCAAGCCACAAGTGCCAAACAAAAGTTACAGAGTGCATGTGGAACAATCTCCAGAAGAGAGAACACCTTAGATCAAAAAACAAGTCTCAATAAATTCAATAAGATTAGACTCATATTAAGTATCTTTTTAGACTTTGAAAAAGAAAACAGAAAGGAAATGAAAAAACAAGTAGAAAATAATTAACAAAATGACAATAACCTACTACCCATCAGTAATTACTTTAAATGCAAATGAGCCAATCTGCCAGTCACTAGACATAGCGTGACTATATGGATTAAAAAAAAAAACAACTCACCTATATTCTGCCTATCAGAGACTCACTTCAGAAGTAAGGACACACAGAGACTGAAGGTATAGGAGAAATATATTTTTTATATTAAAGCTAACATAGTTATATATGTGTCAGACAAAAAAACTTTTAAAAAATGCTACAATAAAAGACAAAGAAAGTCATTAGGTAACAATAAAGGGCTCAAACCAGCAAGAAGATATATATTTATAAAAACATATGCATCCAGCATAGGAGCACTGAAATATATAAAACAAATGTTAACAGACTTAAGGGAAGAAATTTATAGTAATAGAATAATAGTAGGGTACTTTAACACCCTACTAACATCAATTAATAGAACATCCAGACTGAAAAATCAATAAGGAAACACTGACCTTCAGTGGCACATTAGGTCAGATTGCCTTAAAAATTTTAATATAACATTTTCTCTAAATGTACATGTAGGAAAACTTGGGGGCTATCAACACAAAATATACTGTGCTTACCTAGTGGCTCGGACAGTAAAGAATCTGCCTGTAATGCAGGAGACCTGTGTTTGATCCCTGGGTCAGGAAAATCTCCTTGAAGAAAAGAAAGACTACCTACTCCAGTACTCTTGCCTGGAGAATTCCTTGGACAGAGGATACAATCCATGGGATCACAAAGATACATGACTAAGGGACTTTTGCATTCATGTTGTATACATAGGATGTTATATATGAATCTCATGGTAACCAAAAAGCAAAAATTTATAGCAAATACATAGAAGAAAATAAGAAAGGAATCAAAACTAAACACTAAAGAAAGTCATCAAGCCACAAGTGCCAAACAAAAGTTACAGAGTGCATGTGGAACAATCTCCAGAAGAGAGAACACCTTAGATCAAAAAACAAGTCTCAATAAATTCAATAAGATTAGACTCATATTAAGTATCTTTTTAGACTTTGAAAAAGAAAACAGAAAGGAAATGAAAAAACAAGTAGAAAATAATTAACAAAATGACAATAACCTACTACCCATCAGTAATTACTTTAAATGCAAATGACCCAATCTGCCAGTCACTAGACATAGCGTGACTATATGGATTAAAAAAAAAAACAACTCACCTATATTCTGCCTATCAGAGACTCACTTCAGAAGTAAGGACACACAGAGACTGAAGGTATAGGAGAAATATATTTTTTATATTAAAGCTAACATAGTTATATATGTGTCAGACAAAAAAACTTTTAAAAAATGCTACAATAAAAGACAAAGAAAGTCATTAGGTAACAATAAAGGGCTCAAACCAGCAAGAAGATATATATTTATAAAAACATATGCATCCAGCATAGGAGCACTGAAATATATAAAACAAATGTTAACAGACTTAAGGGAAGAAATTTATAGTAATAGAATAATAGTAGGGTACTTTAACACCCTACTAACATCAATTAATAGAACATCCAGACTGAAAAATCAATAAGGAAACACTGACCTTCAGTGGCACATTAGGTCAGATTGCCTTAATATACATTTTCAGAGTATTTTACTCAAAAGCACCAGAGTACACATTCTTCTCATCTGCATATGGAACATTCTCCAGAATATACCACATTAGGTCACAAAATAAGTCTCAATAAATTCAAGATTAGTTTCATAACATACATCTTTTCAAACCTCAATTGTAAGCAACTGAAAATCATTTGCAAGAAGACACTAGAAAAAAAAAAGACAAAAATGTGATAATTACATAACATGCTACTGAACAACTAATGGCTCATTGAAAAAAAATGAAGTAGAAATTTTTAAATACCTAGAAACAAATGAAAGGGAAATACAAAATACCATAATTTATAGGATATAGCAGAAGAGTTTCTAACAGGAAAGTACATGTAAATAGAGGTATATCTCAAGAAACAAGAAAACCTCAAATAAAAACCCTAACCTTACACCTAAATAAACCAGAAAAAGATCAGATGAAGGCCCAAGTTAGTAGAAGGAAAGAAATAATAACGATCAGAGCAAAAATAAATTAAATCATGATTAAAAGATAATAGAAAATATCAACAAAACCAGGAACTGATTCTTTGAAAGGATAAACCAAAATAACAAACCATCCACTAGACTCACCAAAAAAAAAAAAGAGAGAGAGAGAAGTCTCAAATAAATAAAATCAGAAAGGATAGAGAAAGAAGTGACAACTGATATCACAGAAACACAAAGGCTCATAAGAGACTATTATGAACAATCATTTGTCAACAAACTGGATGATCTAGAAGAAATGGGCAAATTCCTAGAAGCACACAATTTCCCAAGAATGAATCATGAAGAAATAGAAAATCTGAACAGACTGATTACTAGTAAGAGATTAAAACAGTAATTTAAAACACTTCCAACAAGTAGAAGTCCTGGAACAGATGGTTTCACTGGTGAATTCTATCAAGTGTTCAAAAAAGATTTAATGCCTATCCTTCTCAAACATTTCCAAAATATTGAAAAGGAAATGCTGCTAAACTCATTATGAGGTCAGCATTATTCTGACACCAAAAAGAAAAAAAGAAAGAAAAACATATCACAAAACCAATAGCACTGATGAATGTAGGTGAAAAATCTAAAACAAAATATTAGAAAGTTGAATATAAAAATATATTAAGAGGATCGTATACCATGATCAAGTGGGATTTATTCTATGAATGCAGTATGGCTCAATATCCACAAAACAATCAATGTGATATATGACATTAACAAAGTGAAATATGAAAATCACATAATCACCTCAATAGATGCAGAAAAAGTATTTCACAAAGTCCAATATACATTTATAATAAAGATTCTCAACAATATGGGTACAAAAGAAATGTACCTCAAAATAATAAGGACCATATATGGGAAACCCACAGCAAATACCATACTCAACAGCAAAAGCTGAAAGCATTTTCTCTAAAATCAGGAATTAGACAAGGATGCCTACTCTCCTCACTTTGATTCAACATAGTACTAGAAGTCCTAGTCAGAGTAATAAGGCAAGAAAAAGAAAAGGCATCCAAAGGAAAAGGAAAAAGAACTGTCACTATTTGCAGATGACATGATGCTATATATAGAAATCCTAAAAACTACACACACAAAAAAGCTATTAGAATAAATCACTGAATTCAGTGAAAGTATAGAATATAAAATTAATACACAAATCTGTTGCATTTATATACACTGAAAATAAACTGTGCATCAGAAAGACAAATCAGGAAAAATCTCATTTATGATTGCATCTAAAAGAATAAAACATATAAAAATAAATTAACCAAAGAGGTGAAAGCCCTGTGCACTGAAGTCTATAAGACATCAATGAAAGAAACTGAAAAAGACACAAATAAATTGAAAAATATTCTGTGCTCATGGGGTGAAAAATTAATATGCTAAAATATCCATGCTACCCAAAGCAATCTACAGATTCAATGTAATCTTTATCAAAATTCCAGTGGAATTTTCCACAGAACTAAGCAAATAATTCCAAAATTTGCATGGAGCTATAAAAGAGCGTGAATAGCTAGCTAAAGCAGTACTGAGAAAGAAGAGCAAAGTTGGATGTATCATGCTCCCTGGTTTCAAACTATACTGCAAAGTATAGTATTCAAAACAGTTTGGTATTGGTATAAAACCAAACACATAAATAATAGGGAAGAATAGAGAGCTTGGAAATGAAAACACACATAAATGGCAATTACTTTACAACAAAGGAGATAAGTATATGATGGAGAAAGGATAATCTCTTCAATAAATGGTGTTGGAAAAATGGGACAACTATATGCAAAAGAATGAAACTGGACCATCATCTTACACAATCTACAAAATTAACACAAAATGGACTAAAGGCTTGGATGTAAGACCTGAAACTTCAAAGTTCCTAGAAGAAAAAATAGGCAGTAAGTTCCCTGACACAGCTTTTTGCAGTTTTTAAAAAATCTGACTCCAAAGGCAAGGGTGACAAAAGCAAAAATAAATAAATGGGACTATATTAAACAAAAAGCTACCTCACAGAACAGAAACCATGAACAAAACAAAACAAAAAAGGCACCCAACTGAATGGCAGAAGATATTTGCAAATCATATATTTGATAAAAGGTTACTATCCAAAATACACAAAGAACTCATACAAGTCAACAGTAAAAAGCCAAATAATTCAGTTTAAAAATGGGTCAAAAAAAGAAAAATAAAAATGAGCAGATCTGAATAGACGCTTTTTAAAAGAAGACATAAAAACAGCCAACAGACAAATGAAAAGATGCTCAGCAACACTAATCATCAGGGAAATACAAATCAAAACCACAATAAGCTGAGGAAACCAAAATTGAAAAAGACACATGTACTCCATTGTTCATTGCAGCACCATTTACAATAGCTAGAACATGGAAGCAACCTAGATGTCCATCAACAGATGAATGGATAAAGAAGTTGTGATATGTATATACAATGAAATATTACTCAGCCATAAAAGGAATGTATATGAGTCAATTCTAATGAGGTGGATGAACCTAGAACCTATTACAGAGACTGAAGTATGTTAGAAAGAGAAAGATAGATATTGTATACTAACACACATATATGGAATCTAGAAAGATGGTACTGTTGAATGTATATGCAGGTAGCAATGAAGACATAAGAACAAACTTATGGACATTGTGTGATGAGATGTATGGAAAGAGTAATATGGAAACTTACATTACCATATGTAAAATAGATAATGATAATCTGCTGTAAGACTAAGGGAACTCAAACAGGGGCTCTATTACAACCTAGAGGTGTAGGATGAGGAGAGAGATGGGAGGGAAGTCCAAGAGGGAGGAAATATGTATGCCTATGGCTGATTCATGTTGATGTTTAGAAGTAAACAACAAAACTCTGTAAAAAACACACATACACAATAAGGTATCACTTCACATCTGCCAGGATGGTTATCATCAAAAAGACAAGAAATAACAAGTATTTGACAAGGATGCAGAGAAAATGAACCCTCATAAACCGTTGGTAGCAATGTAAATTGACACAACTGCTGTGCGAAAACAGTATGGAAATTTCTCAAAAAATTAGAAGTGTAACTACCATAATTCCAGCAATTTCAGTCTGTGTATCAGAGGAAAACAAAACCACAAATTCAAAAAAATATATGCACCCCTATACTCACTGCATGGAAAAGGAAATGGCAGCCCACTGCACTGTTCTTGCCTGGAGGAGCCGGGCAGGTTCCATGGGGTCACAAGAGTCGGACACAACTTAGCAACTAAACCACCACCATACTCATTGCAACATTATTCACAATAGTCAAGAATGGAAACAATCTAACTATGGTATAAATACAGTGGAATACTACTGATCCATAACAAATAAATCTTACCATTTATAAAAGCATGGGTGAACTTTAAGAGAACAACGCTAACCAAAATAAGTCAGAGAAAGACAAACACCACATGATTTCACATGCACATGGACTCTAAAAAACAAAACAAAACCTAGACTCTTAGATACAGAGAACAAATTGGTGTTTGCCAGAGGGCAGGGTGGTGGAGGATGAGCAAAATAAGTGAGGAAGATTAAGAGGTACAAGCTTCTAGTTATAAAATAAATAAGTCATGGGGTAAAATTACAATATGGGGAATGCAGCCAATAATAATTTTTTAACTTTGTACAGTGACAGATAGAAACTAAACTTATGGACATTGTGTGATGAGATGTATGGAAAGAGTAATATGGAAACTTACATTACCATATGTAAAATAGATAATGATAATCTGCTGTAAGACTAAGGGAACTCAAACAGGGGCTCTATTACAACCTAGAGGTGTAGGATGAGGAGAGAGATGGGAGGGAAGTCCAAGAGGGAGGAAATATGTATGCCTATGGCTGATTCATGTTGATGTTTAGAAGTAAACAACAAAACTCTGTAAAAAACACACATACACAATAAGGTATCACTTCACATCTGCCAGGATGGTTATCATCAAAAAGACAAGAAATAACAAGTATTTGACAAGGATGCAGAGAAAATGAACCCTCATAAACCGTTGGTAGCAATGTAAATTGACACAACTGCTGTGCGAAAACAGTATGGAAATTTCTCAAAAAATTAGAAGTGTAACTACCATAATTCCAGCAATTTCAGTCTGTGTATCAGAGGAAAACAAAACCACAAATTCAAAAAAATATATGCACCCCTATACTCACTGCATGGAAAAGGAAATGGCAGCCCACTGCACTGTTCTTGCCTGGAGGAGCCGGGCAGGTTCCATGGGGTCACAAGAGTCGGACACAACTTAGCAACTAAACCACCACCATACTCATTGCAACATTATTCACAATAGTCAAGAATGGAAACAATCTAACTATGGTATAAATACAGTGGAATACTACTGATCCATAACAAATAAATCTTACCATTTATAAAAGCATGGGTGAACTTTAAGAGAACAACGCTAACCAAAATAAGTCAGAGAAAGACAAACACCACATGATTTCACATGCACATGGACTCTAAAAAACAAAACAAAACCTAGACTCTTAGATACAGAGAACAAATTGGTGTTTGCCAGAGGGCAGGGTGGTGGAGGATGAGCAAAATAAGTGAGGAAGATTAAGAGGTACAAGCTTCTAGTTATAAAATAAATAAGTCATGGGGTAAAATTACAATATGGGGAATGCAGCCAATAATAATTTTTTAACTTTGTACAGTGACAGATAGAAACTAAACTTATTGTAGTGATCATTTCACAATGTATACAAGTTGTTGCACATGGGAAATGAATACAATATTACATTTCAAATATATTTCAACAGAAAAAACATACGAAATAAGAATTTATGATTAAACATGGAAACATTCCTCCATTTAGCTCCCTTTACTTTCATTGTCTTAAATATCAGTGTGATATTTTTGTTTCAATCTTCAAATATGACTTTAAAAATTCATGAGGGGGCTTCCCTGGTGGTCCAGTGGGTAAGGACACCGCCTTGCAGTGCAAGGAGCACCAGTTCGATCCCTGGCCTGGGAGGATCCCGCGTGCCACGGAGCGGCTGGACCGATGTGTCCAATTACCGAGCCGGAGCTCTAGAGCGCATGCGCCCAGAGCTGGTGCCCTGCGACAACGGAGGCCACTGCGATGGGAGGCCCACACGGGCCAAAGAACAAAGATGGATGAAAATAGACAAATGAAAGACCAATAGAAGTGGCCCGCCTGCTCCCCTCCCTCCCCACCCCACCCCCCCAAGATAAATAAATAATCTTTTAAAATAAATAAATAAATTTAAAAAACCTCATGAGGATATTCTATCACATGTAACTATCCTATATAACTATATTTCTGCTTTCTGTGTCCTTTTCTTCCTTCCTACTACTCTAATACTCTGTATTTTATCACCTCCTTTCTGTTTGAAGAACTTAACAATTTATTAATTTTAATCCTTTATGGGGAAGTCAGCAAAGTCTTCTTTCATATGAAAGTCTGTTTCCTCCTTATTCATGAGAGAAAGTTTCAAAAGGAATTATGGTTGTCACTTTTTTCTTTCAATTCTTGGAAAATATGCCATATCCTTCTGATATTCATGGTTTTGAAAGGGGTAAATAGGTAGACTTGGTAAGGAGGCTAATGGTTTCCAAGGAGGAGGAGGAACAAACATTTCTAGCCTAAATATTTGCCATAAGAAAGATCTATTCTGAAACTAACTTTATTGTCTTACGGATACAAACTACTTTGCACTGGAATGTCTCCTCTAGTCCTGATGGCTGCAGACCATTCTCTGGATAATCTTATGTTAATGTTGTGGGAGTGGATCTAGTAAAACCTCTACAGCCTTAAAATACTCTTTTGATCTATTGCTAACAACCAACTGGAAAGTACAAAATGCCTCACCTAAACTGGCTGCTGGGAGTACTCTTCTATCCCACTTCCAGTTCCTTTAGCTGGAAGCTTTCTCTATCCCTTTTTTCTTTAATAAACTTCTTATTGCATGAAGCTCTAGGTAACCAAAGCTAAGTCTTTTTGATTCTAATGTAAAATCTTCTCCTTTGGAGATCAAGAATCCAACACCATTCACAGTGTCATCTATCAGTTTCAGATGAGAAATCTGTTGTAATTTGAATTGGTGCTACCATTATAAGTAGTGTGTCATTAGTCTCTTTCCTTATTTAAAGCTTTTGTCTTTGTTGTTACTTTCCAGGAATTTAATTATACTATGGTTCAGTGTGGATTTTGTGGGGAGGGGCATTTTTGAGGTTTTCTCAGCTTCTGGAAAGATTTTAGTCAGAGTACTATTCAAATACTGTTTCAGTATCACTCTGTTTCTCCTCTCTTTCTTGGACTCAAATGATAACAATATTTGATTTTTGTTATTGTCCCATAGGTATGTGAGTCTGTTGTTTCTTCTCTATTGTTTAGACTGGGTAAATTCTATTGACCTGTGCTCAGGTTCACTGATTCTGCCCTCTTTCATTCCCACTGAACTACTGATCCCATCTTTGTTGTTGTTCAGTCAGTGGTATCCAACTCTTTGTTTCCCCATGGACTGCCATACACCAGGCTTGCTTGTCCTTCACTATTGCCTGGAGTTGCTCAAACTCATGTCCATTGAGTTGATGATGCCATCCATCTATCGAATCTTCTGTAGAGAAATTTAAAATTATGGTTGTCACTTTTTTCTTTCAATTCTTGGAAAATATGCCATATCCTTCTGATATTCATGGTTTTGAAAGGGGTAAATAGGTAGACTTGGTAAGGAGGCTAATGGTTTCCAAGGAGGAGGAGGAACAAACATTTCTAGCCTAAATATTTGCCATAAGAAAGATCTATTCTGAAACTAACTTTATTGTCTTACGGATACAAACTACTTTGCACTGGAATGTCTCCTCTAGTCCTGATGGCTGCAGACCATTCTCTGGATAATCTTATGTTAATGTTGTGGGAGTGGATCTAGTAAAACCTCTACAGCCTTAAAATACTCTTTTGATCTATTGCTAACAACCAACTGGAAAGTACAAAATGCCTCACCTAAACTGGCTGCTGGGAGTACTCTTCTATCCCACTTCCAGTTCCTTTAGCTGGAAGCTTTCTCTATCCCTTTTTTCTTTAATAAACTTCTTATTGCATGAAGCTCTAGGTAACCAAAGCTAAGTCTTTTTGATTCTAATGTAAAATCTTCTCCTTTGGAGATCAAGAATCCAACACCATTCACAGTGTCATCTATCAGTTTCAGATGAGAAATCTGTTGTAATTTGAATTGGTGCTACCATTATAAGTAGTGTGTCATTAGTCTCTTTCCTTATTTAAAGCTTTTGTCTTTGTTGTTACTTTCCAGGAATTTAATTATACTATGGTTCAGTGTGGATTTTGTGGGGAGGGGCATTTTTGAGGTTTTCTCAGCTTCTGGAAAGATTTTAGTCAGAGTACTATTCAAATACTGTTTCAGTATCACTCTGTTTCTCCTCTCTTTCTTGGACTCAAATGATAACAATATTTGATTTTTGTTATTGTCCCATAGGTATGTGAGTCTGTTGTTTCTTCTCTATTGTTTAGACTGGGTAAATTCTATTGACCTGTGCTCAGGTTCACTGATTCTGCCCTCTTTCATTCCCACTGAACTACTGATCCCATCTTTGTTGTTGTTCAGTCAGTGGTATCCAACTCTTTGTTTCCCCATGGACTGCCATACACCAGGCTTGCTTGTCCTTCACTATTGCCTGGAGTTGCTCAAACTCATGTCCATTGAGTTGATGATGCCATCCATCTATCGAATCTTCTGTCATTCCCTTCTCCTCCTGCCTTCAATCTTTCCAAGCATCTCAGTCTGTTTTAATGGGTTGGCTCTTCATATTAGGTGGCCAAAGTTTTGGAGCCTCAGCTTCAGCATCATTCTTTCCAATGAATAGTCAGGGTTGATTTCCTTTAGGATTGACTGGTTTGATCTCCTCACCACAATCTTTTTTATTGTCCAGTTCTCATGTCCATACATGACTAATGGGAAAACCATGCCATTGACTATATGGATGTTTGTCGGCAAAATAATGTGGTCTGCCTTTTTATAATACGCTGTCCAGGTTTGTCATATTTTTTCTTCCAAGGAGCAAGTGTCTTTTAATTGCATGGCTGCAGTTACCATCCACAGTGATTTTGGAGTGCAAGAAAATAAAGTCTGTCACTGTTTCTATTTTTTGCCCATCTATTTGTCATGAAGTGATGGCACAAGAAGCAATGATCTTAGTCTTTTGAATGTTAAGTTTTAAACCAGACTTTTCTCTCTCCTCTTTCACATTCATCAAGAGGCTCTTTAGTTGCTCTTTGCTTTCTGTCATTAGGCAGAAAGCTCATCTGCATATCTGAGCCTATATTTCTCCCAGCAATCTTGATTCCAGCTTGTGCTTTATCCAGTCTAGCATTTTTCATGATATATTCTGCATATACGTTAAATAAGCAAGGTGACAATATACAGCCTTGATGTACTTCTTTCCCAATTTGGAACCAATCCATTGTTCCATGTCCAGTTCCATGTCATTTCTTGACCTGCATAGAGGTTTCACAGGAGGCAGGTTAGGTGGTATTCCCATCTCTTTCAGAATTTTCCACAGTTTGTTGTGATCCACATAGTCAAAGTCTTTAGTGTAGTCAATGAAGCAGAAGCAGATATTTTTCTGGAAATCTCTGGCTTTTCTATGATCCAATGGACATTGGCAATTTGATCTCTGGTTCCTCTGCCTTTTCTAAATCCAGTTTGTACATCTGGAAGTTCTTGGTAAACATGTTGTTGAAGCATAGCTTGAAGGATTTTGAGCATTACCTTGTTAGCATGTGAAATGAGCACAATTATATGGTAGTTTAAATATTCTTTGGTATTGCCCTTCTTTGGGATTAGAATGAAAGCTGACCCTTTCCAATCCTGTGGCCACTGCTGAGCTTTCCAAATTTACTGGCATATTGAGTGCAACGATTTAACAGCATCATCTTTTATGTCTTGAAATAGCTCTGTTGGAATTCCATCACCTCTACTAGCTTTGTTCCTAAGGCCCACTTGACTTCACAGCCCAGGATGCTTGGCTCTAAGGTGTGTGATCACACCATCATGGTTATCTGAGTAATTAAGATCTTTTTTGTATGGTTCTTCCGTGTATTCTTGCCACCTCCTCTTAATATCTTCTGCTTCTGTTAGGTCCATTCAGTTTCTGTCCCTTATTGTCCCATCTTTGCATAAAATGTTTCCTTGGTATCTCTGATTTTCTTGAAGAGATCTCTAGTCTTCCCCATTCTATTGTTTTCCTCTATTTCTTTGCATTGTTCACATAAAAAGGCTTTCTTATCTTTCCTTGCCATTCATTGAAACTCTGCTTTTAGATGGGTGTATCTTTCCTTTTCTTCTTTACCTTTCTCTTCTCTTTTCTCTGCTATTTGTAAGGCCTCCTCAGGCAACCATTTTGCCTTGTTGCATTTATTTTTCTTGGGGATAGTTTTGATCACTGTGTCCTGTACAATGTTATGAATATCTGTTTATAATTCTTCAGGCACTCTATCAGATCTAATCCCTTGAATCTATTTCTCACTTTTGCTTTAGGTCATACCTGAAGGGCCTAGTGGTTTTCCCTACTTTCTTCAATTGAAATCTGTATTTTACAACAAGGAGTTCATGATCTGAGTCACAGTCAGCTCCTGGTCTTGTTTTTGCTGACTATACACAGCTTGTCTATTTTTGGCTGCAAATAATATAATTCATCTGATTTTGGTATTGACCATCTGGTGATGTCCATGTGAAGAGTCATCTCTTGTGTTGTTGGAAGAGGTTGTTTGCTATGACCAATGCGTTCTCTTGGCAAAATTCTGTTAGCTTTTGCCCTGCTTCATTTTGTACTTCAAGGCCAAACTTGCCTGCTAGTCCACTTATCTCTTGACTTTCTACCTTTGCATTCCACTCCCCTATGATAAAAAAACATATTTTTTGGTCTTATTTCTAGATGTTCTTGTATGTTTTCATAGAACCACTCAACTTCAACTTCTACAGCATTCATGGTTGGGCTTGGATTACTGTGATATAGAATAGTTTGCCTTTGAAACAAACCAAGATCATTCTGTCATTTTTGAGACTGCACCCAAGTATTGCATTTCAGACTCTTTTATTGACCATGAGGGCTAGCTACTCCATTTCTTCTAAGGGATTCTTGCCCACAGTAGTAGATATAATGGTCATCTGAATTAAATTAGCCCATTCCCTTCCATCTTAGTTCACTGATTCCTAAAATGTCAGTGTTCACTCTTGCCATCTCCTGATTGACCACTTCCAACTTACTTTGATTCATGGACCTAACATTTCAAGTTCCTATGCAATATTATTCTTCACAGCACTGGACTTTACTTTGACCACTAGACACATCCTCAACTAGGCATTGTTTCCACTTTGGCTCAGCCTCTTCATTCCTTCTAGAGCTATTCTCTGTTCTTTTCCATTAGTATATTGGACACCTACTGACCTGGGGAGTTTATCTTTCAGTGTCATATCTTTTTGGCTTTCCATACTGCTCACGGGTTCTCAAGGCAAGAATGCTGATGTGGTTGGCCATTCCTGTCTCCATCTAGTAAATATTTAATTTCTATTATTGTATTTTTTCATTTTATAACATCTGTTTGGTTCCTTTTAAAATAAATTCTATTTCTTTTCTGAGATATTCTACATTTTCATTTGTCTGAAGATAATTTTTAGTTTCTGGTTGAAGCATTTTTATGATGGCTGCCTTAAATCCTTATCAGATAATTCCAATATCTGATTCATCTCAGTTTTGCATCTGCTGGTTGTCTTTTCTTGTTAAAGTTTTGGCTTTCCTAGTTCTAGTTATGATGGCTGTTTTTCATTGTCTCCTAGGTATTTTATCTATTATTTTAGGAGACTCGGTATTATTCAAATTTTTTATTTTAGCAGGCACTCATTCTGTCTAGAACACAGACCCTTGCCTACATTTGTGAACTGTATATTCCAAGAAAATTTAATTTTAGAGCCTTTGAGGTGTTATTTTTATCTGCTTGGTTTATTTGGTGCTGCTAGAGTTTCCATTGGTTTCTTCTGGTGATGCTGAGTAGGCAGAAGAACTTTCCTCATGTCATCCCTCAAGGATAAGAGTGCCTCCTGGGCCAGGGCACTTATTGTGATGGGGTCTCCCTTGCCTACACCACTCAGTTACTTGGTTTCTTTTGGTGGAGAATGGGAATACCAGACTTAATTGTAAAGGAGAATACTTCTTCTAGCCCTTTAATGTCAGTGAATCTTTCAACTTATTTCCCCTGTTGATTCTGCCAGTTTTACCTGGGGTTGTCATCAAGATTCTCATTCCATCTTGGGGAAGAGAGAGTTTACCTGGGCCATGTTTTGTTACTAGTTAGGGGATCAGTAGACATTAAGCCTAGGTAGCCTTCTTCTTTGGGTTAAACCGTAAATGTCCTGTTAAGAATTTCCTTTTTTCAACCAGTCATTGTTTCCACTTTGGCCAGTCTCATTCCTTCTAGAGCTATTCTCTGTTCTTTTCCATTAGTATATTGGACACCTACTGACCTGGGGAGTTTATCTTTCAGTGTCATATCTTTTTGGCTTTCCATACTGCTCACGGGTTCTCAAGGCAAGAATGCTGATGTGGTTGGCCATTCCTGTCTCCATCTAGTAAATATTTAATTTCTATTATTGTATTTTTTCATTTTATAACATCTGTTTGGTTCCTTTTAAAATAAATTCTATTTCTTTTCTGAGATATTCTACATTTTCATTTGTCTGAAGATAATTTTTAGTTTCTGGTTGAAGCATTTTTATGATGGCTGCCTTAAATCCTTATCAGATAATTCCAATATCTGATTCATCTCAGTTTTGCATCTGCTGGTTGTCTTTTCTTGTTAAAGTTTTGGCTTTCCTAGTTCTAGTTATGATGGCTGTTTTTCATTGTCTCCTAGGTATTTTATCTATTATTTTAGGAGACTCGGTATTATTCAAATTTTTTATTTTAGCAGGCACTCATTCTGTCTAGAACACAGACCCTTGCCTACATTTGTGAACTGTATATTCCAAGAAAATTTAATTTTAGAGCCTTTGAGGTGTTATTTTTATCTGCTTGGTTTATTTGGTGCTGCTAGAGTTTCCATTGGTTTCTTCTGGTGATGCTGAGTAGGCAGAAGAACTTTCCTCATGTCATCCCTCAAGGATAAGAGTGCCTCCTGGGCCAGGGCACTTATTGTGATGGGGTCTCCCTTGCCTACACCACTCAGTTACTTGGTTTCTTTTGGTGGAGAATGGGAATACCAGACTTAATTGTAAAGGAGAATACTTCTTCTAGCCCTTTAATGTCAGTGAATCTTTCAACTTATTTCCCCTGTTGATTCTGCCAGTTTTACCTGGGGTTGTCATCAAGATTCTCATTCCATCTTGGGGAAGAGAGAGTTTACCTGGGCCATGTTTTGTTACTAGTTAGGGGATCAGTAGACATTAAGCCTAGGTAGCCTTCTTCTTTTGGGTTAAACCGTAAAATGTCCTGTTAAGATTTCCTCCAACCAGTTCATTCACCTCTTTCCACCTTTCAGAATTCTCTTTTGATTGTCTAGTGCATTATTTCCTGGATATATGTTATTATTGAGTCCACATCATTCTATCCAGGAGAAATAAGTCAATGCCATCTTAGACTGTTATTTTTTTTAACTACTTCTATTTCTAAATAATTAAATTTTGCTGAGATTCAGTCATTTCAGCCATATTTAAAGTCTTTGCTTACAATTCCAACATTTGGCTTATCTCATGTTTGTTTATATTGATTTCTGTTTCTCTTGATATTGGGCCAAATTTTCTTGCCTTTCCATTTGTGCATTAATTTTTGTTTTATCTTTGACCTTATGAGTTATACAGTGTAAAGATTGCAGACTTTGTTTCATCCTATGAAGAGTATTGATTTTTGTTCTACTGGTCAAATAAATCAAATAGCATTGAACTTATGGGAGCCTGGTGATATCAATATATTTAGGGTGGATCTGTTTCAATTTTACTCTTATTCTTTGGGTAAGCCCCTTCATCCTTGGACATAGTCTTTACTCCAAAGTCGAGAACCTTCTAGAATACCAGTGAGAAGCTTGGGACATTTACCCTTTAAAGGCAGCACTCAAACTCTAAATTCTGTCTTCCTTAAGGTAAACAACAGCTGAAATCTCTGCTCAGAACTTTAATCTTTTAGCTATTTTGTTGTGCCAGGTCCTTGGAGGAGTACCATGAATGTGAAATACAGGGTCTGACAAGGACTGTAGGGACACCACCTACAGTTTCCTTTTGCCAGATTCCTCCACAATTTTCAGGGGAAAGTTACCATGAATGTCCTCTGCAAATACAATTTCTTTTGGTGGAGAATGGGAATACCAGACTTAATTGTAAAGGAGAATACTTCTTCTAGCCCTTTAATGTCAGTGAATCTTTCAACTTATTTCCTGTTGATTCTGCCAGTTTTACCTGGGTTGTCATCAAGATTCTCATTCCATCTTGGGGAAGAGAGAGTTTACCTGGGCCATGTTTTGTTACTAGTTAGGGGATCAGTAGACATTAAGCCTAGGTAGCCTTCTTCTTTTGGGTTAAACCGTAAAATGTCCTGTTAAGATTTCCTCCAACCAGTTCATTCACCTCTTTCCACCTTTCAGAATTCTCTTTTGATTGTCTAGTGCATTATTTCCTGGATATATGTTATTATTGAGTCCACATCATTCTATCCAGGAGAAATAAGTCAATGCCATCTTAGACTGTTATTTTTTTTAACTACTTCTATTTCTAAATAATTAAATTTTGCTGAGATTCAGTCATTTCAGCCATATTTAAAGTCTTTGCTTACAATTCCAACATTTGGCTTATCTCATGTTTGTTTATATTGATTTCTGTTTCTCTTGATATTGGGCCAAATTTTCTTGCCTTTCCATTTGTGCATTAATTTTTGTTTTATCTTTGACCTTATGAGTTATACAGTGTAAAGATTGCAGACTTTGTTTCATCCTATGAAGAGTATTGATTTTTGTTCTACTGGTCAAATAAATCAAATAGCATTGAACTTATGGGAGCCTGGTGATATCAATATATTTAGGGTGGATCTGTTTCAATTTTACTCTTATTCTTTGGGTAAGCCCCTTCATCCTTGGACATAGTCTTTACTCCAAAGTCGAGAACCTTCTAGAATACCAGTGAGAAGCTTGGGACATTTACCCTTTAAAGGCAGCACTCAAACTCTAAATTCTGTCTTCCTTAAGGTAAACAACAGCTGAAATCTCTGCTCAGAACTTTAATCTTTTAGCTATTTTGTTGTGCCAGGTCCTTGGAGGAGTACCATGAATGTGAAATACAGGGTCTGACAAGGACTGTAGGGACACCCACCTACAGTTTCCTTTTTGCCAGATTCCCTCCACAATTTTCAGCTGCTGTGGCAAGTCAAAACTCTGTCCTCTGATACTTCAAGCAAAAATAAAATGACTTATGGAAAGAGATAAAGATGGAGAAGTAAGATGACGCAGAATTCACCTCTCCAAAAAAGCACTTCAAAAATATATCCACAAGTGGAACAATTCCCAGTGAAAATTAACTGGAGATTGGCAGAAAGACTTCTGTATAACCAAGGCTATTAGAAAGATACACACTGAATTGAATAGAAGGAAAGAAAAATGATCAGGTCAGCACCCGTGACTCTAGGGGACTCAGTAGAGGGGGGATTCCATGGGTGAAGAAATTCCCTGGAAAGTGAGTGGTTCAAGCTATAAATTGGACATCCTAATTTTGGAGTCAAATACTAGTACAAAAAATCTACTTGGCTCATTGGAGGGCTAGTGTGACTAACAAAAGGGCTATGGGAAAGCTGAACTCTGCTTATAAGGGCTGCGTACATGCTAACTGACTCTTCAAACAGGGTGGAGGGGGTGGACTGAAACTGTATGAGATGCTGGTTGGTTTCCTGCAATCACCCTTGCACTTGACTTAGTCTAAGCCAAACAACCTCTCTGGCCCTACTTGCTTCACAATGCAGCACCACACTGGGGCAATGGCTGTAGTGGTCTAAGGAAGAGCTCAGCTGTGAGGGATAAAGGCAGCTCAGACCCCAGAGCAGCATCTAAGCAGGGAAAGGGCAGCCATAATTGAGGTTTACACAGTTGGTGCATCAGAAGTGATCCAGTTCTTTGACTATGACCAGGACTGCCACAGCTCACTCCAGACCCACAACAACCACCCACACCAACCTCTTCTGCCAATACTGTTCCCCTCTGGGGCGATGGTTCCAGTGGTGGGAAGAGAGAGGGCACATACTTGGAGGGTTTGTGCTTGGACACAAACCTCAGGGCATCTCTTGCAGTAACTTAAGACCTGACCTAGCCACTAATAAAGTAGTTCTGGCCACTAAACAGAGGAGAAGCCCAAGCTTACACTTGACTCTGACCCTAGCCCCTCCATCTCCAGTCCCACCTCCTTCCAAGTTTATAATTGCCCAGCACACACTGGTGAAAGATATGACTCAAGCTCATGTCAGATCAGGGTTTTCCTGGTGGATCAGTCATAAAGAACACACCTGCCAATGTAGGAGACACAGGCTTGATCCCTGGGTTAGAAGATCCCTAGAAAAGGAAATGACAATCCACTCTAGTATTCTTGCCTGGAGAGAATTTTTGTCTGAAATCCCATGGACAGAGGAGTCTAGTGGGCTACAGTCCATGGGGTCACAAAAGAGTTGCACCTGACTTAGCAACTAAACAACAACCACAACAACATGTCAGATCAGCTCTGCCATCAAAGCCACTGTACACATGCAGACTATATAGAGACACCCTCACATAAGGTCACAACTTCAAGGCAGCAATATATAACTGTTTCACCTAATCATGTAGAGACAGAGAACATTAAGCAAAATGAGGAGACACAAGAATTTGTTCCAACTGAAAGAACAACAGAAAAATCCTGAAAAAAAACACAGATAATGAAACAGAAAAAAAAATCATTTACCACTTAAAAGAGTTCAAAGCATCCATAATTCAGTTAGCATTAGGGAAATAAAGAAAACAATAACTGATTAGGGAAAAGAATAAGTGAACACAGCAAGAATTGCAGCAAAGAACTAGCAAATATATTTTAAAAAAAGAATCAGTCAGACTGAAAATACAGTAACTTAAATTAAAACTACACTAGAAGGAACAAGGAGCAGCCTAGGTAATACAAAACTCACAAGTGATCTGGAAAAAAGAATAGTAAAAACCACCCAATCAGAACAGAAAAAGGAAAACAAATTTTAAAAATGAAAACAGTTGGGACCACTGAGACAACAACCAGAAGACCAACATTCTCATTAGTGGGATCCTAGGAGAAGAGAGAGAAAATGTGTCAAAAATGTATTTGTTGAAATTATGGCTGAAAAAAATCCCAAGAATGAAGAAGAAAACAAATATTGAGGTACAGGAAGCACAAATGGTCCCAAGCAAGATAGACCCAAACAGACACATACCAAGATGTATCATAATTGAAATGGCAAATTTTAAAGATGAGAATTCTAAAGGCATCAAGACAAAAACAAAGAATTATACATAAGGAAATCCCTATAAAGCAGTCAAGTGATTTTTCTGTAGAAACTTTGCAGGCCAGAAGGGAATGGCATGTTATAATGAAAGTGCTTAAAAGGAAAATTCTACAACCCAGCAAGATCATTTAGAATTGAGGGAGAGATACAGAATTCAGACAAGCAAAAACCAAAAGAGTGCATTAATAATTTTTCTCTTTTCAAGTCACTCTGTCATGTCTGACTCCTTGGGACCCCATGGACAAGCCATGGAATTCTTCAGGCAAGAATACTGGAGTGGCTAGCCTATCCCTTCTCCAGGAGATCTTCCCAACCCAGGAATCAAACCCAGGTCTCCCACATTGTAGGCAGATTCTTTAGCAGCTAAACCAGAGGGAAGCACAGCAAGATCATTTAGAATTGAGGAAGAGATAAAGAACTCAGACAAGCAAAAACCAAAAGAGTTCATTAATAACAGACCCACTTTTAAAGGGTAATCTCTAAATGGAAAAGAAAAAGGCTATAACAATAAGTAAGAATCTACTGGAAAGGAAAATTTCACTAGTAAAGGCAAATATTTATTAAAGGCAAAGGATGAAACATTTAAATAAGCTAGTACAAATATTAAAAGACAAAATTTTGTAAAAAATCAATTATAATTAGTGAATGAATAAACAAAGATGCAAAATCAAAAACATGAAGTGTAGAGGAGGGTTAAAAATCTTTTGTTGATTAAATGAAGGAACAAGGAGCAGCCTAGGTAATACAAAACTCACAAGTGATCTGGAAAAAAGAATAGTAAAAACCACCCAATCAGAACAGAAAAAGGAAAACAAATTTTAAAAATGAAAACAGTTGGGACCACTGAGACAACAACCAGAAGACCAACATTCTCATTAGTGGGATCCTAGGAGAAGAGAGAAAATGTGTCAAAAATGTATTTGTTGAAATTATGGCTGAAAAAAATCCCAAGAATGAAGAAGAAAACAAATATTGAGGTACAGGAAGCACAAATGGTCCCAAGCAAGATAGACCCAAACAGACACATACCAAGATGTATCATAATTGAAATGGCAAATTTTAAAGATGAGAATTCTAAAGGCATCAAGACAAAAACAAAGAATTATACATAAGGAAATCCCTATAAAGCAGTCAAGTGATTTTTCTGTAGAAACTTTGCAGGCCAGAAGGGAATGGCATGTTATAATGAAAGTGCTTAAAAGGAAAATTCTACAACCCAGCAAGATCATTTAGAATTGAGGGAGAGATACAGAATTCAGACAAGCAAAAACCAAAAGAGTGCATTAATAATTTTTCTCTTTTCAAGTCACTCTGTCATGTCTGACTCCTTGGGACCCCATGGACAAGCCATGGAATTCTTCAGGCAAGAATACTGGAGTGGCTAGCCTATCCCTTCTCCAGGAGATCTTCCCAACCCAGGAATCAAACCCAGGTCTCCCACATTGTAGGCAGATTCTTTAGCAGCTAAACCAGAGGGAAGCACAGCAAGATCATTTAGAATTGAGGAAGAGATAAAGAACTCAGACAAGCAAAAACCAAAAGAGTTCATTAATAACAGACCCACTTTTAAAGGGTAATCTCTAAATGGAAAAGAAAAAGGCTATAACAATAAGTAAGAATCTACTGGAAAGGAAAATTTCACTAGTAAAGGCAAATATTTATTAAAGGCAAAGGATGAAACATTTAAATAAGCTAGTACAAATATTAAAAGACAAAATTTTGTAAAAAATCAATTATAATTAGTGAATGAATAAACAAAGATGCAAAATCAAAAACATGAAGTGTAGAGGAGGGGGTTAAAAAATGTAGATCTTTTAGAGTATGTTTGAACTTAAATGACTACCTTTTTTTTAAAATTCATTTCTTTTTTTTTTTTTAAGATTTATTTATTTGAGGGGGGGTGGGGTGGGGAGGGAGGGGAGCAGGCGAGCCACTTCTATTGGTCTTTCATTTGTCCATTTTCATCCATCTTTGTTCTTTGACCCGTGTGGGCCTCCCATCGCGGTGGCCTCTGTTGTCACAGAGCACTGGCTCTGGGCGCATGCGCTCCAGAGCTCTGGCTCGGTAATTGGACACATCGGTCCAGCCGCTCCGCGGCACGTGGGATCTTCCCAGGCCAGGGAACAAACCGGCGCCCCTTGCACTGCAAGGCGGTGTCCTTACCCACTGGACCACCAGGGAAGCCTGACTACCTACTTTTTAAAAGTAGGTATAACCATAGGTCAACATAACTGAACTCCAAGTTAGCCATAAATTCAAAAAACTATAATAAATACAGAAGAATTACAGAGGAAGACACAAGAATACCACTAAAAAACCTAATTAAACCACAAGATAAGAAATTAAATGAGGAAAAACAGAGACGAACTATATAAACAAGTAACAAAATGGCAATAAGCATGTACCTCTTAATAATCACTTTAACTGTCAATGGAGTAAATGTTGCAATTAAAAGATATAGAGTGACTAATTGGATAAAAATCCACCCATCTATGTCCTTCTTACAAGACACTCACTTCAGAGCTAGAAACACACACAGACTGAAAGTGAGGTGATGGAAAATAATATTTCATGCAAATTGAAATGAAAAGAAAACGGATATAACAATATTTCTATCAGACAAAATAAATTTTAAAACAAAGTCTATAATAAAAAACAAAGAAGAGCTTATATAATGATATAAAGATCAATAAAAGAAGAGAATATAACATTCACTATCATATATGCATCTAGATAGATAAAGAAAATATTAAGACATAAAGGGAGCAATTGATAATAATACATTGATAGTTAGAGACTTTAACACCCCATTTTGGTTAATGAACAAATCATCCAAATGGAAAATCAATATGGAAACAGTGACCTTAAATGACACATTATATCATTGGACTTAATATATATATACACACATACATATATAAGATATTAGATCCAAAAACTGCAGAATACATATTCTTTTGGAATACACATGGAAAGTTCTTCAAGATGGACCATAAGCTGGGTCACAAAACTGATCTCAACAAATTTAAGAGGATAGAAACTATATCAAGAATCTTTTTTGAATACAATAATAAATACTAAAAATCATTTATAGAAATAAAAATGGGAAAAGCACAGACATGTGGAGACTAGACAACATACTATTAAAAAGTAAAACAGTGGTTGATGAGAAGATGAAAAAATTAAAGAGGAAATCAGAAAATATGTTGAGATAAATGAAAATGGAAACACAGCTTTCCAAAAACTAAGGAATATGGCCAAAGCAGTTCAGAGAAGGAAGTTTATAGTAATACAGGTCTATCTCAAGAAATAAGAAAAATCTCAAAGAAATAACCTAATAACTAACAGAATTATAAAAGAAGAACAAAGCCTAAAGTCAGCAGAGAGAAGAAAATAGTAAAAATTATAGAGGAAATAAATAGAGGACCTCCAAAAAACAATACAAAAAAGAACAGTAAAACCAAAACCTGGATTTTTTTTAAAAAAAAATTTATTTATTTTTGGCTGAGCTTGTCTTCATTGCTATGCACAGGCTTTCTCTAGTTGTGATGAGTGGGGGTTACTCTCTAGTTGCAGTGCTCAGGCTTCACATTGAAGCACCTTCTCTTGTTGCAGAGCACTGATTCTAGGCACACAGGCTTCAGCAGTTGCTGCTTGTAGGCTCAGTAGTTGTGACTCACAGGGTCTAGACCATAGGCTTAGTAGTTACGCCACACAGGCTTAGTTGCCCCAAAGCAAAGAATCTTCCCAGGTCAGGGATCAAACTCATGTCCCCTGTATTGGCAGGCAAACTGTTTTTCTTTTTTAATTGGAGGATAATCACTTTATAATGCTGCACCAGCCTCTACTGTACAATAATGCAAATCAGCCATAATTACACATATATCTCCTTCCTCCAAAACTTCCTCCCCTCGAAGCTTCCCCTCTTTCTCACCTCTCTAGATCATCACAAAGCACCAAGCTGGGTTCCTTGCACTGTACAGCAATCTTCCACCAGCCATCTGTGTTATGCATGATAGTGTATATATGCCAATTCTACTTCCTTAATTCACCCTACCCTCTCCTTCCCCCACGTTGTCTACAAATCCATTCTCTATGTCTGTGTCTCCATTCCTTCCCTGTAAATAGGTTCACCAGTACTATTTTTCTAGATTTCATATATGTGTGTTAATATGTTACATTTGTTTTTCTCTTTCTGACTTATTTCATACTGTATAGCAGACTCTAGGTTCATCCACTTAACTACAACTGACTCAAATTCATTTATTTTTATAGCTCAGTAATATTCCATTGTATACATGTAATACATCTTTACCCATTCATCTGTTGAAGGACATCTAGGTTGCTTTCATATCCTAGCTATTATAAATAGAGGGCAGGCAGATTTTAACCACTGGGCAACCAGGGAAGTCCTGTATTTTTTCTAAAGATAAACAAAATTGATAAATTTGTAGTCAGACTCATCAAGAAAAAAAGAGAGAAGACTCAAATAAGCAAATAAGAAATTAAAGAGGAGATATCACAATCAATACCACAGGGATTAAAGAAACATAACGGGCTTCCCTGGTGGTCCAGTGGGTAAGGATACCGCCTTGCAGTGCAAGGGGCGCCAGTTCGAGCCCTGGCCTGGGAAGATCCCACGTGCCGCGGAGCGGCTGCACTGATGTGTCCAATTACTGAGCCGGAGCTCTGGAGTGCGCGCGCCCAGAGCCGGCGCTCTGCAATGACAGACGCCACCATGATGGGAGGCCCACAGGAGCCAAAGAACAAAGACGGAGGAACCTAGAGAAACGAAAGACCAATAGAAGTGGCCTGCCCGCTCCCCTCCCTCCCCAACCTGACCCCCGCCCAAAATAAATAAATAAATAAATCTTTAAAAATTAATAATAATAAAATAAAATTGCCATGTCTTACTGATGAATTACTTTAAAAAAAAAAAAAGAAACATAACACTATAAAGAGTTATATGTCAACAAACTGGACAACCTAGCAAAAACGGACAAATTTCTAGAAATGTATAACCTTCCCAGGCTGAAACAGAAGTAGATAGTCTGAATGGAATGATCACTAGTGGTAATATTAAATTTATAGGAGAAAAAACAGACTCCCAACAAACAAAAGTCCAGGACTGGATGGCTTCGTGGGGTAATTCTACCAAACATACAAAGAAGAACTAATATATATCCTTCTCAAACTATTCCAAAAAACTAAAGAGGATGGAACAATCTCAAATTTATTTTATGAGGCCAAATTTACCCTATATCAAAATGAATCAAAGATATTGAATTGAACTTGTTTTGGCCAACTCAATATCTTTTTTAAAAAAGAAAATCACAGACCAATATCTCTGAATCTATGAATATAGATGCAAAATTTAAAAAATCAAATATTAGCAAATTGAATTCAACAATATATGAAAAGTATTATACTCCATGATTGAGTGGGATTTATTCCAGAGATACAGGATGGTTCAATATCCACAAATCAATTAATATGATACACCACGTTAACAAATGGAAGGATAAAAAATCACATGGTCATTTCAATAGACAGAGAAAAGGCATTTAACAAAATTTAACATCTATTCACAACAATAAATTTCATCAAAGTTGGTATAGAGGGAACATGTCTCAACATAATAAAGATCATTTATGACAAGCCAACAGCTAACATTACACTCAATGGTGAGAAATTGAAACCCTTTCTCCTATTCATGAATGAGATAAGAACAGCCACTCTCAATACTTAGATTTAACATAGAATTGGAAGTCCTAGCCACAACAATCAGACAAGAAACAGAAATAAAATGTGTCCAAATTGGAAAGAAAGAAATAAGACTGTCACTAATTGTGGATGACGTACTACTATATATAGAAAATCCTAAAGTCTTCACCAAAAATACTACTAGAACTAATAAATAAATTTATAAATTTTCAGGATACAAGATTAATATACAGAAATGTGTTGCTTTTTTATACATTAATAATGAACTATCAGAAAGAGAAAACAGGAAAATAATCCCATTTACAGTCACATCAAAAAGAATAAAATACCTAGGAATAAATTTAACAAAGGACTTGAAAGATACATACTCTGAAAACTGTAAAATATTTGTGAAGAAAATTAAAGATGTTATAAAAAATGGAAAGATGTCATGTACTCTTAGATTGTAAGAATTAATTTTGTTAAAATATTCATATTACCCAAAGCAATCTACAGATTTAATGCAATTCTTAGCAAAATACCCATGATACTTTTCATAGAACTAGAACACATAATTGTAAAATTTGTATGGAATGACAAAAACCTTGATTCACTAAGCAATCTTGAGAAGAGGGAACAAAGCTGGAGGTATCATGCTCCATGAATATACTACAAAGCTACAGTAATCAAAACAGCATGGTATTGCCACAAAAACAGACTCATGCATCAGTGGAACAGAACAGAAAGCCCAGAAGTTAGCCCACATGCTTATGGTTAATTACTCTACAACAAAGCAGGCAAGAATATACACTGGAGAAAAGACAGTCTTTTTCAATAAGTGGTGCTGGGAAAACAGGAAAGTTACATGTAAAAGTAAAAAATTAGAACATTTTCTTACACTATATACCAGAGAAATCCTAGATGGATTAAAAGCTAAATGGTAAGTCCTGAAACCCTAAAACTCCTAGAAGAGAACATAAATCAGAACACTCTATGACATAAATATTAGCAAATTTTTTTTGTAATCTGTCTCCTAAGGCAAAAGAAACAGAAGCAAAAGTAAATGTGACCTAATTAAACATAAAGGACTCCCTTAGTGGCTCAGATAGTAAAGAATCTGTCTGAAATGTAGGAGACCCAGATGTGATCCTTGGGTTGGGAAGATCCCCTAGAGAGGGAATGGCACCTCTCAAGTATTCTTACCTTGAGAATTCCATGATCAGAGGAGGCTGGCACTTAAAAGCTTTTTCACAGCAAAAGAAATCACTGACAAAATGAAAAAGACAACCTATTGAATGGAATAAAATATTTGCATATGATAGGATCGACAAGTGTATACAAATTATATAAACAGCTCATACATATCGAGTCAATATGATATTGACTCAGTATCAGAGAAACAAGCAACTCAATGAAAAAAAATGGGCCAAAGACCTGAATAGACATTTTTCCAAAGAAGATATACAGATACCTGAAAAGAAGCTTAACATTGCTAATGAAGGAATGCAAAGCAAAACCACAATAAGATGTCACTTTACATACGTTAAAGTGGCTATCATCAAAACGTCTAAAAGTAATAAATGTTGGAGATGAAGAGGAAAAAGAGAACTCTAGCACACTGTTGGTGGGAATTTAAGTTGGCACAGTCACTATGGAAAACAGTATAACGGTTCTTCAAAAAACTGAAAGTAGAATTATCATATGATCCAGCAATTCATTTCTTGGGTATATACCCGAAAAAAAAAAGAAAACACTAATTCATTTTAATTGAAGTATAGTTAAATTACAATGATGTGTTAATTGATGCTGCATAGAAAAGTGACTCAATTATACATATATATGTGTATATATATATTCTTTTTCACATTCTTTTCCATTATGTTTTATTAAATATAGTTTCCTGAGCTCTATAGTAGGACCTAGTTTTTTATCCATTCTATATATACCAGTTTGTATCTACTAACCCCAAACTCCCAGTCCGACCCTTTCCAACACTCTTCTCCTTGGCAACCACTAGTCTATTTATTATGTCCTTGATTCTCTTTCTGTTTCATTGACAGTTTCATTTATGTCATATTTTAGATTCCACATAAAAGTGATATTATATGGCATGTCTTTCTCCATCTGACTTACTTCATTTAGTATGATAATCTCTAGTTGCTTTCATGTTGCTGCAAATGGTATTGTGCTCTTCTTTATGGGTGAGTAGTATTCCATAATATGCTGTTGTTGTTTAGTCACTGTTATGTCTGACCCTTTTACAACCCCATGGACTGTACCCCACAGGGTCCTCTGTCCATGGGATTTCCCAGACAAGAATACTGGAGTGGGTTGCCAGTCCCTTCTTCAGGGGATCTTCCCAACCCATGGATCAAACCAATGGAATTACAGTTTTGTCTGGATATGTGCCCAGGAGTGGGACTGCTGGATCTTGGTAATTCTATTTTCAGTTTTCTGAGGAACCTCTATACTGCATGAAAACACTAATTCAAAAAGATACATGCCCTCCAGTGTCCATAGCAGAATATTTCTCAGTTATTAAAAAAAAAAAGGAAAGATTGCAGTTTGCAACAACATGGATGGACTTGGAGGTTACTATGCTTTGTGAAGTAAGTCAGGGAGAGAAATACAAACACAATGTTACCACTTGTATGTGGACCCTAAAAAAAAAAACTACTGAATATAACAAAAAAGGGACAGACCAACAGATACAGAGAGAAAACTAGTGGTTACCCGTGGGCAAAGGGAAGGCAGAGGGGCAAGATATGGGTAGGGGACTAAGACATAGGTATAAAATAAATAAACAAATATATAGAATACAAAACAGAAATATGGCCATTATTTTATAATAACTTTAAAGAGTATAATTTTTAAAAGGTTGAATCACTTATATACTTGAAATTAATATAATATTGTGAATCAAACTATACTTCAAATATAAATTAATGTGACTTTTTGCTTAAATTCTAGTCATCCGTATGACACAAGAACTTGAGATTGTCCTCAGGGGAAGACATATAATTTTGGAACTCAACCAGTCAGATTCCTTTCTTTTTAAGGGTCAAATCTCTTCCAGTTTCTGCCTGGTTTTGTTAAATCAGTTCCCAATGTATCAAGTAGCTGGTGTTTTTTTAAAATAGTAGTTTTAAAAACACTTTGTCAAGACCTTTTAATTGTTACTTGTGGGAAGGTTAATTTGATACAATCTATTCTGACTTTACTGAAACCAGAACTCTTCCTCACCTTCTCCTTTAACTCAAAGCCTATCTCTGAACTAGACTATTGAAATAGATGCCATACTAGCTTTCATGCCTTCAGTAGTTCTTTTTTTTTTTTAAGATTTATTTATTTATTTATTTTGGTGGGGGTGGGGAGGGATGGGAGCAGGTGGGCCACTTCTATTGGTCTTTCATTTCCCTATTTTCATCCATCTTTGTTCTTTGCTCCCAACGCGGTGGCCTCTGTTGTCGCAGAGCACCGGCTCTGGGCACATGTGCTCCAGAGTTCCGGCTTTGGTAATTGGACACATCAGTCCAGCTGCTCCACGGCATGTGGGATCTTCCCAGGCCAGGGATCGAACTGGTGCCCCTTGCACTGCAAGGCGGTGTCCTTACCCACTGGACCACCAGGGAAGCCCCCTTCAGTAGTTCTTATAATCCATGTTATGGGCCACTGAAAGAATGGTTTCTGAACATACAAGTCTGATCCCTGGTATCTTCTGATTATAATTCTTCAGTGCCCTTCCCTTTCTAGTATATCCTGAATAAGGTAAAAATTCCTTAGCATTATCAGCAACATGCCTATCTCTTCAGGTTTATATTTAGACAGCTGCCCATGCCCCTTGACAGCTATGCTCTAACCATACTGACTGACTTGCAGTTTCTCTATTGTGTCATGCTATCTTGTTTTAGGGTCTTTGCACCTTACCATCTCCTTGATATTAAAACAAAACATTGAAGAAAATATACTGTGATAATAATGATAATAGACAACATTTATTGAGTGCATTCTACGTGTCAGGTGCTGTGCTTTTGAAGTATTTTCTCATTTAGTCTTTGTATCAAGCTTATGAGGTAAGGACCTTTGTAATCCTCACCTATGAGTATAATTTTGGAACTCAACCAGTCAGATTCCTTTCTTTTTAAGGGTCAAATCTCTTCCAGTTTCTGCCTGGTTTTGTTAAATCAGTTCCCAATGTATCAAGTAGCTGGTGTTTTTTTAAAATAGTAGTTTTAAAAACACTTTGTCAAGACCTTTTAATTGTTACTTGTGGGAAGGTTAATTTGATACAATCTATTCTGACTTTACTGAAACCAGAACTCTTCCTCACCTTCTCCTTTAACTCAAAGCCTATCTCTGAACTAGACTATTGAAATAGATGCCATACTAGCTTTCATGCCTTCAGTAGTTCTTTTTTTTTTTTAAGATTTATTTATTTATTTATTTTGGTGGGGGTGGGGAGGGATGGGAGCAGGTGGGCCACTTCTATTGGTCTTTCATTTCCCTATTTTCATCCATCTTTGTTCTTTGCTCCCAACGCGGTGGCCTCTGTTGTCGCAGAGCACCGGCTCTGGGCACATGTGCTCCAGAGTTCCGGCTTTGGTAATTGGACACATCAGTCCAGCTGCTCCACGGCATGTGGGATCTTCCCAGGCCAGGGATCGAACTGGTGCCCCTTGCACTGCAAGGCGGTGTCCTTACCCACTGGACCACCAGGGAAGCCCCCTTCAGTAGTTCTTATAATCCATGTTATGGGCCACTGAAAGAATGGTTTCTGAACATACAAGTCTGATCCCTGGTATCTTCTGATTATAATTCTTCAGTGCCCTTCCCTTTCTAGTATATCCTGAATAAGGTAAAAATTCCTTAGCATTATCAGCAACATGCCTATCTCTTCAGGTTTATATTTAGACAGCTGCCCATGCCCCTTGACAGCTATGCTCTAACCATACTGACTGACTTGCAGTTTCTCTATTGTGTCATGCTATCTTGTTTTAGGGTCTTTGCACCTTACCATCTCCTTGATATTAAAACAAAACATTGAAGAAAATATACTGTGATAATAATGATAATAGACAACATTTATTGAGTGCATTCTACGTGTCAGGTGCTGTGCTTTTGAAGTATTTTCTCATTTAGTCTTTGTATCAAGCTTATGAGGTAAGGACCTTTGTAATCCTCACCTTACAAAAGATAAAACTGGCTCAGAGATCATAAATGGTAGTGCAGAGCTAGTCTAGAATCAAGACTATGCTTTACTGTCTCTCACACAAGCAAGTGTGCCTCTTAGCACATGGAAATGAAAGAACTAAGATCATCCTCTGAGAGTTAAGTTGTTGAATTAACATAAGATGGATATTAACAGAGATTTACAATGACATCTTAATAAGACAGAATGGCTCCCTTGTCAGCAAGGCTTGACTGTAAACTGATTGATGTCATTGGAGTATCTAAAGAAATAATGTGTCAAACAGAAGAGCAGCTGGTCAACTATGGATGCATACACAGAAAAAAATCACAGAAACATGAGCAGCTCCCTCCAGACACTGCAAAGCATAGAATATCCTAGCCTAAGGACCAAGCCCTAATAAGCAATCTACTTACTGTGAAGATGGAGATTTCCAGATTTCTTGGGCAAATGTTTTTATATACTTAAATAATACAACTAGTTTCCTTCATTTATAATTCATACTCACTAGATGAACTTCTTAGTATAATTTTGACTTCAACTCCTTGCTAACAGGTAATAAAATGCACAAGTAAAGTTTACATGTATGTCTTGCAACCACGAGGCGAACCAGCCAAAGAAAATATACTAAAGATGGTATCATGCCTAAGATAGCAGAGAAAAAGATGAATATATTCTGCTTCCTACATGATATTACAGAACCACTGAATTAAGCAGACTGGAACCTTCCTGTCACGAGAATTCTTGTTGTGAATGGGAAATTACATGTCCTTTTTTATTTACATCAGTTGATTTGGCATTTTCTGTTATATTCTGCCAAATGCAACCCAACATATAGTGTAAGGCAGATGCCAAAGTCTTTAATGAATGTGGGCGGGGGTGAGTGGGAGTTATTGAGATGTTGGCAGATGACAGCATTGAGAAGGGGGAGGGGTGATGTTGTTTATCACATGAGCCTCCTAAGCAGGGGCTATTGCACAAAGACTGTGAATAATAGCTTCTAAGGGAAGATGGAGTGCAAGAAGGATAGCTTCCTCACATTCCTGATGTGTGTAGTATGAAAGAAAAACCACTCATGGAAGTTGTGTGCTAAGGGACCATCTGGGTTGTGGTTATGCCAGGAGATTAATGGAGTATTTATATATATACATATATATATATACATATATACATATATATATATATGTATATATATATATATATTTAGTAGTGTGTATCTTTTTTTTTAGTAGTGTGTATCTTTTTTTTCAATTTTTATTTTACTTTTTACTTTTACAGAGTTTTGTTGTTTACAGATATGTATGATCCCAGATTAATCATATGTATATCCCCTCCATCCCACCCCTCCAGGCCGTCAAACAGCAGCCCTGAAGGATCTCCATTTATCACAGCACAATGACAATAGCTATTTTTTTCACATATGATGGTATTTTACACTTCAACTATGATGCATACACAGAAAAAATCACAGAAACATGAGCAGCTCCCTCCAGACACTGCAAAGCATAGAATATCCTAGCCTAAGGACCAAGCCCTAATAAGCAATCTACTTACTGTGAAGATGGAGATTTCCAGATTTCTTGGGCAAATGTTTTTATATACTTAAATAATACAACTAGTTTCCTTCATTTATAATTCATACTCACTAGATGAACTTCTTAGTATAATTTTGACTTCAACTCCTTGCTAACAGGTAATAAAATGCACAAGTAAAGTTTACATGTATGTCTTGCAACCACGAGGCGAACCAGCCAAAGAAAATATACTAAAGATGGTATCATGCCTAAGATAGCAGAGAAAAAGATGAATATATTCTGCTTCCTACATGATATTACAGAACCACTGAATTAAGCAGACTGGAACCTTCCCTGTCACTAGAATTCTTGTTGTGAATGGGAAATTACATGTCCTTTTTTATTTACATCAGTTGATTTGGCATTTTCTGTTATATTCTGCCAAATGCAACCCAACATATAGTGTAAGGCAGATGCCAAAGTCTTTAATGAATGTGGGCGGGGGTGAGTGGGAGTTATTGAGATGTTGGCAGATGACAGCATTGAGAAGGGGGAGGGGTGATGTTGTTTATCACATGAGCCTCCTAAGCAGGGGCTATTGCACAAAGACTGTGAATAATAGCTTCTAAGGGAAGATGGAGTGCAAGAAGGATAGCTTCCTCACATTCCTGATGTGTGTAGTATGAAAGAAAAACCACTCATGGAAGTTGTGTGCTAAGGGACCATCTGGGTTGTGGTTATGCCAGGAGATTAATGGAGTATTTATATATATACATATATATATATACATATATACATATATATATATATGTATATATATATATATATTTAGTAGTGTGTATCTTTTTTTTTAGTAGTGTGTATCTTTTTTTTCAATTTTTATTTTACTTTTTACTTTTACAGAGTTTTGTTGTTTACAGATATGTATGATCCCAGATTAATCATATGTATATCCCCTCCATCCCACCCCTCCAGGCCGTCAAACAGCAGCCCTGAAGGATCTCCATTTATCACAGCACAATGACAATAGCTATTTTTTTCACATATGATGGTATAGGTTTTCATGCTACTTCCTTTACACCTCCCACCCACTGTTCATTCCCCACAATGTCCATATGTCTACTGTCCATGTCTGTTTTTCCATCGTTTCACTGCATGTGTTATCATTACCATCCTACTAGATTCCATGTATATGTGTTAGTATACTGTACTTGTCCTTTTCTTTTTGACTTACTTCACTATTTATGATAGGTTCTAGATCCAGCCACCTCTTTAAGCACTGATTCTTCTGCATTTCTTTTTACAGCTGTGTAGTATTCCATTGTATATATGTACCAGAGCTTCTGGATCCATTCATTCATCGATGGACATCTAGGTTGCTTTCATGTTCTAGCTATTGTATAGAGATCTGCAATGAACATTGGGGTACAGGTGTTTCTTTCAGTTTTGATTTCATCAGGGTATAAGCCTAAGAGTGGCATTGCTGGCTCGTATGGTGCTTCTAGTTTTAGTTTTTTAAGAAATCTCCATACTGTCTTCCATAACAGCTGTATCAACCTACATTCCCACCAGCAAGGCAAGAGTGTTTCCTTTGCTCCTCACCCTCTCCAGCATTTACTGTCTGTCGATTTGTGGATGATGGCCATTCTGACAGGTGGGAGGTGATATCTCATTGTAGTTTTGATTTGCATTTCTCTAATAATAAGCGAGGTTGAGCACTGTTTCATGGATTTTTGGGCCATCAGTATGTCTTATTTGGAGAGGTGTCTATTTAGGTCCTTTTCCCATTTTTTGATTGGGCTGTTCATTTTTCTGATGTTGAGTTGTCTGAGTTGCTTGTAGATTTTGAGATTAATTCTTTGTCTGTTCTTTCATTTGCTATGACTTTCTCCCATTCTGTGGGTTGTCTGTTGAGCTTTTTTGTAGTTTCTTTTGCTGTACAAAAGCTTTTACGTTTCATTAGGTCCCACGTGTTCATTTTTCTTTTTAGTTCCAATACTCTAGTAGGTGGGTCAGAGAAGACCTTGCTTTGATTTATGTCCTTGAGTGTTTTGCCTATATTCTCCTCTAAGAGTTTGATGGTTTCTGGTCTTACATTTAGGTCTTTAATCCATTTTGAGTTGATCCTTGTGGATGGTGTCAGGGAATGTTCCAACTTCTTTTTTTTGCATGTAGCTGTCCAGTTTTCCCAGTACCATTTGTTGAAGAGGCTGTCTTTGTCCCATTTTATAGTTTCGCCTACTTTGTCAAAAGTAAGGTACCCATAGGTGCGTGGGTTTATCTCTGGGTTCTCTGTCTTGTTCCATTGGTCTATAGTTCTGTTTTTGTGCCAGTACCATACTGTCTTGATGACTGTTGCTTTGTAGTAGAGTCTGAAGTTAGGGAGGCTGATTCCTCCAGCTCCGTTTTTCTTTCTCAGGATTGCTTTGGCTATTCGAGGTCTTTTGTGTTTTAATGGAGTGTTTTAAGAAGAAGCTGAGGGAATTTGGTTGCTCAAACAGTGTGAGTTCCAGAGGGTACAGTGGTAAGGCTTAGGCTGTGTGAAAAGAAGGGAGAAATTCAAGACTGATTAGTTAAGAGGGAGTATAGAGTAATACAAGGCGAGTATCCTGGTGATAATGGTGTGCTGGATGCTGCATGTTTCATCTCAATCATATCCCATGCTGTTTTCTTGTAAGTGATATTACTCAATTGTCCTTGCCAACTGGCTTTGCCTAATGATAAACTGATTAGAGATTAGAGTATGGGGGGAAATATAAGCTAGGGTATTTCTCCTACTCTCTCTCCTTCAGGTTTCATTTTCTCACAGTGGCTACATCTTCCTCCATAGTTTCAGCTTCATATTGGATATGTCCATTATGATCTCAGATCCCATCAGATGACATTAGCTTTACTTCCTCCTGTGTTCCTCCAGCTGAAGGGGTAGTAGAAGCTTCCTGTTATGGCTAACCTGTATAGCTTTTCTATCCTCTATTTGGCTTCTCAACTCTTCCATAACATCTGTTGCTAATTCCCTCTATTAAATGTCCTCTATTTTAAATATCTAGAATGGTTGGTTTTTTCTCTGACTGATACCAGTACTTAACGTGGCTTGACTGTGACTGATACTGCACTCTTTCCAAAAATCATGTTAAACTATGAATGCAGTGTTTGGGCCATGAATTGTTCCAACCTAGGTTAGTCTTGTTCTCTCTGGTTTCATTTTCTTAAGGAGTCTCAAGGACCAGAATATTTTCTTGGGACAAGTTAATGGTAGTGCTGTTTGAACTGTTTAGAAACCTACTGAGATATCAGGATAGACTCTTTATATGATGGCAGCTCCTTTTCTGAAGGTCTGTTAAAGGGGCTATCATGGGATTAAAAAGCTGGAAATGTTCTCGATGTAAGATAAATCATTGGATACTTTGGAATTTGGAGAGGGAATTTGGAATTTTGATATTATTATTTTTAATATCACATGGTACCACCTAACAAATTTAAATTGTCACATCTGCCTCTATGCCCCACAATGGGCTCCACAGAAAAATCAGGTTTCAGGCTATTTACGGTCTTAATTTTGAACTATTTTATTTACCCCACATTTTTTGATCTGTTTCCTATTTTGTTGATTGCTGATCTCACCATTGGTCTCCTTCATGGCCTTTGATTGGACACACTCCTGATTTCTCTGGCTTCAAAATTTTCATCTCTTCATTGGCCACAGTCTAGACTCTCCCTCCAGCTATGCTGTCTTTGGCTGCTTTGAGTTCCATTCCCATCAGTCACTCAGTTGTGTTCAACTCTTTGTGACCCCATGGATTACAGCATGCAAGGCTTCTGTGTCCTTCACTATCTCGTAGAGCTTGCTCAAACTCATGTCCATTGACACAGTGATGCCATCCAACCATCTCATCCTCTGTCATCCCCTTCTCCTTTTGCCTTCTATTTATTCCCAACATCAGGGCCTTTCCCATTGAGTCATATCCTCACATCAGATGGCCAAAGTATTGGAGCTTCAGCTTCAGCATTAGTCCTTCCAATGAATATTCAGGATTGATTTCCTTTAGGATTGACTGGTTTGATTTTCCACCAGGCTCCTCTGTTCATGGGATTTCCCAGGCAAGAATACTGGAGTGGGTTGCACATTCCCCTTTCCAGGGGATCTTTCCAACCCATGAATTGAACCTGCATCTCCTACATTGGCAGGTAGAATCTTTACCATTGAGCCACCAGGGAAGCCTATAAGTCAACTGTGGAAAGAGGCAATTCAGCTTTGAATATAGATGGTCACTTTTTTCTTCTGACCCAGCATTTTTTGGGGGTATCATCCATCCTGAATTCTCAGTTCATGTTATTTGGATGGGAAAAACCATCCCATTTGCCACACTTAAGGGTTGGAAAAATGACCTAGGCCTGGCTAATTAGAGACCTTCCTTCGCCATAATAATTTGTCCAAGATGGGTTAATAGAAGACTGGCCAATGAAATTTCTCCTTGGTGTTTTTGCTGGAACATGGGAATTATGCACTCATACTCTCTGAGAAAAGAAACTAATGGACCATGTAAACCAGGTGCCAATACAGGCTCTCTTTATCACACAAATACAAGGACCAAAAAAAAAAAAAGCAAAGGAAAAAGCAGAGTGAAGAAACAGACATAGATACTTGATGATAGTGTTTCAGGCCTGAGTCCAGCTATACCTGTAGCCAGTTGTACTTCTTTTGTCTTATACCACTTTTAGTTGGACTTCTATCACATGCAACCAAGAGGGCTATGACTGTGACCCTTCACTGTACATTTTCCCCATCCAAAGGTCACTCCCCAGCTATGCTGTCTTTGGCTGCTTTGAGTTCCATTCCCATCAGTCACTCAGTTGTGTTCAACTCTTTGTGACCCCATGGATTACAGCATGCAAGGCTTCTGTGTCCTTCACTATCTCGTAGAGCTTGCTCAAACTCATGTCCATTGACACAGTGATGCCATCCAACCATCTCATCCTCTGTCATCCCCTTCTCCTTTTGCCTTCTATTTATTCCCAACATCAGGGCCTTTCCCATTGAGTCATATCCTCACATCAGATGGCCAAAGTATTGGAGCTTCAGCTTCAGCATTAGTCCTTCCAATGAATATTCAGGATTGATTTCCTTTAGGATTGACTGGTTTGATTTTCCACCAGGCTCCTCTGTTCATGGGATTTCCCAGGCAAGAATACTGGAGTGGGTTGCACATTCCCCTTTCCAGGGGATCTTTCCAACCCATGAATTGAACCTGCATCTCCTACATTGGCAGGTAGAATCTTTACCATTGAGCCACCAGGGAAGCCTATAAGTCAACTGTGGAAAGAGGCAATTCAGCTTTGAATATAGATGGTCACTTTTTTCTTCTGACCCAGCATTTTTTGGGGGTATCATCCATCCTGAATTCTCAGTTCATGTTATTTGGATGGGAAAAACCATCCCATTTGCCACACTTAAGGGTTGGAAAAATGACCTAGGCCTGGCTAATTAGAGACCTTCCTTCGCCATAATAATTTGTCCAAGATGGGTTAATAGAAGACTGGCCAATGAAATTTCTCCTTGGTGTTTTTGCTGGAACATGGGAATTATGCACTCATACTCTCTGAGAAAAGAAACTAATGGACCATGTAAACCAGGTGCCAATACAGGCTCTCTTTATCACACAAATACAAGGACCAAAAAAAAAAAAAAGCAAAGGAAAAAGCAGAGTGAAGAAACAGACATAGATACTTGATGATAGTGTTTCAGGCCTGAGTCCAGCTATACCTGTAGCCAGTTGTACTTCTTTTGTCTTATACCACTTTTAGTTGGACTTCTATCACATGCAACCAAGAGGGCTATGACTGTGACACTTAAATTTTTACTTTTTAAATTCACCTTTGGGACATAGTGATAAAAATAGGCCAGAGAAATTTAGACATGCTCATGCTATGTTAAGTCATGGAATTTACAAAGTTGTGATTAAGGCAAATTATAGTTCTCTGTTCCTCTCTGCCCTCCCTACCACGATTCATACGATTCTGGAAGATCATAGGTAAATTACAAAGGCTAAACCTATTTTAGAGTTGTCTGTATCTGATCTGGAAGACACTGCTTTTTCTGTTGGATATTCTGGAGATTTTCCTGATGGACATTTTGG
The DNA here is from genome assembly GCA_022376925.1 of Tragulus kanchil. Classification (NCBI taxonomy): domain Eukaryota; kingdom Metazoa; phylum Chordata; class Mammalia; order Artiodactyla; family Tragulidae; genus Tragulus; species Tragulus kanchil. The sequence goes on along the minus strand of JAIOJX010000001.1, from coordinate 71,315,725 downwards.
CATCCTGTAAGTAGTTCAGGGCTTAAGACCAGAAGTCACAGATGGCATCATTAAGGACCAAAGCCATAAAAAATGCACAAGAACTGAGTGAGAAGAAAGATAGCTGTGGTCTGAAAGAATCCTTTCCAGAATCTCTTAGCTGACATTCTTTGGATCTGAAAAAGCAATGCAGTAAAGCACAAAGAATATGGGTGTTGAAATCATATATATTCCAGTTCTATCTCTGCCACACCTTAGTTAGATGACCCTGAAAGAAACGACCTCACTTCACTAAACTTTAGTTTCCCCAGCTATAAAATGAGGAATGGACCCTGCAAGGTTGTCTTTGAGGAGTAAATAAGATACCAACACCTATGGTTGAGATGACTGCAATAACTTTCCAACAAACATCCTACTATTCTTTTATCCTACCATCCATTCTACACACAGGAGGCCAGAAGGTTAAATTTTAACTTTACTGAATTATAATTTACATACAATAAAGGATTTGATTCAATAGTACAATTTGATGACATGATTTGGTGAGTTTTGACAGATGTATGAAGCCATGAATCCATCACTACAATCAAGATACAAAATATTGTCATCACTCCCCAGAGGATTCCTCATGCCCCCTTTCAGTATATCCCTCTAGCTCCACAACCAGAGTAACTTTTAAAACACATAACTCAGATCATGCCATCCCTAAACTTCATGCCTATCCATGGCTTCCCATAGCTAAGAAAATTCTAAATTCCTTACTATGACCTTTCAAGGCCTTTTGTGTTATATATCTTGCTATCTCATATCACGTGTGAGTGCATGCTTAGTCGTTTTTGTTGTGTCTGGCTCTCTGCAACCCCACGGACTGCAGCCCACCAGGCTCCTCTGTCCATGGGATTATCCATCAAGAAAACTGGAGTGGGCAAAAATGCTCTCCTCCAGGGGATCTTCTCAATCCAGTGATGGAACCTACATCTCTTACGTCTCCTGCATTGGCTGGCAGATTCTTTACCACTAGTGACACCTGGAAGGCCTCATCTCATATATAGGGTCTTCTTATCATTTTGCTATGTTCTAGCCATCCTAGCCTCCTTCATGTACAGGAAACCAGTCAAGCTTTGTCAGACATGTCAAACTTCCACTTCTAGGCCTTTGTTCTTATTTCCTCTATTTGATGTTCTCTTTCCTCAGTTATAATCACTACACTGGCTTGTTATCTTCAATTTTTAATTTAAATGCCACTACCTCAGAGCAGTCTTCAATGACCATCTGTCAAAAAGAGACTCTTCTAATTACTATTTTTAAAGACACTGTTTTTTTTTTTACAGCCCTCCTTTTATTTATTTGCTTACATGTAGTATCTATCCTGTTCAGTTGATTGTACTCTGCATGATGTGGAGCTCATACATTTTTTGCTCCCCATTACATGTGCAGTACCCAGCATATAGTAGGAACTCAATAAATATTGGATGACTGACTTAATGATGTATTAACATTGTTGTGATTCAGTCACTCAGTCGTGTCCAACTGTTTGTGACCCCATGGACTGCAGACTTCTCTGTCTTTCACTACCACTCAGAATTTGATCAAACTCATATCCATTGAGTCAGTGAGGTCATTCAACCATCTCATCCTCTGTTATCCCCTTCTCTTGCCTTCAATCTTTCCCAGCATCAGGGTCTTTTCCAATGAGTCAGCTCATCAAATCAGTCGGCCAAAGTATTGGAGCTTCAGCATCCATCCTTTCAAAGAATATTCAGGGTTGATTTCCTTTAGGATTGACTGGTTTGATTTCCTTTCTGTCCAAGGGGCTCTCAAGAGTCTTATCCAGCACCACAGTTCAAAAGCAGCAATTATTCAGCACTTAAACTTCTTTATGATCAAACTCTCACATCCATACATGACTACTGGAAAAACTATAGCTGTGATTATATAGACTTTTGTCAGCAAAGCGATGTCTCTGCTTTTTAATATACTATCTAGGTTTGCCATAGCTTTTCTTCCAAAGACAAAGTGATTTTAATTTCATGGCTGCAGTCACCATCCACGGTGATTTTACAGCCCAAGAAAATAAAGTCTGTCACTGTTTCCATTTTTTGTCCATCTATTAGCCATGAAGTGATGGAACCAGATGCAAAGATCTTGGTTTTTATGAATGTTGAGTTTTAAACCAGACTTTTTCCTCTCTTCTTTCACCTTCATCAGGAAGCTCTTTTGTTCCTCTTCATTTTCTGTCATTAGTGTGGTATCTGCATATCTGAGGTTGTGATATTTCCCCCAGCAATCTTGTTTCCAGCTTGTGGTTCACCCAGCCTGGCATTTCCCATGATGTACTCTGCATATAAGTTAAATATACAAGGTAACAATATATAGTCTTGTCGTACTCCTTTCCCCTTTTGGAACCAGTCCATTGTTCCATGTTCAGTTCCAATTGTTGCTTCTTGACATGCATACAGGTTTCACAGGAAGTAGGTAAGATGGTCTGGTATTCCCATCTCTTGCAGAATTTTCCATAGTTTGTTGTGATCCACATAGGCAAAAACTTTTGCATAGTCAATGAAGCAGAAGTAGATGTTTTTCTGGAATTCCCTTGTTTTTTCTATGATCCAATGGATGTTGGTAATTTAATATTTGGTTCCTCTGCCTTTTCTAAATCCAGCTTGTACATATGGAAGTTCTTGGTAAATGTACTGTTGAAGCATAGCTTGAAGGATTTGGGGCATTACTTTGTTCGCATGTCAAATGAGTGCAATCATGCAGCAGTTCGAACATTCTTTGGCATTGCCCTTCTTTGAGACTGGAATGAAAACTGACCTTTTTTGAGTCCTGTGGCCACTGCTGAGTTTTCCAAATTGGCTGACATATTGAGTGCAGCACTTTAACAGCATCATCTTTTAATATCTGAAATAGCTCAGCTGGAATTCCATCACCTCTGCTAGCTTTGTTTGTAGTAATACTTCCTAAGGCCCACCTGACTTCACACTCCAGGATGTCAGGCTATAGATGAGTGATCACATCATCATGGCTTTCCAGGTCATTAAGACTTTTTTGTACAGTTCTTCTGTGTATTCTTGCTACTTCTTCTTAATGTCTTCTGCCTCAGTTAGGTCCATACTGTTTCTGTCCTTTATTGTGCCCATTTTGCATGAAACATTCCCTTGGTATCTCTAATTTTCTAGAAGAGATCTCTAGTCTTTACCATTCTACTGTTTTCCTTTATGTTTTTGTTCATGCAAGAAGGCTTTCTTATCTCTCCTTGCTATTTTATGGAACTCTGCATTCAGATACATTTATCCTTCCCTTTCTCCTTTGCCTTTTGTTTCTCTTCTTAGTTATTTGTAAGGCATTCTCAGACAACCATTTTGCCTTGTTGGTTTTTTTTTCTTGGGGATTGTTTTGATCACTGCCTCCTGTACAATGCTACAATCCTCGTCCATAGTTCTTCAGGCACTCTATCAGATCTAATCCCTTGAATCTACTTGTCACCTCCACTGTATAATCATAAGATATTTGATTTAGGTCATACCTGGATTACTTAGTGGTTTTCCTTACTTTCTTCAACTTAAGTCTGAATTTTGCAATAAGGATCTTATGATGTATTAACATACTTAGAAATGTTTATAAAACATAACATGTGCCATAAATATTCATTTTCTGTGCTATCACCTACCTCAACTTTCTCTATATGATAAAGACCATATATGAAAACCTCAAAGTTAACCTCATACTCAATTGTGAAAGGCTAATACCTTTTGCCGTAAGATCACAAACAAAATAAGGATGCCTGCTTTTACCACTTCTATCCAATACAGTATTGGAAATCATAACCAGAGAAGTTAGACAAGGGAAAGAAATAAAAGGCATCCAAATTTGAAATGATTTGTAAAATTATCTCTGTTTTCAGATGCCATGATCTTATATGTAGAAAACCTTAAAGATCACACACACACAGAGAGAAACTGTTAAGGCTGATAAATGAATTCAATAAATATGCAGGACACAGAATCAATACACAAAAAACAATTGCATTTTATATGCTAGCAATGAACAATCTGAAAAGTAAATTAAGAAACAATTCCATTCATAATAGTGTTAAAATAATAAATTATTTGGGGATAAATTTAATCGAGGAGACAAAGAATTTATACATTGAAAACTACAGAATTGGTGCAGCACTATGGAAAACAGTACAAAGGTTCCTCAAAAAACCAAAAATAGAACTATGATATGATTCAGCAATTCCATTTGGGGTATTTATCCAGAGAAAACTAAAACACTAATTCAAAAGCATGTATGCACACCTATGTTCATTGCAGCACTATTTATAATAGTCATGATATGGCAGCAATCTAAGTATCCACCAACAGGGGAATGGATAAAGAAGATGTGATACACACATACACACACACACACACACACACACAAAATATTATTCAGACATAAAGAAGAATGAAATCTTGCCACTTTTGGCAAGACGGATGGACCTGGAGGGTATTATACTAAGTGAGATAAGTCCTACCAAAAAGAATACGATTTCACTTCTATGTGAAATTTTTAAAAACAAAACAAACAAGCAAAACAAAACAGACTACTAGACACAGAGAACAAACCAGTGGTTGTCAGAGAGGAGTGGAATGGGAGGATGGATGAAAAAAGTAAAGGGGATTAAGAGGTACAAATATCCAGCTATAAAATAAATGCATCACATGGATGCAATGCACACATAGAAAATATAGTTAATAATATTGTAATTGTGTGGTGATGGGTCTATTGTGTGGTGACTATCTTATTGTGGTGATCACTTAACAATATATAAATATAGCAAATCACTGTGTTTTTTACATGAAACTAATATTCTATGTTAATTATAATTCAGCTAGAAAACATTGCTGAAAGAACTTAAAGGCTGCATAAGTAAATGGAAAGATATCTTGTGTTCATAGACTGGAAGACTTAATATTGCTAAGATGACAAAAATATCCAAAGTGATCACTAGATTCAATACAATCCCTATCAAAATCTCAACAGTTTTTCACAAATATAGGAAGACTCACACTAAAATTCATATGGAATCTCAAGTGACCTCAAATAACAAAACACTCTTGAATTAAAGAATTAAAAAATGGAGAACTCACACTTCCTGATGCCAAAACTTACTACAAACCTACAGTAATCAAAAAAAAGCATGGCATTATTTACAGTAGCTAAGACAGGGATGCAACCTAAATGTCAATCCACAGAGGAATGGATAAAGAAAGTGTGGTACATATATATAATGGAATATTATTCAGCTATTAAAAAGAATGAAATAATACCATTTGCAGCAATGTGGATGGACCTAGAGAGTGTTTATACTGAGTGAAGTAAGTTAGACAAAGAAGGGGAAGTACTGTATGGCATCCCTTATACGTGGAATCTAAAAGGATATGATACAAATGAACTTACTTACAAAACAGAAACAGACTCACAGACTTGAAGAATGAGTCTATGGTTGCCAGGGGGAAGGATGGAAAAAAGGGACACTTAGGGAGTTTGGGATGGGCATGTACACACTGTGATATTTAAATTGGATAACCAAAAAATAAAGATGAAATGGATAGCCAACAAGAACCTATTATATAGCACATGGAACTCTGCTCAGTGTTATGTGGCAGCTGGGGGGAGGAGGTGCTTGGAGGAGAATAGATACATGTATATGTATGGTTGAATCCCTTTGCTGTCCACTTGAAACTGTCACAAAATTGTTTGTTAATTGGCTATACCTCAATACAAAATAAAAAGCTTTTTTAAAGTGTGGTATAGGACACAGACAGACATATACAGACAACTGGAATAGAATAGAGAGCCCAGAAATAAATCCTTACATTTTCAACTCAGGTACCAAGATTATCAATAGAGAAAGGACAGTCTTTTCAACAAATAGTGTTGAGAGAACTGTGTATACACATGCAAAAGAATGAAACTGGACCCTTACTTTATATTGTATACAAATATTAAAAATGAATCAAAGACTTAAATGTAAGACTGACCTAAAACCTTAAAACTCATAGAAGAAGATATAGGATAAAATCTTCATGACATTGACTGTGATAACAATTTCTTGGATATGAAACCAAAAGCACAGACAACAAAAGAAAAACACAAACAAATCAAGCTTTATCAAATTTTAAAACTTATGTGCCTCAAAGGGCACTATCAAGAGACTGAAAAGACAGTCCACATAAAGAGTAAAATATTTTAAAATCATGTATCTGATACAGGGTTAATATCTAGAATATATAAGGAACTTCTACAATCCAACAACAAAAGAAACTAACAACTCAATTTGAAAATGGTCAAAGAATTTGAGTAGATATTTATCCAAAGAATATATACAAAGAGATGACAAGCACATGGAAAAAATAACCAGCTCCATTAATCATTAAGAAAATACAAATCATGACCACAGTGAGATACTGCTTCATACCCATTTGGATGACTATTATGAAAAAAATGGGATATAATAAGGGTTAGCAAGGATGTGGAGAAACTGGAACTCTGTGCATTACTGATGGGAAAGTAAAATGGTACAGCAGTTATAGAAAACAGTTTGGTGGTTCTTAAACATAGATTTAGGCTTTCCAGGTGGCTCTAATGGCAAAGAACCCATGTGTCAATGCAGGAGACATTAGACATGGGTTCGATCCCTCGATCAGGAAGATCTCCTGGAAGAGGGCATGGAAACCCACTCCAGCATTCTTGCCTGGAGAATCCCCATGAACAGAGGATCCTGGCAGGCTACAGTCCATAGGGTCACAAAGAGTCAGTCACAGCTGAAGCAACTTAGCATGCACACACACTCATAGACATACCATATGATCCAACAAAAATAGTCCTTGCTATACCCAAAAAAATTGAAAGCAAGAACCTTGAAAACATTATACTAAGTGAAGTAAGAGAGACACAAAAGGAAAAATATTATATAATTTCATTTATATGAGGCACTTAGCATAGGCAAATTCATAGAGATAGAAAATAGAATAGAGGTTACCAAAGGCCAGAGAAGGGAGGAATGAGGAATTCTTGTTTAATAGGTTCAGAGTTTCTGTTTGGGATGATGAAAATGTTCTGGAGGAAACGGATTGTGATGGTGATTGCACAACATAACAAATGCATTTAATGCCAAATTGTACACTTAAAACATTTAAAATTGTAAATTTCTTGTCATATATATTATCACAGTAAGAAAATGCAAAAAATATAAAGCAAAGGTGGCAAAAAATATAAAGATAAGGTGGCTAAAAAAGTAAGCAGATGGACTTATACCATGCTAACATTAATCAAAGAAAGCTGTAGTAGCTATATTAAGTTCAGATGAAGAAGGCTTCAGAATAAGGATAATTACCAGGGATAAAGAGGAGCATTGCATGATGATAAAGGAGTTAATTCTCCAAGAAGACATAACAGTCTTTTAATGTGTATGTGTCAACGACAGAATGTCAAATACATGAGGAAAAAACTGACAGAACTGCATGGAAAAATAGACAAATCCACTATTATAGTCTCAGACTTCAACAGACTTCTTTCAGTAATTGATAGATCAAGCAGGCAGAAAATCAGTAAGAATAGAGTTGAACTGAACAGCACCATCAATCAACTGGATCTAATTGACATTTAAAGAATACTTTATGCATCAACACCAAAATACACATTCATTTCAAGTTCACATGGAACATTCACCAATACAGACCACATTATGGGGTCATAAAATATACCAGAAAAATTTTAAAAATAGAAATCATACAAAGTATGTTCTCAGTCCTTAGTGGAAGTAAACTAGAAATCAATAATGGAAAGATAGCTCAGAAATCTCAGAATATTTGGAGATTTTTTAGATTGGGATTTTATAAATAATGAATGATTCAAAGAAGCCTCAAGAGAGATTTTAAAACATTTTTGAAATAAAAATATATCTTAAAAATTTTTTGAATGCAAGGAAATTATAGCATAAATGTATATATTAGAAAAAATCAATGATCTAAGCTTCTACCTACAAAACAAGAAAGTGGACCAACTTAAGCATAAAGGAAGCAGATAAAAGGGAATAATAAAATTAAGCAGAAATCATTTACATTGAGAACAGCAAAACATCACTGAAAATCAATAAAACCAAAACTGGTGTGTTTTTTAAAAAAGATAAATAGCATCAATACACCTCTAGCCATAATGACTAAGAAAAAAAGAGGAGATACAAATTTCCAATACAAGAAACAAAAGAGGGGTCATCACTACTAATCTCATGAACATTAAAAGGATAATAGAATAATATGAATATTTGTATGCCCACAACTTGATAAGTTAGATGAAAAGGACCAATTTCTTTAAAGACACAAATTACAAAAACCACATTAAGTACAAATAGATAATTGGAATAGGCCAAGGTCTATTCGAGAAATTAAATCAATAACAACATTACACCAAGGGAGATACTAAGCAAATATTTAAGGAAGCAATAACAATTCTCTACAATGTCTTTCAGAAAATAAAACAAAGGTAGCAATCCCTACCTCATACAATTTGGACTAATTACCCTAATACCAAAACCAGGTAAAGATATTACTAGAAAAGAAAGCTACAGACTGATATTTGTCATGAAAATAGACATCAAAAACCTCTATAAAATACTAACAAACTGAATACAAGAATGTATAAATTGAATTCTATACCACAACCAAGTGAGATTTATTTCAGTTATACAAGGCTGGTTCAACATTTAAAACTAATGTAATCAACCACTTTTTTTTTTAACTTTTTAAAATTTATTTATTTATTTTTGGCTGTGCTGGGTCTTTGTTGATGTGTGGGTTTAGCTGCTCTGTGGTATGTGGGATCTTCCCGGATCAGGGCTTGAACCTGTGTCTCCTGCATTGGCAGATGGATTCTTATCCACTGAGCCACAAGAGAAGCCCCTAATCAATCACTTTTAACAAGCTAAAGAAGCAATATTGTATGATCAGAATAATTGATGCAGAAGAAAACATTTCACCAAATTCAAAACTCTCAGCAACTTGGAATAGAAAGGAACTTCTACAACTTGATAAGGAACAGCTACAAAAAATTTGCAGCTATTATTATACTTAATGGTGAGAAACTAGATGCTTTTAACTTAAGATCAGAAATGAGGCAAAGATCTCATCACTCCTATTCAAAATTCTACTGAAAATCCTAGCTAATGTAATAAGAGAAGAAAAGAAAAGTACACAAATTGAAAAAGAAGTAAAACTCTGTTTGTAGATGGCATTTATTGTCTATGTAGAAAGTCATAAATAAACAAACAAAAAAATCCTGGAACTGATATATACAAAATTCATTTGCTTTCCTATACACCAGAAGTGAATAATTAGAATTTGAGGTAAAAAACCCACAATACCATTTTCAGTAGCACCAAAAAGAGAGAAAAATTAGATATAACAAAATGCACACAGGATCTATACCGAAAACTATAAAACTTGGATGAAGGAAATCAAAAAAGATCTAAATATATGGAGAAATATTCTGTATTCACAGACTGGAAACCTTGATAGTGTTAAGATATCAGTTCTTCCCAACTTGATCTATAGATTCAATACAAACCCAATCAAAACCCCAGCAAGCTATTTTGTGGATATAGATAAACTGATTCTAAAGGTAATATAGATAAGAAAAAAGAAAAAAAAAGAATAGCTAACAAAATACTTTAGATGGAGAACAAAGTTAGAAGACTGACATCCAATTTTAAGACTAACTGTAAAGTCACAATAACCAAGGCAGTGTGGTACTGGTGAAATAATAGGCAAACAGATCAATGGAAGAGGATACTGAGCCTAGAAAATAGACCCACACAAATACAGTTAACTGATCTTTGAAAAAGAAACATAGGTAATTCAATGAAGAAAAGATTGTTGCTACACATTCACTAAGACGTGTCCAACTCTTTTTCAGCCTCATGAAATGTAGCTTGCCAGGCTTTCCTGTCCTTCACTATATCCTGGAGTTTGCTCAAACTCATATCCATTGAGTCAGTGATGCCATTTGACCATCTCATCCTCTGCCTCCCCCTTTTCCTCTTGCCCTCAATCTTTCCCAGCATCAGAGTCTTTTCCAATGAGTAAACTCTCCACATCAGGTAGCCAAAGTATTGGAGCTTCAGTTTCATTACCAATGCAGTGCTTCCAATGAATATTCAGTGTTGATTTCCTTTAAGATTGATTGGTTTGAAATCCTTGCTATCCAAGGAACTCTCGAGAGTCTTCTCCAGCAACACAATTTGAAAGCATCAGTTCTTCAGTGCTCAGCCTTCTTCATGGTCCAGCTCTCCAGAGAGATTTTTCAACAAATTTGTGCTGTAATAATTGAACGTTCATAAACAAAAGAAAATGGTCTAGACACAGTCCTTAAAGATAATTCAAAGTGGATTATAGGGACTTCCTTGGTAGCCCAGTGGCGAAAATTCTGTGCTTCCACTGGGGGCATAGGTTGAATCCCCGGTCAGGACATTATGATCCCACATGTATCATGGCAAAAGAAAAAAAAAAAGAAGTGGATCATATACTTACATATAATGTATAATGTAAAACTTCTAGAAGAAGGACATAGAACACAATAACTGTGACCCTGCATTTGCAATGAGTTTTTAAATATAACACCAAAAGTGTAACCCATGAAAGAAAAATATGGATAAAATCAACTTTATTAAAATTCAAAACTTCTCAGTGAAAGACACTATTTAGAGAATCCAAAGATAAGCCATAGACTAAGAGGAAATATTTGCAGACCACATACGTGATAAAAGATTTGTATCTAAAATATACAAAGAACTCTTAAAACTCAACAATAAGAAAACAAATATCCCAACTAAGAAACAGGCAAAACACCTGATCAGATGCTCTACATAATAAGATGCACAGATAGAAAATAAGCATATGAAAAGATGCTCAACATCATACATCATTAGATAATCATAAATCAAAACAGCAATGAGGGCTGCCCTGGTGGTTCAGTGGGTAAGAGTCTACCTTGCAGTGCAAGGGCACCAGTTCTATCCTGGCCAGGAAGATCCCACGTGCTAAGGAACGGCGACCAGTGTGCCAATTACCAACCAGGACTGCTGCACCCAGAGCCAGTGGTCATGCCATTTGACCATCTCATCCTCTGCCTCCCCCTTTTCCTCTTGCCCTCAATCTTTCCCAGCATCAGAGTCTTTTCCAATGAGTAAACTCTCCACATCAGGTAGCCAAAGTATTGGAGCTTCAGTTTCATTACCAATGCAGTGCTTCCAATGAATATTCAGTGTTGATTTCCTTTAAGATTGATTGGTTTGAAATCCTTGCTATCCAAGGAACTCTCGAGAGTCTTCTCCAGCAACACAATTTGAAAGCATCAGTTCTTCAGTGCTCAGCCTTCTTCATGGTCCAGCTCTCCAGAGAGATTTTTCAACAAATTTGTGCTGTAATAATTGAACGTTCATAAACAAAAGAAAATGGTCTAGACACAGTCCTTAAAGATAATTCAAAGTGGATTATAGGGACTTCCTTGGTAGCCCAGTGGCGAAAATTCTGTGCTTCCACTGGGGGCATAGGTTCAATCCCTAGTCAGGGAACTAAGATCCCACATGTATCATGGCAAAAGAAAAAAAAAAAGAAGTGGATCATATACTTACATATAATGTATAATGTAAAACTTCTAGAAGAAGGACATAGAACACAATAACTGTGACCCTGCATTTGCAATGAGTTTTTAAATATAACACCAAAAGTGTAACCCATGAAAGAAAAATATGGATAAAATCAACTTTATTAAAATTCAAAACTTCTCAGTGAAAGACACTATTTAGAGAATCCAAAGATAAGCCATAGACTAAGAGGAAATATTTGCAGACCACATACGTGATAAAAGATTTGTATCTAAAATATACAAAGAACTCTTAAAACTCAACAATAAGAAAACAAATATCCCAACTAAGAAACAGGCAAAACACCTGATCAGATGCTCTACATAATAAGATGCACAGATAGAAAATAAGCATATGAAAAGATGCTCAACATCATACATCATTAGATAATCATAAATCAAAACAGCAATGAGGGCTGCCCTGGTGGTTCAGTGGGTAAAGAGTCTACCTTGCAGTGCAAGGGGCACCAGTTCTATCCCTGGCCAGGGAAGATCCCACGTGCTAAGGAACGGCTGGACCAGTGTGTCCAATTACCAACCAGGACTCTGGAGTGCATGCACCCAGAGCCAGTGGTCTGCAGTGAGAGAGGCCACTGCAATGGGAGGCCCACACATGCCAAAGAATAAAAAAAGACAGATGAAAATAAAAATAAGTAAAAAAGAGGCATCATGGGGGAAAGAAAAAAGAAAACCAGCAATGACTCTTTTCTCCACCATCATCTGTGATTGAGTTCGCAGCTCACAATGTCTTCTCACAAGACTTTCAGGATCATACAATTCCTGGCCAAGAAACAAAAGCAGAATCGGCCCATTCCTCAATGGATTCAAATGAAAACTGGTAATAAAATCAGGTACAACTCCAAGAGAAGACATTGGAGAAGGACCAAGCTTGGACTGTGAGAAGTCTCACATATAACATGGCACACATGCTGTGTGCATATTAATCAGCCAACTCATAGAGAGAACATTACTCCTGTCTGAACAGCTTAGCAGAGATGGAATGGCTCAAGCTCCTGGTGTTACCCGTTTCCTCACTAGTAATCTATGGGGTTTAGTAATAAACAGGTGGAACTTTCTGTTGAAAACAACAACAACAATAAGACAGCACTACATAACTGTTAGAATGGCTACAATTTTTTAAATGTGAAAATACCCAATGCTGGAGAGGATATAGAGCTACAGAAACTCTCATTAATCATTGATGAAAATGCAAAATGGAATGACCAATTCAGAAGTCAGTTTTGCAGTTTCTCACAAAGCTAAATGCTGTCTTCTCATATGATCTGACAATTACACTCTTAGATATTTACCTAATTGACCTAAACCTACACCTATGTACAAAATATCACAGTTCCAGCAGATTCCAGTGTGTTTTCCCTGGTTCTTGAAAATCTAGGATGGAGAGAGTAAATATTGTACCAGGCCATACTCATATTCACAGCAATTCTCCAAAGTAATCAGCCTCTGGTACTTAGAAAAATTGAGATACATTAAAAATAAAATTAAACCTTATGCCCATGCAAAAACTTACATAAATGATTGTACCAGGGCTTCCCCTGGTGGTCCAGTGGGTAAGGACACCGCCTTGCAGTGCAAGGGGCGCCGGTTCCATCCCTGGCCTGGGAAGATCCCACGTGCCATGGAGCGGCTGGACCGATGTGTCCAATTACCGAGCTGGAGCTCTGGAGCACAGGCGCCCAGAGCCGGCATTCTGCAGTGACAGAGGCCACCGCGATGGGAGGCCCACAGAAGCCAAAGAACAAAGACGGATGAAAACAGAGAAATGAAGGACCAATAGAAGTGGCCCGCCCGCTCCCCTCCCTCCCCAACCTGACCCCCGCCCAGAAATAAATAAATAAGTAAATCTTAAAAAAAAAAAAGAAATTATAAAATAAAATGTTGTCATAATAAAGAGACATTAAAAAAAAATGATTGTACCAGCATCATTAATAATCACCAAAACTGGAAGCAACCAAAATATCCTTCAATAGGTGAATGGATACACAAACTGTGGTACATTCATACAGAGGACTATCATCCAACGCTTGCTTAAAAAACAAGTTATTAAGCCACAAAATGACATGGAGAACCCTAAATGCATATTGCTTAGTGAAAGAAACCAGCCTGAAAGAACTTCATACTATATAATGACTGAGGATTATATGACATTCTGGAATAGGCAAAAATATGAATACAATGATCAATGGTTACCAAGTGCTTAGAGGGGTGGGAGCATGAAGCACAGGTGACTTTCAGGACAAAAAATAGTTGCATGATATTGCAATGGTATATATTAATACAGGGCATTATACATTTGTCAAAACACAGAAACTTACAGCACAAAGAATTAATCTCAATGTATACAATTTTCAAAAATAATTTAGGAGGTCAGTGATCACTGCTTATTATTTAACTTATACTCAGAGCACATCATGCAAAATGCCAATCTGGATAAAGCAAAAGCTGAAATCAAGACTGCCAGGAGAAATATCAGTAATCTCAGATATGCAGATGACACCACCCTTATGGCAGAAAGTGAAGAGGAAGTAAACACTTCTTGAAGAGGAACATCACTTCTTGATGAAGGTGAAAGAAGAGAGTGGAAAAGCTGGCCTGAAATTCAACATTCAAAAAACAAACAGGGCTTCCCCTGGTGGTCCAGTGGGTAAGGACACCGCCTTGCAGTGCAAAGGACTCCGGTTCGATCCCTGGCCTGGGAAGATCCCACGTGCCGTGGAGCAGCTGGATCGATGTGTCCAATTACCGAGTCGGAGCTCTGGAGCACATGTGCCCAGAGCCGGCGCTCTGCAACGACAGACGCCACCGCGATGGGAGGCCCACGGGAGCCAAAGAACAAAGACGGATGAAAATAGAGAAATGAAGGACCAATAGAAGTGGCCCGCCCGCTCCCCTCCCTCCCCAACCTGACCCCCACCCAAAATAAATAAATAAATAAATCTTTAAAAAAAAAAAAAAACTAACAACAACAACAACAAAAACTAAGATCATGGCATCAAGTCCCATCACCTCATAGCAAATAGATGGACAAACAGTGGAAACAGTGACAGACTATTTTCCTGGGCTCCAAAATCACTGCGGATGGTGACTGCAGCCATGAAATTAAGAGGCGCTTGTTCCTTGGAGGAAAAGCTATGACAAACCCAAACATGTATATTCAAGAGCAGAGACATTCACTTTTCCAACAAAAGTCCATATAGTCAAAGTTACGGTTTTCCCAGTAGTCACGTATGGATGTGAGATTTGGACCATAAAGAAGGCTGAGTGTCAAAGAATTGATGCCTTTGAATTGTGGTGTTGGAGAAGACTCTTGAGAGTCTCTTGGACTGCAAGACCAAACCAGTCAATTCTAAAGGAAATCAGCCCTGACTATTCATTGGAAGGAATGATGCTGAAACTGAAGCTCCATGACTTGATGCGAAGAGAGAACTCATTGAAAAAGACCCTAATGTTGGCAAAAGAAGAAGGGGATGACAGAGGATGAGATGGTTGGATGGCATCACTGAATCAATGGACATGAATTTGAACAAGCTCCAGGAGTTGGTGAAAGACAGGAAAGCCTGGCGTGCTGTAGTCCATGGGGTTGCAAAGAGTTGGACATGATTGAGCAACTAAACTGAATAACCTGTAATGGCAGAAAGTGAAGAGGAAGTAAACACCGGCCTGGGGGGGGTTTGAAATTCAACATTCAAAAAACAAACAGGGCTTCCCCTGGTGGTCCAGTGGGTAAGGACACCGCCTTGCAGTGCAAAGGACTCCGGTTCGATCCCTGGCCTGGGAAGATCCCACGTGCCGTGGAGCAGCTGGATCGATGTGTCCAATTACCGAGTCGGAGCTCTGGAGCACATGTGCCCAGAGCCGGCGCTCTGCAACGACAGACGCCACCGCGATGGGAGGCCCACGGGAGCCAAAGAACAAAGACGGATGAAAATAGAGAAATGAAGGACCAATAGAAGTGGCCCGCCCGCTCCCCTCCCTCCCCAACCTGACCCCCACCCAAAATAAATAAATAAATAAATCTTTAAAAAAAAAAAAAACTAACAACAACAACAACAAAACTAAGATCATGGCATCAAGTCCCATCACCTCATAGCAAATAGATGGACAAACAGTGGAAACAGTGACAGACTATTTTCCTGGGCTCCAAAATCACTGCGGATGGTGACTGCAGCCATGAAATTAAGAGGCGCTTGTTCCTTGGAGGAAAAGCTATGACAAACCCAAACATGTATATTCAAGAGCAGAGACATTCACTTTTCCAACAAAAGTCCATATAGTCAAAGTTACGGTTTTCCCAGTAGTCACGTATGGATGTGAGATTTGGACCATAAAGAAGGCTGAGTGTCAAAGAATTGATGCCTTTGAATTGTGGTGTTGGAGAAGACTCTTGAGAGTCTCTTGGACTGCAAGACCAAACCAGTCAATTCTAAAGGAAATCAGCCCTGACTATTCATTGGAAGGAATGATGCTGAAACTGAAGCTCCATGACTTGATGCGAAGAGAGAACTCATTGAAAAAGACCCTAATGTTGGCAAAAGAAGAAGGGGATGACAGAGGATGAGATGGTTGGATGGCATCACTGAATCAATGGACATGAATTTGAACAAGCTCCAGGAGTTGGTGAAAGACAGGAAAGCCTGGCGTGCTGTAGTCCATGGGGTTGCAAAGAGTTGGACATGATTGAGCAACTAAACTGAATAACCTGTAATGGAAAAGAATCTGAAAATCTGTGTGTGTGTATTTATATATATATGAGTCACTTTGCTATTCACCTGAAATTAACACAACATAGCAAATCACCTATACTTCAATTTTTGAAAATTATCTCAATGGAGGTACTGAACATTTAGGGAACCTAGTTTGGCTCTCCTCCTGTCCCACCTGCCCAGCCAATCCTAAACTAAATTACAGAAGCTAATAATGGCCCCATGTCAGATCTCTGAAATTTTTAACCACTCCTCCCACTGCCTCAACATTAGCTACAGCAATGTGTCCCATAGGGCTCGTGGGATTCTGCTGATTTCACTGCTTCTTGCTGTTACAATAGTACCCATTTTACTATGGCAAACTATTTAAGATAGACTATAGCTTTACAATATTCATTTTCTGTCTTCCTCCACTATAATGTAAACTCCTCAACAGAAGAGATTTGTTTCTTATTCACTAGCATATTTCTAGTGCCTACCACATAGTTGATGTTTCATAAATTAAATGAATGAATTCTAATTATGGCTTCCTCCTTAGGATTGGTCTTTGGATCTATTTCTGGATTCTTTATTCTGTTCCATTGATCTGCTTGTTTTCTCTTGTGCCTTTATGACTCTCTCTAAATCACTTTGTTGCTGTTGTTCAGTCGTCCAGTAGTACCTGACTCTCTGCAACCTCACGGACTGCAGCATGCCAGGCCTCCCTGGCCCTCACCATCTCACAAATTTTGCCCAAGTTTATGTCCATTGCATCAGAGATGCCATCCAACCATCTCATCCTCTGATGCTATCTTCACTTTCTGCTCTCAATCTTTCCCAGCATCAGGGACTTTTCCAATGAGTCTGCTGTTTACATCAGGTAGCCAAAGTACTGGAGCTTTGGCCTCAGCATCAACCCTTCCAACATGTATTCAGGGTTGATTTCCTTAAGATAGACTGGTTTTATCTCCTTGCTATCCAAGGACTTTCAGGAGTCTTCTCCACCACCACAGTTAGAAGGCATCAATTATTTGGTGCTCTGATACAGCTCTATGTTAGTCTTAATATGAGGCAGGGTGAACTCGTATTATTTCTATTTAATCTTATTATAGTGGTAGAGATATCAGTTTTGGCTGCTCTATATCTATCGGGATTAGTTTCTTGAAGGATGTTTTCATTTTCTCCTTATCTTGGTATTTCTCAAAGAATTTATTCCAGAGGTCTACATACAGATTTCATAAATTAACTGAAAAGGATAAATCAACATGGTAAAATATTTCATGAATGAATAACAGTATTTAAAGTTAACACCTTATCTCTAAATAAAGATCACTTGAAGTATGGTCTGTTATCACAAATGTGATTCAGAGTTATCTAACGATAAAAATGTCTCAATGTATTCAATATATACAGCAGAAGAATCAGCCCTAATGAGGTGGCTGGATCTAGAGCGTATCATAAAAAGTGAAGTCAGTCAGAAAGAGAAGGACAGATACAATATATTAACACATATATATGGAATCTAGTAGGATGGTGATGATGGCACACTCAGTGAAGCGACGAAAAGACAGACACGGACAGTGGACATATGGACATTGTGGGGAAGGAACAGAGGGTGAGAGGCATAAAGGAAGTAGCATGAAGGCCTGTACTATCATAAGTGAAGAAAATAGCTATAGTCATTGCTCTGTGAGATAAGGAGATCCTTCAGGGGTGCTGTGTGATGGTCGGGAGGGGTGGGAAGGGGGGGATATACATATGACTAATCTGGGAACATACATATCTGTAAACAAGAAAACTCTGTAAAAGTTAAAAATAGAATAAAAGTTAAAAAAAAAAGAAAAAGCATTAATAAAATTTTCCCATATTCAAAAAAAAAATATATATATATATACAGCAGAGTAAACCTATATTATATTCAGAGTCAAAATCACTTCCATGTTTTTATATGAAGAAGGTACACATTATGCATTGTTTCTACTTTTCCCCTCTCATAATTCCCTCTCCCCAATTAGTTATGTTTCTGTTCCTGTAATCCACTGAATCTGCTCTTTCAAGGTAGCCCCATGCATTTTTCCTTAAGATAGACTGGTTTTATCTCCTTGCTATCCAAGGACTTTCAGGAGTCTTCTCCACCACCACAGTTAGAAGGCATCAATTATTTGGTGCTCTGATACAGCTCTATGTTAGTCTTAATATGAGGCAGGGTGAACTCGTATTATTTCTATTTAATCTTATTATAGTGGTAGAGATATCAGTTTTGGCTGCTCTATATCTATCGGGATTAGTTTCTTGAAGGATGTTTTCATTTTCTCCTTATCTTGGTATTTCTCAAAGAATTTATTCCAGAGGTCTACATACAGATTTCATAAATTAACTGAAAAGGATAAATCAACATGGTAAAATATTTCATGAATGAATAACAGTATTTAAAGTTAACACCTTATCTCTAAATAAAGATCACTTGAAGTATGGTCTGTTATCACAAATGTGATTCAGAGTTATCTAACGATAAAAATGTCTCAATGTATTCAATATATACAGCAGAAGAATCAGCCCTAATGAGGTGGCTGGATCTAGAGCGTATCATAAAAAGTGAAGTCAGTCAGAAAGAGAAGGACAGATACAATATATTAACACATATATATGGAATCTAGTAGGATGGTGATGATGGCACACTCAGTGAAGGGGACGAAAAGACAGACACGGACAGTGGACATATGGACATTGTGGGGAAGGAACAGAGGGTGAGAGGCATAAAGGAAGTAGCATGAAGGCCTGTACTATCATAAGTGAAGAAAATAGCTATAGTCATTGCTCTGTGAGATAAGGAGATCCTTCAGGGGTGCTGTGTGATGGTCGGGAGGGGTGGGAAGGGGGGGATATACATATGACTAATCTGGGAACATACATATCTGTAAACAAGAAAACTCTGTAAAAGTTAAAAATAGAATAAAAGTTAAAAAAAAAAGAAAAAGCATTAATAAAATTTTCCCATATTCAAAAAAAAAATATATATATATATACAGCAGAGTAAACCTATATTATATTCAGAGTCAAAATCACTTCCATGTTTTTATATGAAGAAGGTACACATTATGCATTGTTTCTACTTTTCCCCTCTCATAATTCCCTCCCTCCCCCAATTAGTTATGTTTCTGTTCCCTGTAATCCACTGAATCTGCTCTTTCAAGGTAGACAAAGACCTCTATATTGCCAAAAACAAGGATCACTTCTTTCTGTTACCTGAATGTTCAGAAGCTAGTCAATTCATTAGTATAATTCTCCTTCTTGAAGAGGAGTTTTTCCTTAAACTTCTAAAACACCTGCATCTGGATTATTTCTTCTTTGCTTGGACATCCTTTCTTAATTTTCTGATGGCTCTCCTATTCTTTTTTTCACAGCTCTAAATGTCAGAAGTTTCCAGGGCTTGTACCAAGTCTTCTTTTTCTGTGCCCCATCTTCCTTTTCTGTACCTGTGCATTATCTCCGTGTCCTCATCTAGTGCCAGGACTTTGATGCATATATTCCTTAAAGAACCTGGCTCTCAATTTCCAGGTCTAACCTCTCTTCTGAAGTCTAAGCACATGAATCAGAATCTCGCTTTGACATCTGCACTTACATATCCAGTTGGCATCTCACCCTGAACACCTCAAAAACAACCAACTGACCTTCCTTAACATCACAGGAAACAGTTTCTTTCTCAGTAATATAGAAATAGGTGGGTAGAATTAAATTGTTTTGGAAGCTGAGTGACTGGACAACCCAATAGATGTTATATTATGGAGGTGCCATATTTGCTGTCATGTTATTCCTATTTTTCCTAAACACATTTCTATAATGGTTGGACTATAATAATAGCATTATTTTTAACATCTTCTATAACTCTAATGTGAACCTTCTTTCATTTTTCACCGTATTTCTTTATTAACTGATTAGGATTATCCAAAGTTTATCTGTTTTCAAAGAACTAATATTTTCAATTATCAATTTGGTAGCTAAATTATCTCTATTATAGCTTCATTTTAAATTTTATTAATTCCCACTCTTAGCTTTTATTTCTTTCCTTCTACTTTCTTTTCATTTATTCCACTGCTTCTTTTCTAAATTCCAAAATTGGGCACTTAATATACAAATATTCATTCTTTGTTTCTGTATAAATGCACGTTAGGTTATAAATCTGTACGCTATTCCTTTGTTGAATTCTACTTTTCCCCTCTCATAATTCCCTCCCTCCCCCAATTAGTTATGTTTCTGTTCCCTGTAATCCACTGAATCTGCTCTTTCAAGGTAGACAAAGACCTCTATATTGCCAAAAACAAGGATCACTTCTTTCTGTTACCTGAATGTTCAGAAGCTAGTCAATTCATTAGTATAATTCTCCTTCTTGAAGAGGAGTTTTTCCTTAAACTTCTAAAACACCTGCATCTGGATTATTTCTTCTTTGCTTGGACATCCTTTCTTAATTTTCTGATGGCTCTCCTATTCTTTTTTTCACAGCTCTAAATGTCAGAAGTTTCCAGGGCTTGTACCAAGTCTTCTTTTTCTGTGCCCCATCTTCCTTTTCTGTACCTGTGCATTATCTCCGTGTCCTCATCTAGTGCCAGGACTTTGATGCATATATTCCTTAAAGAACCTGGCTCTCAATTTCCAGGTCTAACCTCTCTTCTGAAGTCTAAGCACATGAATCAGAATCTCGCTTTGACATCTGCACTTACATATCCAGTTGGCATCTCACCCTGAACACCTCAAAAACAACCAACTGACCTTCCTTAACATCACAGGAAACAGTTTCTTTCTCAGTAATATAGAAATAGGTGGGTAGAATTAAATTGTTTTGGAAGCTGAGTGACTGGACAACCCAATAGATGTTATATTATGGAGGTGCCATATTTGCTGTCATGTTATTCCTATTTTTCCTAAACACATTTCTATAATGGTTGGACTATAATAATAGCATTATTTTTAACATCTTCTATAACTCTAATGTGAACCTTCTTTCATTTTTCACCGTATTTCTTTATTAACTGATTAGGATTATCCAAAGTTTATCTGTTTTCAAAGAACTAATATTTTCAATTATCAATTTGGTAGCTAAATTATCTCTATTATAGCTTCATTTTAAATTTTATTAATTCCCACTCTTAGCTTTTATTTCTTTCCTTCTACTTTCTTTTCATTTATTCCACTGCTTCTTTTCTAAATTCCAAAATTGGGCACTTAATATACAAATATTCATTCTTTGTTTCTGTATAAATGCACGTTAGGTTATAAATCTGTACGCTATTCCTTTGCTGAATTCTACAGACCTTGACGTAAGGTATTTTTATTGACATTCAGTTATAAGTATTTTCTAATTTATATTATGGCTACTTCTTTGACCTATGAGTTAATCAAACATTGTTTAAAAAGTTCTATATATATTTTAAAGTTACTTTTTCACTTTTACTTCTAACTTAATTGCACCATGACTAGAGTATACAAATGGTCTTTATGTTTTAGCTATGTCTTTGTAACCATGTAAAATCCAATTTTGAAGGAAATTAATTTGTTGTTGTTCAGTCGCTCAATCGTGTAAAACTCTTTGTAACCCCATGGACTGAAGCACACCAGGCTTCACTGTTCTTCACTACCTCCTGCAGTTTGCTCAAACTCATGTCCACTGAGTTAGTGATACCATCCAACCATCTTTTCCTCTGTCTATCCCTTCTCCTCCTCCCCTCAATCTTTCCCAGCATTAGGATCTTTTCCATTGAGTCAGCTCTTCACATCAGGTGGCCAAAGTATTGGAGCTTCAGCTTCAGCATCAATCTTTCCAATGAATAGTCAGGGTTGACTTCCTTTAGGCTCAACTGGTTTGATCTCCTTTCAGTCTAAGGGACTCTCAAGAGTCTTCTCCAACACCACAATTCAAAATCATCAATTCATCAGTGCTCAGCCTTCCTTATGGTCTAACTCTCACATCCATGTGTGACTACTGGAAAAACCAT
Organism: Tragulus kanchil; assembly: GCA_022376925.1. Lineage (NCBI taxonomy): Eukaryota > Metazoa > Chordata > Mammalia > Artiodactyla > Tragulidae > Tragulus > Tragulus kanchil. The sequence goes on along the minus strand of JAIOJX010000001.1, from coordinate 71,293,362 downwards.
AACTTTGACTATACGGACTTTTGTTGGCAAAATGACGTCTCTGTTTTTTAATACACTGTCTAGGTTTGTCATAGCTTTTCTTCCAAGGAGCAAGTGTCTTTTAATTTCATGGCTGCAGTCACCATCCGCAGTGAGTTTGGAGCCCATGAAAATAAAGTCTGTCACTGTTTCCATTGTTTACTCATTTATTTTCCATGAAGTGGTGGAACCAGATGCCATGATCTTCATTTTTTGAATGTTGAGTTTTAAGCCAACTTTTTCACTCTCCTCTTTCAAATAGGTAATGGTTATTTATAATTTATCTAAGTTTCTTTGCTCTTTATTCTTTTTTTCATCTTATACTTTTTTTCTAAAAATTTGATAAGATCTTTAGTAAGGATCTGATTTTATATATCTAAAAATGTCCTTGTTTAGCTCTTATTTATCAATATTAGCTTTTCAAGGATGAATAGTCTAGACTGGCAGACATTTTGCCTTGATACTTTAAAACTATTATCCCTCTATCTTCTGACTTTGTTGCTTTTGAGAAGTTTGCCCTCGCTTTAACATTCGTTCTTTTGGAAATAATTCCTAATTTCTGTTTGGCCCCTTTTCATACATTCTGTATCTTTTTACCACAATGTGTCTATATACAGCTTTCTTTGTCTTTGTTCTGCCTGAGGTTTGCTGTTATTCCCAAATCTAAGTATTCATGTCTTTTATTAATAAAGGAAAATTATCAGCCATTTTTCCTTGAATTTTATTTCTCTCTCATTTTTTGTATTCCCTCCATCTAGAAATGCAATTAGATTTATGGTATACTGTTTCATTGTATCATGCATATCTTTCAATTCCTATCACTTTCTCCTTCTCTCTCCCTCTGTTACATTCTGAGCAATTTCTTCAGATCTATTTTTCTGATCACAGTCTCCTTATTTCTGTCTCTTTTGCTATTTAATCTGTCCATTGAATATTTTAAGTTAAAAATTACATTTTTCATTCTGAAAAAATGAATTCAGTTCTCTTTAAAAGTGTCCTGGACTCCCATGACACCAGATGTGATGGTGTAGACTAACTCATCCCTACTTTCCTTGCTGCAACTAGAAATCCTATAAATGGTACAAGAGGCAATAAAACGAGAAATATGAAAGGTGTAAAGATGAAAATGAACCGTTTAGAGAACCAGGGACTTCAGAAAAGGGATATCAGCAGGGCATTTAAGAATCTCCTATCTGACAGAGATTGACCCAGGCCTATCATAACTGACTCCCAATCTAGCAACACAAGGAAACCATGTAGGTTCTTTTCTTACTCAGATGGAACAATAACCCCAGCAGCAACCCCAAGTGATCTTAGCAACACTGGCAAGGGGGGTTAATGGGGATCACCTCTGACAAAAAGTAACCAGAGCAAGCTTTTCCTTCCATACCAGGTCCAAGAATCTCCTCCACCACAGAGAGACAATATGTGGCCAGACAGCATCAGCACAGGTACCCCACCATAACAAATGACCTAGACCTGCAAACCATACAAATGTACCCGTGTGCTTGAGACTCCTCTGCCCCAACCAGGAGCAGTTCATGGGTACTAACAAGGAAAATCCCATTGCAACAAGCTATCTGGGCATGAAACCATTCAGTCTCCCACAGATAGGAGGGTAATCCTGCCACAAGAAGCACCTGGCCAGAAAGCAATCTCCTTCTCCCAGAGAGCTAGAGACTTCCCTCCAAAATAGGTGAGAGGCAGGGCCAGTAGCAAGGGAGACCCCACCGTAAGTGGCTTGGACCAGGAACCATTCATTCTTCTTACCTGTGAGTAGAGAATCCCTTTCCCCATCAACATGCACTAGGCCATCTGACCTGGGAAAAGTGCTTCCACCCCCTCAGAGACCAATGAGAACCCAAGCAGCACAAGATAAACAAAGAAGATGAAGAGAGAATAGCAAAGGGTACGGAAATCTAATTATCATTGGAACCAGAACCTACAGAAGTAGACCAGGACTGATGCGCTATAGCTAAACAAGATGAACTGTCAGCTAAAATAAAAGATTTAAGTAGGATCCAGAGTCTTTCAACATAATGGTCAAAATGTCCAAGATACAATAAAAAGAAAAAACATCTGGCTCTTCATAAGAAGAATCAGAGCCAGAAAAATCACAATGTGAACGAGAGAAAAAAACAATGAAATAACACCAACACCAAGATGAATCAAATGTTGGAACTATCTGTCAAGGATCATAAAACAGCCATCATTAAAATGCTTCAACAAGCAGTTACACATTCACTGGAAACAGCCATAGAAATAGAAAAATCTCAGAAAATAAATGGAAGCTACACCAAAAAAGTAGAAATTATGGAACTGGAAAATACAATACAGAAATTTAAAACTTGCCATATGTGCTCAGTAGTAGAGTTTAGATGACAGAGGGTAAGATCAATACATTTGAGGAATGGTCAGTAGAATTCACCGTATCTGAAGAACAGAAACAAGAAGGACTGAAAGACAAAAATGAAGGGAATCCCAGATGCCTGAGGGACAAAACAAAAATCCAACATTCTTTTCATCAGTCTCCAAATGAGAACAGAATGCAACTGAAAGAGTAGTTGAAAAGGTGGTAGTAGTGGTTTAGGCATTAAGTCTTGTCCTACTCTCATGAACCTAGAAATGTACTGTATAACACGATAAATATATTTAACACTGCAGTATGTTATAGATGAAAGTTGTTAAGAGAATTAATCCTAACAGTTCTTGTCACAAAGAAAATATCCTTTTCTGTTCTCATTTTTATCTATATGAGGTTATGAATATTCACTAAATTTATTACAATAATAATTTTATGATGTATGTAAGTCTGATCATTACATTGTACACCTTACACTTATATAGTGCTGTACGTCAGTTAGATCTCACTAAAACTGAAAGAAGAAAAATCTTTAAACAGAGGACTCTGTAACCCTCTTCAAAGGAACTGACATTATTTGGAACAGAGTGGGGAAAAAAGTTGACTCTGGCAGAACCCAAGCAGCACAAGATCGAAGATGAAGAGAGAATAGCAAAGGGTACGGAAATCTAATTATCATTGGAACCAGAACCTACAGAAGTAGACCAGGACTGATGCGCTATAGCTAAACAAGATGAACTGTCAGCTAAAATAAAAGATTTAAGTAGGATCCAGAGTCTTTCAACATAATGGTCAAAATGTCCAAGATACAATAAAAAGAAAAAACATCTGGCTCTTCATAAGAAGAATCAGAGCCAGAAAAATCACAATGTGAACGAGAGAAAAAAACAATGAAATAACACCAACACCAAGATGAATCAAATGTTGGAACTATCTGTCAAGGATCATAAAACAGCCATCATTAAAATGCTTCAACAAGCAGTTACACATTCACTGGAAACAGCCATAGAAATAGAAAAATCTCAGAAAATAAATGGAAGCTACACCAAAAAAGTAGAAATTATGGAACTGGAAAATACAATACAGAAATTTAAAACTTGCCATATGTGCTCAGTAGTAGAGTTTAGATGACAGAGGGTAAGATCAATACATTTGAGGAATGGTCAGTAGAATTCACCGTATCTGAAGAACAGAAACAAGAAGGACTGAAAGACAAAAATGAAGGGAATCCCAGATGCCTGAGGGACAAAACAAAAATCCAACATTCTTTTCATCAGTCTCCAAATGAGAACAGAATGCAACTGAAAGAGTAGTTGAAAAGGTGGTAGTAGTGGTTTAGGCATTAAGTCTTGTCCTACTCTCATGAACCTAGAAATGTACTGTATAACACGATAAATATATTTAACACTGCAGTATGTTATAGATGAAAGTTGTTAAGAGAATTAATCCTAACAGTTCTTGTCACAAAGAAAATATCCTTTTCTGTTCTCATTTTTATCTATATGAGGTTATGAATATTCACTAAATTTATTACAATAATAATTTTATGATGTATGTAAGTCTGATCATTACATTGTACACCTTACACTTATATAGTGCTGTACGTCAGTTAGATCTCACTAAAACTGAAAGAAGAAAAATCTTTAAACAGAGGACTCTGTAACCCTCTTCAAAGGAACTGACATTATTTGGAACAGAGTGTAGGGAAGTTCACGCATAAGAGAGTTGTTCCAAACAATGGAGACCTTGATGGCGAACAATTAAAAGAAGGTTAGTAGCTCCAGAATACTCAAAGCAACAAATAAAATGGTATACCATCTAGAAGTTTAACAGAAAAGCACAGAGCCTGTGTGGGATCTGAGGGGCTGCAAACACTGGTAACACTCTGCTTCTACAAAGGGAATGATTCATACCCCAGGGCAACATTGCAAACAACAGACAAATCAGCTAGCAATCAGTAGAGGCTAACCACTGGGTGGGATACCAGTAGGGGAAGACCAACTCAGGCACTCAAGGAGACTGTGCATTTGTTCAAGGCTGTACCTCTGATCGTAGCATACTGTGGGGGCAAACAGGTATCACCGAAATAGTCCAGCCAAGTCACTAAACCATAACCAAAAAAAACAAGCACCTCAGGAACAGAGGAATCAGTATCTGGGATTGGTACAATATATTAGCCAAAATATTCTGTTTTCCAAAAAAATTACAAGATGTACAAACAATAGGAAAATGTGACCTATACACAGGAAATAAAGTAGGCAATCCAAACTGCTTGTAGGGAAGCCCAGATGTCAGGCTAAGCACATAGAAGCCCAGATGTCAGGCTAAGCACATAGACTTCAAAACAGCTATTGAAGGTATGCTCAAAGAACTAAAATTTTAAAAGTAAAGTAAGCTATTTTGGCACTGTCTCATGAACCTAGAAATGTACTGTATAACACGATAAATATATTTAACACTGCAGTATGTTATAGATGAAAGTTGTTAAGAGAATTAATCCTAACAGTTCTTGTCACAAAGAAAATATCCTTTTCTGTTCTCATTTTTATCTATATGAGGTTATGAATATTCACTAAATTTATTACAATAATAATTTTATGATGTATGTAAGTCTGATCATTACATTGTACACCTTACACTTATATAGTGCTGTACGTCAGTTAGATCTCACTAAAACTGAAAGAAGAAAAATCTTTAAACAGAGGACTCTGTAACCCTCTTCAAAGGAACTGACATTATTTGGAACAGAGTGTAGGGAAGTTCACGCATAAGAGAGTTGTTCCAAACAATGGAGACCTTGATGGCGAACAATTAAAAGAAGGTTAGTAGCTCCAGAATACTCAAAGCAACAAATAAAATGGTATACCATCTAGAAGTTTAACAGAAAAGCACAGAGCCTGTGTGGGATCTGAGGGGCTGCAAACACTGGTAACACTCTGCTTCTACAAAGGGAATGATTCATACCCCAGGGCAACATTGCAAACAACAGACAAATCAGCTAGCAATCAGTAGAGGCTAACCACTGGGTGGGATACCAGTAGGGGAAGACCAACTCAGGCACTCAAGGAGACTGTGCATTTGTTCAAGGCTGTACCTCTGATCGTAGCATACTGTGGGGGCAAACAGGTATCACCGAAATAGTCCAGCCAAGTCACTAAACCATAACCAAAAAAAACAAGCACCTCAGGAACAGAGGAATCAGTATCTGGGATTGGTACAATATATTAGCCAAAATATTCTGTTTTCCAAAAAAATTACAAGATGTACAAACAATAGGAAAATGTGACCTATACACAGGAAATAAAGTAGGCAATCCAAACTGCTTGTAGGGAAGCCCAGATGTCAGGCTAAGCACATAGAAGCCCAGATGTCAGGCTAAGCACATAGACTTCAAAACAGCTATTGAAGGTATGCTCAAAGAACTAAAATTTTAAAAGTAAAGTAAGCTATTTTGGCACTGTCTCATCAGATAGAAAAATATTAATGAAGAGATGGGAATTATTCTTTAAGAAAACTAAATGGAAATATAACAGCTAAAAAATAATAACCAAAATTTTAAAATTCACTAGAGGGGTTCAATAGTAATTAGAGCTAGTAGAAAAAAATCATCCGTGAACTTGAAGATAAATCGCTAGAGATTATACAATCTGAAAAACAGAAATAAAAGAAGGAAAAATTAACAGAGTCTCCGTGAAGGGTGAGACACCATTAAGTACAGCAACATACATGTAATGGGAGTACCAGAAGGAGTGAACAGAAAGAAAAGAGCAGAAAAATACTCAAAGATAATGACGGAAAACTTCCCAAATTTGATGAAAAACATTAATTTATACTTTGAAGAAGCTTAATAAACTCCAGGTATTAATACAATAAAGACAAAATGATCTACACCCAGACGCATCATAGTTAAAATGTTGAATGACAAAAACAAGGCAAAAATCTTGAAAGTAGTAAGAGAAAAACAAAGCCTTAAATGCCACAAGCCCCAATAAGATTAGCAGCTAGCTTCCTATCAGTAATAAAGACAATAAGGCAGTGGGATGACATACTCAAAGCGCTGAAAGAAAACAAAATTATCAACCAAGAAACATATACAACAAAACTGTTTTTCAAAAATGAAGGAAAAACTAAGACATTTCCAACTTGGTACTTACTCTAAATGTAAACATGGGGCTACCAAATGAGACAAGAAAAGTGAAAACATATCCACATAGACTTCTATATGCATAGACATAGCAGCATTGTTCATATTAACCAAAAGGTGGAAACAGACCCAATGTCCATTGACTTGTGAATGGATGAAAAAAATATATATCCATACAATGAAATATTACTTGGTGATAAAAAGAAATGAAGTGTTTATTGATACAGGCTTCCCCGGTGGCTCAGCAGTAAAGAATCTGTCGTGGGCACAGTGTTCCGAGCTTACTCTGATTACTATTCTCACTAGTTCTCGCTAAGAGAAACTATATTAAATAGCTCAGAGACTTTTCCGCAAACACAGCGTGGTCCCCTCAGGGTGTGAGCCTCGGACCTCGACAATAAAGTATCGTGGTCTCAAGTATTGTCAAACCAAGAGTGGGTTTATTAATCATCAAATAAAGGCAAGCACAAGTAATCAGAAATAATCAGAACTGAATCAAATGTAAACAGATGTTTTTATCCCAGAGCTGGAGAGTCTCGACCCCATAGGGCTCAGTCGATTTCCATGGGCGAGGCTAATGCACAATCCTCTCCCACCCCTTTTTATATTTTTTCCAACTAGAAATCTCAAGCTAATTAATAATCACGAAGAAGCTTCCTGTCTCTCTAGAGATGCAAAAGAGGTCATCACCAGAGCCCTTTCTCCCCCACCAACACCTTTGCTCTCGAGGGGAAACATTTGTTTATAGAAAAAACATTCTTACAATTCTTAGTTACCAAGGGAACCAGAGTTGCAAAAAGTGTGTTTCATTAGCATTGAAAAGGGGCAAGAGGAAGAGGTTTTTGCGCTCCGCATTAGCATTTCTATCGACGTTTGCTAAAGGTAATAGTTTGAACTTGTTAATCTTAAGAGTGGGGCTATTTTGGCTCAGGCTTTTATCAGTAACTAGCTACCTATTCTTCCTTGGAGGAGGTTTCAGAGAAGCGAGGCTTGTAGGCAGCACTTATCGTTTGCGTAAGGAGACGATTGTCTGTTCAGCCTGGATATCTTTTCTTAATTTTTTAATTTGTTTGTGAGAAATGAACATGCCCCCAGTTGTCCACAATAAATCCACCTGCAGTGCATGAGATGTGGGTTTGATCCCTGGGTCAGGAAGATCCCCTGGAGGAGGGCATGGCAACCCACCCCAGTATTTTTGCCTGGAGAATCCCCATGGACAGAGGAGCCTGGTGGACTGCAGTCCATGGGGTCACAAAGAGTTTGACATGACTGAATTGATTGAGCACATGCACGTACTTATTGATACATGTTAAACATGGATGAGCCTTGAAAACATTATGCTAAGTGAAAGATTTGGTTAGGGCCGGGGACAGGGGCAGGGGGAGCTCGAGAGTGATAGCAAAGGGGTTTAGGGTTTCTTTTTGAGCTAATTAAAATATTCTAAAATCAATGTGGCAATGCTTGCATGACTCTGAATATACTAAAAATCAAAGTATTGTACAATTCTATGGGTAAATTGATTGGTTAAGCTGTTAACAAAAGAGGATGGTATAAAGCATCTGGTAAACACAGCAATATGTAGAATATAAAAAAATTATACGACCAAAATTCCATTATATGAAATTCTAGAACAGAAGCAGAAAATATTGTCATAGTTGCCTGGCTACAAGGGCCAAGGAGTAACTTAAAGTAGAAATGAGGGAACTTTCAAGTGTGATAAAAATGTTTTATATTGTGATTTAAAGTGGTAAAAATACAGTGTACACATTCATAAAAATTCACTCAGTTAAAACATTTAGGATAAGTACATTTCACTGTATGTAAATTTTATTTCAGTTAAGAGAGAATATAGGAGACAAGAGAAAGGAATTGAGGAGAGAAAGGGAGAGGGGAGGGAACAGATACAGAAGCTATTTATAAAGTAGAAACTATAGATTTGGCATTTATTAGGATATAAAGGGTAAAGAAGAGAAAGAGATCTAAAACAACAAAAGGTGGCAGATTCTATAAGAATCCTGGCTTAAAAGCCAGATAATCCTCCAAGACATATCTGTGAAAATGACAATCCCATCTCTCTGAGGCTTGGTTTATTCATCTGTAAAAAAGAATTTTGATCCCTTTTTCACAAGTTTTTATTAGGATTAATGAAATAATACATAGAAAGCATTTAGAGATCTTTATTATTATGACTCCAGATCTCTAACTTTGCCCCTAGATGTGTCAAGTTCTGCCTCTGGGATGGGATAGGGTCTTGGATACAGAAAGGATTTGTATAAGGAATACCTGAAGGACAGAGCCAGAAGTGAAGATGAGCAGCAGTTTCCCAGCCTGCTGAGGGATGGACTTAGAGCCCAAGATGAAAGTCGCTAGAGCTTTTAATATTTCCAGGATCCCTTTCCCCATCTAATTCTTTAACTGAAAGGTGAGATGCCAGTGGTATGTTTACTCTGCCAGCTCATATTCAGAGAGCCATAAACCCTCCAAACCTTATCTCTGTCTGGGTGGTCAGGCTTGGCTTTAAACTCATTTTCTGGTTCAGTGGGTAGAGCAGTACCCTCTCTCTGAGAGCAATGGGACATTTCCCAGAGGTCCATTGGAGAAGTCCACATCTTTTGCATCAGATAAAGAGCCTCCTTCCTCTTTCATCCATGCCCTAATGTCCAAAGGTATGAAGAGTCCAGAGAGTGAGAGGTGTGGGCCAACTGAGCTCTCAACCATGTTTGACCTGCCCAGAGCTACCTGGCAAAGAATAATAGAAGCTAACCCATGCTGGGGAAGGACTATGCTCTTAGACTTTGAGATGGGTGACTGAGGGTCTTAGGGGCCTTCAGGATGGTGATTTTGAGACTTAGTATGCTCTGAGAGAAATGATCGTACTCCAGTGTCTTGAATGCCTCTTTCTGCATTCACTTCCCACATTCCTAGAACTCTGACAGAGGGAGTCTGGATACAGGCCCAGAGTGAGCAGCAGCCCTTCTCAGGGATGGCCTGAAACTTACCAGTCTCAGGACTTGACCAAGCCGTGCCTTTCCTCTGCCCAAAGTGAGAGCTGTGTTCTTGGCAGCACTAAAGAGAAAGTCAAGGAAGCCATAAGGAGCTGGGGAAAGTGGCCAGCAATTTGGAGATCTGGAGTCAATTTGGTGACTTATTTCATAAGTCATCTCAGGTAAGGAAAAGTAACCTCAGTTACCATGGGAGGGCAGCAGAGGCCAAATTACAGAACCCTTAGCCTTGACTCAGAACTCCTGGGTTAGAATCTGTTTGTGCCTGTGCATGGAATCTTGCCAGGACAGCCCAATCCTGGGCAGCATCACTTCCCGAAGCCCAATGTATGGAGGTGGAGTCAATTCGAAGAGCAACAAGAGAAGTCAGAGAAGATGAAAGGTTCCAAGACAGTGGGACAGCCTCGGGAACCCAAAGTATCACAATAAAGAAGCCCAAAGCTTGCTAAAAGGGCAGTCATTTGCATATAATTTTGTTCAGTCCTTACTAGGTCTGTGGGGACATCCCAGGTGGCACAGTGGTAAAGAATCCACCTTCCAGTGCAGGAGACATGGGTTTGATCCCTGGGTCAGGAAAATCCCCTGGAGGAGGGAATGTCTTGCCTGGAAAAATCCCAAGGACAGAGGAGCCTGGCAGGCTACAGTCCCTTGGGTTGCAAAGAGTCGGACATGACTGAGCACTTGTGCAACTTTCTATGTCTGTGCACAAAAATCTCTCCCTCCCTAACTGACTCTCACATAGAAACATTCTCCCACTTTTGATATTCTAGGTTGAGCTGTGCCAGCCTAGATGTCCTGCTCAAAACAGCTGCTTCTACTTCACCCCCAGATCACTCTAGCAATGGCTTTTATCCCATGTCTACAATGCTGGTTTCTCTGGCTTAGAAAATTCACCTTCTTACTTTTAAGGTCCATCAATTTAAAGTATCCAGATATTGTAAGAAGGCAATTCAGGGACTCTAGGAAGAGTTTCATCTTCTCCTTGAGCACACCAAAAGGGTGAATCATCAATGATTTCTTGGGGAAGAGGATGAGTCTGGTAACCAGTTCTAGCTTAATTGTTATTAAACTCAGAAGACATTGGTCATCCACATCCTGTAAATGAACTGAAAGCCATAAGCACTCTTGAAAAATAGGTCCTTATTGGGAGAGTCCAAAAGAGAGCTCAGACTTTAACAAGGAGAGACTATTAACTGACATATCAGAGCCCCAAAGGAGCTCAAGAGACCATGTAGCTGGTAGAATAAGCAGGCTCAGATTTCAGACCAACCCTTTGAAGGTGCTGAGCTTCCCTGAGGCATACCTTGCTGAAGAAAGCCTCTCCCATGCTTTTTCCTCTTAGGCTCCCAGACTATGTGTGACCTTCATGTGTTGGAGAAGATCATACCAACTCCAAGAGACTCACTGGCTTCCTTTCTGAAGACTAGGGATTCAGCTTCCTTTCCTTTCTTGTCTTTCTTTTTAAATATTTATTTATTATTATTTCTTTGCCTCTGTCAGGTCGCAGTTGTAGCACATGGGATCTTTGTTGCGTCATGAGGGATCCTTCACTGCCTTACATGGGCCTCTCTTGTCATGGTATGTGGGCGTAGTTGCTCCTCAGCATGCAGGACGCTAGTTCCTGGACCAGGGATTGAACATGCATCCCTTGCATTATAAGGTAGAGTCCCAACCACTGGACCACCAGGGAAGTCCCTCCTTTCCTGTCTTGTCATCAAGGCAAAACGCAGTAGAAGTAACAAAAACAACACATTGCACATACTAGGTTTGGTGAATGGTTACAGTGGATGAACATGATATGGCAAGGCTTTCATCTTCCAAGGTTTCCAGGCTGAGGAGACTAAAACAAAAGAAGTTGGGCTCTATCTCCTGACCCTGTTCTGAGACATCCACTAGAAGGTCTGTGAGACTTTCTCCCTCTGCATTATTTGTAAGGTCTGGTCCCGAGGCCCCCTTCCCCCACTTCCTACCCACCTCCGCCCCGACACAAGAAAGACCTTGACTAGAAGGCCCCTCGTGCCAGATTAAAAAAGGCCAATGAAAAACAGCCATGACACCAACGGAGGACCACCCTGCCCCCGCCAGAAGTTCTCACTGGACAAAGGAGAGATCAAACTGCCCAATTTGCGAACGCCCCAACACCTGGCCTCAACCAATCAGGTCGACGGTGCCCCAACCTGGCCAGGGGCTCTGCTGACCATGTCACCTTACCTATAAAGGGGGCCCTCCCAGTCTTTGTGTGCGCTTTCCCTCACTCCCTCTCTCCTCTCCTCCCCGTGAGGGATGCCCGAGAGCACCCGTCCAATAAAGCCTGCTCTGCCTCACCAATTCCGATCCTCCTCTCTCATTTTAAAACACCCAGCGGGGACCAACCTTACATTATTTATTCTAAGGGTGGAAATCACTCCCTCTAACACTCCCTCACACACATTTTTCCCACTCATACCTGAGCAGCAAGGGCATGAAGGCTCCCTTTCTCTGAATCTCAGAGGATGTTTACCCTGAGGGGCATGAAGACAAGCACGCAGCCCACAAGCCTCTGATATACACAGCATTTCCTCTCAGTCAAGAACCAGACTTAATAACCTGCTAGTATCTCAAGCAATAAAATAAAGACAGCAAGAATGACAAAAAGGGAATGCCTACCTTGTGTGACAGGGGCTTCCCAGGTGGCGCAGTGGTAAAGAATCTGCCTGCAATGCAGGAGACACAGGCTCGATCCCTGCATGGAGAAGATCCCCTGAGGAAATGGCAACCCACTCAAATATTCTTGCTTGTGAAATCCCATGGACAGAGGAGCCTGGCAGAATATAGTCCATCGGCTGCAAAGAGTTAGACATGACTGAGCACACATGCTCCTTGTGCTACAAAGAACAGTTCAGGGTGGACTAATATATACTGAGGGCCATGTAGCAGACACTTTAGAGCCATCGTGACATTTTATCTACACAAAAACCTTGTGAAGTAGCTACTTTCCCCATTTTGCTATAAGGAAACTGATAGGCTCTGAAGGCTTGTGTTAGGCTGGGAGGCAAAAGCAGGCCAGGTCTGCATAATTTCAAAGTCTGTACTGGTTTTACGACCAATTTGCTGCTTCCCAAAGAGGGTGGGAGCCATAGACTAGAGCTCAAAGGCCCAGCCAAAAAAGGCAACTTCGAAACCCCTGTACCATGCCCCAAAACTAAGAGGAGAACCACAGACCCTCCAAGGGACAGGACAGCTACAGAGCCAAAGCACAGTGTATGGCAGGGTGTGGGCCCCCCATCTGAACAGGTGCAGAAGTAGGTTGTGGGAAGGACTAGGGAGAAGCCTGAGTCTAGGAAACCCAGGCCTTTGTTCCATCATAGTCCCAGATCACAGAGGGACCAGCATCCAGGGTAACTTGGACTATGGTGCTCAACCCAGTTCTGCTGCATTACACCCTCCACTAGTTCCTTTCTGTATTCAGCTCTGCTGGTGGCAGAAGATGAGACAGGCAGTGACTTGGTACTGAGTTGTGGAGGATGGTGGCCTACCTTTCATCACCTTTACTAGGCAGCTTCCTGTGGCTTGACAAGGAAAGAAATGGCAGGAGGGGGCATTCTGGCCTTCACAAGCAATCTGCACCAGATCCAAGACAGGGAGCCTTTTGACCAAGGCCTTGCCTAGTTTAGCGGGGCTGGCTCCAGAGAGGATCTAAAGAGCAGTGCTGGACAGGCCCCATCTGCCCAATGTCAACTGGAAAATCTACTTCTGTCTCTATAGATAGCTCTCTAGCTGATCCATAAGAAAGTAACCACTGAATAAAGAAATCATTCCCCTCATTATGCACTGAAAAGAGAACCTCCATGGGGAAGAGGCTGTGGTTGCCTCTCAACTCTGGTCTATTAATTCTCCCCTTTACCCTTAGGGCTCTAGGTCTCACTTTAACCTTACCACTGTCACTCCTTTGGCAAAACAGGACATGGAGTCTCTCAGACCAGAGCAAAGATGACCTTGGGAAAGAGGGAAGCTCTCCCTCCCAGAGCCTCCATAGGGGGCTCCATGGTAGGGCTCCACCTCCTTCTCATTAACTCTGCTGCCACATACCCAGCTCCAGGCATATGGAATTCTCTCTTTAATACTTTGGCCTAAGAGGGCTACAAAGCCAATCTTTGGTTTTTCCTGGGCACAGCAGAGGCAGCAGGAAGCACCTGCACAAAGAGCTTGCACTCAGGGGGAAGCACGGGGAAATGACAGAAACCCAAACAGCCCAGCTCCCCCAGAAACATCTCTGGGACTAGAGATGGCTAACACTTCTCTGGGACTCTCACACTGGCTCCTTCCCTCTATGCCCCCAGCCCATGTTCACTGGACCCCTCTTACCCTCAACTTAAGCAAGGAAGTGTTTGAGGGTTAAGCTTCCTCCCAGACAATACTACAGAAATCTGATTCCCAGGCTTCCTCCTCAGTCCTGGCTCTCTCTCTGACAAATACATTTCTTTCTCAGGTCATCCTCAGGATTATGGTTGATGCCATTTATTAGTTTAGAGTTCAGGTAAGAGCCAGTTTCCTACACTGAGAGGTATGGCTTTGACTCCCATGGTCTAACAGCAGTTCAACCTTACAAGACCCTTACCATCTGAATACCAAAAGTAGCCCACATACAGTATAACAGATGGCACCTCAATTCTCTGTACTGTCTCCAGCCCAAGATAATAACCTTTATTAGGAACTCTTTGAAAATAACTAGGCAGTGTACTTTTATCCTTACTATGAGGACAATGAGGAAATAGCTTTAAATTTAAGCAGAAAAGATGAAAATTGGAAGCCAAGTTGCCAATGAATGATCAAGTTACCAGGGAACTGAGAGAGCCTTGGAAGTTAAACAATCTCTAACCACTCCCTAAAGCAATCCTTGGTGTGGAAAACATGCTGGTCCTCCCAAATAGGGACTAGAAAAGATCTCAGAGAAGAGATCCTAGGTTTGGTCTTGGATGTACTGAACTCGAGTTGCATTTCAGTCATCTCAGTAGAAATGCAAACATGGGACACATACCATGATCATGGATGAGATTTCCTAGTGAAAGAATATAAGGGGAGAAGATAATGCAGATTTGAGGAACTCCAACATTTAAAAGCCAGTTAGAGAAAAGTGAGCCCCCAAAGCAATAAGGTGTTAACAGAGAGGTAGAAGAAAAATGAAAAAAAAGGGGGGGGGAGTGTCTCAATAAAGAGGAAGCAATCAATAATGTTAAATGCCACTGAGACATCAAGGAAGTTAATGATTGAAAGAACTCTTTGAATTTAATGTCATGAAGGTCATTGGTGACCTGAGCAAAAGCACTTTCAGGATGGTAATGGGGAGGAAGCATGTTTAGAGTAAGCCAAAAGTTAGTGTAGACAACTTTTCTGAGTTTATTTTGGCACTGGCTTTTTATGCCCAGCCCATGTTCACTGGACCCCTCTTACCCTCAACTTAAGCAAGGAAGTGTTTGAGGGTTAAGCTTCCTCCCAGACAATACTACAGAAATCTGATTCCCAGGCTTCCTCCTCAGTCCTGGCTCTCTCTCTGACAAATACATTTCTTTCTCAGGTCATCCTCAGGATTATGGTTGATGCCATTTATTAGTTTAGAGTTCAGGTAAGAGCCAGTTTCCTACACTGAGAGGTATGGCTTTGACTCCCATGGTCTAACAGCAGTTCAACCTTACAAGACCCTTACCATCTGAATACCAAAAGTAGCCCACATACAGTATAACAGATGGCACCTCAATTCTCTGTACTGTCTCCAGCCCAAGATAATAACCTTTATTAGGAACTCTTTGAAAATAACTAGGCAGTGTACTTTTATCCTTACTATGAGGACAATGAGGAAATAGCTTTAAATTTAAGCAGAAAAGATGAAAATTGGAAGCCAAGTTGCCAATGAATGATCAAGTTACCAGGGAACTGAGAGAGCCTTGGAAGTTAAACAATCTCTAACCACTCCCTAAAGCAATCCTTGGTGTGGAAAACATGCTGGTCCTCCCAAATAGGGACTAGAAAAGATCTCAGAGAAGAGATCCTAGGTTTGGTCTTGGATGTACTGAACTCGAGTTGCATTTCAGTCATCTCAGTAGAAATGCAAACATGGGACACATACCATGATCATGGATGAGATTTCCTAGTGAAAGAATATAAGGGGAGAAGATAATGCAGATTTGAGGAACTCCAACATTTAAAAGCCAGTTAGAGAAAAGTGAGCCCCCAAAGCAATAAGGTGTTAACAGAGAGGTAGAAGAAAAATGAAAAAAAAGGGGGGGGGAGTGTCTCAATAAAGAGGAAGCAATCAATAATGTTAAATGCCACTGAGACATCAAGGAAGTTAATGATTGAAAGAACTCTTTGAATTTAATGTCATGAAGGTCATTGGTGACCTGAGCAAAAGCACTTTCAGGATGGTAATGGGGAGGAAGCATGTTTAGAGTAAGCCAAAAGTTAGTGTAGACAACTTTTCTGAGTTTATTTTGGCAGAGGAAAAGAATGACTGATAACTTCAGAAAAGTGTGCAGTTGAGGGGGACATTTTTAAGATGGGAAAGGGTTTCAGCTGATACTAAGTAATGGTCAGTTGAAAGAAAGAGGTTGAATACATGGGCAAGAAAAGAGATTGTTGATAATGTGAAAAGGAGCGAGGGGATAGGCTACAAACACCAGTGGAAGGAATCGCCCTCTGAAAAGAGTCACCTCCCCCAGTGCTACAGAGGGTGTTGATTAGGTAATGTGGGAAGTGGAGACCCTGCCTGGTGCTTCAATCTTTTTGATACAGTAAATGATATTGTCTCTCATATCATCTGCTATGGGAGAGAGACAGTAGACACAGGAACTGGAGGTTTAAGAAAAGAGTGGAAAAGATTTGAAATAGTCATTCTGGAGAGTGGGAGGTACTAAAACAATCAAGTACTTAGTATGATTATGAAAGAGTATTGAGGGCTCAGTTGAGATGGCTGAATTATAGTGGAATATATCCAGTTTGGGACAATAGAGGTAGGTGGCTTAGGAGGAGTGGAAATGATGAGGATGTTTAGGAAGCAGGAGATCCAAGTGGTGGCTGAATCATCAACAAGGACAGGGAAGTTCCTTAGGATGATGACAGGGCTTGCAGTGGGAGAATGAAAGCCAGTGAGACAAAAAAAATATATATCTTCATTGAGAAAGAGGATATATTCATTTCCTAGGACGGCTCTAACAAATTACCACAAAATATGTTGCCTAAAACATCAGAAATGTATTCTCTAACAGTTCTGGATGGCATCATTGAGTCAATGGACATGAGTTTGAGCAAGCTCTGAGAGATGGTGAAGGACAGGGAAGCCAGACGTGCCGCAGTCCATGGGGTGGCAAAGAATTGGACATCACCAAGTGACTAAACAACAACAGCAACGGTTCTGAAGGCCAGAAGTTCTAAATGAAGGTGTAAGAAGGATCCTTCGAGGGCCCCTGAGGGAGATCTATGCCATGCATTTCTTCTAGTTTCTGGTGATTGTCAACAATCCTCGGCATCCTTTGGTTTGACCTGTAGACACATCACTTCAATATCTGCCTCAGTCATTACATGCCCATCTTCTCTCTGTGCCTGTCACTGTGACTGTGTTCAAATTTCCCTTGTCTTACAAAGACACCAGTCAGGGGTCTTTCCTAATCCAGTACGACCTCCTCTTAACTTGATAAATTTATAAAGGCCCTATTTCCAAATAAGATCACCTTCACAGGTAGTGGGGGTTAGCACTTCAACGTACTATGGAGGATATGTACATGACAGCAATGAAGAGGAGGGATACATCAACATGATGTGAGTCTCAAAGGAGCTGTAGCTTTTGCAAGAGGGAGGAAAACATGGTCTGAAAGTAGTAGTGAGGAACTGACCCTAAGGTACTGAACAAGACAACAAACAGCCTTCACATAAGAAAACAGTAGAAACAGAGCCTTCTGGGTAGAGTTAGGTTTCTTTAGTTAAGTAAGAGCTGAGTTGAGATGGCTGAATTAAAAAATTTGTGAATAAGAGTATTGAGGGCTCAGTTGAGATGGCTGAATTATAGTGGAATATATCCAGTTTGGGACAATAGAGGTAGGTGGCTTAGGAGGAGTGGAAATGATGAGGATGTTTAGGAAGCAGGAGATCCAAGTGGTGGCTGAATCATCAACAAGGACAGGGAAGTTCCTTAGGATGATGACAGGGCTTGCAGTGGGAGAATGAAAGCCAGTGAGACAAAAAAAATATATATCTTCATTGAGAAAGAGGATATATTCATTTCCTAGGACGGCTCTAACAAATTACCACAAAATATGTTGCCTAAAACATCAGAAATGTATTCTCTAACAGTTCTGGATGGCATCATTGAGTCAATGGACATGAGTTTGAGCAAGCTCTGAGAGATGGTGAAGGACAGGGAAGCCAGACGTGCCGCAGTCCATGGGGTGGCAAAGAATTGGACATCACCAAGTGACTAAACAACAACAGCAACGGTTCTGAAGGCCAGAAGTTCTAAATGAAGGTGTAAGAAGGATCCTTCGAGGGCCCCTGAGGGAGATCTATGCCATGCATTTCTTCTAGTTTCTGGTGATTGTCAACAATCCTCGGCATCCTTTGGTTTGACCTGTAGACACATCACTTCAATATCTGCCTCAGTCATTACATGCCCATCTTCTCTCTGTGCCTGTCACTGTGACTGTGTTCAAATTTCCCTTGTCTTACAAAGACACCAGTCAGGGGTCTTTCCTAATCCAGTACGACCTCCTCTTAACTTGATAAATTTATAAAGGCCCTATTTCCAAATAAGATCACCTTCACAGGTAGTGGGGGTTAGCACTTCAACGTACTATGGAGGATATGTACATGACAGCAATGAAGAGGAGGGATACATCAACATGATGTGAGTCTCAAAGGAGCTGTAGCTTTTGCAAGAGGGAGGAAAACATGGTCTGAAAGTAGTAGTGAGGAACTGACCCTAAGGTACTGAACAAGACAACAAACAGCCTTCACATAAGAAAACAGTAGGGAAACAGAGCCTTCTGGGTAGAGTTAGGTTTCTATTAAGTAAAAGAGGTTAAGAATGCTGCTTAGGGAGCAGCTGGTCAAGAGGACTCTGGTGGAAGACTCAGGAAAGTGGAGAAAAACTGGAAGAGTAGATTGGATAGTAGTACTATCACTGCTCTGATAGTAATTCAGTGGGAGGGTAGAGGTAAGGCTTACACTTGGGGAGTGAACTGATGACATTGGGAAATGTGGGTCAAGATGGATTTAGTCCAAGTATCTGTGAGTAGTTAGACTCTAGGCCTGCTGGTCAGAAAATCAGGCCTCTTGGCCTGGGTTGGTGGTAGCCGCAGGCCCTAGGGTCGAGCTGGCTGACCATCTCTACCTTTGCGGGCTAGAGTGGAAGAGCCTAGGGTGAGGTCACTCTGTCAGTTTCCTAGAGTTTAAGTTGGGCTCCTCAGCCTGAAAATTGGAAGTGAGAGGGAAAGCCCACTAAGACGTAGACATTTACTTCTCTTAGTTTGGACTGAGAAGGTATCAAAGTACCTTCCTAAGAGGAATCCCCTGAGATGGAGGTCTCAAAATGGTTCCCTATAACTTTCTGTCCCATCTGTGGCCACTTACTCACCAGAGCTGAACAATCAAGCAAGCTGCAAATGCTCTCCAGTATTCAAATCTAGGAAACTACCCAGAATCATCACTCCTTTTTTAAGAGGAGGTAAGGTGAGCATGAACTCTTATGTTCAAATTCTACCTCAGCCAGCTGCTAACTGGATAGCCTTAGGCAAGTTACTTAATCTGTCTGTCATCATCTGGAAAGCAGAGGCAATAACAGTTCCTATCCCACAGAATTGTTGTCATAGAGTATTAAGTGACTTTAATATATGTAAATGAAAGAAATATATATATATATGTAAATACTTACAGTGGTACCTAGAAGATGCATGTGATCTGAGTCGCTTCAGTCATGTCCGACTCTTTGTGACCCCATGGACAGTAGCCAGCAAGGCTCTTCTGTCCACGGGATTCTCCAGGAAAGAATACTGGAATGGGTTTCCCTGCCCTCCTCCAAGCTTTCTTCCGGGGACTGAACTCAAGTTTCTTGTGTCTCCTTCATTGGCAGGTGGGTTCTTTACCACTAGCACCACCTGGAAAGATCATCTAGGACATATAAGCACTATATAAGTGTTTGTTTTTATAGTTATTGATTCTCTCTTCCCTAAATCACTTGATATTACCCTGCTTACTGTAATACCCCTGGCTCTGAACTCTAACTTGAATAATTACTTCTGACCTTCCCCCTGGACCTCTTCACCTCTAGACCAAATAAGCCCAGGTCCTTCAACTGTTTCTCATATAACATGGCTGTTGGTGCACCAGCCTAGTGACTCACCTTTGGCTGCTTTGCACTTTGTCATTGTATCCTTATTTAAACCAGATGTCCAGGATGGAGCACAGTGCTCTGGGTGGGATGTGACAAGTGTAGAGAAGGGCAGAACCACCTTTTCTTTTGTTCTGGTTCTATACTTCTATTAATGCCGCCTAAAATCTAATTACCTCTTCTGGCAGCATCATCACTCTGTTGGCTCGCATTGACTTTACAATCAAATCAAGGTCTTTTTCACATGTGCTGTTGTTAAACCAGGCAGGTCTCTGCTATCCTATGCTAGAGGAGTAAACCAGCTGTATCCTATGCTAGAGGAATAGGATTACAGCTGGATGCTATAGTTGCTATGAGGAAGTTAAGTCCAGCAGTCAAAGCCCAGTATCTGTGGAGTTTAGTAATAAAGGAAAGGTGGTCCAGGCAAGCAGTTGGTGTTTGGGGCTCATGGCAGATGCTTTCAGTTGCCTACTTAGTATGGATTTCTCTTTCTTGCTCATTTAAAGTATCCTAACTTTGCTCAGAGCACCAATGTGCCCAGCTAAAAGTACTGGATTTCCCAGCTTCCTTTGTAGCTAGGAGTGTCCATGTGACACATTCCTGGTCAATGAGATGCAGATAGATATCACTGGGGAGAGTGTTCCATTCTGAATAAAAAAGTAAAGCCTCTCTAGAAGGTCCATTGTCCTTAGCCATCTTGCCCTGTTGCTGTTTCTCCTTCTTTCTGTCTATAATACAGACAGGAGTCTCAGAGCTACAGTAGCTGTCTTGTGACCATGAGACCATGAGAGCAAGTAGATGAAAACTGACCCTAAAGATGGTGGTGATGAGAAGCCAGGGTCTTGATGGCATTGCTGAACTGCCTTTCCATCCCTGGGCCACATCCTCAGGGAACTTTTGTCGCATAAGACAAAGAAACTTCTATCTATTTAAGCTGCTGTTGTACAGTAGCCTATTATTTGCAGTCTTAAGCACACCTAACAGACTTAGGGTTGTAATATAGGAAACCTGGGGATCCAAATGGAAGGCAAACATGACTAGAGGTGTTTAGACATTTATAAATGCAAGTGGGCTGCAGGATCAGAGGAGTATATCAGTAAGACATCAGGCACTGGGTCAAAGCTTAGAGTCAGGACTCTCTAGATGATTAACTTAAAGAGCACAACTAGGCCTCGGTCTTAAAAGGAAAGTGGTAGTCAGGTTTGGGGACTCCAACATAAGTGTTAGTTGCTCAGTCATGTCCAACTCTTTTTTAATATAATTCCATGGGTTATAGCTTGCCGTGGAATTCTCCAGGCAAGAATACTGGAGTGGGTTGCTGTTCCCTTCTCCAGGGGATCTTCCTGACCCAGGGATTGAACCCAGGTCTCCTGCACTGCAGGCAGATTCTTTACCATCTGAGCCAACATCCTAGCCAGATGGTCAGGTTGGGGTACTCAAACATAGAGCAGGAGATAGAAGGCCAGGGATCAGAACCGAACAATAGGTTCAGTGGAAACTTGAGATCAGACTCAGCCCTGTGACAAAGGGACTACTTGATTCTGAGTTCCTGTGTGCAGAGAGTCAGGTAACTTCAACCCTACCGGTCTTAGGACAGGTACAGCCTGAAGGTGGGAGAGAAATGAGTCCCACTGAGGAGGGAGGAAGGGGACAGAAAGTGGGATCAGGCAAAACCTGACAAGCTTCAGCTCAAGGCGTGCTTTAGCCGTCCTGGTACTTTTTCTATGAATTTTTTTTCTATGAATTTTTTTGATTCACTCTTAATTATGGGTCTCATATTCATCTTTTGCTCATGTCCTTTTAAGATCTGAACTTAACAGAAAGTTCTCTGTGTTACCACATTGGTCTCTTTAAATGGATCTCACTTTTATTTCTGCCTAATTGTCAGAATTTCACGTGGAAAAAATGCTTTCCCTCCTCCTTCTACCCCAACGGATCTTCCCTACTGCCCGGTTTGAGGGTGCTCTATCACTCTTCTTGGGCTTCCCTCAGAAATGACCCACCATTATCCTCCAGCTTTAGCCTCTGCTGACCTGGCTGTAAGTGTAGAGAAAGGGCTGGGAAGAAGGCTGGTCAGGGCCCACAAGCTTCCCGATCCCCCACCCACATGGCTATTCTGCTCCAGGGGCCCGATTAGAGGCCAATGCTTTCCCTTGCCAGTCCAAATTTCTTGTGTCATCTAGAGCCGGAGGAGAACTTCCTCTGACTGCTGATGTGCTACCGCTTTTCCTTTTATGCAGTGGGTACTGTATGGGTAAGTTTATTGTTATATTGTGCTCCTGTGATAAATGGACCTTTGTGAGACACTTTTCACCCTGTCTGAGCTGGGGAGAAGGGAGGGAGCTTTGCCTGAGTGACTTCTCTCAGAAAGCTCCAGAGGTGCTCAAAGCTGATAGCCTAGGCCTGGCAGGCTGCTCTTTCATTGGCACTCAAGGATGTCAATCATTGTGGTCCTGCCAATCAGCTGTGTACTAGGTATCTGTACGCGATTTGCCTTCTTTGTTAAACAGAACACTGAACCCTCGGAGGACTAAACAAAGAATGGCTTTGGAAAGACAGTCCCTAGGTGCGCAGAGGCAATCGTGCCCATGTCACTAATTCAAACCCTTTGGTTTCATCCTCCTTCAAGCCCTGCCTCTACTTGATTCCTTACATCTAAGCCAATCCTATGTTCTTTCAATTCTATCTACCCCTGTCATTTCCCTCCCAGGTGCTTTTCTCCTCTCCACCCCTGCTGCTGCTGGCAGCAGGCTCAATACCTCTTACCGGGTCTACTAACCAGTCTCCTAGCCAGTTTCTTTGCCTTGAGTACCCCCGACCCACCTCCTGCCCCACCCAACTCAGTCTTCATCCTACAGCCAAATCAATCTTCTAAAAATGCAAATCTGATTGTGTCACCTCCTGTTGAAAACCTTGCAACCTCTCCCGCGGTTCTTAGTACCCTTGGGATAAAGTCCAAACTACTTAGCATGGCACCCAGGGCCCTTCGTGATTTGGCTCCTGCCAAATCTTCAGCCTTCTTTTTGGCATAGCTCCTATTTCACGCCTAATCACAATGAACTACTTTGCAGGTTTCTCAGCATGCCATTCTTGGCTTTGCTCCTGAGTCTTTACATATGACAGTCCCTCTGCCCGGGACATCCTTCACATCCTTCTCTCATATCTGTCTAGCCAACTCTTACTCATTTTTTAAGACTTGGACTAAACTCCCTCAGCCCAAGACACGTATTTTACTGCTGTCTGTGTCTCTCATGCCTAGTACAGAGTCTGAAACAGAACAGATCCTCAATAGACATTTGCTGAATAAATGAATGAATGAATGAACACTCCCCGACTCAGTTGGCTGTGTGCAAAATCACCTCTGAGGAATGCTGACAGAGTTGATCAGTCCCTCCATTTAAGGAGGGAGACGTCTTTCACGCACATATCATCCTTACTATGCCGGGTTGTAATTTTTTCTCTAAAATATCTGCCTCCCTAATTCAACTGTGAGCATCTCAAGAGTAGAGCCAGGTCTGATGCACCTCAAGCTTCTACGCAGTCTGCAGCATAGTCCTTGGAGTATAATGAATAAACCTCCCAAACACCTGACAGTTCTGTCCCTCATCTCATATTCCTTTACTTCCTTTTCCACAAATTCTAACCACCAGTATGGCCAAACTGTAACACTTGTGGGTTCACAACCATACAGAACTCCTCATCCCTGAAACTTCTCACCTGCATTCCTCTTACTTGAAATGCCCTTCCCTTCCACCCACTCAAATTCTGCTATTTCTTTAGGAACCAACTCAAATTCCCCCCCTTCCAGAAGCCTTTCGGGCATCCACTCCGGCCCACCTCTGAGTAATGCTAATGATGCCCACCCATCACAATCAGCCATGGGTATCCCCTTGTGTTACCCAGGGAAAAACCAAGATTCAAAGACAGAGAGACAGGACTCTCTCGAAGGCACAAAGCATATGCAGTGGTAGAAATACTACCTGAACCCAAGTCTCCAGTCCACAAGTCCTCCCAGTAACATCTTATCTGTATATTCCTCAAGAAGACTATAGTTTCCTTGAAAGTAGGACTACCTTCCACCCATTTATCTTTTCAGGACTTAAATGGAGTGTTGAAAGCTCTAGAGTCAGACTGATTGGGTTTCTCTCTTGGCTTCATTGGTTACTACCTGTGTGACTGAAGGCAACCTAACCACGCTAAATCTCAGCCTCCTCTTATGTAAATAAAGATAACAGCAATGCCTATGTAATTAGACTGTTGTAAAGAGTAAATGAAAATAATGAACGAACAGTGACTAGAGCAGTACCTAGTACCTAGTATACACTCAATAAAAGCTACTTTCTTTATCTTTGGTATTCTTTGTTTTTTTTTTTAAGATTTATTTATTTATTTATTTTGATGGGGGGTGGGGTGGGGAGGGAGGGGAGCAGGCGGGCCACTTCTATTGGTCTTTCATTTCTCTATTTTCATCCGCCTCCCATCTCGGTGGCCTCTGTCGTCGCAGAGCGCTGGGTCTGGGCGCACGGGCGCCAGAGCTCCGGCTCGGTAATTGGACACATCAGTCCAGCCGCTCCGCGGCACATGGGATCTTCCCAGGCCAGGGATCGAACCGGCGGCCTTTGCATTGCAAGGCGGTGTCCTTACCCACTGGACCACCAGGGAAGCCCTATCTTCGGTATTCTTAATAGTAACAAACCCTTACTCCTCGTGGTTGATCAAAAATTAGAGGTGGGAATTACTGCGGTAGGAGGCAATGAGAAAGGAAGCAAGCGACCGGATCATTCTGAGAATTGGTGGCATCCAAAAAAGGTTAGTGGCGCGGTAGGACGTTTGTACGTCTGAGTTCCTAGTGCCATGTGACTCTGTGAGGGCCCCAAGCACATGGTTCCATCCTGGCGGCGCAGCTTCCTTAACTCTCGCTCAGCTATTCTCAGCAGCCTGTAGGGGGAGCCAGGAAGCTAGGACAGGGGAGAGGCTGCTGGAAATCTTACTAAGGGCAGAAACGACACCCCATCGCTACTACCCATCTTAGCCCACTGTCTTGCCCCCTCCAGGACGCTCTCCAAGCCCTGTCTTCTGCGGCAGCGTAGCCGGGAGCTGTCCTTCAGCACCAGGGGCCGCCTTGGCCTCGAGCAGGACAGTGAGGGCGACAGCGGAGTTAGGGACACGGGACTGGTCCGATCCGCAGCCGGTTCCAGCGTCGCCTCGTCACGGGGACGGAGGCGGCGACCCGGGGCGGCAGAGAGACGCTACGGAGGTGCCTTCCGCTTTCTGCCTCAATCACCCTCAGAAGTCCCCTAGCCCTCGGGGGCAGTGAGCGGCCGCTACGGGGATGGAGGCGGGCGCCCGGGTCGGCGGGGGAGGGGGAGCGCCGGGGCCGGGGACTCAGCGTGCGGCGTGTGCACGCGGGGAGCGGGCGGATGAACGAAGGCGCTGAAGTGAATGGAGTTGGGGGTGGACTGGAAACATCCCCAAACAGCACAGGCTGCGGCCGGCTGGGGGGGGGGGGGGGGGGCCTGGGGCGCAGGCGCAGTCGGGGCCCCAGTCCCGCTCCCTCCTCCTCTTCGTGGCTCTTTCTCCGCCCCACTCCCCCCCAAACACACTCGCACACGGGCTCTCAAGGTGTTCTCCGCACAGCGGAAGATGGCGACAGACTGAGGGGGCATGGCCAGCGGGAGCCACGGGGCCGTGCCGCTCGGTGGCCGCCACAGCGGTGCGAACGCGAGGCGGAAGCGAGAGGCGCACTAAGTAAAGCCCCGCGTTGGCGTCCGGCTCCTGTGGCGCCGCCGAGAGCCAGGTGGCCCGCCCGAGCCGGAACTCCGGGAGCGGCGGGCGCGGAGCCGGAGCGGAGCTGGCCCGGGACCGGCCCCGGCGAACGGCCAGAGCGCGAGCGAACCCCGAAGGACCGGGCAGCGAGCCGGCCGGCGGGCCTAGGAGGGCGCCAGCGAGGCAGGGAGCGGCGCGGAGCGGGCGGCCGGCGGGCGGCCGGGCAGGCGGGAGCTGAGCGGCGCGGCGCGGGGTGAGCGAGCGGAGCGGAGCGCGGCGACCGGGCCCGCACGGCGGCGCTGAGGGGCGCAGAGCTGCGCCGAGCCGAGACGGCCGGAGCGGAGTGCCGGCCGGGCGGCCGCCGGCGCGGAGTGGAGGGGCGCTGAGCCCGGGGCAGCGGAGGGGCCCGACACTATGAGGAGTGCGGCGCCGCCGCCTCAGCAGCCACCGCCCCAGGGCCCCGCACCGCCCCCCGCCGGGACGCGGGGCAGCGCCTAGCGGGCCGGGCGGCCGCGCCCCGGCGGCGAGCGAGGGAGCGCGGGAGGGGCGCGAGGACGGCGCGAGAGCGCCCCGCCACTCCGGCCTGAGCGGGGCCCCGGGCCGGCCGGCCGGCCTGCCTCGCCATGCAGCCCCCGAGGTAGAGCCTGGACGGCGCCGAGGAGCGCGGAGCGGCGCGCAGCCGGCTCGTCCGCTTGCCCGCCCGAGACGGCCGTCCGGCCTCGCGCCCGCCTGCTCCCTCCAGCCCGGACCCCCCTGAAATATGTTCAGGGGCGCTTGGATGTGGCCCGGGAAAGACGCCGCCGCGCTGACTATCTGCTGCTGCTGCTGCTGCTGGGCTCCCAGGCCAAGCGACAAACCTTGCGCCGACTCCGAGCGGGCGCAGCGATGGCGACTGTCCCTGGCGTCCCTGCTCTTCTTCACCGTGCTGCTCGCTGACCATCTGTGGCTGTGCGCGGGGGCCCGGCCGCGAGCCAGGGACCTGAGCAGCGCCATGCGGCCGCCCTGGGGGGCCGGCCGGGAGCGGCCGCCGGCGCCTCCTCGCGCGGTGCTGTCCCTGCCGCCGCCGCCGCCGCCGCCGCCGCCCGGCCAGCCCAGCGCGCCCCCGGGCACCTGCGGCCCGCGACACAGCAACCTGACCAAAGCCGCCCCCGCCGCCGGTCCCGGGCCGGACTGCGGCGGCGTCCCAGAACCCACGGGGCTGGACGTAGCTTGCACCAAATTGCAATCTTTGCAGAGACTTTTTGAACCGACGACCCCAGCGCCCCCTCTGCGGCCCCCCGACTCCCTTGCCCGTCTCCCGGCCGAGTTCCCCACCGCCAAAAAAAACTTGCTCAAAGGCCACTTTCGGAACTTCACTCTTTCCTTTTGCGACACCTACACGGTCTGGGACTTGCTGCTGGGCATGGACCGCCCCGACAGCCTGGACTGCAGCCTGGACAACTTGCTGGGGGACCTGCTGGCCGTGGTGGCTAGCCCGGGCTCCGGGACCTGGGAGGTGTGTAGCAACTGTATCGAGGCGTACCAGCGGCTCGACCGACATGCTCAGGAAAAATATGACGAGTTCGACCTCGTGCTGCATAAATACTTACAGGCAGAAGAGTACTCAATCCGGTCCTGCACGAAAGGCTGTAAGGTAGGGGCTGGCGGCCGCGGCCGCAACGGCTGCCGCTTCGGCGGTGGGACCGGGAGAAAAAAAGGTTTCCCCCTCCAGCCACCCGACCCCCTCCCGTCACCCCTCCCGTTCTCAGAGGGCACAGGAAGTGCTACTGGGGGACCCTCCCCGGAGAAGGGGCCTCAGGGATTCAGGTCAGGTAACCACCTGGCCAACTTCTATTCATGCTGGGTTTGGGCACCATCGGGCAGGGGCTTTCTCGAACCCAGCCCCCCGCATGAGGAGGGAGGGGTCCCCGGGCCCCGAGTCAGCGAAGGGATGGAAAGAGGGCTCTGGCTCCCCCGGCCCCCATCCTCAGCCAGCGGTGCCTCTTTCCTTTCCTGGGCTGGAATGGGAAGTCCTGGGGCTGGCTGGTGCAAAGGGAAAGCCAAAGGAAGAGGGAAGAATATTTGGCAACCCAGCCGTCACTCTTTAGCCCCCGCCGGTGGGGGAGGGGAGGGGTGCTTGGTGGTGGGGCCCAGCACACTGTTGACCTTATATGACCTGAAGTCGTTGGTCAGAGCCTAGGCAGGTGGAGCCCCAGGGTGTCTGGTTTCTCCCCAGGAAGGAGCCTGCTAGCTCCTCTCCCCTGACAAGACAAGGAGCTCCAAGCCAGGCACCGCTGCTTGTGTGAGGGTCACTGGAGGCTGCTGCGGTACAGAAGTCCCAGTGCCTTCCCAGCACCCTGGGGTGGCAGTGGAGGAAAAGCTGGCTTTCTCGCTTCCGGGGACAGGCATCCAGAGGAGAGGCGAGGCTGCTGCCAGAATGCACCGGCCCAGGGCAGAGCTGAGGGTTGAGAAACTTCTTGACCCCGAGCAGGGTCGTTCTGGACGGAGATCGTGGGGGCAGGGGCGCTGTAAACGTTTGGGGCCAGGTGCTCCTGCTCTGTTTGTGAAGTCTGCCAGGTGGCCTGGCTTTGAGAGGAAAGAGAATAGCAAGGTCAAAGGGTCAAGTGAAGAGGAGACCAGGTGAGGTGCTGGACTCTCCCACCCTAGAGCTGGGGGCTGCGGGGAAGACAGTTACCTCCAAGACTACTTGTCTCCCTCTGAGGCTTTGGGGAGGGGCAGAACGTGCCCCTTTTCAGGCGACGTGACCCCTGTGGGCTTCTGCAAGGTTCCAAGCTCTTGGTGGGATTTGGGCTGGGGTTTGGGGAGGAAACCGGTAGCTCCTTGCTCCTGACTTCACTTTCTTGTTCTCCTTTTTCCTGTTCTCGTAACCTAGCAGTCTCCCTCCCGCCTCCCTCAGCCTCAGCTGACTCACTGCCTCACTCACACTACCGAATGAGATATTCCACTTCTTAAAGGTGTACAGGCAGATAGACACACACACACACTGCCAAGCAGCACCACCACCACCACCCCGGGCAAAGTCACACAGAGATGGAGAGAGGTCGTCACACCCACAAACACTGCCACCGAAGCAGACACGGTATCATACCCGTGCTCATCTCCCCAGGACGTCAGGGACACACAGGCAGAACTGCTGTCACGTGAAAAAAGGACACAGTTTGTCACATAGATATAGACACACACCCTTGCTGTCAGCCACAGATACACACGCTCAGTATGAGCAGAGGGACGCAGCCCACTAGCAAATGGACTGAAGGTTGTCTGTCTTTCAGTGGTCTTCTCTCCAACCGCTTGGCCCCGGCTTTTTCTTTCCCACAACCTCCAGGATACAAGAGAGACCATACCACAACTTTCCCATGGGGTTTTCTGTTTCTGCAGGTCATAGTTGGCTTCACATTCTAATCTGGCACTAAATAATAACCCCTCATGTTGATTATTTTTACCAAACAGTTTGTTGGAGAAAGGCAACTGGTCTCTTGGATTCAGGAGGCCTGATTGTCTCTACCACTTGTTCGTAGTGTGACCTTGGGCACATCACTTCACTCCTCTCAGCTCTTGCTTTCTCATTTGTAAACCAAGGATAATAACCCGAGTTCTGCCCGCATCCTGAGTCTTTTGTGAGGTTGAAGTAGGAAAAGGTAGCTGATAATGTTTTGCAAGAACACCTGACAGTGATGTCCTGCTTAGGGTTTGTAGCCTCTCTCACATATATTATGAGATCACAATTACCTGGGAAGGCTGGTAATGCCAGCATCATTAGCCCCACTTTACAGATGGAGAAACTGAGGTGAGGGCTCAAGCAGTTTGCCCAAAGGCCACTCGGCTAACAAGCAGGAGTGCCAAGCCTCTAACCCGCATGGTGTCAGTGCTTAGCCCATCTTTGGCCATGGCCTCTTATCTGGTCCGCAATGGTTGGGGTCCTCCCTGCTCTCCTTTGTCTCCTTGTCATTTTTTGCTCTCTCCTGTCTCTCTCCCTCTCAAGTGAACTCCGCCTGCTCTCTTGCTGCCTGCTGTGCTGGGAGAAGGGCAACGCCAGCTCCACGGCTTTCTCCCTGTCTTTCCCACCCTCTCCGACATGCTCTCCCTCCATGGAGGCCTACACCCACAGGCCTCTGAATTCCAGCTGTATTATAGGCCCTAAAGGAAAAGACAACGCTGCTCCCCTCTTTCCTGCCGCCCTTTTCACTTCACCCCAGCGCCCCAGCTCTATCCCAGACCTTTTCTGCCGTTCCCCAAGCCTGCCCGCCCAGCTTCAAGCCCTGCATCCAGCCCCTCCGCAGATGGAACCCCTTGGAGACAATGCCCCATCCTCCAAGCTTCTCCAGTGTGGAGAGCCCACAGCCCCAGGCCAGGATAAGGAGGCCTCTTCTGCTGCTAGAAACCAAACCTGGAGCCTTTGCTCCAGGGCCAGATGACCCCGGTCCCCGGGGGCCTGTCCCGAGTATCTCCGATCTTTCCCAGGCAGCCCCAGAAACCCTGTTTTCTCCCTTTGCAATATCTGCCCCTGTTTTGGGCCACACAGGGCCCCACGCATCATACCTGTCCTCACTGCTGCCTGTGACACCTCCCAATTTAGTACCAGCTGCGACATTTCCTTAATGTGCGACTGACTTCCTCTCGCACAGCAGGGCGATGATAACTTAGGCAGGCCGATGCCCATCCCCACCCTGGCTTCTCCCAACCCCCAGGGCCACTCACCACCCCTCCCTTACCTCCCTGTGCACACACCCCTTCAGCCTTTGCCTCCGGCCTCTGCTTGGCCTTCCGGGCCCTGTCTACCATTACGGGCCCACTCCTCACTCCCCAAGACCTCTCCATCTCCCAATCCTGCCAGGCCCTGCCTGGTTCTGATTGCCTCATCCTCCATCCTTACCCCTTCCCTACTGTACATTCAGGATAGTCTGATGAAGGTAGTGGTGGAGATGGGAACAAAACCCTGACCTCTTCTCCCATAGCTCTGATCCAAGAAGGGACAGAAGCCCAAGAGAAAGCCAGTTCTCAGCTCTCTCGCTAGCCATAGTGCCAGGAGAGGATGCAGTAGTTCTCCCCTGGACTGGCTCACACCCACCTGGCAAACTGTATGATTGGTTCTGGGTCTCACATAGAGTAGGTTAGGAGGAGGCTGAAACCCAAGTTTCCCTGGATATAGTTGAATAAGCTGTTTCACCAGGAGAAGGGGAGACTCAGGAGGGTATTGTCTCTGATTTCAGCCCTCAAAAGAGTTGTCAGAATGCACAAGGAGAGGCATGTCCTGCCTAACCCCAGAGGGACCTTATGGTTAGAGAGTCCTGGGCTCAAGCCCAGCTCTTTTATGTGTTACCTGTGTGACCTTGAGCTAGGGACTTCAGATCCCTCGGTCTCACTTTTCTCATCCATAAAGTGGAGCTGATTCATCAGAACAGCCCTATGAGCTCATTATTAATGAGAAGTCTGCACAGTGCCTACACCTGGCATATCAGAGTTGTTCAGTTAAGTTTTTCCCTTCCTGAGAGGGAACAGAATGCCTGGAGAGAAGGTGAGTTCCTGCTCCCAGGGGAGAGGGCTAGCCTGATTCAGACAGACCCCTGGAGGAAATGCTGTGGAGATGACTCTGACTCTGGCTTATAGGGGAGGTTGGACCAGCCGTCTCTGAGGTTTGTGTCAGCTCAAAACTCAGGCCGGTGAACAGAGGCTGCTCCCTCCACGGCAGCATTGAATAGGCAGGGCCGGGGAAGGTGGCCTAACACCCACCAACAGGGGAAGGGGCTGCCAGAGCCAGCACCTTGCCTTCTGCCGATACTCTTGGGGCCCTGCTCTTCCTCCACTCCGCCTGGCAGCTGTTTCTGCCTCGCTGCCTTCCTCTCTCCTCCCACCTGCCACAGCACTCCTGCCAAGCAGGACTCCAGGCTAACGCTGGTGCTGAGAGCAGGAAGCTCGGGGCACTGGGCTAAGAGCAGCTCCAGGAGCCCCAAGGTGGCAAGTGGTCCCTGTTGCCACCCAAGCTTGCAGGCGGGGGGCAGTGCCCCTGTCGGCCTGCCTGACCTAGGGTTCTTGCAGGCAGAGAGGGCACCCTGGTCCACGTGTAGGGGTGGAGGAAGGGGGAGGCAGTCAAGAAGCAGGCTCCCAGGAACCATGGCCAAGCTTCCCCTGAGGAGGGGCATCCATACCCACAGAACTGCCTCCCTCTTCCTGCATGAGCTCTGGGCTTCTGGGAAAGGCCAGCGACAGGAAAAAGGCAGTGTTCGGAGCTCAGACAGAATAAAGGGGCCTAAACGTGGGAGTGGGAAAGTGGCCTCAGGTTGCCCACACCTCTCAACCCCCTCACCCCTATCCTAATCCCCTGCTCCCAATACCCATATTCCTCCCAATTCTGACCCCACCACCAGCAGCCCCCACCCGCATACCAATGACCCCACAACCTTCTCAACCCTCTACTAGAAGGTCACCCTGTGTTAATCTCTCAGTCGTGTCTAACTCTTTGCAACCCTATGGACTATAGCCCTCCAGGCTCCTCTGTCCACGGGATTTTGCAGGCAAGAATTGGGAGTGGGTAGCCATTCCCTTCTCCAGAGGATCTGCCCGACCCAGGGATCGAACCCCAGGCTTCTGCATCGCAGGTGGATTCTTTACTGTCTGAACCACCAGGGAAGCAGAGGTCACCCTAGACCCTTCCCAAACCACAGCTGGCCACACCTCCCTCTCTAATCCTTACCCCACTCTGCTAGCCCCTGCTTCTCCCCAATTACCCCACCTATCCCACCCCTCCCCTTCCCCCTTCCCCCTCCCTGCCCCTTCTAGCAGTCAGCCCTCTCCCATCCTGCCCCACTCCCCTTCTCTCACCTCTATCTCGAACTCCCCCAACCTTTCCCCTGCCCCATCCTCAGGCTCCTCTGGTCTCATCCCCTACCCTGCCCCGACATTGAACTCTTGCCCTTGGCACTGCCTTGTCCCCTTACCCGTTGCATCCCTCACAGCCCGCTCCCACTTGGCCTCTCTGATCCCCGTCATTCCTCTTTCCCTGTCTGATCTTCTGGTCCCCTCTTCTGTCCCCTTTCTGTTTTTTTTTCTCTTTCCTGCCTTCTCTCCTCCCCACTCAGGGTGTATAGGTGTGCATACATGCTTAGACACATAGACACACAGACACACAGTCTTCTTCATGGCGACTTCCCAGCCTTCCCACAGGCTGGTGCCTCCTGACTACTATAGTCACCATAGCAACGGGAACCTCCAGGAAGGACAGACTGGTATCTCCTGAAGGTGGGGGCAGGGGGAGTTAGGTAGAGGAAGGGAGCCCAGGAGCCTCCCACTCAGTCTCATGGTCTGGCTGGGAGAGTCAGCTGAGCACAGTAGGGGGAAGACAGTGGGTGGGGCTTGGCCTAAAGGAGGGCCGAAGATCTCCAAACACATCCCAAGCAAGAGAGGGTGCTTCTACGCCATACGGGTGTGTGTTGGTCTC
Source organism: Tragulus kanchil (assembly GCA_022376925.1). Lineage (NCBI taxonomy): Eukaryota > Metazoa > Chordata > Mammalia > Artiodactyla > Tragulidae > Tragulus > Tragulus kanchil. The sequence continues at coordinate 71,260,281 of JAIOJX010000001.1, read as the reverse complement.
CTCCGTAGGCGTCCCTGTCTCAAGGAAAGGGCACACCCACCCTTAAGCGGGTGGGTGCATCTTAGGACACCTTGGGCTGGGAGGGTGGGAGTTTGTCCTAGGAAAACTTCTCCCTAGGGCAGTTCTTTTATGTTCCCACTCTGTGAGGCTGTTTACCTGCACACTGGCCATCAGACCTGCCTCCCTACCCCCAGGCTTCTGCATCGCAGGTGGATTCTTTACTGTCTGAACCACCAGGGAAGCAGAGGTCACCCTAGACCCTTCCCAAACCACAGCTGGCCACACCTCCCTCTCTAATCCTTACCCCACTCTGCTAGCCCCTGCTTCTCCCCAATTACCCCACCTATCCCACCCCTCCCTTCCCCTTCCCCTCCCTGCCCCTTCTAGCAGTCAGCCCTCTCCCATCCTGCCCCACTCCCCTTCTCTCACCTCTATCTCGAACTCCCCCAACCTTTCCCCTGCCCCATCCTCAGGCTCCTCTGGTCTCATCCCCTACCCTGCCCCGACATTGAACTCTTGCCCTTGGCACTGCCTTGTCCCCTTACCCGTTGCATCCCTCACAGCCCGCTCCCACTTGGCCTCTCTGATCCCCGTCATTCCTCTTTCCCTGTCTGATCTTCTGGTCCCCTCTTCTGTCCCCTTTCTGTTTTTTTTTCTCTTTCCTGCCTTCTCTCCTCCCCACTCAGGGTGTATAGGTGTGCATACATGCTTAGACACATAGACACACAGACACACAGTCTTCTTCATGGCGACTTCCCAGCCTTCCCACAGGCTGGTGCCTCCTGACTACTATAGTCACCATAGCAACGGGAACCTCCAGGAAGGACAGACTGGTATCTCCTGAAGGTGGGGGCAGGGGGAGTTAGGTAGAGGAAGGGAGCCCAGGAGCCTCCCACTCAGTCTCATGGTCTGGCTGGGAGAGTCAGCTGAGCACAGTAGGGGGAAGACAGTGGGTGGGGCTTGGCCTAAAGGAGGGCCGAAGATCTCCAAACACATCCCAAGCAAGAGAGGGTGCTTCTACGCCATACGGGTGTGTGTTGGTCTCCTCCGTAGGCGTCCCTGTCTCAAGGAAAGGGCACACCCACCCTTAAGCGGGTGGGTGCATCTGTAGGACACCTTGGGCTGGGAGGGTGGGAGTTTGTCCTAGGAAAACTTCTCCCCTAGGGCAGTTCTTTTATGTTCCCACTCTGTGAGGCTGTTTACCTGCACACTGGCCATCAGACCTGCCCCTCCCTACCCCCAGTTCACGTGTCAGCCACGTGTGGATTTCAGCTGCAGGTGTTTGTCGGAAAGCCAGAGGCAGCCTCTGAAGGGCGTTAGGCAAATGTGGGCCTCCAGGAGCACAGTTCTCTGATGCTGACCCAGGAGGCCTCTGGGGAATAGATATGTTATTCCTGTGGTTACAGGGGTGCAGAGCAGGATGTGTGCAGTGATGCTAGACCAAACTTTTCTTCCTGGGCATATGAGAGGGTTCAGAAAAGCCTGAATTTTTGAGTCAGGCAGATGCTTATAGGGGAGACCAAGAGCACCAGGTGAGCTGCGGTGGGCGTGGGGAAGAAATACCATGGAGTAACAGGAGCTGCCAGGGCCAAAGCTTCTATTTGAGTGGATTCTGGAAAAAGGAACTAGAACCTGAGCCACAAGTCTCTGGGCCAGAAGGCAAAGGCAGGCTAGCGCCAAAGAAAAGGGGAAAGAAGACTACCTGCTTTCAAGTGCCTGGGAGATGCCAGGGACTTTCCGTGTGTCCATGAACTCACTTAATCCTGGCAGTCATCCAGCAGGCAGGTACGCTTAGTACCCTTTTTACAGATGTGACAACTGAGGTGCACCGAGGAAAAGTGACCCACGCAGGTGACATAGCTGAAAGGTTTGTGTGGTCACACAAATGCAGGTCCGTCTGTTCTTTCCCCAGTGCACACACATATAAAGAAAATCTTAATAACCACTGCCTCCCTCAGCTGTCAGAGGTAATGCCCAGTTGGCTATTGAGAGGCTGGAGCGAGAAGCTGACTGAGTCTGAGCAGCACATCTATCAACAGCTTGTAGGGACCCCCCTGGAGTGGCTCAGATCCAAAGTGGGGACCTACCAACCTCCTCTTTGTTCAATACCCCAGTCTCTTGTCCTTGAACATCAGTGATAATCACCAGTATCCTCATGGGATTGGGACAGAGGGTGGGCATGAGGAAGGGAGGTATTTGCTCCCTCCTTTTTCTAAAGGCTCTTCCAAGGAGATGGGTTGAGCTGTGCTCCTCTTGCCTGGAGGGAAGGTATCTGTCATATTCTCAGCCCAAATCGGCTAGAAGAATCAACCAGGGCAGGAGAGGAGGATGTCCCCTAGACAGGCCTAGTTCAGCCTGAACCCAGCCCAGTATCTGCTGGGAGAGCTGGGAGGGGAAATGACGGGACCTTACCACCTCCAGAGCCTGTAGAGGTCTGGCCTGGTCTTTGGACACCCAGTTCCCATGCTAGGGTTTTGGTGAGTCCTGGCCTTGAATGGCTAAGTTTCTCTTGAAGGCAGAAAGAAGTGCAAACTTACCAGGCTCTGCCTGGAGAAGCTCTGCCTGCCACTACATGCGGTAGTGGTAGGTGTTAGCATTGTTTCTTGTCTTTGTATTTGGTTTACAGCAGATAGCATGGCTACCTGGCTGATCTGTGAAAAGTGAACGTATCTGCTTAGTGCTGAATTCAGCTCAAACTTCCAACCAGGTAAATCCTTCAGAACTAGCATAGCCTGAGAATCTTATAAAAATACCTTTTTCCCAATTACTGAAGAAAATGACCTTTGAAAAATTTTGGAAAATAGAAATATAACAGAAAAGGTCCTGGAGACACTCTTCACGTTAGTGTATTTCCTTCCTCCCACTATGTCCTTCTGTGACATAGTTTTATTACTGTGGTAAAATATACATAACACCACATTTACCATTCTAACCATTTTTAGGTGTACAATTCAGTGGCATTAAAGTATATTTGTAATACTGTACAGCCATTTCTACTATACATTTCTAAAAATGTCTTCATTCTCCTAAACAGAAACTCTTTACCCATTAAACATTAACTCCATTCCCCCTTCCCCAGCCCCTGGTAACCTCTATTCTACTGCCCATCTCTATGAATTTGACTATTCTAGATAATTCATAGGTGGAATCATATACTTTTTGTCCTTTGGTGTCTGGCTTATTTCATTTAACATAACATTTTCAAGGTTCATCCATGTGGTAGTATATATCAGTATTTCATCCTTTTATATAGCTGAATAATATTCCATTGTCTAGATATACCACATTTTAAAAAGTTCATTCATCTCTATAGACACTTGGGTTGTTTCCACTTTGGGACAATTATGAATAAAGCTGCTATGACCATTCATGGGCAAGTTTTTGTGTGTACCTATATTTCCATTTTCTTCTACCTTTTGGCTATTGTGAATAATGTTATTGTGAATATGAGTATACAAATATCTGTTGGAATACATGCTTTCAGTTCTTTTGGTTGTATACCAAGACTTGCTGGATCATGTGGTAATTCTATATTTAACTTTTTGAGAAGCCTCTGTATTATTTTCAGCAGTGCTGCCCCATTTTATAGTTATGAGCAATGCACAGGGTTCTGATTTCTCCACATCTTCATCAACACTTATTCTTTTCCTTTTTTCTTTTTTTGATAGTAACCATCCTAATGGATGTGACTATATATTTTTACATAGTTGAAATCATCTATGTTTTTTACCCTACTCTTTTTAACTTACAGCTAAAGTTATACTGAGTATCTTTCCATGTAATTAAACATTCACAAACCTCATTCCTTTTTGCTGCACCACATGGCTTGTGGGATTAGTTCCCCTACCAGGGATTGAACCTGAGCCCTCGACAGTGAAAGTGCAGAGTCCTAACCACTGGACCACCAGGGAATTTCCATAAACATCATTCTTGATGAGCGTATAATATTCCGTCCTGTGAATTTAGTGCAATTTAATTACCTAGTCCCCTATTGTTAGATATTAACTTTACTTTCAACTTTTATAAATAATGCTGTGAAAGATAACTTTGTCCATAAATCTTTGTCACATCTACAGGTCCTTTTTCTAATAAATTTCCTACCTCAATCATTTTTTCTTATTTCTATACTTTGCTAAGTTTCTTAAATCACAAAATTATGCACCCTCATTGTACCAAATCTAACAATACAGAGGTATATAAAGAAAACATTTTAATAATCTTCTTATTCCCCCCCTTCCCAGTCTCACAGCCCTGAGGCCACTGATGTTAAGAATCTGGTATGTATCCCTCTCTCTGAGCTTGCATCATTTGCACACAAAATGACTTTTTCTTTCTCTTGCTTTGCATACAAATGAAAGTATACATGTTAACTCTGCAGAATGAACTTTTGGGATGAGTCTTACAGAATCAAAGAGTATTCACCTTTTTAAGGCTTTTGACATACAAATTTCTTTCTTACCAAATTTCTTTCCAGAAGGGTGATTCTAGTTTAAACCCTCGCCAAAAATGTGAGACTAATTTACTACTCGTGTCCAGTAATGAGTATCATATTTTTAAAAACTGTATTAATTTGGAGCTAAAAATGGTATATAACATTGGTTTTAATTTGCATTCCCTTGGTCAAACATTTGTTTTTCTTGTTTCTGGGCCATTTGTATTGCCTGTTTTTTGAATTGTCTGTTCATGTCTTGTGTTTTTATTTTGGATTTGTATGTACTCTTTTATGTGTATTAATGATTTTTCTGATTACATTTGTGGCCGGTTTTTTTTTTTTTTTAAAGATTTATTTATTTTTATTTATTTTGGGTGGGGGTCGGGTTGGGGAGGGAGGGGAGCGGGCAGGCCACTTCTATTGGTCTTTCATTTCTCTATTTTCATCCGTCTTTGTTCTTTGGCTCCTGCGGGCCTCCCATCGCGGTGGTGTCTGTTGTCGCAGAGCACTGGCTCTGGGTGCGTGCGCTCCAGAGCTCCGGCTCGGTGATTGGACACATCAGTCCAGCCGCTCCGTGGCACGTGGGATCTTCCCAGGCCAGGGATCGAACCGGCGCCCCTTGCACTGCAAGGCGGTGTCCTTATCCACTGGACCACCAGGGGAAGCCCTGGCAGTTGTTTTTTTTGTTCATTTATTATTTGACTCTTAGAGCTGCAAGGGGGGCATTAGAAGGAAAGGAACTACCCCAGGCACTTTATATACTTTATCTCAATTTTTACATCTCTCTTGTGACATGCCTATATATTTATCCCTGTTTTACTTAGGAGAAGACTGGCTCAGAGAGGTTAGCTAACTAGCTCAAGGTCATCCAGCCAGTAAGAGTTGGAGCTGGGGACTTCCCTGGTGATCTAGTGGTTAAGACTCTGTGTTCAAAATGCAGAGGGGCCCAGGTTCATTCTATGGTCAGGGAACTAGATCCCAATGCCGTAACTGAGACCCAGCACAGCCAAAAAGTTTTAACTGAGTTTAACATGCCAACAAATGTTGAAAAATTTTTAATTTAAAATAAAACCTTTTAAGGCTTTTGACATACAAATTTCTTTCTTACCAAATTTCTTTCCAGAAGGGTGATTCTAGTTTAAACCCTCGCCAAAAATGTGAGACTAATTTACTACTCGTGTCCAGTAATGAGTATCATATTTTTAAAAACTGTATTAATTTGGAGCTAAAAATGGTATATAACATTGGTTTTAATTTGCATTCCCTTGGTCAAACATTTGTTTTTCTTGTTTCTGGGCCATTTGTATTGCCTGTTTTTTGAATTGTCTGTTCATGTCTTGTGTTTTTATTTTGGATTTGTATGTACTCTTTTATGTGTATTAATGATTTTTCTGATTACATTTGTGGCCGGTTTTTTTTTTTTTTAAAGATTTATTTATTTTTATTTATTTTGGGTGGGGGTCGGGTTGGGGAGGGAGGGGAGCGGGCAGGCCACTTCTATTGGTCTTTCATTTCTCTATTTTCATCCGTCTTTGTTCTTTGGCTCCTGCGGGCCTCCCATCGCGGTGGTGTCTGTTGTCGCAGAGCACTGGCTCTGGGTGCGTGCGCTCCAGAGCTCCGGCTCGGTGATTGGACACATCAGTCCAGCCGCTCCGTGGCACGTGGGATCTTCCCAGGCCAGGGATCGAACCGGCGCCCCTTGCACTGCAAGGCGGTGTCCTTATCCACTGGACCACCAGGGGAAGCCCTGGCAGTTGTTTTTTTTGTTCATTTATTATTTGACTCTTAGAGCTGCAAGGGGGGCATTAGAAGGAAAGGAACTACCCCAGGCACTTTATATACTTTATCTCAATTTTTACATCTCTCTTGTGACATGCCTATATATTTATCCCTGTTTTACTTAGGAGAAGACTGGCTCAGAGAGGTTAGCTAACTAGCTCAAGGTCATCCAGCCAGTAAGAGTTGGAGCTGGGGACTTCCCTGGTGATCTAGTGGTTAAGACTCTGTGTTCAAAATGCAGAGGGGCCCAGGTTCATTCTATGGTCAGGGAACTAGATCCCAATGCCGTAACTGAGACCCAGCACAGCCAAATAAATAAGTAATTAAAAATTAAATCAATGAAAGATATATGTATACAAATACGTTTTAAAAAAAAAAAATCAGAGTTGGAATTTGAATCCAGGTCCAATCCAGGGATTTCATTACCAAAAGGCAATGGCACTAATCTGTGCCAGTTACTATAGGTAAAGCTTTGTGCTAGGTGATTTACAGACATCATTTACAAATCAGTTAAGGATATATGCTCTTATTATCTCCATTTTGCAGATGAGGAAAGTATAGATCAGAGAATTTAAGTAACTTATGGTGGTTTCATAACTGGTGAGAGCAGAGTTGAGATTTGACCACAGGACTGTTTAAGGTTAAAGATGTTTAACCCTGTCTTCTCCCCCCATACATGCTGCCTCCCTAGGAACCATCTTCTTGGATCCAAATTGAGACACAGGGAAAAGAAGAGAGTACTTTGCTTATAGTCACATAGCAAATTAGTGACTGAGTGCCTCCCTCCTTACAGATGACTCGTCTTAAGTTCATACAACCAGTTAGTGGCTGAACCCAGCTCTGGCTAACTCTACCTGATGAAAGCAAAGGTTTTTCGATGAAGAACACGTACAAGCTGGGGAGCAAGCTGGGGAGAAAGAACAATTAGGTAGACTGTGTGGTTGCTCTGAAACCTTTCTAAAGGAGTGAACTCTAGTAGTGGAATCTTCTAGGGCAGGGAAGTTCCAGGAGCCCCTACGTGATAAGACCTAAGACAGGAAAACTCATATCCAAACGCAAGAAGATGTTTCTACAAGGAGACAGCTGCCTTCCCATCATCAGTTGCTAAAGATTAAAGCAGGAACAGTTGTCTCTTTCCAACACTCTCAGGGGGGGTATGTGTGTATCTGTTGGTGCTTGCACACATGAATGCATTTAGAGGAAATGGAGTGCTTTGATGGGGGAATGGAAATGGTCATTTGTAGCCCCCTGTACCCGAATGTTCTTCACCCCAGACCCCCTTACAAAGAAAACTTATATCAGAAATAAACTGAATACACTGATTTTAGAAAATCACTCTCCTATCCAGTCCTAGAAATCTCTCCAGCTTAACAACTGATTTTAAATAACATTCTATGGTCAGGGAACTAGATCCCAATGCCGTAACTGAGACCCAGCACAGCCAAATAAATAAGTAATTAAAAATTAAATCAATGAAAGATATATGTATACAAATACGTTTTAAAAAAAAAAAATCAGAGTTGGAATTTGAATCCAGGTCCAATCCAGGGATTTCATTACCAAAAGGCAATGGCACTAATCTGTGCCAGTTACTATAGGTAAAGCTTTGTGCTAGGTGATTTACAGACATCATTTACAAATCAGTTAAGGATATATGCTCTTATTATCTCCATTTTGCAGATGAGGAAAGTATAGATCAGAGAATTTAAGTAACTTATGGTGGTTTCATAACTGGTGAGAGCAGAGTTGAGATTTGACCACAGGACTGTTTAAGGTTAAAGATGTTTAACCCTGTCTTCTCCCCCCATACATGCTGCCTCCCTAGGAACCATCTTCTTGGATCCAAATTGAGACACAGGGAAAAGAAGAGAGTACTTTGCTTATAGTCACATAGCAAATTAGTGACTGAGTGCCTCCCTCCTTACAGATGACTCGTCTTAAGTTCATACAACCAGTTAGTGGCTGAACCCAGCTCTGGCTAACTCTACCTGATGAAAGCAAAGGTTTTTCGATGAAGAACACGTACAAGCTGGGGAGCAAGCTGGGGAGAAAGAACAATTAGGTAGACTGTGTGGTTGCTCTGAAACCTTTCTAAAGGAGTGAACTCTAGTAGTGGAATCTTCTAGGGCAGGGAAGTTCCAGGAGCCCCTACGTGATAAGACCTAAGACAGGAAAACTCATATCCAAACGCAAGAAGATGTTTCTACAAGGAGACAGCTGCCTTCCCATCATCAGTTGCTAAAGATTAAAGCAGGAACAGTTGTCTCTTTCCAACACTCTCAGGGGGGGTATGTGTGTATCTGTTGGTGCTTGCACACATGAATGCATTTAGAGGAAATGGAGTGCTTTGATGGGGGAATGGAAATGGTCATTTGTAGCCCCCTGTACCCGAATGTTCTTCACCCCAGACCCCCTTACAAAGAAAACTTATATCAGAAATAAACTGAATACACTGATTTTAGAAAATCACTCTCCTATCCAGTCCTAGAAATCTCTCCCCAGCTTAACCTAAAATTCTATTAAAAAGATTTGAATAACAAGCTAATTACTTCAATGATCATAGTGAAATGGAGGGACCATCTGAGGGGCCATATTGTGTATCAGAGCAAAGTCCAGGTAAACTTGACTTCAAATTCTGGCTCAAAATCTGGCTCCTCCATAAAACAGTCAATGAGACCTCTCATCTCTCCTGGAACCTCACTTTCTTTGAATTCAGAACTAAGAAATAGGATCATTATGAGGCTTCCATGACATATAACATATATACTCTCTTGAGAGCACAGTGTCTATGAGATGGAAAGTGCTCAAGAAATGGTAGCCACCATTATTATTATTGGCTGTGTGGCCTGGGATGAGCTATTTATATTCCGTTCCTTCCTCTTCTCGCCTGTAAATATATCTCGATCTCAGGAGGTTGTTGTGAGGATACTATGAGTTAATAAATGTCAGTTGCTTAGAACAGAGCCTGGCGTATAGTAAGCACTTAATAAATGGTAGCTATTATTATTTTCACCTTAATTAGATGTGTTTAAATGACTACTTAATACTCCATTGAGATCAACAACACTTTCCCTTAGGAGGAGGAAAAGGTAATTTGGAAGCAAGAGGTGAAGTGTTCAGTGTGGAGGTGGAAGGTTAGGAACCAGAAGGCAACTGGAGAGATTCTAGTGAATGAGAACACAGAGACATGCTCAAGTAGGAGAGGGGCTAGCCAGAGATGGAAGGATTCCAAAGCCTTTATTTACCTCACCTCCAGAGACCAGGCACAACTGACAGGTCCTTTTATTAGGTCTCTGTTCTCCCCAACCTCTCATCTGTTTAGCAAGGTTCTGTGTTTGGGGACGGAAGTAAGGTAAGGGCAAGGAGCTGGTTTCACAATGATCGCTGCAGGAAGCTGGATATTTCTGCCTGAGCCTGGGCTCAGGACTAGCAGTGTGCGCCAGACAGGCATGCCCGTCCGTGAGTGGGCAGTGGGATTTTATGCCCAATACATTTGTGTGTAGCTCAAATGAAGCTATGAAGTCAGTACCACACTGGCACCATTTCTGTGGTGGGTGGCCAGCATGGCTTTGAGCACAGAGACCCCCAAAGTTCCCCTCCTATCATATTAGCTCTTCTCTTTGGCTCTGGGACTATTCATTAATTTTGTTGGCTTGTTAAGCTTACCTGGCCCAAGCCCATGGCCTGGACAGTGGTAATGGAGCAGATGATCCACAACTGGACAACAGGGCCTGGGGTTTTGTGGCTGAGTCTGGCGAGGTGAATCAAGTCGAGTTTTGGGGATTTTGTTCTGTTGTTTTTGAGATTCATGGCTGCATATTGGTTTATATTTTTATTTTATTATCATTTTATCGAAGTAATATATGTTCATAATTTTAAAAGACATATAACCTACACATATATACTCACTTTTCAGAGTTAAACACTTAGCTTTTTCTTCACAATTTTTTTGTCACATTTTTCATGATGTGCCAGTGCTGCTGCTTATTTCGTGACTTTTCTGTTTGCAATATCTTTGTGCACACAAAGATACACACATATACATATATATACATATGTATATTTATCCCTGTATTTTAAATTACATATAATGTAATATCTTTTAAATGATAGAGATCTCAGTGCTTATAATTAAAGCAGAAGCCCTCTGTTCCAACCCTAAGCCTCATTCTTCAGAGTCAAATACTTCTAAACCTCTTAGCTCTTTCTTCTGATTATTTACCTCCACATCTCCAAATAGTATGCCAATACTGTTATTTCTTGGTTTTTTTTTCTGATTTAAATATGTATTGACTTTTTATTTTCATAGAGGGGGATTTAGGTCTCTTCCTACCAGCAGTATCTTATGCACACTCCTCTCATATATCCAATATTCTCATATCACAATTTCAGTTTTAACAGTATTCTGTATTTATATTATTAGGATTATAAATATTGTTCACAGCTGAGTCATGTAGAATACATTTTCTTCTTTGGCCAACTTGGTTTCCTGGAGTTAATAATTGCCTCCTTTTTTTTCTATTCACTTAGTTTTCTATGATTTTTTTTTTTTTTTTTTTTTTGCTAGTGCATCCCCAATTTCTCTATCAAAGCTGTAAAAACTCATGCAACATATTACATAACTCATTATTTCCATCCTTTTCTGTGGTGGGTGGCCAGCATGGCTTTGAGCACAGAGACCCCCAAAGTTCCTCCTATCATATTAGCTCTTCTCTTTGGCTCTGGGACTATTCATTAATTTTGTTGGCTTGTTAAGCTTACCTGGCCCAAGCCCATGGCCTGGACAGTGGTAATGGAGCAGATGATCCACAACTGGACAACAGGGCCTGGGGTTTTGTGGCTGAGTCTGGCGAGGTGAATCAAGTCGAGTTTTGGGGATTTTGTTCTGTTGTTTTTGAGATTCATGGCTGCATATTGGTTTATATTTTTATTTTATTATCATTTTATCGAAGTAATATATGTTCATAATTTTAAAAGACATATAACCTACACATATATACTCACTTTTCAGAGTTAAACACTTAGCTTTTTCTTCACAATTTTTTTGTCACATTTTTCATGATGTGCCAGTGCTGCTGCTTATTTCGTGACTTTTCTGTTTGCAATATCTTTGTGCACACAAAGATACACACATATACATATATATACATATGTATATTTATCCCTGTATTTTAAATTACATATAATGTAATATCTTTTAAATGATAGAGATCTCAGTGCTTATAATTAAAGCAGAAGCCCTCTGTTCCAACCCTAAGCCTCATTCTTCAGAGTCAAATACTTCTAAACCTCTTAGCTCTTTCTTCTGATTATTTACCTCCACATCTCCAAATAGTATGCCAATACTGTTATTTCTTGGTTTTTTTTTCTGATTTAAATATGTATTGACTTTTTATTTTCATAGAGGGGGATTTAGGTCTCTTCCTACCAGCAGTATCTTATGCACACTCCTCTCATATATCCAATATTCTCATATCACAATTTCAGTTTTAACAGTATTCTGTATTTATATTATTAGGATTATAAATATTGTTCACAGCTGAGTCATGTAGAATACATTTTCTTCTTTGGCCAACTTGGTTTCCTGGAGTTAATAATTGCCTCCTTTTTTTTCTATTCACTTAGTTTTCTATGATTTTTTTTTTTTTTTTTTTTTTGCTAGTGCATCCCCAATTTCTCTATCAAAGCTGTAAAAACTCATGCAACATATTACATAACTCATTATTTCCATCCTTTTCTTGGAGATCTCCGCCTTACTTCAGTCTGGGCTAGTTGCTGGAGGCCTGACTTTTACGTGCTTAGATTTCAACTACTTAGCAGGCATCTCTTCTGTACACATAGTTCCATGTGAAGTCTTGAGGGAAATAACGCAGATACGTAAAACATAACCCCTGTCCTCAGGGAGCCTACAGTCTCAAGGATGTTAATAATTTATTCAGATATCTTGCCAGAAGGCTTGAGCTCCTTCCAGGGACTTTGATCTAGGCAGTGTCTTTGATCCCACATTCCAGGCAGAACTTCCTCTCTCCATCTGCACTGGATTATCAGAAGAATACAATATAGTCTCCCAGAGAGCAAATGTGTTCTTAGGCTGCATTAACAGGAACAGAGCTTCTAGGATAGGAGGACTGATACTTCTACTTGACTCTGGGGAATGAGTTCAATTGCAAGGGATGTAGAAAATGAGGAACCTGTCTGAAGATGATCACAGCAGCTCAGATCAGTCAGAAGGCCCTGAAAGCGGTGGTCTCAGGATGCTGTCCAAAGTCGGTGGCAACGTCCAGAGCCCCAGCTCCAGCACAGGGGCCTGCAGAGAATGTCAGATATTTAGCTTCCTGCGGTATACTGATGAGCAGAACTCTTCCAATACACACCTCAGTTTTGCTTAAGGAGATACATGCAAGAACTTTCCTCAGAATTGCTGCACTATTAATAAAACAAAGAAAAGAATGTTCAGAGAAGAGATTTATAAGGAATGGAGGATTACAAGTATTTTGTTTCTTAGTGCAAAAAATCAGATGTAATGTCAAGGTGATCTGAATACTGCAAAACACGATTAGAAATTGGGTTTCCACTTGTATTGGAGCACTGTACATCAGTAGTACCCTTGGTGAAACCACATTTGGTAAAGGCATCCTGTACTGATAGGAAGCTCTTCAGTCATTTACTCCAGGTCTTCCTGGCCACTCAAGAACTTGTACTTTGGATTTTTTTCAGTTTCCTTTGAATTTTGCTCACTTCTACACTCTCAGCTTACCACGTTGTTTTCCGATTAAGTTGTAAAGTAGATGGTAGCTGCCTTTGAAAGAAGAGCATGTGAGCCGTATGGTTCAGAAACAAATATACCTTGGGAATTAATGCTTCCTGCAGCTCATCACACATAAAGAGAAAAACGAAATGGTCAACTACTTGTAACTAGTTTATTCACTTTTAGGAAATGCTTTCATCATTTGCTTTCAGAAGTCAGAGTATTTGTCAGATCCAACTTTGATTATAAACCTGTACCATTGACTATTTGCACTTGGAACATGGAACCACATGTACATAGAAGTCAATCAGGTTTAATTCAAACTAATATGTGTGTTAGCATATTTACAATAATGGGCTGTCCTCACTGTTGCTAGAATACTGACATCACTCTTCTAAACAGAAATTAAAACTGTAAATTTAAACCTTTTAATTATCACCTCACCTGAAAGAAGCTGGTTGAGATATTTCATGCAGTGTATATAATATTAACAATATCACATTTAAGTTGTTAAGTTCACACTATTTATAACATTGTCTTAGGGCCTGTCTCATGGCTTAGGATATTTGAGTAATCATCAGATATATAAAGTAAAAACTTTGACTTAAACATACTGTTAATGAAGTTCCCCTAGCACTTTTCTTCTCTTTAAATTGTTCCTATTAGTGTAGATAATTCAGTGTTAAACTGAGGTTAGCTTTGAGATAAACAATAATTTTTTTTTTAATTTTGGTCTCATTGTTTTTTCATCCATCATTTTTTTTTAAATTTTTTTTGGGGGGGCCATTTCTATTGGTCTTTCATTTATTTATTTTCAGTCGTCTTTGTTCTTTGACCTGTGTGGGCCTCCCATCGCAGTGGCCTTTCTCATCGCAGAGCACCAGCTCTGGGTGCATGCGCTCCAGAGCTCTGGCTCCATAGTTGGACACATCAGTCCAGCTGCTCCGTGGCACGTGGGATCTTCCCAGGCCAGGGATCGAACTGGCGCTGCTTGCACTTACCCACTGGACCACCAGGGAAGCCCTAAACAATAATTTTATTTTTGGATGAGTGGTCCAGAGTTTTAAGTTACTTTTCTCTTAGTTTACAACCCTCTCCCCTGTACTTTGACTGCTGTTTCAATAATGCTGAATCTGTGTCAAATTTTGTCTACAGCAGTGGCAATAGATAAGTTTGTTGATATGTCTGCAGCACCACACATCCTTATTTTCTCTTTATTGTATTTCAAATGGATATTTTTGTAAACAAGTCAATGTAAAGACTGAAGTGGTAACTTAGTAAAGTTGATTTGTTTAAAAAATTCCCTGGTGGTCCAGTGGATAAAGAATCCCAAGAGGCGTGGGTTCGATCCCTGGCCTGGGACGATCCCACGTGCCGTGGAGTGGCTGGATTGGTATGTCCAATTATGAGCCAGCACCCAGGAGCACATGCACCCAGAGCCAGTGCTCTGCAACGAGAGAGGCTGCTGTAATGGGAGGCCCACACAGGCCAAATAATAAAGATAGATGAAAATAAATAAATAAAAAACAATAAAACATGACAAAACTTAAAAGAAAAAGAAAAATAGGAATTTGTCTAAATAGAAACAACCAGGAAAGAACAGAGAAGTGAAAACCATATCCTCCAAAATAGTTGAAAAACTAGTTTGGCTTATTGGAAGAGTAGACTACACATAGCTTCCTTCATTTTTCTTCCCCCCATATTCCCTTTTAAATTGGCTTCAGTTTGGTTTCTGCCCTCACTGCTCCAGTGAAACTGCTCTTACTATGTTGTGACTGCCAGCATGTCCTCATCTGCTGACCACTCATTCTTTGAAACTTTCCTGCCCTAATTTACAGAATGCCACTCTCTTCTGTTTCTCCTCCAAGCTCTTAAACCACTACCCCATCTTCATCAAATTCCCTTCTTCTCCATGCCCCATAAATGTTAGTGTTTTCCAGGGATCCACTGTTGGTCCTTTCGTCTGTGTGTTCATTCTCCCTAGATAATATTCTCTACATTTTTGGCTTCCACTATCACTTTATTGGACTTCCCTGGTGGCTCATATGGTAAAGACTCTGTCTGCAATGCAGGAGGCCTGGGTTTGATCCCTGGGTTGGGAAGATCCATCTGGAGGAGGGCATGGCAATCCACTCCAGTATTATTGCCTGGAGAAGCCCATGGACAGAGGAGCCTGACAGGCTGCAGTCCATAGGGTCGCAAAGAGTTGGACACAACTGAGTGACTCAGCATAGCACATTGCTTTATCAGTCAGAGTGAGCTACGTTATGCTGTAGTAGCAAACAGTTCCCAAATATCAGAGGCTTAACACAAAAAAACAATTATTTCTTACTCATAATATATGTTCAAAACAGGTCAGCAGGGAGCATGTGTTCATGATAGTCACTAAGAGGACTAGGTTAGTAAAAGGTCCATTTCAACATCACTTCCACAGTCAGCAGCAGAGGGAAGAGAATGTGACAAATCATACTCCAGCTCTTAAAGCTTCTCCTCTGAAATGATCCATGTCATTTCAACTCACATTTCATTGGCCAAAAGTCTTATGCTCATGTCTAATTTCAAAGGACGTGGGAAAGTATAGTTCTACTATGTTTCTAATGATTAACTCCTTAATCATTGATGACTTCCAAACCTTTACCTCTAGCCAAGACCCTCTTTCTGACTTCAGACCATTATGTCCAATTGCCTCCTTAACATGTCTATCTAGCCTAGGATAGACTGACCTATACTTCAAAGTCAGCATGAACAAAAACTGAATTTCTCTTCTTGACCCCCAAATCCACTCCTCCTCCTCCTGGCTTCCCCTCCTTAATGAATGAAACTACTATTCATCCTGTCCCCCAAGCCAGAAACCTGGTGGTCATCCTGGGCCCCTCCCTCACCCTCAATCCCCACATCCCTAATTTTTCCTGTTGATTCTACCTCCCTGATGTCTCTTCTCATATCCATCCTCTTCTCTCCGTGTCTTCAGTCTGCTGCTACTGCCTCAGTTGAGGCCCCCATCATCTCTCACTCAGATTGTCACAATAGGCTCCTAACTGGTCTATCTACCTCCAGTCTTGACTCCTAGGATCCATCATCCACACTTTCAGAACCTAAGTCTGAAAAGTTAGTCATAGAAGTGATAAGCAATCTTTTAAAAAGCAGTTATTTAAAACTCACTAAAGGCACTCTGTTGCCTATAGGGTGAAACCTGGCATCCAGAACATATCATTCTACGTAATGATATTATGGGCATGGCCTTCCTCCACAGCCTTATCTCCCATCATGACCCCCTTTGCACCCTCTAACTATGTTAAACTACTGACAGTGTCTGAACCTGGCACTATTTCACGCCTCCAAGCCTTTACACCTGCTTTAAGTGCACTTATTCCTGCCATATTTACCCAGTGAACTTCTACCCCTTTTTTTACAAGCCCCATCTCTAGCCTCTACCACATGGAGATAATTTCCTATGCTTCAGCCCTCAAAACAGAGTAGATCCTTCCTCCCTTTGTGGGATCATTTGTACTAAGTAAATACTACTTATTACAGCAAATTCTAATGATTGTTGCTCCTTAAATATAGCAATCTTGTCTTCCCTGTCTCTGTCATCTGTAGCTCTCCAGCACAGTGCCAGGCACTCAGACATGTTTATAAAGTGATCATTGCAGGAAAGAAAAAAAAAAAATGAATGGGAAGACCTGACCTGATTCAGGGAAGTTTACAAATACCTCCTACAGGGCTGGCATGGAGACAGGAAGTTTATGGCCCCAGATGAGCTAGTAGGAGCCATAAGTAATGCCAGAGAGAGGCATTATGTCAGCTCCAAAGGAGAAAGAACTTCCTTAACTTTGAGAGTTGTCTGAAGATGTGGGCTGCCCTAGGAGACCATGTGGGCCATAACAAGAGGTTTACAATCAGTAGCTGGATAGCCTGTGGCAGTGATGTTGGAGTGGAAATTCCAACAGCAGGTATAGGGAGGTGGAGTCATGATTTTGTCCTTTCCTTTCTGGCATGGTTGTGAACCTGCCTCCTCTCCTGAGCTGATTGATAATGGGTCATCTAGGCTCCTTCAGAGAGAGACAGCACTTCTCCACCAACCAGACTGCCCCTAGCCTCGGAGCAGGTGGCCTAAGAGGCTTGGAGGTAACTGGCCCCTCTGGAACTACACTGGCTCTGGGTTCTTATCCACCTCTCCAGCTATCTCCCCTGCCTGTCCTCCAGGCCAGACCAGGCCACTCTGACTCATGACTACTCATTCTCAGCAGCAGGAAAGCTCTTATTTTTTACAGCCACTTCAGTAAAGCCATGTCATCCACCTGCATTTGCCCTGTAATGCTTCTAATCTCAGTCTGACTCTGCCAGTCCCAAGGAACTACTCCCAGAGGGATGTCCATGATCTCCCTCTTCTGGGTTGGAGAGATTGACTTTGACCTTACCCTGTTCTGATCCAGCTCTTTGAAAGCCCAGAATCAGAAATAGGAGCACATGACTCTTTACAGACCTGCCCAAAGAGGTCCTTCACACAATGCTAGGTGTGGATGCAATGCAGAAACATCCAATTAGTCATCAGAGTACCTCCCTTCTAGTCCTGGCTTTATGTTAATAGTTGATATTTTGCATATTTCTGAGTTGGCTGAGCCAAATCCCTTTTCTGGGCCTCAGTTTTCCCCTAGGTAAAATCTAGGGGCAGGGGGCTGCTTGTGTGCTGTGGACAGTGGGTTTTATCCCCAAGCCCAGCCCAGATTGCCGCTCTGCCTGCACAGTCTCTGCAGCTGCAGCTCCTGGCCAAATGTCCCAAGGGTGCATTAGGACAACAAGCAGCGATGAAGAGAAGGTCTGTTGGGAGGATTTGGATGGGGAAACAGGCCCTAGGGAGGGAAGCAAGTTGGAATCCAAGAAGGAAACTGCCAACTTTCTGGTTGCCAGAAACTGAAACTCTCCTCTCTGGAGGGTTTTCCAGCCCTCAAAACAAGGAGTCTAGGATGGCCTCCCTTTTCTAAACCTTCTGGCCCTGAATCTTGCTGGGGGCTGTGTATGTATGCATACACGTGTACATCGCTGAAGCACCCTGGAGGCCTGGACAAGTCACCTGCTTCTTCCCAGAGGAGCATGGGGATAAGAATGTCCTGGCCAGGGCTGCAAGCCATGGAGCAGGAAGGTAAGGTTCTTCAGGTCCTCCCACTCCCCCTTAAACTAGCAGCTGCAGAGCCCAGGATGGGTGGGGATCCCTCTTATCTTACCCACTTGCATTTCTAGAGTGGCTTAACAGCCCAGCCGGGAGGAGAGGGAGGGGGATAGCCTTCTCAGCTTCCTTTTTGGGTTAATTGGTGTTCCCTCTTGTTACTCCCTGCTTCCTTCCCCCTCCCAGTTCCCATAGCAACTTGGCTGTAGCAGCCAGAACTTGATTGAGCCCAGCAGCGGCCTGCCTGCCGCCTGCCGGAGGTGGGGATGGGGCTTCTATAGGGAAAGGAGGGCATTGCCAGGTCAAGGCTTCCACATCGTCTGCTGCTACATCAGGAGTCTAGGATGGTTAAGCGCAGAGGACAGGCCATGATGAAGAAGGCTTTCCTGCCAGGGCTGGAGTTGGAAGAGAAGCCCAGACCAGGCCTGGTTCTCAGCTCTCCTCCACTGCTCCCCACGCACCTGTGTCCTCCCCCCTGAGTTTGGAATATGCAGTCACTGATAGGCTGGTCCAGTAGGAAGAACCCTGGCATTGGAGTTGAGAAACTAGGTTTCAAGTTTCTCTCTCTGCCACTAGGTAATATGACTGTAGACAAGTCCTCCTCCCCTTTTCTGGGCCTGTTTCCTCTGCTATAAAATGAAGCAGGGCTAAGATTTCTGCATATTAAGACTATCGGAGGTGTTTTGAAAAACTCTAGATTTGTGGGCCCCAGCCACAATTCTGAACAACTTGGTCTGGAGTGTGATGTGGGCCAAGCAGGAGCATTTTTAAAAGACTGAGTGACCCTAATATGGAGCCAGAATTGAGAAACCAGAGCACAAGATCTCCAAGGGTCTCCCAACTGACTGTCATCTGGTTCCTAGACATCTCTTCCTTTGCCCTGAATGTCCCGCCTCCAGCCAGCCCCACAGGTCTCGAACTGGCTCTCTTGGCTCTGCCCCATCTTTGTGCCCGAGCAACCCAATCCTCTCTGACTCAGTCCTAACACCCATGAGATGGGACAAGGGACTTAGGCCCGTCTAGGGAAGAGGGCTGCAGAGACTGAGGCGGGCTTGCTGTCCAGGCGGTAGCCCTGAGAGCCAGACGTTTCATCTGAGAAGGACCCCAGCCCCTCTTAAAGCATGTGGGCCAGTGCAGTGACCCCAGCCGACCATCTGCTGAGCCAAGGAACTGGATTACCTCTCAGCCCCATGTCGCCCTTCCTCCATTCCCCTCACAAGTTCCTTGCCTGTTCCTGCCTTGCCACCCACAAGCCTGGTGTCCTCCTCAGGCAATTTGCTCTCCCACTTGTTGCCATGGTGACTCTAGGGGGTGGGGCTTGAGGGAGGGTCGTCTAACTAGGAGAAAGGCCTCCCTCCCACTGTCAGGCCGTCCTTCTCCCCTCCCCCGCCTCCCTCAACTCCTCCCTCCCTCCCAGAGCCAAGGCAGGGTGTGCCCAGCTACCAGCGCCTGCTATTAGGCTAATTGCAGTCGCTTGGGAGGAGGGCTGGCCCTCCACTGCAGCCTCCTCACCTGGGAGCAGGAATATTGAACTGGAATCATCTAGGGAGAATCCAGAGGGAGGCTTCTGAACCCCAGCGGTGGAGGACTGGGCTGTTTCACACAGACCAGGGTGAGGGTGGAGGTGGACTCTGGGTCCAGGCTGCAGAGATCACGGAAGAGGCTGTGGACAGCGATTCCTCTTGGCACTCTGGGGCCCACAGGAGGGAGGGAGGTACTGGGGCCCTTAGCCTTAGGGATTTCCTTTTGTTAACTGTCTTTTCTTGCTTTCTCCCCCTCTCCTCCTGGTCTCTTCTCCCTCTTTGTTATCTCAGCTTTGTTCTGCTGGCATCTTCCTTACTCTCCTCTGTTTCCATGCTGGCTCTTAAACGCTCCTCTTCCTCACTCCCTCTCTTGTCCCCTCCTCCTCACAGCCCCTCTGCCACCTCTCCTGTACCCTGCCCTCCTATTCCCTACTCTTTTTACCCTTCCTCTCCTCTCACGCTTACCACACCTCTTCACCTCCCTTACACCCTCCATCTCTTACTGTCCCACGTCCTCCCCAACTCTGTTGTTTTCTACCCCACTATTACCGTTATTTCTTCCCCTCCAGCTCCCTACTCTGTCACCCTCTCGTTCTACCCCCTCCTCCCCTGTACCCCACTGGCCCTCTCTCCAACCCCCGAGCCACTCTGCTGCCCTCCAGTTCCCTGATCCCCCACCTCTTGCCTCCACTTTTCCCTCCCCACCCTCCTTCCACTCCCTTCTCACGCCATTGCACAGGCCTTTTATCCCAATAACTTCATTCTTAAGAGTTTATGTACATACAATTTAACACAAGTGTTCAAGAGAGTGCCTGCCTTGCCACCCACAAGCCTGGTGTCCTCCTCAGGCAATTTGCTCTCCCACTTGTTGCCATGGTGACTCTAGGGGGTGGGGCTTGAGGGAGGGTCGTCTAACTAGGAGAAAGGCCTCCCTCCCACTGTCAGGCCGTCCTTCTCCCCTCCCCCGCCTCCCTCAACTCCTCCCTCCCTCCCAGAGCCAAGGCAGGGTGTGCCCAGCTACCAGCGCCTGCTATTAGGCTAATTGCAGTCGCTTGGGAGGAGGGCTGGCCCTCCACTGCAGCCTCCTCACCTGGGAGCAGGAATATTGAACTGGAATCATCTAGGGAGAATCCAGAGGGAGGCTTCTGAACCCCAGCGGTGGAGGACTGGGCTGTTTCACACAGACCAGGGTGAGGGTGGAGGTGGACTCTGGGTCCAGGCTGCAGAGATCACGGAAGAGGCTGTGGACAGCGATTCCTCTTGGCACTCTGGGGCCCACAGGAGGGAGGGAGGTACTGGGGCCCTTAGCCTTAGGGATTTCCTTTTGTTAACTGTCTTTTCTTGCTTTCTCCCCCTCTCCTCCTGGTCTCTTCTCCCTCTTTGTTATCTCAGCTTTGTTCTGCTGGCATCTTCCTTACTCTCCTCTGTTTCCATGCTGGCTCTTAAACGCTCCTCTTCCTCACTCCCTCTCTTGTCCCCTCCTCCTCACAGCCCCTCTGCCACCTCTCCTGTACCCTGCCCTCCTATTCCCTACTCTTTTTACCCTTCCTCTCCTCTCACGCTTACCACACCTCTTCACCTCCCTTACACCCTCCATCTCTTACTGTCCCACGTCCTCCCCAACTCTGTTGTTTTCTACCCCACTATTACCGTTATTTCTTCCCCTCCAGCTCCCTACTCTGTCACCCTCTCGTTCTACCCCCTCCTCCCCTGTACCCCACTGGCCCTCTCTCCAACCCCCGAGCCACTCTGCTGCCCTCCAGTTCCCTGATCCCCCACCTCTTGCCTCCACTTTTCCCTCCCCACCCTCCTTCCACTCCCTTCTCACGCCATTGCACAGGCCTTTTATCCCAATAACTTCATTCTTAAGAGTTTATGTACATACAATTTAACACAAGTGTTCAAGAGAGGTGCATACAGAGCTATTCACTGAAGCATTGTTTGTGATAGTAAAAACCTGGTAATAACTTAAATGTCCATTTATGGGAGATCGGTATCCTTTGCACTTCATTCATACGAAACCATTCTCCATTCTTCCAGCACACCATGCATTGCACTCACATCTGTACCTTTGCATGCCTTTTTGTCTCTATCACATCTCTGTCCGTCCCATGTAAAATCCTACTTTGAGTCCCTGCTCAACTCTTATACCCTTATTGAAATCTCACCCGGCCTTTCTATTTGCTTCCCTCCAATGGCCAGTGGTTTAACTTCTCTTACAGAAAATGTGCCATACTTTCAAGTTAGATCTGTCTATCTATGAAACCAGAATTTCTCTGGAATAGAGACGTGTCCTCATATACGCATCTGGTTCATTCCATTAATGGTTGTGTTTTTGACATATTGTGCAGAGTACACAGTGGTCAATAAGCACACCCACGTCTGCTTTCACACAACTCACAGTTTAGTCAGGCTGATGGAGAAAAACAAGACAAGGATGCAGACAAAGTCATACTTGTGGTGAAGAAACAGTTAAGAAAAAGAATAATGAGGCATCATTCTCTAGCTAAAGTGGTCAGGATGACCTCTCTGAGGCGGTGACACTTGAACGGAGGCTTCAAAGTTGAGAAGGATCTCGCCAGACCAAAAACGGGGGATGAAGTGCATATCAGACCAGGAGAACAGTGCGTGCCAAGGCCCCAAGGTGGGAAGAAGTAGGCCATGTTCAAGGAAAAGAAAGAAAACCTCAGCGTGTGGAGCATGATGAGCCAGAAGGGAGAGGTAGAAAATGAGGTTGGAGAGACAGACAGGGGCCAAGCTATGCAGGAATTTGAAGTCTGTGGTTGAAAGTTTGGATTTTATTCTAAATGCATTGAAGGATTTGAAGCCAGGGAGTTACATGATCAAATGTCATTTTGAGATCCCTCTTACTCTGGTGTAAAACATGGATTGGAAGGCGTAAAAGTGGAGGCGGAGAGGCCACATTAGAGACCATTGTGCAGGTGACAGATGACAGTGGCCCTGTACGGAGTCATGGAAGCAGAGGCAGAACTGGCATGCCTTGCTGAGGAACCATGTGCTAGGATGCCTGCAAAGACAGGAGTGACGGCTGGCACCTGGGGTTTCTGGCTTGAATATGCAGGTGGATGGTTGTGACACTTAACTAAAGTGGTCAAGAGCTGTAGTTAAAAAAAAAAAACAAAAAAAAAACACTCACATCTGTACCTTTGCATGCCTTTTTGTCTCTATCACATCTCTGTCCGTCCCATGTAAAATCCTACTTTGAGTCCCTGCTCAACTCTTATACCCTTATTGAAATCTCACCCGGCCTTTCTATTTGCTTCCCTCCAATGGCCAGTGGTTTAACTTCTCTTACAGAAAATGTGCCATACTTTCAAGTTAGATCTGTCTATCTATGAAACCAGAATTTCTCTGGAATAGAGACGTGTCCTCATATACGCATCTGGTTCATTCCATTAATGGTTGTGTTTTTGACATATTGTGCAGAGTACACAGTGGTCAATAAGCACACCCACGTCTGCTTTCACACAACTCACAGTTTAGTCAGGCTGATGGAGAAAAACAAGACAAGGATGCAGACAAAGTCATACTTGTGGTGAAGAAACAGTTAAGAAAAAGAATAATGAGGCATCATTCTCTAGCTAAAGTGGTCAGGATGACCTCTCTGAGGCGGTGACACTTGAACGGAGGCTTCAAAGTTGAGAAGGATCTCGCCAGACCAAAAACGGGGGATGAAGTGCATATCAGACCAGGAGAACAGTGCGTGCCAAGGCCCCAAGGTGGGAAGAAGTAGGCCATGTTCAAGGAAAAGAAAGAAAACCTCAGCGTGTGGAGCATGATGAGCCAGAAGGGAGAGGTAGAAAATGAGGTTGGAGAGACAGACAGGGGCCAAGCTATGCAGGAATTTGAAGTCTGTGGTTGAAAGTTTGGATTTTATTCTAAATGCATTGAAGGATTTGAAGCCAGGGAGTTACATGATCAAATGTCATTTTGAGATCCCTCTTACTCTGGTGTAAAACATGGATTGGAAGGCGTAAAAGTGGAGGCGGAGAGGCCACATTAGAGACCATTGTGCAGGTGACAGATGACAGTGGCCCTGTACGGAGTCATGGAAGCAGAGGCAGAACTGGCATGCCTTGCTGAGGAACCATGTGCTAGGATGCCTGCAAAGACAGGAGTGACGGCTGGCACCTGGGGTTTCTGGCTTGAATATGCAGGTGGATGGTTGTGACACTTAACTAAAGTGGTCAAGAGCTGTAGTTAAAAAAAAAACAACAACAACAAAAAAAAAACAGAAACTGAATTTTAAGATTTAGAGCATATTAAATTTGAGAGGCCAGAGAGACAAAGCTCTGTTCCTCGGGGGATCACTTACACCACAACCCACTACCACCTACCACCACCTGTCCCCACTTTGGAAAAGGCTGCTGTGGGATTACGTTGCCAACTCTGGATTCACAGTGGAGTTATTTGTATTTGAGTGTAAATGTTTAAAGTCGGTGGAAGAAGCTCTGACCATGTTGTTCAGGGGGTGGCGGAAAGGCCTCTGGCAGCAGAATGTCCTGGGACTTTGTTCCAAAGGCAGATTCCTGAGCCTTCCTCACTCCTCTTGAAGCTGAAGTGGAAGAGGCCATCTGCCTAGTTAACAAGTGTCCCAGGGGATTCTGAGGTACACTGAAGTCAGAGAGCCATTACTACAAAGGCCACCAAAGACACGAGGAGTGGATGTGGGCAGGGCTCTGGGCATCCTTTTAAAATGCAGGTGTGACTCGTCAGGTCTGGTGCATGGCCTGGGAATCTGCACTTTTCACAAACTCCTTGGTGATAATGATGTTTCTGGTCCAGGTCCACACTTTCAGTAGCAAGGAGTTAAATCAGTGGTTCTCAGTGGGCAATGATTTTGTGTCCACTCCTGCCAGGGGATATTTGGCAATGGCCAGAGCCATTTCTTGGTTGTCACAATGGTGAGGGGAGGATGTGACTGGCAACTACTAGGCAGAAGCAAGGAATGCCGCTCAGTATTCTACAATGCACAGAACAACCCCACCCCCATCCCCAAAGAATCCTACAGTCCAAAATGTCAGTAGTGTAGCCAGTGAAAACCCCTGGTCTTAATGATAGCAGAATACAGAGCAGGGAAGTTTTCTTAGTTAAGACCCAGTGCCTGGTAGGAGTGGGCTAGATGAGGGACAGGAAGTATACCCATGAAGTGAAACGGCCAAGGAAAAGTTCAAAGCAAATGTAATGTGGTGTCTGCTCCATTCCAGGGTGGAGCATGGATTAAGTAGAGCTTGAAGGCACATCTGGTGCTTGGTAAGGCAGATTCCTGTTTTTATTAAAAAATAACCCCTCACATTTGTATTGCACTATCGAATTTATAAAACATTTTCGTATGTCATATTATTTGATCCACACAACACCTTAATGAGGTAGAGCAAAGATTATCCTCTCTGTCTCTTTCCTTGAGTTTAGAAACTTAACACCATCAGTCAAAGAAATGTTTACTGAAATTGAATGGAAGTGAAATTTCCCTCAATATAGATAACTTCAGAGAAGTCAGGACATCTCTCGGGACCAGCTATGAAATGATACAGTTGGTTGGGATGACTGGTAAGACCTCTTCTAGTTCTGGTATAGGAGTCATTTCGTGATCTTACATATGAGCAAATTCAAAGGCTTGAGATGACTACAGACTGAAAACTCGGAGTTCTGGCTATGGAATGCGAGCTTTTGGGATAGGAGGTAGTGGTCTTGACCCAGACCCTTCTTCCCCAGTCCCTGGATCTTGGGGTTGGCTTAGTAAGCATAGCATACCCTCCCTCAACAGAGTGTAGGTACACCCTCCTCGTCACTTTCCTCTGAGGCAGGAAGGGGCTGGCGCCTAGGCTGACGCTCTTTCCTCTCCCCACAGGCTGTCTACAAGGCCTGGCTGTGCTCTGAATACTTCAGCGTGACCCAGCAGGAATGCCAGCGCTGGGTGCCCTGCAAGCAATACTGCCTGGAGGTGCAGACCCGGTGCCCCTTTATCCTCCCTGACAATGAGGAAATGGTGTACGGAGGGCTCCCTGGCTTTATCTGTACAGGTAAAGACAGGGCCCAGGGAGAGGGAGGCCGGGGGTCCAGGGCAGGCACCAGGTCGGGGCTGTGGTCGGGGAGGACAACAGGGAAGTTGGGTTAGGGGA
The DNA here is from genome assembly GCA_022376925.1 of Tragulus kanchil. NCBI lineage: Eukaryota > Metazoa > Chordata > Mammalia > Artiodactyla > Tragulidae > Tragulus > Tragulus kanchil. The sequence continues at coordinate 71,234,489 of JAIOJX010000001.1, read as the reverse complement.
AGGTTAGTGACTGCAGGAGTGGGTACTGAGGCTCCAGGCTGGGATGGGGTGAAGAGAATATGGCCAGGGAGTTATCCCAGAGAAGCTGTTTGGGCTCTCGGGGAGATAAGTATCCAGATACGGATGGCCCTAAAGGACGCGTGAGAGTCCTGGGCAGGACTGCCAGAGCAGCCCCAGAGTCTGGCATAACCCCTCAAACATTTTTTTATTGGGAGAAAAACTATCGGGTTAAGGCAGATTCCTGTTTATTAAAAATAACCCCTCACATTTGTATTGCACTATCGAATTTATAAAACATTTTCGTATGTCATATTATTTGATCCACACAACACCTTAATGAGGTAGAGCAAAGATTATCCTCTCTGTCTCTTTCCTTGAGTTTAGAAACTTAACACCATCAGTCAAAGAAATGTTTACTGAAATTGAATGGAAGTGAAATTTCCCTCAATATAGATAACTTCAGAGAAGTCAGGACATCTCTCGGGACCAGCTATGAAATGATACAGTTGGTTGGGATGACTGGTAAGACCTCTTCTAGTTCTGGTATAGGAGTCATTTCGTGATCTTACATATGAGCAAATTCAAAGGCTTGAGATGACTACAGACTGAAAACTCGGAGTTCTGGCTATGGAATGCGAGCTTTTGGGATAGGAGGTAGTGGTCTTGACCCAGACCCTTCTTCCCCAGTCCCTGGATCTTGGGGTTGGCTTAGTAAGCATAGCATACCCTCCCTCAACAGAGTGTAGGTACACCCTCCTCGTCACTTTCCTCTGAGGCAGGAAGGGGCTGGCGCCTAGGCTGACGCTCTTTCCTCTCCCCACAGGCTGTCTACAAGGCCTGGCTGTGCTCTGAATACTTCAGCGTGACCCAGCAGGAATGCCAGCGCTGGGTGCCCTGCAAGCAATACTGCCTGGAGGTGCAGACCCGGTGCCCCTTTATCCTCCCTGACAATGAGGAAATGGTGTACGGAGGGCTCCCTGGCTTTATCTGTACAGGTAAAGACAGGGCCCAGGGAGAGGGAGGCCGGGGGTCCAGGGCAGGCACCAGGTCGGGGCTGTGGTCGGGGAGGACAACAGGGAAGTTGGGTTAGGGGAAGGTTAGTGACTGCAGGAGTGGGTACTGAGGCTCCAGGCTGGGATGGGGTGAAGAGAATATGGCCAGGGAGTTATCCCAGAGAAGCTGTTTGGGCTCTCGGGGAGATAAGTATCCAGATACGGATGGCCCTAAAGGACGGCGTGAGAGTCCTGGGCAGGACTGCCAGAGCAGCCCCAGCTTTGATGATCACCTCTCTCAGAAGGGCATGGTCAGCAGCCCCTTAGCACCCCACCCTGCCTTCCTTATCCATTGGCAGGGTTGCTGGACACTTCACCAAAGCGGCCGGAAACCAAGTGCTGTGACGTGCAGTGGGTCTCCTGTGAGTCGGAGAAGAAGAAGTTCAAGGAGTCTGAAGCCCCCAAAACCCACCACCAGCAATTCCACCACTCTTATTTCCACCACTACCACCAACAGTACCACCACTACCACCCCCACCACGAGCCCCCAGGCCGCCTCGGTCACAAACCCTCCCTGCTGCCAGTGTCTGGGGGCTCCCGCCTCAGCCCCAGCAGGATCCGCCTCTGCATCCTTGTCCTCATGCTCCTCCATACCATGGTGTCCTTCTCCAGCAGCCAGGGTGGCGGGGGACCGGGGCTAGAGGCACTGCCTGCCCTTGACGAGGGCCTGCCTCGGGAGGAGTGACAGCAGGGAGGGAGACAGACCTCCACCACACGTCAGCTCCAGCCCCTCCGGGGGACAGGGCGGAGGCCCCTCCCATGGGAGGTGCAGGACCAGGTGGGGGACGGGGGAATCACACATCGCCCCCAGTCAACCCCCACCCCAAAAACAGCTCCAACAGAACCGCCAGAGGGCCCCAGGGAGCTGCAAAACTCATCTGGGAGAAAAAGGCAGGAGCAGCAGGTGCCCCCCTCCCAGGCCCCCATCTATGGGGCTTAGCCAAAAACAGGGGGTGCTGCTGGAAATGCCTATCCCCACTGAGAGCCCTGATCCCAGGGAAGAAGGCTGCTTATCCAGCCTTGGCCCTGCAGGGAATGTTGGGGGGCACCGAGGGGAGAAGCTCTTTCCCCCCTCCGCATTCCTTTTGTTGCCACGATCCTTAATTCCCTCCTGCCCATACCCCTGCAGGCAACGGCAGACGATGCAGTGGCCCTCCTTCCACTCTGGTGCACCTTGTCCCATGTGGGGCCACCATAGGGAAGGACCAGGCTGGGACACAGGTGTATGCAGTTACGGCTAGGTGGCGGCCCCAGTTAAGCCGTGCCCCAGTACCCTAGGCGATGAGGTATAGGAATAGTGATGGGTGAGAGTGGATAGAGGGAAGAGGGAGTGGAGAGTTGGCGCAGCGCACAGAGGGCTTAGAAAGATGGCTGAACAGCCTGTCGCCACCTGGCTTTGGGGAGGTAGATGATCAGTGTTGAGTCAGACTCGAGGACACCACCCCAAATAAGAAGGGGTTGTACAAGGAGCCCTCTGGGGAAAGAGCACAGGGACTGGGGTCTGGGGCCTTGAAACAGAAAGCTGAGGGCACATGGTCAGACTGCCGCTGTCTGAAGGGCCATATCTTACAGAAGGTGCACATACTCCCAAGGGCCACTCTTGCCCTGGAGATCTTGGCCTTAGGGTCAAAGACGTTTCCATTTCTGATCTCCATGGGGAGGAGGGACTTAAGCCCAAGAGGGTCAGGCCTGGCCTGGGTCCCCAGACTCCCCCATCTTGTCCTAGCCCAGGCCTCCATGAAGGAAACCCTGGTGGTGTTGCCCCAAGGCTTTCCAGAGATGAGCCTCCCCCATCCCCTGCCTGTCCCCATCCCCAGCCTACCAAAGAGTATTCATCCCTTCTGATCCCTGTCCCCATGGGTTACTATCCCAACTGTGGAACTACAGACTGCTCCTCACCCTATAATGGGTCCCCTAGTCCAGCCAGCCCTGCCCATTGCCAGAGAAAGTCCAGAAACTGGCAAGATAACCCACTGGATAAAAACAATGTGCTGTGGTTCCTTGACTGAGAGCCCTGAAGTGTGTAGTCAGGCTAGACCACTGCGCAAGAGAAGAGGCCTGGAGAGCCCTTTGGGGGCCGTGAGTCTCGTGCTGATCTCCTGGGAAGGGGAGGCCTCATGGCCTGGGACATCTACAAGCCAATAGGAACAGACAAGAAAGGAAACCACAACTATGTTCCTGGGACAGGCCAAGCGGCTTTCAGTGCCAGGAAGGCCAGTGAGCTAAGGGGGATAAACCTAGAGCTGCATTAGGCAAAACCAAGAAGGGGAGGGTGGGACAGCTGGAATGGGTTGGCTGAGGGATAAATAAGAGGCCTCACTAGTAGAGAGGGAATCATTCAGGAGTCTTAGCTGGGTCCCCAAATGGGCTTTGTGAAGACTGGGGAGTCCTTCCCTGTCAGGTTTCTCATTTCTCACAGCATCACCCCCACCCCCACCCCAGCCCTGTACCCTGCCCACTCACTCCCTGTTTGGCCTTCAGCATTGCAGGCCTAGCCACATACCCCATCCCTAGAGTGCTCTTTTCAGCTGGGGAGGGTAAGAGGTGCTGGCTCCTTTCCAGAGATGCTTCTGTAGACATGAGAGACCCTAGGTACTGCCTTCTAACTCCTGCATCCTCAGGAGGGGAAAAGGGACTGGGAAGTAAAGGGGGCTCTGAGGGCCCCAGGGAACAGACCCTTGGAGACTCCCATCCCCTCTTCCCCCTCACCAAGTGCCCAGGAGACCCCTGGCTCAGACCAGCCCAGGGCCTTGCCCAGTGGCAGGGGAAAGGGGCACCTCACTCCACTTCAGAGTCATTTGACTGTCCCCATCCACCCCGCTGCCCAGCTCTTCCACCACCCCGCCAGCTGCCCCGCCCTTCGTCACAGGCAGCAGAGCTGGGCAGCTTTCTTACACCATTTTCTACACTGTGCTTCACGAGTAGGACTTTCTTGCACTAGTTTCTATGACTGAGTCTGGATTCCTAGTAGTCCCTGTCCCTTCCTCCCTTACCTGGCTATGATTCAGTTGTCGCCCTTTCCCCTGCCTCTGTGTTTCAGTGAGAGTCTCTGTGTGTGTACTGCTTTCTGTTTTGTTGCGCTGTGGGGCAGAGGCCTCTCTGCTCTCGTTTCACCCCATAAAGAAATAAATGGTAAGACTTGATGATAACCCTCTCTTCATGGTTTTGTTCTGTGGTGTCAAGAACTGCCTGAGGAAAAAATCCATGGCTTGGGGAGGAGGTGGGACCAGAGGATGTGGACCCTCTGCCCTGCCACTTGTTGGCTCAAGTCTCAGAAAAAAAGGTGAAACTCTGTAGTAGGCCATTCTAGAGAATGAAGTCCAAACTCAGCCTATAGCAGGGCTCAGGCAAAGGAAAAGGCCGTTCAGCAAACTGAGCTAAGGGGATAAACCTAGAGCTGCATTAGGCAAAACCAAGAAGGGGAGGGTGGGACAGCTGGAATGGGTTGGCTGAGGGATAAATAAGAGGCCTCACTAGTAGAGAGGGAATCATTCAGGAGTCTTAGCTGGGTCCCCAAATGGGCTTTGTGAAGACTGGGGAGTCCTTCCCTGTCAGGTTTCTCATTTCTCACAGCATCACCCCCACCCCCACCCCAGCCCTGTACCCTGCCCACTCACTCCCTGTTTGGCCTTCAGCATTGCAGGCCTAGCCACATACCCCATCCCTAGAGTGCTCTTTTCAGCTGGGGAGGGTAAGAGGTGCTGGCTCCTTTCCAGAGATGCTTCTGTAGACATGAGAGACCCTAGGTACTGCCTTCTAACTCCTGCATCCTCAGGAGGGGAAAAGGGACTGGGAAGTAAAGGGGGCTCTGAGGGCCCCAGGAACAGCCCCTTTGGGAGACTCCCATCCCCTCTTCCCCCTCACCAAGTGCCCAGGAGACCCCTGGCTCAGACCAGCCCAGGGCCTTGCCCAGTGGCAGGGGAAAGGGGCACCTCACTCCACTTCAGAGTCATTTGACTGTCCCCATCCACCCCGCTGCCCAGCTCTTCCACCACCCCGCCAGCTGCCCCGCCCTTCGTCACAGGCAGCAGAGCTGGGCAGCTTTCTTACACCATTTTCTACACTGTGCTTCACGAGTAGGACTTTCTTGCACTAGTTTCTATGACTGAGTCTGGATTCCTAGTAGTCCCTGTCCCTTCCTCCCTTACCTGGCTATGATTCAGTTGTCGCCCTTTCCCCTGCCTCTGTGTTTCAGTGAGAGTCTCTGTGTGTGTACTGCTTTCTGTTTTGTTGCGCTGTGGGGCAGAGGCCTCTCTGCTCTCGTTTCACCCCATAAAGAAATAAATGGTAAGACTTGATGATAACCCTCTCTTCATGGTTTTGTTCTGTGGTGTCAAGAACTGCCTGAGGAAAAAATCCATGGCTTGGGGAGGAGGTGGGACCAGAGGATGTGGACCCTCTGCCCTGCCACTTGTTGGCTCAAGTCTCAGAAAAAAAGGTGAAACTCTGTAGCAGGCCATTCTAGAGAATGAAGTCCAAACTCAGCCTATAGCAGGGCTCAGGCAGATATGTGTGAGTGAAGGAAATGAGCTGGGCTGAGCTGAAGTGCAGACGCTGAAAGTGGCAACAAGTGCAGGATGTGGGAGTCTATGGGGGCAGCTCAAGGCCAGGGCTGACTTGTGGGAATCTGGGCCCCATGTTGGCAGGTTATCTCATTCTTCAAGGGACATCAAGACTCGAGATTTTTACATGGAGTCTCTAATGTTGAAATGTTGCCTCAAGTCTAAAACAAAGAAACCCACATACCTCTGTGTGGGCTAAATATGCAGACCACACACGGCCTGAGAATTAGCAGTTTTCACTTCTGTCACAGCCTTTGCTTCTGGTCCCCCAGCCTCATCTCTCCCGCTGTCTCATCAGGCCCACCTTCCCATCCCAGATGGGAAGGTGCTCAGGTAGCAGGGGAGGGCCAGCAGAGAGAGCCCACCACTGCGGCATTTTCACACCCAGGAGAGGGGAGAGTGTAAGCTGGGAGGGAATCTGGTGTCCTCACTGAGCTGCTAAATTTCTTCCTTGAGAAAACCCATCCCCCAACTCCCCAGAAAGCAGCAGAGCACGGGTTCAGGGCACAGTCTCTGGATTCTGAGTGTATGAGTTCACAACCTGACTTCCCTGACTATGAGTTCCCTGACTTCCTTGTGCCTTAGTGTCTTTATGTAGAAGGGTTATTGTGAGAGTTAGATGATAGACAGCAAGTGCTGTGCACAACAGCTGGCGTGAAGGAGCTGCTGAACCATCAGTCATTATTATTGTCATCAGTCTCTCGGTCTTCTCTTTCCTTGACCTCCACCTAAAACAGTCACCAAGTTCTGTCCATTCTTCCTGGGCAATATGTATCAAATCCTTCCCCTCCTTCCCACCCTGCTCCCACTCAGCCACTTCAGGCCCTCAGCAGCTTTTGCCAGGACTGTTACAGTACCTCCCAACTAATCTGTTGTTCAATTACTCCAATTCCAATCTATCTTCCCCAGCACTACACGCTTTGACACTTAGGAGACACACGATAAATATTTTGTGAGAGAGCTCAAGTCTCAGAAAAAAGGTGAAACTCTGTAGCAGGCCATTCTAGAGATGAAGTCCAAACTCAGCCTATAGCAGGGCTCAGGCAGATATGTGTGAGTGAAGGAAATGAGCTGGGCTGAGCTGAAGTGCAGACGCTGAAAGTGGCAACAAGTGCAGGATGTGGGAGTCTATGGGGGCAGCTCAAGGCCAGGGCTGACTTGTGGGAATCTGGGCCCCATGTTGGCAGGTTATCTCATTCTTCAAGGGACATCAAGACTCGAGATTTTTACATGGAGTCTCTAATGTTGAAATGTTGCCTCAAGTCTAAAACAAAGAAACCCACATACCTCTGTGTGGGCTAAATATGCAGACCACACACGGCCTGAGAATTAGCAGTTTTCACTTCTGTCACAGCCTTTGCTTCTGGTCCCCCAGCCTCATCTCTCCCGCTGTCTCATCAGGCCCACCTTCCCATCCCAGATGGGAAGGTGCTCAGGTAGCAGGGGAGGGCCAGCAGAGAGAGCCCACCACTGCGGCATTTTCACACCCAGGAGAGGGGAGAGTGTAAGCTGGGAGGGAATCTGGTGTCCTCACTGAGCTGCTAAATTTCTTCCTTGAGAAAACCCATCCCCCAACTCCCCAGAAAGCAGCAGAGCACGGGTTCAGGGCACAGTCTCTGGATTCTGAGTGTATGAGTTCACAACCTGACTTCCCTGACTATGAGTTCCCTGACTTCCTTGTGCCTTAGTGTCTTTATGTAGAAGGGTTATTGTGAGAGTTAGATGATAGACAGCAAGTGCTGTGCACAACAGCTGGCGTGAAGGAGCTGCTGAACCATCAGTCATTATTATTGTCATCAGTCTCTCGGTCTTCTCTTTCCTTGACCTCCACCTAAAACAGTCACCAAGTTCTGTCCATTCTTCCTGGGCAATATGTATCAAATCCTTCCCCTCCTTCCCACCCTGCTCCCACTCAGCCACTTCAGGCCCTCAGCAGCTTTTGCCAGGACTGTTACAGTACCTCCCAACTAATCTGTTGTTCAATTACTCCAATTCCAATCTATCTTCCCCAGCACTACACGCTTTGACACTTAGGAGACACACGATAAATATTTTGTGAGAGATCTGCTGCCCTAAAGTACACATCTAATCTTCCCAAAGGGAACATTATACACCCACGATCAAAAACATCAGATGGCTCCACCTTGCCTGTAGAATCAAGTTTAAACTTCTCAGCATGACTTTCAAGGCTCTTTGGATTCTGATCCCATCCTACCAGTCTGAAGCTGTCAACCACGCCCATCCCATACACCTTTCACTGAACAAGCTCTGTGCCTTCTCACCTTCTATCCTTGGCTCACATGGTTTCTTCTGCCCAGGATGTCCTCTCTCCATCCCTACCCATCACTGCCTTAGCTAGTTTTCAGAGTCCAGCTCCAATGCCACCTCTGCTATGAAGACTTCCATATTCCCCTTCTCCCAGGCTAAACACTCTCTCATCCTCTTCTGTCTCTGTAACACTTTGTACCCGAATCATGGTACTTATCACACATCCTGCCTACATTTGACTTAGTCATTCATTCATTCATTCAGAACATACCTATCAAGCAATTACTATAAATCAAACATGATGCTGTGTGCTAGGAATACAGCAGTAAAAGACATGTTATTGACCCACAAGACAACATGATGTCATGTATTCAGCAACCATAATATACTTACTATACATTACATTACTTACTTACATTCTAGGTCTTCCCTTGTAGCTTAGCCAGTAAAGAATCCATCTGCAATGCAGGAGACTCCAGTTCGATTCCTGGGTCGGGAAGTTCCCCTGGAGAATGGATAGGATACCCACTGTAGTATTCTTGGGCTTCCCTTGTGGCTCAGACAGTAAAGAATCTGCCTGCTATATAGGAGACCTGGGTTGGGAAGATCCCTTAGAGAAGGGAAAGGCTACCCACTCTTGCCTGGAGAATCCCATGGCTCGTCCGTGAGTCGCTAAGAGTCAGACACAACTGAGTGACTTCACTTAGTAACATTGTAGTTTTTGTCCACCACATGTCCATGAGGGAGCCAGGTTCTCTTGACCAAAAGCACAGGAAGGAAAGGCAAGGGACTGCAGGAGGCTATAGACCCACAGTGCTAAGAGAGTGAAAGGCACAATGGCTGTCCCAAGGAAGTGACCCTACCAGCCCCACGTTGCCCTTTGACTCCTGGATTTTGCCCTGCAACTGCTCCTTTGAGTGATTCCTTCACCCTGGTGCTCTCCCTTCAGAGCAGTCCAGCTACAGGCAGTCTCAGTCTCTTCCAGTGCCAGCATGTGCAGGAGAGGTGGCAGCCATGTCTCACAGCCCTGCCCATGCAGCAGAATCACTTCCACTCTGGTCTCATCAGCAGAGATTCGGATTGAATTAGTCCAGGTTGGGGTCCCAGCTTCAGTATTGTTTAACAAACTCCACAGGAGGTTCTAATGTGTAGCCAGGCTTGCCAATCACAGGATGAAGAGACGGCTGGGGCTACATGAAGTCCTTGTAATTTTCAGATAAGTGGTACTAGAAAAAGACCTCTTACAATGAGTTCATTTGAAGTGGGGACCAACATTTTGCAGTAAAGTGGAGGAAAAGGAAGTAAGGGTTTGACTGAGACTTTATCTTGGAAAAGAAAATTGAAAAGGTGAAAAACATTTAAATTTATAAAGTATAAATAATTGCAAATATGCACTAATTCTTAGGATGAATGAATCAAGCTTTGGAGGATGACAATCTTCCTGACCAAAGTGCACGACAACATAATATTGACTTTTGCCACACGATCATTAACAAAGTTTTGTTTTGTTTTTCCAAAATTAGAGGGCTTCTTCAATTATCCCTAGGACCTCCTGTAATCCTTTGAGAGTGGAATCATTCTCTTTAAAGTCCTGATTCTGTCATTACCAGGTCAATTTTCTTTTCCAACAGTGGTAACTGATCTATCTCTGCCAAATCCCATTTTCAAGGACTTTACATGACATTAGAGATTGTCTGTCTATGTCACTTTCACTGACTTCATAAATCCTGAATCTTTTGCAAGACCTGCAGTTTCCCTCTGAAATTTATTTGCATTGTGTAATACTAGCAATTAACAAGAGGTTGAAAAGACCTTAACATAATGGGTTTGGACAAACAGTATTAGCTATGAAATGAGGGGGGAGACTTACATGTAGGACTCCGGTAGTGAATATTTAGTGCTATGACAACTCTGCCTTTCATAAAGCCCCTTTTCCTTTTCGAATTTTTAATCTACTTATCTCTAACATGAAGGGATAGGGTTAGATATTGTTATAGAAAATAAAATGTTTTAATTAAGTAACTTACATGAAATAGTATATGTGGTAGCATTAAGCACAGTGTCTGTCACAGAGGAAGAACTCATAATCCCAGCTTTTCCTTCCTTCCAAAAATATTCTTAGATTCTTATAAAAGACAGTGAGGGACAGGAAAGGAAAAAGGGAGATGTGCATCAGAGTGACTAGAAAGGAGACCCAGAGCTTCTGCCCAAAGCCCAAGTTTCTATCTCATTATGACTCCCTCTCGTCACAGTCTCTGTGAAGGGTCACAGATCTAGTCACTAAACACTGAGCACCCATGAGACTAACTGTTTAAGGGTGTGGAGCGGGAGTCCAAAGATCATGCAGACAGGGGATCTGCCCTCAAGAAGCTCCTGGGCTGGTTGGGAAGAAAACACATGAACAGAAATTGCTGAAAAATACCTCTAGAATTTTGATAATTTCTTCCACCACTGTGGTCACCACTTAGACCAGGCCACCGTCACCTCTCTCCTGGACGGCCGCAGTGACCTCCTAACTGGTTTCCCTGCTTCCAGTTTTGCTTCCCCCCCACCGCCACCCACCCCTCCCCCACCCCCAGCCATACACACACAGAGTTGGACACGACTGCATGACTACCCACGCGCACACACACATACATAGTTCACCCATAGGAATCATCCAAAAATACAGATCATGTCTTTCCCCTGCTAATACATTCTGATAGCTTCCCACCTGAACTGGAATGAAATCCAAACCCCTTACCTGGCTTACAGGGCCCTACATGACCTGTCCCTTGCTACCTCCAGTCACCTGGTACACTCCCTTTAGTATCCTTCAGCCACCCTGCTTCATTTCTTTTCCTCTGATATGCCAAGCTTGTTCCCGTCTCAAGACCTTTGTACATGTTCTTCCTCAGCCTGAAATGTTCTTTGCTTACATTTTTGCACTACTGACTCTTTATTATCAGATGTAACCTTACATGGCACTTTCTCAGAAAGGCCTTTCCTGACTATTGTAGGCATAGTAGTGCCCTTCTTGCCCCCAGACCCTCCATCATACCACTTGTTTCTATATGAAGCTCGTGTGGTAAGTATTTGAAATGATCTTGTTTATACATCATCTTTCTTGTTCATTGCCTCCGTTTCATCTGAATGTAAGCTCTGAGTAAACAAGAGCTTTCTGTCTGCTCCCTGCCTCCCCAGTGCCTTAGGAAAAATTCACTACCCAAATGGTGGTTGATGCAGGTGAGTGGTTCATTTGGGTAAGAGTGAGTGGTGGTTGGATGTGAGGAATGGATGACAAGAGATGACAAGAGATGTGAGGAATGAAGACTGAAAGACAGCCTGCGGTCATCATACGAAAGGTCTTGAAGGGCAGACTAGGAAACTTTATACCGCGGCTCACGGGGAGCCATGGAAGATGATTGAGCTTAAGAGGAATATTATCAGCAGACCTGAAGAAAGAGACATCTAGTGCCACGTGCCGGGTGGATTGGTGGGCGAAGTGAATTGGATGGGAGGAGGGGGTTGTGGTTTAGGAATCCACCAACCACTGTTGCTCACCTTCGCCCTCGCTCCGCTCCAGGCCCTCCTCCGCGGTCCTGGTCCCCTCCGCTCCCGCACTCCTCTGGGGCCACGCAAGAGCCCTGACCGCTGTTCCCCGACACCAGCCGCTGGGTGGCGCTGTGGCTCCTCCTACCCGGGCAGGAGGCGCCAGGGAGGCGGAGGCGCAACCGCCGAACCGGGCCTTGGCGCTGGGGTCCGTCGGCGCCTGCCCAGCGGGCTCTTCCTAGCCGCCTCGTTCTCCCACCTCCGCGCCGCTCCGCGTCCAGGCCCGTCCCGCCCCCGCCCCCCTCTCGCCCCCACTCCACCCCCACCCCAGCCCGGGGGCCGCTTTCCTCTGCCTCTGGCGCTCCTTGGCTTTCCGACCCGCCAGGCCAAAGTGGGGCCAGAGGCGGCGGCTGGGCGGGCTGCAGGGGCGGGGTGCAGGGGCGGGGTGCAGGGGCGGGGTGCAGGGGCGGGTAGTGGGGCCCCAGGGCGCCCTCCCTTTTCAGCCCATTCCGGCCTCGGGCCTCCTGGGACCCCGGGGAAGAGCTAGAGCTCCCGTGGCCACCGCACTGAGCTGCCCGGCCAGCCCCATTCAGCCAGGCCCGCACTAAAGGGAAATCAGGGCAGGGATAGCCTTTGGATGAAAAGGGCTCCATCCGTGAAGGAGCCAGTTCCTTGCTGTGTTAACAAGAGCTTTCTGTCTGCTCCCTGCCTCCCCAGTGCCTTAGGAAAAATTCACTACCCAAATGGTGGTTGATGCAGGTGAGTGGTTCATTTGGGTAAGAGTGAGTGGTGGTTGGATGTGAGGAATGGATGACAAGAGATGACAAGAGATGTGAGGAATGAAGACTGAAAGACAGCCTGCGGTCATCATACGAAAGGTCTTGAAGGGCAGACTAGGAAACTTTATACCGCGGCTCACGGGGAGCCATGGAAGATGATTGAGCTTAAGAGGAATATTATCAGCAGACCTGAAGAAAGAGACATCTAGTGCCACGTGCCGGGTGGATTGGTGGGCGAAGTGAATTGGATGGGAGGAGGGGGTTGTGGTTTAGGAATCCACCAACCACTGTTGCTCACCTTCGCCCTCGCTCCGCTCCAGGCCCTCCTCCGCGGTCCTGGTCCCCTCCGCTCCCGCACTCCTCTGGGGCCACGCAAGAGCCCTGACCGCTGTTCCCCGACACCAGCCGCTGGGTGGCGCTGTGGCTCCTCCTACCCGGGCAGGAGGCGCCAGGGAGGCGGAGGCGCAACCGCCGAACCGGGCCTTGGCGCTGGGGTCCGTCGGCGCCTGCCCAGCGGGCTCTTCCTAGCCGCCTCGTTCTCCCACCTCCGCGCCGCTCCGCGTCCAGGCCCGTCCCGCCCCCGCCCCCCTCTCGCCCCCACTCCACCCCCACCCCAGCCCGGGGGCCGCTTTCCTCTGCCTCTGGCGCTCCTTGGCTTTCCGACCCGCCAGGCCAAAGTGGGGCCAGAGGCGGCGGCTGGGCGGGGTGCAGGGGCGGGGTGCAGGGGCGGGGTGCAGGGGCGGGGTGCAGGGGCGGGTAGTGGGGCCCCAGGGCGCCCTCCCTTTTCAGCCCATTCCGGCCTCGGGCCTCCTGGGACCCCGGGGAAGAGCTAGAGCTCCCGTGGCCACCGCACTGAGCTGCCCGGCCAGCCCCATTCAGCCAGGCCCGCACTAAAGGGAAATCAGGGATGCAGGGGATAGCCTTTGGATGAAAAGGGGCTCCATCCGTGAAGGAGCCAGTTCCTTGCTTGTGTTAACAGCCCAGCTTTTCCTCTTGGCCCTGGGAACTAGAAGCGGGTCACTGGGGACTCCTCTTTTGGTCCCTGGTACTACTGGCCCAGATATCTGAGAGCTCTCTCTCTAGATTCTGTATCCTAAAGGACTTCCGCCATCCTCCCCGCTCTTGTCTGCCCAGTTCCTCATTACCTCCCAACAGGCCTCCTGCCTCCAGCCTGCTGCCCCTGCAGCCCAGACTGCCTTGCACAGGACCAGGAGCCTCCTGGAGCACCAGTCTGGCATCCTGCCCCTGTAAGGGCTCCCATTACTTGGAAAAAATGGAAAGCTGGCGTTCACGACCCTCCACTGACCTCACTATTTTGGCCTCTCCTCAGCTTACATCTAGAGAGTTAAAGGCCTACCCCTGGTAAGCTGCCCTGAGTGGAAGGGGAGCTAGAAGGGGAAGAGAACACAGTGGGAGGCTCTGTGGGAGTCTTAGAGGGCTATGAGGCATCTGTTTGAACAGCTTTAACTCATGATCACACTGTCACAGCTGGAGAGATGCAGAGAACACAGCACCTGCCTCCCCTAGAGCACTGGTCCCCAACCTTTTTTGGCACCAGGGACTGGTTCCGTGGAAGACAATTTTTCCATGGACCAGGGGGTTGGCAGATGGTTTCAGGATGATTTAAGCACATTACATTTATTGTGTACTTTATTTCTATTATTATTACATCAGCTCCCCCTCAGATCATCAGGCATTAGGTCCCAGAGGTTGGGGATCCCTGCCCTAGAGCATGACAGCATATCCGTGTTTATTTCTTCACCCCCGTTCTGTCTCCCTTTTCCCATAGATCTGTTAGGCTCTCCTGCCATCTCCCTGCCCCCCTTCCCATCAGCATTGCCCACCCCTTTACTCCCCTCCTGCTAGTCCATGAGGTTTTTTCTCAACAAGCACACACCATCCTTTCACAAAGTGGTTGATGACATGCATGACCAGGTTTCTCTGTGATGTTCAGTCTCGCTTTTCAGCAGTTTTTCCTTGAGTAACTTAATATTCACAGATGCTAAGACTACAGGTAGCTCTTCGTGAGGAAAGGCTGGAAATGCCTATATTGAATTTAGTCTTGTTGAATCCAGCATATAAACGTGGAAATTAACATGGAAAAGCATACAAGTGAACAGGAAAATTGGCAAAGGCAGATGTATTGGCAAACAAAGCACTGATGGTTAATTCCAGGCTGCCCTGTACCCTTGAAATCCGTGCCCAGAGTTAGATATGGCTCATTCATGATTTTAGAAGTGGCCTGAAAGATGAAAGAGCTTTGGATCAAAAATATAACTCTGAGAAAGGTGGGATAAGAAGAGACACCTCGTCTACCCTGACTCCATCTCAGGGTAGCTTTCCTGGAGAAATGTGTCTCCCAAACAAGCTCTTACTGCTAAGAATATCCTCTTCCATTTGCACTGCACATGTACACACAGTGGCTTTTGCTCCTCACAGTAACCCTGTGCAATGTGTCCTTTGTCACTCAGTCACATCCGACTCTTTTCGGCCCTATGGATTGTGTCGTGCCAGGCTCCTTTGTCAATGGAATTCTCCAGACATGAATACTGGAGTAGGTTGCCATGCCCTCCTCTAGGGGAATCTTCCCAACCCTGTGCAATAAAGATTATCATTTTGAGTTTACAGATGAAAAAACTGAGACTCAGAGAGGCTAAAAGCCCCACCCTCTCTTCCAACATCCCCCAAAGAAAGAAAACAAACCATAAATAAAATGCAGAGCAAAAGTCTAGGACTAGAAGCCAAGAATTCTAACTCCCAGACCAGTGCCAGCATCCTTTCACCCACAGTTTGGTGACCTGTTGAGGACCCCAAAAGTAAGCTGACTGGCCCAGGTCCTAGACCATCACTCTGTTCTCAAAAGCAGTTGCAAATGCAGGCAGCATGTGTGAAGTAGAGGTAGTGGCTTTCACCTGGTCGCTGGGCTGTGCTGACACCGGGCCTCAGTTTAAATGATGACAGGGAGCTCAGGCAATATAAAGGTTTGCAGGACCAACAAAGCAAGAGCCAGCCTTTCCAAACACCCTCTACTGCTGCGGTCTCCAAGCAAAGGCTTCCAAAGACATTTTGTTTGATTTGACATTGTTGGTCTGTACAGTATTTAAAGTGGACTTTGATTTCTTCAATAAGAATTTTTTTTAAATGTTTATTTATCTGGCTGAGCTGGGTCTTAGTTATGGCGTGTGGGATCTAGTTCCCTAACCAGGGATTGAACCCAGGCCCCCTGCATTGGGAGCACAGAATTTTAGCCACTGGACCACCAGGAAAGTCCCAATAAGAGTTAGTTGTTGTTTTTTTTGTTTGTTTGTTTGTTTTTTCTATTTTGGCCTTTCATTGGTTTCTTTGTTTTCATCCATCTTTATTCTTTGACCTGTGTGGGCCTCCCATTGCAGTCACCTCTCTTGTTGCAGATCACCGGCTCTGGGCACATGCACTCCAGAGTGCTAGCTCATAATTGGACACACTGGTTCAGCCACTCTGTGGCACATGGAATCTTCCCGGGCCAGGGATCAAACCGGTTGCCCCTTACACTGCAAGGCAGACTCTTTGCCCACCAGGGAAGCCCCCAATAAGAGTTTTAATAAGAGTGTTAAGTGAGAGTTCAATGAGAGTATCATCATTAAGAGCATGGCCCAGGTTTGCATCCTGAATCTGTCACTTGTTCTGTGTGACTCTAGAAAGGTTACTTGAAACTCTCTGTGCCTCACTTTGCTCATCTGTGAAACAAAGATACACAATCGCTCTCCACCTCATAGAACTACAGCGAATTTTGAGTTAGGATATCTGAAGCACCTGGAACACTGCCTGACAGGTAATAAGTGCTATATGTGTGTTGGCTATTACTATTTTTTATTGTGTATCAGGTGGGGAGAGTTCACATAAAATCCAGATTTCCATCTTCTTAAAATTTCAGCAGTTCTGACAGTACTGGGGCCTCACGGCCTGCTGGAACAGAATCTGCCCTCTTCAGACGGAGTACACCGTTGCTTAGTTTAGTAAACTACTTGGCAAAGTCACTACCATGGTCATTATTCCACATCCAAGTGTACTTAAGTCAGTTTCACTCTGCTCCTTCCTTCCTGGGCCACCTCATCTACTCTGCTTGGCTTGGCAGTACTCGACCTCTATGGAGTCCAGGTTTGGGCTGCCTCCTTGGCACCCAGAAGTGAAGCCTTCTGGCAATTTCAGCTGAAGTGAAAGCAGATTGGCAAGAGCAATGACAGAAGACCAGGAGATAAACCCTCCTTCTCCAAAAACATTTCTCCCAGTCATCTGGGAGGGAGCTCTAAAGGGGGCACAGTGCCCGCATCGGAGGAGGGCACCCTCCAGACCAAGGTCCCTCTCCTTTACCCGACGAAAGGTCCCCAGTCCGATCCAACAGACTTCTTTCTTTTACCTTTTTGTTTTTCAAAAGTCTGTGTGACACCCTGGACTGGTGTAAAGGTCCTGAGGTACAGGGGAAGCAAAGTAAAGCAGACAGAGCTCCTGCCTTCTAGAGACTCACTGTATAGGTTCTGGAAAAGTCTGAGTTGGAAGGAAATCTGGAGAGGTAACTGAAGTGATGACTTTCACCCAGAGTTCTACGCAGCCTTTGCGCTTTAGAGAGGCAGGAAAGAAGTGCTCTTCAAACATTGGATATGTGTTGGTAGATATCAGACAACAATCAAGAACCGTAACCCTTTACTTCACATCACTAATTTGTTTAAAATCACCCCATAACTCTGATTTATTTACTTTCTCATAAGGTAAATGAAGTGAATTTGAACTCAGTGAAAAAGTGGGGGAAAAAATAAAATGAATAAATAAATTAAAAACTGGGAAAGTGGGAAAAGTGAAAGTCACTCAGTCATGTCCAACTTTGCCACCGCACCGGGTTCTTAGGTCCAGGCAAGAATACTGGAGCAGGTAGCCTTTCCTTTCTCCAGGGGATCTTCCTGACTCAGGGATGGAACCTGGGCCTTCTGCACTGCAGGCAGATTCTTTACTGCCTGAACCACCAGGGAAGCCCATTGAATGCACTTTTCATTCTCAAAGCACTTCTTGGGTCTGTTTTATATAGTAGGCTTCTGTGTAAGATATCATGAAAAGGGGGAGGGTTCCACTGCTTTAAAAGGTTCTTGTTTGACAGAAAAGGAAATAGATTCAGAGAAAAGAAAATACCTAAGGTCACACAGCCTGGTCAGAGCAGAGTCTGGTCCAGAAGTAGGGCCCCCTGCCAAGCAGTACTAGATGATGCCCACTATACCTCTTAAGTATTGAATACAAAATGTGATTTAATAATTGAGCTGCATTAGGAGCATCCTTCCCTGTGAGATTTTAACATAGCTAGAACAGACCCTGGCTCCAGGACACTTTGGAGCTCAACCAACAGAGCAAACTACCATTTTCTCCATCATATGACTTTCTTATGGGGCCCGAGCATTCGACAGACCTCAGATGTAGGCTTTTTTTCTGTCAGAGGCATCACACTCCTGCTTGCTCTGTCTTCTGGAGCATCCTGAGATTCCTTCAAGCCAGAGCTTGGACTAGGAAAGCCAAAAGTTTTACTTGTTCAATATGGCTTGATTCCCAAAGGCTGGAACTGAGCTCTGAGCTCTGAGCTCTGAGCTTCTTGCCTACACTTTCTTGGGGCTTGCAGGTCTCGCTGTGTTCCTGCTCGTTCCACGCCCTTCCTCCCAGGTGCTGGACCCCTTCAACGCTCACTTGCTGGCAGACATTCCCATGAGCCCTCTCTCTTAGTCACCACTCCCCCTGAAACCACAGCTGCTGCTCCAGACCTCCTGCCTTTTATCTTGCCCCAGAAGCTGAGTCCTCTGGTCCCTTAATTGTTCGGGTTGCTCCTTTCTGAACTCACTCCAATTGAGCTTCATAAATTGAAGATAATTGGACTGTCTCATTCAGGTTATGAGCCCCTGGGGTGGTGTCTTCTGGGTCTGGCAGAGCCCTGCTTAGAAAAGGTGAGGGCTGAGGGGAGGGGCACAGAGGAGGCCAGTCTAGGGGTCTGGCTTAGACCCCTGGGAAGAAAGCAGAGGGTCACTGTACAGACATTCCTCCACCTGCTAAACTTTGCAGCCTCAATCTGCTCTACCTGCCCTATTCCTCCCAGACCAGCGACTGTGTGAGACACCAATCCTTCTCCACCAACGATGTTGGCAGTAGTTGTCCAGTACATGAAATGACTTTTCAAATACTGTCCAAGAAGTCCTAAAATTGTAGACAAAAGACCCTCCTCAGAGGGCTTCTGAGTGAGTTACCAGTGATAAGGTAGAAGCTTATAGGAGGAAACAGACTGAGAAGAATCTTGGGCAACTTGTCATTTACTAAACATGCTTCATTCCGTACGATAACATCTCCCCAGGGAAACTGATGCCGCCACCTATCTTGGAAGGCTGACTTGACCACATCCAAGGTATCCAGGGAGATGGGGTTTATTGTTCCTCTAAGAGGTGGTTACAGCAAGGGTTGAGGGGCTAAAATAATTATGTTTTGTTCTACACTCATGACTCCCTTTCTGCCCATCATCTCATGATGTCCTATTGTTGTGACAGAGCAGTGGGCCAGGACACATCCTAGAGCAGACCTCTGGCCATTCTTCCTAGATGTGAGAGCTGCTCCCTTCCCACCACCTCCAAGGTCATGCTCCAATGGCTCATCCTCCTGTGCTTCCCATTGTGTCAAAACCTTTCCATCACTCTCCAGTTCCTGAAGGTAGGCAAAACCATGAGCCTGGCACAAAGTAATTGTCTATTGAATAAATGAATGTGAATAAGTTAATTAATACAGTGCTTATGGTCTATATTCTTCCATGCTTTACACCTTGATAGAATCTATCTCCTTCCTTCCCTTACGGGTCTAACATCAGAGTATTTTCTCTCAGAAAGTGACAAGGGGAGGTATATCGCTTATCCTTTTGTCTCCAGTTGGCACTGTATCCATATGCTCCCAAGTACAAGGTTTTTTAGGACTTCCAAAGTAGAAAGGGAAGCAGCTGGGCTGTGGTCAAAAGAGCACTCAAACTTGGAATCAGAAGTCCTGTTATGAGATTGCTGTTGTTGATGTTTGTTTGTTTGTTTGTTTGTTTTGAGATGGCTGTTTTTGCACTCACTAGCTAGAACCTAAATTGCAAGAGAGAAAATGAGGCTAGGAAGTAGGAATAAGATTTGTACGCCACTTCAAAGAGAATTGGGCTTCCATTCACCCAATGAAACTTTACTGAAGATCTAATCACTCTGACTGCTAGGGGAAACCATCATTGAAGAGCAAGACTACAGACAAGGGGACAAGTTAGAAGTCTATATCATTAATTATGGCAAAATATAAAGACTTGAATGAAGGTGGTAGCAACAGAGAGCAGTGGAAACATTGAAGAGCTATTTAGGAAGTAGAATTGGTAGGACGTTTATTGGAAAATGCTGAAGGAGAGGACAATGTAGATAGTAACCTGGGATCGGTAGGAAACTGATGCCGCCACCTATCTTGGAAGGCTGACTTGACCACATCCAAGGTATCCAGGGAGATGGGGTTTATTGTTCCTCTAAGAGGTGGTTACAGCAAGGGTTGAGGGGCTAAAATAATTATGTTTTGTTCTACACTCATGACTCCCTTTCTGCCCATCATCTCATGATGTCCTATTGTTGTGACAGAGCAGTGGGCCAGGACACATCCTAGAGCAGACCTCTGGCCATTCTTCCTAGATGTGAGAGCTGCTCCCTTCCCACCACCTCCAAGGTCATGCTCCAATGGCTCATCCTCCTGTGCTTCCCATTGTGTCAAAACCTTTCCATCACTCTCCAGTTCCTGAAGGTAGGCAAAACCATGAGCCTGGCACAAAGTAATTGTCTATTGAATAAATGAATGTGAATAAGTTAATTAATACAGTGCTTATGGTCTATATTCTTCCATGCTTTACACCTTGATAGAATCTATCTCCTTCCTTCCCTTACGGGTCTAACATCAGAGTATTTTCTCTCAGAAAGTGACAAGGGGAGGTATATCGCTTATCCTTTTGTCTCCAGTTGGCACTGTATCCATATGCTCCCAAGTACAAGGTTTTTTAGGACTTCCAAAGTAGAAAGGGAAGCAGCTGGGCTGTGGTCAAAAGAGCACTCAAACTTGGAATCAGAAGTCCTGTTATGAGATTGCTGTTGTTGATGTTTGTTTGTTTGTTTGTTTGTTTTGAGATGGCTGTTTTTGCACTCACTAGCTAGAACCTAAATTGCAAGAGAGAAAATGAGGCTAGGAAGTAGGAATAAGATTTGTACGCCACTTCAAAGAGAATTGGGCTTCCATTCACCCAATGAAACTTTACTGAAGATCTAATCACTCTGACTGCTAGGGGAAACCATCATTGAAGAGCAAGACTACAGACAAGGGGACAAGTTAGAAGTCTATATCATTAATTATGGCAAAATATAAAGACTTGAATGAAGGTGGTAGCAACAGAGAGCAGTGGAAACATTGAAGAGCTATTTAGGAAGTAGAATTGGTAGGACGTGATGCTTAATTGGATATAAGTGCTGAAGGGAGAGAGGACAATGTAGATAGCTATACCTGGGATTCTGTTGTGAGAAACTTTGTGAATAATAGTGTCACCAATGAACATGAGAAACAATGAGCTCTGGTTTGATGGAAGCACATTCAGGAAGTTAAGAGCTTGTTTTGGACGTGTAAAATACTAGGAGGAGGAAGAAGAGAGAGCCAATAAACAAGTGGATATATAGGTTTAGAGCTCAGGCAAGAGACTTGACTACTCCAGTATTCTTGCCAGGAGAACCCCATGAACAGTATGAAAAGGCAAAAATATATGACACCAGAAGATGATCCCCACGGGTTGGTAGGTGTTCAATATGCTACTGAGGAAGAATGGAGGACAATTATTAGTAGCTTCAGAAAGAATGAAACAGCTGGGCCAAAGCAGAAAAAACGCTCAGTTGTGGATGTGTCTGGTGGCAGAAGTAAAGTCTGATGCTATAAAGAACAATATTGTATAGGAAATTGGAATGTTAGGCCCATGAATCAAGTTCAGTTAGACGTGGTCAAGCAGGAAAAGGCAAGATTGAACATTGACATTTTAGGAATCAGCAAACTAAAATGGAGGAGAACAGGCAAATTTAATTCAGATGACCATATTATATCTACTACTATGGCCGAGAAATCCTTAGAAGAAATGGAGTAGCCTTTATAGTCAACAAAAGAGTCTGAAATGGAGTACTTGGGTGAAGTCTCATAAATGACAGAATGATCTTGTTTCGTTTCCCACACAAACCATTCAACATCACATTAATCCAAGTCTGTTCCACAACCACTGATACCAAAGAAACTGAAATTGACTGGTTCTATTAAGACCTACAAGATCTTCTAGAACTAACACCAAAAAAAGATGTCCTGTGTCCTTTTCATCATAGGAGATTGGAATGCAAAAGTAAGAAGTCAGTAGATACCTGGAATAACAGGAAAGTTTGGCCTTGGAGTATAAAATGAAGCAGTGCAAAGGCTAACAGTTTCGTCAAGAGAACACACTGGTCATAGCAAACACCCTTTTACAGCAACACAAGGGACAAGTCTACACATGGACATCACCAAACGGTCGATGCTAAAATCAGATTGATTATATTCTTTGTATTTGAAGATGGAGAAGCTCTATACAGTCAGTAAAAACAAGACATGGAGCTGACTGTGGTTTAGGTCATCAGTTCCTTATTGCAAAATTCTGGCTTAAATTGAAGAAAGCAGGGAAAACCACGAGGTCATTCATATATGACCTAAATGACATCCCTTATAATTATACAGTGCAAGTGATGAACAAATTCAAAGGATTAAATCCGTAGACAAAGTGCCTGGGACTATGGCAACTAATGGGGCCAAAAACCAATATATATAGACACCAGAAGATGATCCCCACGGGTTGGTAGGTGTTCAATATGCTACTGAGGAAGAATGGAGGACAATTATTAGTAGCTTCAGAAAGAATGAAACAGCTGGGCCAAAGCAGAAAAAACGCTCAGTTGTGGATGTGTCTGGTGGCAGAAGTAAAGTCTGATGCTATAAAGAACAATATTGTATAGGAAATTGGAATGTTAGGCCCATGAATCAAGTTCAGTTGGGACGTGGTCAAGCAGGAAAAGGCAAGATTGAACATTGACATTTTAGGAATCAGCAAACTAAAATGGAGGAGAACAGGCAAATTTAATTCAGATGACCATATTATATCTACTACTATGGCCGAGAAATCCTTAGAAGAAATGGAGTAGCCTTTATAGTCAACAAAAGAGTCTGAAATGGAGTACTTGGGTGAAGTCTCATAAATGACAGAATGATCTTGTTTCGTTTCCCACACAAACCATTCAACATCACATTAATCCAAGTCTGTTCCACAACCACTGATACCAAAGAAACTGAAATTGACTGGTTCTATTAAGACCTACAAGATCTTCTAGAACTAACACCAAAAAAAGATGTCCTGTGTCCTTTTCATCATAGGAGATTGGAATGCAAAAGTAAGAAGTCAGTAGATACCTGGAATAACAGGAAAGTTTGGCCTTGGAGTATAAAATGAAGCAGTGCAAAGGCTAACAGTTTCGTCAAGAGAACACACTGGTCATAGCAAACACCCTTTTACAGCAACACAAGGGACAAGTCTACACATGGACATCACCAAACGGTCGATGCTAAAATCAGATTGATTATATTCTTTGTATTTGAAGATGGAGAAGCTCTATACAGTCAGTAAAAACAAGACATGGAGCTGACTGTGGTTTAGGTCATCAGTTCCTTATTGCAAAATTCTGGCTTAAATTGAAGAAAGCAGGGAAAACCACGAGGTCATTCATATATGACCTAAATGACATCCCTTATAATTATACAGTGCAAGTGATGAACAAATTCAAAGGATTAAATCCGGTAGACAAAGTGCCTGAGAACTATGGCCAGAGGTTCATAACATTGCACAGGAGGCAGTGACCAAAACCATCCCAAAGAAAAAGAAATCAAAAAAGGCAAAGTGGCTGTCTAAGGAGGCTTTACAAACAGCTAAGAAGTGAAAAACAAGAGAGAAAAGGAAAGATATACCCAACTGAATATAGAGTTCCAGAGAATATGAAGGAGATATAAGAAGGCCTTCTTAAATGAACAATGAAAAGAAATAGACAAAAAAAAAAAAAAAAATAGAGTGGGAAAGAGTAGAGACCTCTACAAGAAAATTCAGGATAGCAAGGGAACATTTCATGCAAGGATAGACACAACAAAGGACAGAAACGGTATGAACCTAACAGAAGCAGATGATATTAAGGAAAGGTTGAAAGAATACACAGAAGAACTCTACAAAAAAAGGTCTTAATGACCCAGAGACTGAGATAACCACACTGGTGTGGTCACTCACCTAGAGCGAGATACCCTGGAATGTGAAGTTAAGTGGGCCTTAAGAAGCATTACTATGAACAAAGCCAGTGGAGGTGATGGAATTCCAGCTGAGCTATTTCAAATCCTAAAGTGTTGCACTCAATATGTCAGCAGATTTGGAAAACCCAGCAGTGGCCAAAGGACTGGAAAAGGTCAGTTTCCATTTTAATCTCAAAGAAGAGCAATGCCAAAGAGTGTTCAAACTACCAGACAACTGTGCTTATTTCACATGTTAGCAAGATTATGCTCAAAATCTTTCAAGCTAGGCCTCAGCAGTACATGAACTGAGAACCTCCAGATGCACAATCTAGGTTTAGAAAAGGCAGAGGAATCAGAGATCAAATTGCCAACATTCGTTGGCTCATAGAAAAAATAAGAGAATTCCAGAAAAACATCGACTGCTTCATCGACTATGCTAAAGTCTTTGACTGTGTGGATCACAACAAACTTTGGAAAATTCACAAAGAGATGGTAACAACAGACCACCTTATCTGTCTCCTGAGAAACCTGTATGTGGGTCAAAAAGGAACAGAACCTATTTGGCAGAAAACAACGGAATTCTGTAAAGCAATTATCCTTCAATTAAAAAATATTAAAAATGAAAAATAAAAACAAGCAAGGGAAAGGAAAAAAAACATCAGAACCTTGCATAGAACAAAAAACTGGCTCAAAATTTCAAAAGGAGTACAACAAGGCTGAAGTTACATAATGGGAAGTGCCCGGCCAGATGTCTCATAAGCTGGAATCATGATTGCTTGGAGAAATATCAACAACCTCAGATAAGCAGATGATACCACTCTAATGCCAGAAAGCGAAGAACTAAAGAGCCTATTGATGAGAGTAAAAAGCTGGCTTAAAACTCAACAATCAAAAAACTAAGATTGTGGCATATGGTCACATCACTCCATGGCAATAGAAAGGGGAAAAGTGAAAGCAGTGATGGATTTCATTTTCTTGGGCTCCAATATCACTGCTAATGATGACTGCAGCCATGAAACTAAAAGACACTTGCTCCTTGAAAGAAAGCTATGACAAACCTAGACAGAGTATTGAAAAGCAAAGACATCCATTTTGCCTACTAATGTCTGTATAGTCAAAGCTATGGTTTTTGCAGATGTCACGTTTGGGTGTGAGAGTTGAACCATGAAGAAGGCTGAATACCAAAGAATTGATGCTTTTGAATTGTGATGCTGGAGAAGACTCTTGAGAGTCCCTTGGACAGCAAGGAGATCAAACTAGTCAACCCTAAAGGAAATCAATCCTGAATATTCATTGGAAGGACTGATGCTGAAGCTGAAGTTCTAATACTTTGGCCACCTGATGCAAAGAGCTGACACATTGGAAAAGACCGTGATGTTGGGAAAGACTGAAGGTAAAAGGAGAAGAGGACAGCAGAGGATAAGATGGTTGGATGGCATCACCAACACAGTGGACATGAATTTGAGCAGACTCCAGGAGATGGTGAAGGACAGGGAAGCTTGGTGTGCTACAGTCCATGGGGCAACAAAGAGTCAGACACAACTGAGAGACTGAAAAACAACAACAAAGGGAGAAGGTATAGAGATAAACAATGAGAATTAATGACAGAAATTTTAGATATGCCAACTTTTAAAAAACATACAAAAGCCTATATATAGGTGGATAAATTAGGAGTTTGGGATTAACAGATACACACTACTATATGTAACATAGACAAACAACAAAGACCTACTGTATAACATGGGTAAGTATATTTGATATTTTATAATATCTATAATGGAAGAGAATCTGAGAAAGAATATGCATTCATGTGTGCTAAGTTGCTTCATGTCCAACTCTTTCTGACCCTATATATCATAGACCACCAGACTCCTCTGTCCATAATTCTCCAGGTAAGAATGCAGGAGTGCGTTGTCATGCCTTTCTCCAGGGCATATTCCCGACTCAGGGATCAGCCCTCATCTCTTTCATCTCCTGCATTGGTAGGCAGATTCTTTACCACTGGTGCCACCTGGGAAACCCGAAAAGGAGAGTGTGTGTGTATATATATATATATATATATATATATATATATGAATCACTTTACTGTATATCTGAAACTAGCACAACATTGTAAATCAACTATACTTCAATTTAAAAAGACTATAGATAATGCTACTCTCATAAGCCTCTTGTGCTAATTTTTGGAGGCCTTGTGAAATAAACAAGGGGAAAAAAAAAAGACTATAGATAATGTAGGAATGAAGACTGAGAAGAAGCAGACAGAGAAGTAGGAGGTGAGCCAGGTTAGGAGACAATCATGAGAGCCAAAGTAGGTTTTCAAAAGTCAGAAGTGCTTAGCATAAATGGTGTAGAGAAGAGTTCCAATCAAAGAATAATTGCAAATGTTTCTGTCACCCCTACCATAACCATTGCCCATGCAGTTAGCACAGTAGAGAAGCCTGGTAACTGTGATTTGAGGAGTAACTGAGAGTTGAGGAAATGGAGACAATGAATTAGACCACTCTTAGTAGTGAAAATAGTAAGTAGTTGAAGGAAAATACAAACTCAAGAGAGTTTTTAGAAGATGAGATTTGATGTGTGTGCCTGTGTGTAGTCTCAGGGGAAGAAGTAAGCAGAGACTGAAGAGTCAATAAAAAAGGAGGCAAAACACAGAAAGAAGAATTAGCCTTTTGCAAGAGTAGGAATATTCCTCTCAGAACAAAAGAAAAGAGAAAAGGACACTAAGAGATGCAAAAAAGCTTTTAGTTCTAAAAGGGGAACTCATACCTTATGGCCTCTATTCAAAAAAGGGGCAATGGTTTAGAATTGTGGCCAATGGAAATGAGAGTTGAATAGAAATCAAAGGATCAACAGTGTTCAGAAAACAACTAAAATTAGAAATCACACATCTGTAGTGGTACCCATTTGACTGGCATCCAATTCTTCTCCAGAAGTTCTGGCAGAAGAACAGAGGAAGCAAATTTTCCAGTTGAATCAGGGTTTGGAATTTGGGATAAGTGTGCTAGATTGGTAAGAGAGCTTGGATAGTAAAGTTATATTAGTGAGAAGGATCACTCACAGAAGCCAGAATGTGTAAGGAAAGAAGCAAGGATGGAGGATTGCTAATAAACTAGGGGAATGGTGGGGTTAAGAGTCTCAAGTTGTAATGAGATGGAAGAGGTATGGGAGCAGGGAAGTGTGAGAGCTGGAAGATTGTAGTGGGACTCTTGGGATGACAGAATTCAAAAGTGCTGAGATTCTAGGTGATACCAAGGTCAGGATATGACCATGAAGTTGTTTTTCTGAAGTTTAGTGGAAATGAAACTCATTAGAATTGAGGATGTCAAGGATCTGTGAGGCCAGGGCAGTAGTCCTCAAGCCTGGCTTCTAATGGAAATCTTAATGTTCATTGCAATCCTGGAACACTAGAATCAATCGCCTGGGGACTTTAAAGAAATCTATGCTAAAGTCACATCCACGATATTCAGATTCGATTGGTTTGAATTGTCCTAAGCATTAGTATTTTTTTAAGTTTTCCAAGTAGGTGAAGGTTGAGAACCATTGGGCTATAAAAATGGGTGGAATCATCCACATGGGGATTGAAATCAGCCAGTGGACAACAAGAGTTGGAATGGGGAAGGAATATATAAACCGGAAGGAATCAAAATCCTCTAAGAATGTGGGAGAGTAGGTGACAGCAGTGGTAGAAGGAGGAGTGGAAAGAGTATTGAAGGAGGAAGTGGTTTTACACAATAGTGGGGAGCAGTGATCTAGAAGCAGCCGCAGGGGATTTAGGTGACACTGACCCTACTTTGAGACAGTGCACTGGTGGGATGTGGGAGGACGAGTTGAGCTGTAGAGAAAATACTGTGGGCACAAAGAACCCTGTTTCAGGAGTTAAAACAGGAAGTACAGGGTGTACATGGAGGGGAGCTTGCTTGCCTTAGAAAGGCGTTTGTAGAGTATGCATTGGAATCAGAGCTGCCACACTGCTCAGCTCCAGGGGTGCCAATCATATTGGGAATGATGGGCCTGGAAAGCAAGACAGTCCAGAGCAGTATGGGGGTGAGAAAATAAAAGAATGTTTGTGACCAGATGAGACTTTGGTGGTTCCTCTTTCTCTTCTTGCTTTAAATTTTGCTTTGTTTTTGGCTTCATGAAGGATTGATTAACAAATAGGTTTTGGATCTCACTCATTTCAAGTGGGTCTCTTCAAATGTCCTTCCCTTTACACTTCCCAATGCATCTTTTTTTTTCCTGAATTTTTCTCAACCTTCTTGGTCACGTAGTCCTTACAATTTCCTGGTGTGCCCCAGCTGGAAAGAACACCATTGTGACCTGATTTCACCACATCACGTTGCATTCAAAAGTCAGAGAGTCAACCAAGTACCCCTACAGTAGTGGCTAGTCTGCAGTTTCAGAGGGGCTGTTCAGGCTTTTCCCACAAGGCTCCAGTTGGCATTCTCTTCTGAAGACCTGCTTCCTTCAGGCAGAAGAGATGTGGTGCATGTTACCAAGAGAAATGCAAAGGGACAAAAGAAGTTCCATGGCTAAAAGAAGTCACAGCTAAAAGAACTTTCAACTTTCTGTGTTCAAGCTGACTAAAACACTCATTAGCTAAGTAGATCAGAGACAGTCTACTGACTCTGGTAAAGGTTAGAATATTGATTGCAAGATAATGGGCACTGCCTATGTTAACTGGGCCTGGGCGGGGCTTCCCTGGTGGTCCAGTGGGTAAAGAGCCCGCCTTGCAGTGCAAGGGACACTGGTTTGATCCCTGGCCCAGGAAGATCTCATGTGCCGTGGAACAGCTGGACCAGTGTGCCCAATTATGAGCCAGTGCTCTGGAGCACATGCTCTGCAACGAGACTCCACTGCAATGGGAGGCCCACACAAGCCAAAGAATAAAGATGGATGAAATAAATAAATAAATAAACAATGAGAGAGGCCAAAATTTAAAAAATAAAATTGGGCCTAGGAAAGCTTTTGCTCTAAGTTGGTTAATACGAGCTCTATTTTTGGAAAGCAAGACCCGGGGGTTTAGAGTATGCATTGGAATCAGAGCTGCCACACTGCTCAGCTCCAGGGGTGCCAATCATATTGGGAATGATGGGCCTGGAAAGCAAGACAGTCCAGAGCAGTATGGGGGTGAGAAAATAAAAGAATGTTTGTGACCAGATGAGACTTTGGTGGTTCCTCTTTCTCTTCTTGCTTTAAATTTTGCTTTGTTTTTGGCTTCATGAAGGATTGATTAACAAATAGGTTTTGGATCTCACTCATTTCAAGTGGGTCTCTTCAAATGTCCTTCCCTTTACACTTCCCAATGCATCTTTTTTTTTCCTGAATTTTTCTCAACCTTCTTGGTCACGTAGTCCTTACAATTTCCTGGTGTGCCCCAGCTGGAAAGAACACCATTGTGACCTGATTTCACCACATCACGTTGCATTCAAAAGTCAGAGAGTCAACCAAGTACCCCTACAGTAGTGGCTAGTCTGCAGTTTCAGAGGGGCTGTTCAGGCTTTTCCCACAAGGCTCCAGTTGGCATTCTCTTCTGAAGACCTGCTTCCTTCAGGCAGAAGAGATGTGGTGCATGTTACCAAGAGAAATGCAAAGGGACAAAAGAAGTTCCATGGCTAAAAGAAGTCACAGCTAAAAGAACTTTCAACTTTCTGTGTTCAAGCTGACTAAAACACTCATTAGCTAAGTAGATCAGAGACAGTCTACTGACTCTGGTAAAGGTTAGAATATTGATTGCAAGATAATGGGCACTGCCTATGTTAACTGGGCCTGGGCGGGGCTTCCCTGGTGGTCCAGTGGGTAAAGAGCCCGCCTTGCAGTGCAAGGGACACTGGTTTGATCCCTGGCCCAGGAAGATCTCATGTGCCGTGGAACAGCTGGACCAGTGTGCCCAATTATGAGCCAGTGCTCTGGAGCACATGCTCTGCAACGAGAGACTCCACTGCAATGGGAGGCCCACACAAGCCAAAGAATAAAGATGGATGAAATAAATAAATAAATAAACAATGAGAGAGGCCAAAATTTAAAAAATAAAATTGGGCCTAGGAAAGCTTTTGCTCTAAGTTGGTTAATACGAGCTCTATTTTTAAAAGAAAAATCTCATGTGATAGTGCCCTTCTCCCACCCCATGCTTCACATCGCCATCATAGCTGTTTAGAGCAAAGTGAAAGCACCCAGCCCTAACTCTGGGAAAGAATAACCAAATCATATTTTGCTTGGGGACTGGCATTCATACATGCAGCTTTACCTATCTTCAGCTGCCCTTTTCAAATTAGCCATACCTCACTTAGACAAGACACCAAGGCTATGTAACCCAGGAGGAGGAAAAAAAACAAGGAGTGAATGGAAGTTCCCAGCATGTGATAGAAAGACTTGTAGGATAACCTCCTCCCAGTGATTCATATCCTTATATAATCCCTTCCCCTTGAGTATAGGTGGGAGTATTAAATATGATGGGTTATTGCTACTGTATTTCAAAAAGGAAGTTCCAGATGTAATTAAGGTCCATAATCAGTTGACTTTGAGTTTATCAAAAGGGAGATTATTCTGAATGACAACTGAAGTAGGTGAGTCCTTAAAAGAGACAAGAAGTATTTTCAACAAATAATGCCACAGCATTTGGATATCCATAGGCAGAAAAAAAAATAAACTTGATGTAAACTTTGTACCTCATTAAAATTAGTTCAAAGTGGATCATAGATTTAACTATAAAATGTAAAATTATAAAACTCTTAGAAGAAAGCATAGGAAAAAGTCTTCAGGATCTAGGAATTGGTGAGGTGCTCTTAGGTTTGATATGAAAAGCCTGACCCATTAAAAAAAAAAAAAAAAGAATAAATTTGATGTCATCAAGATTAAAAACTTTTTTTCTGTGAAAAGATGTTGTTATAAGAAGGAAAAGAAATCTACAGACCAAATATCCAATCAAGGGCAGGTATCAAGAATTAACTCTTAAAACTCAATGGTAAAAAACCATCTAATCAGAACATAAACAAGAAGTATGAAGATATATTTCACTGAAACAAATATGGAGGTAGTAAATAAGCACATGAAAAAGTATTCAACATATTCCCTGACACCATACACAAAGATCAACTCAAAATGGATTAAAGACCTAAATGTAAGACCAGAAACCATCAAACTCTTAGAGGAGAATATAGGCAAAACACTCAAGGACATCAATCAAAGCAAGATCTTCCATGACCCACCTACTAGAATAGTGGGACTAAAACCAAAAATGAACATGTGGGACCTAATGAAACTTAAAAGCTTTTGTACAGCAAAAGAAACTACAAAAAAACTGAACAGACAACCCACAGAATGGGAGAAAATCATAGCAAATGAAACAACAGACAAAGAATTAATCTCCAAAATCTACAAGCAACTCAGACAACTCAGCACCGGAAAAATGAACAGCCCAATCAAAAAAGGAGAAAAAGATCTGAAGAGACATCTCACCAAAGAGGACATACAGATGGCCAAAAAACATATCAAATGATGCTCAATCTCACTTATTATTAGAGAAATGCAAATCAAAACTACAATGAGATATCACCTCACACCCGTCAGAATGGCCATCATCAATGAATTGACAGCCTATAAATGCTGGAGAGGATGCGGAGAAAAAGGAACACTCTTGCCTTGGTGGTGGGAATGTAAATTGATACAGCCTCTATGGAAGACAGTATGGAGATTCCTTAAAAAACTAAAACTAGGGGCTTCCCTGGTGGTCCGGTGGGTAAGGACACTGCATTGCAGTGCAAGGGGCGCTGGTTCGATCCCTGGCCTGGGAAGATCCCATGTGCTGCGGAGCTGCTGGACTGATGTGTCCAATTACTGAGCTGGAGCTCTGGAGTGCATGTGCCCAGAGCTGGTGCTCTGTGACAACAGAGGCCACTGCAAAGGGAGGCCCACATGGGCCAAAGAACAAAGATGGATGAAAATAGATAAGTGAAAGACCAATAGAAGTGGCCCACCCGCTCCCCTCCCTCCCCAACCTGTCCCACCCCCACCCCACCCCCCAAAAAAACTAAACCTAGAAGCACCATACGAGCCAGCAATCCCACTATTATGCTTATACCCAGATGAAATCAAAACTGAAAGAGGCACCTGTACCCCAATGTTCATTGCAGCTCTCTATACAATAGCTAGAACATGGAAGCAACCTAGATGTCCATCAATGAATGAATGGATAAGGAAGCTCTGGTACATATGTATAATGGAATACTACACAGCTGTAAAAAGAAATGCAGAAGAATGAGTCCTAATGAGGTGGCTGGACCTAGAACCTATCATAAAAAGTAAAGTCAGTCAAAAAGAGAAGGACAAGTACAGTATACTAACACATATATATGGAATCTAGGAGGATGTAATGATAACACACACAGCAAAACAATGGAAAAACAGTCATGGAGAATAGACATATGGACATCGTTGGGAATGAACAGTGGGTGGGAGGCATAAAGGAAGTAGCATGAAAACCTATACTGTCATATGTGAAAAAAATAGCTATTGTCATTGTGCTGTGAGAAAAGGGGATCCTGCAGGGGCGCTGTGTGACAACCTGGAGGGATGGGATGGGGGGATATGCATATGACTAATATGGGATCATACATATCTGTAAACAACAAAACTGTGTAAAAGTAAAATAAAAATTTTTTTAAAAAGTGTTCAACACCATTAGTCATTAGGGGATTAAAGCCACCTATCCAAAAGCCTAAAATAAACAATATTTTGTTTTAAAAGTGGGACAACAGCAAATGCTGATGAGGTGAGACACTGGATCATCTATACATTGCTGATAGAAATGTAAGATAATGGGGCTTCCCTGGTGGTCCAGTGGATAAGGACACCGCCTTGCAGTGCAAGGGGCGCCAGTTCAATCCCTGGTCTGGGAAGATCCCACATGCCACGGAGCAGCTGGACCGATGTGTCCAATTACCGAGCCGGAGCTCTGGAGCTCATGTGCCCAGAGCCGGTGCTCTGCGACAACAGAGGCCACTGCGATGGGAGGCCCACACGGGCCAAAGAAAAAAGATGGATGAAAATAGATAAATGAAAGACCAATAGAAGTGGCCTGCCCACCCCCCTCCCTCCCCAACCTGCCCTCCCACAAAAGAAATGAAGATAATATAGCCACTTTGGAAAAGAGTATGGTAGTTTCTTTAAAAACTGCACATACACTTAGCAAGTAACTCAGGAACGGTACTCTTATGCTTATCCCAGGAAAATGAAAGCCTATGTTGACACAAAAATCTCCATACAGTTGTTCATAAAAGCTTTATTTGTAGCAACCAGAACTGAAAAGACCAAGACGTCCCTCACAAATAAGTGGGTAAAACAAACTGTGGTACATCCAGACTATAGAATACTACTCAGCAAGAAAAGGGACAAACAATGGATATATGCAAAAGCTTAGGTAGGTTGCAAGGGTATTATGGTGAGTGAAAAAAATCCAAAGGTCTCAAAAGGTCACATTCTGTATGTTATATAGCATTTTCAAGATGACAAAATTATAGAGTTGGGGAGCAGATTAATAGTTGCCAAGAGTTAAAGATAGTGGGATGGAGTGGGGTGGACGTGACCATAAAGGAGTAGTAGAAAGGAGACTTCTGGATTGATGAAACAGTCCTGAGTCTTGACTACAGTGGTGATAACTCAAATTTCCACATGCATTACAATGACATAGCACTGTATGCATGCATCACACCAATGCCAGTTGCCTGGATTGGATATTGCACTATAGTTAAATAAGATGCAACCACTGAAGAACACTAGAAAAGGATACACGGAGCTTCTCTGTGCTATATTTACAACTTCCTGCAAATTTATAGTTATTTCCAAATAAAAAGTTAATAATGAGAGAGGGAGAGAGTCAAAGAGATAGAGAGGGCCAAGCAGATGCTCTTTTTGGCCTTGTAGAAGTAAAACACCGTGTTATGAACTGCCTCTGGAAAGGGCCACATGGCAAGGACCCAAGGGTGACCTCTAGGAGCTGGGAGTAATCCCCAGCCAGCAGCCAGAAGCCAGCAAGTACATGGAAATTTTAAGTCCAACAATCACAAGGAACTGAATTCTGCCAACAACTAGTGAGCTTGGTAGAGAACTCCAAGTTTCAGAAAAGATTACAGTCCTGTGGACACCTTGATTTCAACCTAGTGAAATCCTGAGCAGATGACTCAAGTAAGCTTTGCCCAGACTTCTGAAGCATAGAAACCATGATATCTTAAATCCATTGTTGTTCTAAGTCACTAAATTTGTGGTGATTTGTTACCAACCAAAAGATAACTAAGGTACAGCCCCAAGGATGAGGTGCCATTGAACGACAGGGGGCTTCCCTTCTAGGGGCCACAGTTGGGATCTATACACTCTGATGAAAGAGACATCAGTGGGGAGGGGCCAGTCGTGGAGTTGAAACAGATGCTCATGGTCTTTTCCCCAAAACATGGTTTTTCACTTTAGAGTCTTGAACTGCCTCCAAACCAACCCAGCTCTTCTGGCTGCTTGACCCTGCAGTCCGCTGTCACATCCCAAATATACTGTTCATAGTCACAAATGAATTGCACATTGATGGCACCATGCACTTGCCCTGCTTCTTGCTGCAGATTTTCAGCTGGAGTTAATTCCTCTTGCAGCCTTCCTGGCCCCGCCTGCGAAGATGGCCTCACACCCAGGGCCCCAGCTGCTCAAGCAGCCTTATCTAGTTCATAGGCAGCTGCATCAAGCCAGCTTCAGCTTCAGCAACTGGCTCCTTTCCCCTTCCTTCTAGGCCCCAGAGCCAGGCCGGGAGGACACCAGGATGGCTCTCAGCAAATACCAGAAAGGTCAAAGATATAGAGCGGGATTGCACAAGTGGGCTGGGAACTTTTTTTCAGTCTTGCTGCTGAATCTCGCAGTCACTTTCTCAGTCTACTCAGGCTGCCTTAACAAAATACCACACACTGAGTGGCTTAAACAACAGAAATTTATTTTCCCACAGTTCTGGAAGCTAGGAAGTCCAACATCAAGGTGCTGGCAGATTTGATTCCTGGAAAGGGCTCTCTTTTTGGCCTGTAGACAGCTGCCCTTCTCACTATGGTCTCACATGGGAGACGGCTCTGGAATCACCTCCTCTTCTTATAAGGACACAAGCCTGTGGGATTAGGGTCCCACCCTTATGACCTCATTTAACTTTTGATACCTCTGTACAGACTCTATTTCCAAACACAATTGAACTGGTGGTTAAGGTTCAATATAAGAATTCGGGGGAAACACATTCAGTCTCTAACAGTCATGTTCTGCTCTGCTGCCAGCATTCACGAATACTGTTTCACTATAGGTGGGCAGGTTTGGGGAGGGATGGTGGCAAGAACCATCTGATCATGCTCTCAGAGGCTTGGCCAGTCTCACTTCCAGTATTGCAAGGCAGTGTGTATTGTGGAAGGGCTTCCCGGATGGTGTCAGTGGTGAAAAACTCGCCTGCCAATGCAAGAGACAGACATGGGTTCAATCCCTGGCTGGGGAAGATCCCCTGGAGGAGGGCATGACAACCCACTCCAGTATTCTTGCCTGGAGAATCCCATGGACAGGGAGAGCCTGGTGGGCTACAGTCCACAGGGTCATGAAGAGTCAGACACAACTGAAGCAACTTAGCATGAACACATGGCGTACATAGTGGAAAGAACATGGACTTTGGTGTCAGGTATGTTTCCTTTTACTGGTTGTGAAACTTTGAGAGAATCATTTAAACATGCTGAGCCTGTTTCCTCAGCTGTCAAATAGGGAGTGTAGTACATAGTTCTCGTGAGTGTTGTAAGAGTTAATAAAATAATGCATGTAAAAGTACCCTATTGGCACATAGTGGGTATTCAATAAATATTAGTGCTGTTCTCCACTGAATCTCTCAGCTTATTCCCCACACTATCTGCCTTCACCAGGTCCAATGCATGCTCTGATCACTACACAAACTGATCTGTTTGTTCTTGGGAGAAGACAGCAATACTGAACATCCCTGAATTGAAGGCCGTGGTAGGTGGAATTTCTAAGAATGACTTCCAGGATGCCATGTCCTCATTCTCAGAATCTGTAAATGTGATAACATATTACTCCTGTGCTTGTGTTTTGTTCTATCACCTAGTTGACCTTAAAAAGTGGGAGATTCAATGGGTATTTTTCACCTTTAAAAAGGAAGGAAATTCTGATGAGTGCTACAACATGGCTAAATATTGAAGACATGCTACGTGAAATAAGCCAATCACACATGAAAAAGTATTGTATAATTTCATTTATGTGAAGCACCTAGACTAGTCAAATTCATAGAGAAAGAAAATCTATTTCCAAACACAATTGAACTGGTGGTTAAGGTTCAATATAAGAATTGGGAAACACATTCAGTCTCTAACAGTCATGTTCTGCTCTGCTGCCAGCATTCACGAATACTGTTTCACTATAGGTGGGCAGGTTTGGGAGGGATGGTGGCAAGAACCATCTGATCATGCTCTCAGAGGCTTGGCCAGTCTCACTTCCAGTATTGCAAGGCAGTGTGTATTGTGGAAGGGCTTCCCGGATGGTGTCAGTGGTGAAAAACTCGCCTGCCAATGCAAGAGACAGACATGGGTTCAATCCCTGGCTGGGGAAGATCCCCTGGAGGAGGGCATGACAACCCACTCCAGTATTCTTGCCTGGAGAATCCCATGGACAGGGAGAGCCTGGTGGGCTACAGTCCACAGGGTCATGAAGAGTCAGACACAACTGAAGCAACTTAGCATGAACACATGGCGTACATAGTGGAAAGAACATGGACTTTGGTGTCAGGTATGTTTCCTTTTACTGGTTGTGAAACTTTGAGAGAATCATTTAAACATGCTGAGCCTGTTTCCTCAGCTGTCAAATAGGGAGTGTAGTACATAGTTCTCGTGAGTGTTGTAAGAGTTAATAAAATAATGCATGTAAAAGTACCCTATTGGCACATAGTGGGTATTCAATAAATATTAGTGCTGTTCTCCACTGAATCTCTCAGCTTATTCCCCACACTATCTGCCTTCACCAGGTCCAATGCATGCTCTGATCACTACACAAACTGATCTGTTTGTTCTTGGGAGAAGACAGCAATACTGAACATCCCTGAATTGAAGGCCGTGGTAGGTGGAATTTCTAAGAATGACTTCCAGGATGCCATGTCCTCATTCTCAGAATCTGTAAATGTGATAACATATTACTCCTGTGCTTGTGTTTTGTTCTATCACCTAGTTGACCTTAAAAAGTGGGAGATTCAATGGGTATTTTTCACCTTTAAAAAGGAAGGAAATTCTGATGAGTGCTACAACATGGCTAAATATTGAAGACATGCTACGTGAAATAAGCCAATCACACATGAAAAAGTATTGTATAATTTCATTTATGTGAAGCACCTAGACTAGTCAAATTCATAGAGAAAGAAAATAGCATAGTAGTTTCCAGGGGCTAAAGGAGGACGAATGGATTATTATTTAATGGATATAGAGTTTCAGTTTGGGGTTTTGCAGGTAAGTGGTGATGGGTGCACAGCAATACCAATGTACTCAATGACGCTGAATTG
Organism: Tragulus kanchil; assembly: GCA_022376925.1. Taxonomy (NCBI): domain Eukaryota; kingdom Metazoa; phylum Chordata; class Mammalia; order Artiodactyla; family Tragulidae; genus Tragulus; species Tragulus kanchil. The sequence continues at coordinate 71,197,366 of JAIOJX010000001.1, read as the reverse complement.
TATGCTTAAAGTGGTTAAAATAGTATAGTTTCCATTATGTATATTTTACTATAATAAGAAAGATTTTTCCAGATTGGTCTGATCTAATCACAGGAACCTTTAAAAGCAGAAAACTTTCTTCAGCTGGTGGCAGAAGAGAATGCAGAAGGAAAAGTCAGAATTGACACACTGTTGCTGGTTTAAAGTGGGAGAGGGGCACAGGAGAAGAAATGCCGATGACCTCTGTTTAGAGCAGGAAGGGCCTGCCACTGACAGCCAGCAAGGAAATGGGGCCTACAACCACAAGGAAGTGGATTCTGCTAACAACCTAAATCAACGTGGAAATGGATTGTTACTCAAGCCTCACGATAAGAGCCTAGGACAGCCAAAACCTTGATCTTGGTCTTATGAGACTCTGAGCGGAGAACCCAGTGAAGCCATCTGACCTTCTGACCTACAGAACTGTGAGCTAATAAACGGGTGTTGTTTTAATCTGCTTGGGGTTTTAGTCCTATGAGGAAGTGCCATCTCATGCCATAAAAATTTACTGCTATAAGCTTTATTCTTTTAGATATGTTAGCATGCACTTTCCTACTTATTTTTTGAACACCTCCTATGGGCCAGTCAGTAGGCCTTCAGGATACAGGAACAGCACAAATAGAGCTACGCAACTTCCAACCTAGCCCAAGGGCAGTATTCCTCCCTCTGACCAGAGGGAAGCTTTCTAACCTGGTATCAAAAATCCCCTTGGGCCCTCCCAGAAGGCATGGTGCCATTTCCTAGTGGTGGTGGTGGCATTGGCAGAAAGGGGCATTGACAGAGAGGTCCAGGCTGGGAAAATCTCTCCAAGGCTCAGAGCCTGGGCACAGCAATTCTATACCAAAGCATGTCAACATCCCTCAGGTATGCTTGTGAGGGTTGGTCAGGGCTCTCGGTGTTCTTGGGACAGACTGAGGCTCAAAAAACTGAAATGGAATAGTCTGCCTGGATTTCTGAAAGAGTAAGCACAGGGGCACTTCCATGGCCCAGTGGCTAAGACTACATGCTCCCAATGTGGGGAGCTTCTGTTGGATCCTTGGTCAGGGAACCAGATCCCACATACCACAACTAAGAGTTCACACGCCAAAACAAAAATCGTGCATATTGCAACTAAGACCAGCACATCCAAATCAATAAATAAATATTAAAAAAAAAAAAAAAAGTAAAAAGAGGGTTTCCATGGAAGCTCAGTGGTAAAGAATCTGCCTGCCAGTGCAGGAGACATGGGTTCGATCCCTGATCCGGGAAGATCCCACATGCTATGTAGCAACTAAGCCCATGAGCCACACACAACTATTGAGCCTGGGCTCTGAAGTCTCGAAGCCACAACTACGGAGCCCATGTGCTGCAATTACTGAAGCCCGTGTGCCCTAGAGCCCGAGTTCCACAACAAGAGAAGTCACCACAAGAGGAAGCCCGCTCACCTCAACTAGAGAGTAGCCCCCACTCCCTGCAACCAGAGAAGAGCCTGTGGCAGCAGTGAAAACCCAGAATAGACAAAAATAAATAAATAAAATGTATTAAAAAAATAAGTAAAAAGAGTAGGTGCAGGTACAGGAAGTAAATTGAGCATTATCTAGGGCTATTTTCAAGGTTCATTGTGTGTGTGTGTGTGCGCGCGCTAAGTCGCTTCAGTTGTGTCTCTTTTCAACACTATGGACTGTAGCCCTCCAGGTTCCTCTGTCCATGAAATTCTCCAGGCAAGAATACTGGAGTGGGTTACCATTTCCTCCTCCAGGGGATCTTCCCAACCCAGGAACTGAACCCACAGTCTCCTGCATTGCAGGCAGATTCTTAAACACCTGAGCCACCAGGGAAGTCCCTTTAAGGTTCATAGTGGTTATTTGAAAACGAGACCCAGAGAGGAGGGTGCATGGTGGGAGATGTGCCTGAGGGTGATTGGAAAAGTGGCTGGGAGCAGGAAAAGACTGGCCCGAGATAGCCGAAGTGTACACAGAAGCCAGTTGGGCAGGAGTCCAAGTCTAAGAAGAAAAAAAGAGTTGGAATGGGATCCCGGGAGGAGAAGCCAGGGAGGAAGGGGCAACAGTGGAGAGAGGCCCAGGCCTGGCCAAGCTCAGGGCTTCCCTAAGCAACTGAGAAGCAGGGTGGGGCCTAGGCTTTGCAGACCTGATTCCTCTTCCAGGCCCTCCTGGGCAAAGCTGGGGCCCAAGCTTTGGGGGAAGTACCAGGGGTGGGGCTGGGGACAACTCAAGCCTCCAACCCCTTAGCAGCCCTTAGTGACTCACTGGTAATCTGTTTATGTGTTTATTTGCAAGATTGGTTTCTGCTTCAGTGAGGGAAAGTTTGGCTCCCTGCCCTCAGTCCCCTAGTTCTGAGTTACACTTCTCTACGGGGTGAGCTCCCTGCTCCCTGGCCCATTTGGCTGACTTTCCCCTGCCCCCTCTGTGCTTTTGGCCTCTGGCTGGTGGACTAGGGAATTCGGGGAGGTGGGGGGCCTGGTCCTCTGGGACAGGCCAGGGCTCTGGTTGCCTACAGACCCAGACATCTGGGGTGGGGGTGGGGCAGGTCTGGGCAGAAACTCAGGCTCCATAGGAACCCTGAGAAAATCAAACTGAAATCCTGCCCAGGGAAATTCGCAGTTGTCCAACAAGAGCTTCACTTTAATACATGTGGTGATTTTTGTTGTTGTTGTCGTGCTTATTCAGACTGCAGCAGCTGCAGAGGGAGAGGCCCCTAAGGAGAGGAATGAGGCTGGAGCAAAGTGGCCGGGTGGGGAGAAGGTAAAGGCCAGGTTGCCACCGAAGGCCAGAGCTTAGTGTGGGGAACAGGGAGAGGTGTAGGGCAGTTGGGATATAAGAGAGGAAATCCTCAGGAATGCAGGACTGTGTCTGGAGAGAGGGAAGAAGGGGGCTGCAGTGGCAGTGAAGGGGTGGGGTGTAGGCCTGATGAGGGTGGCACATGGTGTGGATGATGGAGGCAGGATAGAGGAGAGAAGGCAGGAGAGAATCACCCTTTACTGTTGATGAATATGGTCTATTACTATCACTCAGCATGTGAAGTATTTTTCTACTGCAAAACTGGAGAGGTAAAATTCTGGAAGGTCATTCCCAAGGATAGGAAAGGGGCACCTGAATCATCAGAGAAACCTTGGGGAAGTAGGTGGAGCTCGTAACCTGAACCGGGCAAAGCCTGACGGTTCATTGGGCTCGAGACCGGTCAATCTTCTCTCCTCTGCCAACAGGAATGAGAACTGGAGGCGTTTCTCAGGCGAGACCCTGAAACTCAGTGAGCGCTGTTACAGGGGGAGAGGAGCGAGTTTTGAAACGGGAAGAGACACAGAGCCTGCTACTCACCTTTGAAGGAGCCTGACCTGAGTCATAGAACTAGAAAGGACCTTATGATCGTCCGATTCAACCTCTTAATCTCACACTTACAGAACTGGAACTCAAAGAAGGGAAGTGATTTGGCCAAGGTCACTGAGTTGTGTTAGTAAACTGGGCAGATGGAGAGGCTTCAGAAAAAGGCCACATAGGCCACTAGAGAGAATGGACTCTAGATAAGGTCTGCAAATACTGGGTGCCATTTAACCACTGCAAATACAGCTCAGCTGCTCTGTTGGCAGATTCTGCATCTGAGGACTCAACCAGCCACAGATTGAAAATATGTGTATTTTTAAACTTTTTAGAAAGTTCCAAAAGGAAAAACTTGAATTTGTCTTGCTCTTTCAACTATTCCCATAGCATTTACATTGTATTTACAGCTATTTTCATAGAATTTATATGTATAAGTGATCTAGAGATGATTTAAAGTATACTGGAAGATGTGCATAGATTATATGCAAATACTATGCCATTTATATAAGCTGCTTGAGCATCTAGGCATTTTGGTATTCATTGCAGTCCTGAAACCAGTTCTTCATAGGAACAGAAGGATGACTGTATGTAACGTTTTATATCCATTCCTGTGCCCATGGTGGACATTACTAATTGGTCACTGCACACCAACTTCAGTGCTGACTCAATCTCAAACTCTTTCTTAAACTGGGCACTCTAGGCAGCACAGACAGATATGAAAGCAATTTGTAATTTCAGGCTTAGAATAACAGCCGTGTGTCAAAAAAGGTTAGAAGCAGTTCTGTTCTAATGTCATTATCTAAGGTTCTTTGGTTGCAAGCAAAAGAAGGAAGACTTGTCCTCAGGGAAGGAAGAAACCAGGACATCTCTGTCGACCTAAACAGTAGACGTTTGTGACCCTTCCTCACAAGAGCACTAGCAATCATGAGACTTAGCTCCAATGACTGACACCCAAGCTTTGCTGCTTTATGTCTCCCATTATCAAACTCCACAGAGAGAGAAGTTGATTGGACTAACTTGGAACAAAATTTTAAACCCTGGAACACTAAGTGATTAGAAGGAAGACAGGGTGATAATAGCACAGGAAAGATTTTACCATTATGCCTGTGAATTCGGGCACACCCAGAGATGCTTTCAGCTACAATTAAGAGAAAACACATCAAAAGGGACTTAAACAATGAGTAAAATTCATGGTCTTACCAATACCGTGCCTAGGAATAGGGAGTTCTGGGATTGGTTAACTCACCATCAAGGACCCAGCATATTTCCAATTGTTAGCAAAAGAAGTGGGGAAACAGATATTGTCTAGACAATCAGCAGCAATTGTCACAGGCATATTGTTGTTCAGTCGCTAAGTCTTGTCCAGCTCTTTTCAATCCCATGGACTGCAGCAACCCAGGCTTCCCTATTCTTCACTGTCTTCCAGAGTTTGCTCAAATTTATGTCCATTGAGTCAGTGATGTTATTTAGCCATCCCATCCTCTGCCACCCCCTTCTCCCCTTGCCTTCAGTCTTTCCTAGCATCAGAGTCTTTTTGAGTGAATTGGCCCTTTGCATCAGGTGGCCAAAGTACTGGAGCTTCAGCTTCAGCATCCATCCTTTCAGTGAATATTCAGGGTTGCTTTCCTTTAGGATTGACTGGTTTGATCTCCTTGCTGTCCAAGGGACTCTCAAGAATCTTCTCCTTCTTCACAATGTGAAGGCATCAATTCTTCTGTGCATGCTATTGTGAGCCAAACCACCATTTTAAGAGGTGTCTGCCCCAGGTATGCTTCAGGAAAACCAAGAGGGACTAAGGGAAACAGGCTGAGGTGAAGGTAGGCTTTTCAGAGACCAGAGCCATAGAGATATCTAAGAGGAGTTACAGAAACCCCTGCAAGGCCTCCTGATGTGCTAGAAAGGGCTCCTAAGGGCTAGATAAGAAAGTGCTTATCTTATATATGGGACCAGGAGCCAGGATAGTTCTCTCAGGGGCCAGCAGAATGACTTGGGACAAGTATAAAGTTTCCTAGGACCAGGAAGTAATCTGGAAACGTTCCCCACCTCATCTCCTATCTGAAGTGAAATTAACAAAGCATTTTCTGGAAAGGACAGAGAAACCCATCAGCTCCAATGGTGGCACCAGCCCAAACTTTCTAGGCAATAAGTCTGAGTAGTGTAGCTGAGACAGGATTGAGGCCAAGACTAGGAATAGGAATTGAATGCCCTATAAACTGTGCCAGCCAAGCTCATCAGTGGAAAGAGTTGAGTTCCATTAGAAAAAGGACTCAGTCTTCTCATTTATTTCTAGGGTTCTGGAATTTTAAAAATTTTCCTGTGTTCCCCTCAATTTCTGAGAAAAATTTCTTTTACCAACTCCCATCTGGTCTCAGATCAGTTCACTGAAAAGGTATTTGGTCACAAATGGGTCAAGACAGCCAGGAAGAGGATCAAGCTCCCAACCAGAAGGATTGGAGGTGGCTATGAAGGGCCTTTTGCTGAGAAAATGGACCAAAGTAGATTGGTGCCATTTCTATGAGACTAATGTCCTTTCTGGACATATCCCTCATGGAGATGGGATGTACACTGACTGTGCTCTATGTATAGGAAGGCTCTGGGCCTGAAGGCTGGATAGAGCTGACGAGGAGGATTCAGGTTGGAGTCCTTTTGAAGAAACACTATTCTCAAGGGAATTTCAATTCTTTACTCTGTCTCACCTTTGCCCGCCTCTTGAATATATATGTAAATGTGTGTGTTACCAGATCTCAAAGAGCCCCAGTTTTCTCATTTTTAAAGCAGAGATACCAAGCTGCAAGGATTAAATGAGATAATACGTCAAGAATTTAATATTCTTGGCTCAGAGCAAGTGGTCAAAGACTCAATAAAATCAATAAAACATTCTTTTTTACTTACTACTCTGTGTGTGTGTGTGTGTGTGTGTGTGTATCTTTGTGCCAGACAGTGGATATTCTGCTAGGGGTCCTGTATTCTGAGATGAAATTATACTGTCCCTCTCCCCTTGAATATCTTGCAGTCTAGAAGAGAGTTAAGGAAACATCATTCACAATGAAGTCTCTAGTAAGTGTATATACTAGATTCAGTAATAATATGGAGAAAGTGAGCACAAGGTTTACTTGAGGAATTTGGAGAGGACTTTACAGGGGAGGTAGTATTTAATCTGGGCTCTGAAGAATGAGTAGGAATTTGTTCAGTGGGCAAGCATGGAGAGAGTCTTCAATGCAGAAGAAACTACTTTTAAAGCACAGAGGTATGGGAGGACATTCTTAATTTGATATTGTTAGAACTTTACCTATTACTGTAACAGGCAAAGAAGGTAGATTTAATCTTATAGTCTGGGGTATGTTATTGAATAATTTTGAGTAGGTAAGTGGCTTATCACATTAGCAGTGATATTTTAGGATGATTTAGAGGGATAATGAAATTAGCATTTAGACAAAAGAATTTTATTTTGGGCAAGACTAGACTTTAACTGGAGTGTTGGCAAATGGAGATGAAGGGGGGAGGTGGATTGGATAGTTCTTGAGCAAACAGAATCTTTACAACTTGATGATGAATTGGTTGTGAAGAATGAGGGAGGAGAGACGTCTAGTATACAACTGATTGGGCAGCTGGGTGTAATGATGGAAACATGCACTAGAATAGGCCATACGAGAGGAAGATGCAACACAGTATGGGACAGGGAGGAAAGGATGAGCTCCATTCTGAAATGCTAGGTTGAAGAACCTAGGAGATGTTCATGTGGAGATGTTCCCGGTCAGCACAGGAGTGAAATATGAGCTAAAAATGGAAATTCAGAAAATAGCACCAGCAGTTAAGAGGAGAAGTGGAAGAGTGACATTAAAAGGTAGACAGAAACCAACAAACAACCCAATCAAAAAATGGGCAAAAGATCTAGATAGGCATCTCTCCAAAGAAGACATACAGATGGCCAGAAAATACATGAAAAGATGTTCACTGTTGCTCATTATCAAAGAGATGCAAATCAAAACTACAATGAGATATCACCTCACACCAGTCAGAATGGCCATCACCAAAAAATTTACAGAGAGTAAATGCTGGAGAGGGTGTGGAGAAAAGGGAACACTCTTGTACTGCTGGTGGGAATGTAAATTGATACAGCCTCTATGGAAGACTATATGGAGATTCCTTAAAGAACTAGGAATAGAAGCTCCGTATGACCCAGCAATCCCGCTATTAGGCATATACCCCAGTGAAACAAAAATTGAAAGAGACACATGCACCACAATGTTCATTGCAGCACTTTTTACAATAGCTAGAACATGGAAGCAACCTAGATGTCCATCAACATATGAATGGATAAAGAAGCTATGGTACATATATACAGTGGAATATTTCTCAGCCATAAAAAGAAATGCATTTGAACCAGTCCTAATGAGATGGATGAATCTAGAACCTATTACACAAAATGAAGTAAGTCAAAAAGAGAAAAAACAAATACAGTATACTAACACATATATATGGAATCTAGGAAAGATGATACTGATAAATACAAATGCAGAGCAGCAATGGAGAAACAGACATAAAGAAGAGACCTATGGATATTGGTGGGAGGGAAGATTGGGTGAGAGGTATGGAAAAAGTAGCATGGAAACCTACACTATCATATGTAAAAGAGATACCCATTGTGAATACTCTGTAAGACTAAGGGAATTCACATGGGAGCTATGCAACAACCTAGTGGGGGGGGAGAGAGAGGGGCCCGGGTGGGAGGAGTCAGGGATATACCTATGACTAATTTGGAATTACGATAGCTGTAAACAACAAAACTCTGTGAAAGACATATAGCAATAACTTCACTGTACACCTGAAACTAATGCAACATTGTGAATCAACTATACCCCAATAAATAAATAAATACAAAGGTAGACAGAAACCCTTTGAAGACAGTCTGGTAGTTCTTCAAGAGCTTAAACACAGAGCTACCATTTGACCCAGCAGTTCTGCCCCTAGCTATATACTCAAGAAAAATGAAAACATATGTCCACACAAAAACTTGTACACAAGTATTCCTAGCAGCACAATTCACAACAGTCAAAAGTTGGAAACAACTGAAACATCCATCAGTGGATGAATGGATAAACCAATTGTGGCATATGCATACAATGGAATATTGTTCAGTCATAAAAAGAAATGCATTTGAACCAGTCCTAATGAGATGGATGAATCTAGAACCTATTACACAAAATGAAGTAAGTCAAAAAGAGAAAAAACAAATACAGTATACTAACACATATATATGGAATCTAGGAAAGATGATACTGATAAATACAAATGCAGAGCAGCAATGGAGAAACAGACATAAAGAAGAGACCTATGGATATTGGTGGGAGGGAAGATTGGGTGAGAGGTATGGAAAAAGTAGCATGGAAACCTACACTATCATATGTAAAAGAGATACCCATTGTGAATACTCTGTAAGACTAAGGGAATTCACATGGGAGCTATGCAACAACCTAGTGGGGGGGGAGAGAGAGGGGCCCGGGTGGGAGGAGTCAGGGATATACCTATGACTAATTTGGAATTACGTATAGCTGTAAACAACAAAACTCTGTGAAAGACATATAGCAATAACTTCACTGTACACCTGAAACTAATGCAACATTGTGAATCAACTATACCCCAATAAATAAATAAATACAAAGGTAGACAGAAACCCTTTGAAGACAGTCTGGTAGTTCTTCAAGAGCTTAAACACAGAGCTACCATTTGACCCAGCAGTTCTGCCCCTAGCTATATACTCAAGAAAAATGAAAACATATGTCCACACAAAAACTTGTACACAAGTATTCCTAGCAGCACAATTCACAACAGTCAAAAGTTGGAAACAACTGAAACATCCATCAGTGGATGAATGGATAAACCAATTGTGGCATATGCATACAATGGAATATTGTTCAGTCATAAAAAGGAATGAAGTATTCACACACATTTTGACAGTAATGTCAAGAGAAATAAGCCAGACACAAAAAGCCACATTTTGTTTTTCATATAATTCCATTTTTATGAAACATCTGGAATAGGCAAATCCAGAGACAAAATAGACTAGAGGTTTCCTAGGGTTGGTGAGGATTGAGAAATTGGGGGTGGTGACTAGGTGTATAGGGTTTCTTTTGAGGATAATGACAGTGTTCTGAAATTAGACAGTAGCTAAGGTTATACAACTTGGTGTTCACACTATAATCCACTGAAGTGGACTTACCTGATGGTATAGTGGATAAGAATCTGCTTATCCACTAGGGAACACAGGTTTGATCCCTGGTCCAAGAAGATTCCACATCCTGCAGAGCAATTAAGCCCATTCACCACAACAATTGAGCCCATGCTCTAGAACCCACGTGCCACAACTACTGAAGCCCATTATGTGCCTAGAGCCTGTGCTTCACAACAAAAAAGGCACCACAATGAGAAGCCTGTGCACCACAACAAAGAGTAGCCTCTGCTTGCAGCAACTAGAGAGAACCCACATGCAGCAGTGAAGACCCAGTGCAACCAAAAATTAACTAAATAAAATGAATGTCATTCTAAAAAAAAAAATAAAAAACCCACTGAATTGCATACTTTAAATGGGTGAGCTGTACGGTGTGTGAATTATATCTTAACAAAACTCTTACTAAATTTTTTTAATATGGGCAGAGAAAGAAAGACTGTCAGAGAAAAAGGTAAGGGGAAAAACCAGAGGTAGGATAACCCAGACTAAGCACTTGGGCAGATACACAGAAAATAAGAGCAGATCAAGAGCATTTTCCACAACAAGAGTTAAATGCCATGGACAAGTCATGTATGATTAAAACTGCCTTTCTTCTTTTCTTCTCTCTTTTTTCTCCTATCTGGATAAAGAGACATTTCCACCCCTGACCCCTAGAAGGTAGGAGGGTCTGGGCCCTCTCATACTCAGGCCCTAGGACCTGTATTTATGCAAAAAGTCTGGCCATGTATGAACAGAAGAGACGCTTGTTTGCACATGTATAAAGGCAGGGACCACATAAGAGAAAAGGACAAGACTATTACCAATGAGGAATCTTAAGATAATCAGCCAGTCTCTTCCAGGTGACCAGTTTTTTTCCTGGAAGAAATAAAAATGTTGTCAGTGGCTGGTGCAAAGCTAAATGTCAGTGGGGCATGCTACGATGAAGCCAAATGATCCTTGAATACCCTTCACTTTGGCAAAGGCATCATCAAACACTGCTGATTAAATCATTTCCTATGCAAGATCCAACACATAAAGTATTTTGACCATCTAGTTCTTTTATCTTCAATTCTTCCTTGAATGGGGTTTATAATCCAAATCCACAAAGACCATGTGCATACTAGACCATAAATTCTACCCGTGGAAACATTGCTAAGAATTGATTTCTCTACATCCAGCATCCCACAGGAGGCCTGATACAATATAGGTATTCTGTAAGGATTTTCCCACGTGCCACAACTACTGAAGCCCATTATGTGCCTAGAGCCTGTGCTTCACAACAAAAAAGGCACCACAATGAGAAGCCTGTGCACCACAACAAAGAGTAGCCTCTGCTTGCAGCAACTAGAGAGAACCCACATGCAGCAGTGAAGACCCAGTGCAACCAAAAATTAACTAAATAAAATGAATGTCATTCTAAAAAAAAAAATAAAAAACCCACTGAATTGCATACTTTAAATGGGTGAGCTGTACGGTGTGTGAATTATATCTTAACAAAACTCTTACTAAATTTTTTTAATATGGGCAGAGAAAGAAAGACTGTCAGAGAAAAAGGTAAGGGGAAAAACCAGAGGTAGGATAACCCAGACTAAGCACTTGGGCAGATACACAGAAAATAAGAGCAGATCAAGAGCATTTTCCACAACAAGAGTTAAATGCCATGGACAAGTCATGTATGATTAAAACTGCCTTTCTTCTTTTCTTCTCTTTTTCTCCTATCTGGATAAAGAGACATTTCCACCCCTGACCCCTAGAAGGTAGGAGGGTCTGGGCCCTCTCATACTCAGGCCCTAGGACCTGTATTTATGCAAAAAGTCTGGCCATGTATGAACAGAAGAGACGCTTGTTTGCACATGTATAAAGGCAGGGACCACATAAGAGAAAAGGACAAGACTATTACCAATGAGGAATCTTAAGATAATCAGCCAGTCTCTTCCAGGTGACCAGTTTTTTTCCTGGAAGAAATAAAAATGTTGTCAGTGGCTGGTGCAAAGCTAAATGTCAGTGGGGCATGCTACGATGAAGCCAAATGATCCTTGAATACCCTTCACTTTGGCAAAGGCATCATCAAACACTGCTGATTAAATCATTTCCTATGCAAGATCCAACACATAAAGTATTTTGACCATCTAGTTCTTTTATCTTCAATTCTTCCTTGAATGGGGTTTATAATCCAAATCCACAAAGACCATGTGCATACTAGACCATAAATTCTACCCGTGGAAACATTGCTAAGAATTGATTTCTCTACATCCAGCATCCCACAGGAGGCCTGATACAATATAGGTATTCTGTAAGGATTCCTTAACTGACCAGTTGACTGAATGACTAAATGAATGAAGCAAGTGGACACACATTAATGAAAGAGCAACACGTGTAAAGGTTGGATGATAGGAGAAATTAAACTACTATGGTAGAGCAGCATGGAAGTGAGGGAAGATACTGAAAGTTCTAGATGCACTTGAAGGGAGCTTAGTTTGCCTTGCCAGTTCAGACCAGGCAGAGAAAATTCCTGAGTGGAGCTGAGCTAATCTGAGGTAGTACGGAGTGATAATCCATAGAAAAGCAGAAAGGCAAGTCCATCCCACAGGCATGCCAAGCCAAACACTGCACCCAACACAAACAGCAGAACTGCAGGCCCAGTTTGGCCTAAAGGCCATAGCTGGTAACCCTTGGGAAGGCTTCATAAGAGGAGGTGGCAGTCAGAGATGTTTGGATGAAGGAAGATAAAAAATTTGTGTGCTATGGGGAGTCTGTATTCCAAGCCCAAGTTGGGACAGATTGCTCCAAAGATAGGAAATCTGAATTAGAGGCATTGACAGACCAGCCAAGGAAGAAAGACGAGTTGAGCTGCCAGGAAGGAGACAAAGCCCCAGTAAGTGAACAATGGAGAAGCCACCCCAGGAGAGATAGAGAATTTGAACTGGACTTATAGACTGGACTCAAAGTGCTAGTGGTAAAGAGCCTGCCTGTCATTGAAGGAGACATAAGAGACATGGGTGCCATTCCCGGGTCAGGAAGATCCCTTGGAAAAGGGCGTGGAAACACACTCTAGTATTCTTACCTGGAGAATTCCATGGACAGAGGAGCCTGGTGGGCTTACAGTCCATGGGATTGCAAAGAGTTGGACATGACTGTGCAACTAACACTTCTCCACTTCACTTCATAGCACTTTCAGCATAATATCACAAATATTTGCTGAGGCGCTTATCTTACCACCAGACTGAGCACAGCACCCTCATCTGATTGTTCTGAGCATATGCCCCAGTGCCTGACAAAGCCTGCAGGCTGAATGAATGGTTGGAGAAGTATATTTAATGTGGGCATTGGGAGCCTGATACAATATAGGTATTCTGTAAGGATTCCTTAACTGACCAGTTGACTGAATGACTAAATGAATGAAGCAAGTGGACACACATTAATGAAAGAGCAACACGTGTAAAGGTTGGATGATAGGAGAAATTAAACTACTATGGTAGAGCAGCATGGAAGTGAGGGAAGATACTGAAAGTTCTAGATGCACTTGAAGGGAGCTTAGTTTGCCTTGCCAGTTCAGACCAGGCAGAGAAAATTCCTGAGTGGAGCTGAGCTAATCTGAGGTAGTACGGAGTGATAATCCATAGAAAAGCAGAAAGGCAAGTCCATCCCACAGGCATGCCAAGCCAAACACTGCACCCAACACAAACAGCAGAACTGCAGGCCCAGTTTGGCCTAAAGGCCATAGCTGGTAACCCTTGGGAAGGCTTCATAAGAGGAGGTGGCAGTCAGAGATGTTTGGATGAAGGAAGATAAAAAATTTGTGTGCTATGGGGAGTCTGTATTCCAAGCCCAAGTTGGGACAGATTGCTCCAAAGATAGGAAATCTGAATTAGAGGCATTGACAGACCAGCCAAGGAAGAAAGACGAGTTGAGCTGCCAGGAAGGAGACAAAGCCCCAGTAAGTGAACAATGGAGAAGCCACCCCAGGAGAGATAGAGAATTTGAACTGGACTTATAGACTGGACTCAAAGTGCTAGTGGTAAAGAGCCTGCCTGTCATTGAAGGAGACATAAGAGACATGGGTGCCATTCCCGGGTCAGGAAGATCCCTTGGAAAAGGGCGTGGAAACACACTCTAGTATTCTTACCTGGAGAATTCCATGGACAGAGGAGCCTGGTGGGCTTACAGTCCATGGGATTGCAAAGAGTTGGACATGACTGTGCAACTAACACTTCTCCACTTCACTTCATAGCACTTTCAGCATAATATCACAAATATTTGCTGAGGCGCTTATCTTACCACCAGACTGAGCACAGCACCCTCATCTGATTGTTCTGAGCATATGCCCCAGTGCCTGACAAAGCCTGCAGGCTGAATGAATGGTTGGAGAAGTATATTTAATGTGGCAGACAGTTTGGGAAGCCATCCAAAAGAAGAAATAGCTCTGTGTAGAGATGTTTATTGCTGCATCATCTGTAATGGTGAAGAACTAGAAATACTTAAGTAAATGATGGTGCACCAACTCAATGGAATATTATGTGGCCATTAAAATGATAATTATAAAGACACTATAGCAACACAGCAAATGATTATGATATAATGCTGAGTGACACGAGCAGAATGTGGAATTGCATCTATGCCGTGACTGTAAGTATGTATGAATGATGTATGAGTATGGCCAAGCTCTGGAGAGAGGAGTATAAAAATGAAAATAGGTGACTCAGGAGGTGGCAGGATGATCAGGGAATTATTTTTTCCTTTCTTTTGATTTGTGTTGATGCCATTTATGCCTTTACAAAGGAAAAACTAAACTTGATAGGTGGCAGACAAACTGAACCATGACCTTGAAAGCTGGAGAGAGAGCATGGGTGCCAGAGATGGGAATCCTCACCAAATGATGTTGCTATGGCAAAAGAAGTCTGAGGCTGGTGTTGAGGCTGCTGGCACAGAAAGGAAGGGGTGGGTTAGGGAGATATATGCAGTTTTGGTCTGCATAACTATGACCTGAGCAGGCTGTACCTGTGCTGAAATCAAGAGAGTAGGGAATTTGAAATAAAAAGACCAAAATGCTGCTCTTTACTAATTGTGTGATCTTTTGAGTAAGTTTATGAACCTCTCTGAGCCTCAGTTTGATCATCTGTAAAATGGAACTAAAAGTTGTTAATTCACAGGGTTGTTTCCAACTATTAAGTGGAAGAAAATGCATACAAAAGCCCTTTGTAAATGACAAAGACTACACAGCTATAAACAGTTACTGTTAGCATTCTCACCATCATTAAAGTTATGTCTTCCATCTTGGCTTGAAATTCCATCCATAAGAGATTTATTTCAATAACAAGCACAGACTTCTATAATAATTGCAAGTCACTACAATTGTGTCTGACTCTTTGCAACCCTATGGACTGTAGCCCACCAGGCTCCTCTGTCCGTGGGGATTCTTCAGCCTGGAGTGGGTCCTTGAATGGTTGGAGAAGTATATTTAATGTGGCAGACAGTTTGGGAAGCCATCCAAAAGAAGAAATAGCTCTGTGTAGAGATGTTTATTGCTGCATCATCTGTAATGGTGAAGAACTAGAAATACTTAAGTAAATGATGGTGCACCAACTCAATGGAATATTATGTGGCCATTAAAATGATAATTATAAAGACACTATAGCAACACAGCAAATGATTATGATATAATGCTGAGTGACACGAGCAGAATGTGGAATTGCATCTATGCCGTGACTGTAAGTATGTATGAATGATGTATGAGTATGGCCAAGCTCTGGAGAGAGGAGTATAAAAATGAAAATAGGTGACTCAGGAGGTGGCAGGATGATCAGGGAATTATTTTTTCCTTTCTTTTGATTTGTGTTGATGCCATTTATGCCTTTACAAAGGAAAAACTAAACTTGATAGGTGGCAGACAAACTGAACCATGACCTTGAAAGCTGGAGAGAGAGCATGGGTGCCAGAGATGGGAATCCTCACCAAATGATGTTGCTATGGCAAAAGAAGTCTGAGGCTGGTGTTGAGGCTGCTGGCACAGAAAGGAAGGGGTGGGTTAGGGAGATATATGCAGTTTTGGTCTGCATAACTATGACCTGAGCAGGCTGTACCTGTGCTGAAATCAAGAGAGTAGGGAATTTGAAATAAAAAGACCAAAATGCTGCTCTTTACTAATTGTGTGATCTTTTGAGTAAGTTTATGAACCTCTCTGAGCCTCAGTTTGATCATCTGTAAAATGGAACTAAAAGTTGTTAATTCACAGGGTTGTTTCCAACTATTAAGTGGAAGAAAATGCATACAAAAGCCCTTTGTAAATGACAAAGACTACACAGCTATAAACAGTTACTGTTAGCATTCTCACCATCATTAAAGTTATGTCTTCCATCTTGGCTTGAAATTCCATCCATAAGAGATTTATTTCAATAACAAGCACAGACTTCTATAATAATTGCAAGTCACTACAATTGTGTCTGACTCTTTGCAACCCTATGGACTGTAGCCCACCAGGCTCCTCTGTCCGTGGGGATTCTTCAGCCTGGAGTGGGTTGCCATGACCACCTCCAAGAGATTTTCCTGACCCAGGGATCGAATCCACGTCTCTTATGTCTCCTACATTGGCAGGCAGGTTCTTTACCATTAGTGCCACCTGGGAAGCCACCACTAGAGCCTAGTTCAATGGTTTTCAACTCGGGCTGCTATTAGACTCACCTACGGAGATTTTATTAAGTGATGCCCAGGCCCCACCTCTAAGCAATTAAAGCAGAATCTCTGGAGGTGGAAGCCAGGCGGGGGTGTTTACTAAAGCTCCCAATATGGGACTTCCTTGGTGATCTAGTGGTTAGGACTCCATGCTTCCACTGCAAGGGGCATGGGTTTGATACCTGGTTGCAGAACTAAGATCCCACATGCTGCACAGTGCAGCCAAAAGGAAAAGGCGAAGGTTCCCAATCTGCAGCTGGGACTGAGTCACTGGTGAATGGGCCCTGAAGTGGGGCAGCTGCAACTTCAAATTCCAGGTTAAATTTTGTCTCCTCTCACAGACATAGAGAACAGACATGTGGTTGCCAATGGGGGAGGGCTTTGAAGGGGAGGCATAGAGTGGGAGCTCAGGGGCCTCACTGGAGCAGGCCTTAAAGGGGCCGATGAGCTTGTTTCTCTGGAGAGATTGGATAATTGCTGGCCTGGAGCTTCCTGTCCCTGCTTGAGGCCCCTGCCCTACCTTTTTGATTCAGCTCCTTCCTGTTAGTACCTACCTACTTTATAAGTGTGATCTTGAGTAAGTTTATGAACCTCTCTGAGCCTCAGTTTGATCATCTGTAAATGGAACTAAAAGTTGTTAATTCACAGGGTTGTTTCCAACTATTAAGTGCAAGAACATGCATACAAAAGCCCTTTGTAAATGACAAAGACTACACAGCTATAAACAGTTACTGTTAGCATTCTCACCATCATTAAAGTTATGTCTTCCATCTTGGCTTGAAATTCCATCCATAAGAGATTTATTTCAATAACAAGCACAGACTTCTATAATAATTGCAAGTCACTACAATTGTGTCTGACTCTTTGCAACCCTATGGACTGTAGCCCACCAGGCTCCTCTGTCCGTGGGGATTCTTCAGCCTGGAGTGGGTTGCCATGACCACCTCCAAGAGATTTTCCTGACCCAGGGATCGAATCCACGTCTCTTATGTCTCCTACATTGGCAGGCAGGTTCTTTACCATTAGTGCCACCTGGGAAGCCACCACTAGAGCCTAGTTCAATGGTTTTCAACTCGGGCTGCTATTAGACTCACCTACGGAGATTTTATTAAGTGATGCCCAGGCCCCACCTCTAAGCAATTAAAGCAGAATCTCTGGAGGTGGAAGCCAGGCGGGGGTGTTTACTAAAGCTCCCAATATGGGACTTCCTTGGTGATCTAGTGGTTAGGACTCCATGCTTCCACTGCAAGGGGCATGGGTTTGATACCTGGTTGCAGAACTAAGATCCCACATGCTGCACAGTGCAGCCAAAAGGAAAAGGCGAAGGTTCCCAATCTGCAGCTGGGACTGAGTCACTGGTGAATGGGCCCTGAAGTGGGGCAGCTGCAACTTCAAATTCCAGGTTAAATTTTGTCTCCTCTCACAGACATAGAGAACAGACATGTGGTTGCCAATGGGGGAGGGCTTTGAAGGGGAGGCATAGAGTGGGAGCTCAGGGGCCTCACTGGAGCAGGCCTTAAAGGGGCCGATGAGCTTGTTTCTCTGGAGAGATTGGATAATTGCTGGCCTGGAGCTTCCTGTCCCTGCTTGAGGCCCCTGCCCTACCTTTTTGATTCAGCTCCTTCCTGTTAGTACCTACCTACTTTCTATATGTAGCCTACTATCCCAAACTGTGCCATGATACAATGCGGGGAGCTGCCCTGTTTCAAGGGGTTTCCTTTAAGGAAACATAGCCCTGGGAGCTGCCCTGGCAACAGGGGCTGATAACAGCATAGCTCTCTGTCCCGCCACCCCAGGTGTTGTGAAGACGTTCCTTAGCTATCATAAGGAACACCTGGAGCCTCTCTACAGGGCTTGAGGGGCATTATGACCCAGAACCATTGTAATAACATATCAGGAGGTAATACCTAGTTTATGATCGACACCTGGCCTAAAGCACATGTTATGATCAACACCTGGCCTAAAGCACGTGTTATGATCGACACCTGGCCTAAAGCACGTGTACACAATTACTTGGTGAAGTATAAAAGGGATGAGCGAATTCAATAAACTTTTGTCAGCAACCTCTAGAGTTGTCTGCCTTCTTGCTGTCCCTCTCAACCCCATCTTTTCTGTCCTTCTTTCTTTTCTTAGCCGATCTGCCACTCTCTTCAGGACCTGTTCGACTGCCGGCGGGCCCGGCAATACAATATTATTGATATTATATCAATAATAGCAGGGGAGAGAGAAAAGCGTGATTCTAAGGCAACATTCTGAATGAGATCCTAGGAATCCTAAGGTGTTAAGACTCCACCTAGAAGGGCCCCTGACACAGACAGGAGTTGTGTACAAATGGTAAGGAACCCCTGAACTGCTTCTAACAAAATGGCTATCTGACTTGCCCTAAATCTCCCTGCCCTAAGATGCTCTAAGGGGTAGTACAGGTATGGCAGTTTGTACGCTTGAAGTAGAGTTTTCTTTTTTTTTTCCTGACTTTCTTATTAACTGCTATGGGGCTCTGCCAGGTTACTCTTACTCTTCTTAACCTCAGTTTCTTGGTGTGCTAAAATTGAGAAGGAAGTTATATTAATAATAAAACTCATATTAATAACAGTTACATTAATAACTCATATCATAATGGTAATAACTCATATAATCATAATATCATCATAACTCATATCATAATAGCTATATTAATGAGTTGTTGTGAGGATTTGGTGAGTAGGATATGTGAAGGGCTTTATAAAATATAAAGCGCCAGTAACCTGTTCTAGTGGTTATTCTTAGCTCACTCACTCAGTCTTTTCCTTCCTTGCCTGCTCTCCAGCTTCCTGCAGACTATTTCACGCTAATCTTCTGTTTCAGCTAATTCAATCCTCCTTGTTTCATTGTTTCCTGACTCATTCCTTGCTCTACACACCAGGGAACAATTTGTTTCTCACGTATTGTTCTGCTTCCAGTCAATCTCTTGCCAGTCATATATTAACATTTACAAACAAGCCCATTTATAGAGAAGCACTATTTTAAAGGGGGTTATTTATCAGCCTTCCAAACCCTCAAAATTTCTTGGGTCAACACTCATTCAACCAATATTTCTGAGCATTCTTCTACTGTGTTAAGTATAAAAGGGATGAGCGAATTCAATAAACTTTTGTCAGCAACCTCTAGAGTTGTCTGCCTTCTTGCTGTCCCTCTCAACCCCATCTTTTCTGTCCTTCTTTCTTTTCTTAGCCGATCTGCCACTCTCTTCAGGACCTGTTCGACTGCCGGCGGGCCCGGCAATACAATATTATTGATATTATATCAATAATAGCAGGGGAGAGAGAAAAGCGTGATTCTAAGGCAACATTCTGAATGAGATCCTAGGAATCCTAAGGTGTTAAGACTCCACCTAGAAGGGCCCCTGACACAGACAGGAGTTGTGTACAAATGGTAAGGAACCCCTGAACTGCTTCTAACAAAATGGCTATCTGACTTGCCCTAAATCTCCCTGCCCTAAGATGCTCTAAGGGGTAGTACAGGTATGGCAGTTTGTACGCTTGAAGTAGAGTTTTCTTTTTTTTTTCCTGACTTTCTTATTAACTGCTATGGGGCTCTGCCAGGTTACTCTTACTCTTCTTAACCTCAGTTTCTTGGTGTGCTAAAATTGAGAAGGAAGTTATATTAATAATAAAACTCATATTAATAACAGTTACATTAATAACTCATATCATAATGGTAATAACTCATATAATCATAATATCATCATAACTCATATCATAATAGCTATATTAATGAGTTGTTGTGAGGATTTGGTGAGTAGGATATGTGAAGGGCTTTATAAAATATAAAGCGCCAGTAACCTGTTCTAGTGGTTATTCTTAGCTCACTCACTCAGTCTTTTCCTTCCTTGCCTGCTCTCCAGCTTCCTGCAGACTATTTCACGCTAATCTTCTGTTTCAGCTAATTCAATCCTCCTTGTTTCATTGTTTCCTGACTCATTCCTTGCTCTACACACACCAGGGAACAATTTGTTTCTCACGTATTGTTCTGCTTCCAGTCAATCTCTTGCCAGTCATATATTAACATTTACAAACAAGCCCATTTATAGAGAAGCACTATTTCAAAGGGGGTTATTTATCAGCCTTCCAAATTTCTGCCCAGTCTAGAGGATATTTCTCTACTGGGTTCCAACCACTCATGTGGTCAACCAATATTTACTGAGCACCTTCTCTGGAACAGGTACTGTGTTAAGCACAGGCATACAAATGAGAAATAAGACAATTCTGGTCTCTGGCCTCAAGGGAGGTCACAGGCTGGTGGAGGGGCTCAGACAAGCAAACAAGTGACTTGACTTTAGTGGGAAGGTATCATTAGAAGAAAGCACAAAGTTTTGGAGGAGCAGATGAAAGGGCAGCAAACTCAGTGGTTAGGTATCATCAAGAGAAACCTCCCCGTTTGGGACTAGTGGATGTAAATTTTTATATATAGGATGGATAAACAACAAGGTCCTACTGTATAGCACAGGGAACTATATTCCATATTCTATGATAAATCATCATGGAAAAGAACATGAAAAAGAATATATATGCATCACTGAATCACTTTCCCAGTAACCAACACAATATTGTAAATCAACTACACTTCAGTAAAAAAAAGAGCGGTCTTCCAGAGGGGATGATACTCCAGACGGGATCATATCCAAGACAAGGCCTAAAGAATAAGTAGAAATTCATGAGGTGGAGAAGAATTTTCCAAGCAGAGAGTGTGGCACCGTTCTGGATGGATTGAAAGGACGTTGGTGTGGCAGAGGCATGGTGTGTGAGGGTGGGGAGCGTGGGGGGGGAGGCAGGAGAGAGAGGCAGCAGCCTGATCATGTTGATCCATATTCAAAGCCATGTTTTGACTTTGTGCTGGCAATAAGTCATGTCCAACTCTTTATGACCCCATGAACTGTAGCCCACCAGGTTCCTCTGTCCATGGAATTTCCAAGGCAAGAATACTGGAGTGGTTTTGACTTTACTTCCAGGCAAAGACGAAACCATTGAAGAGTTTTCAAGAGTGATGCATCATATCTACATTTATAAAGTCCTTCTCACAGTTCTATAAGGAACAGATTGGAAGAAAGCAAGAACCGGATGCAAGGGGTCCAGCTGGGATTTCCATCCAGGGATTCAGATGACAGCATGTGGTGACCCAGATAAGGTGATGGCAGTGGGGTTAGAGCCACTTAGAGCAACGCCAGAGAGATGCGGATGGTAGGAGTGATAGGATTTGTTTGGTGATGGATCAGATGTCAGGGCCAAAGAAGAGGAAGGAGTCAGAACTGTGAGGGTGAATAGGACGGCCCATGGGGAACACCTAGAGGGAAATGACGAGACGAGCTGAGGACAGAGCCCCAAGGACCCCCAGTCTCTAAGGAAAAAGGTGAAGAACAGGAACCCAGACTCTACCTCTTGATAAATACATAATAAGCATTCCCAAAGGGAGGAAATTAGACTGAGAAGAATTGGCTATAAGAAGGAGTCAGAGAGTGCAAGTACACTCAGTGGTAGAGCGCTTTGACTGATGAGCAGTGTCTGCCATGGATGATGGAAAGAGGAGTTGTCTCCTCCCTTATGTCTGTCGTGCTGGCCTAGACTTTTCCCTTCTGCTTTCACATCTTCACCATCTGAACTCCTCAGGGGTAAGGGTAGGATCTCATGAATCATGAATTGATAACTCATTGTACGTTGGCAACTCCCCACTCTTAAAGGACACCGTCTTTATGAGAGAATGAATATTTGCTGAGAACTTATTGACTGATCAGTCACTGACTGAGCATGTACTGTTTGCCAGGAACTAAAACTAACCGTTTAGGGGTTCCTTATA